>OX243998.1:11250000-12500000 GCA_945859715.1 Apamea sordens | reverse complement strand
TCCTAATAAAAGTCAACTGTGATCACCAGTCCGTCTTTCACAATCATGGACTTACTCTATAGAATTTTCACAGTAGCGGTCTTCTTTGTGAAGGATATCTACATACTTATACTCTGTCCAATAAGTTAACCGTTTTTTGACAGCTGCCTTAGAACATTACTCTTCCAGATTACATGAAAGTTAACTTTAAAATGCGTAATAAAATAAATATATAAACTGCCTAATCTTATTGACTTATCTTATTTATGATTTCTTACAGACATTATAATACTAGTTCGATCTGTCAAAAAACGGTCACGGCACCCCAGCCCACCACATTTATGTTCAAAATGGCAGTAATGGCAACCACATTAACAATTAATCACAAATGTTTCCTGATAGGTGACCTATCATCCGAGCACGATTGTGTTTTTATTTCCTGTAATACTATACAATTGCGATGACCTTACATTTCGTATTGAATTCGCATCTCCATAATTGGAATGCTTCATGCTGAGAAACATTTTCGTTTTTGCCATGGACTTCCGATTATTTTTTTATATGTTTTCACTTTTAGACGCTCTTCTCTTGTTAAAAACTTTTTTGATACCACTATTTTCTTCGTCCGTCCGTTTCACCCCCTTCTGAAGATAGGTATAAATCCATTTTTCTTCTATGGTATACCCATCAGATTTCCATTAGTTTCGATCTTGTCCCCTGTTACATGGGACTTGAAAATAACTGGCGAAATGTGGGCTTACTATAAGTAGGTACTGTAGAGATTATGACATGTATAGTTTGTGGCAAACTCAAAACTCAAACTATTTATTTCAAATAAACCAATTACAGGCACTTTTGAATTGTCAAGGTCGGTCAGTCAAAATGATGAAGCTGGTTGCCCATTCCAAAGCGTAGTAGGTACCTATGGAGAAGAACGGGCAAGAAACTCCATGGACACTCTTTTAAATCATAATAATATCATTCATGTTCAAAATTATGCACGTGAGAACGATGCAGAACGTTAAAAGCGTCCGTAATGAAAATATAAAAAAAAACAATTCAAATATTAAATTAAATCAAAATAAGCCATGGCAGCAAAGAGTGGCATGCAACCTTTTCTAGTAATTAATTTATACGGTCATGGCATAAAATGATGAGATAAACGCCAATACGAATTTAAAAGGCAGAAATAGAATTAGGAGTCCGTTTTACTGACCAGCGATATCATCACAGAACAGATAAAAGGATATCATGATATAAAATAAAAAATATGTAAAAGACGTAAAACCGTTTACAGAAATAATTATCAAAGTCATTCTACAAAAAAATCGTTTAATTTATTAATCCCTGTACCATTAGCTCATATAGACCTAACAGTACCTACACCTCTGCCGAACCGTTCTGGAACATAGGCGCGATAATACGCTGTGATGTGTCTTTACCTGGGGGCTTAAAAAGGCCACTTTGGCAGAATCATAATAGGATAACAATAAGAATCATTTTAAAAATCGTAAAATACTCACAAACTAACAATTCATAATATAATCTGTGTGTATATATATGTTCACACAGATTATATTATGATAGATTATATATAATAAAATATAATTAATTCAGATTACAATGAAATAACAATTAAACTGTAGAAATAAAAAATGAAAAACCAATTTGATTAATAAAACTGTAATAAAAAATTTACCGATAAAATTACGGTTTTTATTTTATTCATGCGGCTGTTAGTTTACACTGTACACTGAAAATTAGAGGAATTGCTAATGATCTGCTGGGAATTCAGGAAATGAATAGCTTTTAGAAGTATTGCTTAAAGTGGCCTTTTTAGGCCCCCTGTTCTTATTCATGCTGATGAGCTCATCTGCCCATCGTGCTTGAAATCGCCATGTATCGTGAACAGTTCTCAACCTTTACATAAGAGTATCTCTGAAACAATCTCCAGGAAAAAACACCGTCTCTCCTCTAAAATTTAAAAACACGCTTCTCTAAATGCCGTCAATTACGGCACTTCTTTGCATCGTAAATCCCTAGTGACTGTAATCGGCACCTCGGACCACTCATTACCTTTAATTTCTTAATCGTGGTTTTAATTGAAATGTTAAGCTACTTCGATAACGACGCACACGTTAATGTCCGCGCCCGATTAAACTTAGTTTTATCTTTTTGACAACTGGTAGCTTAATGAGTGTAATGACACATTACGCGTTTCCCAAAGGGCTTTAGTGTTGGCCACTTAGCGAGTCTGCTTATCGGTGCTGGATATTATTTCTTGTAATTATGCTGTGATCGTTAATGACTGGACTGGATGAGCTTGCGAATCATAATTACCACCGCAATAGCGGGTGTCTTTTCTTTTGTTTTATTGTAGGTCTACTTGTGTGTTCGATAATACACCAGCCGCTCTATTCTGGAAATGTCACTGTGAAAACTTAGGTGAAGTGAGCTCGATGGTGTCAATCCCTAGCATCGGCGGGGTAATTGCGTAATACGATAGCTTTCATTTTGACAGTTCAACAACATTCATTGCGTTATTTACTTTGCTGAGCAGACTAATTTTCTAACATATGAAGCAATGGATTAGTAATATCCTTAAATATAATTCAGATTGTGATTGATCGTGTGTTACGCGTTACGCAATTAGGGTGCCTGTGGAATGAGAGCTCACTTCAACAATTTTCACGGTGAGATTTTTACAGAATAGATCGCCTGTTGACGATCTTCTTGCGGATTTGAAGGTGTCTTAAAGTGCTGTTTTTTATGATAGGTACAGGTAGACAGACAAGCTCTATATGAAACGTTTTAAAACAAAAACTGCTATTGTCTGACATGATGGACATTCCATATTGTAATCAAAATCATGTACCTACCTAATTTATTTTTAGCACACACTTCACAGTGACAAGCAATTAATAGTATTGTAATGCGTTAATTTCAGTTGTCGTTATTAGCGATCGATTAATCACTCGAGTCATACTTAATTAGCGCTGTTTGTCCTGCGCAGACGCAGACCTCTCAATACATCGTGTTTTTTATAATAACAAGTTGACAACCCATCAATCTGATCATTCTCTGTTTAGACTACAATGCAGGGAGGTAATTATAAGAATAATATTGCTTGAAAGAATAAATAACGCAATTGTGATTTTTATAAATAAATTGTTGCATTTTGTAGGGCCTAAATTTTTTGAGAAAAGGTTTTAATTTACATAGTTTTTAAATAAATCATATAAGTAGAGAAATTAAGATGATTAAAGTATAATGTTCATTTAAAAATTGACCTTTTCCGTAAGTACAACAAATATCACCACTAAAAGTAACTACAGTTGGGCCGTTTAGGGTCGAAACGCTCGGGTCATGGGGCCCGAGTGCGCGTCTTCTTTTTAAGAAAATTTCTCGTCGGCTGGTCGACACTTCACGTGACCAGAGCGTTGGGTTGTTCTTTGGCCAAAGAATTTGCATTGCCATTCAACGTGGCAATGCGGCCAGTCTTCTGGGCACGTGTCCGGATAATGCGGTGCATGCAGTGATGCGGACGATGTCCTTCGACGACTAAGTGTCCTATTGTTTTTGTATTTATTTGTATAGTTAGTCATTTAATTTAGTAAGTACCTAGTGTAAATAGTAAGTTGTGTTGAATATTGTAAAAGTTATAAATAAAACTGAAAATTTTACCGAAAATCGTAGTGAGACTACTCGGTATCACTTCGTTGTCCTAAGATATATAATTACAATGAAATGCTGTTCGTTGGTAAGCGCATCACTTCAGAACTGCTGGACCGTTTGGGCAAATTTTTATTTTAAAATGTTCGTAAGTAATAGTCTGAATATGATTTCAACTGAAAGAAAAAATTTAAAAGTTGCTGTGAAAATTGGAAATTTCTGTAAAACTGAAAGTGCATTTTCTATGCGTAATTTTTATGAATTATTGCTAGCACAACATAAAAATAGAATCAACGTTAATAGTTTTATAGTTATCGCCAGCTATTCTTAGACTGGCCGACTCTAACATAGTTGAGAAAAGCTAGGCAGTTGATGATGAACGCCAGCCATTCACACTTCGAGCATGGCCTGTAGTCTGTGGTAGAGCGCCTTGTGTATCCACCCGTCTTTTTATACAAATAAGCACTTAAATTGTTTATCGTAAGTACAATTACGGCATGTCCAGTCAATGTGCATCCAGTCACGCAGTACTTACATCTTGACGAAAGTAAATGTGGGCTTAACTTAAATCTGCTCGCCCACGCTCAAGGATTAAAGTATCCTAGTGTTACTGAGCGGTTATAAATTCAACTGGCGATATTGACGGCTGGCTGGATTTTTTGAGTCATAAACTGGTGGCATATCAAGACCCGCGGTAGTATGTCAGATAAAATTAAAAGAAAAAGACCAAATAAAAAAAGTCTGTGACGCGCCGCGGGATGGTTCTACTACGAGGAGAAGAAAAGTTCATAAGTATGTCAAAATCTAAGATGTCGACTGAGCTGTGTAGTGTTTGATGCAATATTATGAATGAAAGTCCCAGTCTTAGAAATAGTATAGTCAAATGAATGTATAATTAGTTCCTTTGCAACAAGATAGAACTAAATATTTAATTAATCAATTGGAATAATCGAAGAGGTGCAAGCGACTGCGTCAGGTGTGGAATGAATAATATACATAATATGCAATAGAGTTGTCTAAGAGAAAATAGTACCAGTCGACACCGATGAGGAGGAATATTTCAACGCCATATTTTAGTTTGTTAATAGTTTTAGTTAGGCTATGATATTATATTTTTATTTTAATAGTTTGTTAGTTTATTAATATTAGAAGTTTATCCAGTCACTGTATATATTTTTATCCTAAGAAATGAAGAGATACTCGTAATAGCATCACCACTTTCGATGGCGGAAAATGGTGTGAAAATATTAGTGTAATTTCGTCGAGTCAATCCAAGGCATCGTCAATCAATTACTTACCTGCAACTTAAAAAAACACTTAAAATTAATAAAAAAAACTCCACCAACAGAAACTCTTCACTGATTTACCGATACAATCGGCGCATAACAGGCAATACCTTGTCCTGACGAAACTTAATGTGAGCTTAAGGGCCTGCCCACGCGCCGAAAGATTAAAACATCCTAGCATTACCGCGCAGTGATAAATTCAGCTCCTTTTATTGATCGCCATGTTGGATGCTGCCGACGTTTGAAATAAGAGTCGTTTCGATCGATTTACGATCGCGGCATACCTACCTTACGATTTGCGAAGTGTTCTTTTATTTCGTGGCAAGATACAGAAATAGGTTAAGTGTGCGTGTGAGATATGTGTCTTGTACTTTCCTTGTAATTGGACACAACATAAAATCTTTTAAGAAGACTTACGCGATGATTGCTTTTTTAAAAATTTTTTGCTGGAGTTTCTGGTTAAGGTAGGGCCAATGTTTGTGGGTGATGGGCATTGGGCAATTATGAGGCGTACCTATCTATGTTGTCATTCTGTGGCCAAGGCTTAACCCCATTGGCTTCTGTTATACTTATTATAGGATACTGAAATGAATAGAAATACAGCCATCCAAGTATGTGATCTTTCTAATGTTTCTAAATGAAAATCTGCTAAAAGGAAGTTGTTACTGAAATGTGTGAAGCGATACAGAAAATGAAGTTGAATTAACATAACGGAGAACAACTTTACGAACACACTGATCCGTAAGCAAATGTTATTTGTTTCCCAAACAATAGGATTTGGTTATAAAACGTAATAGCTTTCGGTTGCGGTCGGACGACTTCGGCGGTGTTCGGCCGGCTCCGGACGCGCGGCCATTCTATTGTTCTACCGCTAATTGAATCGATGCCACTGATAGATTGCGTGGCGCTTGCGGTCGGCGGCACCGACGGGTTAGCTTTAATTGATTCTACACCCATATTCTCTGTTCCAGTACATACTAATTCCATGCATTTCCTACACTCCACTCCACGTCGACCCCGCCTCCATGACATTGACAGTTAAAAGTTTTTATAAATTCACATAAACGTCAATTTTCCTTAGTGAGGAATGTCCACCCACTTTTCATAGAGCTCATAATATATGCCATGCCTCTATACATATTCTGAGAATATTTTAATCTTGAATACCTATAATGAATAACGCTTTTTAAGTATTCATTTTGAATGTTTTAATTGTTCTTATTACTAATTGATTAGTTGCCGTTGGCGACTAGATATAGCGTTCATTTTATTAATATTGACATCTGTCATTTTGTTTTCCTATGTTCTACAAATAAAAATATGACAGAAGCTAGGTAGGGCTCAAGATCGTCAATCTGATGTCACATTACAAAAAGTCAGTTGTTGTCTACCTGCCTAACATACAAGTCACGTACGCAGAAGTAGAACAAACACAGATCATTATGACTGACAAAACAATGTAATTTACCTCCTACTCATGTAGTCACACGGTCCATTATGCCAAAACACTTCAAACATTAAATACATATCTTCCTCAATTAGCGAACCGTGAATAATAGAAGTCATGTTTAATGTCTGTAGTGTTTAGCCTGTTTACGCAAAAAGTTTGCAAACTAATGCTTAATGTTCGTTTTATAGTACAACCGAGCGTTCCCGTAACGAATCGTTGCCGCTACCGGACAATGGACAAATCGAATCTGTCACGGCGCCCGCGCATCGCATCGTGGTTTACCGACCACCTCTATTACACGCGGTCAATCAGCTCGAAACATTCGCGGGCTTTTTGTTTTGGGAAGAAAAAAATCTTTTTTCTTTTTTTTCTTGGCTTCACTTCTAAATGGCCAGTCTTTGGCCAGTATTGTCGCCTAGTATCGCCACACCTAGCCGCGTATCGCCAAGTTATTTGTTGACCAGCCTGACATAAATGAAAGGGAGATTGCTCCTGAAACAACCTTAAATACTTTTGATTTTTAAACTCTCATCATCCTGCCTTTTCCCAACTATGTTGGGTCGTCTTCCAGTCTAACCGGATGCAGCTGTGTACCAGTATTTTACATGGAGCGACTGCCTATCTGTCTTCCACAACCCAGTTACTGGGTAATACGAAACCATTAATATCTTCAGCCCCAGTCGTAGTTTTGAATGACCTAATCGACACACCTCGCTATTTCCTATTCAAATGACAACAACGCCATTAGCAGTTTCTATTTTCGTCACGACGTAAATCTAACGTCGAAACATACTATTTCCCAGCCAGCCTTCCATATAATAGGTGATGAAAGCGAACGAAATACACTAATAGTAATAGAATCCAGAATATAATACATACAGTTCTCGTATCTTAACATTAAACAAGATTGAAGAATTAAATTATCAAGAGAAATGTATTGGATCGCGGTGTGGCGTCGTTGACGAGAATTAAACAGAGCTAAATAAGGGACGATTAAGTACCGTGCACCTTGTGAGTTGTAAGTTACTGTCTCGTCTAATTGAAAGTGAAAGAAATTAGCATAAACAGGGCTACATATTCAGAGTTCCATTGCTCGATAATCCTTTAGCGAGAAAAGCAAATGTTCATTCTGTATTTCTGTTCGCTTTGTGTTGCCGCTAGTGTACGCGAGTTCATTAAGCTTAATAACATAATTTCGAAAAGTAATTACAACAATAATTAACAGTTTGTTCGTCTGTATAACTCAATTGACATAGCTCTTAATTTGCGTGAAGGCACAACGCATTGATTAAGCAATCTATTCTATAATTCGTAATTACATTTATTGTATAGTCGGCGTAATATACGATTAAATTGCATCCTGTGAGGTGTTCGTTTTGTAGGTCATTTGTGTGGAAACAATGAGGTGCAATAAGACTTTGGAGATTGGTTAAATTTTATTAAAATTGCCTCTGATAATATACCTACATTGCTGTCGTAGAATTGAGAGATTTGCTGAGAAATTCTATGAGATTTGAATAGGTAACGCAGTTTTTAATATTTGCGCAGCTTTTGTTTAGGCATCCTATTATTAACATTACAATAAACATATACTCGAGAAAAATATCACCGTTTCGAAAATACGAAATACTTCTGGATGACCCAACTTGCAATTTAGCCGCAGTTTCATACTAAACACATCAATTTCATACTGAACCCACATGAAATAAACCATAGTAAAGCTTAATATAACAAACTTATTACAAAATGTATCTAAGGTAAACGAATAGTATGACATTACACTACAATTAGTGTAATGTGTCAACGCACGCACCCAAAGTATCTAGGTACGGGTGTTGCAAAATTGCACGGAGTGGACAAGACTCGTCAAGCTTTCAAAATAATGTATAAATATATGTAGAAGGTCCACTAAGGAATGGGGCTTTACAATATCTGCAAATACATTTAACTTAACCATTGTATTGTCTGTGTAGCAGCAGTACTGACTTACGACATGTAGGTCGTAGCTTGAAACACTGGCAGGCGCTTTACTCTGTGCTCTCTCTCAAAACGGTGAAGGAAAACATCGTGAGGAAACCGGCATGTCTTACAACCGAAAATTCGAAGACATGTGACATCTACCAACCCGCACTAGGCTGCGTGGTGGATTACAGGCCACTTCCTCTCGAATAAAGGAGGCCTGTGACCCAGCAGTGGGAACATATACAGGCTGATTATGCTATTGTATTGTCTACAATAGTCTACATGTCTAACTATGAAATGAGTGAATGTGAAGAACCTTTCAAATCCTTTAGCTCGCCTGTATTTTATCTGTTGTAGAGGCTGCATCATAGATATAAGAAAATTTATAATTCTATGGGCTGTATAGATAACGCCACTGGCCGAAAGTGTTTTATTAACACCAGATGTTTGTTCAAGGGAAGAACTCACCGTCCGATCAGGACCAGGCCCATGCCGGACGGCGCGTATGTGTTCCACGCGCGCCTCAAAGAGATGTCAGCAGGAGTGACAGGGCCCGATAGGGCCGAAGCCTGCCAGGGTAGCGGGATCGTCCGAAAGGGTTACCGCTGCCCTGGAACATAAAGGGCTAAGGAAGGAACACGGGTGGGTTTTAGTCAGTAAAAGTCTGACACTCCCTTCCGCTCCACCCAGAGCGGGAGGGGTCATTTGATGATTTACCATCCTGAAAAAAAAAGGGTCTTGGAAGAAACAATTTCAGTTGCATTTTCACCAGGCTCTTACTAAAGCTACAGTTTCCTAGACGAGTGGTTTCGTCTTAACCATCATCATCATCAGCCTATAGGAGCCCACCGCTGGACATAGGCCTCTCCCAATGCACGCCATTCAACTCGATTTTGGGCAACTCTCATCCAGCTGCAACCAGCCATCCTGCAAAGATCATCGCTCCATCTAGCCTGAGGGCGTCCCACCCTACGTCATATTATAACGACGAAATCATCGAATAGTTAGTATTATAGTATGTATGTGTATATAACCTATTTATGAAGTTTTTTATCTAGATTTAAGAGTTTTTTTTATCATTGTTCCTCTCAACCAAAGCACCTTCCATCTAATCTCTTCACCTCCCTTGGCTGACTGGTAGAGAATGCCTAAGGCATTAAGTCCGCCTTTGTAGCTTTTTGTGCGAGAAGTTTAAATAAATAAGTCATAAAAATCTGTCATTTTCACCAGGTGTCAAAAACGCATTGTATTAAGACAGCTGTTAGGCTTTGGTTGCCTAGTTAAAGCGGTTCCGTCATATTGTGACGGCCGACATGAAAAACCGTCGTTTCACCAGAATTTGACATTAAGGTGTCGAAAAAAAGCTCGGTACGGTATTTGGACAACCGTTATAGTGTGACCGTTCACCGCTTTTTTATGAAACCAAAGATCCAAAGGGGTTGGTAGCTATACAGCTGTATAGCCGTATAAAATAGCTGTATAACCAACCCCTTTGGATCTGTCTATGAAAGTGTCAACGGTAAAGAAAGGAAATACATACAATATATGTATGTGTGTCTTTTAGTCTGTGCTGAATATTATTCAGCACAGACTAAAAGACACACATTACACCAGATACATACATCAGATAAAACAAATAAAAAGTGTAAAGTCAGATGTAAGAAATTAGCAGGAAAGTGTGCCTCACGGCTGTAGACGATTGAACCTTCTACAGCTCACCTTAATCATGGCTATACCTACCATCTAAAATAAAATATCATCAGTTAAAATGTCGTAAGTCGTCATTGCACGCGGTACGGTACCATCACTACCTGCGTCAATTACCCCCCTCGTAAAATCGAGTAATAAAGCAATCGAAACACATGCGCGTTGCAAAAGTTTGTGATGGCTGTTACCGGTATGGAAATGTCCATAGATTAGGGATGGTAAAATATTGTTATAAGACGATTTGAGCATTCAAATAGTGAAGGTTCACAATGCGGGGGAAGGAGCAAATTCTACGTAAATGTTGCTTCGACTGACTTTGCGTTTCTTTGTGAATACATGACAAAGTTTGTATCCACCAAAAACATAGTGGTATATAAGTTTTTCACATAAAAACTTATTTTTCATTAAGATATGTAACTAAATGTCCGTTCTTTCCTTAAGTTATTTGAACTTGCCTGAATACTTTCAACATTTGTTTAAAATCAAATTTAAAACAGTATTACAATCAGTATTTTTCAAAACCTGATTTCTTTAAAATACTTTATGGACAGCAACATCCCTGACGCGAAACTGCGCGGGCGTGATCGATTTATAGTGTATTAAACAACTTTTGCTCTCAAAAGATAGAGTGAATAAAAATGTAATACTTTAAAAGGGACAGTTAAATTAATTTAATTGCACCCGTCAATATGATATAAAGTATTCAACTTCAAATTACTTAATTCATGATTTTATCTTCATATCTGATTTCCTTTTTTTTTCATCGACATATCAATAAATTTCAAGATCAAAAGTAAAAGAACGAAACAAAAGTAATTATTTCGTATCTTACCATCTGAAAGTACTTAAAGTAAAATGCAAGATGATACAATGACATGCTTTTCGCAAAATTCAAACCTATGTAAGAATTTAGAAAACAGTCCCTCATCCGTAGATGGTAGCGTTAGTTACGACTTTTCGAGACCACCGAGGTGCGTCGAGTTGTTCCCGAGATTTACGAGTCAATGTGTCACCAGTTCCACGGAGACAACGGACAGTAAGCGTCAACAAACCACTCGTAACTGGTAACTAGTTTACTGCCTGCCGCAGAGTGCAGGCTTGGTTTGTTTTCAACGCCCTTTGGTTTCATCGGGAGCTTTTCTATATTACACGATGTTTAAATTACCTTTTGGTCCGTCCACGTTAGCGTAGTTCTTTACATTTTAACAAATAGTATCTAAAAGAGCTTCACTGGATGTTTTCTTTTATAGAAATAGCACAGTTTAACCATATTTGAACAGAATTTCTTAAGCACAAAAGTTTCAACTATTTGCTTATTTAAGCTCCGGAAAAAGTCAATTCCACTGACTGGGACTCCGCAGACAATAAGAATGAATAATCGAAAAATAATATCTTGAATTCACTTCCTATAAAGAGATACGAAATTAAAATGGCTTACGTGTCCAATAAATTGAGACAAACTATAATTAAAAACACATACATAAGCCTATTTTTAGCAGTCCAACTTGAAGGTATGTGCGAAGTAATTTATATAAAAGTAATATGAAAAATATAAATTGATTTATGTTTAACTTTCAATGGCGTAGATATTAAGTTCTGTTGATAAAAATCGACACCTGAAATGCAGCATTCAATTAGCAAGATAGAAATCAAAGATGAAATTTGCGTGAATTAGAGTGGGGCTCAATCGAGAATCGAGATCGTATCAAGTGAAGCGAATGTCGTGGAGGGATAATCGTTCCGCAGCTGTAACCGATACAACACTAGCAGCCATTTAGACGGATATTTTAGCCTTTACTCACAAATTATACTTGGATTATCATATTTGAGAATTAACAGCCTCATTTCGCTAATTGTACGAATTATTGAAAATATCGTTTTACATTTAGTAAGTTAAATCGTGAAGACGTATAAAATTTCGGTCCTTTCTGTATAAGGAAGTGAAATTATAACGGATCAAATAATTACGCGCTAATTTTGAAGCGACCAAATGCTACCTCATTTGGGGATATAAAGCATTCTGCCGAAACTGGTGCAGTCTGACTTTTTGCTGCAAGTTGACATGTAAAAAATTAGAGCTTTTCCGACGGAAATTTTGATAAATTACGTAACTCAACGTAGCTATGCAAAGTTCCTCGCAGACACTATTTCCAAAGCTTTTATTATGAATGGAACACATCCCTTTTTCTGTGTTGGATGCCTTCCAGCTAATACATTAGAGAGCCGTTCATAAACTCCAAGTTAACTATCTGCTAATTAAACGGACGATTACGTAGCACGCGTGTACCGCTCGTGTAACCAGCGTTCATTAATTTTTACATGCTTGTTTCGTAAAGCCTCCCATAATAATCGCTTACGAGATTTATCGATACAAAGATTAATTATAAATTATCGTTAATTTAAAAATGTTAGACGAAAATAACTTTTTATATCTGATGGAAACATACCTAGCTCTGGAGCTTTTATTTTTGTAAAATAAAGTATCTATAAACGTTCCCTTTGTTAAAGGTTTTACTAAATGGGAAATTGAAGACGATTAATCCTTATATGGCAAGGATACTTGCAGTTATATTGTCAAAACTACTTATATTGTCAAGTCAGATACAGCTCTACGTAAAGACAAGTAAAAAGTGGAATAAACTGCGATATTGTTTCGGAAAGAATTTATTTATTGCCGCAAATGGTGGACAAGTAATAGCGAAAGGGCGATCTAGTGATCCTGTTTTAAATGGCACCTGTTATATGTGTATCTTTTATCAGCAGGTATCGCTATATTTTCAGGATATTATCAATGACGCCACTAACTTCATAAATTTAACTAGCTCCTGCCCGGGAATTCTTCCTCGTGAATTTGTTGTTCGCCCCCAAAGTCGCATCATTAGCTAGTTCTTGAGCTGTTCTGTGGTACTTGTCCGCAATAATAATGGTGTGGTTTAATGTCACTAGTTTTTACCTACCACCAAAATACATATTTTCGATTGTATTTTTTATTTGTTCTGTGTGATATCACATAATCAGCCTATAATGTACCCACTGCTGGAACACAGGCCTTCTCTCTGTGAGAGGTGGTGGGCCGTTATCCACCACGCGGGCCTAGTGCGGGTTGGTAGATGTCACATGTCTTCGAATTTTTGGTTCATCGTTTTGAGAGCATTGGTGATGAAATAAATTGACGGCACGGTTGGCGCAGTGGTTAAGCGATTGACTGCTGCGCTGCGTGTCGCGGGTTCGATTCCCGCACGGAACAAATATTTGTATGACCTACATGTATTTGTTCCGAGTCTGGGTGTTTTTCTATCTATAATATGTATGTATTTACAAAAAAAAATGTATATAAGTAGTTTATCAGTCATCTTGTTACCATAACACAAGCATTAGGTTGCTTAGCTTGGGACTAGATGGCGCTGTGTTAAATGTCCAGGGTCCAGGGATATTTAAATTACACAAAGTTAAGCCTGGGTTCGAACCCTCGAACTCGTAAGTCGGAACCACAACCACTGGGCCACCAGGCCACCACTACTCTTTGATATAATGTGATCTCATATGAACTAAGGCTGCCACAAAATGAATAGGTACCTACCAAGTACTATAAACCAAAAGTATAAAAAACAATAAACCCGAGCAAGGTCCTGATCGATTAGACACGCGCAGGGGCAAAGGTGTGAATCGACATTTAATAAAATAATTTATATGGCGTTGATGCGTCTTTAATGGCCGCGAGACGAACGGACGCGTTTTTGTTACTCTTATAACGACTAAACAGTTAGTGTAAATGGAAGAGAAACAAGCAGTTAATGCTCATTGAAATACCATGTTTCAAGAACTTACTTTGATATGTAAAATTATCGTGGAAACGTACTAGGGACGGTTACAATCACGCTACGACGAGTTATCTTAATTCATGGTAACTTATGATTGAACATGATTTATTCAGAATTCTGTACGTTCTAAAAAGTAGCAGAAAGTATATGGCCTCCAAATAGATGATATTAAAGAACAAAAATAAAACTTATTAAAGCTCCTTTGTCATTCAACTTTTTCTTCTATAAGTAGCTACGAGCGCGCGTAGCAGTGGCGTAGCACACTTACTGCTCGGCCATCAGTCGTAATTACTTTGAAAATATATCATTTTCGAAAGATATACACACTTTAGCGTGATATAAGCGATATGCCTGCGCCACCTTCCCTTCGGTAGGTATAAGAGACGTTGCGTTAGTCTTATTGCAAGCCCCCGATGCACGCACATCGATAGCGCGGCGTCGAATCCAGAGACAATCAATTAACTCGCCTCCGCAATTCGATTATTGATTTTGTAATTAAATCGCGTCGGTGGGCGTGTCGCGTACCAACTCACTCGCATGAATTATCTTTATGGCAGATTTTTAGTGATGTTTGTTGACTTTTTCAATTAAGCCATTACGAAAGAGTAAACCTTTAAAGGTTATCTTACAAGCCATCTTTTAAAATATTGTCCGTAACATTAATCTCCCGGTGCGCTGACGTCGAAGCATACCATTATATGGTACGAGATCTCTCGCAGTATTATACATTGCTTGACAGTGGAGCTGAATGCAAATAATTATGGCGTTACGGTGACCAACAAAAAGGGACCGCGCTAACGTAATTATTTACCGAGGGATTGCTTTATAGCCGTATATGCAAACATTTTAACTCTGTGCACCGACTACAATCGCTCCACGAGAGATACGTACGAGCACAAAAACTCCAGTACTTAATCATGTCTTTCTTAATCGATTTTTGAAAATGCCCACTCGATTCTTATTTTCACCTCTCAAAACCGGACGTATTAAATAATCTGGATGCTCAATGAGACTAAATTGCACACAGTTTAATCTTGTGTTATAGGTATTACGGACGAGCTTTAAAGCAATTAACGATTAATTAAGAATCGGTTTTATAGTCTGTTCAAGTGTTTCTCTACCGCGAGTTTTAACATCTACAATTACCGAGCACATAAACTTATTTCTGAGAATTCTTTCGGTTTAAAACTCAGTGTACAATAATACATTGAGAACTAATGGAGGTATGCATACGTGCGACAAACGAGACGCCGAAAAAAGTTGGAGTATCACAATAGATGAGAGAAGACAGAAATAATTGGGAGCTCCTGTCTATGTGAGGAGGCAGGCGGCGCGGCTCATCAGTATGCGAGGAGCGGAGCCGGCACATGCCACCGTCGCCGAACCATTCATCTGCGCCGCACAATCCAAAACAAATTACCTTAACCAGAGGCTACTCTTTGTGAAAATGGAACGCGGCGATCCCTTTTCGGTAAAAAACCGACGTGTCGCGCGTTTTTTAAGTCGACTATATGAGTAATTGAGGACAAGTCCCGGCGGACGTGACGCGCCGCCTCCGTGTCCCAGCGACGCCGTGAGATACGCTGATACTCCGGTGTTTATACCCATTTAAAAGTCAATCATTGTCGCGAAAATAGCTCGTTTGAAAAGTTGCATTTGCATACCCATTTATAGGATAACCACGACTTCAGCCACTTAACTTGTCGTTATATGGGAATCCTTAGTCCGGAACAAACGACGATTGTCCAGTCCACTAGTAAGTGAATAAGTAAACGACTCCTATACAATACGGTAGTTGTCAAGTAGAGAAAGCTATCGTCTGAAACTGAATGTAAAGAGCGACGCGTGCATAGCTCGAGCAGCACGTACGGGCCTTAATTACTTAGAGAATTGGTGGTTTAAAAGCGCAAATTGAATTACCATACATTTAAAATAAACGCTATGGGATCAGAGTGTGGTGCGGCCGCTGCGCCGGCGCACGCTCCGCTGCGGCGGCCAGAGTGCCATCAATTAAATTTTAATTTTCGATCGCCAACGAATGAGTCGGCAGTGCCGTAATTGGTCCGCCCGTCCCGATGATTACTTTATTGGTCACACGCATACCCCGCTATCACGTGAAGCATTTTGTTGCCAATTTATTTCTATTCTCCTTTATATCCTTTATTGCATTTAGATGAAAAAAGAAGAAGGACTAAGTCTACGTTGAGTCTGCCTGCAGCCGACGACGTAGGCGTAGCGGTTTCGAGACAAGAGCCGAATTTAAATAACTTGTTTTGGCTCCCAGCCGCCTTTGACATAACCCTTAAATTAGAAGGGATGTAGTATTTCTTTCCTCCTTCAATGGTTTGTATAGTTTATCTCTTTCTGAAGCGGCTTCATCATTTTAGACGCGACCGAGGCGGCATCCTTGTAATAAGCTCCCAAAATGACGGGGGCGCAGGTAGCTGGTTTTTGCAGGTCCCTCTCGCCTAATCTAAAGCGGCGTTTGTTTTTTGTTTATATTGTGACCTCGTACGCACGAGCCTGCCACGTGACTTGACAAATATAACGTGTAAAGAAGAGCTGTTTGAGTTTGCTCAACATGCAGTGCGAAACGCGAGACAAGTCGCTAGAATGGGGTTAGGAATTGCCGCGGGGTACACTGCACACGAAGTCACGAAGCGTAGTGTGTATACGGAAAATCGTGTCACAAAGTTTCTTTGATATAGACATATACAGGGCGATTCGGAACCCACATGCATTGAACATTTTGACCGCGTAAGTATTGTATTTTTCTATGAAACAGTTTTTTTTTTGACAACCTACAATTAATGCCTACGCTAGGGGGGGCTAGAATCATGTACTGAATATATAGTAACAGGTTGCGCATCGATGTCCCTGCCTCTGTATTGTAATGTAACAGAATCAGTGATTTGGGACACGTTAAACTGAATATTTAGGCACCTAAGAACCACTCTTCACGATGACTTACAAGGGTTATTTCATCATAAAAGATAAAATACGCAAGGAATCGGTTAGTTCCAGCACTTGAAGTACCTTCCTAGGCAATATTTTATGTTCCAAGCGACAGGATCGTAGCCGTCCCATTCCTTACACTAGCACTAACTTATAGTCACATTCTTTGCAGGGTTTGATAGTGTGTATTGAGCCTGCCAGATACTTTCAAAGACTCTAGGACACGTACAAATCCTTATATACAAATAAACTCAAGCATTTATTTCAATTAAACCATTTACAGGTGTTAAAGAAAAAAGTTGAAGCTAGTTTTCCATTCCAAAACGCAGATCTCTCTGTGGGCAAGAAACTCCAAGAAAACTCTTTTAAATCAAGACATTACAACATCATGGATACATTATTCTTGTTGCTTCTATAGGTGAGAATAAAGTAAAGAAATTAAATGAAAAAACATTTTAAAAATTTGATTAATAATAAACCCTGGCAGTTAAGAGATGAGCAGCCTCAACCGACGGCGTCCGGTCACGACCATGACGCGTGGATCAGCACTATCCAGCCCAACCATTTTGTTGGGAACCGATATTAGCCAGTTGAGTCACAGTACGATCGAAGTTAAATGACGTTTTAATAAGAAAAATAATAGCAAGATCAAGCAATAAACCATTGAACACACCATATGCTATACTAACTAAGTAACAAAATTCGAATCATCGAGAAATAGAGATAGGCACGCATTTTATTAGCAGGTGAAAATGAATTTATTGTGAGTGCAACTGATAATTCAGTATAAGGAATTAGTCCGGGGCACGACACGCATCGTGTCGGATCGTGGGGAATTAAAGGCTCGGCCACACTAGAGTCACTAGATACTGTTCATTACAAGAGGAGTTCGATAAAACTGACCTGACACAATCAACTGCTAAAAACTGTTCTTGGAAAAAGTACTTTTCTTCAGTTTCAATATTAAAGTTCTTCATAATTCCTCTAATTTAGTAATATTTGATAGCGTTTGCTTCTGTTTTATAAGGTGCCTTTAATTACCTATTCCCAGTTAAGGACTGGAATATATCTGGTAAATCCTTTAAACTTTGGAGACAAAAAATTACGGCCTTGGGGCCTCAAGAACAATTATAAACGGTCATAAATAGATTCCAAATACAGTACACCAATGCCAAGTACAAGTATACAGTAACATCGAAGTATTTCTCGTTCTTTAAAGCTTTAGTACACACTGATAAACCTGGCGGTTTTAAGGCGTCTCTGATAAACAGCAGAAAACAATGCCAGCCTTTAAAAATATCATTATCATTCGTTCATTAGCATTAGGTGTGGTCCAGCCTTAACCATTCATTTCGTACAATGCAGATGAAGACGCGGCGAACGTGCGCGGACTCCTGACCACTTGTTCGTGCCAACATATTTTTCTCTACATCTCACGACACGACACGATATATATATGTACGGATACCTTGTTTATGTACCGCGCTTTGACGTAAATGTTCCTTACTTGATATTGATAGTAATAAAGTTAAGTCCAACTCAGTGTGATATTGGTAAATTACGGGTTTGAATTGTACGTCATAAGTTTATGCGTTGGGTACGGGTTGGACATGTGAATATCGAAGTTTGTAAGCGAGGATATACGAATTGAATTGAGAACATCTTTCATTGGGTACGAGCATAATGAAAACGGTTAAAATGTGTTAATTACAGTTGTTTATGGTAAACCCCGTCAACTGTTTGGAAGAGTAGAACTAGTTTCACTATAAACTACGAAAAAGAGAACTTCAGAATCTATACTTTTATTGATAGAGTTATACATAGAATAATTAGTGCTAGAACAGCTGAATTGTTTCCATTTCGCATAAGGGCTCCCGCAGACAGGCGCGATGCAACGGTGTGACGCGATTCTGGTAGAACAAATTACACGAAAGTTTTCATAGAAATTTTTCTACTAGTGTCGCGTCGCCGTCGGCGACGCGCCTTTCTGCTCGCATGTCAACGCACAAAATTACAACCCACAAGGAATTGTAGTAATGGCCCAGTGGTATCGAAACCCAATCTCTTGCATGTCAACGCATAAAATTACAACCCACAAGAAATTGTAGGAATGGCCCAGTGGTTATAGGTCATGACTCATGAGTTCGAATCCAGGCAGGCTCTTTACTTTGTGTATTAATTTAATTTCATCACTACTGCTTTCAAATCGATTAAGTAAACATCGTGAGGAAACCGGCATGTAATAGACACAAAAAATTAAAGACATGTGACATCCACCAACCCGCACTGGGTCCGCGTGATGGAATATGGCCCACTCCCAGAAGTGGGAACATTATAGGCTAATTATGCAAGGGATGACTCCATGTCGACTCCAAACCCTATGTAAACAACCATTGTCTTTGGATGCGTGAGATAGGCAACACATCTAGTAATACTTATAAAACGTATCTAAGAATTCCTATAAACTATGTATTCTACGGGCCTAGTGAAGTCGACCGCGGAGCTTATAAAGTAAACAGATAACATCTGTGCTCTGTCGTACGTGCCGCGGGCTACACACGCGCCGCACTAGAGGCGTGTCATCTATGAAATCACTAAGCCGAATGGTACATCTCTTGATATCGAGACCAAAAAAAGTTATACCTTTATTGTTTGGAAATAGATACGTCTTTTAAGACGAAAGAGCAGAGGTGCGTTATGTTTGTGTTTGGGATGATAGGTCGGAAAAAGTTTGCGTCTGACATTTCTATTTAATCTTCGAGATAAAAGTATACCTACGAGATAAAATATAAAATTGTATAAGGGAGCTACATCTGCCAACAAACTGCTCTGCAATTGGGCAGAAGTAAAATTTTTATTGTAAAACTTAGGCTGTCACCACGAATAAACGCTTTTTTCATTTTCATATTTTTTTCTGAACGGTTTCTAGTGTGTTTGATGTTGTTAGTTCCCTACAGAGCCATATTAATGTAGATCATACTGAGCGAGCATTTGTTTTGCAAATGATAAATAATCGTAGACCCTGTTATGTCATATGAAGGCAAGAACGGCATTGTATTTATATTCCTTTAAAAATATTTATAATTTCAATTGGCAGCCCTACCTCATTATGATGCGCAAGGGCACCTTAACGTA
This sequence comes from Apamea sordens, assembly GCA_945859715.1. Lineage (NCBI taxonomy): Eukaryota > Metazoa > Arthropoda > Insecta > Lepidoptera > Noctuidae > Apamea > Apamea sordens. Next base: position 12,480,033 of record OX243998.1, on the reverse strand, counting down.
CCTTCGTCGAGATAAGTGCACACTGACCCTAGATAAATACAGAGCTAAACTTAATTCAAAAGAACGGGAAAATTCTACGAAATCTATATCTATACTTATAATAAATCTGTAGAAGTGAAAATTCTGTACATTGAAAATATCAAAAAAATAATTTACAGGGGGTGTTACTAGACCGACACCGAACCCAAAAATGTGATTAAAAAAATTTTTGTCTGTCTGTCTGTCTGTCGGTCTGTCTGTCTGTCTGTCTGTCTGTCTGTCTGTTTGTTCAGGCATCACGCAAAAACTACCGGTTCGATTACGATGAAACTTGGTATAATTATTCTTTAATATCCTGGGCACCACACTGGGTACTTTTTATCCCGGAAAAGTATATACAATAAAAAACAAACTTAATTTTGCGGTTCGATCCCTATACCCGATTACCACTGTCTGTACTGTACCAACCGCAAATACTAAGTTTGTCGTAGGTTGGGTCACCCGCAGTGGAGTTCATTTTTATTCCTTTTAGTTTTTAGAGTTATTTAGGTTTATTTTTATATGAGTCGTAGGTATAGATTTTAATTTTAAAGTATAGGTAGTATATTTGATAGTGTACGTAGTGACCGTATGTTATTTTATAATACTGTTATGTAGGATTAGTCATTCGTATAGATATTAGTTTTTAGGGATTTTGCTTATTTATTGAGTTTAGATTAGTTATCATCAGAAATAGGTTTATTTAGGTAGGTATTTAATTTTCTGTTATTGAGTTTTTTTTTAAATTAGGTAGTTACTTAGGTAAAGATATCATATAGGTACCCTCTTAATCACCACTAATGAGACACAATTGGTTTTCTACTGTAATTAGCCACAAAGGGCCCGCGAGATAGATGGCATTCTGGGGAAGCACATACATTTTATCCTGTTAGCACGTTCCCGTGGGATAATTTCCGACATCCACGCGGGCGAAGCCGCGGGCAGAAGCTAGTACCAAATATTTCAGAATATATCATCCAGAAGAGTTAACTGATAGAGCTTCGCACAGTACACAATGGTAAACCAAAGAAGTAAAGAGCCTAGTAAAGCCAGTAGCTCTTCAAAGTACTGAGACAAACAGCACTAGATGAAATCTTGCCAATATTCATACCAAAATAAACCTCCTAGCGCAATATAGCCAGCCCTAGTTGAATGAGATGCGCGGAATCACGTACTGGCGCGCGCGCACCTTAACGTGCCTTCGTGGAGATAAGTGCGCAATGGCTCTGGATTGCCACAGCAGCGCACTGCGCCAAGGGTTACCATCCGTCTGGATTTGTCCGGAAATGTCCGGACAAATCCAGACGGATGGAATTATTCAGAAAATAAAAATATTTAAACGATTACTGAAAAAAGAAAGCAAGAAAAGTAAAATTCTCGAGACTATTTGCAAATTAAAATTGCCAGGACATTTCAAAATTCGAAATGGTAACCCTAACTGCGCCGGAGTGCGCCGTCGGCCCACTTTGAACCGTTTTGTTTCTCTATTCGTGATTATTCATCGCTTAGTTTTTGTTGCCGCTGGGCTTATCAAAGCTGCTACTTAGATATGCTGTAGAATAATTGCTTTTGTTAGGATGTCGGTGTGGTTTTTGTGGAGGAATTATTGCATTATAGGTACGGATCGTTTTACTTCACAAGGAGCATTTTTCGTTCCACGTTGTTAGGGGAGGTTTCATTTACCGCTGGAAAGCGATAGTCCTCATTAGAATCTGACAGCCATGTGCGATAGAATAATTTTAAGATCAAAATCATTTCTTATTGAAGGACAACTTGTATTCACATCACACTTAGTATGTGTAATTGGAAAATATATTATAGAGATAACTTCATACATATACATTTATATTAAGTATTCAACCAAAAATATATTTGACCCCAACACGATTTGCTCCGATCAGCACTTGCTGCATCTCTAATTCCATAAACACTTTAGTTACATTTTAGGCTGCCATCAACGTTAATGATGATGTGCAAGAGAAAATGTTAGTGCTTATTGTGTAAGGCGAGGCAAAAAGCTCGAGGCGCAGTGCCTTGTACCTATTAGCCCGTAATACACACTCGAGGTTCGTGGGAAACTACGTAACATTCTTTTTCGGACTCCGCACAATCATGCTTGCTTTGAAAAATAACCTCTGAGAGATGCATATAGTCTTTTGTTTCTTGGTCCGCTCGCGTGGCTCGCAGATTTTCTGATTATCTGGAACATCTCTTGGCTCATTTGGACCTCCCAAGAAATGATCACAGAAGAAATTGACAGAAACTCCAGCACGATGATGGTCGCTATTTGCTAATTTTAATCATAAATATTTATTTATCTCAACATCATATTACAGGCACGGATCATTATAATGCACAATCTTAAACAGAGAAAGGTGTCTGTGATAGGAGGGTCCTGAGTTACAGATCACCCGGCTCTCTTAGATAAGACATTTTACTATACCTAACTTTACTAACTCTAACCTAACTTTACTAACTCTAACCGTTGTTCTAACGGTTAGAGTTAAGATATTAATATTTGTTGAAGAAGATAGTAAGCAATTGCTGTCATGATTAACATTAGGTATAAACTACATCATCGCTACATCATGCAGAATGAAGGTAACAAGTAGCTATCATTTCTATAAATGTGAACAAACAGACACACAAACTTTATGATTCATTTATTTGTAGGTCCTATAGGTACTTTGTGTACCTATTTTGGTACCTACGTACGTCTCATGATTATAAAGGAACTTACACGTCCAGAACATGTAGGTATATTGTACTTGATACTCATGATAGCGGATGATTGCAAGATGCAATATCTGTGCATATAAAATATATAATAATCTTTTATAGCACGTTGAGTTCGACATTACTTTATGATTGTGTCGATTTCCTGGTGCTCTATCATTGACTACAAAGAAATTAATTGTATTTATTGAATTGTCATTTTTCTCCTCGTTCGTTATTCATTTATTACTGGTAAGTTTTATGTTTATCTTTTCGTTGTTACTCCACTGGAATATCTCGATGACACGATAATATACAAGAACATGCGTTATAATACTCTGAACAAGCTCCATACGACACTTCTGAAATGCTTCATGAAAGTTACAAAACTATTGTAGTGTCTAGTTAAACAAAATAATATATAGACGATAATAATAGATACGATCAAAATCCTTAGACAAAAGTCTTCAAATCCAATCCAATTTAAGCATGTTTGCCAACCATTCAATCTTCGGCTCAACAAATTAATGGTTGCTGGCGAGTGTTCGATACTTCGGTGTTAGGAGGCGGTTACCCATACAGATGAGGCGTAAGGAAAGGCAGTTTCGGTGTGGCACGACTTGAAGGGGAGGCGGGAGGAGGGGGAGGGGGGCGAGGCGCGGGTCAGAGAGGCCGTGAGAAGTTGCGCGTGCGTCAGGTTCCCAGGCACGCGCCGAGAAGCGCGCGCGACCAACGCACGCCTGCTGCTGCCAGTGTCTAGTGAGATGAAACATTTGATTGGGATGCTTGTAATTCGGGTGGTAAGTGGTGATTAGGTAGTATGGTAAGTATCGTTAGTTAAGTTTCGTAAAGTTTTAATAAGATTGAGAGGTAAAGAAAGAACTTTAAAAAGGAAAGTATTTTGCACATGGCAATCTAGCATTTGAACGAGAATTTTTTCTGATAATCTCAACAGTAGGAATTGTTGGGCGACGCCTGTGAAACTCTTCATACATCAACAAAAGTCCTCTGAGTACTGAAAAAAATTAACTAAGAACTCCTTCGAACCACTATGTCTCAGAGGTGTACTCCATCTCAGTTGGGAGTCGGTCGCCGGGGTCGCCGCGGTCGCGCCTCTCCGCCCTTCTCATGGGACAGCACTAGAGCCACTAGAGGTGAGACGCTAGAGGTGAGCCGCGACGTGCATAGCCTGCGAGCCGCGCGAGGTATCCACCTTGTTATTTACATCCTTACATCGCAGCGAGATACCTCTGAGAATTGTAATGTTAAAGATAGGGACGAGCGGCGTTTGTTTTTTAATAGACGGGTACATGAAGGTGTTTATAAATAGTTATAGTTATAGCTCATAAATGTATGTAGCGACGTTTGGGAAAGCCTATGTGCGGCCTAGCAGTGGATGTCATTCGGTTGAAATGATGATAATGAAGACATACCTACATACATTGTAGTCACTGATTTTTGTATTGCTTAATCTAATCTTTGTAAGGTTATTTTGGGATTGGCAGCTTACTTGATTAGCAATTTGACACCATCTAATATTCATGATCTGTCGAGATAATGCCTCTCCAATTCCAGACCTCCCAAGCAAAATTCTTCTCCATAACAATCTAAAACCATTCTTCCATATCTAATTATCTCCTCATATCACATCAGTATCCCTTTAATTTCCTGAGCATCTCGCAGATATTTCTCCAGTCAGTCATGCAGTCACGTCGGTCGGCGGCGACGGGCGTCATTTCTAATTTATGCACGGTCGTGCGCAGCTCGCCTACCGCTCGACGCGCGCGCCTCTGGGAGGGCTGCTACACATACCTGCATAAAAAAACATGGCTGCTACATTTTTACCTGACTGCTTTATAGTCATATTTGGTTGTGTGTTAGTGTGCTGCTTCTGTTGTTGTTTTTGTTTTATGAGTTCATTTAGGAACTTTATTTCGAGGCTATATTCTGATGGACTGGACATATATGTCACAGGATTTCAAAAACTACCAATAAATACTGGTGATTTTTCAGGCGGTAGTCCAGCTACCCATATTTTTCTAATGGTTCGAATTCAAAAAAACATTTTTTCTTGTATAAGCAATATAAACATTTTATATTGCCCTGCTGACCTGCTGCGGAATTCATGAAATTTTTGCTCCAGTTTTGAGTTTACCGGGGCTACGCCTTGGTGATTACGTGATTAGTTTTAGGTTAGAATCTAGATGAAACATCTGGCCAGATATGGCTGATTTGAAAAATCTTGATAATTCGTTCAAGACTCCAACCCACTAAGATATTTTTATCTTTTTTCGGGTCGCCCGATCGTGATTAGTTTTGACCCAAATATCTGCAGAGCATCCCTGAGTCGTGACGCGCGGACTCGACCGAGAATTAGATCCTGCCACCTCTCTATTAGCCAGAGATCGCCAATTATCTTTGACCTCCAGAAAGCTGACAATAACACATTTTTCTGGTTCTTACTATAATGGATGGTGAGCACAAAGATCGCACGTGTGGCGCTGCGTGAGGACTCTTCAGTCACGGCGCATGCTCAAACATTCTGTTCTATAGTTACGAGGCTGACGCCTGCGCACTGATTGATGTGTTTGAGTTAAAATGTTTATCGTCCTATGAAATGTTTGCGTTTACCGTGAAAGGGTGCTCTATTCGCACAATGAGTCCTTATAAAGGAGATAGCGAAGGTTCCATAAGTAGCGGTTTGCTCTTGACATTTTGACGTGGGTATATAGACGGGTTTGGTACTGGATGGTAATGTTGTGGTTTATAATATGTCGAAATATGAATTACTATAATTTAATGCTATCGAAACATACTGGACGGTAACCTGAACTATGTTTTATAGCCTACCAAAAAACTTTTATCAAATTCAGATATATATCTGAAACTTATCAAAGTATTCCTTGAAATACAAGGTTGAGAATCAGAAAGCAAATGCCAAAGCAGCTGTTTGAGCGCAAATTTCTAAATCCAAACTATACCCTTTCATCAACGAAGATATGAAATTAGCCGAAGGTAGAATTCTTGGTCTCCTAGAGTTAAGGGTTCAATTTGAAGCACAGGCTGTAGAATTAAGCTCGGCTCGTGATGATGCTCCGCTAATACCAGTAGCCGCTGCGCTTGCGCCACGACTTCGGTGTTGCTACGTCGGGAAAACTGCCTGAATGACTGCAAAATATCATAAAATATATAATTTTATATCAACCGGGGCAGCTTTTTAAAAGTTAATAGTATTTTTAGCAGAACTTAAGAACATATTATTATCGCGTGATCTGAAAAAAAGTGGATATAAACAGATATTATGACATCGATTGCATTCTACCTTTCTTCCAATATAAGATTTAGCAACTAAGTAAAGACAATCGAACTTAATAAATAAACCTACTTGCAATGGTACCTAAGAAAAATGTTGTAAGGGATCGTAAGAATAATTCTAATACATGGCACATGAGAAAATATTGATTTAAAATGAAAAACACATAAATACAGCAGCAGATGAAGAGGTCAATGATGAATCATAATAACTCCGTGGAATCGGTAACGTTGATCTTGCTACACCAATCTCAAAAGGGATTCTGTTCAGCAGGATTGCAAATTTTGCACCCGCTCATTACGGCGCTAAATTATTGAGCATTGGCAGTGACTGTGCATATGTGTGTTTTAGAATTATATCCATCAAGATATAATCACAATGACCGATACTTGTTAGATTGGATGACTTTGCTTTACGTTTTCATACATTCTTGCTATTTATTTGCGGACATTAATGCCTGATGATAGTGTTTAGCCTTGGCTTAGAATTTATTTAGGAATTGATCTGCAATGACATTTCAGTCGACAAATGTTGACTAACGTACCATTCACATAATTCAACGCACCCTAAACTTTCAATCACAATCCGAATCATTTTGAAGCTTATCGCTAATCTATTGCTTCATATGTTCGAAAAAAATTATGCTCCTCAACGTAACTAACGCAACGAATGTTGTTGAAAGTGTCAAAATTGCTACTGTTTCCGCAATCAACCCGCAGGTAGGTAGTGATGAAGGATTGGAGTTTTTGAGGAATTCTAACCTCAGGTTACGTCTTGTTTTGAGTTCTGAAAGTATCTATCAACACGATTAGCGCAGCGGCTGAGCGATCGGACTGCTGCGCTGCGTGTCGCGGGTTCGATTCCCGCACAGAACAAATATTTGTAAGTCCTACATGTATTTGTTCTGAGTCTGGGTGTTTTTCTATCTATAATATGTATGTATTTACAACAAAAAAAAATGTATATAAGTAGTTTATCAGCTATCTTGTTACCATAACACAAGCATTAGGTTGCTTAGCTTGAGACTAGATGGCGCTGTGTGAAATGTCCAGGGATATTTTTATTATTATTATTATCTGTATCTACCACACTGGTTTAGTATATGTCATTTCCTTTCGACTTGTTTGGTGCTACCACAGGACACACACACACACACAGGCTTTATTGGTGCTTAGACTAAAATGGTAATCGCTATCAAAGCGTTTCGTACTTATAAAACGATTTTCAACAGGATTGACATAAGCTTTTTGGCAGGTTATGTCAATCAATCAATCCAATATATTTTTTATTTATCCAATGTAACTTTGTCTAGGCCCGTAGATTCTGCCCCACGATTCTGTCAGTGTCTTCCTTTCTTCCCCAGAAATTGAGAAATCTTTATAATTAAGACTTCCAAGACCTTTAACTGATTTCCTTTCGGTTTCATCACATTTGAATGGATGCATATAATTTAGTAAACAGTGGAAGTTGCACAAGCGGGCAATGCAGGGAGGCGTAACTGATAGTTGATACCGAGGCACTAAGGTAGCCAGTCAATCATAGTAGTTGTCAAGCACTTTCGATAAACACCGAGGATACCGGCAGCGGTGTGAGGAAACTCTAAATATAATGGACTATTATTATTTACTGATATTTCGCAGTTGAAACACCACATAAAATTAATAGTCAATAATCATTTACTGGATGACTTGGGTAATACGTATGTTGGTAAAGTCTCGGAACTTTATTGATAAGCAAACTGACTATCAAACTTAAATTGTCCGTAAATCCAAACTATTACCTACTGTCAGTCGTTTGAAATATATAGTTATAACAATATGTCCTGTACCTACATGTAAGCAACAATTTAGTAGGCACTGGAATTTAACCCAAGGACTCTCTTTATTCCAGATGTATTGATATGCATTCGGCAGGTGTACCGCATCTCGTAGTTGACATTTCGTAGCCTATAGAACACGTGTAGACATCGCTACTATCCTCTTAGAGGTGGTCCAATTTGCAACTGAAAATGGAGAGACGATTATTGTACTCTGAATATATAAATGAAATATACACGCGTCTCCAACAAAGACTCACCGGCTAGACCACCCAGATGCAACTGACAGTAAATGCCAACTGCCAATTAATTTCAATCCAATATCACTTACAAATGTTACTAAACATTATTTTGAAATACTATGATTGCACACCCTATCTCAACATTTTAACGGACCAAGTAATGTAGTCACTTATTATGATGGTACATAAAATGCTAAAGTGAGAGGGTATTCAGAATTATCAAGGATGCCAGATATTAATTTTAAGATACTATTCAAGGCATGTGTACTACTTTATGTCCATTTCTCGGTTTAAAAGCCATATAATTTGTCCATATTAAAATTATTGGTTTCATCTTTAACGTGCTCAATTAATTGTCCAAGATCATTTTCGTTGGTTTTATTTTGTGTTACATGTAAACTACTTTCGAATAAAAATGATCACAATAAAATAACTGATGTTTTGCTGATGGTCCCATTACTCATCAAAGTAAAAATAACAAAAATTTCACAGTGGACTTTTTCCAACCCTTTGGGAGCTTTTGTATTTTTTGTCATTGTAATTGAAATATTTTTTAAGGTATCAGTCAACGAAGACACAGTACACACACATGTTCTGAAAGATAAGATGAGACTTTAGAAAAATGCCCTAATGATAGATAAAAAACCAATTTGTTGATAAAGTCTTCAAGAATATGATTCCATTCGATATCAATGCTTTAGTTAGAATCTAGGCACACAATACGCATTACATTTGCAAAATTGATCAATTAATGGTTGAATGAGTCTACACAAATATAAAGTAAGTTTTAGTAGAGATGTTTCGTAAATTTAATTTAATTAATCAATTGCACCAATTACACTCAATCTATCAGAATCACCCTTTTTTTTTTTTGAGGATGGGAAATCATCAAATGACCCCTCCCGCTCTGGGTGGAGCGGAAGGGAGTCAGACTCTTACTGACTAAAACCCACCCGTGTTCCTTCCTTAGCCCTTTATGTTCCAGGGCAGCGGTAACCCTTTCGGACGATCCCGCTAATCAAAATCACCCTTCACCTAACATTAAGACAAGTGAAAATAGTCACGATATCTTCATGTAACAATTATTACGAGGCTTTCAGAGTCGTTTCCTTATTACAGACATATACTGCTCGTAAAGATGCGACTTAATGTAGAAATATCGAGTGTATCGTGATTTAATGTCCATCGAGAAAGTGAACCCATGTCGAGTTGAGTTCACACACTATTTTGAAAAGGATTGTCTATATTTACGGTTAAGACCATTTATTTCGCTCAATAAGAATACAACCATTCACTCCTATCAGGAAAAACATTATAATTAAGATACGCGACGATTTCGCTGGGTTAAAAACTAAAATTAAGTTATATAAAAAAAAGAGTAGAAACTTACAATTCCAACATTATTTTGAACATGGTGCTTGCCTTTTAAAAGTTGGAAGTGATAAGATTTCGATTCCTTAATTACTTTAGGTATACCGTATACGAGTAGAGGTATAGAGTTGAGCTTCCTCATATACGACAGTCTTTCTACCGTAGAATTTCGTGCCTTGTATGGCTGATTGTGAGTGTTAAATATGATACCTGACCATATAACGAAGACATATTGAATCTATTGCATAGTTAATTTTTATGATCCAAAACGGTTTAATTGTGAAAGTAAAATGCTTTGTCCATGAGAGGCTAATTGCACATGTACAGAGGTGCTCTCTTAAAGCAGTCCACCTATGTACCTATTCAATCAAAGCTACGAGACCACTTTGGGCAGGGCATCGGTAGTTAGATAGAGTCTATGCAATTACCGTTGGCATTCTGTAGAACTTTACTCGTAAAAGAGGTCCTTATCTGATCGCTATTTATAGGCAAATGCAATCATTAGCGTTAATGTTTGTCACTAACAAAAATCACCCTTTTTACACTTGGAGAAGCTGACATTTCAGACCGATAACATTGTTCTTTATATCCGAGACCTCAAATCTAAAGGACCAATTGTCTGTCCAGCTTTTATGAAGAAAAAAAAAACCAGCAGATTTATAACAGTACCCATAATAACCGGTTATTGGTGCTTAAAGCGATTCCCTGGATGATGGTTATCTGTTCGAATGTCTCAATTACGACGTCTCTCAGGGGACAGTAGAGACAACTGCACACAGTTTATGAACGGGCGAGTTCCGCGTGTCATTTGTAAGTAATAGCAGTAAGCGATATCTCCGTACGATATCTTGGAGGTAATAAAGGATATATATAATAATAAAAATATAGTGGATGTAGGTGCAATATCTTTGCATTTTTCTTGGAACTGTTTGGCGACGAAAGTTGTTGTAAGCTGAGGCTTTAGTGGTTAAGGAAACTATTGTTTCAATAGAGTACCTAGTTTTTATATCAAAACTAGAACAATGGGGACACTATTTGTCCTGCATCGTGATTGCGCTGTTCCAAACCCCACGTAGGTATACAAAAACACAGCCAGACAAAGATTTAAGGCGCGGTATGCCACCCTGTTTAGGTACTTGAATGAAACTCGGTCCAGTTGTTCGTACTTAATAGATGTGTATTTGTATCAAAGCACAGTTTCCAAGCGAATGAATATACGTTTACACAAAAACAGAAAAAGAATCTTGTTAGGTGTTCACATAGAGTATAGTATTATGTTAACAAGTTCTACATTCAGATTCAAAATCATCAAGTCCAACTTGTTTTCTTCATGAACCATAAACTAATTGCTCTCTAGGCCAAAAAGTTTTGTCACTTTATATCTAAAAGTGGGAACCATAGATATTTAGTTTGGTTCACCACAAGATCATTTGATTGTCAGTACAGGCAAGTAGTCCACGGAACAAAGATGCGGCTACGCTACCGAAGAAAATAATGAAGAACGATAAAACTGAACACAAAAAAAACACAATTAATTTTATCGTGAAGTCTCTCTATATGATTCACCCGCTATAACTTTTTACAAAACTTTAACCTAGTGAAAGGACAGCTAAAGAATGGGGGCCTATTAAAAACATTGTACTTATAACTTACACGTAGTAACATTGTAAAAAATAACGCCATTACACTCGTTGTACCGAGCACGAACAATACATGATATATGTAACTTCCCTTGGGGTAACACAGTATCGACGAAAAAACGGTTAAAAAAGCCGTGGTTCGTTTCTCAGACCTGTTATTCTATAATTCGTATGGGCCTGAGGCTCGTAATAACAGTAATAAGACATGCCATGGCCACCATAAGTCACATTGGCTCGCTGTAAACCGGAGCCCTCATTACGAAAAGAACTTAGTAACTGCACATGAAACATTTTTTAATTCCTTTGGGAGATGTCAAACGCGGTTCTCAGTCGTTACGTCCTTAAAAGATAACAAATTTTGTAATAAGAGATGATTGTGCAAAAAGACGAAAAACTTAATTAAACGACAAAAAAAGAAAAGTGTGGGGTTAGAAAATGCAGTAATACTAATGTTGAGTTTATTACAGTAGGATGAGAAAAATTGATTTAAATTGCACATTTTATTTACTGCAACATAATGCCAATGAAAGCTCGTTAGTCGTTATTGTCATAACAAATACGTGTTCCAGATACGAGTTTTTGCGATAATATTCTCATTAAACACCTGTCAAAATATCATAGACTTACGAGCTGAAGGGGACGTACATAATGAAGAAAGTAACAGCTTCATTATCTGGATATAACGAGTGTCTTGTATTTAATAGGTTCCCATTCGCCCTCGGATCGAAGCAGCGCATTGTGTGGTGAAAATAAAACACACTTATGACACAGTGCTGCAGTGGGAGCCGTCACGTTTCTCGTCGTCTTCCTTCGCTCTCCCACAGTACTAGTCACGAACTTATACTTCACTTAATTAACGTAAATAAGACAGTTTTGCGAATGAAAAACCAAACGGGGCCGAGAGGTCGATGTTTTCGAAACCGGATTCGCGGATTTAACCGAAGCACAGTCGGCGAAGTCTTAGCCTCTTAGGCCACACTTTATGTCACTTTTTATTTTTAATGAGAGTTTTTATCGTGACACTAATAATCGTCGGGGAAATTAATTTAACCATACCGTAATTATTAGACAGCCGGCAAAGTGGCCGTAAATGCCCCAGTCCACTGGAAAAAATAACTGCTGAAACATTAATTAATTGTTATTCTTTACGATTCATATTTTATTCCAAATAATATATTAAAATTAAAGTAGAGATCATTTACGGATGGTTTATCAGCCCTTTTATATTGGGATATCAAAAGGAGCTTACCAAAATTGTATCAGCCTTGTCCTTTTTAAGGCTAAAATTAATTAAAGTGACAATCACAATTTCGAAAACTATTAATATCTTACTCAAGCCCAGTAAGAAGAAAGAGTCCCCTTTAAAAAATGTTACCCTTGACGTTGTTTTAAAATAAAAGCTTCATAACCATGTGATTCTCAAATCCTATACACTGTTATAACTCTCTGCATGCCACGTCAAGGTACACTCTGTACCTTGACGTAAAATGCAAGTCAGTGCAGTCGAAAGCACCCCGAATTATGAACGCTCTTTACCATGAATGGATTCGCGAGACAGCGATGAAAGACAACCGCCTGGCTGCTATATTTAAAATGCTTTACTTGCAATTTATTATTGTGAGTGCAACAACATAATTGAGGCTCGTAATGCACCTTTTGAAATGTTACTAGGTACAGCTTTCAGTAAGTATCGTGGTAAATAAATAAATTCAAAAACTATAAACCAAACTTCTACGAAACATTTTGGTCACAAAGTTTTAAAGAAAAATATTTGGGTCTAATAATTAAATGGCATCATGAAAAAGAATCCTTTGTACAAAAAAGACTGCAGTTACAAAGGAAAACTTAATCCTTAATATTTCTTTCAAAAGCAAGATTATTTAATCAAAAATTATATTAAAAATACCATCACGTAATTTTTCAGTAGTAATAAGAACGGGAAATTACGAGTCAATTCCAATTTTGCGAAGCCTTTGCTTTCGTATTTTCAATTCACATTTTTATTGCATTGCCGTGTTTACAAAACAGAATTGCATGCAGGGTGTTGCCAACTTCAGTTATGATTACGTTAATAACTTAAATCAAATAAATCATTCTCACAAGAGAAACAATAAACAAACAAGCGCAAATAATTTTCTACTTTCAAAATTTTTTGGCTAACTGCAGCGTGCCAAACATGAACAGCTTTTCCGAGGTATTTTCTTAAAATTATTAGGTAGGAAAGGACGAAAGGACTGGGCCACAATGGAGGTGGACCGATTTGTGTGGAAAAGGGAGGCAGTGGAACATTACGGGTTAGATAGAGATCTATCTATTTAACCCGTAATAGGACAGGACCCGTATGTAACCGAACTAGGATAGAATTATTTGGACTACGTAAAGCTTCTTAAAACGTCCATACATAAGACTATCGGTTGGCAAAGCGTGGTATGTCCCATCAAGTATCGAATGAAGATATTCATACTATTCTTGAACTCCGCAAGCATAAAAAATAGGATTATCATCATCTCCGATCTTTGCGTCGACTTACTTCCACTTCGCAGCCTTTACATACAATAAGTATCTTTGAAAAATAAGCGGTCCAAACTTTAAATTGTTAATAGCGTCGGTACGTAACGCTTGGTCGTAAGTACGGTGTGCGGTATTGCGCGAGAGCCGACCGGTCCGATCGCCGCGTACGCACCTGCCTCGGGCACACGCCACTAGGGACCGCCGCACACTGGTATGGAAAGGATTAACTTTTGATTATTAAGTAATTATAATAGACTGGACAAATTATTTTCCTATGAGCAAGTTCTGCTGGTTCTTTTATAAGGACAGTATAATCTCTAGAACGGACGAAGATTCTCATGATTTTTTTTTAATTTTCAATGTACTGAAAATTACCATAAAGCATAAAGCGGCAAAATTAAAACTGAAAGTACGTAAGTAAATCCACAGTAATTTCAGAACTCCGCTTAAATATCCAGATCTAGTATCAGAAATCAGTATTCTCCTTCTTCTTGTAGGTACTGAGGAACTGCCAGATCCGCTAAACTAGCTCAGTCCTTAGTCGCACAAAATAGATGGTCAGCATTTACCATTCCGTTCACGCTCATCTACCTACTAGATAAATAATTATAATGGTGCTAGTTAAAACGTCAAATCAAGTACGTAGGTAATTTGAGCTGATCGACAGCATCGTAGTACAAAACGTTCCAAAACCGTTTTTCACCTTGTTCGTCTCGTAAGTCACATCGCACATTATCATTATGTTCCCTACTCCTATAATTTCAATTTTTAAAGCTCCATAAAGACGTGCAATTATTACACAGCTTCACAGGCTCACTCCCTCATTACTGGATCCGCTATGCTCAGTGCGCGCACTCCCTTCCCTGTCCTCGGTCTCGACTACGCTCTGAGATAAGCCGGGACGTGCGCATTTTATTTATTTTAACATTTTTAAGTCGGCGTGGGCGTTTATTTCTTATTGGCAGCGCCGCAGCACGCGGCGGGTAAGTCACGACGAACGCCACCTTGAGGGCTAAATAGCACCTACGCGCGCAACCGAGGCCTCACACCGTTTATTTAATGCACACTTAAATAGATACTCGCTGCACTAAAGATACCTATATCTGTGTCATCGCTTCGGTTTTGTGTGCTGTTGAAGTGGACGACTATGGGTTGGTTTATCTTCTTTAAGATCTTGTGGATCTATTCAAGATTGTTTTGTTAAATAAAGGAAGGTGGATAGATTCAGCCAAAAAGTCCAAGATAGGGGAAGACAATTGAGAATAGAAAGAGTCATTCATAAATGTTTCAAAGATATAATAAAAAAAAATAATCTTTTATTACATAACCAAAATAGAGCAACAAGGTGATGATTGGAGCCTCCTTTTAAGCTAAGAAAAAGCCTGTATTAGGAGACTCCGCTCTTTCATAGCTGGATAATTTTGCACCGAATAAGTATGTATTTTTGAACAGAATACTTACTTAACAAATCATAACAATTTTATTTATTAATTTAATTTAAATTTACATTATTCACGTGATTGATTGAGATATTTAGGGATTCAGGATATATGACGTTAGCTCTTCAGTTAAAAATTGATGCATGATTGCCTTGCATGCACATGTCTTTTAGAGCTGGCAGTTCTTTGAGTGTAAGAAACCTATCATAAATTTTATTGTTGCTTGATTTCAGTCCAATAAAAATAATGAGTACACACAGCTACACGTCAAGCTATACAAAACCAGTTTGTCTTGGCCTCACTTTGTATGATATTTTGTCACAATGAACGGTCAGCCAATACTGGTTTTGCATAGCTTGATGTGTAGCCGTGTGTACAAATGTACAATAAGTATGTAGGTAGGTAGGTACCTATTAAGTAGTAAATGTGGTTCGAGTGAATCCTTATTTATCCACTTGGATAAATATTCACATCGTAACTTGATCTAACCATATCTTGCGACCTCAGTGAGAGGTAGGCAGTAAATTATTTCATTTTAATATATAATCCTTCGAGCAAAGAATCTTCGTTTCTGAGTAAGCCGGATGGTACCGAATAGTACAAATTCCTGAAGACGAATATTTTGAATACAAGTCAACCAACAGCCTTTTTTTTTCGGCCCTATCGGGCCCCGTCACTCGTGCTGACATCTCTTTGAGGCGCGCGTGGAACACATACGCGCCTAACCGCCTCTAAGTTGAATCATATAGAAAATGGTTTGTTTTGACGAAGCAACATCTTGAATAGATCGCAGGACACAATTGGCTTGTATTGTAAAAAAAAATAGGCTTAAGGTCCTATTGGTCGAATGATAGTCACTCCGGGTGTAGGCAAATCTGACAAAATTACCAGATAAAACGAAAATGGATCCTCCCTTGCAGGAATTGAGCAGTGGTGGCCCAGTGGTAACGGTCGCGACTTACGCGGTCGTAGGTTCGAACCCAGAAAGGCGCTTTACTTTGTGTAAATTATTTCATCACCACTTTTTTCAAAACGGTGAGGGAAAACATCGTGAGGAAACCGGCATGTCCTAGAACCAAAAATTCGAAGACATGTGACATCTAACAAGCCGCACTAGGCCCGCGTGGTGGATTACGGCCCACTTCGACGGCACGGTTGGCGCAGTGGTTAAGCGATTGACTGCTGCGCTGCGTGTCGCGGGTTCGATTCCCGCACAGAACAAATATTTGTATGACCTACATGTATTTGTTCCGAGTCTGGGTGTTTTTCTATCTATAATATGTATGTATTAACAAAAAAAAAATGTATAAAATGTATATAAGAAGTTTATCAGCCATCTTGTTACCATAACACAAGCATTAGGTTGCTTCGCTTGGGACTAGATGGCGCTGTGTGAAATGTCCAGGGATATTTATTTTTTATTATTTATTTACTCCCTCTCACAGAAAGGAGGCTTGTGTCTCAGCAGTGGGAACATTAGAGGATGATTATGATTATGTTACAAGAATTTGCATGAGCAAACTATGAGACATGCAGCAAGCATTCGAGAGCTTTTTTATTAAATTTTCTATAATAAGTGTATTTTATCTTACAACAACATTTTCCCACACTTCTAGACTTTAAATATAGAGAACACGGCACTTTGCACGTACACACAGCGATGTATAATTATTGCAACCAACCACAAAGCTGACTCGTGACAAGTCCGTCCTCCGAGAGCGGCGCGCGCGCAGCACGCGAAAATGATTAAGGTCAATATTGTACCTACGGGTACAATACCGAGCAACATGGTAAAGCCCTGTATAATAATGTTCAATAATAGCACTAGGAGACTAGAATTACTTCATTTTCAAAAATAATATCTCATAAAGAAATAAGTACAGAGAGAAAAATTAAATATTTTGTGGGACTCGCACAGAAAGAACATGACTAAATAGTATGACACGAACATAGCAAAAGTACTAAGAAATAAGAACACAGAAGTGCAGGCAGTAATGAACAATAAGAGAGGGGCGCCCACGAGCAACTTTTGTCTTAGCAACTTAAATTTGTCTCTCACATCAAAAGTATGAAAGTTTGGTCTTTGTCGCGTCGCTACTTGCGCGCTTACATACAAACCCGTAGACTTGATCTGAGACACAAATTAGTTGCTGAGACTAAAGTTGCTCGTTGCTCCTTAAGTTGAATAAATAAAAAAGTTTACATCCAATTAAATAATAAGTTTATGAACATTAACCCCTTTATTTATAAACTGCTTAGCGACTGTTTAACCATACATTTTTGTCGCAAGATACGTTTATAAATAAACCCCTGAATGTTCGTAAACTTTTACATTGATTGTATTGTATTTATTGCGTGTCTGCCTGTTTGGGTAATCACGGATTATAAGACCTTCCTCACCAACATCTTAAAGCTTTTCTCTTTAATAGTAAGAGAATACTCATTGACGTGTGCATACTTCCCATCCTCACATATGGTGGACAAACATGGTCTTTGACAAATCAACAGAGGTCTGCCCTCGACGCTTGCCAGAGGGCTATGGAACGGAGTATCAAATTAACAGACCGGGTTAGGAATACGAACAACCGTTCCATCACAATAACTGACGTCACTTGGAAAGCTGCCACGCTAAAATGGAATTGGGCTGAACACATCTGCCGCATGTCAGACGACCAACGGGCCAAACTTACGACCCAATGGGTCCCTCTTAATGGCAAGGGATATCGCGACTGGTCCAGGCGGAGACAGCGGGATGAGCTAGATTCCTTCAGCAAGAACTGGTCCTCAGAAGCTTTAAACAGAGAGAAGTGGAAATAGATTAGGAAAGCCTTTGACCTACAGTGGGACATCACAGGCTTTTAATAATAACTTATTAAGGTTAGACAGCTTTATCATTTTACTAGCTGCCGCCCCGCGGTTTCACCCGCATAAATTTCGATCCCGTGGGAATATCGGGATAAATATCCGATGTGTTAATCCTAGTTATAAACTATCTGTGTGCCAGCGATTTTCACGATAATGAAGAAAAAAAAAACGATTTCTTCCACGGATAAAAGATAACAGACTTTGGTAAAATCGGCCCTAAATAAAACAAGGTGAAAGTCATTATCAGCTACGTCAGTTACAAGTTGATGTAGCTTTATCGATTCTTATCTAGTGATAAGCGGGACTCATATTGAATCTAAAATCAATAGTGTGACCGTTTCACATCATATAAGATACCGAGCCGGGTCGGCTAGATGTTAAGCATCTGTAATGAGATCTCCTTAATTACTAAGCAACACATTATACGCACAGGTTTTTATTTCCAGTAATTATTTGTCGTTTCCGTGGATTCCGACAGAAATGTCCGATGTCAGAAATGTTTTAACCAACGTTCG
Organism: Apamea sordens; assembly: GCA_945859715.1. NCBI lineage: Eukaryota > Metazoa > Arthropoda > Insecta > Lepidoptera > Noctuidae > Apamea > Apamea sordens. The sequence continues at coordinate 12,461,588 of OX243998.1, read as the reverse complement.
GTTACCTACCAGCTATCCTAGAAACATTCAGGTTTCCATAGTACGAAATCGACATAATAAAATCTTAAATTCATTCGTTCGTTAACTGACAGCGCTTAGGCTAAACCGCTGGGTCTAGTAGTATAGAGGTGTAAGGAACAGGGTGCAAAGTTCACTCATCCTTGTTAGAAAACGGAGGCCTAGGCAGGTGCTGTATCTGGCGGGCAACTGCCCGATGATTCATGTAGGGCCATTGCATATTATATGTTAGTTGCGCGGTGAACTCTGTTTGCGAGATGCAGGATTTTGCGTGACGTCAATGTGACGCGTAGTTCTATGTGGCGTTGTAGATACCGCTACAGTAGCTCGAAATTTTGGACAATATTCCTTATATAAAAAAAGAGCACTAAGGAAGGATTTTGGAAAATTCATCATTTAATGGAGTTAAATACTGAATGAACATTTGTATGGAAGTTCTTCTTCTGCCGATGAGAATCCAATCGGGACATAGTTTATTATTATTACCTACTGTAAAAATTGAGATTTAGCTTACGTTTAAAAATCGCTACGGATAGGCCTACGCTAGCTACGCCGCGTAGCAGGTTTTTCGTAGTTCAATTTGGATGTTCGTAGTCGTTAAAACTTAGTGATTATTATAATTAAGAGTTGATGATGAATAAAATAATGAAGATGATCCAACGATAAGGGCCGGTTTTTTGATCCGAAGTTAACTCAACCAATTGTTAAAAATAGTAACTAATGGTAAAATTTTTGCAAAAATGTTTTTTTGATCAATTTTTAGTTTATCTAATGATATGATATCATTGCTAATGGTCAAATAATTAACTATTGCTTAAAAAAATTACCTGAGTTAACTACGACGGATCAAAAAACCCGCCCTTAGATTTCACTACAAAAGTGCTGTACCAATGCTATAAATTACCCATAAACAAACATTGTTTTTTTCTCCCACAACAAAATACTTAATACCACACTATATTTAGATCTTTATGAAGCAATAAACTAACCCATAAAAAACTAAGATCTCGGATTTAATAGAGCGACCGACCTTGATGATTTGACATTTAATGCATCGTCACTATTTTTATAACAATTATATGTTTTTACGATCACATATTTGCTTATGTGCTAGACTTACAAAGTATTTAAATGCTTGCATTGCGCGTTTAATTGTCGATTATAATCGCGATTACTGTGGTAGTAAAAAATCAACTATACTCATGACACACACATACCATTTTACAGGACGAGGCTGTAAATATGGCACGTCAACGTTTTAGCTCTATTTAGTAGTGTAATCTTTGTCACTGGGCCCGCGTGGTGGATTATGGCCCACTCCATCTCAAAAGAGAGGAGGCCTGTGTCCCAGCAGTGGGAACATTATAACAATAATAATTATTTATTTCACAACATAATTCCATATAATGATTAGTACGGCTTAAAAACTATGTTAGTACCTTAAAACTACTTAAGTATTAATTAATTCAACTGACATTAATTTCTCTGAAATTAAATAGGACAGCACCAGAACTATGCACCTTATTCCAGTGCCTCACAATAGGACACTCCACCTTCTCTGTTATGGTGTTTAGAAGGCCATTGGGGCTGCCCCGCACACGACACATCAGGGAAGCCACTCTCTTGCGCACAATAGCCCTACAGCAGTCGGTGTTGGCCTCCGCAAACATCCCCGACGCAATACAGTATCGCGGCAACCCCATCAGCATCCTAAACCCATTATTGTAGAGGACCCGCAGGGCATATTATAGGCTGATTATGTATCTTTATCCGAACATTTTCCGAAAACCTAAGTTAAACTTACCTACCTACTGGTTTTTATTAAAATACTCCAACAGCAAATTAAAGTACATCGGTTCCGCTTAAAAACACCTCATGTAAGACAATTAAAATGCGACAAAATTACTCTCAAGTACCAAAAAGTGAACCTTTGTTTTTTCACGAACCGCTCCCGCTCTCGCGAAGGCTGTGTTGCCAGCTCGATAAAATTCCCTTCTCGTTTATTTTAAGTCTCGCATTAACAACGCAGGTAATTAAGCATCGAAATGTCGCCGTAGTGAGGCGTCGTTCTAAATAATCGTCGCTCAACAATTTGCCTCATTATCTTCACGGTTTAAATCATAAAATACCACACTGGGTTGTTAGCAGGATGATGTAGATGTGGAATGGACGACTTGGTTCTAATTGTAGCTAGAAATACATAGATGTAGGGTAGATTCATGACTCAAATAAAATTGGCCATCTATCCAGGGGGCCTACTCCGAAGTGCAAAGTGCGAATGTTCGGATCGGACCGACACATGGCCGAACCGAATATTATTGAAAAATGCGAAAAAAGTTCGGATCGGCTCAGTTGGGTCGGGACCATAGTCAATATTCGAAAGAGTGTAGGAGTGTAGGATCGGAAACGACCGAACCAAATAGTAACTTCGTAGCAGGAAACGACCGAACATTCGGCCGATACTACTTCGGAGTAGACCCCCTGAATAGCTAGTTTTATCGGAATGAGCACCCTGTTAGTTTAAATTCAAAATTATGCAATAAGCATAGCATAATCAGCCTATAATGTTCCCACTGCTGGGACACAGGCCTCCTCTCTTCGAGAGAGAGTGGGCTGTAAGCTACCACGTGGGCCCAGTGCGGGTTGGTAGATGTCACATGTTGTAGAATTTTTGGTTCTGGGACAGGCCGGTTTCCTCACGATGTTTTCCTTCACTGTTTTGAGAGCAGTGGTGATGAAATAATTTACACAAAGTTAAGTGCCTGCTTGGGTTTGAACCCCCGACCTACTTTATTTTAACTGATGTATGTATCTGGTGTATTGTGTGTATTTTAGTCTAAGCTAAATAAGTATTTCGTTTCTTTCAATACCTGTACATTTAATTAACCAGCTCAATTAGCTAGATTCTTAGTTCTTATACCTATCTTGATTCCAACCTAATGCCAGGACACGCTCGACATACCTCGTACCTTCCCAGAAAAAAAAACCAAACATAGCGAACTAATTGCAGGAGTTAAAAATAAGAAAGTCAACCATGTAGAAATTACCAAACAATGCGAGTGTATCTAATTAAAGCAGGGTGTAACTCCTCGACTAGTGATCTTGGTATTCAACGGTTTGTAAACGCTTGTTGCGCGCACGACAAGATGCGAGCAAAAACTGAATTGCGCTAAATTCAATTGGTTAATCAATTCAATTAATTTGAAGGGATAGCTACCGAGCGATCGAAGAGGCACAGTAATTGGAACGATTAATGTACGCCTCGAATGAGCCATTCTTTCTTTATATCGAGATCGGACATATTGAAGGCATGTTCGGAATGAATCGGACTAAAAACTAACTACCTACGCTTCGTTGGGGCTGATAACATCTACAGGAGCTCTAGGATTATATCCGTTTAATTAATCGAAGTATTGTTGCGTATTTCTAAATTATTTGGGTTCTGTGATGTTTTTTTAACGTGCTTTGTCATTTATTTTGCCCCACAGAACAATATTTAGGTACCCGTATCGATTATCATCAGTTGTTTACCTATTGCAATTCACCGTCAATAAAATAAACATATACCATTTTACTGATGTTGACTCGAAGTTGATGTCATACAGTATAGACAAGGTAAAATATGAGTATTTTATGATGACAAAAACATAATCGCCAGTTTAAAAGACCACTTCGTCAAAAACTTACACAAATCAACATGTAAACTAAAAGAATGACAGTTTAATATATGAAATGACTGTTGTTAGTTGTCAAACTGACGTGACCACGTGCGTCTGCGCAGCTCCGCCGTGGGTGGTGGCCGTGGTGGGACCGTCCTTGTTTTTTCGCATTTTTTTGTCTAACAACACGTGATGACCATATAAACAGCCTTAGGCAGACCACCGACATGTCGAGACAGAGACATTTTGGGTGGCGCGGGCGCATTAGAATTAAAAACAAATAAGACGGTTTAATCATATTAATTAGGGTGTGAAGATGATTGACGGATATTCAAATATGTGCCTAATTTAGTTGACCCAGTCTTCTACGCATGTGCCTGAATCTTAAATTGAGACTGCATTCTATGTCTATTAACTACTTTTATTTTCTCAATAAAGATAATTTTTAAAGATTACCCATATTAGCAACATAATTGCAGCTATTTCCTCAGCCATTATTTAAGTAAATTACAAACAAACTCGGCTAATAACTGCCCGACAAAAATTACTGACTTCCTAACTCTCTACAGACTAAATTATGTACCTAATAGTGTAACGAATAAATCACAACTCATTAGCATACTATCTTCAGGAGCATTTCTTGGTGCTTTCGTACATTCTAAGTACGTGGTACGTGGTTCGTTCTCATATTTACAGAAATTACAACTTCGAAGTATCCTCCGTAAAGTAGGTACTTCGGACCGGAGATGCTCAATTTAGGGTTCTGTTCAAATTGCCATTATTAAAAGCCCACCAATCGGCCCACCCAGATAGCTCAAAACTGTGTTTAAGGCAATTGCTTTATTAAAAAGTGAAAAAGTACAAAAAATGTTTATTAAAACAAAGACGTCTAAACTCGTCATTATGTTCAAAATTGAGATGCACCTGCGGTCCTTAGGGAGGACAGTCATTATCTGGCTACCAATATCTAATTACATGTGAAATTGGTTTGAGAAAGTCACTTTTAATATTGGACCTTTATGCTTTATGTTTTTCGGACAAGAAGCACTTTAATTAATCGTAATCAAATACTTTCATGACTTCATTTGAGCACTTATTAATATGTGATTAATTTCGTTGACTCTAACACAGTACATACCTAATTCTCAAATCCTCACTAAACAACTCAGTATTTCTTCTTGCATCTCACCCATCAAATCATAATTAATGAACTTATAAGATCCAAGAACTGAAAACAACCTCCTTCAACAACCAGTCAAACCTTAATCGCCTTGAAATTGAAATAAAAATGTTACGAAAATATATTCTGATGCGCTGGCGCGGTACGACCACCGAATCAGAATGTCTTCAAACTTAATTCAAATTACTTTCGGACGACTTCAACACAATCTTAAGTCTTGATCTGACATGGATTTCGCATATCCTTTTATAATCTTGCTTGTAAAAAATTAAACCGCAATCTCGACAAATACCTACCTAAATGCTACAGATATTTCTAACCCGGTGGGCCTAAGTTTGATCGAAATTCGACCAGCAGCCTCAGCGACCACCTAAATTTCATACTACAAAGGCCCTATAAAAAGGGAATTACCCGGACCACCGCTGACTAAGGTAGCAAAAACACTATAATGTTGTGTTTAATCCTTAAGCTTATATTGTAACTAATCCTTATTAAGCTTATATTATATAATACTTACGAGTATACAGCTTATACTTGTTTTATGTAATTCTTTCGAGCAAAAAAGGTTCTTGTTTCCGATTTTTTACAGTTTAAGTATGAAAGTAGATAAAAAAACACAACAGTAAAAATACTTTTGCTTTACAAATTCGTGTAAATGCTTATTTCTCTTATCAAAAGATTTTCACTTGTCTTTCAGCAATGACTTCACGTTAACAAGTTGTTTCCTAACGTTTACACTAACTCCGATCAAAGTTCCATTTATAGTTTCATGTACTACTTATTTCAATCAACAGTGTGTAGAAAACATAATAATCACTGGTAATACGGTGATTTGCATGCGGCCGCCGTCGTGCCTTCTCATTAGGTCGTGTCACGCGTCATAACACTGATTAATTGGCCTCCAACGCTTGATGCGAATACAAAGAGTGTAAAAAAACAATGACAAGCAAGCAACGACCTTTCGGTAACGAGGAGCCGTCACTCAGGCGGGTGCGCCGGCCAGCATACACTTGACAACTTCAATTTATATGCAACTCGATGCCTACACTCGTTCCCACTTGAATGATAGGCAATAAAATCACGGCACCCATACCTATCGACTATATCGCCGAATATTTTTCGAAACATTATCATAAAATATCGTTCGTATCTACGTTGTTTCTTTTCGTTGCGAATCTTAATGCGAATTTATATCTCGTACTCATTAAACGAGTAATCGATGAGGCTGTTCAATTAATATATTCGGAATCGAGTGGTATTGAGAGAAAATTACACGGCTATCGTCATTATGATAAGCAAGACAGTAGTTAGCAACAGCGCCCGCGGTCGGCTCCACTTGGGTGGCTCGGCAGATGTTGCTCTGATTCATAAAAAAATCACATTTCAATTACTCTCATCGTTAGTTGATATTACGAACATTACACGTAAACACATAATCTTATGAATTTTAATGAGCTATGTAATGAACGTGGTCGGATGAGCCGAGTGTCCGCGTCTTTTGAATTCTGTGTTGGAAAATATTTACTGACTGCGGTATCGTGTTACCACTTTCTAAATTAATAATTGCTTGCTCGGCGACAACGGTTGATTCCAGTTTATTTATTTTTGCGTAATATCGGACGTTAGCTTATAAAATTGATGGCACTTGATTTGATTCACGTCAGTTTTAATGGAAATCAATCAAATGTTTGTGTAATAGGTGTTGCGGTGTAAAAACTGACAAAGTTACACGGTGACACGAGTGCTGTACAAACTTTAGCTACGGAGTTATCTCATCTCATACTGTTTTAGATATTTTAGGTTTTAGGTATGTACCAGAGATAATCTTTTGATTCTAATTAACACAAACAGATATTTGTTAACAAATAAAATTAGTAATTTACTTAGGTACTCAGCACATCAAAAAACATTTAATTCACAATTTTGTAGACTTTTCAGAAATACTCGTACGAAGGCAAGTTATGCATTTTTCTTTATTAGGTACCGTACCTATTTAGAAAAGTATTGCTGTCAGCAGTGAGTGGCAGAAACAAAATGCCCCTGAAAAACAAAATTTATGTTGAACGCGGTTTATTTTTGGCAAAGGATAAATCCTTTTGCCAAAAATAAACCCGCCACCGCATTCGTAGACATGAAAATTGTGTAAGTAATTAGTGGAGTCGGCGATGGTGGCAAATTGCAGCCGCAGGTGCAATAATTCTCCAATACCCGGCATTAGTGTCGGGACAGCGCAAACAAACGGTTATAATTGAATGTTTGACGAATTAGTGCGACCACCGAGGGAGAACTACGTGGTGGTTCTGCGTTGCGCTGGAATGTATGGGGGATTGTTTGACTTTTGATTTTGCATTTATGTAGGACGGTGAACAAAATAAAAGACAAAAGAAAGTCTATAGCTGACCACCGTAAGAACTATTCCTGCTTGCAGCGCATATTATTAATCGACCTAAAAAGGATCCTTTTTTGTTTTACTAACAGACGCAACTATGGTTATCATGTGCACGGGATTTTGTTTTCAAAAAGTTATGGAGATTTTGCCTATGCCTTTTTTTACAAATATCACAGTAAAGATCCTACAAATGGTGGCGACACGACACGACAAAAAGGGCTACCCATAGAAATTTACTATGAGGCTACCATATGTCTACTAATATACCTAACTTTCAAGCACAGGGATACGCCGGTGGACATAGGCTTTGTGCCTTTATATTATCTACTTTTAAGTAGAAACTTCTCATTTGTAGGAGGAATAGAAGCGCAGTCAGGATAACATTCAACAAAACCGCTTTGAGTCCTAACCCTCCGGTAACATACCTAGCTGATTTTATCAGGATTTCGCAGGAGAACGTGCCAACAATATGTAAGGCCTACCTATTTTCACTTTTTACTGGTCTCTTTAAAGGTATACAGCTAACAGTTATGTATGATTCGACAATCCATCTGCGACACATAAAATACTGTTGGATTTCTTGCTACTGAATATTGCTTCATCATCATGAATTCACAGTACATGAATTTTTGTCCTGATGAGTTAGTGCCAAACTGTTTTTATGTTTTGATGCAAAACAAAGCTCTATTACAATTGAAATTTCTATTGAATTAATATAATATAATTATCACATAAACTTAGGTCTAATTATAACAAACTGTAAACTATTGTATGCCTAACATGGTGGACAGTGCAAAAGCACACCAATTATCATACATATATCACATACATAACAACTCTGTAACCACTGTCTCACAATAAAGATCTTTGACTTTGATCATCATCATTTCAGCCAAAAGACGTCCACCGCCACTTTGACCGGTTCTGTGCTTCCCGCTTCCAAAGGATTACTACGGCCTTTACAAGGTCATCGGTACACCTTGTGAGAGGCCTTCCAGCGCTACATCTTCCGGTACGCGGTCGCCATATACTTGCTTGCTACTTAGTAAAAGTTGAACGAGATGGGGGGTTTGCAATAGTGAAATAAAGAGTTGGAAGTACAGACGCCAGCACATCAAGCTACTACAATCTGTGAAATGTCTTTAATAGATTTTCAACTTTATAGCTAAAGCATTAGGTTCAAGGTTGATTGGGAAAATTTGACAATTTCGGTTAGCTTGATGTGCTGTCGTCTATACCAGGATGAAATAATTGTTTCTTGTAAAATAAAACGTCCTCTTATAATCATACTTTTATTTTTAGATTAATGGCATATTTCTTTTAGGTACATCTTCTTAAACTACACAATCTTAAATAATATCACGTTATTCGTTTAATAATTTACATTGAGACGGCAAATTGTTATAATTGTTTACAGTTAAAATAAACTAAGAAATTGTTCATAAAACAATCGATTAATTATAATAAGATGCAAACATAAATAGGTACACATCACTTGAAATTACTTAGGTATGTAAAAAACTATAAAGGCTTAATATTTCTCCACTCATACAAATAAACATATGTTAAAAAATAAACTGTCCTCGTTCGGTAACTGGTAAAGGAAGACCATAATGACTACTGGTTTATTCCGGTAACGTAACTAAATGAATATTGAGCGCATATTATCAACCGATAATGAATCATTGCGATTAACTATACTTTACATAACATAATCAGCCTAATATGCTGATTATGCTACTGCTGAGACTCAGGCCTCCTCTCAGTGAGAGGTAGTGGGCCGTAATCTACCACACGGCCCCAGTGCGGGTTTGTAGATGTCGCATGTCTTCGAATTTTTTGGTTCTAGGACATGCCGGTTTCCTCGCGATGTTTTCCTTCACCGTTTTGAGAGCAGTAGTGATGAAATAATTTACACAAAGTAAAGCGCCTGTCTGGGTTCGAACCTACGCCCTATAAGTCGTAAGTCGCGGCCGTTACCACTGGGTCGCCACTGCTCCACTATACTTTACATGTTAAACATTATTAATTATACTCATACGCCTATGTGATGGAAGGCTATATGATTTTGCTGTATAAGGCACACAGAATTCTATCATATCAATTACAATCAAACGTTGAAATTCAAGTACTCAATATTTGCATAAACTCGTATTTACAAAAGCTTTAAGCAAACTAATTGTAAAATGAAGAAAATTAATTAATGGCACTAGTTATTTACTTAAAACTAATTAATGAATATTACGTAGGTATTCTACGTCTCTACGTAAATGATACATGAAATACTGCCTCAGATGTCATCCGCGAATATACACGATAATATTCTATGTCTTAAAAACTAAAATATACCTTTCGTTAAACAGAAAGGAATCATACAAACTCTCATCAAAATTATCTCTATAAAATCTATCACACATTCTAAACTGACCGAGCAAGTAACTCAAGTAAAAGTAGCTTTCATTGCTGAGAGCATTTATTCTGTTAATAGCTAACACTAGGAACTATATTCTGTCAATGTAGACATACTATGTACAGCTAAATTATATCACAGAGCTATGAAAGGAATGGAGGGTGCGTCACCATGGTCTCCAGGGTTTTTCTTCTGGAGATTGTTTTCTTGTGACGAGGGCAAGGGGCACTGAATCTTCATTGGGAGGGGGCGGGGTCCCCCATCCTGAGCTGGCGGGGGAATAGCAGCGAGTTTCTGAAGACGTGGAAGATGAAGCGTCCCTTGGTGAGAGTGGTACCAGGGTTGGTAAGGCGCCTAATGTGCTCGCGTTGACGCCGGCTGGTAAGACCAGAGCGATGTCGCCGTTCGATAACCTCGTTGGTACTAGACGGACGCCTGAACCGGGACCAGCTGAAATAATAGACACCAGTTAGAACATACCTACATCATGTAAATCAAGACAGTGATTTACGCTCTAAATAGTTACGGTAGATTCGGTTACTGTTGGATTCTTTCAAAAACTCTATCAAGAAAGAAACCAAGCGCATAAACCCTTGAAGGTGAATTTGAGGGTAAAACTCACCAGAAATAAAAATAGTAGAATGTTGGTTTTGAGGAGCATCTTCAACGTCTGAGGGTGGCGTGGGAGCTCCAGCAGGCCTGGCCCCGGGCGCATTGACACACCCTTCCAGATGCCTTACAAGTCTTCTCCTCAACGTCGGCTCAATGCCCTGGAACTTCGACACCTCCGTCACGCAGTGCCTGTATCCGGCACGGAACCGGTCCGGAGAACCAGCGCCTTCAGACCGGAGACCCTCTAAATGCTTCACAGTCATCTCTAGGATGTCAGCCTTCTCTAGTTTCGAATGTCTCGCCGGCTGTAACAAGGATGAAATTTTTGGTAAGCAACATTATCCTTTAGATACCTATATGATTTGCTCTCATAGCACTACTAGGAATATTAACTTAATGTTGACCCGTCATGCAAATGCTTAAATATTTAATATTCATATCGGTTAAGAAAATATTAAATGTCTAGACGGTAATTCCTCAAAGCTTATGTAAATATAGACAGAAGATTAATAGGTACCTACTATATGTTAAATGTTATATGGCCAGATATCGCACAAGACAAGGAGGTTTGGAAGGAAAAGGAGAGGCCTTTACCCAACATGAGCCACAATAATACACTTACATAATAATATATGTACTTAGGATAATAAAAAAAAAACAAAACAAAAATGTTAACTTACGTCTTTCTTCATAGCATCTAAAATCAACGCCTTCAGTTCATTGAGGCAGTTGTTGATGCGCGCCCGTCGCCTCTTCTCCATAATGGGCTTGTTGCTCTGTAACAACAAAAACATTTTGTTAATAAAGTCAATTTACACCAAGTTTCGAACATTCAGTTGATAATAAGCGGTATCCTTGCGACTTGCGTCAACGCGCCGCATTTGCATCCATTAGCAACACGTGTAACTAAATGTTGTACGCAAGGTTAAGGCTTAAAGTCTAGCACACACACACAGACGCAGATTTACCTATACATTAATATTCGCTAACCTAACACACCCGCATAGTGTTCTCACGCGACGCACGATCAGTTTCCAAGCAGACAAACTTTAGGTAACACAGTGCTAAAACATATAATCAGATACATAAGTTCGTGGTACGTGGTTCTCGTACATGCATTGTCCTATTATTTATACTGTGTATAAACAACATTGTTATCGCTTTATCGCCGGGTGACACCAAGTAAGGCGCGTGACAAAAAGAGCCATTAATCTCTGGTTACACGCCGGTGACGGCGCGTGCGACTGCCTCAAGGTGAAGGTCGTCCGTGTCGTGATTGGCTGCGCGCGCGCCGTGACGCTGAATCACGCGTGGCGGGACCACGTGACGATCAAACGGACGTTACTAATGTGTAACACACCGTCGCACGCGCCGCCATCTCTTTGTTAACATCATCATGATAACTGCGTGTTTCGTCTCTAATCAACAAATGGCGACGATTCTGTATCGGTCCCTGGCGCGAGTCCAACCCGAAAGATCAAATAATTTTTATATGAAAATTCTCGGAATTGGCACTATGTCAGAGAAATAGTATACTGCTCGTCTATCACATTTGATCTTGTTTCGTTAGCACACTTAACATTAAAACCACGGCTTCAACCGAAGTACACAAACGTCACGTTACGTGATTAAAATTAGCTCTTGCAAACACTGTCTGACCGATACGCCAATGTCAGATGGGAGAACCGCTTATATTCAAAAATAAAATATAGAACATGATAGCGGCGCTTGTGCGAGGGCGGGAAATTCTCGCCGCCTTCCGCACGAGACATCGCTTCCGTAGTCGAGGATAAAGGGCCCTCATATTTAATTGCATGAACTCGATTGTAAATAATTACCAGCATTCTGTGTTTCTCCTCTATTAATAAAAAAAAGATTGTCTTTTTATGATCGGCATTTGTTTACACATTGTTCTAGACTTCAATATCAACCTTGCATAGCAAGTGCAACTGCCCCTTTGCTTAACTATTTTTATCCCTATATCGGTACAGTATATAATACAAGGCATCTAATGACTCCAACAATACCTATTGATAACACAATAGATATTGATAACATCGTTTCTAACAAAGGGAAAATCTTGTTAGAGTAGCCATAGATTTTCCTGCTCGATTTTCTTAGACGCGTGGACTTTTATTATTCGTAGCGTGTGCCAGTACTAGCCGTAGCGAACGAGTAGCTCGTAGATGTAAATTTTCGGAGTAATTACAGAGGTGTGCAAATTGATACGCGCCGTTCCTGTCACCTTCAGTTAGTGTTTACGATATATTGAGAGGTGAGGTGACGGACAAATTGACAGGAACGTTGTTAATGTTTAGCGGGTAATCAGTTGAGAAGTGTGGTCTGTCTTCTACTCCAGATATATTGTACAATAAATAAGTATTTAGACGATTGGATGTCTCATTGCATTTAGTTTTTCAAAGCTTGTGAATGATTTATTACAGAATCTGTTATTGATTTCACTAAAATCACCAATTGCAAAACAAGAACATATCCCTACGAGCCAAAATCGTAAATGTTTTAAAATATCATAAATATGATATATTTTATTCATACTAAAACTTTAACGCATATTAAAAACATGAAAGAGAAAATTCATAGTGAAACAACCTCATCTAGTTTTCCGCAGATCGTAAAGACGCGCGCGATGTCGGGCGGGAGGCACGTGGCGAGCGGGCGCCCTGCGGCGTCGCGGCGCGGCGGCGCGGCGCCCCGATATAGCGAACACACACAGATATAAGTACATCGAGTACACCAGCACCCACACCTACCGATTTTACCGCCGCCGCATGCGAATTACAAACGCGCCATTTCATTTATCACGTGTATTTCTGAATATATCAACTGCTAACAAAATACCTGTCAGGCGAGTCAAAAGAAACACGACGTTTGTTACACGTTTACATTATTACAAGATGCCAATAACAAGCCGCTTGTTTGAATGTACCTACCATTATTAACAGCGTGACATTCGTATTTTTTGCTATGTTATTTTGAGAAAAACCTGGTTTTTTTGTACATTCAGATTTTATAGGTACTAGTGATCGTGATCAAAGGTTGGAAGCGCCGAAGTCAATGAGATAATAATAATAATGACCCAAAACAAAGAATCTGGCATGCCGGCACGCTAACTGTCACGCACTCACGCCCCGTAGCCTCACGTAAGTGTTGACCCGATAACGTCAGCTGATAGTTTCGGATAATAGGTTCTCGATAAGGAGTTAGGTTCGAACCGCTGACACCGAAGGTATCAATACCTGTGTTGCCTGAACTATGAGTGACTATAAAACTAAAACAAAACTAATCTCTTATTATTCAAACTTTTTGTTTCTCTAATAAGTTATATACCAAAAACTGATCAATCCGAAAGTAGTTGATCCGTGAAAACAAGCGTTAATATCAGCTGTAGGTCCAACTGTCAAATTATGTTGTCATTGATTATTAGTTCGGGATCCGAACTAATGATATGCGCGTAAGTGATACGGAGTAGAAAACGCTTGTAACTTCAGCCGGAACTACGGACGTCGTGCTAAGGGAGTAGACTCCTCAGCATCGGAAGAGCAGTCCCAAACCTTAAGTCTCTTTTTTTTATAAATGGCGTCTCGCAGTTCAACCTATGAGGTTGTCGTCTGCTTAGCCGAGCTTGCCTGTGGATGCCTCAATGAATTAAGGCCTTCAGCCAGGGCTTAAAAAACTTAAAAACTAAGCGACTACATGCCAGGGGCACGCGTGGGACCTCGGCTTAGGGCGTCGCTTGGAGAGGGCAGCAAGGGACAGGGTGGATCGGAATTATTACGTCTCTTTATGTTTCTCTATTCATTTATAGTAAACACGCATTGTCCAGTGGAACTTCTGCCGTGCCCACACCATCGTTTACGTAACGTTTGGCGAGCCATGCGGAATGGATTTAGTCGCGGGGCGCCATCGCCACGTGCCAGGGTTATCAACTGTCTGCGACCGACTGAGACGCAGCGACTGCGTTCCGGCATACGTTCGTTTTTTTTTTTGTATTTGAACGTGCTTTGATTTGTCGGCTTCTTCCTGGCGTAAATCATGAGTAATTACGATTATTTTTTAATTGATCTGGCTCTCTTAAGATTTCGGACATCAATATGGAATTAGTGATTTTTTTTCTCATTTCGAGATCAAAAAGGTTCGAGGAAACTAGGATGAATGAGAGTGTAGACAGACAGATCTCATTCTCAACTTTAACACTATACAAGCGAATTCATCGAATTATTTATTTATTTATTTGCTACATGTAAAACACACACACTCAATACTTATCGTAATCTATAGGTAGGTACCTACATCTATACAAATAAATAAAATTGAAGTGTCTGTTTGTAATAACAAAATTACAGCTATTTACTAAATGCATATGAAAGTATATAAAGTAACTTAGACTTACTTTTAATTAAGAAAAAAAATAGGCCTCCGCAAAAAAAAAGCATATAAAATGCACGCGAACGAAGTCGTAGGCTCAGCTAGTAACATAATAAATTCCTTCCCCACAACTCTATCTTAAAACCGTCAATTCATATCTCTCTCGCCACAAAATTCCCAGCGACATTCCCAATTGATATTAACGCATAGCGAATGGGACGAGAGACATGATCAAGTCGTCAATATCTATTTACTAGGAGCAGCTGAGTCACGCTATGCACCCTGGTTACACAGCGTGTCATGTCATTGGCGCTCTCATGGGCAGGGATCGTCAACCTTTTCCTAATTTTCTAATTGAAGGAAGCAATTGAAGCTGCGTGTAGGGAGCTATAAAGACTGCGCTTCCATAACATTACACGTTATATTTCATTTGACAGTAATTTGATATTATCTTGTACATTTCATGAAACTGAAAGAATGATACGAAACCATTATTTTTGCCTAAATTCTGTACCGACTGCTTGTCATATACGGCGTCGCATCTCTCCCAATATCTATCTCTATCCGCGCCCAGCCACACTTCACGCAGACCGCAGGTTGAGTACCCCTACAGACGGTTATTTTGCTCTGTCTGGCTCACGCCCAGTGGTCATTACACATTCGTATCGCCTAAATCTGCACGTTTGACAGCTCGGTGCTAATGCATGCGATAAATAGCGATGCGACCGAGCTACGCGACGCCATGCCGCCGCCGCACGACCTTCCCAAAGATAAGTCGCTTTATCTGTGCATAATTATTATGTAGGTATCTGTCGCCCTGTCAGTATTGTCTGAAATGCTTTGTTCATGAACGAAGATATTAATTGAGGTATCATTTTCTGATTCATTGAATTGCTAGACGTATTGCGCACTGAAAATAAATTACTATATACATCGCTTTAAACCTTTTTATTAGCGTTTTATTGTCAACTTACAAGTAGTAGGAAGTAGCAATTAAACATCATAATACATACATCGACTTAATGTACTAACATCAATAGCGTCGCCTCTATCATTACTACTAATGATGTCTGTAAGGATTAATTATCGTGTCTTTGATGTGAAGCGATTAATATTGAACGCTGTTATCTAAGAGGGGTTTGTGTAGTGTTTAATTAAAAGGCATTAATCAAACGGTGGATTTTCGGAATCCTCGAAATATCGGAGCGCGGAATGTTTTGAGAGGAACATGATTACATGAAATGAGTGGAAAAAGGTCCATTCCGGTTTTATAGCGCATGGCTATTAATATTGAAACCTACAGGTTTGCATTCTCATGTACTTATTTATCGTCAACGATCGAGTTACAGAAGCATAATAGACATAAAGTTGCTACTCCTGTCGTGTCTACGGAAAGTCGGAAATTGGAGGTCTTGACATCAGGGCCTTCTTTTCGTCTTTTTTCCGGATTTATTATTTATTTATTTAATATGATGTTAAACGCAGGACGTGGACCTCCTATTGTATTTCAGGGTTACACTTACAGTTCCTCCGAACTCTAAAAGTGTACGCTCTTGACGCCTGCAGCGAGTTCACCTTCTGTATCCGTCAGTATTGTCTGCCATCGCTTGGCAGTTGGCACGGCCTACCAGTGGGTAGCGGGCGGCCGCTGGCATGCGCTTGGCAGCCACGCGCCCGGCGCGGCGTCGCGTGCCAATGCGTGGGAGCGGACGCCGAACTTCCGCCACGCTATAATAGTTCGCCAGACGTCTAGATGTGCCGGTGCTAGAAGCTGTTTTGTTTTGAGTAGCCGAGACGTGTTATGATGATCTATTGATGGAGAATAAGTTTGAGTCGACGATCTAACGTTTTAATGAAATTAGCCTTGGAAGCTTCTCATATTTTACAAAATTAACACACGAATGATAAAACTGTTTACTATTCAAATAACAATTCAAAAACTACGCCTTTCACTAAAGATTCTAAACATTCTTCTCCATTTGAGGCGTGTAACAAGCCCACGACTTTGGTACGATACAATCGAGGAGCCTTATCTAGTGCTGGTAGGTCGCTGTAGGCGGTATCGGTCGGCGGCGTCGACACGTGGGCGTTAGGTTGGTCACACGCGATGCGCCGACGGCTTATCTCACGGCAGCCATGATGTTTATCATCGCATGATGGATTGCCGGCCGCCTAATAGCTTCCTCCAGTCACAAGAGACGAGACGCGTGTAATTACGCGTCAGCATCCATCTACTGTCTGTTACGTGTCTTGTAGCGTGATTAATATGGGTACTACATCGTGTGAGCGATCGGATAGGTGATGGACGAGGCTGTCTTTCCAATTGTACCTATCAAATTAACTGGCATCTACTGAGCGAAGGGGCAGGACATGTTTTTAAATAGCCATCAGCTTCTTTTGCTTATCTGGCAGGATACAGTCCAGAGCCAGGCTTCTCAGAATAGTCAAGTGACTATAGATATGAAAAGTCTGTTAAAATTCACAAACGTAGCTTTGAAATAAACGCATCCACAAAACGCGTCCACTTCTGGTTGCGAAAGTAATAAAAACACAATGTTGACAGGTCTTGGGCGGCATCTCATTCATTATGCTATCCTATGACGCATTCTAGCGTCCTGATGTAGGCGACCACGTCGGGGGAAGGGGGAAGAGGGGACGTTCCCACGACAATTAGCCCACGGCGCGTCACCCACGCGACGCCCACGCCTCACTGACTCACGCTCCTACTGTCTGGACGGCACTGAGGGCTGTCTCCGGTAATACTACGATTTATGGATTTTGGCTTTGGATTTTAGAACGTGTTAGCGTGTTTTACATTGGTGATTTGTCCATGAAGGAATAGTCAGCACGATAGACAGGTTACCTTCGTTCAGACTAGGACGGAAATGAATTCGAGCAGAAGCTGGAAACAAATGCACATCAAGCAGAGATTATAAAAAAGGGCAAATATTAAAGTCAAGGTAGTAAAAAAAACAATACCCAGAAGAGTCCATATCCACCGCGAAACAAATGAAAGTGCTCAGCCATCTTGCCTTTTAATATAGCGGACACACTTGGCACGTATTTCAGGAAGGTTTTCATGCATCATGTGCTACGCATACAAACGAGAGATTATACAACAGTTGAAGACAGGAAGTACCGAACTAAATGCCAAATTTTCAAGACAAGGAGTTTTCATCGGTGTTAATAAACGCTTAGAGAGGAAAACAGAAACATGAATTGTTTACTATCAAACTGTGCGTGAGTGCAAAATATCACACCACCAAACCTTCCGATAGCAACTACAACGTCATTATCAAGCCTAGACTCAGCAAAACCCAGTAACTAAGTGATAACCCTAGCGTGCCACTAAGTCGGTTCGAGTGGCTGGCAAGATAAGAGGGATGCGTAGTGGGTGGCGCCTGAGTGTTGCATTATTTGGTGTTAACGCGCTCGCGTAGGATTAACTCGAAGCCGACTCCACGCTGCGTGGGAAAATGTTTGCGGCGTTTAAAGGTTAATTAAAACTTGCAGCCTACAGTCATAGAAAAATACTTCCTATAATAAATTTCGTCGTATCCTTGGTTTGATTGTTGAGAATCTTCAATAGAATAAGACGGTATAGGTATGCATTGCAGTTTGCAGATGTATCCTGCACCCTAATTGCGTAACACACTATCGATCTAAATCTGAATCATTTTGAAGGATATTGCTAATCCATTGCTTCATTGTGTTCCGAAAATATGTCTGATGAACAACGTAAATAACGCAATGAATGTTGTTGAACTGTCAAAATGAAACCCATTGCTACTGATAGTACGTTACGCAATTACCCCGCTCTGTATAGATAGCAGCAGACTTAATATAGTAGGTAATTACACACACCGTTAAAACTCAAAAAAACGATGGCTTAAAAAAAACGAGCAATGTTTAAAAGGACTATCTAGTGCATACTAATAAAAGAGCTTTTCAAATGGAAAAAAGAATTAAAAAAAAAAACTTTTAAAAGACAAGCTTTTATTACTTGTTAATAAAAATTATTTAAACCCTGATAAGAAAAACCCAATTTTTTGTAAATAAAAGCGTGTTACATTTTGATGGAACAAAGAACATTTAGCATATATTAAGTACTAGCTTCTGCCCGCGGCTTCGCCCGCGTGGATGTCGGAAATTATCCCACGGGAACGTGCTAACAGGATAAAATGTATGTGCTTCCCCAGAATGCCATCTATCTCGCGGGCCCTTTGTGGCTAATTACAGTAGAAAACCAATTGTGTCTCATTAGTGGTGATTAAGAGGGTACCTATATGATATCTTTACCTAAGTACCTACCTAATTTAAAAAAAAAACTCAATAACTGAAAATTAAATACCTACCTAAATAAACCTATTTCTGATGATAACTAATCTAAACTCAATAAATAAGCAAAATCCCTAAAAACGAATATCTATACGAATGACTAATCCTACCTAACAGTATTATAAAATAACCTACGGTCACTAAGTACACTATCAAATATACTACCTATACTTTAAAATTAAAATCTATACCTACGACTCATATAAAAATAAACCTAAATAACTCTAAAAACTAAAAGGAATAAAAATGAACTCCACTGCGGGTGACCCAACCTACGACAAACTTAGTATTTGCGGTTGGTACAGTACAAACAGTGGTAATCGGGTATAGGGATCGAACCGCAAAATTAAGTTTGTTTTTTATTGTATATACTTTTCCGGGATAAAAAGTACTCAGTGTGGTGCCCAGGATATTAAAGAATAATTATACCAAGTTTCATCGTAATCGAACCGGTCGTTTTTGCGTGATGCCTGAACAAACAGACAGACAGACAGACAGACAGACCGACAGACAGACAGACAGACAAAAATTTTTTTAATCACATTTTTGAGTTCGGTGTCGGTCTAGTAACACCATCTGTAAATTATTTTTTTGATATTTTCAATGTACAGAATTTTCACTTCTACAGATTTATTATAAGTATAGATTACACCTTCATTATTTTTCTTTTGCAATCACAATGTTTTTTTTTTTAATTTTTTTTTTTACTTTTTAGTATTTTTGATGCGAGATTCTACGGTGTAGTTCGTAGCGCGTAGCAATGTTTTTTCGTTATATGCGTTTACTGCCCTTAAACTACCTGTACATCATCAGACCCTGTTTACCATCTAGAACCAAAGTACTCGTCAAGACGAATCAAACGAGCCCAAACTCGATGGGGTTATTTCGTTTAATTACCGAGTTCCTATGGCCATCTTCCAACTCCATCATCAAACCCTGGTTACCATCTAGCACTAAAGTACCTACTCGTCAAGACCAATCATACGAGCCCAAACTCGATGGGGTTGTGTCGTTAAATTACCGAGTTCCTATGGCCATCTTCCAGCTCCATTATCAGATCAGCTCCATGTCATAACAATTTTGCATTGTGGTCCGATTTACACATGCATGCAAAATTTCAGCTCAATCGGTAACCGGGAATTAACAAATTTAACTTGCAAGATTTGATTATTTAGACAAACATCGGGACAGTTGAAACTAAATAAAAGCTTGTAAAAAACTACATTTTCATCGCGATCTGAAACATTTTGAGACCTAATATACTGTCTCAAATTCGAAAACACATACATATCGATCACATTAGTAATCTCCACACGGTGTCGCACACATTTATTTACCGCTATATACGCGTCACAGGTTTTCCTGAAAATGGTTCGTGTGACAAACGCTACGAGATTGCCGGCTCATATTTATTTATACGAAGTAGGTATTTCAAACATTGCCTTTAGATAATTAATGTATTGTAAACACATCGGAGTACAACAATCTAAAATAAATAACAGTTCTAATGCGTAAATGAGACTAGAGGACGGTTTTATTTAATAAATAATAAGTATAGCCTCTAACCACGACCTGAATGATGTTGAGAATACAGGACTGAATGGATAAATTCTTATATATATACACATCTATAGAATAATCTCAATAATACAGGGTGGCAGGGACATCGACGCGCAAACTGACACCATGAATTCAGCACATGATTGACTCTCTAGCGTAGAACTTTTTTGTCGGTGTCCAAAAAAAAACTACTGTTTCATTGAAAGGTCCAATACCTACGCGGTTAAAATGTATAGAACAACATTTTCGTTTTAATAAAAAACAAAATAATAACGCTGGGAGTTGGAGGATGGAGGCTGGAGAATCATGTACAGACGCCAGCAGGTCAAGCTACCCGAAACTGTCAAATTTTCCCAACCAACCTTGAACCTTAATACTTTAGAGATGAAGTTGAATATCTATTAAAGAAATTTGACAGATTTGCTTGATGTGCTGGCGTCTGCACCTACTGAATCCATGGTTAAACAGGTTGTGCGTATACACTCCAAACTGCAGCACCGCACGGTTTGGGTTAATTGAATTTCATCGACATTCGGCAAAAGTCATCTACTAAACATAATAAAAACCTTTGATGGAAACCTTTTTACTAGATTCATAACTACTGAAAAAACAGCTATGTTGATAAATCGGCAAGTTCTGAAAGACTCAGACTGAATTTAATCAGAGACTACTTTAATTTGTTGCTAATGTCATGTCAACATTACTTGTTATTGTATTATCTAAGCAATTCTATCGGAGGGTCTATTCGCGTATTTTTAAGAACGTTCGCATTCTAATCTCTATCTACATCAAAAATAACTCTAATTTCCCTATATTTTTGACAAGTGTTTAAACTATCGCTGAGATGAAATTGCGACTAGATTTGGCTAAATGTTTTTAATTACGGGGAATTGGCGTTCTGCTACCGTGACATTTTATCACTGAATCAGCGACGTTAAATAGCCTTAAAAATCGTGAGAGAAGTCTATTATATTGTGTACCTATAAGTTCTATATATACATAAGTGTAAGTAATAGCTACACAGTGATTTGCACGTTTCGACCAGAGTATCGTGACACCACTGCCAGTTCGCGTCGTCTCGCTAAAATGCGAGCGTGATGCACCACCCTGCCCAGCTCCTAAGTAAAGGCAATATGTAAGTAGGTACATAAGTTAACTACAAACACACGATCTTGTTGCTACAGAGATTACTGAGTAAATCGAGGATAATGCGCCGTTACCAACAGATAGATAAACGTATGGAGAATTGTAAATATATATATAGTATATATATAATTATAGTTTTGGACCGGCTTTATTTAGGAGTCGATCATCAATTTTATTTTGAATAATGTTTATAACCAAAGTGATAATGATGATTTTTTTTAAATCCCTTTATTAGCTATTAGTTAAAAAAATATCATGTAGGTCTACGAAAGTCTACGAAGTCTCTACTACGCCGTAGACGTTCACTACAATGTAGACCAACTTGAAAATGATACGCATTATATTGTAGGTGTTAAACTAAAAAAAAATATACAAAAACCAAAAAATTGATTCAAACATTAGGATAGTATTTTAAAAATTGAGCGCGTTGATGTCTTTCTTTAATAACCCCATGTTTACGTTTTGTCAACCATTTATAATCTAGATAAACATCAAACACCTTTGTATTTATTTTAAAAACAAACAAAAATAGTTTCATAAAAAAAAACAAAGCAAAAAATAAACAAACAAAACGGTAACTTACCCTTCTATTATCACCACTCTTCTTCTGTTCAACCTGCGTCGCTGAAGGGCTCATATTCACCACCACTGGGTTTGCAGCGGCCTGCTGAGGGCTACCGGCAATACCCGTCACCATAATTGCTAAATTAACACTTCACTAAAAAAACATCCAATACGTAAGAGCAATCACAGCATCATTAGATAAGGGAGCGTGTGGTACGTGCGCTCGGTCCTGCGGTCGTCGCGCGACTAAGCGCAGGACGCGCGTCGCGCCGGGTCGCGCGGCGGGCACGCGCGCCCTGCACTCGGCGCGGGCGCGGCGCAAGGCGTCTCGCGTGCCTCCGCGTTATTACACCGAGCTCCATTATCGTACGTCACGTTTTGTTTCTTTTTCGTTTGAGATTAGTGGCTTATGTTAATGATGTCATCATTCTTTTAGATTGTTTATGTTAGGAGTTGAAACTAAAATAGAGCCAGACATAACAAACCCGTCCTAGATGTGGATCTAGGACGGGTTTGTTATGTCTGGCTCTGCTGTTATGGCTTGAGCTTAGCCTTCAGGATTTCATTACCACCTAAGCATTCTAAAGCAATCAGAGAGGCAATTCCCGTATTTTTATTATTCGCTTCCTAATCTGTCTCAATCTGTCAAAAATAGCATCAATTTACACACGTTTTTGACAAGTTTTTGACAATGATTGTCTGTCGCTGAGATGAGATTGCAACTTGAACGTTTTCTAAGTTCGAGAATTGGGCTTCGTTTAATAAACTCTTGACGGCTATGATTAGGTACAGTCACGAGCACCAATATGTCAACAGTTGGCAACTTTCATTTCGATTTTTTCGTGAAATAAAGAATGCAATGTTGAAATATGACACATTACATAAACCTATGGGTTCGAAAATGCTATGTTCGTAACAACATAAAATTTCATTCCAAAATAAAGGAGTAAATCGTTTTTGAATAAAGCCGAGTGTATACATACTTTTGCTCGTGACTGTACCAGAAACAATGGAGCATGATCTTAGAAAACATGCATCAAAAAGGCCACGACCGTTAGAAGTCTAAAACTGAAGGTCTGAACTCCACCAAACATAACTGAATTTCAATGCAATCCTTCATTATCTCTCACCCGCGGGTCACGCTATCACACAATGGAGCCGCGCACTTATTATTCAAACACAGCCGACTCTGACATCAGTCGCGACGCCGCTCTCCTCTAATGTATTGACACTGAGCATAAATTTGTTCGCGTCTACCGTCCGACTTCAAAGCAGCCGCCCGTCGCTGATACAGCCTCTGTTTTGCATATGCAAAGGTTCGGGGTGACTTCAGGCTGGCTCGGGCTGGCCCACCCGCTAGCATTGTCCTACAAGCTTGAGATCTTTATTCAAATGATCTATTGTATCACTGAACGTAGCTAATTAGGGCTTAAGAAATGTCAACGACATGGTAATGTAAGGGTAAGAGTAAGCGGTTACCGCGCAAGACTAATTAGTACGTGTACTTCTTAGATTTAAAATCAACGCTAAGGTCGCTATACGTTTACTATGGGGCTCATTAGTAGTAGTTTTAGACATGACAAGAATATAAAAGCTGTGAATCGATATAAATCGATGATGTGAATGATGAGGTACTTGCACATGGGTTCATTAATAAATGAAGATTAAAGTTAGTGACCTTTAACCGTCAAAAATGTATGGTTAAACAGTCGCTAATCACTACTTAACTTTAAGCAACGTTTATGAATAAAGGGGAAAAGGCACACGTTCAGAGGATTAAAATGCAGGTAGCGAATTGTTATTCAAGGTAGGTATACAAAGTTCAAAAAGTGTAGGTAGAAATAAAACCTGTATTAGGTCGCCATTGGTAGGGTTTAGGTAATTAAGGGTCTGCCAGATTGATGACCGACGAACATCACTTATATAGGTATTTGAAAGTTGACTGTTGAATCCCCGTGTTTCGCAATCTAGGCGTGTCTATCTGTCCACATTCACCACACGAGCACCAGTTTCGGACTACCTGAAAATTTTATACGAGAAAAAGTAAATAACATGCAGGCTTTGCTCGATTTGGGATCATCTCAGAACCGGTAGAGATCTGAAGTAGTGCATATTACCATTAGGCTTACTCATTAAAATATTTCAAACGCTTCCCTGTATCTTTCTAGAAAGGCTGATGGATTAGAAACTACTTGTTTAGTTGAAATCACATTTCCGAGATTTCATTCCAACACCTATTTAGTGAGACTAGTTAAGAATCTAGGTGCGGGAGAGGTTCAATCGTAAATTGGAAACTTTCAAGAAAACTGCACCCTCTTTTATAATTATTTACCTAATTAGAGCAAACTTGAAGAATAGCAGAATTTAAGTCCTAGAGGACAAGGAAAAAACGGAACCTTTAAATTTTTATTATATCAGATTTCTGAGAAAATAACAGCAACTGTTAAATTGTAACGTTGCGGTATTTTCGGAAGGAAGAAAAAAAACAAACTGTTACAATTAACGGTCAAAATATTTTTATAACAGCGTTGTTTTACTGCAACTGCCGCGCCCGCCATAAAACCTTTTTAGACAAAAGTCCTGCTCTATTTTACTAATTTTTATGAGTCCGAAAATAGAGAATTCCTTTGAATTGGTTTGCTGTAACAATTTTTATTTTATTTTTGTGTTTTATGCTCCAATTTTTTATCGAACCAACAATACCGTTACTTATACAAAACAGTTTTGTTTTCAAGTCAATAAAACATTACTGTAACATTTGATTTTTTGGTTTATGTAAAGAAGTTTGCCTTAAGTGCAGAAATTCTATGACCAGCCGGCAGCTTCTTAAATGCAATCTCGACCCAGTTTCGAATATGTTTAAACGCAAATTTCGTGATTCCAGACCATAAACCGATGCCTGAGAGGATTTTCATGTACCATAAAAGGTAATTAAATAAAACGAGGTTTTCCTTTAACGGTAAAGTATTTACGTGTTTCTTGAGTTTATAAAACTAAATCCTTTATTTAAAGTGCGAGTATTCACTCGCACTTTAAGTGTCGGAGTGTTTGTCTGTCGCGCATAGAGGCGCGGGTTCTATTCCTGTGCGTAGATATAAAATCAAACCTACGTCATACATCTAGCCCTGCCCTGAGTCTACTGTTTACGTAAGTGATTTGTGTATCTACCAACACCCACGCTAGAATTCTTCCATGTGCCTACGAGTGTTAACGTCTATTAGCGCTTTGATTAGTGGTAACACACAAAACAAGCTCACTAACAGCTCCCACTAATCAAACTCTCCGTCGTAAACGAGCCTTTTACTTCAAAATATCTCTTTTCATAAAAATCATAAAACTAATTTGGTACGGTGCGACTTTACACATAATACTGAGCGACGTACAACTTTCTGATGTAAATAAACCTATCTCGGTGACATTTCGAGCCCATTCTGTGCAGAACAAAGCTCGGTACGGGCTCATTATGAGGATCGTCTTTCGCCGTCCCGCCTATTATGTCAGACGACACGTTATTAGCTGCGCACGTCGAACAACCAGCCTTCGTACACTTACACCGTTTATTTGTTCGCTTCCTCGGTTCTCGCTTTTCGAAGAAGGTCTGAAATGCCCAAAAACAAACCCTTTTGTCGCTGACAACGCAAGTTTTATTGCTACTGAAACCAAAACCGCTTTTTGGGACCGCTCTATAATTACTTTGCTGTTGGAAATCTCGTTTCGTACGCTTTAATTTACCACCGGAGCGAATCAGGCGATGCGTTTGTTTGTTGTGCGCATACTAGCGAATGGGCCTTGCTTTCTCCGGTAGAAATAATTAAATATGTAGGCAATAGATTTCTGACTAGCGTGATGAAGATAGATTAAAATGTTATCGAAGGAAAAATCATTACAATATGGGCTTTAACCGGTTGAATGCCGTAATTACAGACACGTTTAAAAAGCCATCGTGTCTCGCGTGGATCCACGTTTGAAGATCCATACGAAACTAAACTTTGTAGGTAGGTACTTTAGGTTCGTATTTTCACAACATACATGAACAAGACGTGTACCTATATACATAGACAATTGGCGGTGCTATAAGTATAATTACCTACCTACACCGATTTTATTCTATAGAGGAAAACTACAAGCAAGGTACTTTTATACAACACGGTTAGCGCAGTGGCTGAGCGATCGGACTGCTGCGCTGCGTGTCGCGGGTTCGATTCCCGCACAGAACAAATATTTGTAAGTCCTACATGTATTTGTTCTGAGTCTGGGTGTTTTTCTATCTATAATATGTATGTATTTACAAAAAAAAATGTATATAAGTAGTTTATCAGCCATCTTGTTACACAAGCATTAGGTTGCTTAGCTTGGGACTAGATGGCGCTGTGTGAAATGTCCAGGGATATTATTATTATTTTTATATTGTGATTACCCGTTTCTATGAAACGCCATAAATCAATACAAGGTGCACAGTTCTAAAAGAAATATTCGTACTCCCCTGGAGAAGAGCACACGTTGGAGAAGAATAAACTTTTGCGGCTCCACCTTTTAAAAGGGTTAGCTGGCCAGTTGACATACCATCCAAACCGTTCAGAACTGATTCATGTTCTTTGCTAAGTACCGTTTTTTCTACGTCACGGTATTGCACAACGCACAAAATGGCGACGCACGATTTAAGTATCTTACTAAATTAATATTGATTTGTGCACGTCAAAATCTGTGCGTGTTGGCTGAGCTGCGCTGACGCAATACCTGGCTTATCATCAGTATCTGCTGCAGTAGGTAGATTAGTTACCTATGCTTGTTTGCATGGAGATAATTAAACCATCAGACCTAACTAACCATGAGGCCTATGTCCAGCAGTGAGCTGCGATAAGCTGAGTTGATTGAATTAAACCATGAAACACCTGCGTTAGAAAATACAAACATAAAAATACCTACATAATATGTAGTTCATGAGACATAAATATTATATTATACATGACTAGGTATGCTTACTTATCTATACCAATATATACAGGGTGGCAGGAGGGACATCGACGCGCAAACTGTTAACGCAGGGGGGTTCTGAATCATGTACTGAATCCATGGTTATATCAATACAGAATGCACGTAGATATATCCCTGCCACCCTGTATAAAAAAGCTGTAGAGATTGTTTGAACGCGCTAATGCCTAGAACTACCAGTCGGATTTGATAAAACCTATTTTGAGTTTGATAGCCCAATTCTTGAGGAAGGCTATAAGGCTATTTAAAATCACGCTCATAGCGTTGCTGTTAGGAGCTGACCAAAAAAAAAAAAAACAGAAAAACGCTAAGCGAAAACGACCTGATAGCGCGGGCGAGCGATGCGATGCGACGCGATGGTTCGGGGGCCCAAGGAGTTTTATTAACATGTGGCTGTTATTACACTAAGTATCTTGTGTACCTACCTACCTATCTTATGAATTCCACGCGAACGAAACACAGCCAGAAGCTGGGGGTCTACTCCGAAGTAGTATCGGCCGTTTCCTGCTACGAAGTTACTATTTGGTTCGGTCGGTTATGATCCTATACACTCCTCTATACACTCTTTCGAATATTGACTATGGTCCCGACCCAACTGAGCCGATCCAAACTTTTTTCATTTTTCAATAATATTCGGTTCGGCCATGTGTCGGTCCGATCCGAACATTCGCACTTTGCACTTCGGAGTAGGCCCCATGGTTTTAATTATAGCAACATTGAATCGCCTATTGTTTCCCGTAGGTGGCCACATGTAATGTATCTTACACGTGTTTTTATGCTTAGCTAACACACTTTAGCGAATTCAGTTGTGCTTAATTTGCAATTAGGTAAACCTGGCATTTAGCATTGTATTGTATTGCTGAAAATACGCTTCTCCCAAATCAAGCCTCGACATTTGAGTTAAGGTCTATCCACACAATCAGGGCCGTGTCCGGGACGAGACAGGGCCGTGGCACACACAAGGCAGATACTGAAGCTCCGTCGCCGTCCCGGACACAGACGTGTGTGAACGAGTTCATATAAAATGTAGACACCGATATTTTTTGAGCCCCTGACGGAGCACGGTCCGTCCCGGACACGGCCCTAATGTGTGGAACTGTCGATAAGCCAAAGTTTAAGAGTTCAATCTATCTACCCACTTCTTTTAAACTTAGATATAAGTATGTACAGACGCCAGCACATCAAGCTACTACAATCTGTCAAATTTCTTTAATAGATTTTCAACTTTATCACTAAAGCATTAAGGTTCAAGGTTGATTGGGAAAATTTAACAGTTTCGGATAGCTTGACCTGCTGGCGTCTGTACCAATACCCAAATAGACAATCAGACTGCAGAGCATACGCTAAACTAAAATAGAACTCATAAAAAGTAGTTGGTATCTATTGATAAATCCATCACCACGACACGCGCGATCATCAAAGCGCGGTGACTTTCAAGACATGAAAGACATACTCGTAGGTATCGACACGACTTAAAAGCCGAAACAGACACTACCTACGAACAGATCATAACATCACCGTTATACTATCAACCCTAAACAGGAGACCCGAAGACGCAACTATTGTTTGTACCTTCAAGCTTCACAACAAAAAATATAGTTAAACAGCCCACCGTCATAAACACATTGGTCGTTAAGAAGCTTTGTTCCTTGTATTCGTTGTTACCCGCTTTTGGCGGCTCGTAAAGTTTTTCTTAAACTTTATCGCAGTTCGACCGTCGACGTCCTTTCGGCCATTCGCACACCGAAATTGACGGGTTGAAGCGAAATCGACAAAAGAACCGATACCGAAATGTTGGCAAACACGCGCTTAACAATAATACTTTGTTAACAGTTAATTGCAAGGGTTTGCCAATAACCACGGCTTTGTGTGCAACTCTTTTATTTACAGAAAGTTTACGACGACGCAGAAGAAACATTTTAAGGACCCGTTTTTTAACTGTTATTTTCGGCAATTACTTTAGGACTGTGGTAAAAAATTAACCAAAATAAAGCCCATAGATTTTTTTCAACTAACACAAGGGACCTATAATTTTACAAAATAAAACCAACGTTGTTTAAATTCTAACTTTGGGGACGGGTACACCGTACAATCACGCGCAGAACAGATTGTGGCACCTGCCGTATCCGCAGCAATCATTCGAAAATTGACGACTGTCATAATTATACGAGAACCACACCTCGTTACGAGATAAACGCTCGCATCCCGAGCGAGGCCTCACTTCGGGGCGTAAGCAAATATTAGTATTGACGCCCGGTCCTCTGGCTCTGTAATTACGTGCGATGGGCCACGGGCGGATGCAGCACCTGATAGTGTCGAGATTACTCGTGAATTTCGCCCACACCCCAACACAGTACCAAAAAAATAGCAATCACTAAGACCTAAATTCTAATTTATTATCCACTGCGGTATCCGTCTTCAATAATCCACGAAACATCCGACCCAAAAGTGCAATGGAATAAAAACAATGATGAATTGATGATCTTCGCTTTCTCTCTCGCGGTGGACTCTGCCCGCAAGTTATAATTTTCTCGCAGTTTATGTAAAGCAATTAGGATCCACAAAAAACTAACGCTACACACGACATGGTTTCCATTCTGAATTTTATATTTATTTTTATAATTTCATGCAAATTTTCAATATTGGGAAAGAGTAAAAATAAAACGTTAAAATTTTTTGTATAAATTTATTGGCCGTCGCTAAAAAAATAGATTCCTACGTCATATACATTATAATTTTATTTACATTTACTTTGCATTTATAAGTTTTAAAATCACAGCAAATAAACTCAACGTGCCTTTTTTAAATTTTGTTAGAAATTATTGGGAACTTCCTATTAAGAAAATGAACGTAACTGGGAATTATAATAATGAGACATGCTAGAGATTCTAAAAAAATAAAATAACAAAATTATCATAAGCTTACATAAATACATTAGAAATAAATGAAATATAACACAAAATGGTTATTAGTATTAAAAGGTATCTAAATAAAAATTAAAATAAAAATTAACATCGTAATAAAATAAAGTATTTTTGTATGATTACATTTGTAATAAGGTCATCACATCATGAATACTGCTGAATGCTTGAACTCTTTGAAACTTAAATTAATTGTGTAAATACATTAAAATTATTGTAAGCATGCTAAGTTTGGAATGATTATCGTGTGAGGGAAATATTTGAATAATTTGTTGATTTAGTCTAAAAGAATATTCAAAGGGTATTGAAGATTTATAATATGAAGCCTGTTAGCCTGGCATACCTACTTTGACACTTTACGGGGTTCGGTCTTTTTATGTTTTCTGTTTGCATTGATGTCAGCTATCGAATTATATAGATTAAATGCGTGGCCGCCATTTTGAAAAAAAAAACAAAAAGGCGCGATACTAGTTATGCCACGGACCTTCAAAACCCTTTCAGAATGCATTATTTTTTATCAATCGAAATAAAGATGTACTATGCACAATGTACAGACGCCAGCAGGTCAAGCTACCCGAAACTGTCAAATTTTCCCAATCAACATCGAACCTTAATGCTTTAGTGATAAAGTTGAAAATCTATTAAATAAATTTGACAGATTGTAGTAGCTTGATGTGCTGGCGTCTGTACAAACTCCAAAAATAATTATACAACACAAAATACAGATGATGAAGAGATGTCTTTGGCACGCACTGCATCAGCGATATAATAATAATATAAGTGTAAATAATTGTGCACATTAATGATTTGATGTTTTGTTTGATGAGAGCTGGAAGTTTACATTCATTTTAATGGTAGGTTTGCATATTTCTAGAGATAGGTGAAATCTTATATCAAAATTTTATTGTTTTAACAATACATTTATTAGGTAAGATTGGAAATTATTGTTTCTCTTATCAGGAATGGACTTTTCAGTGTTCGAAAACCCATTTTTGGAAAATCACTCACGTTTGTTTTTATAAGATTTTATTACGACTTGTGTACCTACCTGAGGGGCAATTCTAGTAATTTTAAGAATGTTCACAATCTGATCTCAGTCTCAATCTGTCAAAAATACCTCTAATTTCCCATCATCTTTGACAAGTTATTGACATTGATTGCCGCTGAGATGAGATTGCGACTAGATTTTGAACGTTTTTAATTACGAGAATTGGCCTTCTGATCGTACTTAAAAATTAATAGTACATGTCCCGTTATTTCATAATATAAACGTTTTAATGATCAATGATAGTTACCTAGCCCATTTGTGCATGTTCTTCTTGGCCTTAACAATGAAAAAATCGTCTGCTGAGACTCGTATGACATAATCGTATACAGGTTTTCGTTTCTCGCTTGAGAGAAACTCCCCTCGTACAAATGAGCATTAAATTATTTATTATTAAAAACGAAGCTTGTGTCCTAGAAGTGGGGATATTATAGGCTGATTATTATACTATGGTTCAGTGAATTATGAAAGATTTCATGACATGGATCTCCTTACGAGAAACGAGATAATTTCTTTAAGCTAACATAATTGTCATATCCGCAAGACTGCAATGATGTTTTTAACATCATATAATTTAGTACACAATACACATAGGTGTATTACAGGTCAAACCTCTGTTGCGTAAACCATAGGCTCTCAACCTTATTTTGCCCACAGCTCACTGAGTTTTTTTTTTTCTAGAACTCCCCAATTTTTTTTGCTTACTAGATAGTAAGTAAAAAAAAATTGGGGAGTCGTGAATCATTGCCATGATTATATATTTAAAAGTGTAATATTTTATAGTCGCAAGATTGTCTGGGTCTTTTACTGCCCCCCTGAAACTCTCAAACACCCTTGAGGGGGCGTTATCACCCACGTTGAGAACTTATGGCCTAAACCTTCGGGGATTACAGGCGTCATGTTATGTTGTGCTATGTTACCAATAGGAATATTTAGCTAGTAATCATAGCTTTAATATAGAACCCGTTAAGATCAGTGTCATTAGTAAATGAGAGCATGAATTTTTACATAATTAAAATTAAAAAAATTAAGTGGTTTAGTTTTTGTGGCTGACATCTTGAACTTTGTTCTACAGCCATGTTTGTATAAATAAATTGGCTAATTATTCGCTACAAGTTCGACACGTATTATGTATACTTAAGTTAATTTGTGTAATCAAAAAGGGTTAAGCAAAATTTTCTCCCAATTTAAAATTTAATTTTGAGCAAAATATAGTGAAGTCTTTAAAATATTACCGGTATGTACTGCCCATTATTATAACCCATTAATTAAATAGAACAGATTTTTTTTAAATCATTGAATTCTCCAGACGTTGTTTTGACTCTTTTTTTGTCGAAATAATTTATTATTTTTTGGCTTTTCTAATACGCTACACCATTATATAAAAGGTTAAAATTATTCATTTAAATGTTAAAATTATTATTTTAATATTTACCTACCTGAAATATTATTTACCCGAAATTTACGGACACCCGAAATTTTTGGCCGGTTGTTACGGACACAGGTTTAACATTTTATTTAAAAGCACCATCTTGCCATGGTTGGTCTGTGGATGGGTGACCATCTTTACATACCGAGACCCATCCGTGCCTCGAAAAGCACGTTAAGCCGGCTGTCATTCGTGGATCTTTGACAGTCGTTACGGGAAGTCAGAAGCCCGAAAGTCTGACAACCAGTCTTACCAAGGGGTATCGTATTACCCAGTAACTGGGTTGTGGAGTACAGATAGGCAGTCGCTGCCGACCTCAACATAGTTGGGAAAAGCCTAGGCAGATGGTGATTAAGTTTGAAAAAGTGATAAAATGTTTAAGATTAATGATTGACCTTCTCGTCACAAACGACACCGTCGTCACAGAATGCTCGTAAGATCATATTTATTAAGAAAACAGACTGAATCTTTTTGACATGACATATCTGACAATTCGTCAGAAAATATCTCAATTTTAACACAGGGATTCACATATATACATACAACATGTCCCGGAATTAACGCACACCACCAAACACCGCAATAACAATATAGTAGTAATATATATATAGTCATAATACATAAAAAAAATATATTTAGTTATATGGTGACAGATTGTAGGAGAAAATCGTGGTCACATTACAAAACTACGCACGCACATAGTCGCATACCTATCAGGGTCTAGCGTAGTAGGCACTTCGTCCATTTTGGTTTGTTTTGACTGTACAGCGTTTGCGTAGTTTTATTTATTTTTGGGTTAGAAAAATTACTTATATTCAAAATGACAGAAATAGAATCAGCCAACGATTCTGATCAAACTACTTTCATAATGTACATTAATTCAGTTACACATTGTATTTATCAATTTTTTATAGCAAAATCGGTCTTCGACATTCGTATTTCTATCACAGGTTCGGGACTTACATCTATCTAAAACATAAAGTAAATCCGTGATATACAGACATTGAATTAATAATAATCCTTAGAATAATTAACAAGTGTTACAGCCCGATTAAAACTTTTACGATGGTTCTGAAGTGCGCTACTCACTGCGCAGTACCTCACCCCTCACCCCCGCTGACAGGTGAATTTGTTACTGCGCAGCGACTCGCCTCATGTTCCGACCCGCCATACAGTTTGAATCGGGCTGTACTCCTCACTTTTATTGTCGATTCAAAATAATTATTTTGGTTTTCAAAAACATTTATACAACTTTTTGTGGGATCAAAAGTTTGAGAGGACTTTAATGGTCTTTAAATATTACTGAGTTTCCGTTTCTAAAGGCCTGATCAAATTTTTGATCAGTAAATCGGATATTTTCTTTTGTAATTGGTAGACGGATGGCCGACAATTTACATACCGTTATTGGTTAAAATTAAAACTCTTGTATCTTTAATAACGAAGCAAAGACCTCATAGCTTTGCATAGGAGACCCTCAGGAAATTGCTATCACAGGTAAAATTAGCTTGCGAATCGTATTTATATGGCCAGTTTGGTAATAAAAAGTGCTACCATTGGTAAGCAAAACGATTCGTTTTTGTTTGTAGGAACCGAGCATTAAACAACAATAGTTAATCACGCACGTGTTTCTGAACCTATTTTTCCTTCTTCCTTTTCTTTATTTCAATCAAATCACGTGACCACAGATAAAATTGATTAGGCTTTTAGAAACTTGGGGAACCCATTTTGCAAATATATTAAGAACCCATTCATTGTTTTCCCATTTCAATTGTAAATTGATTTGCATAAATTGCTACTGCATTTATAATTATTATTAACCAAAAACAATACGAACGTGAATCCATGCTACGATCTTGGCGAATAAGTTTGTGAACTATACGTTCCTTGTTTATGCCTTCATCTTCATTTATGACGTTGTCTATGATTCGGGGACCAGAATGCTTTCGACGGGCGCTGGCGCCGTCATGTCATCGTGATCGGAGCGCGACCAGTCCTGTTGAACAAATAACATGAAATTAGTAATGATTTCTTTACTTTTTAGCGTAGAGATGGTTTTTATACCGCTAAAGGTAAATCAACACTTAGGGACATCTATGATATTCCGAATCCATGCAGCTTGTAATTTTTTTTATTACCGTCTTTATTCTTTGAAAATCACAAATATTGGCCTAGAGGAACGGACACTAGAATCAAAATCGATAGTTTGACTGCACTGCAGAAACAGCATCAACTATGTTTCTCAGCAGCGTTCAGCCGGTAAAAGGATTTATTAGTCCATACTTCTTGTTCAACACCATCATTATAACCATTAAAGAAACAGATTGGAAATGGTGGCCTAACAAAGGAGCTTATAAGCTTAGCTTCCCTTTCACTCGCACAGTATTCCTGTCTTGAATGTGTGAGTAAGAGCGCATGATTAGAGCCGTCATTTAGAGCCTGTTCCACACATGGATTTTTATCATCATCATTCTCCTGCCCTTATCCCAATTTATTTGGGGTCGGCGCAACATGTATTTTTCTTCCATACTTCTCTATTAGTTGTCATCTCGGTAGTCACCCCCTTTCTAACCATATCATCATTCACACATTCCATCCATCGCTTCTTCGGTCTTCCCCTCCTTCTACAGCCTATAGGATTTGTTAATAACAAGAAAATAATACCTGTTCTTCTGTGCTCGCAAAGAATAAGTAGAAGAGATTGGCGCCGAGATCGATGGCCGCAGCCAAGTAGAACACCTCACGCCATTGGCCCAGAGTTTGCTGAAAACGAATTTTTTTTTAAAGAAAATCTCTAGCTTTATAGATAGAGTATACGAAATTCAAGAATACACCAAGAGAACTGCGAGGTCATCCCACCCGCCATCTTCAACCAGTCCATTAATAGTCAAGGTTTTATTTTATGGCACTGTAATAAGGTAATTACCTGTTCAGCCTTAATAATGTGTCCCACAACGTAGGGTGCCATGAAGCCACAGATGTTGCTGGCAGCGTTCGTTATGCCGTACATAGTTCCCGCGAATTGCGGCGACAGATCGATATGGTTCATTTGATTACCTGGAACATGTCAAAAGTAATTATAAGAAAGGCATAGACAAGTTTTAAAGTACTTAGTAAATCGACATATAGTATAGCGCTAAGTCGCTCGCGCGCTTTGTTACTTTTAAATGCTCCTTTATATAATAGACTTCAAAAAAGGAGGTTTTCTAGGAGGTAACTAAGTTAATCTGTCTTGTTATTCAAAAGTCCTTATTAGGCTCTTTGCACACGGTACGGCGTATAAACCGCGCCGTAGAAAAAACGAGTCCGTCAACAAGCTTCCATACTGATCCCCATACAACACTGACGACCGAGCCTACACACGGCGTATACAATGTGTTTCAGAGGGGTGTGACCAAACTTGGGGGTGTGGTACAGGCCATCAAACTGATCAACTTTTTCCCGGGGACTATCATCGTAATCGTCAAAAAAACAGCAGTCGTCTCATACAAAACTTCAATAAATAAATAAATAATAATAATAAATAAATAATATCCCTGGACATTTCACACAGCGCCATCTAGTCCCAAGCTAAGCAACCTAATGCTTGTGTTATGGTAACAAGATGGCTGATAAACTACTTATATACATTTTTTTTTTGTTGTAAATACATACATATTATAGATAGAAAATGCCTACTTGACCAAATGTATTGGGACGACTGCTGTTTTTTTGACGATTACGATGTTAGTCCCCGGGAAAAAGTCGTTCAATTTGATGGCCTGTACCACACCCCCAAGTTTAGTCACACCCCTCTGAAACACATTGTAGATCTCGCCGTAGAAAAAAAACCTTCCGTCAACAAGCTTCCAAAGTGATCCATACTACACTGACGACCGTGCCTACAAACGGCGAATAAACCGTGGTTTTCCACGGCAAGAAAAACGTTGAAAAACAAAGGGCACTATTGGTTTAATAGAAAGAAGGCTTGAGTTTCACAATCAAGTTCAAATGAGAAAAGCATTTTTCTGGTTAGCTAATGTGCTAATCATGCTCGTGCCATTTGCCCTAATAAGCGTACTACTATACTTCCGTAACTACTTCCGTCACGCCAGCTGGCCTAAGCAATAAACCGGAAAGTCAGCTGTCGTAATATCAAGGTCACGAGAGCATATCGTAATATCAATTTATTACTTGAACTGCAACTGTCTTCGCATTACTTTTGGATGTACGAACTATTCTGTGTTCGCTAATTAGTTTCCAAATATGTAAACAATTATGTGTTTTTTGCAAAAATTGCTTTACCACCCACACTCAAAGTTCAGATTACACTACAAATTCATAAAAATTTATGACATTTTTAATCGTCACTGTCATTCTGAAATCAACTTAATTTACACGGGCATAAAGTTGATATGTGTTTAATTGGAAATTACATTAATTTGATACAAGGATAGGTATCAAATTACGACAATAGATTGGCGTGGAAAGTTGTAATTTTCATACCGTGTTTGTTTAGGAAAAAAAATATGGAATAAAACACTGTTAGATTACTCACCAGCATAAGCTGCACCACCGAAGGTCGAGGCGATACACAGCAGTAGAACGACGGCGATTCTGTCACAGCCAGCCCAAGCGATGCCGAGCAGACCGAACGCGGGAATAAACGCCGCTGTATATCAAATAATAAACACGTTTATAATAGGAAATATTTAATCGTACCTCTAAAAACTCCTAATGATGTACTTACACTTTTTTAAATAAATGAGCTTTTCGAACTCCTAACGATGTTTTTTTTTTTAATTAAGATAGAGACTCTTTTCAACTTTCTGGCTTCCAAGACTCTCTGGCAATCAAGGGCCTCATCAAAAACCACTAAAATAAACAGTAGTAGAAAGCAGGAAAAGTAAGTATTTATAATCGCTGCACTTGCTAAACAGATACTTAACACAGAATAAATTATAGTGCATAGTAGGATTTGACAGCTGTCATATTATATATACAGCTGAATAAATGTTTTATTTATCTACGTACAGACGCCAGCAGGTCAGGCTACCCGAAACTGTCAAATTTTCCCAATCAACCTTGAACCTTAATACTCTAGCGATAAAGTTGAAAATCTATAAAAGAAATTTGACTGATTGTAGTAGCTTGATGTGCTGGCGTCTGTACGTAGCCGTTAATTTGGCATATCGAGTTAATAAAAAAGTTCGACTTTGTAGAACGTCGACTCTGTCACTCATACCTATGTGACGTAATCTCCTTTTATAGCCCGATGTGTCATATTAATGCCCGGTTATCCGGGAAATTAGTATCGACTCGTTTAAGGGCTGGTTTTTCCATCGCCAGATAACTTTATTTCGAGGAATAAAATTGACGTTTGACAGTTTTTGTATGAAATAATTGTCAAAATTTCAAAATTATTTCTCGAAAAAAGTTATCAGATGATTGAAAAATCAGCCCTAAGTCGGAAAAACCGTGCGAAGCGCAGGCGGGTCGCTTGTATTACAATATAATTATCTTTCTTTCTAGTTCAGAAGAACAACGCGAACAGACAAACAGACACAAAAAGCGACTTTAATTTATAATATGTATAATTATACTATAGATACAAGCGCACCCGGCAGACGTCGTCCTGCCCGGTTAAGACATCATATACCGACAGCAGCGCCACCTAGCGGGTCCAATTATGTTTTCTAACCACCCAGGAACCCATCAAAATATACACACAAAATTTCATCCAAATTGGTCCTGTCGTTTAGGAGGAGAAATGACAAACACACGTATAGAAGAATTATAAATATATTAAGAAGATAGTTAACACATTACCGTGTATCCTAGATCGATTTCGTTGTTATGTAAATCAATATCTTATGTATTAATGACGTCATTTACTACAAACACGGATTATTATTTCTAAGTGCTTCAGAATGTGTTATCAGCCGGGTACTTTAGATAACCTACGTACTAAATGTACTTGATCTAGCCAGAAGCGTCGTAAATGAGTACTGTGCTGACTTCTACCCCTCCTCATAAATAACCTATTAAAAGAACCTGCCTCACAGCGTAAAAAGTGCCGAGCAGACTAACAATATTAATAGAAATAGTGCACCGCACCTTATTATTGTAGACTCCGACGAAATTGGATTTAGGGTCAGCCCTAAATCCAATTTCGTCGGAGTCTATCAGTAGTAGTCTCGGAGATATCAGTATCTCCAACGCCAGATAATTTTATCGGAGGAATAATTTTGAATTTTTGACAGTTCTACCATACAAAAACTGTCAGACGTCAATTTTATTCCACGAATAAAAATTATCTGCCGATTGAAAAATCAGCCCTTAGACTTCTTAGTTTCATATCCGACAATCAGTCACCAACGTAATCAAGCATTGTTTTGATTGTAAAAGCTAATTATTTTTAAAAGACTAACCGTGGAGTTTCTTGCCGGCTCTTCTCCATAGGAAACGATCAATTGGAACCATGCACCTAGCTTCTGACATTTCATAAGTGCCCATGTAGGTTTATGTGAAATAAAATATTTTGATTTTGAAATGCAATCTATAAAACCTTTCTTATCAGTTTCGTCATTAAGTAGAGAGTCAGCTTTTCCCATCTTAGAAAAAGAATGCTCATAAAAATTTGTAGAGCGACCGCCTATCGGACCTCCAGAACCCAGTTACTGGTTACCCAGTAACTGGGTTCTGGAGGTCCGATAGGCGGATAACTCAAAATGTTTAGTATCCAAAGTAGATAGCAAAAGTACCAAAAACGGCCATTTTTGACAGTTTTGCTATCTACTTTGGATACGAAACATTTTGAGTCCTGTTTTAACAACGTAAAAATACTTTATCCTCTTTGTAACAAACTCCTAGAATCAATTTTTTTATTTTTGTTTTCTATGCTATGCTACGATTTTTTATTCAATGAGGGCGCCACTTAGCTCGGGGTACCGCCTTAACCTTGAAGATCGACCCATGTGAATGTTATTATTTAGCCACAAGCCATATGGCAATATTACCTAAGAAGTATTATAGCCGAATTACAATGTAAACCATGTAACAAAGACCATATATTATTATAATATGCGTCATTAAGCATAAGGTATGACGTGCTCCCTACGTGAAATGCACTGCCCTACGCAACTTATTCATTGTCCAATAATAGTAATACGGCATTACTTTCCTTAAGCATTATCTAACCGCATAATAAACTGCGGCTAAACTTCTACTTAGTTAATTTATGACATCATCATTATTAATTAAAATAAGTCTATGGGTCAATGACACTAATTTTCTTTGATAGTAATTCATTCATAGTTTTATTTACACCACAATTCTCCATCTTGCACCTACCATTGTTTATTTAATACATAATCAAATTAATTAAGAGCTGATTTTTCCAACGCCAGATAATTTTATCCGAGGAATCTGTAGGTTTCACTCCTACCAGATAACTAGTTCAGAAATACGCCACTAGTGGCGCTGCTCTGATGTCAACCTTCTCATGGTTGAGACAGACGCCTATAGACTTTTATTCAGTAATTTGAATTAATATTATTATTGTGGTTTTGTGATCTCGTCCTATCTATTGTGTTTCTTCTGTCTTACTCCTTCTGTGTCTATATTTATATCGTGCTTGTGTACGGACATTATATTTCCATAAATTCTAATTTGACTTTTGTTTCTTGTTCGTCCGTACATTTTCTACTAGAACTAAACATCATTTTGAATTTTTGACAGTTTTTCCATACTACAACTGTCACACGTAAATTTTAATCCACGAATAAAATATCTGACTGTTAAAATCAGCCCTTAATCCCTTACAGACGAGGCAAAAGGAGTATGTAAGGATCGTAGCAGGAGGCGTGCTGTAGTTTCTTCCTAACCCCCATGGGATGAAGGCGTGAGTTTATCTTGGTATGTTTGATACTCTTTCACGTCAAAACTACTGAACGGATTTGGATGACATTTGGCACACAGATAGTTTATAGCCAGGATTAACATATAGGATACTTTTTATCCCGATATTCCCACGGTATCGCAACTTATGCGGGTGAAACCGCGAGGCACAGCTAGTACTAATACTAATAATAAAGCTAAAGAGTTTGTTTGTTTGATTAAACGCGCTAATCTCCGAAACTACCAGTCGGATTTGAAAAATAGTTTTGAATTCGATTATAGGCCATTCAACATCACGCTATGATCCTTAGCAGCCAAGCAAAAAAGAAATAGACAGAAAGAACGCTAAGCGAAAGCTAAGTAACAGCGCGAGCGGGCGAAGTCGCGGGCAGAAGCTAGTGTATGTATGTATGTACTTACAGACTGTATTCCACAGCTTCATACTGTTGAGCCTAGATATCCATCCCTTGGCGAGTGTCCAGTCGGCGAATATACACAACAATATGCCACCAATCCATGCTGTTAAGTACGGAAGAGCACTCAGTCTTGAATTCTGAAAGTAAACAGTACAATAAGTATAAGGGGTGATTTTTCAATCATCTGATAACTTTATTCGAAGAATAATTTTGAAATTTTGTCAGGTATTTCATACAACAACTGTCAAACGTCAATTTTTTTCCTCGAATAAAAGTTATCTGGCGATAGAACAATCAGCCCTAAGTAAATAAATGACGGATACATTATTTAATGCCATATCGTCGCTGATACTGCAATACCGCGTACCTAACAGTGGACAATACAGCGGAAATACAAAAGTATCCAATTTTAGATTTCGCGGCAGTGAGCTAACGATGCCGACTGGCCGAGATTTTTCGCTCTCCTGTAAAATTTGCCATATCGAAGTTACGCGGTATTGTCTGTTGTTAGTTACGCGGTATTGCAGTATCAGCGACGATATGGAATATGTGTACGACCATAGTGGTGCATAGATTCAATTAACAAATTTCAAAAAGTAGTAATCGAGCTCCTTGTGAGAAGGCCCTCTTGGAAGTTCTGAGTAGCAGCCCTGAACGGCAGCAGGGTGTGAATGTGGAGCTGTTGCTGCACCTCCTATCCTGCCCTCTGTGTCACAAAACATGCAGTCAAAGTGCGCTGCCATCGACGATGCCGTGGAAGAGGCGAAATTTTGGGGAAACAAGATCTGAGAAAAGTCAAGCCAGCAACACGAAGAAGAAGTAGCAGCCCTAAGTCTGGATTTGTGTCCAGTTAATTCTAATAGACTCTCGCCTCTTTTCAAACAGTCTCTAACTACTTGGGGGGATTGAGGACCCGATAAATGTTGTCTGTTAAAATAAAATAAAATACAAGATCTACTTACAGCTACAATATCAAAATGCAGTATATTGTTCATATACGAGGGTAGTTCGGTGAACTGTGTGTAGAACACCCATGCTTGGCCACACTGGGCGATGAGGATGGCCCACAGTGGCACGCAAGTTAAGAACTTCAGCCACGGTATCGAAGTCGATGGTTTGTCTTCTTGCTAAAATAAAAAACAACATGCATTGGCTATTTGATTTTTGGTACAGTGCGGCCGACGAAAGAATACGTTCTTGACCCATTTCAGTTCAAAAATGAATACGTGTTTTGCGAATTTGATCTTTATTAGCTACTAGAATTGTCACACTGACAGGTGTTAGGGATGCATTCTTTCGACGGCGGACTGTACTTATATTTTGAAGTAAATACACGATAATGAGCAGACTGATAATATTATTGTACTGACGCCAGCAGGTCAAGCTACCAGAAACTGTCAAATTTTCCCAATTACCCTCGAACCTAAACCAACTTTATTGCTTCAGCAATAAAGTTGGGTGGCGTTACTCCTCAGATGTGCTGGCGTCTATACTTAGGTATTGTGGTGGGTTCGCCCCAGCCAGAAGAGCGGGACACGGGGCAATTTACGCCGCTTAAAATGAGTTGCCGAAATTACGTTGCATTTTTAATATCTGTGAACATTCCTATTTCCTGCAATAGCTTCTGGTCGAAAAAGTCGTTGGAGAGCGCAGAAAAACGGCCTACCTCAAGGTAGTGTCCTGGCATCGCTCCTTTTTAATGTCTACACCAACGACCAACCATCCAGCCCAAACACGTCCCGCTTCCTCTATGCACACGACCTTGCCCTCACGTCCCAAGCCACCACCTTTCGAGTAGGTTGAAGCCCACCTGTCAGACGGTCTTGGTGACTTAGCCACTTATTACTCCTCAAACTCACTCAAGCCCAATCCGAGCAAAACTCACTTTTGCATATTTCA
Organism: Apamea sordens; assembly: GCA_945859715.1. Lineage (NCBI taxonomy): Eukaryota > Metazoa > Arthropoda > Insecta > Lepidoptera > Noctuidae > Apamea > Apamea sordens. Next base: position 12,418,749 of record OX243998.1, on the reverse strand, counting down.
TCTCCGCAATAGAGAGGCGGGTCGCAAACTTAACATCGTTTGGGGCTTGGAGTGGGGCGAGACCATCGAGCACAGCAACTCCCCTAAACATCTTGTGTTACCCTGGACAGGTCTTTAACATTCGACAAAAACTGCAAGAACATCAAGCAGAAGGTGCACACTCGCAACAGTCTTCTCCGTCGACTAGTCTCATCGAAGTGGGGTGCTTCGCCTGACGTTATGCGGACTACTGAACTGGCGCTATCTTTTTCGTTCCGTCGTTCGTTCATGCAAAGCTAGTGAATACAGCTTTGAATGATGCCCTGCGTGTCCTGTCAGTTGCATGTTACAGGAACTGATAGACGCTGGTGATGGTGCCAAACAAGTGGCCGTATTCTGGGGCGAGTCCATTTAGATTTCGACACGCTAAGAAAAAGAAGATAGCTTCTGGTGTCCGTTGATATAAAATCTTGCGGGATTTAATAAATAAATTACGGAAGGAATAAATGGATAGAAGTTCATCGACATTGCTCTATCTAAGCAAATAGTATATATAATAAGCGTAGTACTACCTTTTGGAAGGGGCGACTAGAATCAATTTTATTTTAATTTAAATTTTGACGTTCAAAAGTGCCTTTTATGTGCCTAATTGAAATAAATGATTTGACTTTGACTTTGACTTTATTATATTGATGTTGACTTGAAAGAGCATGGCAGTTGAGAATATGTCATGCTCACTTAAATGTCTCACTGGTGGTGGCGCGTGTGTTGGATCATTCGGTTCCCTACGAAATGGTTGAGCTGGGTGGTGCTGATCCACGCGTCATGTTCGTGAACGGGCGCCATCAGTTGAGACTGGTCATCTCTTAACTGCCAGGGCTTATTTTTAATTTTATATTTTAATTTGTTTCTTTACATTGTTCTCACATATAGAAGCAATAAGAATAATGTACCCAGGATTTTGTAAAAATATCGTGATTTAAAAGAGTGTCCGTGGAGTTTCTTGCCCGTTCTTCTCCATAGAGATCTACGCTTTGGAATGGGCAACTAGCTTCAACTTTCAGACTAACTGACCGACTATTCAATTTTGACAATTCAAAAGTGCCTGTATATGGTTTAATTGAAATAAATGATTTGAGTTTGAGTCTATTAATATTCAACTTAGGGCTGATTTTTCAATAGACAGACAGATTTTGTATGGAAGAACTGTCAAAAATTCAAAATTATTCCTCCGATAAAATTATCTGGCGTTAGAAAAATCAGCCCTTAGATATAATAAAAAAACCTCGATGATTTGCCAAGTCCTAAATACCGTGCGAAGCAGGGTCGCTCACATTACGCACAGGTCAACTACGAGTGCGCAACAAAAGGTTGCCCGTTGTTGCTGGCCAAAAATAAAAATACTCACTTTTGTCTTACGTAAGTTATAAAACAGATAAGTAATACTCATTGTAATTAAATGAGTAATCATTCTAAAGACGTAAGGGACAATCACTCGTCATACGCACTTTGAATCACTATCCGACGAATTTTTCAGGAAATTACTAATCCGTTATAGAATAGAATAGAATATTCATTTATTTGCTCAGAATGTAGGTATTTACAATAAGGTGGTTACATTACTTTATATGTTCGAAAGATTCGTCTATGTTTAACAACATAAATCACACAATGAACGTTGTTAAATTGACATTAAGAAAGGCATTGCCAATGAAGTGTGTTACGCAGTTACCCTGCAGTACCTAGTAGTGGTGGAGGTCCAGTGGTAACGGCCGCGACGTACGAGTTTGTAGGTCAAGGGTTCGAACCCATCAGTCAGGCGCTTTACTTTGTGTAAATAATTGAATCACCACTGCTCTCAAAACCTAGAACCTAAAATTCAAAGACCAACCCACAATGGGCCCGTGTTACCATTACGGCCCACTTCCTCTCATCGAGAGGAGACCTGTGTCTCAGCAGTGGGGCCATTATAGGCTGATTATGCTACCTAGTCAGTGCCGGATTAAGATACTTGATGCTCTAAGCAATCTACGCCTGTGGGCCAAAAGTCGCCTAGTGTTTTTTCTAAAAAAAATCGAAACAGCGTTGCCTTTCATGTGCTAGTAAATATTTTACGGTGCTGTTTATGACTATGGTGCCCCGAGACATGATGCCTAAGCAATTGCTTAATTTGCTTAGGGGCTAATCCAGAACTGTACCTAGTTGTACAGGCGCCAGCACATCAAGCTACTACAATCTGTCAAATTTCTTTAATAGATTTTCAACTTTGTCGCTAAAGCAATAAGGTTCAAGGTTGATTGGTAAAATTTGACAGTTTCGGGTAGGTTGACCTGCTGGCGTCTGTACCTAGATACCTGTCTGCATAAAAGCATTCTTATCTCTTATATTGACTGCACATACAGTAACAGTACCTTTATGATTATCTATCCCTTTTCATTCGGAGAATACAGCCGAATCATTGTACTGAAAACATGCAGCATTTCGCACGCAATAAATTATAAAATATGTTTGTACTTGTAATATAAGCGAAACGCATCAAAACATCTGTGAGGTCGAGCTGTGACTCACGTTTGTCCCACATTATGATAACTGTGCGCCAACTGTACTGTATAGTAATCCGTAGGTATTCAATAATAATTTATTGTCCAATTATTACGACAAAAATTTGTCATATCTTTACTAATAATAAAGCTGAAGAGTTTGCTTGTTTGAACGCGTTTATCTCTAGAACTACCAGTCGGATTTGAAACAATCTTTTTGCATTTGATAGCCCAATCCTTGAGAGAGGCTATATGCTATTTAACATCACGCTACAACCCTCAGGAGCCGAGCAGGACAAAAAAGTCACAAAGAAAACAAAGTAATAGCGCAGGTAGGCGATGCGATGCGACGGGTAGGGACGGGGGAAGGATAAATTTCACGCGGACGAAGTCGCGGGCTGAAGCTAGTTAATTGTACTTCATCATTATTTTATTATTTCCCGAAGTAATAACAGGTTAAGGCTCAGTTTACACTGCCGCAGAACGGAGTGGAAGCGATTTTTTTTTTGTACAAAGCGTAATAAACTTTATGTCAAAAGTGTAACGCACATATTAGATACACAAATACGCGTAGGTTGGGCATCTTCTGGAGAATTATCGCGCATTTTCGAAAATTCCGGCAGTAATAAGCTCGTATCTATATAGTTTGTACGTTAGACAATTGACATAAAGTTCATTTTGCTATGTACGAAAACTCGCTTCCACTGCATTCCACAGCAGTGTAAATTGAGCCTTATGATTCACGTTTAGTAAAAACAAGTCTTCAATAGGATTTTTATTTGCTTAAAAGATTTTTTATCAGGAGCCTGACCGACAAGATAACTCATCCTTGAACTCATTTAATTTTGAATGTGTTTATGAATAACCTTTCCGTTCACCGTGGGGACGCGGACGTAAAGAATACCACCATTTCATTTCTTTCCCTAGGTGTTGTAAAAGGCGACTAAGGGTCTTCCTAGAGAACGCGCAAGGGATGCTAAGAATCCCCGGAAGAGATCCGGCCACCGCAATCAACGAAAACACGACCTGACAACATACTCGTACAACACAAGTACACTCCGGACCGACGAGAAGATCATCGAACTCGAGAAAGAATTGAGCACGTTACGATGGGGTATGGTAGAGTCCAAAAGTCCAAAAGAGGACTCGATAATATTCAATCTGGGAACCTCTATTTCCGGGAGGGCTATTAGCAATCCCAAGACGTGTCGGGTTTATTGTCCAGAAGTCCCTTGTGAGCAACGTGATTAAGATCGAGTGTGTCGACCAGGGTGGCGTACCTTATGCTCAGAATATCCACAAGATCATACAGGTTTACGCCCCGACCGCGTCACGCCTCGACGATGAGGTGGAGACCATGTATGAGGATATTTCCAGAGCCATGCATAGCTCTAAAACTCGCTTCACGGACTTCAACGCGAAAGTGGGCAAACGAGACGATGTTTGACGGGTTCCAGCCTCCCAAACAAGCCGGATTCTGTAAAGGCTTTAACTCCGCAGCCCACATTCATAAGCTACGGCAGGTTATACAGATGACCGAAGAGTATAACCTGCCTCTTTGCTTAGCGTCTCACCTTCGGTTTGCCGCCGATATAGTAGTCATGGCTGAGACTATGGAGGCCCTCAATACAATACTCGATGACGTCAGTAGAGCTTCCGAAAGAGTGGGTCTTAAAATGAACATGGACAAAACGAAGGTCATTTCAAATGCCCACCCTCATGAAAACCGTACTCTATTACTGGAAGTAGTGGCAAATCCTGTTTACCTAGGACAAACTGTCGAAAAAGAGATCAATCGTTGAATCCGATTCGGCTGGGCAGCGTTCGGGAAGCTACGCAATATCTTCTCGTCCCACATACCGCAGTGTCTCAAGATGAAAGTCTTTCACCAGTGCGTGTTGCCAGTGATGACCTAAGTCACTGAACTTGGTCGCTGACAGTGGCCCTCAAAGCCACCCAAAGGGCAATGGAGAGGGCTATGCTTGAAGTTTCCCTACGTGGCGACCGCGTACCGGAAGACGTAGCATTGGAAAGCCTCCCACAAGGTGGACCTGGTGAATCCGCTGAATGCGATAGGCACAGAACCGGTAGAAGTGGCAGTGCTTGAGGGAGGTCTTTGTCCAGCAGTGGAATCTTTTAGCTAAAGTTATGATAATGATATGAATGACACACACCAAATTTGGATTTTTTGTAAATCAAAATAGGTCGGCGCCACCAATTAGTCAATACGTCGACGTCCCAACCCAGAGCTTAAGATTTTTATGTGATCGAATCAAAAACCTACTTATTATTGACTAGCTTCTGCCCGCGGCTTCGCCCGCGTGGATGTCGGAAATTATCCCACGGGAACGTGCTAACAGGATAAAATGTATGTGCTTCCCTATGCCAAATCAGAAGTTCAGTGGTTAAGGCGTGAAAATGTAACATACAGTTTCAAGTTCTAAATCCTCCCCTTAAAAACTGAATTACCCCTTTTTGTCCCGTCAGTGGTAAATTTTCGACAACTTTACATACTTATTATTAATAGCTGTGCATTGCGGGTGACGTAACCTACGACAAACTTATTATTTGCGGTTGGTATAGTAATCGGGTCTAGGGATCGAACCGCAAAATTAAGTTTGTTTTTTATTGTATATACTTTTCCGGGATAAAAAGTACCCAGTGTGGTGCCCAGGATATTAAAGAATAAATATACCAAGTTTCATCGTAATCGAACCGGTAGTTTTTGCGTGATGCCTGAACAAACAGACAGACAGACAGACAGACAGACCGACAGACAGACAAAAAAATTTTTAATCACATTTTTGGGTTCGGTGTCGGTCTAGTAACACCCCCTGCCATTTATTTTTTTGATATTTTCAATGTACAGAATTTTCACTTCTACAGATTTATTATAAGTATAGACTAGCTTCTGCCCGCGGCTTCGCCCGCGTGGATGTCGGAAATTTACCCACGGGAACGTGCTAACAGGATAAAATGTATGTGCTTCCCCAGAATGCCATCTATGTCGCGGGCCCTTTGTGGCTAATTACAATAGAAAACCAATTGTGTCTCATTAGTGGTGATTAAGATTAACCTGTAAGACTAACCTGTAAGATTAACCTATATGATATCTTTACCTAAGTACCTAACTAATTAAAAAAAACTCAATAACAGAAAATTAAATACCTACCTACCTAAATAAACCTATTTCTGATGATAACTAATCTAAACTCAATAAATAAGCAAAATCCCTAAAAACTAATATCTATATGAATGACTAAACCTACCTAAAAGTATTATAAAATAACCTACGGTCACTACGTACACTATAATCAAATATACTACCTATACTTTAAAATTAAAATCTATACCTACGACTCATATAAAAATAAACCTAAATAACTCTAAAAACTAAAAGGAATAAAAATGAACTCCACTGCGGGTGACCCAACCTACGACAAACTTAGTATTTGCGGTTGGTACAGTACAGACAATGGTAATCGGGTATAGGGATCGAACCGCAAAATTAAGTTTGTTTTTTATTGTATATACTTTTCCGGGATAAAAAGTACCCAGTGTGGTGCCCAGGATATTAAAGAATAATTATACCAAGTTTCATCGTAATCGAACCGGTAGTTTTTGCGTGATGCCTGAACAAACAGACAGACAGACAGACAGACAGACAGACAAAAAATTTTTTAATCACATTTTTGGGTTCGGTGTCGGTCAAGTAACACCCCCTGCCATTTATTTTTTGGATATTTTCAATGTACAGAATTTTCACTTCTACAGATTTATTATAAGTATAGATATAAACGACCCCGCGTGAGTAAGATTTTGGACCTCCAAGGCGCCCTTTGATCTGCTTCGATATTAATACAACTTAGCAGTTTATGACGCTAATTATTATAAACTTTATTATTGAATGTTATCAGGAAACCCACCAACCCAGAGAGAAATTCTATGATCCTCTTTAAGCCCGCAATACATATACCTGTAACTTGCACAAAAGTATGCAAGTAGCTTGCATGCCATTATAATATTCACCAATCAGAAGTTAAGGCACACGGCATGAAAGCTACTTGCATACTTTTGTGCAAGTTACAGGCATGTTTATTTATTCCGCTTTAGTCTGGCAGAGAACTTCTGCCTGTGTAGACTAAAAAGGAGCACATAGCAATGGGTTAGACAATGGACATTAGGATCGAGCCCAGAGAATGATGATAATATCAGTATTTCATTTCTCACCTGAGGTCCAATACTCCATGAAATATATTCAATCTCCTTCGGACAAATCCTGGGGTGTTTCTGTGGTGTGTCATAGACAAACAGCAGCCAGAATATAAACCATACGACACCAATACCGCCGAATATGTAGAAGCATAGTGGCCATCCACCACCAAACTCAAGGGTGCACAACCATCCAGATATAGGCAAGGTAATCACTGTGCCTATGTTTGAACCTGAAATAACATCGACACATTTTATTGGTTAGCTATTAGCTACATTTTTAGTGATTCAGGTACCTGTCCTACCACAGACTTGGAAGCGACTAGCTATCAACGATTTTCTCGCTCAAGAAACGTACAGACGCCAGCACATCAAGCTACCCGAAACTGTCAAATTTTTGAACCTAATGCTTTAGCGATAAAGTTGAAAATCTATTAAAGAAATTTGACAGATTGTAGTAGCTTGATGTGCAAAAGATTGTAGGTCCAGTGTAAGTGAAAGGATACATATATTTAGTTGATAGCTGACTGTTTATACCGCCGACGAGTACTCGTTTATCACAGCGACAAGAGTTTACAAAGAGAGTACTCGCTCAGGGACGCTCGCTTGGCGGGCAGAACACTCGCTGAGCCTCACGCTTGTTGCATACGCATGGCCAGCGAGTAATAGCTCGTCGCCGTCGCCGTCGCGTCGCGTTTTAGGTGCTAGCTCTACTCGCTTCTCGTTAATCGCCGGCGGTGGGGCAGGTGCCTTAGGAAAAATTTTATGAGGCTCAAAGGGCTTTACTTCTTCTTCGTGTCAAAGGCACGACTGAATTTTATATCTTGTTGGCCGAAAACTTTGCCAAAGGGCTTCACTTGAATACATTATTTTAATGAATAAAAGATGCGGTAGATTATAAAGATGCGTTTAAAAAAAAATACAATTCCATTACTGAAGACATGAAAAATATTGTCATTACAAGACAAAAAAAAATAATAGACATGGAAACTTCTCTGTAACAGCTGCTGTCTAATCTCTGACATTAATACGAAATAGACTAGATAACTTTACATGCACTACTACTTAAATAGTGTAAAATTAACATAAATATGGCATACATTTATATTGAGGACTACTGCTTTCAAGAAAAGGTAAGAAAAAAAACCTGAGAATACAAACCCGCATACACATAAGCCGCAAACTTTGATCTCTCTAATGGTGGGATCCATCTGGCTAGCATAGCATGCATCGCTGGGTAAGTAACGCCTTCCGACAAGCCAGCCAGTGCCCGCACAGCAATGAAGAATCTAATATCCGTGTATGCCGCAATTGGACTAAGAAGTGTGAATACTGCTGTGAAAAATATTCCTAAACCATATACAAGTTTCCCTCCATACATTTCTGCTATTCTTCCTCCAGGGATCTAAAAAATAAACATCACTTACTAAAACAGTAACAATATTTTACTTTGTAACGAGATGAAGAGAAGAACATGTAACACACATAAAATGACACAATTGATCACACTTTTCATTTTTACAGTTCATCCACATTAATTGCTTTATTTATGTTGGTGAGCAGACGAATTTATCAAACCTTTGCATGGAGCAATGGGTTAGGAATTTCCTTTAAAACCATTGTGATTAAAAGTGTGTTACTCAATTAGGTTGCTATTTTCCTTTTCATAATTAATTTGTAAGACCCAATACTTAATATGCCTCTGCCTAGCCCTTTAATAAAGGTGTGACACATAAAATTATCTAGCACATTCAGTTAGAGATGCTTTACATTGTAATCAGGAACTTGAAATAATTAATGTTATTATCAATGACACTCACAAAACAATAGTTAGAATAATATATTATTTCTACATAAATTATTATATCAATGCAGATTTTCCCTTACCTGTGTTAATACATATCCGTAGAAAAATGAGCCTAAAACTATACTTTGTTGTTCAACAGTCCAGTTGAAGTCTCCAGGCCTCTGAAACAAAAGAACATGTTTATATCCAAGTTCTTATAGCATTCATGAGTCATTGAACCATTTAAAATTATGGTTTTACTTTTATGCGATTTACAAATATTTCTCATGAATTAAAGGCTTTTTATTTAACAACTTTTAATAATTAATATGGGCTGGTGTCCGCAAATCCATGTCAATGGGCGTATTTTGCGTACGGGTTGGTAAATAGATTAATCGATCCACCCCAGCTCCTCAAGGAAGGCCAGTCAAGCATTGATGTTACTGATTGTCTCACAGAGATACAACTTCTATAACCTACTGAGAGAGAGACATGGAGGAGAAAAGTCACGGCCATGAACTATGGAAAAGCCTGGGAAGGCCTTTGCTAAAGAGCAAAGCAATGGGGCAATTCTCGTAATTTTAAGAACATTCACAGTCTGAAAGCAGTCTCAATCTGTCAAAAACTACTTCTTATTTCCCTACATTTTGACAAGTTTTTGACATTTGTTTGTCGTTGAGATGAGACTGCAACTAGATTTTGAACATTTTAAATTACGAGAATTGACCTTGACATTTCTGATGACTAAACCTCTATTTTAAATAAATTGTAAAACTAGTTTTAAGATTGCTCATAAAGACTATTTCCAATTTAACATTTCAACTGTCTGATGGATGATTATAATTTGATTTTAATTTTATCTTTATCTTTTGATTTACTGGGATATTTGTTCAACTAAATATTTTGTCACTGCTTTACAGACAGTTGGGTTTCTTTTTAGCTTGCCTAAACAGTGAAAAGTGAATGTTTTTCTTTCTACTTTATTACATGCTCAAGACACTTGCAAAACATTCAACAGATGTTTTGAATAACATTTGGTTCTAGAGTATGACAAGTTTCAGGGCAAAATGTTATGTTATTGCTTACATTTTGTTTGTTTTGAATACAAGTTTAATGAGTTACTGGAATAGTTTTGCTGCTTAATAAAGCAGCAAAACTATTCCAGTAACTCATTAAACTTGTAATAAGTTCATGACATTAACATTTCATTGATGATTCTACAATAAAACCTTTATTTATGTTCTTTTAAAACAATTAATATATAAATCCTTGAACAACCTAATAGTTCTTACTTAAAATAGGTCAATAACCTCACCTGTGGTACAGTACTGTTGCTGACGGGACTTGCAGGACAAACATCGACATCTGTAGATGAGTTTGTTGGTGTAGGTGTTGTTGTATTGACCATAGCCACTATAGCCACGGAGAGATTTACCCTCATGGCATATACGCTGGCAAAGCCCAGGAAGCCCATAATGCCAAGCACAGTACGACATTTGATCCATCCTGTTGTTTCTTCCACTAAAAAGTTTATATTATAAAATTGGTTATTTATGCAATTATATCTAATAAATAGTCTAGCTTAGATATTTTTCATTTTAATTAAGCATTAATTTACTCTAATGCAGCAAAAGGATACTTGATCTCATAGCATGAACAATTATTCATTATCTCATCATGCAATCATGCAGCTACACAAAGCTAAATAATTGGGTGTGTATAGTTAACACTCAAAGGAGTTTTTTTAGTCAGTATGCGTTTCTATTAGTGCGTGTCTCACATTTAAACGAAGTTTGTTTTGAATGACCTTTATCAAGTTTGCTCATTTTGCGCCTATTGTTCTCAGGACATCCAAAACACAACGAAAACTTACCACGTTCCTCCTCCACCAAGTTCCGTCGGCTGCTAGTAACATCATATTCTATATCCGAGTTTATTATTGGACTTTCCTCTGCTGACGATGACATTCTAATGTTCAAATTACAATAATAACACCATTCCGCACTAAAATTGTTAGTTAAATTGAACCTTCGTCATTGAACTCGATATCAACAAACACAATAGAACAGTAAGCAAGTAGCATTAAAAAATCTGTAGCACTGCACTCTGTGTATGAGTCACGATAGACTTTTTTGTCAGAGAATTATTTAATTTGTTCGTAAACAAAGAACAAGAACAGGTCGCTCCGGACCAACTGACAGCAGTGACAGTGACAGATCATGACAAGGGGGCTGAGGAGGGGGCAGTGGCTGTTTCTGTTTCTGACATTGAGATAGGAAAAAACATGGAGATGCCGCGTTATTCTATACATACATTTGCTTATACAAATATGAGTGAAATATGATTCAGAATTTGAAATATCGTTATGTCTCATTCTTTCTAGTGAGATAATCTCATTTGATAAAAGAGACAACTATATTTTAAGTTGTTGCTAATTATGGCAACATTTTGTCTTGACGTAGTGACAGTTGTAGGTAAGTGCCGTAGCAGCCATCTTGAGTGACGAGTTTCGTGGTAGTTTTGCTGTCAAATGGTTGTTTGTTTTTTGTATTATTGAGATTTGCGAGAAAATTACGAGGATTTTACCTTTTAAAACTGCATGTAAATGTTGGAAAACAGAAGTTCAACATGCCTGTGTGTTGTATTGTGAAGTGTGGTGCAAGAAAGAATGAAAATCAACCTCAATTGTAGTTGCACAGGTTAGTAGCCGGTTTTCATGCATTAATACATACAATAATACACAATCGATGATACAATTGTAACGCGATCATGAATTTATGGCTAAAGTATTGATATTTGGGTTCATTTCCATATAACAGGCCTTTTTATTATATTTGTTAATTCATTCGTTTGTTTACAAACAGATGTCATATTGGAATAGTGTTGTACCGTTGCCGACTTACCGTAATAGTTTCCGAAACTAGTTCCTCCGCTGAAACGATATCAGTATATTCTGCGATGTTAACATAAATAATCTTGCGTCTTATTCGGTCCGAGTGACCTAGCTAGGTCCGGCCTGTGGTTCACACTTCACAGCACCAAAATCCATCGTGATCCAAACGTGATAACTAGTAAAACTCGTATATAGTATCGTTACTCGTTATAGTAACAACGAGATAACAGTTGTTCCTTGATTGACACAACCCTAGCAATGGCAGCCATTTTATGCGACAATATGAGTTGTAGGTATGCACCCTTTTTTTGTAGGTATTTCCAGTCCATACTTTTTTATGTCAATGGTTTCTGATGATTGCGTTCCATTTATAGACCATGACTTTTTTGCTTTCATTGCTCTTTCGATGGCACAGTACTCAATGAAAAAAATGATAGCTTTATTAAAAACTAGTCAAAAGCTCAAACTTGGTACCTTTTTAAAACGAGTGACATTAGGAATAGACAATTAGTAAAACAGCTGATTGTTGTCTAAACAACAAATTCTAATAATATGTTTTTGGGACCTGGAACGCTGACTTGACATATTTTTGATATTTTATTTTTTTCATGTTCAGCGTTCATAAAAACTACTGCGAATAGTTCGAAATTTCGGATCACAGAACATTACTTAGGACATTACTTTACTATTTATACTCTTTGCAGAACACTAATACCATGCCTTTTTTTTTCTCTCTGAGAAATGCTTTATGCATCCCCGTCTCTCGGGGGACGAGACGGGGTATGTGGGACTCCCTGTCGGAACTTCAGAAAGACAGTATACCCACTAAAACTCAGCGGTGTTCCTACAATCGCCGTAATGGGAGGGCTATGGGAAATCGGCCCAGCCTTTACTTCCACAGCCCTCCCGGCGCACGCCCGCCTAGATGTTATGGCGGGCCCCGCATGCCCCCAGGCAGGCGCAGGCGGCATGCAGGCTGGGGGGCTACGGGAATGGCCGGGAACACCTGGCCATTCCCGTCCCACACTGGTGGAGGCCTGTGCAATACAGGCAACGGTGCCCCCGCACCCGTTGCCTGCTGGCCTCCACGCCCGCCTAACAGGCAGGCCCCGCATGCCCCCCGCGTTGGGGGAGCTACGGCCGCAGAGGATAGGGAGAGCGGCAATGAAACACCGACACGCCTCTTCCCCTGCGGCGCCGCCGCGTCCGCCATCCAACGGTGGTGGCCCCGTCAAGGCCGCGGAAGGTAGGGAGAGCCTCTCCCGCCGCGGCCTCTATCCTCAGCCGCAATGTCTCCCTCACGGGGGACATCGCGGCCCGCCTCAGGTAGGTCGCGCAAGCGGCACCGCAACCTACCCGCAGGCCGCTACGTCGCCGCGTCGGGCTAAACCGCAATGCCCTGACGAGCGGCCCCCGCTGGTGTGCGTTACCCCAGCCAGATGTTGTCGAAAATGGTCATTTGAATCTTATAGATAATTAGTTGTGCGGCTTCTGTAATTGTTGCACACATTTTTAAATTTGTTGCGCTTATAGTTTTTTAATTATTTCACAAAAACATATCCTGCTGGCGTAACGTTACTCCAGCCAGACCTTTTTCTTTCTAATGGGAGTATTTAAATAAATACTAGCTATAAAATTAGTTGTCTATATGAAGTAAATGTTGTGCGTTATTTTGTATTTGTTCTTTCTTCGGTTGCGAAGTTATTCGAGATTTTGCTGGGGTAACGTTTTTGGTTTTGCTAGATCTTTGAAACGGTTAAGCGGATTCTTATCATATTTTGTACATGACTTCTTAGGAATTAGTTTAAATTTGTTCTGCAATAAAAAAAACAAAATAATGCATAGCTTAAAGGTTATTTCATTAAATAGAAAAACACTTCAATTGGTCCCAGCACTCTCAATAAGAGGTTTAAAGACTTACTTTAAACGTCATTTTGAAGCTTGTAATTGCCTTCAAATGTATGTGAAGTTTCATTAGTATCCTGTAAGTATTTAACAAGCTATGATGATATTCAGTTCTTCACGAGCACGGTCATGATGCGCGCGGTGTTATTTGGCCACTGATAAGCCTGTTTATGGATATATGAACTGAATGTTATGTCAATAATTAGTTGTTTAGTTCAGTTGTATATCAGTAAAATTTCAGCGTAATACATTGGATAATTAATGAGATAATACGATTAAAGTCATTAGGAAGTGAATGACCGTGGTAACCCGACCAAGTTGAGGTGGTTACGAAAAAGCGAAACCGTAGAACATTATGCTATTTTCTATTTAATGAAATAACCTTTAAGCTATGCATTATTTTGTTTTTTTTTTATTGCAGAACAAATTTAAACTAATTCCTAAGAAGTCATGTACAAAATATGATAAGAATCCGCTTAACCGTTTCAAAGATCTAGCAAAACCAAAAACGTTACCCCAGCAAAATCTCGAATAACTTCGCAACCGAAGAAAGAACAAATACAAAATAAGGCACAACATTTACTTCATATAGACAACTAATTTTATAGCTAGTATTTATTTAAATACTCCCATTAGAAAGAAAAAGGTCTGGCTGGAGTAACGTTACGCCAGCAGGATATGTTTTTGTGAAATAATTAAAAAACTATAAGCGCAACAAATTTAAAAATGTGTGCAACAATTACAGAAGCCGCACAACTAATTATCTATAAGATTCAAATGACCATTTTCGACAACATCTGGCTGGGGTAACGCACACCCCCCGCTGGGGTTCCTCTTAGCTTCACCGTGGTCCAGCCAGCCACGGCTACTGAGCTCCCCCGCCTCGACAATGCGGGAACCCACCGGGGGGGACTAATACCCTGCCTGACTTATGTATATTTATCTGTGCTAATACCCGGGTTCGGATACATTTACATTTAACTGTAGGTTTTTCTTTTCAAAACGTTATAAAAGCCGATAAGACTATGTAGTAGTTTTACATCGAGTTAGCATAATAATCTAATTTATCAACTGATACCTAATAGCCACAACATAGCCGTGCAGTTAAAACTACCGTAAAGGAAAATTGTTTTTATTTTTATTTATTTGTTGTGTAGAAAACCTTGCAACTCGAAATGCATATTTAAAACAAACGTGCACAGCTCTAGAGCTTTTTTTTAATGCCTTCTAATTCTTATGATGAGAACCTCGCCTCGGAGAACATCAATGACGGCCGGCCATTCTTCAGACAACTTCCCCTGTAAAATAACGTACCTATAAGTAGGTACTGCAATCACGAAATCACAGCACGGCGACGATAAGCAGATTTTGAAACATTAGATAGGTAACTACATAGACATAACAGTTCATTAAAACCAACTTATATTATAGGGAAAATGATAATGTCAATGCTTTTTACCAAAATATTTATAAACCAAATAACATTTAATATAAACACTAAATTATTGCCCATTCATCGAATCATCGCCAGTAAGTACATTAAAATGACTGCGAAGTAGTAGCCTACTAGCATTAAAAAACGTTCTACTTCATACACATTTTCGAATATAGACAGTATTACCGTAAGGTAGGTAGTTAGCTGCCCCATATAACTAAAACAATCATTAAAAAATTAATTGACATTTTCAACTAGATAAAAGTTCATAAAATTCCCATTCAAAACTACGATTTTTAGATACACCTTAGTATAGACCTATACTCCATTTATAATAGCATTAGAAAAAAGAGGCTCGTAGAAGCAGGAATGCAAAACATTTTATTTCAAAGTTATGATAAAACAATTTTAAGGGGGATGCGCTTTTAAATATTTTATTTTAAATAACAACTTACAACACAATACGTTGGTGACATTTCTTCGTCTTCATCATCTAATTTAGTCACTATCATCTGATGGTGAAGATGAAGAAGTTTCACCAACGTTAATTTTTAAATTCGGCAGATTTATAGTGAAACGAATAACGTTCCAGGTATTGTTCATCCCTGCTTCTTTTAGGTATTTATCATTGACACTGTAATTTTAAATTGAAGTTAAATAATATAAATAAATGAAAGCCACATAATTTCATAAGATAAATAGTTAAAATGGTTACAAGTAAGTGTGACAGCTGCTGTAAAAATAGATCATAATAAATTCGGCGTCTATCGTAATGTAACAATGTTTATTGTACTTTTGTTACAAAGTGTGCATTAAAAATAACCTTTTTTTAACTTCTTTCTAATGCTATTGTAAATGGAGTATAGTATACATCAAACACCAGTTACATGCTGCAAATATGTTAGAACAGAGGCCATAAACCCTTGCAAAGTGTGGGCATTAGTAGACCCATGATGACTGTTGATATGAGATTTACGCTGTGGTTGTCCAGAATATTTCTTCCACTGATATGTTTGACTGTTACATTAGAGTGTGATACAATTTTTCCTTCTTTATCTAACCCTGTAACAAAAGATAAAAGTTATTAGAAATATTTTATTTGAAAACAACACCAGCGGGGTAATAGTATACAATATCAGTAGGAATGGCTTTCAACTTTCATGTTGACAGTTCAACAACATTCATTGCGTTATTTACGTTGTTGAGCAGACAAATTTTTCGAACATATGAAGCAATGGATTATCCTTCAAATTATTCAGATTGTGATTGATCGTGTGTTACGCAATTAGGGTGCAGATAATCCTTTATATAATGTAGTATAATAAAATTATTATTTTACCTGAGTATTGTAGAGTTGCCCCCATCAAAGAATCTATGACACTACCAAGAAATCCTCCAAGGGCTCCAAATAAAATGATAGGCCACTGGGGAGGGGCATATGCCCATAAATTTTTTTCAGAGAAATAATAAAGAGTAATATATTGTGAGAATCCAATAGCAAGACCGCCCACAGTACTGAACAATGTCCCTATCACACTGATTGCTCCATTAGTTCCTTTTGGAACCTTTTTAAAAGTTGTAATTAGATATGGATCAGAGTCTGAAAAGACGGTTCCTAGTTCAGATGCCCAAGTGTCGCCATTGCAGCAAGCAAATACACCTGAAATTAAAAAGATAATTATGTTTACAATATATTTCATGATTCAAGATTTGGGTAGTAGTCAACCAACAGGACAAGAAATAGATAGGTATTCATATTCCAAGTTTTTTATTGTAGTGCTTAGCGCCGGTTTTATAATCCACAGTTATCTCAACCAATAATTGTTAAAAATAGTAACTAATGGTTAAATTAATGCAAAATGTGTTTTTTGATCAATTTATAGTTTAACTAATGGTTATTTTTTATATCATTGCTAATGGTCAAATAATTAACTATTAGTCAAAAAAAATAAAATAACCATTACTGACTATTAGATAAACAATTTAGCAATTGGTTGAGTTTAACTACGGATCAAAAAACCGGCCCTTAGTCAACAATACTCATTCAACAGCAGGGTAATTGTGTAACACACTAACAGGGGCTTTCATTTGAACAGTTCAACAACCAATTTTTTTTTTTTTTTCAGGATGGGAAATCATCAACTGACCCCTCCCGCTCTGGGTGGAGCAGAAGGGAGTGTCAGACTCTTACTGACTAAAACCCACCCGTGTTCCTTCCTTAGCCCTTTATGTTCCGGGACTGCCTCCTCTCCCTCTCGCCCCGGACCATAGCTTGAACCAAGACAACAGTTCAACAACCTTCATTGCATTATTTAGCAGACAAATTTTTGTAACATATGAAGCAATGAATTAGCAATATCCTTCAAAATGATTCAGTTCAGATTGAGATTGATAGTGTGTTACGGAATTATGATGCTTATTGCTTACCAAGAATTCCAATAGAAAGCCAGGAAGCTCTGTAGTCTCCAACAAAATCTATGGGCCTCTCTGACGCTCCTACATCCAATAAATATAGGAGAGCCAGTTGTGCAGCCATGCCCCCATTGCAGAGAACTTGGATCCAATTTCTTTGCCCACCTAGAAACATCACATATTTTGATTAATTAGGTATACAGTTAAATAAAAAAGCGTCAAAGCGTGAGTTGGCCTCGCACGCGGTTCCAACATACAATTTTGAAAAAAAACCGAAAGAAGCATGTTTTAATTTATATTATTTTTAGGGTTCCATAGCCAAATGGCAAAAAACGAAACCCTTATAGATTCGTCATGTCTGTCTGTCTGTCCGTCCGTATGTCAGAGCCACTTTTTTCCGAAACTATAAGAGCCTATACTGTTGAAACTTGGTAAGTAGATGTATTCTGTGAACCGCATTAAGATTTTCACACAAAAATAGAAAAAAAAAAACAATAAATTTTGGGGGTTCCCCATACTTAGAACTGAAACTCAAATTTTTTTTTTCATCAAACCCATTCATGTGGGGTATCTACGGATAGGTCTTCAAAAATGATATTGAGGTTACTAATATCATTTTTTTCTAAACTGAATAGTTTGCGCGAGAGACCCTTTCAAAGTGGTGGTGGTAAAGTGGACTAAAAAAAATATATGATGTACATTACCATATAAACTTCCACCGAAAATTGGTTTGAACAAGATCTAGCGAGTAGTTTTTTTTTTAATACGTCATAAATAGTAAACCGCAATTTAGCTTTCATTCAAGCAACTCACGATTGATTTTTATAGATAATGGTACGGAACCCTTCGTGCGCGAGTCCGGCTCGCACTTGGCCGGTTTTTTTATTATAGTAGCAAATGAAATACACACTGTGAAAATTTCAACTGTCTACCTATTACGGTTCATGAGATACAGCCAGCTGACAGACAGACTGACGGACGGACAGTGGAGGCTTAGTAATAGGGTTCTGTTGGCATTCTTTGGGTACAGTACCCCAAAAACTAAGCCATTAAAAGTATGAACAGTTCAAAAGTACACATATACCTTCTTTAAAATCTTCCTCAATCTTTCTTTTTATGTGAGATCGGACTTTTGTGGCTCTCGATGATGATAAAAAGAATGTAGTCAGGCACACAAGAAAGGAATAATTGCTCAGCGTTAGAACAAAAGCTAATGCACAACCAAGCACGGCTCCACTGAGACTAATACTGTTCTTTCTGTACCCATGCACTGTTATGATAAGTGGTATTAGACATGATGCCAGCCATCTCCCAGGTGATATCACTACCGGTTCTGAAACATCATATTACACATCTTTAAAAAATTTCTGCCTTATAAAGTTATAATTTTACGTGAAGGGTATTTTGTAACTCATAACTAACTACCTATTTTGTCTTTATCTAATAAGTTTGTTTTAGTAAGATTATAATTATATCTATCACAAGCTGCATTGAGTTCAAAGTTCGCAGTCAAAGATAAGTAAATAAAATAAATAAATACATTACCGTCAAATCCTTCGTTCTTTGATAAGAATTTAGAATAAACCAAGTTGATAATCCACATTGACATCGATAGAGGTATCGCAAGGGCGCACAAAAGAACAGTTACTAAATGTTCATCCTTTAAAAGTTTATTGTTTAAAGCCATTTTTATACTTTTCCTAACTTTCTCGCGAACAGTTTCTTACTAAAAAATGTTTAAAATGACAGAAAGTACTCTATTGCTGCACAATGTATATGCCATCCTATTTATTTTCGTTAAAATGCATAATTCAAAAATCAAAATTTAAACGAATACATGAAATAATGGTGAAAGTTAAGCCCGGTCTTAATTTTCACAGTGACCTATTCTATTTATTTTGTTTGATTGCTATAACCTAGAAGTCAAACAAAACAAACGTCAACTTTTACTGAGTTGACTTGTGTAGTGATGTGAATTGTGATGTATGTAACTATGTGTTCAAGATAGTACGATCCTCAGACTAAGTTACGATCAGTTTCGTTTCAATTACAATTATCATGGCCTTTGAAGTCGAGGAGTTACTGTTACACTTTAAAAGTAGCTATATTGACTCACACGTTAAACTACCGCCTTACCGGCAAAATAAGGGGAGCAAGAGTGGGAGTTATAGTGCGGAGTAATGGAATAGCGAGTGGCACATTCGTTCGACGGCACTACGGCAGTCCAGCGGAAAGGTTGTCTTAACTTTATAAAACTGTGTAGTGCTCGATAAGTGTTGAAATACTTTAACATGTGTGAATTACTGTGAAAAATAAAACTAAATTGTGAAAACGATAACTGACGTTGTTATTTGAAGTGGCCTTCCTGAGCGTCATTTACATTACCTTGAAGATTAATAAATATTTTTTTATCTTTTTACCATAAATATGATAGATCTTCATTGCATTTCACCTTGCGTTTGATTATTCAAATGCTTTCAATATTTATCAATGTGATCATGAATTAATAATAATTTTACGAAAAAAAATACAGTTAGTTGTGTATGTGTTTAATTAAAATAATCGGGTTGTAGCACAACAAAAGTGCTCAACGCCGGTAAAGAAGTTTTCACGTGGACACGTGACCTGATCGAAAATTCTTAAGACGTAGCTCGCGTCAGGACACGTGACGTGATCGAAAATTCGTAAGACGGAGGGAGCGTAGACCGCATTCCAAAATATCAAAAATGCACAACGTTAATATTCAAGTTTTCACTTCACTTCTGCCGGCACTCCCGGAGTGCAACCCGTTTTTTATTCGTTAGTAAGGGACACAGTAAGCTTGGGCTTCATAAGAAAGCGGTGCAGCCACAGAATTTTGGCGGAGGGCATGTTATAAGGTGGTTGTAATAACAAGGTATTGTTATTATAGCGGTAAGTGGCGGGCGCGGACATTTTCATGACAGCCTACAATGCAGCGTCATCGTTGCGTTGTATTATTCTAGTCATGCTAGATATATGGTAGGTATTGAGTTGTAATGGTAATAGGTAATACGGGCTGGTGTCCGCAAGTCTACATCAATGCGCATATTTTGCGTACGTATTGTGTTGTATTAGTTAAGCTATGTAATATATAAGGCCACACACAGATTTTGACAGTCAATCTGTCGCTAACGATGTCTGAATCTAAGTGTGGACAGCGAGTCGCCGGCGACCAAAGTGTCTGCATATTTATCTAGCATTAGAATGCAATCAGTGTACCTATGTAGTCCACCTTCTCAAACAATATAAAATGTTGAAGAAGAGTACACACGGCTACACGACACAAAAAGAAAAAGACCACCTTCTCTGACTGAAAATAAATGTCTGTGGGTCAGTCGGTGTCGGAATAAGCAAACCACTTGCGATCATATTTATAAATATATTTTTTAATTATTACCGATAATCTTTATAATAACTTATGCACTTAAATTGAACAATAATAAATCAATTTGATCAATTCGCACACGTACTTGCACAGACACAATCTAGTAGCTGGGATTGTACACTGGCAGCTTGCCTTGCAGTACAACCTTGTGGAGTATGAAGTACCATACTACAGTTATGCGCCCGACCCAGTTCTCGAAAATGATCATGCCACATTGTACTGGTGCCCGTTGGATGCGAGAAGCACAGAACCGGTCGAAGTGCAGGTGCTTGGGGGAGACCTATATCCAGCAGTACCTAGACGTCTTTCGGCTGAAATGATGATGGTGATGACATTGTATTGGGATCAATCTATCATCACTGACAGGACTACTGTAGCCAATAAGTCTGATATTGTGGTGATAGATCGACGAGATCGCTGTACAATGATTGCTGAAATCGCTGTCCCTCATGACGAAAATCTAGTGAAAGCTGAGAAAGAAAAAAAAATCAACTAACATGACTAAGCTCACGAGGTTGTTGACATATAGGACGTGAACTCTGCAATAATTGTACCGATAAATTGTTACTGTATGTACTGTACATACATGGCTTTTTATAGGAGAGCCTCGATCAACACCGTAGGAGGCTCTCATTGCGTGGCTGGGTCAAGGGTTTGATTCAGAAAGCAGCTGCTGGACACGGCACGCATAGTGAGGAGGTTCCTTTCTCTAGAGCCTTGAGCACCGGCTGCCTGGCCGCTATTCCTGATGCTGATGGGCCACTATTTTTATATTTTTTAAATGTTTTTTTTTAATTATCTAAAAAATGTAAATAATGTGTATGAAAATGTAATAAAGAAAATCAACATTGTTTAAATATGTCTAACAGTAGAGTCACGGTAACGTATTCTTCGACTAAAATAACTACAAGTATGGCAGCGGCAGTGCATCACTATTTGTCAGTGTCATGTCAAATCGAAGAAGTGAACGAAGTTTTTTGTGTTTGTTCTATGTGGAAATGAATTAAAATATTTGTGTAAACCTTTCAGTGAAACAAAGTTTTAGTAAATATGAAGCCACTAATAGATTTCGATGAGTGTCTCAGAGATTCTCCCAAGTTTAGGTATTGTGACGATCGTAATGAATGAAACTTATTCATAGAAAGTGAAATTTTGTACGTGTTGTGCGTGATAAATTATTGTTGTTTAAGCCATCCTGTTTGTTATTGTAGGGAGCAGCTGGAAACTGAGGAAGCCAGCATCGACTCATTGGAGCAGAAACTTGATAAAGTTCTAAAAGCATGCTCTGTAATGATAGACTCTGGTAAAATCTACATGAGTCATAGAGGGTGAGGATTGTACTCCTTTCTTTTTTTGTTTGTATAGTTTTTCTCACACGACGCGGTACTTCCGTAATCATAGATCAATACATCGTTAGCATTAAAATTCTTCACTGGCATACTGCTTACATTATTGTTCTTCAAAACAATGTGTCCTAGTTTCTTGAAGTAAACTGTCATTGTTAAAGTACCTAGATTGAATAGATTGGATAGTGTTTTGAGTACACTTTTTTATCAGATTATGACTGTATTTCCTACATGTTATTAAGTCATCAGTAAAATAGTTAAAAGCCCAAAAAGATAAGACTAACACCCTTGTTATCTTCAAAATAATCTCTTTATTTATAAAAGACTATTTATTTTCAGGTCACCATGTCAAATATTTTATTATAATTACAAAAATTCTGATACAAATATTTTTAGTATAGTTATGTAAATTTAAACACAAATACACAAACTCATGCCTTTTTCCCATTGGAGTAGGTAGAAACTAAATAATGCTACTTTTTATGATCCTTACATTACATAGTCCTTTTGCTTTGTTTACATCCAAATATCTGGTCATGCAAAATGTTACGCAAAAAAAATAACAATAAAATAATCCATGAAAGAATAATGAGGTATAATGCTTTAGCTATAAAGTTGAAAATCTATTAAAGAAATTTGACAGATTGTAGTAGCTTGATGTGCTGGCGTCTGTACACTAGCATTATTGCACTGGTTAGTAAAGTATAATTTGGTAATTTTTATACATATTAGGGAGCACCTGTGAGTGGGTTATTCAGACATTACCCTGAATAAATCATCATGGGACAATTTCTTGTAGCAGACAAACTATAGGAATAGAACACAAACATTTGTTTTTTTATTAAACAACACCTGTAAACATCATCATTCTGTTTTCACAATTTTTTATTTTATTAAACAACACCTGTAAACATCATCATTCTATGTTTTTAGCACATTTACAAATGCATTATGGGATCTAACGGGAAGCTTTGCAGAGGACCCACCAGTGATGGCAACCCTAAACAGAATGATCCACTCTTTGCAAGAGATGAACAAATTCCACTCCATCCTGCTTGACCAAGTCTCTCGAACTGTGCTCAAGAATCTCACTGCTTTTATTAAAGTGTAAGTATACTTGTTTCTTTTATACGTAACTAATATGGAAAAAGAAAAATTGAGAAAAAAAGGGGACTTAAAAAAATATTATAAAATGTCAACATACAGGTCTCTAGCACCTCTGTCTAGCATTGGTGGCCCAGTGATAATCGCCCTAACTTACGAGATGTATGTCATGGGTTTGAACCCAGGCCAGCTTTACTTGTGTGTAATTTATTTCATCACCACTGTTCTCAAAATGGTGAGGGAACCGGCATGTATTTGAAGACATGTGATATCTACCAACCTGCACAGGACAGTTATAGGCTGATTATGCTATGCCGACATAAAATGAGCAGGCTTGGTGATCTATACTGCCTTTTGCCTCTCTAAACCTATATGAATAGGCCCATGCCCTGCAAAAATACAATAATAGGCTAGTTTTATTATTATTTCTCAGTATATTCTGTTTTTCATACTTTTCTAAGTGACTGCACAACAAAGTAAATTCTGGTGTCTGCAACTCCACGTCAAAGCGCTTATTTTGCGTACAGCTCAAATAAGTAATACCTGACTTATTCCTACTGGCTATCAGTTATGTTTTCATATTGCAGTAATTCAACATACAATGCAAAATTGGAATAAAGTTTTGAAACACAATTTAATCACTATTTTTATCTTCATTATAACACAGTATGGAATGCGTTGTTATAAAAACAAGTGTTATGCCAATTACCTTCAGGCAATATTACTTTACGAAGCATTTCATCATAGAGTTTTAAGTTTGAGTTGTTACTTGTTACATATCAAGATACACAATAACGTGAACTCGAAAGTACTTTGAATGTAATAAAATATGTCATTCTGCTTATCACAATATTGATAGTGAATTTATTGTTTTTTAAACAAACATTAATGATAATATTAAATGTACAGAGCTTTAAAGAATCAAATAGTTTGAATGAAACTGGTGTTACAGGAATTGCAATATAGATTTATTTGCTATTAAATTATACATCTTCCTCAATCTACTTCAAAACCATTCAATATTTTTTTTTATTAAGTAATAACCTGTTATTTAATTGTTATTGTTGTTATTTTTTTTTTAAACTAGAACCTATCAAATTATCGTTTCATGTTACCCACCTCCCTAATTCTTCCTGGTTATTGGTTGGCCTGTATTAAAAACAAACTATAGGAAAACAAACAATTTTATTTTTAGTTTTAATGGCTTTGAGCTGAGAAACATTATATTTACCTTAAAGTTCATTGATTTATGCCAGCTACTCTGTTATGCTAAGTATTAAATTTGATGATGGTTGTTAATTTATTTTGGGAATGATGTTTATTTCTCTCCGCTGTAGAAGATACTTCATGAGTTTCTTTAGGAAGACTCCATTATTTATCTTGAGAAAACTATAGTATTTAGCTTATGTAAGGTAACACTGTAATAGTTAATTAGTTCTCTTTATTATTTTAAATTAAAATAATATTGTAAAAAATAAAAAAAATCTTTAAAAAAGGTCTTTGTTAAATATTTGCAGGATAATTTCGAAATAACGATTGTATGCCCAACAAGCTTATTACAAAGCTGACTCATACAATTGATTGATAGCAATGCCGCCACCCCACTTCCTTCATGCATACAAATGTTACAATCATGTATTTATCACATTCAACAGCTTTTGTTTTGTTACAGGGATATTAAAGGTGTCAAAGAAAGTAAAAATCACTTTGAAAAAATCTCAAATGATCTGGATACGGCTTTAAATAGAAATTCACAGGTAAGTTATTGGGTAATAAATAATCAGCAAATATAAAATTGAAACTAGATATAAAATTGAAACTAATCAATCAAGTGCATACAGGAGAGTAAGTCAAAAATATTTTTAAGTTAATTATGTTGCATAGCTTTAATATTTTAAGTGTTGTAATCTCGATACTGTAAAAAATATAGTTACATGAGAAAGGTAATAATAATTTATATAAAATTTGGCTATTGGCTAAATAATTTAAATGTTCAAATTGGCAATAAACGCTAGCTCCAGAGGATGTTAACTTTGTGGGCCGTAGGGGTGTAATGACAAGAATAAAGGTTGTTCATTTACTGGACTGTCATCTCCTTATTTATAAACGTTGCTTTTTTACGTTGCGAAGTTAAGCAATGCTTAGCGTCGGCTTATCCATACATTTTTAAAGTTTAAACGTCTCTTAACTTTATGTTTACTTTTATTTACGCGAGGCGATTGGTGTTAGTCGGATAAATGGACGATGTCCCTACATCCTACATCTTCATCCTTAGGTGTCTCGGCACAAATGCATGGAAGTGGAGGAGGTGATGAATCTCTTGCTGGCGACACGTTCGTGCTTCCGGCACACGGCGCTTGACCATGTGCAGAAGATCACTATGCTGCAGGCTAGGAAGCGCCACGAAATACTGGCCACGGTGAGTTCCATATTTTCTCACATGCAATTTACAAAAAGTTACCTAGTAGGACCTAAGTAATTATGATACTCGGAATGTGCACTTCCAGTCTGTACTGCGTGGATGGTCACCCATCTTCAACCTTTTGTCATGTATATGTCGCAGCCAACTAGCTTAATTACTCTTTCAGTTAACAGCCTAGTCTTTGCCGTTCCGGTGCCGTGTGTCCGGTGCCGTTCAACTAGCGGCCTGAATGATATTCATTATAGGTTAGGTTGGAACTGTAACCAATCACACGCGAGCCGAATTGGTCGCAGTACCTAAACCAGGACACCCCGACCAAATGGGTTAGGTTAGAACTGTGACCCACCGAGCCGAGCGAGCGAAGCGAGCGATGCTGCGGCAGCGGCCGGCGAGCGCTACTTCCAAAGGCTAGGCTGTTAACTAAAAGGCTAATTAAACCAGTTGGCTGCGAAATTTAATTGGTTGGCAAAACTTCACAAACTCGATGAGTATCGATTCCATTTCCTAGAGAAAGATTCGAGCAGTATGAGCTCTGTAAATATTCAGACGATTTGAATCTTAACACGCACCTAGCCTTTATATGTATAATTATGTATAAGTAGTACGTATGTAGGCGCAAACGAAGAAGTAGTACGTAATAATTGCAAACTTCCATGATTGTAGAATAATAAACAAAAATGCAAGGAATGTCCGCGAGGATCGCAAACTCGCAAGCGCAACGCAATGTGTTTCGCATCGGACATGTGTGATCCGCTTTTAGACGGCAATGTGCCCCTATCCTTATACTGTAAGTTTTATACGGCTCGATTTAATGTTCCACTTCTTCTTCTTCTCGTATAAATAAAAATCAATTGGTGTGTGTTAGTCTCTCAAAAAACTCGAAAATGGCTCGACCGATTGTGATGAAACTTTGGTAAGTGGTTGTGTGCGCGCCGGAGAAGGTTCTTAACAAAATAATTAAATGGCATTAGCTAGTTTCTTATATTTTTTTCTCTATTAGGTATTACCCCACATCGGTAGGTATTCAAACGCAAAAATACGTGACGGTAAATCACGAAATTGACATGTTATCGGTGTAACTAAACACCGCATTTTACGAGGATAAAGTGCACTGGCGCACGGTCGTTGTTTTAATTATTTATTTTTATGTCAGTTTCTTGCAACGTTTCCATGATGATTGGTGATGTTTATCTCAATACTGTCGTCATGCAATTAAATAACAAAACATATTTTTATTGACTTGATAATACGCTTGCAAACAAGGAAAGGAATAAGTATTAAAACGTTCATGATACAAGATAATAATGCTTTAGGCTTATAGCTGTCGTAAAATACGTAGTATCATCGATTAAGAAGCCTTGCGGGTATTGGCACTATGTAGGAAGCGGTGAACGCTGGGAATCTACAGTTCTATATTGTATACTAATAATAAAGCTGAAGAGTTTGTTTGTTTGAACACGCTAATCTCTGGAACTGCCAGTCGGATTTGAAAAACTGTTTTTGCATGATAGCCCAATTCTTGAGGAAGGTTATAAGGTATTTAACTTCACGCTCATAGCGTTTGTAGCTCAAAAAATAGGCTATTTAACATCACATGGGACTCTTAGGAGCCGAGCAAAAAGTAAGAAAGATCGCGAAAACGAACTAATAACGCGTGCAGGCGATGTGCTGCGACGGGTGACGGCCGGAAAACAAAAAAATTTACGCGGACATAGTCGCGGGCAGAAGCTATCCCTGATAAAATCCAAAAACGTCCATTTTCAATAAATCGGTTAAAAAAAAATTGAGTGAGACCACGATCGGAATACTGACACCACAGTTTCGGACAGATTATTCAATTTGGTCTGTCAAATCGAATCAAGTGATTTCAATTGATTTTGTTTGCCGTCAACCAATTTAAATCACAAAATTCATCCGACTATGTTTTTTGTAGTAAATAAAACTGTCTGACTGACGGATGTAGCGAGCAATTGAATTTTCTAAACGTAGTAGAAACTATAATTATAATAATATTTATAGTACAACGCAACGCGAAGCATGTTGGTTCCGGTTCAGTGGCATACCTACATGGAGCAGCGTTTTTAGATTGCAATGAAATGAATAAAATAAGCATAGGCATCGCTTTCATTACGTAAAAAAACTAAATGCCAAGTGCCGGTTTTCCTCAACAACTCGTAGGGGTACTCTTGGGAACTACTGATCTGATTCCGAAAATTATTTCAGTTATGGCAAGCTACAGTATGGCAGTCATTTTTTTTTTTTTTTGTTAGCCTACATATTGTCCGACTGCTGGGCAAAGGCCTTTTTTATCATTTTATGAAATTAAAATGTGACTTGGGCAGAAGCTGGTTCTTAAATAGTTGAAATGTTGAAATACATTTAATCATTACCTAAGTAAAAACTAGTCCCCATTGTATAAAATATTATAAATAGCAACAAAAAATTGCATACCAAACGATTTATTTAATGTGCTACTTTTGGCAGTTTGGCAGTGTCATGCTATGACTAGTTAAGTTACCTAACTAAAGACAGCAAAAATGTGTTGGATAGTCTTTAAAGTCCCTATTGTAAAGGAGTTATACAATATATCGTGGCATCATTCTTTGTTTCCTTAATTGATGTTATTTCAAGTTAAACAAATAACTACTCTATTTAAATGGCAAGTAAGTTGATTTCAGTGTGACAGCACTAATTATTGAAAATATTATAAAAAAGTTTCAGTTTTAGCGTAAACTGAACTTTATTGTGTAGGAATTAAAGTTATTTTTCCATAAACTCATATAAATTGTTTACATTTTTGGCCATTAAATCACGAACGCAGATTAGATGCATCATCAACTCCTGCCATTCAGTCAACTGCTAGACATCCTTCTCCACAGACTTATTGCAATACAAAATCATAATCATAACATAATCAGCCTATGATGTTCCCACTGCTCCGACATAGGCCTCCTCTCTGCGAAGGGGAGTGGGCCGTAATCCACCACGCGGGCCCAGTGCGGGTTCGTAGATGTCACATGTCTTCGAATTTTTGGTTCTAGGACATACCGGTTTCCTCACTATGTTTTTCTTCACCGTTTTGAGAGCAGTGGTGATGGAATAATTTGCACAAAGTAAAGCGCCTATCCGGGTTCGAACCTACGACCTACACTCGTAAGCGTAACTAGCATAACAAACAACACTATTTACCATACCGGTCAGTGTCGAACGACAATAGGAAGACAATAATCACGCTCCACTCCGGGACAATAGGTTGATAACCGTAAGTAGCGAGTTTTGCGCGGCTATTCATGGCAGCTATGCCTAATTCTGCTACATCGTCACGGTCAACCAGGCTGAATTGCTCAGGGTTCCCAACTTAGGGGTTTTCCCTCCAAATTTAAGGGGTAGTAAATAAGTGGGATGGGATTTTTTAGGGGCTTTATATTTTTAGAGACTGATAAGTAACCCTGGGATAACCCAATCTAGCCAATTATATTTCAAACTCAAACTCAAATCATTTATTTCAATTAAACCATTTCAGGCACTTTTGAATTGTCAACATTTTAAATAGTCGGTCAGTTAGTCAGAAAGTGAAGCTAGTTGCCCATTCCAAAACGTAGATCTCTTTGGAGAAGAACGGGCAAGAAACTCCAAGGACACTCTTTTAAATCAAGATATTATTACAAAATCCTGGGTACATTATTCTTATTGCTTCTGAGAACAATGAAAAAAAGAACAATTTAAAATATAAAATTAAAAATAAGCCCTGGCAGTTAAGAGATGACCAGTCTCAACTGACGGCGCCCGTTCACGAACATGACGCGTGGATCAGCACCACCCAGCTCAACCATTTTGTAGGGAACCGAATGATCCAACACACGCGCCACCACCAGTGAGACATTTAAGTGAGCATGACATATTCTCAACTGCCATGCTCTTTCAAGTCAACATCAAAATATCATAAAAAACGATGATGAAATATTTATTACTTGACCTAGCGAGTTTCCGACATTTAGTACTGTTCCCCGTTACTAAGAATGCAGAGTTAAATAAATTACAAATGTGTGTGTGGTGTTACAAATGTCACCAGTGTTTACCATAAAAATAGGACTATTTAGATAATGTCCGCATAAACAAGAAATTTTAGGTGCACCTACTTTCACTGTCACTTGTTTCCGTGATTCTAGTATTCAAGTTATTGTGACAGGATTTTGGTTATAACGGTGTCACGTTTTGTCTTTAGACTACTTATGTCTCTACCGTAATGCAGCCTGAATGCATGTACTAATTCTTGAATACAAGGTTTTCAGCTTAAATTTAGAATTTGATAGGAGCACTTTTGTTACCTACACCTGGCCAGGTTCTGCCAAAGACTAATTTCGAAGATGCTTTAATAATTATTATTATAAAGATGGACCGACGACCTGTTAAAGCCGCAGGAACCCGTTGGATTGGAGAAGCACAGAACCGGTCGAAGTGGAGGTGAAGATGATTATAAAGATGCTCGTAAAATCCATCAAATTCTGAATCGAAGTCGAAAAGGATATCAGCTTGGGTTCAAAATTCGAGAATAAGTCCACTAGGGGTAAGATCTGGACTCGCGAACTCTATTGACCTTTCCTTCATAAGTCGACGGCTCAGCGCTTCGGGTTATTGTGCCTTAATTGAGACAAGCTAGGGGTCGCTCGCTATACAAAACAAGAATGTGGAATTATTTATGACACGTCGCCCAGACCGTCCCAGATTTCACCTAGACTGAGACTCGGTAATAATCCGCTTACAGGTTTCTAACTCGTTTTGACTAATAGCCAATGCTCGTATCACAAGATTTCCTATGACAAGCTTGCGATGCCGGTATAAATAATGCCTGCATTAAATAAACGATCAAGGACAAACCAGTGAGGTGAAGCGTCTAGCGTGTGTGAACCATAAACAATACTTTGTTTTTAAAATGCTCTGGCAACGTATAGATAGACTTTAATAAAACATACATCTAATTACATTCTCAAGGTAACATTCCGACTACCATCGTATTCATATTGAGCGATTACTTCGTGGGAACTGTGAAGCTGCTTACCGTTGTGCTTGTGCGTTGATTACCGCGCATATTAATTTAAAAAAAAAAACGTGAGGTGAGTCATATGTTTTGTTTACATCACATAACGTGACGCTATTGTATAAGGTCGCGTTTTAGAAAATGTAATTGCGACTTCGAATTTCATATTACTTTGTTATGCAACCCTTTAACATTGTTTTAAGTTACACAGCCGATGTAACCTCATATTTATTTTATTTAATGATCTGTTGAGAATTTTAATCTAAATATTGGTCGTGCAGAAAGTAACCAAAACTCTTATGATAAATCTCAAATAAAATACACTTAGGTTTCTAATAAACAAATATATAACTGAACACGAAATGGTACTTGCCTGAAACAATTCCCAAAAAAAGTGTTCTTCGAAAAAAAAAAATGTTTATCAAGCTCACTTCCTTGATAAAGATAGCGTATCATAGAGTTGTTACTCATTAGCACTATTGACAGTTATCATTTTCAACAGTGTTTTGCAACGCACCTCTAGTTTGCAAGGCTGACCGAGTGCACGACTAATCTGGCGATGCCGTCTTCAGACGACAGTTATGTTTCGAGTTGCTAAAGGTGGAAGTGTTTTTTGTTGTTTTAAAATAACAGTGTTCATAGTCTACTAGTTCTGTGACAAATCAGTGAATAGACAGCTCTGTGAAGTGAATTTGGGAACGTGTCATGTCAGGTAATTGTTATTTTTTGTTGATATTTACTATGGTGTCTATAATAACATTGACACTAATAGGGATGTGATTTATGAAAAAAATACCTATGTCGAGGAAAAAATATTTTTCTATTCCACTAAAATTAAAAAGATTTGCGTACGTGCCTATTTTGTTTTAGCTTACTTAATACGGGAACCAGTCGCGAGTGTCGTACGCACTAAACCATAAATCCTTATAAGCCGATTATGGCACAAGTGCGCAGCGAATTGAATTAGATCCTATCAAGTAAAAATAGCCGTAGCCTTAGGTACTTCACCTACGTGCATATGAGGACTCGGCAAACACTTAAATAGGACGTTAACAGATACTAAAATAATACCTTTATCTTTAAGAACTGTTTAAACGAACGATATAGATAATTAGCATAACATTTTGACTCACTATGTTCTGAGAAGGCAACTAAGTAACTAGGTTTGCTCAGTGAGTCATCGGTAAATGGCGAGAAAACTATGAAAAGGAAATTAACAATCGAACTAGAAATAAATAATGCTTTCCGGTAAGGTTTCTACGACGCGCGTCTGTGACGATGTTGTGACTCACAACATCGTCACAGACGCCAATTGTGGTTTTATAAAAACTTTTTTACAAAAAAAAAAAACAACCGACAACCAAAAAAAACACTTTATTTTTCACTTTTTAGTTGTACCTACCCCACACAAATCTGGGGGCACGGTAGTGCCCTCGCCAAGACGAGCCAAGCGAAGCGTAATGGCACTACCTACCTTTTCTCGAAGCACTTCGTCGTATTTTTGAACCTTCTTAACTTGGGTTTGGATTATACCAGATAAACAAAATTTTCGGGATATGATGTCAGTGGTTGACTTATTAAACCTATAAAGTTTCAATTGCATAGCTCTTATACTTTAGATTTTATTGATATCTAAAATACCCCGATTTCGTCACTATTCACTGACTCACTGATGATCATCAATATTCTTAAGGTTCTTCCTGAAGTCCTAGAAAGCTGAAATTTGGTATGTAAGCTAGTAATAGTACACAAACAACAAAAAAAACTTAAAACTTGAAACTTTTACCCCCCCAACCCCTTAAACTAGGGGGTGAAAGTTTGTATGAGACTTCCGTAAATTTTGATGCTAGAGGTCTGAAAATTTATATAGGGAGTCCTTGTTATAAATAATAAGATATGTATTTCAGGATTTTTTAGTAAATCTTAAGCAAATTCCAAAAAGAAATGAAATCCCACAAAAACATTTCATGTTAAATGTTGCCAAGACGAGACCATGTAGCTCGTACTGTCAAAAAGTAATTAGATCTCATGTAGAGCCAAGCTTCTAACTCTACACGCCCTAACTCTACAAGGCCTAACTTCGCAAACTCTACACCTATCCCAATAACAACTTTGACAGAAATGAAGGTGTACCGTGGTATACTGAACACATCTTCGTACCCCTTTAGAGGGTACAGGCGTGACGTTATGTTGTGTGATTGCGTAAACAATACATACATAAGCGATAGCGGCAATAGCCGTTGACTTTCTGGCATTTATTGAAGAGTTCCGTTGTCTGTCTCCGAAACTTATAATAATAATAAACGTTTATAACTACGTAACGTTTGTAACTTATCATCAGATTTTGTCGAAATTTCAATGGGACCATTTGGGTAGTACCTATGCCCTTTCCAACAAAAAAAGAATTTTTCAAATCGGTTGGCAAGCGACGGAGTTATGCGCGAACAAACACAAACATCCGAATTGAGAACCTCCTCCTTTTTTAGAAGTCGGTTAAAAAAATAATAGACTCAAGTTTGACACCCAAATATGTCAACCATTAAAAATGCTACTGTTTAGTAATTTCAATCGATTATAGGTTATAGGTTTATAATTATTTAGGAGTGGCGCGCATCACGTGTAGTTTGTAAGTGTCAACGCACCCCACGCGCCACGCTTTAGGGTTCAGATACCCTTATTTATCTGAAACATGACCCTATAAATATTTTACATGTCTGGCAAACATAAAACGACTGTTATGTGTGTATCTCATAAAAAAAAAAACTCGTTATATAATAGCTAACAGGAAAACAATAGTAACAGCTGGCTATGCTATATTGTATTCTGATAATTTGCACCGATTACCTCGCTCTACCTGCATCCTTATTGCGTAACATACTAGCTACCACAATCTGAATCATTTTGAAGGAATGTTCGAAAAATGTGTCTTATAAACCACGTAAATAACGCAATGAATGTTGTTGAACAGTCAAAATGGTAGCCATTGCTACTGTTAGTGCGTTACGCAATTAGCCCGCAGATGGTGAAATTCTCGACTCTTTTATAAGACCAGAAGAATTTCTAACTTTAAACCTGGCTATTACAGAAAAGTCACTGCACTATTGCAGAAAGCCTCATCACAGCCTCCTAATTCATTCTTCAGTTAATAATATGTGATTTTACTGTAGGTATTTTAACTAATTTCCAATATAGTTCTGTTTTTCCGGTTACCCTGTCTGTCTGTATAAAATGTCATTACCTATGTGAGTCGAATCATAACGTACAGGTAAAGGCGGGGGGGCGTGACCAGCGTTGAGTTCATTTGTTTGACGTCATTTCGTTGTTTTATATTTATAACTTACTGGGAAGTTAACTGGATATTTATTTTTAGTATAATGTTATTATACAAATAGCACACTGCTTTTCCCTTAACCATTCAACGACCTGCCGTAGTCCTCTGTGATTTGTTGCACGTAGACCATTTGCTGATATAACGTACTGGATTCCAACTGATCTAAGAATTGAGATTTACCTCTTTGTTCCTTCTTGTCATAACACCATTCCAGCCGTGAACTGCGAAGGCTTGATTGATTGACCTTATTGTACGAACAAGAAGGTAAATCTCAATTCCTCCAAACGCTGGGCAATGCTGAGTCAACGTACCAATGTTGTGTCAACTGTTGATAGGCATAATGAAGGTTCAGTCGGCGCTGCGAGACCATGTGCGAGTATCTCCCAGACCTTTGATTCATGGTGCAAGAACACCAAACAGTTTAAGTCGGTGGCGGTCCGACATAACCCTCCGTTTTCCCCAAGAGGCTACAGAAAAAAAGGCACATAATATTGCAGTAGCGCTGTTATAGAAATTGACACCAGAAAGGATACTTCTGCCCATATATAAACCAAAAGAAATCACTAATAAATTCATTCTATTCTACTTAGCCTTTTCCCAACTATGTTAGGGTCGGCTTCCAGTCTAACCGAATGCAGCTGAATACCAGTATTTTACTAAGAGTACCATCGATACGAAAAGTAGAAGAAGAACTGTTACGAATAAAGTATTCCAGGTTTAACAGCCTATCTATAACAAAACAAGCAGTACGCAATGGTACCGGTATATTTCAATGCCATAACTGTATGATATAACAATCGTAATGATTTATATCTACCGAACATGCAACTGCCGAGTACCGACGCACACCCGAAAACTGTTACTGTCAGCACTATCGTGACTCGGTATCAGTCATTATTTTGTTGGACTCGCTTCATGCAATACAACTTTTAAACAATTACTAAGTTCTATCCGCAACTTCGTCCGCCTGAAATTTCTTGTTCCGCCGACCCACCCCATCGCATCGCATCGTCTGCCCGCGGTATCAGTTCGTTTTTGTTTAGCATACTTTCTGTTTTTTTCCCTTATCGCTCGGCTCCTTAGGGACCTAGCGTGATGTTAAATAGCCTATATCCTTTCTCAAGAAAGGGCTATCAAATGCAAAAAGAATTTTTCATATATCCGACTGGTAGTTCCAGAGATTAGTGCGTTCAAACAAACAAACTCTTCAGCTTTATTATAGATAGATAGATACAGATTTCAGTATAGATATTTGGAGTTAGTACCATTTAATATCTTTAATTGAATAATGCTGAACTAAGTTAGCTTCGCTCGCAAAACTCTCCACTTCCCAAGTAGCACAGGGAGTTCTATAGCGGTTGACTAATGGTACACATTTATTCTTTAAGCTGTCTATTTAAGCAGTATAAAAGCTCTATAGCACCCTATACAGCCCTTATACCACCGGTTTGGGCACAAATTATTCAGCCTTAGGTTCACAAAAGGTACACAGTAGCAGAATAGTAGCACTTTAATGGCAGTTTAGGAGAGAACAGTGGTCTTAAAGCTGATCAACGGCACTATATAAGATTGCGTATGGTTCTTCATACAGACAAGAGAGTTATAAAAAGTAACGAGTGAACAATTATACAGTCTCTATAGTAATTAACGCTCACAAGTGTACCCTAAAAACTACTAGTAGGCCACTTTTTCTCCAAATTATCACTTGAGTACCACATTTTGTAATAAATATTTATTTTTAATATAATACTACGCGCAACATCTGGTCGTGCGAGTCTCCATGTGAATTTTTAATGTCATTTTATTATTACTGGTACTTAGTACTTGTGTTTATTATATTCTATTGTGTTAATATTATGGGTATTGTAAATTTATTGTAAAGTATATACATATTTAGAGTTAAAATTTTCACGCGCCTCAGGAATAATGCCTTTTTATCAAAAAAAAAAAAAATCTAAATAACCGGGGACGAACAATGCTACTTATCATATTTGTGTTTTTATGGCATCTAAATCAGTCTATGGCTTTTTATTTTAACAATTACTACAAAATTAATCACGAAAACTCCGTAGTATGTGATAAAACCATAATTAATTTAGAAAAATTATAGGTTATGAATGAACAAAATGGTGGCCATTTTCTTCAACTACAGTGAACCATTGTAGTTCCAAATTAATGCTGTGAACTCTTTCAAGTTTCACTATGTACCATTATAATGTCGTGAGCTCTAGAAAGGTTCACATGTGTACCATTATAATGTCAACATATCTTAAAGGATAATAATGTGGTACTCGTGAACAATTAAACAGCTGTCAGTGTTACTAGATATCAATAGTAGTGCGTGTAATATACCTTAAACATACATGTGAACTCATTAAACGCTCTTTTACAGAATAATATAAAGGCTGATTAATATATCACAGACTAGACCCACTTACAGCAACAAGCTGAATAACAGTCCACAACAGGTGCTACACAACAGCTTTTGGGTGCATTAATGTTCACGTGTGTTGTACTAAAATGCCAGCATTATAACACCATACATGTGAACCTTTAAATAGCCAATGCCGTATAGTTCTCCTCTTAAAAAGCTCTTGTTCAGCTTTTAAAATGAAAGCTGACTAGAAGAGGAATGTTATCCTATTATAACACCAATAGTTACTTAATAGGACATTTTTACACTCCTAAACATGCCTTATACAGGTATAAGTGGATTTGTTCACTTTAATACAGCCAATGAACCACATGTGGCCATTGTTAATGCTTAGAGATCACCAGTGAATTGAATGTGAACTATAAAAGAGAACAAAATGCTACTTGGGTTTAGATTACTTTTAAGAAATCACTGAGCGTACGCAAATATGTAAACTATACTCCTGCGTCTCAGTTCGGTTTAAAAAAATCGTAAAGCCATAAAATTATATTTTAAAATATGGTCATATGGAAGTGTGGGACACCGAGAAGAAAGGCCACCCGCCAATTTCATAACGTTTCGATCGTGACTTTCACCGAAGCGTTGTATAAATAAAAACTAAAGCAACAGGTCACGACTCACCACACTAAATATAACTTTCTATGCTTTTTAATGTAATAAATACTCTTTCACACAATATGTACAGTTCGTACATTTAGGTTAGTGGGTAGTTAGGTACGGTAAGGTGTGGTAGTGCTGAAATAGGGCGAATGTAACGTATGTAATGTATTATAAATTTATAAGTATTGTACGCAGATGTGTTTCAATACTCGTAGCGTGCGACAATGTAGTTTTATTTAGTTACTAATAGCTCCTTTATAATTAAATTAGGGGATGGTCAGACTTTTATGAAACGCACACCTCTATTTGGGCCTATAATCTAAGGTTGAGCGTTCACCATAAAATTTAATCGTTGCGGAAAATAATTGCCAATCTTTGAACAATATACTAGAGTCCGCGCAATGATCGCTTGAAAAATTATTATTAGCGTTCGCGTTTTTATTTCGCATGAACATGAGGTAAAAAAAAATCGCATTACGCTTTATCCTTAGTAACACTTTTTTTGCGCTAAGTTTACTTTTACTTATCTCTTCCTTAGTCACTCCTTCCTGCTTAGTCTCATTCATAAAATTGATAAAGGCTTAAATTGCAAGATAAACGGGTTTTAATTCGCAATCTAAACTACATTTTAGCGGATAACGATAAGAATTGGGTTTGTCAAGTAAATAGTGACCAGTCATCCATACTTAAACTCGCCTTCTTCCTATGGGGTAGGCAGAAACTACAGGAAGGCCACCTGCTACGATCCTTACATACTCCTTTGGCCTCGTTTACTTTCACACATCAGAAGGCCAATTCTCGTAATTTAAAACGTTCAAAATCTAGTCGCAGTCTCATCTCGGCGACAAACAAGTGTCAAAAACTTGTCAAAATGTAGGGAAATTAGAAGTATTTTTTGACAGATTGAGACTGAGATCAGACTGTGAATGTTCTTAAAATTACGAGAATTGCCCCTCTGGTTATACACGCACGCCGGTTGCGAGTACTACGCACTTGACCTTTCTGAAGAACATCAGCAATAAGGCGACCACTCATCACACTAAAATTAAAGCCCGTCTGAAATCTACCTAATTGGCTTTCCCTAATTAGAGTAATCAAGCTATACAGTCAGTAATACAATCTGCCTATGAAACATCTCGACTCGGCCTTGTGATTGTGCGACGGATTCTTAGTATATCGTGTATTATTTCTCTTTTCCGTTTTTGAAAACATTCTCTCTCTCACAACTCAGTGACGTTAGTAGTGTGCCCTGCCAGCCTAGGATGTGACGAATGTATCAAGTACTCACTGTCACTCGTGGAGACTCCATCGATTTGATAGATAGGCACTATCTATAGCACAGTTCTTACTTTCATTGTGTACTCACGGCGACATGTCAAGCTATAAATTTCCAGTATAAGCTGACTTCTCATTGTACGAAAAGCATATACAGTGCGAGGTCAGCTTAAACTGGAATTATATAGCTTTATATGTCGTTGTGTACATTCAAGTCTTACATCTTTGTCAGTTTTCAAATTCTTTCCTTTAACAAGACAGGACACAAAGTTGAGTTGTTGGAGCAGATCCTATCGTGCAATGAGCAGGCAAAAATAGCCCCAAAGGTGACGAACATATTTTCGATGTGACTGTACTGAGTACAGCAAACATTTCAAGTGGCCTGTCACTGTAAACCCATGTTTATCTATTTCAGTTCCTGTCATACTTGCAAGCGTGCTGCACGTACTACCACCAAGGTGCTGACCTATCAGAGGACTTGGAGCCGTTCCTCAAGACTATCGCTGAAGATGT
Organism: Apamea sordens; assembly: GCA_945859715.1. NCBI lineage: Eukaryota > Metazoa > Arthropoda > Insecta > Lepidoptera > Noctuidae > Apamea > Apamea sordens. Next base: position 12,380,118 of record OX243998.1, on the reverse strand, counting down.
GAGTCAAGATACTTCATATATTTCTTTAAATCCTGACCTGGGACACCAATAGAATATACATCGAAATATAGAACAAAAGTGAACTGAGAAGGGAGGAACGGGAACGGGGAGGAGGGGTAGAGTGTGGAACTCTCTGTGTTACCTCCCACATGTGAGCTGTCTGCCTTCAAAGCAAGAGTGAACAGGCATCTTCTGGGAACGCTCGTTTCATCATAGACCTCATCCATTGCTTTCCATCAGGCGTGATAGAGGTCAAGAGCAGGCTCATTTAGCAATAAAAACAAAAAACTAAATAGTGTCGTTGCTCTTCAAAGCTCGATTTAATTTGCGATGCTGATGATTAGCTGCTTTTTAGTCTTCTCTTCGTGGTTGCTTGCGTTCACAGACACAAACCACGACATACACTTAGATCAAAAAGAACAAAAGCTGTACAAAATATTACAGAGCTACTTGATTTGTCTCTGAATCCACCCAGTGAGCGATCTCCATTATCTAAATGCCATAATAAGTGCACCACACACCACTAATCAACTTTATTCACCGCTAACGATGTACTTAAAATTGACAACATAGCAACGCCAATTGACCGTGATATACAAAGCATTACAACGGCACGTCATGTTTGTTACAAGAAAAATTCAACCGTACGGGTATTCACCACTAATGATCACATTTCCAGATCGCAGCTATGCGTAACGACACAAAAATACTTGACAAAGAGATGGAGAACCGCCATACGATTGTAAACAGTAAGGACACGGTGCTACCGAGCTGTAAGTCGAGAGAAGCTGAAGGGGACTGCAAAGATGGCTTGTTGAGCACACCGTGCCTTAAAAACATGCCACGGATGCAAGGCTATCTGTTCAAAAGGACTTCGAATGCCTTCAAGACATGGAATAGGAGATGGTTCTATTTATACGACAATCGTCTCGTGTATAGGTGAGTTCTCGATTCTCGATTGCGGTTTTCGATCAGAGGTTTGTTATGTAGGCCAGTGACGTCACGCCTGTTAGTCGGTCTGCTTCTTTACCTATTGTTTATTGGTTCGATTAGATCTGTTCGAGAAGATTGGGTAGAACAATTTGCTCAATTGATTTTGTTTTCCGATATACCTACGGATTAATATGCATCTTGGATATAAATTACGTGAACCGTGACGTAATTTTAGACTGGAAATTTATTTGAATACTTAATAACATTATAAAAATGTAAGTATGTTTGTGTGTTAGTAGTAAATTTATAACGGAAATTATCGATCTTAGTTGTCATTTTTAATCACACCAATGCCTTTCGAGTGTGTAGGAAGTTGGTTGCAGCAACCTCCTGTTATCTAACAAAACCGTATGGAAAGTTTGGTTTTATAACTTACTCATTTCATCATCTGCCTAGCCTTTTCCCAACTATGTTAGTCTCACCGGATGCACCGGATGCTGAATACCATGTGTATGAATATTTTACATGAAGCGACTGCCTATCTGACCTCCACAACCCAGATACTGGACTGGGTAATACAATACCCGTTGGTAAAACTGGTTGTCAGACTTTCCGGCTTATGACGATCCATAACGACTGACAAAGATCCACGAATGACAGCCGGGACCAACGGCTTAACTTGCTTTCCGAGGCAAGGAGGGGTCTTGATATGTAAAGATGGTCACCCATCCATGGACCAACCGCGGCAAGCCTAGATTAACCTGATCGCTCGAGCTGTGCGACTGTTATTACCTAGCCACAAGCCCCGCGTAACTTACTCATGAGAAGTAATTTGCAAACTTTAGAACATGAAAAACAGACGGGTCAGAACTCATTATTATCATTTAAGGGTGTTGACGAGAATTATTTTTTTTTAGGAAAAGAACAGGTGAACTAAACGTAACAGTAATGGAGGAAGACTTGAGGCTGTGTACTGTGAAACCGGTGCTTGACGGTGAGAGGCGGTACTGCTTCGAAGTATTGTCACCATCGAAGTAAGTGGGCTTGAGCTTTATATCAATCTCAGCAACAATAAATCTCAAAATCTTTTCAAATATATATATATAATTAGAGGAATTGTTGACAGACTCAATCTGTAGAAGACAAAAATGCGGACGTTCTTAAAAATCCGGGAATTATCCCACTGGTGAAGGGATGGTCTTTGGGGTAATCTTAGGGAAGGCATATGCCCAGCAGTGCACACAGTCTTTCGGCTGAAATAATTATGATGATTATGAAATGTCCTATTTGGGGGTATTTAAAAATAAAGAACACTAACAATATACTTCAATTCAAAATCTATATATACATAAATAAAAATGAATCCCTATTTCCCTTGGTCACGCCATAACTTGAGAACGACTTTACCGATTTCATCCATTTTTTTAAAAGTTTTCTAATACTTTGTAGAAGGTTCTTACGGAAAAAAAAATAAGAAAGTTGCTTTACGCGGACGAAATCGCGGGCAGAAGCTAATTCTAAATAATTTGCATACCGTCACTGACCTACTCAACTATCTACTTTAGCGTTATGTATTCTAAGTTGATTTTTGAATGAAAATTTCTAATAAGAGGTCCAAAAATATATGGTCGCAATGGAATTTCCGCTTTGTCGTGTACGAAATTGAGTTAATTGTTCCAAAACTTGGTAATATTCTCAGATTCTGAATTTGAATACAACAAATAAACTTTATTTCCAGGAGTCACATGCTCCAAGCGGACTCAGAAGAGATGCTCAACTGTTGGATAACTGCGCTTCAGAACGGCATCCGTTCCGCCATACAACAGGGTCAGAGTAGAGAGAACCCTGACACGCAGCTCATACTAGTGCCAGATGACAGGCCCTCAGAGAACAGGCATAGTGTAGCTAACGTCAGGGGCATGCGGAAGATCAGGTACATGTTTGGAAAGTAGAATGTTCCACTAGTTTTTTTAATTTAGGGAAATTTTTGTTCAGTTGTTTGGACAACCAAAGAAATACAAAAATGAAAATGGTCGACTTTTCGAGTTTTCTTTGGATAACTAGAAAAGTCGACTTACTTTACGGTTTCCGTGGTTCCACAGGACAAGTGGTTAAGATAACCACCTTGCAGAATAAAATATATGACACAATGTCTGTTAGCGCGGGGAGCAATGAAAGAGTGGACTGTATAACTAGGCAATGGTTTAATGCCGTCTTAAATTCCAAAAATACAACTGTCCCGGACAAACAATTAATAATTTGAGAGTATCGTCCGTCGCGGTGGAGTCCGTTGAAGCGAGTGGTCATCGGGCCGAGCCGTGTCGTCGCCGCGCCGCGCCTCAGCTTGCCGATGACGCGTTGATCACGATGCCTACGCGTGCAGGCCGTGCGCAAGATGTTGTGTTGGGTTCGATTCCCAACAATGTCACTCTTACAGCTAGTCGAAACTTAAAGACGCTAAGGATTGTTTAGCTAGTAGCATTAATTTGAGCCTTTACCTGTGGTGCATTTAAAAAGTGGTTTTTCTAACATTTTAATCATATTTCCAGGATATGGGAGCAACTTCTGAGCATTCCCGGCAACAACTACTGCTGTGACTGTGGCAGCCCCAACCCTCGCTGGGCTAGCATCAATCTTGGCATCACACTTTGTATAGGTATGCACTTCCTTTTCTTCATGTCGCTGTCACAACTGTATCTCAGATCGTATTGGCCCAAAACTTCCACGGCGTCGTCGGTGGCAACGCAGAGGTCACGTTGACGGCATGTTTTGGGACACAGAGGGCAGGATAGGAGGTGGAGCATGGTTTGCGACCCTTTTTTTTTGGGTGGGAAATCATCATATGACTTCTCCCGCTGTGGGCGGAGCGGGAGGGTTCCTTCAGTTGCCTGTGTCAGGGGCCACGGTATCTCTTTCGAACAACCCGTGGCCCTGGCAGTCCATCCTGGCATCCATACCCTACAGCCGTTCCGTTGTAGTAGCCCCTCTACCAAGTTGGAGTTACACCTTCCCTCTTGTGTCCGGAGACGATTCAGGGACTTTCAAGTGGACCACGAAAGGTTACACAAGGTTTTCATGAAGGCGTTATTTTCACAAAGTCAAACCTTTTCCATAAATACGTGAATGAGGCTTATTATTTTTCCGATTACGTACTGACAATTTATAAAAATGCAAATAACAGTTAATTAACAAAACTAAAATGTCACCATTCTATTGGCATAATATCGCCGGATAAAGATTCAATATTTTTGGGTTGTTTGATTTTAATTCTTATATGTTTGTCCTAGAATGTTCTGGCATACATCGCTCGTTAGGCGTCCACGTTAGTAAAGTGAGATCTCTTACCTTGGACGATTGGGAACCAGAAATAATAAAGGTACTAATTTAAGAAATTCATTAATATAATTTACAGACTGATTGTCCTTTAGTTTTTTTTACTTCCAGCAAACAAGGTTTACAATTTAAATCATAATATTTAATGTTCTAGGTTATGGCAGAACTGGGCAATAAAATAGTGAATTTAATCTATGAAGCCAATGCTGAAGGAACAACCATCCCGAGGGCTACCCCGGACTGTGAAACGTAAGAATTTTCTTCTTAAACAAGTCCATTATAATTTTTATAGTCACATTGAGAAGAGCGGCGCTGATTTTGTCAAACTGCTCTAATTGTGATAACTAAGTATACAAACACGCTGTGCGCGTTGTGCTGTGGGTCCACACACACAGCACAGCGCTGATTTTCAGTGGTTTCCCGAAAAGGACTACTACTACTACTAAAGTTACTTTCATACTCAAACTCAAATCATTTATTCACAAAATACTTAGTTGTATTTTTACTTTAATAATAAATCATAAAATATCAATCTAATATATAATATAAGGACAAGAACAACACGTCAGCCTAGTCAAATAACCCGCCCCTAACTGTTCCCGGAGCAAAGGTGCCTAAAACGCTTGCTGCATTGACACTTTGGATGGCTAACCTTTGCACCAAGAACAAGCCGGAGCGGGAGTCACCCGTTTTGTCACGGAGCTTGTGCCCTATCTCACTAATGAGCTTCCTGGCCTCAGTGCCCCAAGCACCCATGGTCTCCAAGGCAATGGGCACAAAATGATATCGGTCCAGCAACGGTGCGTAGTTCACCCTCTTCCTCTCATTCATTTATTTCAATTAAACCATTTACAGGCACTTTTAAATTGTCAAAATTTACTTTACCTCTGACTTAAGCAACCTAATAGCAACCAGCAATATGGTAACGATCACTGTGATTTTGAAAGACTCATCAATGACAACAACCCAACAGCAACCTTATTGCAACGAGAACGCTCACTGTGATTTTGAAAGACTCACCAACGACAACAACCCAACAGCAATCTTATTGCAACGAGAACGCTCACTGTGATTTTGAAAGACTCATCAATGACAACAACCCAACAGCAACCTTATTGCAACGAGAACGCTCACTGTGATTTTGAAAGACTCATCAATGACAACAACCCAACAGCAACCTTATTGCAACGAGAACGCTCACTGTGATTTTGAAAGACTCATCAACGACAACAACCCAACAGCAATCTTATTGCAACGAGAACGCTCACTGTGATTTTGAAAGACTCATCAATGACAACAACCCAACAGCAACCTTATTGCAACGAGAACGCTCACTGTGATTTTGAAAGACTCATCAATGACAACAACCCAACAGCAACCTTATTGCAACGAGAACGCTCACTGTGATTTTGAAAGACTCATCAACGACAACAACCCAACAGCAATCTTATTGCAACGAGAACGCTCACTGTGATTTTGAAAGACTCATCAATGACAACAACCCAACAGCAACCTTATTGCAACGAGAACGCTCACTGTGATTTTGAAAGACTCATCAATGACAACAACCCAACAGCAACCTTATTGCAACGAGAACGCTCACTGTGATTTTGAAAGACTCATCAACGACAACAACCCAACAGCAATCTTATTGCAACGAGAACGCTCACTGTGATTTTGAAAGACTCATCAATGACAACAACCCAACAGCAACCTTATTGCAACGAGAACGCTCACTGTGATTTTGAAAGACTCATCAATGACAACAACCCAACAGCAACCTTATTGCAACGAGAACGCTCACTGTGATTTTGAAAGACTCATCAATGACAACAACCCAACAGCAACCTTATTGCAACGAGAACGCTCACTGTGATTTTGAAAGACTCATCAATGACAACAACCCAACAGCAACCTTATTGCAACGAGAACGCTCACTGTGATTTTGAAAGACTCATCAATGACAACAACCCAACAGCAACCTTATTGCAACGAGAACGCTCACTGTGATTTTGGCAGTGATGCGAAATCAGAGGTGAAATACGAGGGCGACACTGATAGTTTTTAGAACTGGCCACTTGTAAACGATTTAATAAAAAAAACAAGTACAAATTTTGAAAATGGATCTGTTTGCCAATATAATTATGATTGTGTATCGTAGACAGAGGATAGTAGGTTGACAAGTCCTCAGCGTATGCAGTATGAGATAGCGATAGTTCGACATAAGTACATTACTGCAGCTTTAATCTCTTTTTAGATGAAATAATCACAATATTTTGCTTATTATTGACACAAAATAGTCTTAAGTACAATATTTTTTTAATTTACTTGCTGTAATAGGTAAAAAATGCTACTTACCGATGAAAGGTTATGTTTGGTTGATTTCGTTCACTACGACTTTTACAGTCGATTACACAGCAATTCACCATCATTACACACTAAATATTACCTTTTGGAATATCAATAAAGTCAGAAATTACACAAAGTATGCGTTTCACAGTTTATAGCAACGAAAATATTTTAACACCACAATTTGCTTGCCATCGATGGCAAACAACAAAAACCGATACGCAAATAGAGATAGAAAATGTATGCTATGTCCTGCTCACACATACACATTTTGACATAAGTGTCTCACTTTCGCAATTATTATTATTTTAACAGCATGTCTATTACTATCCTCTGTCTACGTTGTGTATGGTATTTTATTCATTTGTCATTTGTTTACGATTTGGCGGCAAATTGAAAATTGTCTGCGTCACGTCAGCATGAATTTAACGCGAGAAAATTTTCGTACAATGATGTTTTATGACTTTCGATGTCATTTAAGTCAACAAGAAAGATAAGATAGACTTCGATTGGCCTTTCACGATGAAGCCCCATTTTACAACTGATTTAATGAGTTTAAACGTGGTCGCACTAATCTCACCGATGATCTGCGTGAGGGACGGCCGTCTACGGCGACGACTGAAGATAACATCAGGGTTGTGCGGCGTATGATAGAGACTGACAAAAGAGTGACTTATCAGCAGATTCGGACAAGCTTAGGCATCGGTATGAGTCAAGTGCACAAAATCCTCCATGAACATTTAGCGGTCAGGAAGCTTTGTCCCCGGTGGATACCTCATAATTTGACAGAGGTCCAAAAGCTCCGTCGTGTTGATTAGTGTCGTGAAATGGTTTAACGGAGGTGACTCAAATGCTGTGGTCGACATACTTACGGGTGACGAAAGATGGATTTATTGTTATGATCCTGAAACTAAGAGACAGTCTGCTGCCTGGGTATTCCCTTCCGAGGAGTTGCCAACTAAAGTGAAGAGAGATCGAAGCGTAGAATAAAAGATGGTGGCCTCGTTCTTCGGAAGGACAGGTCATGACGCAACAATTGTTTTAGAGGATCGAAAAACAGTTACTGCAGAGTGGTACACTAACAATTGTTTGCCACTTGTCTTGGAAAAAGTTCGGGAGAAAGACCTTGCAGTAGGATCCTCCTTCACCACGACAACGCCTCGTCGCACATCAAACACATCGCCAAGCAAACAATCGACTACTTGGCGACGTCAGACGTGGAATTACTGGGTCACCCGCCCTATGGCCCCTAAATCGCACCTTGCAATTTTTATTTATTTCCGAAAATAAAAGAAAAACTTCGAGGAAAACGTTTTATGGACGGCGAGGAAGCAGTGGCTGCGTTTTAAAATGCCGTCGAAGAGACCCCTAAGGACGAGTGGGCAACGTGCTTTTCTCAGTGGTTCCATCGGATGCAGCGATGTATTGATGTAAATGGACACTATTTTGAAAACGTATAATAAAACTAATAACTTGCTACATTGTTCAGTTATAGATTTTCTAAGAACTTTCAGTGTCACCCTCGTAACTGTGATAGGACTGCACAAGCTACCAGTAATAAAATGTTGTATTCCCAACAGAAACGTTCGCGAGACGTGGATCCGCTCCAAGTACGTGTCCCTGCTGTGGGTGAAGGACCTCGTGGGCAGCAGCGGCGCGCTCGGCGGCGCCAGCCCGCTGCGCGCCGGCCGGCGCTGGTCCGTGCGGCGCGCGCGGCGCAGGTACTCACTCATGTTCCTATGCTCTGTGTGGGTGAAGGACCTCGTGGGCAGCAGCGGCGCGCTCGGCGGCGCCAGCCCGCTGCGCGCCGGCCGGCGCTGGTCCGTGCGGCGCGCGCGGCGCAGGTACTCACTCATGTTCCTATGCTCTGTGTGGGTGAAGGACCTCGTGGGCAGCAGCGGCGCGCTCGGCGGCGCCAGCCCGCTGCGCGCCGGCCGGCGCTGGTCCGTGCGGCGCGCGCGGCGCAGGTACTCACTCATGTTCCTATGCTCTGTGTGGGTGAAGGACCTCGTGGGCAGCAGCGGCGCGCTCGGCGGCGCCAGCCCGCTGCGCGCCGGCCGGCGCTGGTCCGTGCGGCGCGCGCGGCGCAGGTACTCACTCATGTTCCTATGCTCTGTGTGGGTGAAGGACCTCGTGGGCAGCAGCGGCGCGCTCGGCGGCGCCAGCCCGCTGCGCGCCGGCCGGCGCTGGTCCGTGCGGCGCGCGCGGCGCAGGTACTCACTCATGTTCCTATGCTCTGTGTGGGTGAAGGACCTCGTGGGCAGCAGCGGCGCGCTCGGCGGCGCCAGCCCGCTGCGCGCCGGCCGGCGCTGGTCCGTGCGGCGCGCGCGGCGCAGGTACTCACTCATGTTCCTATGCTCTGTGTGGGTGAAGGACCTCGTGGGCAGCAGCGGCGCGCTCGGCGGCGCCAGCCCGCTGCGCGCCGGCCGGCGCTGGTCCGTGCGGCGCGCGCGGCGCAGGTACTCACTCATGTTCCTATGCTCTGTGTGGGTGAAGGACCTCGTGGGCAGCAGCGGCGCGCTCGGCGGCGCCAGCCCGCTGCGCGCCGGCCGGCGCTGGTCCGTGCGGCGCGCGCGGCGCAGGTACTCACTCATGTTCCTATGCTCTGTGTGGGTGAAGGACCTCGTGGGCAGCAGCGGCGCGCTCGGCGGCGCCAGCCCGCTGCGCGCCGGCCGGCGCTGGTCCGTGCGGCGCGCGCGGCGCAGGTACTCACTCATGTTCCTATGCTCTGTGTGGGTGAAGGACCTCGTGGGCAGCAGCGGCGCGCTCGGCGGCGCCAGCCCGCTGCGCGCCGGCCGGCGCTGGTCCGTGCGGCGCGCGCGGCGCAGGTACTCACTCATGTTCCTATGCTCTGTGTGGGTGAAGGACCTCGTGGGCAGCAGCGGCGCGCTCGGCGGCGCCAGCCCGCTGCGCGCCGGCCGGCGCTGGTCCGTGCGGCGCGCGCGGCGCAGGTACTCACTCATGTTCCTATGCTCTGTGTGGGTGAAGGACCTCGTGGGCAGCAGCGGCGCGCTCGGCGGCGCCAGCCCGCTGCGCGCCGGCCGGCGCTGGTCCGTGCGGCGCGCGCGGCGCAGGTACTCACTCATGTTCCTATGCTCTGTGTGGGTGAAGGACCTCGTGGGCAGCAGCGGCGCGCTCGGCGGCGCCAGCCCGCTGCGCGCCGGCCGGCGCTGGTCCGTGCGGCGCGCGCGGCGCAGGTACTCACTCATGTTCCTATGCTCTGTGTGGGTGAAGGACCTCGTGGGCAGCAGCGGCGCGCTCGGCGGCGCCAGCCCGCTGCGCGCCGGCCGGCGCTGGTCCGTGCGGCGCGCGCGGCGCAGATACTCACTCATGTTCCTATGCTCTGTGTGGGTGAAGGACCTCGTGGGCAGCAGCGGCGCGCTCGGCGGCGCCAGCCCGCTGCGCGCCGGCCGGCGCTGGTCCGTGCGGCGCGCGCGGCGCAGGTACTCACTCATGTTCCTATGCTCTGTGTGGGTGAAGGACCTCGTGGGCAGCAGCGGCGCGCTCGGCGGCGCCAGCCCGCTGCGCGCCGGCCGGCGCTGGTCCGTGCGGCGCGCGCGGCGCAGGTACTCACTCATGTTCCTATGCTCTGTGTGGGTGAAGGACCTCGTGGGCAGCAGCGGCGCGCTCGGCGGCGCCAGCCCGCTGCGCGCCGGCCGGCGCTGGTCCGTGCGGCGCGCGCGGCGCAGGTACTCACTCATGTTCCTATGCTCTGTGTGGGTGAAGGACCTCGTGGGCAGCAGCGGCGCGCTCGGCGGCGCCAGCCCGCTGCGCGCCGGCCGGCGCTGGTCCGTGCGGCGCGCGCGGCGCAGGTACTCACTCATGTTCCTAGGCTCTGTGTGGGTGAAGGACCTCGTGGGCAGCAGCGGCGCGCTCGGCGGCGCCAGCCCGCTGCGCGCCGGCCGGCGCTGGTCCGTGCGGCGCGCGCGGCGCAGGTACTCACTCATGTTCCTATGCTCTGTGTGGGTGAAGGACCTCGTGGGCAGCAGCGGCGCGCTCGGCGGCGCCAGCCCGCTGCGCGCCGGCCGGCGCTGGTCCGTGCGGCGCGCGCGGCGCAGGTACTCACTCATGTTCCTATGCTCTGTGTGGGTGAAGGACCTCGTGGGCAGCAGCGGCGCGCTCGGCGGCGCCAGCCCGCTGCGCGCCGGCCGGCGCTGGTCCGTGCGGCGCGCGCGGCGCAGGTACTCACTCATGTTCCTATGCTCTGTGTGGGTGAAGGACCTCGTGGGCAGCAGCGGCGCGCTCGGCGGCGCCAGCCCGCTGCGCGCCGGCTGGCGCTGGTCCGTGCGGCGCGCGCGGCGCAGGTACTCACTCATGTTCCTATGCTCTGTGTGGGTGAAGGACCTCGTGGGCAGCAGCGGCGCGCTCGGCGGCGCCAGCCCGCTGCGCGCCGGCCGGCGCTGGTCCGTGCGGCGCGCGCGGCGCAGGTACTCACTCATGTTCCTATGCTCTGTGTGGGTGAAGGACCTCGTGGGCAGCAGCGGCGCGCTCGGCGGCGCCAGCCCGCTGCGCGCCGGCCGGCGCTGGTCCGTGCGGCGCGCGCGGCGCAGGTACTCACTCATGTTCCTATGCTCTGTGTGGGTGAAGGACCTCGTGGGCAGCAGCGGCGCGCTCGGCGGCGCCAGCCCGCTGCGCGCCGGCCGGCGCTGGTCCGTGCGGCGCGCGCGGCGCAGGTACTCACTCATGTTCCTATGCTCTGTGTGGGTGAAGGACCTCGTGGGCAGCAGCGGCGCGCTCGGCGGCGCCAGCCCGCTGCGCGCCGGCCGGCGCTGGTCCGTGCGGCGCGCGCGGCGCAGGTACTCACTCATGTTCCTATGCTCTGTGTGGGTGAAGGACCTCGTGGGCAGCAGCGGCGCGCTCGGCGGCGCCAGCCCGCTGCGCGCCGGCCGGCGCTGGTCCGTGCGGCGCGCGCGGCGCAGGTACTCACTCATGTTCCTATGCTCTGTGTGGGTGAAGGACCTCGTGGGCAGCAGCGGCGCGCTCGGCGGCGCCAGCCCGCTGCGCGCCGGCCGGCGCTGGTCCGTGCGGCGCGCGCGGCGCAGGTACTCACTCATGTTCCTATGCTCTGTGTGGGTGAAGGACCTCGTGGGCAGCAGCGGCGCGCTCGGCGGCGCCAGCCCGCTGCGCGCCGGCCGGCGCTGGTCCGTGCGGCGCGCGCGGCGCAGGTACTCACTCATGTTCCTATGCTCTGTGTGGGTGAAGGACCTCGTGGGCAGCAGCGGCGCGCTCGGCGGCGCCAGCCCGCTGCGCGCCGGCCGGCGCTGGTCCGTGCGGCGCGCGCGGCGCAGGTACTCACTCATGTTCCTATGCTCTGTGTGGGTGAAGGACCTCGTGGGCAGCAGCGGCGCGCTCGGCGGCGCCAGCCCGCTGCGCGCCGGCCGGCGCTGGTCCGTGCGGCGCGCGCGGCGCAGGTACTCACTCATGTTCCTATGCTCTGTGTGGGTGAAGGACCTCGTGGGCAGCAGCGGCGCGCTCGGCGGCGCCAGCCCGCTGCGCGCCGGCCGGCGCTGGTCCGTGCGGCGCGCGCGGCGCAGGTACTCACTCATGTTCCTATGCTCTGTGTGGGTGAAGGACCTCGTGGGCAGCAGCGGCGCGCTCGGCGGCGCCAGCCCGCTGCGCGCCGGCTGGCGCTGGTCCGTGCGGCGCGCGCGGCGCAGGTACTCACTCATGTTCCTATGCTCTGTGTGGGTGAAGGACCTCGTGGGCAGCAGCGGCGCGCTCGGCGGCGCCAGCCCGCTGCGCGCCGGCCGGCGCTGGTCCGTGCGGCGCGCGCGGCGCAGGTACTCACTCATGTTCCTATGCTCTGTGTGGGTGAAGGACCTCGTGGGCAGCAGCGGCGCGCTCGGCGGCGCCAGCCCGCTGCGCGCCGGCCGGCGCTGGTCCGTGCGGCGCGCGCGGCGCAGGTACTCACTCATGTTCCTATGCTCTGTGTGGGTGAAGGACCTCGTGGGCAGCAGCGGCGCGCTCGGCGGCGCCAGCCCGCTGCGCGCCGGCCGGCGCTGGTCCGTGCGGCGCGCGCGGCGCAGGTACTCACTCATGTTCCTATGCTCTGTGTGGGTGAAGGACCTCGTGGGCAGCAGCGGCGCGCTCGGCGGCGCCAGCCCGCTGCGCGCCGGCCGGCGCTGGTCCGTGCGGCGCGCGCGGCGCAGGTACTCACTCATGTTCCTATGCTCTGTGTGGGTGAAGGACCTCGTGGGCAGCAGCGGCGCGCTCGGCGGCGCCAGCCCGCTGCGCGCCGGCCGGCGCTGGTCCGTGCGGCGCGCGCGGCGCAGGTACTCACTCATGTTCCTATGCTCTGTGTGGGTGAAGGACCTCGTGGGCAGCAGCGGCGCGCTCGGCGGCGCCAGCCCGCTGCGCGCCGGCCGGCGCTGGTCCGTGCGGCGCGCGCGGCGCAGGTACTCACTCATGTTCCTATGCTCTGTGTGGGTGAAGGACCTCGTGGGCAGCAGCGGCGCGCTCGGCGGCGCCAGCCCGCTGCGAGTCGAGCCGCGAGTTAGTAACACATTCATCTGTATTTAGAAGGTTTCAAATTAATATCTCACCTCTTTTCCAACAATTATTGTTTGAATAATAAATATTATTAAATTATATTACAAAAATCTTCTACGTGAATTGAGATTATAAAATTAACCTCAATTTTTAAATCAAAACAATCTTTATGGTGATTTAAAATTATATGTTTGGGTTTAAGTATTAAAATGATCAAATTAAAGTACTCAATTTGTCAACACTAAAAATTGGCATTGACAGATGTATTTCAAATCCATGTGTTTACATTTTTATCAGATACTTTTAGAACAGACTATAGCTCTAACTTACTAAACTTAAATTGTTTAGCCGGCCTCGGAATTGCTTCACGTTATAAAACGTCAGTCTATTTTTGCTTTCAAGACCAATGTGACAGGTAGTTTTAACCTTAGTGAAGTTTCTTGGTTAGTGGATGGGTGACCATCCATTACATATCGAGACCCCTTCGTGCCTCGGCAAGCACGTTAAGCCGTTGGTCCCAGTTGTCATTCGTAGATCTTTATGGGTAGTCAGGGGCTCTAGTCTCGACATTCATAGCGATCGCTTTACGACCGAATTCGATCGCAAAATCCTGTTACTCCATACATTATATCTGTTAATCCGGGACTTTGCGACCGAATTCGGTCGTAAAGCGATCGCTATGAATGTCGAGACTGCAGCCCTACGAGCCCAAAAATCTGACAACCGAACGGAGAAGGAGGAAGGAGTATGGTGTTACCCAGTGTCTGGGTTGTGGAGGTCAGATAGACATTCGCTCCATGTAAAATACTGGTATTCAGTTACACCCGGTTAGACTGAAAGTCGACCCCATACATAGTTGGGAAAAGGCTAGGTAGATTTTATTTTTTGTGTAAAGTGGTTACCACCTGTATAAAACCCTGAACCCTAAATTTTGTTGCTATCATGTCATATTAAAGTTAAATTAACTTTATTTTCAGGGTCCGCGCTGCGCCCTCGGTGCCAGAAACCATCGTTGATGAAAAAAGTGATGCTAACAGTAATACAAGTGGTAAATATCCAAACTGTATCGGTCTTATTACAAAAAATTGCTTAAGTACTGGTTTAAACCAAGACTAAAAAGTCTAGGATTGTGACGGTATTAAGATTAGTACCAGGATCAAAATGTGTCCTGATTACAAAACGAAGACTATCTGAGGATCTGTTAGTACCAAAGAAGGTCCATGGTTCAAATAATATCCACAGATAAGAAATAAAAATGCCATTCTTTCATTCGTTCGTACAGGCTTTATTTGAAGCAACGTTCTGTTTCTCTTAATATTGATATTATAATAACACTTGAAATGATTTAATAATTATTTATCAGTACAAAAATATGTCATAAATGGTTCTTTGTTTGGATTACAATATAATGAACAAGAACAACTTGTACTTTTGGCGCGCTGATCATAATCAAGTTGTTATATTTTTAACACCTCTAGCGTGAAATGGAGCGAATTACATTCGGCGACAGCCCGCGTCATTTGAAGCGAATGTTTATCTTTTGAAGAAACAAATAATACAATTCTTATTTTTATTCGTTATGGTTTGTTCGTGAGTGGATGTGTCCGATTATGCCTCGTAATAGGCAACGAAACCGTTGGTTGCTTCATTAAACTAAAACACCTCTCCATCGTCTTCCGGGTATATATGGCTGCTGTTATACCTCTCTTCTTGTGGTGTTGTGGGGTTACGCAATGGTGTAAATAAATATGGAGTGCAGTGATAGCCACAGCCACCGAATAATATTCCAGATAAAGCGTCAGCCTCAAACCTCTGTTTCAATCTACATCCTCGGAATATTCTGGAGTCATGGTCCACGTCATCTGGTAACAATGTCCATGATTTTCAGGCCAGCATCACAAACCGCCTGAAAAGTGACCGCATATTAGATCTTTAGACTCGTACTCTGTTATTTTAATATGACAAATAAAACAATAATATTGGGATATTATTTGGATTTTATTTAATGTAATGTTAGCATTGACCAAGGGTAGGTACCTACTTACTTCATGGCGAGCCCAGTTGTGTAAGTGTTGGGTTTGGATCCTTGCGGAATAAGTGGACTGTATTATCAATAAGGAACTGGTTTATTTAATACAATAATGTTACAAAATCATATAATAATCCCGACAGCGTTATTTCGTTGTTACGCGGGTGCGCGTGTGTCCTATGCGTAAACCACTTGCACTTCAGGACTCAATGGGCATCCTCGAGGGTCGTGGAGTAAATCTTCACGTAAAACATCCACAATTTTTTCCCGAAAACGTTTTGTGAACCTATACTTATATTTAAAATCTTCGTCACTCAATTTAAAAGGATTTACATGATGACGACATCTGTAAGGTCGCCGAGACGTCTCCAGCATAACCAAATCCATCAAATCAATTATAACAATATCCATTTTTGACGATTTGTAAATAAAAAGACACAATAATAATCAATGCTAACCTCAAATAATTTAGTACCGATGTCAAATCCATGGTTAAACTAGGGGTCTCGGCGGACTAACTTTAGTACCTTAGTTAGTTCAAGAACTAGTGATAAACTTCATTTTGTAATAACGTTTTATTTAGTCATGGTTTAAACCTAGTAACAATCCCAGTACTAAATTTAGATCGTGTTTTGGAATAAGACGGTATGAAAATTGATAACTCCACGCAAACTTTTCCCATCCAATAAATACCATTTTAAATACTTTGCTAACTTATTACGGTGTTTTTAAATATATGAAACATGATACAATATTTTTATCTCACGAAGCGAGGCGCGCTTTGCTTGTGGTAACCAAGTGTAAAGACACACTGTGAATGAGTGCGCGAAGACGTGTAGCGTCAGCACGTAACACATACACGCTTCAGACTTCGCCATTATCTCGGAGGGTTACGAGAGTTCCGGCGGTTACTCACACATTTCCAGCATGTTTGTACACTCGGTTACCACAAGTAAAGCGCGCGTCCCATCGTATGATAAAAGTACTTTATACGATCGACTAATACAAACCAATAATCACTCGCAATATACAGTGCGAAATTAAAATATCTAACGAAACTTCTCAGAAGTGATGGATATCGAAAAGAAATCATGATACATAACCCTTTACATTTGTATGCAAACCTGTCCTGCATTAGCTGCGTTGCGCTGCCCTTTTTAAGTGTACTACAGACTAATGCAAGAATCCACTAACACTAAGCGGCATAACAACAGCGTGCTGTTGGGTTTTGGACGTTCGGCTCAGCGCCGAAAGTTAAAAATCCACCAGCAGGCTGTTGTTGTGCGCATGAAAACGGACATAACTCTCTTTATTCCTCTCATATGCTGGTATAATCAGTATTCCATAGACGCTTGTTTATAAAAGTTCGTTGTTTCAGTGTCGGAAAGTTCTAGTAAATCGGACGGCAGTCCTGTGCTACTGATCGGCACTGAGTTGGCCAGTGACCGCGGTGTTGATCTCAGCTTGCCTTCCGACCACGATTCTACGGAGGGAGAGGACAGCGATGAATTAGGTTAGTTTTGTGTTATCATTACGACCTGCTCGCAGCTTCACCAGCTGGTCGTAAATTATCCCACAGGATCGTACTACCGGGATAAAAAATATACTATGTCCTAATAATACATGCAGCCGACGTGAAAAGGTAACAGACAAACAGCCATACCGTCAGAGTTACTATTGGATTTATAATATTAACCGTATAGTTCGGAAGCGCCCCCGATTGGACCTGAACACACGAACCTCCGCCGGCTCGGTACTGGGCCCCATTGGACCTTGGAATGACGTATGTCGACACAATGATTATGTAAATATTTATTATGCTACCCATCAAGTCTTAATGTGTGTGAATGTGCGTTAATTAAGACAGTCAGACAGACAGGATAAAAAACTCACGCCGTCTTTCGTATTTAGCGCGCAAGTTTATTAATTTAATGTAAAATCCAAGTAAATGTAAATGCGATAATCGCTATTTTCATAAGAGTGGTGGTCGAGGATTTAGGATTTCGAACATCCACACTATAACACATCACAATAATAATACATCATTTAATTATTTAACGAATTCATCCATCCATTGTTCAAGTTAAATAAGTAGTGGTAATGAAGTTTTTTGATATTAAAAGTCGAAGTTTCGCGCCAATCGTGCGTGTTTACATTTTTACTGTTTCACAAATATCACACACACGCATGTAGATACGTTTTAAAATGTGACAAATATTATGGAAAATATTATAAACAACACGAAAATGCCCAGATCTTATCGTAATACCCAAACACAGGTCCAATTACACGTATTATTCGGTATTATTCATTACCACTACTCTTTTTTTGTTCAAAATCGCCGACCATTTTTTTTTTTTTTTTGTAATGATGTGCGAAGGCGATTATGCCAAACGATTATTTTTTATTTCTACTGTTTCGTTTAATTATTATTACGAATGTCAGAAACCGATACTTGAAAGTCGAAATAAAATTCTTTTAAGCAGTAAATACGCATGGTTTATAATTAATGATTTATGCTTTTCAAATGTAAAATTACTCGTTTTTTGGACATTAAATTGTAACCGAGTCATTTATTGAATTTCGCGCCAAATTGTTTCTATATTTGAATTTATATTCGGAATGCGCTCGCTGTTTGATTAATTTAATGTATTGAACGATATTTATTTAACTGTGTATATTATATTAAATATAATATATACACAATTAAATATCGTTCAATACATTACCCCATTACCATTAGGAGGTAGGCTTAGCAAAAGTTTGGGAATGATGATAAATTAATTCTACAAATTGGGTATTCCGCAAACACTTTTCATTTCAATTTGTTTTGTTAGTTGTATAAGCTTGGTACTTAGGTTTTATTTATATTACTTTACTTGAGTAATAGAAACTGGCCAACTGTATGTTGACACTCTGTGAAAGGTCCCGTACTTGGGATGAATATTTACGCATCTATGAAAAACAAAGTTAATTCTGCGGCTGTAAACGAAAATACGACATATCTCAAAAACTATTGACTTTAAAAGAAAGGTCAATTAGAAAAATCTTTATAAATTTAGTGATGAGATCCAACAATACTCCCACACGCTTGTGTGCATAGATATTTTTCAACCCTCGGTGTAGTGAAATTACGATAAACATAATAAATTAATTTGCGGTGCAAAGAATACACCTTATTTCCTTTTTATGGACCGACGACCATTAAGGCATAAGGAAAATATGCTGCCTATGCTGGTTAGTCATTGCTCATTCGCAAATAGTTCGCCGCTCTTGTATTTTCAAGAGTTATCTCTTAACTAAATATAGTCAGAAGTTATACCAGAGCGACAATTTCAGAATCTGAGACCTACGAATTCATCAATTTGAGATAATTATCAAGTTTTGGACCAATAAATTCACTGTCATACATGACGAAGTTCAAATTCTTTCAAATTAGACCTTTTTATACAAAATTCACTCAAAAATTAACTTGGAATACACAATGTTAAAGTAGATAGTTGAGTGAATGAATGCCGATGGAATGTAAAAATAAACTTGAGAGGTGTCAAGGGACACCCTGATGGAACAAAGTTCAGAGAGAGAGAGAGAGAGAAACACGCGCACGCCGCACGGCTTACAACTATTGCAAAAAGTGTCGTTCCAACTTTTGGTTTTAATTTTTTCCGTCTAGCCCCCTTTCGCAACGCGCGATAAGGAACTTCGTTCCAATAGTCTGAGACTATGAAGTCAATTTTGCATTACCCACATTTTAGGCTGCAATAATTTTCCATTGTCACTCACCATCACACCCACACACTCATGCTCACTCACAATAGCATGTTTGTATTCTATATTTTTTTCTTTTTTTTTTGTAGTTTTGATTAAAATCTATTTTTTTATTTACTACCGAACATGTTTAAAAAAATATATTTGAAATGGTAAACCCTTCATATTGGTACCCAAGATACAGGCTCGCCTAGTTTGAAGCCAATGTAAAACCCCCGTGTAATCTTTTAGGCAGTAAGGATTTTTTTTTGTTTCAATTTGGATCCGTATCGTTGACGCGCTAATGGTATATATGTCGTGTAGCGGTGGAGGACATGTCGCGCCTGTCGGCGGACGCCGTGCTGCAGCTGGCGGCGCGCGCGCACAACGTGGGCGTCATGCGCGGCGCGCTGGCGGCCGGCGCCGACGTGTGCGCGTGCGCGGGGCACAAGCGCACGCCGCTGCACGCCGCCGTGCTCAGTGTGAGTCTCCATCTCTAATTCTAGCTCACACGATTTTTCTATGACGCGGTCAAGAAAGCCGTGCCGCGTATAAAGAGCCTAAAGCAGCTCGTACAAATACAATACTTGATATTGCAGGGTTCCGTGATGGCATGTTCATTCTTACTGCTGAACGGCAGCAAGTTGAACATGCAGGACGATGACGGGAAGACTCCTCTACACCTGGCCACCGAAGCCGGCCACACCGGACAGGTAACTTCGCATTATAATATTGTACATTTTGTATTATTCTACACTACCTTGTGCCTGCCGCTTCGCTCGCGTGGATGTCGGAAAATATCCCATTTATACATTGTTCCAAGTCGGCATGATTTTTTTCCGATACTATGATGGTGGATCTCGGTCGCCCATCCACAAACCGACCGCGGCAAGCGTAGCATAATCTGATCGATTGACCCGTGCTGCTCTCATTACGTAGCCATGTACCTCTTCTATACATATCTATACCAATACTAAAGCTGAAGAGTTTGTTTTTATTTGACTGTTTAATGGCGCTAATCTCGGGACTCCCAGTCGTATTTTAACAATTCTTTTTGTATATCTAAGGAATTTATCACATATAAAAAGACAAACAGTCGGAAAGGACGCTCTGCGAAATTGAAGTAATAGCACGGGCAGGCGATGCGATGCGACGGGGTGGGTCGAATCTCACGCGGACGAAGTAATAGCACGGGCAGGCGATGCGATGCGACGGGGTGGGTCGAATCTCACGCGGACGAAGTAATAGCACGGGCAGGCGATGCGATGCGACGGGGTGGGTCGAATCTCACGCGGACGAAGTAATAGCACGGGCAGGCGATGCGATGCGACGGGGTGGGTCGAATCTCACGCGGACGAAGTAATAGCACGGGCAGGCGATGCGATGCGACGGGGTGGGTCGAATCTCACGCGGACGAAGTAATAGCACGGGCAGGCGATGCGATGCGACGGGGTGGGTCGAATCTCACGCGGACGAAGTAATAGCACGGGCAGGCGATGCGATGCGACGGGGTTGGTCGAATCTCACGCGGACGAAGTCGCGGGCTGAAAAATATTATAAACGTGAAAGTTTGTATGGATGGATGTTTGTTACTCATTCACGTAAAAACTACTGAACGGATTTGAAAGAACTTTGGCACACAGATGGTTTATAACCAGGATTAACATATAGGATACGTTTTATCCCGATATTCCCACGGGATCAAAACTTATGCGGGTAAAACCGCGGGGCGCAGCTAGTATTAAATAAAAATGAAGAATACATTTTAAAATGTTGTACCTTTCACAGGTTTGCCTGCTACTCAAGTACCGCGCCGACCAGTCCATAGTTGACAAGGAAGGTCAAACGCCGCTCGACATCGCCGTCAATAATGCCAACGCTGATATTGTTACTCTGTAAGTGATATTGAATTTTGGTTTCATCATTTCAGCCGAAAGACATCCACTGATGGACATAGGCCTCCCCCAAGCAACTACACTTTGACCGGTTCTGTGCTTTGAAAATGATAAAGTCAATTTTTCAAGCTATTACAAGTAATTTAACATCATCTTAACAATACGCTTCTAATCCCTGAAGGGTTAGGCAGAAGTGTACCCCACGTTTCACCAGTTATGATTGAAGTAATTAAAAGTTTGGAAAATCAACTTTTCAAGCTTTATTAAGTAATTTATGTTTAGGTTTTTTCAAATCTAATCTCTTTTATTTTAACTGCGTAATAATTTCAGGTCATGTGAAGAAAATTATTTACTGTTATTTATTTGTATTATTTACCTAGATACGTGTGACGATGTGAGGGGCAATTCTCGTAATTTTGAGAACGTTCACAGTCTGATCTCATTCTCAATCTGTCAAAAATACCTCTAATTTCCCTACATTTTGACAAGTTTTTAACATTTGTTTGTCGCTGAGATGAGACTGCGACTAGATTTTGAACGTTTTAAATTACGAGAATTGGGCTTCAGGTAACGTTTGCAGAGCCGACATGGCCAGAGATCGCACAAGACAGAGAGGTTTGGAATGGAAAAGGAGAGGCCTCTGCCCAGTAGTGGGACACAAAGGAGACTAAAAAAAATACTATTTTATTTTATTTATTCGGAAGAAAAAGCAATTACACATTATATTTTACAAGGAAATTGAACATAAGGAGTTATACAAATGTGTAACCAACAACGTTCTCCACAGATACACAAAAAGACAATGTTGAAAATACTCTACTACACTATATACTATACTATACTAACTTTATCTTCAAGAAACGAGCAGAATAAAAAATTTACCGCATTTTTTTTTATTTGCTCCTTCCTTACTATCTATTACTTGTATCCACTAAAACAAGCAATTCACATGAAATAACCACTTACGAGTTACTACTATTATTATTTTCGCTCCAGACTAAGGCTGACCAAGTTGAACGAGGAGATGCGTGAAAGCGAGATGACCTCAAACGACGACACGTACAACGAAGTGTTCCGCGACTACACGCAGCTGGCGCACTCGCATCCCGAGCGACTCGTGCGCGCCAAACATAACAACAACGAAGGTATGTATCATCCAAAGGAACCCTACTCACTTAAAGGTGTAGCACATAATGTATTTGATACTGTATCATGATCACCGCGTATCCAGCTACAAGCCCACGGATCCGCAGTGCTCGTGACGATCTTATGCCTGGTGGCTAGTGCTGCGTTCATATACAGCCTCGTCGAAATTAATAAAAGGCCACGGCGACGTATGCACTACACGTCGTGTCGTGTCGCCGAACACGAGCACACTGCGAGGCGCCTTTGTGCTGAAGTGGGACATCACAGGCTTTTAATAATAATTTCATAACATAACCTGGCTAATCTCCGTTGAGATTGAAATTCGGTCGGGAAGATATTATTAACGTGATTGTACACTCTTCTAAAAGTATGTCTCGTTTAGGTGAACAAGCGAGTGAATGACGCAGCGAGCCGGGCGGTCGGCGACGATGGCTGTGGTAGCGACTGCACCACACTTCACATCAGTCAGCCACGCCAGCGGTCACAGGCCCACACGTTTGCGTATTCTGACGTCACACATGGGAAGACAACGAGAAACTAACACGAAGTAAACAGCAAAGTTTTCTGTGAAATGGTAGGTGGTAAAACAAAAACTCATAGCTTTGATCGTCATTTTTTTTTGTTTAATGACTGTTTATGCTTTAGCTCAGGCATACCTGTCTATACTCGTCGTAGGGAATTAATGACTGCGTGTTATCCCTTCCACAAAAGTTGGTATTCATTGTAAACTAAAACCCTTTGCGGCTGAAGCGTTCCCGCTCTTTCCACAGATAAAACGATGACTATTTGAACTTTTAAAATTAGTCACTGCCGTAGAAACTCTGCTAGTTAATGTTGAATAATGATTTTGAACTGTTTTCTTCCCAATTTAATGTGACAGTGTAATTAATCGCCCACTTTATAACGCAAAAGTAATTATTGTGCTAAGTACACTACATAAAAGGCTGTAAGGACTTGTTCAAGTTGACGAACGTGTTACGAATATAATTTTTTTTAATACTTACGTTATTTCCTGTATTTTAACTTTGATATTGAGAAAATTATAGTGATATTAGCGTTGCTTTTTTTCAAATAAATGTTGTTCCAAATCTCGGATAGTTTAATTTGTTGATTTGTTGCTGGCCATTGGCATTTAAAACATTGAATGAAATATTAAGATGTTATACTTATTTATAATTATAAAGGGCTTCTCTGGCCAGGGGTCGACAAAATGATCTCTGTTACATTTCTATACGAGGCCTTTAAAAAAACTTTCTTAAATATTAACTTTTTGCTGCCAAACACACATAATCAATTTTATGAATTATACACCGTAGGACGAATATGTTGATGAATATTCAATAGATCAGAAAATGTTATTTAGGATTCGTGCCTAAAGTTTAGATTAACAGAATAAATTAACACTGGCACTGATTCTGTAGAGTTATGAATGAACTGTAATAAAGGATATTACTATGTTTTACTAACAGGCAGGGTGGTAATATGGTAAGAATTAAGAGACGCTGACCGGACGCAAAATGTCCATTTCTCTGAATGTCTCTTTCCGCAAAATGACCACTTCGCAAAATGTCCCCTTTAGACAGATGTTGACATTTTGCGAAGTGGTCATTTTACGATTAAGCCAATTAAGAGCTGCCAAAATTAGTTTACTTGTTATGCGAAGTTTATATTAACAACGGAATTTGCTGGAGTTGACTTCCGCAAGCAATGTTTACCGTGTGAGCAATCGAGTCAAGCACACTTTCACAAGTTTTCTAAGAAAGAATTGCTTGCGAAAGTCAACTTGTGCAAGTTTTGTTGCTAATAACATTTCAGCTAAACTTGCATGGAGGTTCTATACCCGAATCGCTTTAGCATGGCAATAGCGGTCATTGACCCACCTACATTTTCTAGCATTTTATATTTCAAAAACTGAAATAATGTCTGTTAACGTCCTGAATCAGATCTTCAACATGTTCCAAAAACGAGAAACCATCCATAGTTTATTGTTTGGATTCCTACGGAGAGATATTAGGGAAGGGGCAATGACCGCTATTGCCACACTAAAGCGATTCGGGTATAGTTTAACCTATATTAACTGCTCTAATGTTTTTTGTCTCTTTTAAAAAAGCAAAAGGATAGCAATAGGTTCTGTTAAATTACACAACAGAATCAGACCCACTCTGTAAATGAATTCTATCGCCACATACTGAGATGCTTGATGAATCAAGTGCTTCAAGCGCTTTCTTCCATTCCTGTTGACAAAACATTCAGCTGAAGTGTACATAATAATCGATATTATTATAATAATAATTAAATGTTATTGATGCATAGCGTAGAGAGTCGGGGCGGCGAGTGACATGTAAGCTTTAAATGTTTACGTTATAAGTATGTATCTAATACGTTATTATAGATGCACGGAAATGTATCTCGAAAACTAATATACCATAGTGCCAGTATTCTCCGGCAGAGTAGGCAATGCCTTTTGAAAAGCAAAAAGCAACACAAAAATTAGTTCAGACTGTTAAACTCGTGTCAAATGTTTTGATTGGCTGTTGATCTCAGCGAGCCAACCAACCAAGGAATAGTCTCCCAGGCTTTGTTATGACCCTGCTTCCATAATATATCTCGTAGAACTAAATAAAACTTATCACTAAGTATCTAAATTTCTTCCCGCCACTGCGCAAAAGCATCAAATATTTCGAGGGCCATAATTCAAAGAGAGGTGTGATTTTTCTGGAGTAAACCAAAGATTTTAGTATTGGTTTTATAATGTTAGACTAATAGTTAGTTCGAAATTATGAGGTTTATATAACTTTCTGGCCTATTTACCCAAAGGTTTATTGGTTTGTATGAATTAAAGTGCGATAACATTCCTGTATTCGAAAAACTAACAAGCCATTCCAAAAATGTTGGCATTTATATGTTCTCTTTTTTTTAAGAATTCGGCTCAGATATGAATCTCAATCGAAACTTATTGTTAACTATTATTTTTTTACATATATTTTATAAATGTAATTTAGTGTACCTAATAAAATATCACTTGCCAAATTATTGCAATATTCTCAACTTGCCTTGTAACATTGCTTTTGCAATTAAATACAGCGTTTTTTTTTATTTTACCAGTATTTTTTTGTACTTATACAATGTAAGCATATGGTATTAATATGTTCTGTCCCACTATCATTTAATATCTATGTTAAGGGCAGAGCTCTCCACTAGCCGTTCTAGTTATCTGTGAGCATTAGGGTGCATACACACGAGCGACACGCGTCTACGCTTGCAGTTGCCTCTGTCGTCGACGCGTGTCGCTCAGGCGTAAGCACACTTAGCTTGGCATACCCATGTTTGAATTTCAATAGTTGTTGATTTACGTAAAAACTTCCACTTACTTTAAATATATCGAGTCGTACTATCCCTCTCATAAACAGCATTACGCGTTATTCCCGTATTACTATTTGGATGAATTTACCTATATAGTTTAAGTCTTATACCTATTATAATGTTAATGCTTGTTAGATTTTACTCCTACTAAGAATTTTTCGAAGTTTAAGTCCATGTATTAAGATAACTATGTAATAACTATTCTTATTTCGGATACCAGTTTAATGGGTGGCGCCCTCTATGGAATACGAATGGTTAGTGGTACGAATTTGAAATTGGAACGAATTTAAACTTCTACACGTTACTATTGTCTGTAGTTTTGATTCTGAAGTGTTCAAAATCGACTAATACAAGTCGGAATCCTGACTAATGTAACCAAATTAAAGTGCCATCGCGAAGGCACTTTGTCGATTATAAAAGCTGAGGCTGTTGTACACTTAGGGCCAGCCCCCACTGACAGCAGGGCATGGCAGGGTGATCCGTCGGCGTCACTACATGCAAGCGCAAACTGACAGCAACGTTGCCGCGGTATCCATAGGCATGCCGTGGGACTACGATAAGTTTCATTGAAATTTTAATGTCATATTATTAAATTCCTATTCGTCGCCTAAAAATACCATGCCGTGCCGCCGGTGTGTGCAGGCCCTTAATGTCAGTATTTAAAAAGTAAGGCGTAAACTCAATGAAAACGCGTTTCCGCGTTTGGCTCCGATTCCCTCGCCCTGTCGCTGCGTCACGTGGCGTGCAGTAGTGTGATATCCGCCTAGTGTGCTTTTCGTTCATTATAGCATAACATCGGGATGTTTTTTTTTCATCCAAAAATTACCGCTATGATGAGATTTCGTTAAGTGAGCGGCAAGCCTCAGCATAGTTATTGTTAGAAAACAAATTGTACCACATAAAAATACTCTGTTACACTGTTAATGTATCGTCTATTATTATAGTTGTATTTGAATAAAAATATTTGACAGGAGAACGAATTTTATTGGTATATGTTGCCTTCTCCCTTTTATGGTTCTTGCTCGAAATACCAATATTTTTAACACGCTTTTACTAGCTTCACTTGTAACTGACTAACAATGTAAACAAATCTTAGAAGTCAATTTAAACATACTTCTAATGTTCGTAGCAAAATGAAACTTTGTATGTATATGTAGTTCGGGAGACAAAACTATAATTATAAGATAAAGGCTAATATTTAATTAATTGATGCGTTAATATTGATTGCTTACAAACCAAGCTTAGCATAGCTACCTATCACAACAGCTAGGTTGCTCTGAAATGCTTTTATGGCATTGTGTGTTAATTTTTACACAAAAGCATGATTAAGTGCGGGTTTTGGTCACACGACCTATTAAATAGTATACGATACGTTTGACTTTATAATGGACTACTTAAGGGTACTCACACGTAGCGTAATATACTATCATCGCATGCTTTGACTTGTTACATGCTTTTTGCTTCGTTTTGTCTTAACATATTGTTGCGACATAAAGCTAACCTGCCGCTGTTGTGTTTGTGTGTGTGATCGTTATGCATGGCGCATGGCGGTTGGATACAGAAGGCTTGTCTGTATTAAAGGATTTATCAAACCATTTGTAAAATACAGACAAGCCTACACGGAACTGGTGTGGTGTATGTAAGATTGTAGGTACTTAGAAATAAAAATACTCAATAATGCACAAAAATAGATATAATATATATATATATATATTATATCAAACAAAAAAGGAGAGGGAACCATTTTTGGTACACATTGGTTATATTACATATTTTGCCAAAGTTTATATTACCGAAGTATGACAGTGTACATAAAATAATGCGAATTGATATAGAATGAATCAATATTAACAATAAATTCATTAGGATTTAGAAACTATTCAATTGTAGCGTGTGTGATGTAGAAACATTGTGATGGTCATTAGATATTATTATTAATCTTATTCAACTTTGCCATTTGATAACATAAGGGCATTACATTTTTATAAAACCAATGAAAAGTAATTGAAGAAACAAAAAAAAAAAACAATAGAAATATAAATAATCTGAAACCACTTTTTAAGATGTTCATAACAAAGCATGACCTGCATACTTTTGTATGTTACTGTGATTCCTTAAACTAGTGTTCTTTTAAATTTCACTCTTATACTTTACGCAGTAGAAAAAGGAATGAACCTAGTAGTCAACAAAAAAAAAATATAGTCTTCCTGTAAGAAAATATCAGGATCAATATTTAAAACAGGAAACCATATTTGCAAATTATGGTTTCAGATAAAAACTACAATCAAGATTATGAAATCAAACTAAAATCTAGGACCCTTGCGGTAGAACATTTCATTCGCCGGGCGATTTAGTTCAGACCTAAGTTGGACCATAGAGACGAGTACGAAAAAGATCCGTTAGCCGGTGAAGTGACGGGCGATGCCGAGGGCGCGGCAGTACCGCCTTGTGAGCGCGACGCCCCGGCGCTGTGGTTGAACAGCAGCGACGTCGACGGCGGCGCGCGCCGGCGCGATGCCAGGCCTCCAGTCCCTGCTGGATAACCCAACATTGTACTAACAGCCAATTTTTGTTACGTGCTAAGTAGGGAAGGGCCAGGACACTTCAGAACGGAGGAAATAATAAAAGAAGTGAAAAAGTAGGTATCACGCTGCTGATAGTAAAAAGTTTAAAAATTACAGTTGTTCTAACAACTTAGTAAACAGGCCATCGGCCAACCTGATAGGACTTGATATCCAAACCCATTGTCGCTTAATATGCAACTGCACTGAGTCTTTAAAGTTGAAAAGCCACTTGTAATTTCCCTAGCATTTTTAGAACAATTTGAATTTGTAATAGAAATATTCAAAGAATTTCCAAAGCCACGTTACCAGGTTCAGCGCCCTCCGGGCAATACTTAATGGTGTGGGCCTTCTCGCCGGTGGCGCCACACCGAGGGCAGCGGAATGCGCGCAAAACTGGGCACAGCACTCGACCACGCCAGTCCTTCAGAGCATGTGAAGAGTAGCACTCCTCGTTCTCGCCATTGTTCTTGCAGAATGCACATTCCTAAAAAACAAATATGTATCTAAGTTTGGTACATTACCTTACCATACCTTATGTGATAGTCCCTAACAGCGGGTGCGATTTTATTTACCCCTGTGCTGCACAGCAGTGCTGATGTCGAAGCATCATGCTGAGATAGGAGCCTTTTGGCCTCGTATAGGACTTTCTGTTTCATTTTTTTACTTTTGTTACTTTTTTTATTTTTAACTCTGTTTGGTTTAGTTTTATGATCCTGTACGAGTCGCAATAAATACTTTTTCTTTCTTTCTTTCACACGGTCAAAGTTTGAAAGCTCAGTATTACTGACAGAACAGTTCTCACGAAGCACTATCATCTAATCAACACAAGCAGTTTAACAGTCTGACAACTCTAATCAAGTAATTTGTGATTGGCTGATTAGTGATTGGTTTATTTCAATCGGCCAATCAAAGTTTGGTCAGCTAATTTTTGTCTTGATTGGCATTTCTTTTCACTTGTTAAATAAAAATAAGCAAGCTTACATTCGGCAAAGCGCGTCGCATACGCCGATCGCTGCGGGCTCTAGCGACCTCTTGCAAGAAGTCGTGCAGCACAACTGGACGAATGGAGCGCAGCACGCTCAGCTGCTCCCGCGTCAACATCGACACGTAGTTGTTTGCTGATGTAATACCTGAAATATGGTCAGGTTCAGTACCTAAATACACATAAATGCACACTTTGTAAATTGGTAAAATATTTAAAAATAGTGCTCGGAGAATGCAGAGTCTTTTACTGAAAGTCAGTTACAGATTTTTCGTCTCAGGATTAACTAGTCAAGACCTGTTAGGAAATATCTAGGTACTGCTGATCTAATATAAGACAATAGAAAAATTTATAATGTCTCTCTCTGGCGAATGCCGCTCTACGCAAGCTAACATCAACATAGATTAAAGGTACATACTTTTGACGAGAAAGTCGAATGTATCCGTCATTTCGTTGTTTCTCGAGTTTTGCACGTTCGTATTGTCAGGCCAAATGTTAGACAATCCAGATTCCGAACGGCTGCTGTAGCCTGCAATCAAACATGTAGAGGCGACACCTACTCATGAATATTACACGTTTACATCAGTCTGTAAACGGTAAACACCATATTACCTGTAAAATAGTTATTGACGCTGGCATCGTCATTGAACACGTCAGATCCACTTATGCGCATATTTGCTAATAACTCCTCCATATCGGCGACAGAGGGCGCTGCGGAAAACACAGATGTGATATAGTTATTGGTGCTATTGTGTGCTGTTGAAATCCTGAACATAGCGCTGGCCTCTGGTTGTTCCGGAATGGGAATTTTTACAGTGATCCCTATAGTAGGTATAGATCGTCTAATTTAAAATGACACGCCCCTCCACTAAAATACATACATTTTAAATGTATACAGGGTTATTTGTAAAACACCAACAACCTCTTAAGAGTTCATTGTACTCATCATTATGAACAACTTTTACTATAGAACCAAACCTGAAATCGCGAAAAAAAAATCAGCTGCTCCCTACATTTTGACGAGATAAGCGAACATAAATGTAGGGAACAGCTGATTTTTTTTTGCGATTTCAGTTTTGGTCCCATAGTAAAAGTTGTTACAATGATGAGTACAATGACCTCTTAAGAGGTTGCTGGTATTTTACAAATAACACTGTTTACAACAAGCAGTGGAGGGGCGTGCCATTTTAAATTAGACGATCTCTACCTAAGTATGACAGCAACGCATGTCCATGGTGGACAACGGTTTTAGCTCTACGCATCCATATTTTAATTTGAATGCATGCCTACTAACCAGTGTTTTACATGTAGCAAACAAACAAATAAATAATTATATACATCATTAAAAATTTTAGCAGAGCATCTAGCACCTAGCACTTGTTCAGCTGTTTAACAAGCCACACGGCATGGTTTGACTACGCTACCCATCAAGCGTAGCAAAAGCCCTATTTCTTCGATAGGAGAGTAACCTTGTACCTACTACGAAAACCACTCTTAGATAGGTACTGGTGAATGAAGGAATCGTCAAAGTCAAACTATGAACCATGGGCGTGCAGTGCGGATGGAATAGTACTGACGCGCTTGAATAATACAGGGTGGCAGGGGCCATCATCGCACAAACTGTAACCATGAATTCAGCACATGATTCTAGACTAGAAATATATCGTCGGTTATCAAAAAAAATATCAGCTGTTTCATACAAAAGTGCAATACCAATGTGGTCAAATGTATGGAACAGTAATTTTTTTTTTCGTCCAGGATCCTGTACTGAATTAATGGTACTTAACAGGTTGCGCATCGATGTCCCTGCCACCCAGTGTAATCGCATACCTGAATCGGCAACTTTAGGTTCCTGTTGAGTCAACAAGTTCAACAACTCGTTCCCTCCGAGACCATGCATCATTGGAGTCATGGAAGACATCACTCCTTCCGGGTTGCCTACGTTCCTAGTATCCGGAAATGGGAAGCTGTCCTGAGGATAAATGGAGGTATGTACTTGGCATCAATGGTACAAGATTTACAATTCGCTAATAGACAGTAAAAATTATAACTTCTTAAAAGTGGCGTCGTGCCACGTGGAATTATGAAAGTCCTTTGTTTTTCAATTGGGCGTACAATACAAACAATTTTTATCACAGCTCACATCAAAATATGTAGGTACCTAATAGGCACCTCCGATCTCATGAAGGTACTTCATGAGGTCGGAGACAAATACATAACACAAAATTAAATAACATTCGATTCGATTGATTACGATTTATGGAAGGTACTCAAAACATTATCAAATGTGCAAAACATCTTGGTTGGAAGGTTCATCTTTTAATTTTGTGTGTACCAAGCAGGTAATATTTGCGGAAGCGTCATAAATACTCACGGTAGTTGATGCAGGATTTGAATCACCAGCAAGTGTAAAAATAGGTTTTTGATCCTCCGTATTGAAACTCACCGAAACAGAGTCCATTTCAAAGAGATATTTATCAAAATACAATTGAAAACTCCACAGAACTAAATCGGATGATAAAACTTTGCAAGTCGTTAGCTGCCGGCGGAGAAAAGGACTCACTCTATCGCAGCTGCACCATTTATACTAATTACCCTTCTAACATACGCACAAATGTAAATACTTATAGGTAGCCAACCTGTTTTGAAGCTACCCTCATATAAAAAATGTACTGAATATTTTTTTAATATTCCAACTAAAACCAGTAAGGTGTTTATAAATATTTCATCATTATATCAGTTAGTACTACTGATTTATAAACATAAATGAAGAGGTGGATATGTTTTGATTCATCATTAAGCAGGAATATTATCTAGGAGGGTAGTTGTTTAAAAGTTCTTATCTCGTTCGATCTTTGGAATGTTGTAAAGTGTTCAGATGTTTTGTTCGTTACTTTATCGTGACCTTTTTAGGGTTCCGTACCAAAATGGTAAAAAGGAACCCTTATGGTGCGACTCGAGTTTGTCTGTCTGTCCGTCTGTCACAGCTGGATATCACAAGAACTACTAATGCTATCAACTTGAATTTTGGAATAGTTTTAGATGACGTTTGCCCAACTATTCTGCAAATAAAGCTAGCTTCCCACGGTCCGTGATATCGCGGACGGACGCGGACCAGCTCGCACGACACACCATGTGAAGGGTTTCGTCCGTGGTAGCACAGGACGTCTGTGGCGGTGCGCCGGTATCCGTCGCGAGGCGGTAACTTCAAAGGTGCGGTGCGAGTGCGACGCGATCCGACACATTATGATAAGTTTTTGCGAATCATTCCCCATGATCCCACCGGTAGGATCACAGGACAGGGAATATTTTATGTCATTCGTTAATTTAGATATTTTGTTGTATGCTGATATCCACCAGCGACGTGGTTTCTTTTTACTTTTACTAGATCGCATAATTTGGTAATTGTTAATTAATACCACAGCCGCAGCTGCAGCGACGATACGTTCTCTTTCACTTTGCATTTTGAAATTAAGCCATCAAAAGATCTACACAGACCGACACGCACCGTTGAAAGAGCCCTGTCTGTGTGCGTTGCCGTCCGTTGTCGTCGGCTGTGCGTGATGATCCGCAGAATCACGCACCGTGGGAACCCAGCTTAAGAAAAACATAATTTTTTTAATAGGGCTGATACGGTTTTAAAAATTCGAAGTGGGGCTACTAGGGCCTGTGGTATCATTATAAAACAGCGCTGTTTGCACATTCTCAAACATTTTTTTTTTAGACCGCATAGTTTTCGACTTTTGATGAAAAAATGAAAAAATTACAGTCAGAGCCAGTACGCGGAAAAGAGCCAGGTTGTCGTGCTGAACTACTAAGCAGCACAAAGCATCATATTAAGGGTATGGGTGTGATCATAATCATCTGCCTAGCCTTTTCCCAACTACGTTGAGGTCGGCTTCCAGTCTTACCGGATGCAGCTGAATACTAGTATTTTACATCGAGTGACTGCCTATCTGACTTCCACAACCCAGTTGCTGGGTAATACCATACCCCTCGATAAGACTGGTGACATGACACCAGTCTTATCAAGGGGCCATATTATCCATTTGTGGATCTTTGACTATGACTACCCGTAACGACTGTCAAAGATCCACGAATGACAGCCAGGACAGCTTAACGTGCTTTTCGAGGCAAGGAGGGGTCTCGGTATGTAAAGATGGTCATCCATCCACAGTCCAACCGTGGCAAGTGAACCTGATCGATCGACCTGAGTGGCCGTTGTTATTTAGTCACGGACCCCTTCCCTCAGTGTGGTATAGACCATCAAATTGAATAACTTTAAGGAACCATCATCGAGTAACGGAACAATAATCAGCCGTCCCTATACATTTGGGTCGAGTAGGTATTGAAGTTTTGTATGGGACAGTTGATCATTTTTTCTACCCTAAGGCTCAATTTATATTGCCTTGGAACGGAATGGAAGCGATCTTTTTTTGTACAAAGCATAATGAACTTTATGTCAAAACTGTAATGTACAAATTAGATAAACACATACGCACAGGTCACGCATCTTCTGGAGAATTATCGTGCATTCTCTGGAATTCCGGCAGTACCTAATAAGCTCGTATCTAGTTTGTATGTTATACAATTGACATAAAGTTCATTTTGCTATGTATAATATCAAAAAAAGTATGAATATTGTCCAACATTTTATTACATACTTAAATCGACTACAAAATAAGTCAGGAGGTTCTGAATACCTTTTTTGGAACGAAATTCCTTATCGCGCATTGCGAAAGGAGGCTAGACGGAAAAAATTAAGACCAAAAGCTGGAACGACACTTTTTGCTATAGTTGTAAGCCGTGCGGCGTGCGCGTGTTTCTTTGTCAGTCTCTCTCTCTCTCTCTTATAGAAAGCAAGCCAGTTATACTTCGTTCCATCCGGGTGTCCCTTGACACCTCTCAAGCTTTTGGAACGAAGTTCTTTATCGCGCGTTGCGAAAGGAGGCTAGACGGAAAAAATTAAGACCAAAAGTTGGAACGACACTTTTTGCTATAGTTGTAAGCCGTGCGGCGTGCGCGTGTTTCTCTCTCTCTCTCTTTGAACTTCGTTCCATCCGGTTGTCCCTTGACACCTCTCAAGTTTTTTTTTTTTTACCTTTTTTCCCCGAAATTTCTACGACGAATGGGATGATTCTTTTTATTTTATTTTAAACTAGCTTCTGCCCGCGGCTTCGCCCGCGTGGATGTCGGAAATTATCCCACGGGAACGTGATAACAGGATAAAAAGTATGTGCTTCCCCAGGATGCCATCTATATCTATGCCAAATCAGAAGTACAAATCCTCCCCTTAAAAACCGAATTACCCGTTTTTGTCCCGTCAGTGGTAAATTTTCGACAACTTTACATATTTATTATTAACTAGCTTCTGCCCGCGGCTTCGCCCGCGTGGATGTCGGAAATTATCCCACGGGAACGTGCTAACAGGATAAAATGTATGTGCTTCCCCAGAATGCCATCTATCTCGCGGGCCCTTTGTGGCTAATAACAATAGAAAACCAATTGTGTCTCATTAGTGGTGATTAAGAGGGTACCTATTATGATATCTTTACCTAAGCACATACCTAATTAAAAAAAAAAAACTCAATAACAGAAAATTAAATACCTACCTAAATAAACCTATTTCTGATGATAACTAATCTAAACTCAATAAATAAGCAAAATCCCTAAAAACTAATATCTATACGAATGACTAATCCTACCTAACAGTATTATAAAATAACCTACGGTCACTACGTACACTATCAAATATGCTACCTATACTTTAAAATTAAAATCTATACCTACGACTTATATGAAAATAAACCTAAATAACTCTAAAAACTAAAAGGAATAAAAATGAACTCCACTGCGGGTGACGTAACCTACGACAAACTTATTATTTGCGGTTGGTACAGTAATCGGGTCTAGGGATCGAACCGCAAAATTAAGTTTGTTTTTTATTGTATATACTTTTCCGGGATAAAAAGTACCCAGTGTGGTGCCCAGGATATTAAAGAATAATTATACCAAGTTTCATCGTAATCGAACCGGTAGTTTTTGCGTGATGCCTGAACAAACAGACAGACAAAAAAAATTTTAATCACATTTTTGGGTTCGGTGTCGGTCTAGTAACACCCCCGCCATTTATTTTTTTGATATTTTCAATGTACAGAATTTTCACTTCTACAGATTTATTATAAGTTTAGATAACATACTTTTAGCGTGGTCTCAAATAAATCTGATGAGGATATGATGAAGAACGTTGGAGATGTGTAGGTTATAGGTACAAACACACTTCACGCAAAGTTGAACTCCCTATTTAAACTCCTTAGAGTCACTTCACTTCTTTGGAATGAAGTGAAGTGAAGTGACTGAAGTGGGCAGTGGGCTGGTCATGTTTTTCGAAGGACCGATGGCTGGTGGAGTAGACGAGTCCTAGAGTGGATCCGAGACAGCGTATCGGCAAGTGTAGTATGGGACGCCCGCCAGCTAGATGGACCGACGAACGACCTTAACAAGGTGGCTTGGACGGACTGGATGCGGAAGGCGGAAGACAGGATGTTGTGGCGCGGCCTCGGGGAGGCCTATGCCCAACAGTGGATTGCGATAGGCTGAGTTGAGTGAGGGGTGGAATTACCAAAAAAAACTGTAAAACACATGGTTGTGTTGCCTAGAAACCTAAATGTTTAATTTCCTGCCTGTAAGTTTTAAAATGGCGGATTTCCGTACAAACATTCACCCCTATTTAACCCTTTTTTTTTTTGAGGATGGGAAATCATCAAATGACTCCTCCCGCTCTGGGTGGAGCAGAAGGGAGTGTCAGACTCTTACTGACTAAAACCCACCCGTGTTCCTTCCTTAGCCCTTTATGTTCCAGGGCAGCGGTAAACCCTTTCGGATGTTCCCGCTACCTATTTAACCCCCTTAGGGGTAGAATTTCCAAAAATATTTTCTTAGCTGGCACCTACAGCATATAAAGAACTAACTTGCGAATTTTCAAGTTTGTAGGTTTAATAGTTCTTGTGATTAGTCAGTCAGTGATTCGAGTGAATGCGATA
Source organism: Apamea sordens (assembly GCA_945859715.1). Lineage (NCBI taxonomy): Eukaryota > Metazoa > Arthropoda > Insecta > Lepidoptera > Noctuidae > Apamea > Apamea sordens. The sequence goes on along the minus strand of OX243998.1, from coordinate 12,344,245 downwards.
GTGGTATTTCGCTTTTGTATAAGAAAAAAAAAAGAAAGATGTTGGAGGATGGCGAAGGGAAGGGAGACCAAAGTAAAAATGGACGGAATGGAACGAATAGGTAGCATGGGAAAAGGTCATAGGCAGTTGTTGACCTACGTTTGATGTTGATAAGTTTTTCAGAAACCAGAAGGTTTATTCCCGTAATAACATTCAAAATCAAGTCTCAATCTCATCTCAGCGTCTATCAATATCGAAAATCTAGGGACACTCGGTACAGCAGTGCGATTCTCTAACCATCTCACCGTGTAAACTTAGGTGAAGTGAGCGTGGAGTGAGCTGTCATTCCAAATAATGCTAGGGATTGACACTACTGACAACTCACATCAAGCTCACTTCACTTGAGTCTTCACGGTGAGATTTTTACAGAATCGACCGGCTGGACCTACACTGTACTGTAAATTAGAGGTATTTTTGACAGATTGAGACTGAGATTAGAATACTTAAGAGCGTTTTTAAAAATACGGGAATTGTCCTTCTGGTGTCTATATCTATAAAATAGATCACTCACAAATATCAGCAAAACTTGAATGTCGTAAACGGTTTTCATAGGTCAAGAAAGAGAGGGGATTGTGGTTAAGCAATAACGGCCACACTGGTCAGTTGATTCACCACTGTTGGTCCATGGATAGACCATCTTTACACATCAAGACACCTCAGTGCCTCGGAAAGCACGTGAAGCCGTTGATCCCGGCTGTCATTCGTGCATCTTTGGCAGTCATTACGGGTCGTCAGAACCCGAAAGTCCGACAACCATTCTTACCAAGGGGTATCGTATTACCCAGGTTGTGGACAGGTCAGTTAGGCAGTCGCTTCATGTAAAATACTAGTATTCAGCTGCATCCGGTGACACTGGAAAGGCTAGGCAGATGATGGTCAAGTAAGAGACTATTATTTTTATAAGCGCCTTTAAAGCGGCCATGGTTCCTTTTGCGAATTCATTGTAATTCTGACTACCTATATTAAACATCTTGCCTGCCTGGGTACGAGTTGATTTAGGAGATAACAAACAGCAGTGCGATTCTGTAACCATCTCACCGTGAAAACTTAGGTGAAGTGAGCGTGGAGTGAGCGGTCATTCCAATTAATGCTAAGGAATTGACACTATTGACAGCTCACTCTAAGCTCACTTCACCTAACTTTTCACGGTGAGATTTTTACAGAATCGATCGGCAGGACTGTAAGTACACACGATGACACGAACACACATTGTGTGGTCGTGTGTACTTACAGTCTTGTATGATATCTAAAAAGAAAAATGTATAGCTGACCTCGAATTGAATAGCTTTTTCTTACAATCAGAAATCAGCTTATACTATAGGTACAGCGGGGTAATCGCGTATCACACTAACAGTAGCAATGGCTTTCTTTTTGACAGTTCAACAACATTCATTGCGTTATTTACATTGTTGAGCAGACAAGTTTTTCGAACATATGAAGCAATGGATTAGCAATATCCTTCAAAATGATTCAGATTGTGGTTGATGTCTGTTACGCAATTAGGGTGCTGGTTATGTATAGCTTGATGTGTCATGCGTACCTACAGGAGTGGGATATGGGTCACCAAAAAATATTTAGTTTTTGACCATTTATTTTGTCAAAACTAGATTTTACAAGATTATCCTATACTAATAATAGAACTTCAATATATTATGTCATAATTTCATCAACATGAATTATTTAATTGGCGTTACAAAAAATCTAAGTTCTATCACTTACATTATACATTATAAATAATTAAAATAGGAACTTTAAAAACGACGTGCTTGTTGATCTCCATCGGTTAAGAATGACTTATACTCGTATAGTAAAAATAAAGATGAACTACAACTAATAAGTACTTTTTTGTTATTATTTAGCAACGGAACAATTGGGGATTCGGGGAAGCTTTTAAAGGTGGTTAGTACTGATTCCCCCCGTTCTTGTTTCCCCCCGAAAGTTATAATAAAAATATTGTTTTATAACATTCTCGATTTCCCCCGAAATTTAAAAATTAAGTACAGTAAAGCGAAAAAGTGCAACCACCGAAATTATTTTTAGGAACTAATTATAAACAGATTATCTAAGACCTAATTTGTAACTCGTCGCAAAAAATGTGAATAGATAAGTAGTATGTCTATCACTTTAAATTTTTAGTAGGATTATTTGAGTAACTACCTACTAACTTTTTTTAAGAAATCTGATTTTTGTAATTGTGAAGCAACTAATTGTTAAATTGACGAAAGCTGTCATTTAATTAGTGATAATGTAGAATTATTTGATCTAAAATAAACATACTTATAGGTAATCTAAGCGATTATACTGTTTTCTATGACTGTACCAACTCGATTTCGTCTGATAAAACGGGATTATAAAGTATATTACTTTTGGGGTGGAAACAAGAACGGGGGGAGTCAGTAGTAACCCCTTTTACGGGGGATGTGTATCCTTTGAATTTCGCGGGCTACCTATAGATCGTTTTTTAATTCCAGGGACTAATCTGACATTTAAGTCTTTTGTGTTTGCATTTTTTTAGTATAGAAGGTTGATATTACACCTGTCAAAATAATCTCTGGGATTAAAAATCGAACTTTAAGCGCATCCCCCTAATACCCTTCCAAATCAACATGTCGTCGAATGATCTTAGTGCTGAAACTTCACACATGTAAAGGACGCAATACAAACTAATACAAATTAAAATATAAATGAATTGAGGCGGAGTCAACAGTATGCGTTATTTAAAAAGATTATTATTCTTTTAATGTAACATTTAAGGTACCTACTAAACTGCAAGGTTACATGTCAAATATTTTATTTAATGTTTGTTCCAATCACAAGATACTGAAAAATAGGAGAAACGTTATTAGAAAGGCACGTTTGCTCTATCGATGACACAAACAATAAGCACAAGCTGTCATATAATCAGCATTTTTAGGGTTCCGTACCAAAAGGATGCCAACGGGACCCTATTACTAAGGCTCCGGTCTGTCACAGGACTGCATCTTTTGAACCCGTAGAACCTTATTAGACTTGACATTTTCACAGCGTGTGAGTGAGACAGAATGTACACACACTGTGAAAATTTCACTTTCAGGAAAAAAAAAGTTTTTTTTATCGTTTAGGTAACTTTGTTTATGGTAGTATACGTTAGTACGTATAGTAAACGTTTTTTTTTTAATGTTTAACTTTGTTTATGGTGTTATAGTGGCCATAATAGTACTTAAGTTAAATATTAAAACATTTTTTTTCGGCGTTTTGTATTGTACGGTGATACGGAACCCTTCGTTTGCGAATTCGACTCGCATTTGGCCTCTTTTGTCTGTATAAAATTATTCAAAGCAGTTTAGTACATACAATTCAATTTGCTTAGGTATACATCATTATATTCTAATTGACACAAATACAAATATCGTTATACTTATTCTATTTGACACAAATACAAATTGATATCTGTAAGTCGTACAGTGGTCATAATATAATAAGTGCTCTGCAAGCGCTCACGATTGAAATAAAAAAATATATTGTCTGTATGATGTTAATGAACATGTCTGCCTGGTATTATTTAAAGCTAATAAGGTTGAACCAAGGAACGCAATCGTTGCTATCTATGTTGTACAACTCCTCGCCATAGGTCTCTGCGTTCGTTCGTCTGCATTACCTTCAGCCTCATTTGATCTGTTCGCTAACCGTTACCAACGGACATGTTTATTCTTTATGGTACCTACTGCAGTTTCTGCAGCAACAAACTCCGCACTGGTCCGCAATATCAGGTCTGGTCGTTGCTGATCTGGTCTGGTCTGGCCGTTGGTTTTTACCTTTACAGGAGCACTATTTATTTAAATACAGAAAATTGACCTCCTACATTCGTCCAAGGGAAGACGAACATCGCAAGGCTTTTAAGAGATATCTTGTCGTGAATCTTTCGTGTTAACCTGTCAAAGGAGCCATCCATCCATTGGTGCAAATGAATCCATGATTGGAAACTGCGAATTGGCATACATCATGCGTTAACTGCCTGCTGGAGATTTTGTCTAAAGGAATTTAAAATAGGCCTGGAAGGATTTGTGCGTTTGGAAATTGTAGGGAGTCGAGTATCTGTGTCACACAAAGAGCCTTGATTGATCGTGAGCACTGAGCCGCGCGGCGTGATGGAGCGGTGGGCACGAAGACTACTAAGCTAGGGAGCGGTTACTTGTCACTGTCATCCTTCTTCTCGGCGGGATCCCGACACCGGTACACGTACGAACCTGTCTTATCATCCTCATCGAAAGTACAAATTGTGCCAGGACCACAACTGCAACTGAAAAGAAAAAAACAATTAATTTGAAGATTCTTAGGTATTCTTCCCTACAGCTAAGAAGCTAAGGATACCATACGCCCGGGGCTTGACTTGATATGTTCTTGGGCCTACCGTTCACACTTTGTTAGAAGTCAGCACCCTAATTGCGTATCACACATTCAATTACCGTCTAAAGGTTTTGAAGGAAATTCCTAATCCATTGCTTCATAGGTTAGGAAAATTCGTCTGCTCAACAACGTACATAACGCAACGAACGTGGCTGAACTGTCAAAATGAAAGACATTGCGATCAACTGGAGCTTTTTAGTTGCTGTCGGTTTTTTTTTTATTCGACCTTTCAGTGTGTTATATTTTTTTGGAATCGTCTCCTCAAGGCCGTTATTTTGATACCCCACATGGTTATCATAAAGGGCTGATTTTACCAAAGTCACATAATATAATTATTATTATTCTATCTATAATATGTATGTATTTACAAAAAAAAATGTATATAAGTAGTTTATCAGCCATCTTGTTACCATAACACACGCATTAGGTTGCTTAGCTTGGGACTAGATGGCGCTGTGTGAAATGTCCAGGGATATTATTATTATTATCTTTTATCCGTTCAATAAAATTGACCTCTGACAGTTCTAGTACAGAAAACCTGTCAAAAATCCAAAATGTATTCTCGGGATAAGACTATTTCTAGGTACACAAGTTTGGTGAAATTCGCCCTTAAAGAAATGTTTTTTTCATTACATTATTATGATTGACGTCTTAAATGCGCCATTTTGATTTTATAAAAACAAAACCTAACCAACACGCGCACTAGACTAGTCGACATGCGCACTTCATGTATTAAAATAAATTCAGCCTTTAGGATGCTTCAAGGGTATAAAGAATTCCACATACATAGATACCTAGGCATGAACGTATAGTCGGGTAAATAGATGGATCTGTATACTTACTATGTGTTCGTAATGTTATATTCGATGGTATCTTGGTGAGTCTTATAGACAGACCAGGCACAGGGTGTCTGTCTCTCGCACACCAGTGTGCCTGCTTTAGGCGTTTCCTCGTGCTCCGTTGTGTTCACGTCTCGCTGGAACGATAAATAGGTACATTTTCTAATAATTATTTATGTCTTGATGAAAATGATGAACGAATTTTTTGAAAAATTGTCTGCTAATTTCTCTCAGGGTCTATTTGTAACGTAATGTTCAAAATCGAATATTGGATTGTTACATTACAGGCGAATGGTCTAAGTAAGGTAAGGGAGCACCTTAAAACATTTCGAGACCTCTAGCGTCGCTCTGTGACATTTGTATTAGATGGATGCCTCTAAACTCTAAAGTAATAGGTAGGTACCTACACAAATGCTTTTAAGGCCAATTCTCGTAATTTAAAACGTTCAAAATCTAGTCGCAGTCTCGGCGTCAAACAAATGTCAAAAACTTGTCAAAATGTAGAGAAATTAGAGGTACCTATTTTTGACAGATTGAGACTGAGATCAGACTGTGAACGTTCGTACTTTTTTTTGTGAATTACGAGAATTGCCCCTCAGCTAAAGAAAAAAGCCTGTTAGTCTGTGGTAAAAGACGGTCTAGTCGTTTCGGAGATTAGCCGGAACAACAGACAGGCATTTTTTTTTTTGTCTTTAGTACAGGAGTGCTTTTCTGTAACCATCTCACCGTGAAAACTTAGGTGAAGTGAGCGTGGAGTGAGCTGTCATTCCCAACTAATGCACACTATTGACAGCTCACTCTAAGCTCACTTCACCTAACTTTTCACGGTGAGATTTTTACAGAATCGATCGGCTGTACTTGCTGCGCCCCGCGGTTTCACCCGCATAAGTTTCGATCCCGTGAGAATATGGGATAAAAAGTATCCTATGTGTTAATCCTGGTTATAAACTATCTGTTTGCCAAATTACATCCAAATCCGTTCAGTAGTTTTTGCGTGAAAGAGTACATCCATCCATCCATACAAACTGACGTTTATAATATTAGTAGGATATATATTTGCATTTAATAAGAAGCTGTTATTTAGACATTAGAAACAGACACTTCAATTTTATATATTTGTACCAATAGATTATAAGATATGAGTAGTCTTTCCAAATCGTTCCGAGTTCGAGCTACGATTTACAATCGCAACACAGACATAAGTACGTACTGTATGTCTTCTCTAGAAAAAAGTTTAATTATGTACGAGAGAGATATAAAAAAAAAACAATAAATAACTCAAATGATGGTCCGGAGATGATTCTAGTTTGATTGATGTTTATATATAATAATATAATATCCTGGACATTTCACACAGCGCCATCTAGTCCCAAGCTAAGCAACCTAATCCTTGTGTTATGGTAACAAGATGGCTGATAAACTACTTATATACATTTTTTTTTTTTTTTTTTTTGTAAATACATACATATTATAGATAGAAATACACCCAGACTCGGAACAAATACATGTAGGTCATACAAATATTTGTTCCGTGCGGGAATCGAACCCGCGACACGCAGCGCAGCAGTCAATCGCTTAACCACTGCGCCAACCGTGCCGTCATATAGGTATCATAAATATTAACGATAGTACGCGCTACAAGGAAAAAGTAAGTAAATTCTCTAACCGGCACTACTATTTTTTTATCTGGCCAAGTAATTGATAACATTGTCAGAAAGGGCAATTAAGTTATCGAATACGTAGCGTGCGTCAATGTGCATTTTGTCGGGCGTGATGTGACTGATGTGAGTTACAGCAGTGCAATTCTGTAACCATCTCACCGTGAAAACGTAGGTGAAGTGAGCGTGGAGTGAGCTGTCATTCCAAATAATGCTATAGGGATTGACACTACTGACAACTCACATCAAGCTCACTTCACTTGAGTTTTCACGGTGAGATTTTTACAGAATCGACCGGCAGTTTCGTGGGTCATCTAACACCAGGGTTGCCAACCCTACTATACTACAGGGTCAAATTAAATTAGGTAGCGAAACTACACAGACGTGATGGGTATATCTAAACATGATGAAACAAAAAATTAATAAATTGATAAATTTTTTTTGTGGGTTCATCGACCGCTGTCGTGTATTTACTTGAAATATCAGTTTAAAAATCCTGAGAGGAGAGAGGAGGCCTGTGCTGTGTCCTAGTAGTGGAAAAATCTACTATATTTTCATTTCAATACAAAATGGCGAAATAGGCTCAATAGGGACAGTAGGTATTAATCTCATAAAAGCTAAAGGGTGTTATAACAGTTATGATGACACATAAAAAACCTGGTAATAAAGGCTCAAAGTACTAATACCGAATGTCACCTATTACTTAAATCTTTTAATTCTGTTGCTTTGTATAACTGAACTGTATGTGATCAGATCACAGAGAATATATCTAAGTATTTTTATTATATTTTCTAAGTATACATTTCTCAATATGTAACGTAATGTTCTTTTTTTTTGAGAAATAAATGTATTTAAACCGAAAGAAGCAAAAAACATACCTACTTACTATATATTTTTTATTTTGTCGCCATCTACTATAGCGATTGGTCATTTCGCGTATTTATGACGGTAACACGGTAACCATCATTGGTCATAATGCGAATTAGTCAATATGCGTCATAACGTATTTTTACAGGCAATGGCTTCAAAAATACTATATTTGATAAAAAAAATATGACAACCTATCTCTAAACTGTTGCAGCCTCAAAACATGATTTCACGGAGAAATCGTCCACCTCAAGGTCTCGATAATGCCGCCGTTGTCCTTGACTTGGAGATTATTAAAATCAAATCATTTATTTGCTTGAATATGGGTAGGTACAATCAACAAAAGAGATAAGTATGCAGGGTCGTCGGATATAGTTGAAGTTTAGTAAGAAACGGATTGATGTTTTCAGATAAAATTTTATTTAATTAATAGAAAACAAACAGTTCATTTATTAAACTAAATTTCATTCGAAAACATCTATCGGTTTCTTACTAAACTTCCAACTATATCCGACGACCCTGCTTACTTATCTCTTTTGTTGACTATACATGGGGTGCTACACACACGTACGGACGCCAGCAGGTCAACCTACCCGAAACTGTCAGATTTTCCCAATCAACCTTGAACCTAACTCTTTAGCAATAAAGTCGAAAATCTATTAAAGAAATCTGACAGATTGTAGTAGCTTGATGTGCTGGCGTCTGTACATACACACACGTATAGGAACTGCCGATCGATTCTGTAACCATCTCACCGTGAAAATTTAGGTGAAGTGAGCGTGGAGTGATCTGTCATTCCAACTAATGCTAGGGATTGACACTATTGACAGCTCACTCTAAGCTCACTTCACCTAACCTAACTATATGTTATGTGTTGTTGTTAAAAAATATATGTTAAGGTAGCAATCAGGTAGTGAATATTTACATTAACAACGCGGTTAAATACAACGCTAAAACTATAGAACTTGAAAGTGGTCAGCCAACCTGACGTCAGGTTGGCTGACCACTTTATTTCTTTGATAAATTTCTTAATGAAAAGGTAGCAAATATTTCACTATAGGTAGTAAATAGTAGCAAGTAGGTAATAAATAGTGCACATGGTCTCAAGGACATATCTCGTTTGGTCCAGCCATCCTGACGCTGACCCTTTTCACGGTGAGATTTTTACAGAATCAATCGGCAGTACAGGTACAGTAGTATTACAGTATAGGTATACCTATGCGTGTAAGTCTATGGAGCGATCTGACTTACAGAGTAGGCTTTTGTTTTTTTTTGTCTTATCTACTTCCTATCCTTTTCTCATTTGCATAAAGCCTTAATAGTAACCGTAGTAAGTTTTTTTTTGTGTGAATATTGTGTGGCTTACTTAACCTCCATGGGTCAAATAAACTTATTTTCTTTCTTTATCCGACTGTTCGCACGTAAAAATATCGCGGTGGGTTTTTTCGCGCTTTGAATTCAAGTTATTAGACATAAGTTACTCCTTATAACATCAGCTATCTGCCAGTGAAAGTCCCGCCAAAATCGGTCCAGCCGTTTCGGAGATTAGCCAGAACAAACAGACAGACAAAAAATCAAAAAACAGCCCTATTTTATTAATGGAAGTGCTGATTATCAGAAAATGCGCTATTATGTCGGATGTATCGCACATCGTACCGAATCGTACGGTTTGCACGCGGCGCGCCCGTGAGCGTATCCGACGTCCGGCTATTTTTTATTTTGTTAGTGCGGATTATTTCTTTTTGTGTGTCGTGTGTCTATGAACCCTGTAGTTACAGTATCTATGACCGTTTAAAGGGATGCCCTTTAGTAATTTAATTGTTAAGTATTTGAAATCAATGATAACACTACAAGGTTTTTTTACCCATAGATGAAACTAATGTGAATCGGTAGAAAAATTAACCCTGAGTATATACTGCAGTGGAAAAAAATTAGACATCAAGTTTTTTTTTAAATTTACTATTTTTATTTAAAAAAAAATGTATTCGTGACTTACAAAAAATAAATAATGACACAGAATACTCCTTTTATACTGATTAGCGTCAGTTTCTGTTAATACAGACTAGCAGTAATCGGGTAATATATTTTTATCCTAAAAACCTTGGTTCCTCTCTTCATAAGTCTTCCAAGTCTTCCAGAAATGTTCACCATGTTCATCACTTACGCTTCCCAGGTTCTCAGGAAAAAAAACCAGGTGTGAATGTAAGAAATGATGTTTTAACGATATGTTCATCCCCATTCTGTGGTAATTCCTCAATAAATTGGAAACAATTTCTTTAAAATCCTCCGATTTATTTTTTCCCAAAAATTATCCACTACTACTATAAATAAATACCATGCATCCTTTTCGACACTGGATAGGTAACCATCAAATTTTTCATCCTTTAATATCTTTCTAATTTGGGGCTCCACAAAGATCACTTTTTTGATTTTGGCATCAGAAAGATTAGGAAAAATGGTTTTTACATACTTAAAAGCAGTTCAATCTTTATCAAGTGCTCTGGTTCATTTTCCTTACATGACTTCATGTAAGGAAAATGAACCATCACTGCCCAGCACTTGCTGGGCAGTGATAAGGCTTAGAATGCAATACAGCCGATCGATTCTGTAAAAATCTCACCGTGAAAATTTAGGTGAAGTGAGCTTAGAGTGAGCTGTTAATGGTGTCAATCCCTAACATTAGTTGGAATGACAGCTCACTCCACGCTCACTTCACCTAAGTTTTCACGGTGAGATGGTTACAGAATCGCACTGCTGGTATGTGCTTCTTGTTTTTGTTGTTAAAACCTGAAGTTTTTGTAAGGCAGAAGTAACAGTCAGTAGCGTGATTGGTTGGTTCTCTCCATAACTGGGACGCCAAATTGAAAGTGTTTTTTTTTCCTGCAGCTCAGTTCATTATCGCATTACACTTCAGTAACCCATTTTTTATCAAGATTTGCTACAGAGATTTGGACATATTGAAAGTAGGCTCGTAACAACATTTCGTGTATGAAAATTTGGGATTTTATAAAAACATTGTAACTAGTAATTCTAGGCATATATTGACTATAACAAACGCCCAACTTTTATTTCATGGTAGGTACTTAATTTTATATTGTTCCAACTCAGTCCGTCTTGCCAAATACATTATTGTATTATATAATAGTTAATCGTAAGCAAAGAAGGAACTTTAATTATTCTTATATATGAATTAGGTAAGTTACCTACACGTCTCGATGTATCTAATAAGAAATTAATAACCCTATATGCAATTGTAAATAGATCCTAGAAATATGTTTATATGATGACGCGACGTCAGTTATAAGAAACTCATGTCAACAACGCAATCATTAATTAAGACGCTGACAAGAGCCAAATAGGCTTGTTTCAAACAATTTTTTAGCCAAATCTATACAGTTTGACACGGCGGAAAAAATATATGTTAATCTTGAACATATTTCTGAGAACCCTGTTGTAACCAAAACACGTTTTCGAAAAGTTTTCTCGATAAAAAAAAATGGTAAACTAACCTCTTAAAATGATCTTCCAACAAAAATATCTGTATTACTTATCAACGTACGTTGGTAAAATTTATAACAATAACGTATCATATTTAAATACAAAACTTGGTTGTTTTTTATTTTTGACTACTCTACTTATTTTTAAGTAATTAATTATTTTATGGTTTGTAAAAAGTTACGAGCGTCGTGTCATCGCGCTTCTCTTTCTTATGTATGCAATCCGACAGTGATCGCTTAGGCGCGCTGCTAGACGGACGTATGTCGCTTTGCCCCGCTAACCGCAATCGGTTCATTTCATATTTTGTTGATTGACAACTTCAAACATACTTATATGTACATTTTTTTTTTCCCGAAAAATATAATAAGTTGTAAAAATATTAGCACGTTGGAAAGACATTGGTATAGGATATTTTTAAATTGTGTATTGTGTAATTGTGTAATTATAATGTTGCGTAATTGTTGGGTTGGGTACCGCAACTAAAAACAAGCACGAATATTATGTTAGCACTGTTTGATTTCCATCAAAACAATACATAAATATTAATAGGTACCTAAATATATACCTCACGGAGTCACGGAACACAACAACCGGAGGCCAATTCAAACCGGCCAAGTGCATGTCAGACCACGCATAGAATAGGGTTCCGTAGTCACCCATAATCTTTCAGGGGGGGTGGGGGGCAATTTTAACAAAAAAATGCGCTTTAAAGTTGAATATCTCGCAAACGAATACCTAAATCAAAAAATCGTCTTGGCAACCTCTCAATGTTTTTAAAGACCTATCTAATGATACACTATGGGGCAGACGCGAGAAAAAAAATCATCTCCACTTTACGTGTAGGGGAGGTACAGACGCCAGCAGGTCATGCTGCCCGAAACTGTCAAATTTTCCCAATCCACCTTGAACCATAATGCTTTAACGATAAAATTGAAAATCTATTAAAGAAATTGGACAGATTGTAGTAGCTTGATGTGTATGGCGTCTGTACCCCAAATAAAAATATTTTTCGTGATTTTATTTTAGCATTTTGCCGACGTGGTAAATACACATATCCATGCAAAGTTTCATCTTTCTATCACTAACCGTTTGGAAGGTAAGCCGAGGACGGACGGACGGACGGACATGACGAAACTATAAGGATTCCGAGACGTGAACTACGGAACCCTAAAATCGTTCTAAATCTAGTCACAATCTCATCTCAGTGACAAGTAACAATCAATGTCAAAAAGTTGTCAAAAATGTAGGGATTTTAGAGGTTTTTTGACAGATTGAGACTGAGATCAGACTGAACGTTCTTAAAATTACGAGAATTGTCCGTCAGATGTTTACCTACTGACCTACTGTTTATTTCATATTCATACAAGAATGCAGTTCTAGATCGTATAAAGAAATATTGCAAGATACACTTATAGGGGCTGTAAACTGACACTAGGCCCATAAATGACGTATGTGGCCTCTAAAGACCAGTTGACGTTTTTCCACTTCAGGGCCCTAATTAACTATGACCACTCAACTCAATGATTCCTTAAATCCTTACTTCGACACCACCTCAATTCCTTAGCTAATCACGCCAACCTCGCGTTCATTTCGCGCAGTTTTGTTCATTGTGTCATATAGAATACGGCCCCAGCTGTGATGGCCACGTTTTCATTTAAAATAATCAGATACTCAGGAATTACTTAATTATTTTTAACAGACTTCAAAAAAGAAGGAGGTTCTCAATTCGGATGTTTTTTATTTTTTGGTTATGTTATTATAACTCTGCCATATATAAACGGATTTGCAAAAATATTTTTTTAATGCATAATGTATGCCTCAGAGGTGATGGTCCCATCCCAAATAAAGATTAGGTTTGCTTGGGTAGTTTTTGAGTTACCTTCGATAATACGATTTTTTTCCACTTGGTTTACTTTGATGATGTTTTACATAGCAAGTAGTGTTTAATGAATTTGTATGGGGTAGGTACAACTAAAAACATTTTTACAAAAAGAAATAACGGATTTCCAAAATAAAAACCATACAAAGTGAAAAATAACTATGTAATTTCGGAATTCGGTGTCAAAAGACGAAAATGCGAAACCAGCGACACCGACTTCCGAAATTAAAGTTATTATTCACTTTTTTTTTTAAGTCTGTAGTTTTTTTTTTGTAAAAATTTATTTTTATGATAAGTTTTAAGGTAGGTAGTTGAATTAGTCAATAAAAACGTTACGGCCAGTTCAAACATTTGGCTCACTAGACTTTTAAATCATAATGTACGTACGTGTCACAGTAGAAGTGGAAAAATGTCAACTAACTTTTGGGGGCCACTGTACCTATCTCGGAATACTTTTTGTACATTCATGGCTAATTGAGGAAGGTTGATTAAATGTGGGTATTTTTTTTTTATAAGAATCTTTTCGTTTGGTGTCATAGTAACATCTTGAGATAAACGGCGTTTTTTCACATGTAGGTACTTACTATGTAGACGATTTGAGGCACCTACTAAGCTTGCGCCGTATTATATTTAGAACCGTATTGCCAGTCCGTTGACATGTTCACAGAATGTATCTATGACCGCTATTTTGGCAAATAAAACTAAATTTTCAAAAATTAATTCATACAAAAACGTCGAAAGTAGACCATTTTTGCTCAAAACGATAGTACACAAAAGCGTCGAACTTCATCTAATTCTAGTGCAATAACAATTTAAAAAATAATTATTTTCGTTATTGTTATTTTCCACTTTCACGTTATTTACGAGTTTGTACTGATTCACGAGTTTATCCGTAACATAATTAGCAAATATAATTAATTAATTCAGGTAATATTAAAATTAACGATAAAGTTTTATGTGAATAACTTAAGTAACGATAAAAAAAATAGGAAAACTTTTAAACTTTGCCTAAAACCAACTTTTACACAAATATTATCCGACTAATATTATAAACGCGAAAGTTTGTATGGATGGATGGATGGGTGGATGGACGGATGGATGTTTGTTACTCTTTCAAGCAAAAATTACTGAACGGATTTGGATAAAAATTAGTACATAGATAGTTTATAACCAGGATTAACACATATAATACTTTTTATCCCGATATTCCCACGGGATCGACACTTATGCGGGTGAAACCGCGGGGCGCAGCTAGTCTTCTATTATAATAAATCTGTAGAAGTGTAAATTCTGTATATTGAAAATATCAAAAAAAGAAATGGTAGGGGGTGTTACTAGACCGACACCGAACCCAAAAATGGGATTAAAAAATGTTTTGTCTGTCTGTCTGTCAGTCGGTCTGTCTGTCTGTCTGTTTGTTCAGGCATCACGCAAAAACTACCGGTTCGATTATGATGAAACTTGGTATAATTATTCTTTAATATCCTGGGCACCACACTGGGTACTTTTTATCCCGGAAAAGTATATACAATAAAAAACAAATTTAATTTTGCGGTTCGATCCCTAGACCCAATTACTGTAACAACCGCAAATAATAAGTTTGTCGTAGGTTACGTCACCCGCAGTGGAGTTCATTTTTATTCCTTTTAGTTTTTAGAGTTATTTAGGTTTATTTTTATAAGTCGTAGGTATAGATTTTAATTTTAAAGTATAGGTAGTATATTTGATAGTGTAAGTAGTGACCGTAGGTTATTTTATAATACTGTTAGGTAGGATTAGTCATTGGTACAGATCAGGGGTTCCCAACCTTTTCTAGGTCAGGGACCACTTTTATATTATTCTTGTTAGCAGGGACCACTATGTAGGTATAATAAAAATAAACTGTAATAATCAAACTGAAACTTTAATGAAAAACTTGAGAGGTGTCAAGGGACACCCGGATGGAACGAAGTTCAAAGAGAGAGAGAGACAGACAGAGAAACACGCGCACGCCGCACGGCTTTCAACTACCTATAGCAAAAAGTGTCGTTCCAACTTTTGGTCTTAATTTTTTCCGTCTAGCCCCTTTTCGCAACGCGCGATAAGGAACTTCGTTCCAAAACTTAATAGGAATTACATACGGCGGCCCGACGTACCGCCCCCTCCACCCGCGCTCTTCTCACTCACTGCACGGCGACCAACGGCTCACCGCCCGCTAAATTTAAAATCGTTCGCGGACCACATTTTGGCTTATGCGGACCACTGGTGGTCCACGGACCACTGGTTGGGAACCACTGGTATAGATATTAGTTTTTAGGGATTTTGCTTATTTATTGAGTTTAGATTAGTTATCATCAGAAATAGGTTTATTTAGGTAGGTAGGTATTTTATTTTCTGTTACTGAGTTTTTGGAACGAAGTTCCTTATCGCGCGTTGTGAAAGGGGGCTAGACGGAAAAAATTCTTACGAAAAGTTGTCACGACACTTTTTGCTATAGGTAGTTGTAAGCCGTGCGGCGTGCGCGTGTTTATCTGTCTGTCTCTCTCTCTCTCTCTTTGAACTTCGTTCCATCCGGGTGTCCCTTGACACCTCTCAAGTTTTTTTTAAATTAGGTAGGTACCTACTTAGGTAAAGATATCATATAGGTACCCTCTTAATCACCACTAATGAGACACAATTAATTTTCTATTGTAATTAGCCACAAAATAAAGATGCCGCGAGATAGATGGCATTCTGGGGAAGCACATACATTTTATCCTGTTAGCATGTTCCCGTGGGATAATTTCCGACATCCACGCGGGCGAAGCCGCGGGCAGAAGCTAGTACTTAATATAATTATGTGTATTCAAAGGAACTTAATACCGATGCGTGATTATAATATAGGTATAGGTATAGCCCGTCAGCAAGGTGGTAGCTTAATGGTGGCCTACTGGTAACGGCCTTGTAAGTCGTAGGTTCGAACCCAGGCGATTTACTGTATGTAAATTATTTCATCACCACTGTTCTCAAAACGGCGAAGGAAAACATCGAAAGGAAACGGTGTCCTACAACCAAAAATTCGAAGACCTTTGACATCTACCAACCCGCACTGGGCTCGCGTGGGGGAATACGGCCCACTCCCTCTCACAGAGAGGAGGCCTTACAGCCTCAGGTGCATAGGACGTAAATTAGAGTACCACTAGTAGACGCTATTTTAAGGCACCCATAATACCAATATTATTTATGTTATGGTACTTATACGTACTTAATATAACATGGGTGTCTTAATGATCTTTATCAGTTTAACCAGTGAACCGAACAGAAGGCAGTACAAACAAGATTTTATTATCAATAAGCATAATAATATATGATGTCATGAATAGTACGCCTTAAATCGTGTAATTGTAAGTAGTATAATAGTGTTTACAATGTGCGTGTTATCGATTAGAAAAATACCTACGCAATTATATATAATCAGGTATTTGTGCCTGAGAATGTGGAAATCATTCGGTAGGTAGGTCATTCATCTATTAAAAAAAAGTCATTTTTCTTTTTTTAAATCATAATAATACACGACGAATCTTACGAAGGGGTAGCGTATTACCCAGTAACTGGGTTGTGGAGGTCAGATAAACAGTCGCTCCATGTAAAATACTGGTATATAACTGCATCCGATTAGACTGGAAGGCGACCCCAACATAGTTGAGAAACGGCTAGGCAGATGATGATGATGATGACACGACGAGGGACACAATTTAATCAAAATCAAAAGTCATTTATTCAAATTAGGCTGAGAGTCAGCACTTTTCGAACGTCAAAATTACAAAAGACAGTCCCCCAAAAACGCCCGCCCTTCACCACTTCCTAGTGCTATCGCTGGGAAGAAGAAGTGGCGCAACAAACTTCCCAGCAGCACAGCTGTCTGTTCAGTTAGAATATAGTGCATGTATACAATACTAGGAACCTATGTTCAGTAATTAACATTACAAGAAACTTAAATTATTTGCCATAAAATATGTCAGCTAGCCACGCCAATATACCAACAAATATAATAAAAACTATACGTACTCAAGCTGAAAAATAATTAATTCAAATGGAAATAAATATCATAATCATTTAGGTATTGCACTTTTGAATGAACCCGTTTACTTATTTTAAACCGACTACAAAATTTTATCCTGAGGGCTTAGATTTCTAGAATCATGTGGGTAGTACAGAATCCATGTCAAAAGTATTTGTTACGTTCCACCGTGTAGGTATGTATATCACAAGCACAACTATTCATTCGACCCCTTTATTCAAAAATGTTGCTTAAAGTTAAAAATCGTTTAAACGTCTCTTAACTTTAATCATCGTTTATGAATAAAGCCCTCAATTTAACACTGTTTTAACAAAAAGTTCATCATCTGCATAGCCTTTTCCCAACTATGTTAGGGTCGGCTTCCAGTCTAACCGGATTCAGCTGAATAACAGTATTTTACATGGAGCGATTGCCTATCTGACCTCCACAACCCAGTTACTGGGTAATACCCCTTGATAAGACTGGTTGTCAAACTTTCGGGCTTCTGACTACCCGTAACGACTGTCAAAGATTCACGAATGATACAAAGATATAAACTAAAATGCAATGCAATTTACTGTAGGTATGAACCTAGTTGGTATAAGTACCATATCGAATATATTTATTAGGCTACCCTAATAAATAATCAGCGTAGGTGAAGCTACGGATAGGTAAAACTAAATAATAAAAACATGTTTACAGCAACAAGCGTAGTGTTGATTTTACGTTTCTTAAAAAAAAACATGACGTTAAAATGACTGATTACAGTGAACCACAACCGAAATAATGTATCAATGAGATAACCGATTTTCGACCAATATAGCAGTACGACGTATTTAAATCACACTCATGCTGCTTGTAATTTATAAAATATGGTCACCTGAAGAGTATTTCTTTTAATTTAGTTAGAATTTCAGACAGTATATGTGACCTAGGTATACAACTTGTTTTTTATGAAGAAAGTTTTTTTTTTAATTCGAACCTTCCTACCTACGTTTAGTACCTACGGCTAACCAATTTCTTCGATAAACTTTCCATTGGAAGTTGTCAAGCAAACTCTAAAATTTAATAACCAAGTCACATGTAGAAAAGTACCTAAATGAAACATACAATGATGTTTTTGCCCGTAGTTACTGGTTGTGGTCAACATAAATAGGTATTAAGTTAACACTTTCTTTCTAATTATTCACAGCTTGAAAAGTATTTATTTAGGTACCTATTTAGATAAGAAACTGCAGCACCAAACATTGAAACAATTCGCCTGTAACGCAACGAACTCGAAAATCTAAGAGCACACTTGATCTATATGCTGATTATTAAACAGCTAGGTACTCACCCTGTCTTTAGGTACCATGGCGATGGTAAAAGCACACATTGCGAGAATCACCAGCAGTTTTCGCGTCATGGTCACAAATGCCGCTGCTCGACAGAAAGTCTTTTACTTGCGAAAAAAGTTTGGCGCGCGCGGTGACGGAGCGTGCCGGAGTGGCGTCGGCGGCCAGGCGCGCCGATATAAGTACCTACGTACGCGGGCACAGAGTGAAGAGGCCCGACGGACGTCGCATCACCTCCACCGCTATAGATTTTCCTAACAAAATCATCACTACTGTAGTACGATACGATACGACCATTTATCTACATTATTGTTTGTAATTTCGCTGACATGAATGAACGGGCCTATATGTGATAGCGATAAATAAACCAACGACACGCGTCATATTGTATTGTTATTGTAGTGATTCACGGTTGAGTTCAAACAAAAACACTTTTAAATAGCTAAGGGCTGTAGATAACCATGTAGAATAAACTTTATGTAACTAATATTTAGTTTAATTAATCGTAGTTACATAAAGAATAAAAGTGGCAACACCGGTAAGATAGGTACAGTAACAATATTATGAAACTAATCTGCAGGGTACTACGATTCTGTAAATAGGATCTTGTGTAAAAATCTTACTCACTCAGGCTAAAAAACATACACGTTACCTAAGTCAAGTGGTACCAAATCAATACCTAAAAAAAAAAAATATTTAAAAAAAATGTAACCAAGTGTAATAAAGTTACCTATTTTGTTTTATTTGCAAACTTTGACGTCTAGAGTTTGCAAATCCAGTTTTGCCTAAAACATTATTTATAGACTATTTGAATTCTTAATTGTAAGCCCATTCTTTATTGTATTGTTGTTTTTGCTTATCTACGCAACGTGCAGTGCATATTTTAAGGTACATAATTTTGCGATTGCAAAAACTCGGCAGCTAAAAAGTACCTAACTGATAATAGTATTAAAGGCCAAAAAAAATAAAAATAAAAAAAAAATAACGTAGGTATCTGCATCCTCTCCTTTTCCCAACTATGTTGGGGTCAGCTTCCAATCTAACCAGATGCAGCTGAATACCAGTATTTTACATGGAGTGACTGCCTATCTGACCTCCACAACCCAGTTACTGGGTAATCCGATACCCCTTGGTAAGACTGGATGACAGACATTCGGGCTTCTGACTACCCGTAAAGAAAGAAAATTAACGAATCTACAGGGTCTTTTTAGATTAAGTAGCTGTCGAAACAGGTAGGTCTATCTAATAGCATAAAAAAATACTATTTCCTATAAGTAGGTACTCATATTTCTAAGTAAACACATCATGTAAGTACGCGTAGTTACTTTGCAAATATGATTTTATAAAATATTTCTTTTTTTGTTATATTGGTATCACGCTTGTAAAGTTTCGCCAGTCAATTTAAAAAGAACCTGTATATTTTTCCGAGAAGCCTATGTGACTCAAAGTACTTTAAAAAAAAAACAACCATGGCAAAAGCTGTGGAACCGGAGTGGTACAGCTTGCCCTGCCCTGACGACAAATTTATGTTTACTGTTGCATCATCCAGAACTTCGAATGCAAATAAGTAGATATTAATAGAAAGATAATGGTTTTCTTACAAGTCTACTAAGCTGAAAAATTGGTTTCTTTTCAGGTTTATTAACAAAAAAAGAACTTATTAGGGCGTTTTTCTAATGTGAAGAAAAACTGCAACGCTTTTTTTTTAAGATAAATTCAATCGTAACACAAATACCATGCAATTACTCCTATTGAAGGTCCACAAATCGAGGAACCATTCCACCAGGCCAAGCTTAAAAAATAGTACCTACCTACCGCAATATGTTTGAAAAAAACGTTTTACAAAAAAAAGAAAAAACAATCTACCTCCAAACAAAACACCACAAAGTGAAAAATAACTTTAATTTCGGAAGTCGGTGTCTTCCGTTTTGTATTTTCAATTTTTGCCACCGACTTCCGAAATTAATAGTAGGTTATTCACTAAGGGGATAAGTGTCCTAATGTCGCGGGCGCTATTTTGCATCCAGAGGCTGCAGTCTCGACATTCATAGCGATCGCTTTACGACCGAATTCGGTCGCAAAGTCCTGTCACTCCATACATTACACCTGTCAATCCGGGACTTTGCGACTGAATTCGGTCGGAAAGCCTATGCATGTCGAGACTGCAGCCCCTGAACTCAACATTCTAGGGCTCCCGAGCGAAGCGAGGGAGTTAGGACTAGAATCCTGAGTGCAGTGAGGGATTCAAGCTCGCCCAAGACGAGGACACCTTTTATCCCGGAGGAGAAACTACTCTACTTTTTGCACCTACTGCGAGGTAATAAACACCAATTTGATTATAGAATTAGTAGTTTATGAAACTGTTAAATAACTGGGGAATACCTAGTTATGTGCAGTTTCATACACTATTTATCCAACTACGTGACAGGACGGGGTTATGTTTTTATGCGTACTTAACCAAGTAGGTTTGTATGTGGAATTCCTTACCCGTTTGAATGCTTCGAGGGTACGAAGCATTCAAACGGGTACATATTTGAATGTCGAACATTAAAATACCTACGTGTAAAATGTCAACGTTCAAAACATCGAAAATTTAAATATCGATTATATCGTAATATCGAAAATTGTTATACCTAAGCTTAAAATGTCTAATATTGAAATGCCGAGTGATAAAAATATCTAATGATTAAAAATATCGATAATCATTATACCTAAGTTCAAAATGTCAACATTTAATACACTTTAGTTCATTATATTTACGTTAAAAATACCTACTAGTTAAAATATCGAACTTGAAATAGGAAAAAATGTCGGTAGATTTGAAATTGTCACACTCTGCCAACGCATAAGTCAACTCATTAGTCTGTCCACTGCAAACGTTTAACGTATTGTTTAGCGAATAATTATTATCATGCAAGCATGCAGCGTGCAAGCAAGCATGCATCATGTAAGCGAGCATGCATCATGCAAGCGAGCATGCATCATGCAGCAGGCATGGTTTCTGTCACGGCTCCGGCGCTGCGGGGCTCCGGCTGTCCCATGCGAGCTTATCGTCGTCGATGGTTTTAACGCTCACCACCGCAGCTTCGGCTTGCTGGCCGGCTTGGCCGGCCAGCCTCAGCCGCGCCGGCGGGCGTTAAAGCCACCTCCGCCTCAGCTCGCGGACCGCCTCGCCCCTCCGCGCCTACGCGGGCTTAAATTACACTCTAGGGGTAGGGCAGACAAGATCACAAGACCACGTGGAGTCGGTTTTGCAGCGATTTGTTTCCGTCACTAATTTTTGTAGCACAACATATAAATAAATATCGATATTTAGGACATTCGATACTCTGTACTTCGATATTTAAGCCTTTCGATTTTCGATGTCATGTTTGTCGATAATTAGATATATTGGACGTAGGTTATCTAACTATTCGACAATATAAACTTACGTTATTTTAATTTTCGGTTTTATGGTCGTTCGATATTTAAATTTTCGATGTTTTGAACGTTGACATTTTACACGTAGGTATTTTAATTTTCGAAATTCAAATGGGTACATATTAGAATTTCGAAAGACTCCACGTGGTCTTGTCTGCCCTACCCCTAGAGTATAATTTAAGCCCGCGTAGGCGCGGAGGGGCGAGGCGGCCCGCGAGCTGAGGCAGAGGTGGCTTTAACGCCCGCCGCCGCGGCTGAGCCAAAGCTGCGGTGGTGAGCGTTAAAACCATCGACGACGATAACCTCGCGTGTGACCGCCGCCGGAGCCCCGCAGCGCCGGAGCCGTGACAGAAACCATGCCTGCTGCATGATGCATACTCGCTTGCATGATGCATGCTTGCTTGCACGTTGCAGAGTGTGACAATTTCAAATCTACCGACATTTTTTCCTATTTCAAGTTCGATATTTTAACTAGTAGGTATTTTTAACGTAAATATAATGAACTAAAGTGTATTAAATGTTGACATTTTGAACTTAGGTATAATGATTATCGATATTTTTAATCATTAGATATTTTTATCACTCGGCATTTCAATGTTAGACATTTTAAGCTTAGGTATAACAATTTTCGATATTACGATATCATCGATATTAAAATTTTCGATGTTTTGAACGTTGACATTTTACACGTAGGTATTTTAATGTTCGACATTCAAATATGTAACCATTCAAACGGCCGGATGGATTTTAATACATGAGGTATATCTATCGACTCGCTTGGGTTGCGCGAAGGTTGGGCTAGGTTTGGTTTTTATAAAATCAAAATGGCGAATTTTAGACGAAAACAACTAAGATCTTGAAAAAAAATTGAGTAGGTACTGTTACTTTGTGGGGTATCAAAAATAAAGGGCGTGAGATGACGATTCCAAAAATATAACACACTAAAAGGATTAAAAATAAAATGACTACCTACATAAATCAAAACCTGACTGCAACTAAGATTCAAAACTATCTCACGTGTCAAGCGGTCTGATGCAGTTGGTGGCATCAAATCTGAGATTGAACTAAAATAACATACCTACTGCCTGTCGGGTTTTTAATTTTTCTATCTAATCTCATGCATTTCTATAAAAATTACAATAAATAATATCGTTAATGGAGCGTCAGCCCAAATTTAACATTCTAATGCGAGGGTACCTATATTTTTGGTTAATATTTCCACGCGATTTTCTCAGTTGACGTTCCAAATTCAAATCCCATTAATCACCAGCGGGTCATAGTAATATTAATGCCCGGCTAGAGCCTAGGCCTTAAATGACTTGCTTTAGGTTAGATTTGCATGACATATGTATAATTTGACGTTAGCGAGCAGGTGGTGTGAAAAGTTATTTTCACTTCTCATGCTCTGAAAGTGCTTCTTTGTGCAGGGTATAGGCTGCACAAAATCGAATTTTGTGCACAAGGGCATTAACGTATCTACTCATAAATGTATTATATTAAGGCAAAGAAAATGAGCCATACAGCCAAATGCAATAAGAAGTTCATAGATAGAATTCGTTATTATATAATATTTACTTTAATTTATTTGCCTTATGTGTTTTTTTAAGATATAATAGATATTAAAATTTTAATTCAAGTACGGTAGGTTAGTTGATTTAAGAAAATTATTATTACAAAATTAATTTAATAGTAGGCTGTATAGGTCTGCAGCCTAATATCAATGTCGTAAGATTTAAAAACAATTTCCTTCAGTATTCAAAACTGTTCTAATTTTACTTTGAATTTTAATTAAAGAAATGTTATGTTATACTACTGTTTTATTTCCTCGCAATCGAAGTGAAAAGCAGAGTTTATAACTCGTCCACAAAACCATTTTTATCCTCGACATTACTATCAGCCCTCGCCTTCGGCTCGGGCTGCTAAAAGTCTCGGATAAAAATGGTTTGTTTTGTGCACTTGTTGTAAAATCTACTATTTACACTTCGTAGTGTTTTTTTTATGGAGGTCGGTTGTTTTTTGTTTGAAAGAAGTTGAAGTTTTTATTTTTCCTTTTTTTTTTTTGTTGTACCTACCCCACAACACATAGAAAAAATACGTATTATTAGCTAACTAAAAAATTAGCCAAGCAAAGTTTATATTTATGTTGGAGGAATTGTAGATCGATTTCAACAATTATTTTTTTAATGGATAAACCCCCCTAAATTTATATAGGTCCCATATACATTTTGAGGCATACAGGGTAGGTATGCTTAATTTATCCATTAAAAAAATAATTGTTGAAAACGATCTAGATACAATCATTCCGAGATCCTCCTTTTTGAAATCTGTTAATTATGTAAAGATACGGCACTTGCAATGGCATGCATCGTGGCTAATTGGCTATCACAATGCATCCCATGAAATTTTCCACTAAGCCACCAAAGAAAAGTCATAGGAAAGTGAACGACACATCTTCGTTTACTTGAAATTTTACCAGTAATTTTGATTTAAAAACCAAACTACTAAACCGATTTTGTTGAAATTTCTATGGGACCAATCTGAAAGTATATCCTTTCAAATAAAAAACCATTTTGCTAATCGGCTTATAAATAACGGAGCTCTAAGGTAACAACATTAAAAAAAAAAACAATCAAATTGAGAACCTCCTCCTGTTTTCGTCGTTTTAATTCGGTTAAAAAGAGGAAATACTCCAGGTGTAGGTACAGACAAATTGAGTAAAAGAAAAAAAAATTTACCATCAGAAGACAGGGTGTTATTGTTACGTAAGGCAGATAGCTAGCTGGCACCCTAATTGCGTAACACACTAACAATCTCTATCTGAATAATTTTGAAGGATATTGGCGCCGATTCCCATGTTCACAAACTAAACTAAGTAGTTCAATGCATCTTTTTCTTTATATTTCATTTAGAAAAGGACAGAAGATAAATATTAGTTTAGTCCTGTCAAATTAAGATATACAATATAGAGAAGAGATAGACAAGCAGTGCGATTCTGTAACCATCTCACCGTGAAAACTTAGGTGAAGTGACCGTGGAGTGAGCTGTCGTTCCAAATAATGCTAGGGATTGA
This sequence comes from Apamea sordens, assembly GCA_945859715.1. Taxonomy (NCBI): domain Eukaryota; kingdom Metazoa; phylum Arthropoda; class Insecta; order Lepidoptera; family Noctuidae; genus Apamea; species Apamea sordens. The sequence goes on along the minus strand of OX243998.1, from coordinate 12,319,237 downwards.
CACTACTGACAACTCACATCAAGCTCACTTCACTTGAGTTTTCACGGTGAGATTTTTACAGAATCGACCGGAAGTTTAGACGTGATTAAAAACATGGCTACTAAAAATACGTCAATTTAAGTCAGGTGTTGACTAATTTGTAAAAACTAAACTAATATTTATCTTCTGTCCTTTTCTAAATGAAATAGATAGAAAAAGATGCATTGAACTTAAATTTAGCAAAGGAATCAGCGCCATTGCTAACCCATCACACATAATAAAGGCGAAAGTTTGAGAGTGTGTGTGTGTGTGTGTATTTGTATGTTTGTTACTTCTTCACGCTCAAACGGCTGGACCAATTTTGATGATTAATGATATTTGGTATGGACGTAGCTCATACCCTGGATTAACGCATAGGATACATTTTATCCCGATATTCCCACGGGATCGAAACTTATGCGGGTGAAACCGCGGACGGACGTTGACGAAATTCTTATAATTATTTTCTAAGTGCACTATTCATTATTTCAGCCGAAAGACGTCCATTGCTGGACATAGGCCTCCCCCAAGCACATCCACATCGACCGGCTACCGGCACAAGGTCGTCGGTGAGGCCTTCCAACGCTACGTCTTCCGGTACGTAGTCGCCACTCCACAACCTGTCAGCCCCATCGGCCATCTGTTCTGCGAGCAATGTGCTCTGCCCACTGCCACTTAAGTTTGGCAATTCTTCGTGCTATGTCGGTTACCTTGCACTATTACAGCCGTACAAAGAGAACCATTTTGATTGATGTTACTATCGGGAGATCGTGTATGTATATTAGTGCGGCCCTACTACGCTACCCTGTGGGACACCATATCTTACGTATCTTGATTTTGATACATAAATGGTTTTTAATTTACTAACATAACCACATATGGGTTCCTTCTATCTGCCAGAATCTTGATGCTCCGAAATTTATTTGGCATAACACACTTGGCATAATCTTCTTTAAACGAATATTTTTAAGGCATAGTCAAGTCATGCATAGGCAAGTGATTTAATATAATTATTGTTTGGCCGAATGTTTATATGTCCGAATTTACAATGGCATAGTTTTAAGATAGCAGAATTTTATTTGGCATAATTACCTTTGGCAAAGTTAAAATTTCGCATAATTTTGTTTAGCATAACGTTCACTTCGCATACATATGAAAATGGCAGAATTTCGTTTGGAATAATTTTATTAGGCATATTGACATTTCTATACAATAGCATTTTTAACCTTAAATTAAAACATTGTCGTGAAAAGTCAATAATATGTTGTGCTACAAAAGGTAGTGACAGAAACGAATCGCTGCAAAACCGACTCCACGTAGTCTTGTCTGCCCTACCAAGTGTAATTTAAGCCCGCGTAGGCGCGGAGGGGCGAGGCGGCCCGCGAGCTGAGGAGCAGGTGGTATTAATGCTCGCCGCCGCAGCTGAGGCTGGCCGGCGAATCCTGAAATCCGGCCAGCAAGCCGAAGCTGCGGTGGTGAGCCTTAAAACCATCTGCGGCGATAAGCTCGCGTGGGACCGCCGGAGACCCGCAGCGCCGGAGCCGTGACAGAAACCATGCCTGCTGCATGTTGCATGCTTGCATGCTTGCTTGCATGCTTGCTTGTATGCTGCATGCTGCATGCTTGCTGCATGCTTGCTGCATGCTTGCTGCATGCATGGTGTATGCTTGCTTGCATGTTTGCATGCTCGCTTGTATGCTGCATGCTTGCTTGCATGCTGCATGCTTGCTGCATGCATGGTGTATGCTTGTTTGCATGTTTGCATGTTTGCATGCTTGCTTGCATGCTGCATGCTTGCTGTATGCATGGTGTATGCTTGTTTGCATGTTTGCATGCTCGCTTGCATGCTGCATGCTCGCTTGCATGCTGCATGATTGCTGCATGCATGGTGTATGCTTGTTTGCATGCTGCATGCATGGTGAATGAATGAATGAATTTTCTGTAATGATTATGGATATGAAATGTATGCCAAAAGATGATTCTAACTCTAAACTTTCTGAGATATGATAGTTCTGCCTTTTAATGACTATCGATATGAAATGTATGCCAAAAGACGATTCTGACTGTGAACTTTCTGCGATATGATGGTTCTACTTTTTAATTATTATGGATATGAAATTTATGCCTAAAGATGATTCTGACTAACAAAATTATGAATTTTGAATGTATGATAAATGACTGTCTGCCAAACGATTTTCTGCGAAATGAATCCGCTGTTATGCAAAACAATATTATGACATAAAAAGTTCTGCTATAAAGGGTAGACCCACCACATATAGAAACTGTACATTAGCCGTACATACGTACGATTCTATTAGCTATAGGATGTTCCCTCTTTTACCATAACTATGTATTTTTTATAAGAGAACGTTATGGTTCATATGATCAAAAGCTTTGGTCATGCCAGTACAAATTGCACAGACAGGATTTCACTTATCCACAGATGACATGATATTAACTAGTAGATCAAATAGTGATAGTGCCATATTAATCGTGGTATTCTTACGAAATCCCTTTTGTTCTTTTCAAAATAATTCATACTTTTCGAAATAGGTTCTTTATAATTATTATGAATGATAAATTGAGATGACATTCTCAATTTGGAGCCTTATCCACCACGTCGCCCAGTGTATGTTGGTAGATGTCATACGTCTTCGACTCGTATACTTATTAATTGCGTATTGTTTATTTTATTTTCATCTAACAATAACATGCTACTATCATCTCTAACTAATGCGTAGAATTTGAAGACTTCTATGAAAGCGATAAGATAAAACTATGTTACGATTCGGATCACGCTATGCTGTTATCGACTGATGATTTACACATTGTCAAACGTTAAAGTTTTCGTGGCGGCACTTTTATTTGGGAGGCCGCGGGACCTATGACCCTATGGAAATATACAATACGGACCGTGGAACTTTTATGAGGAAAACATCATGCCACTGATTCATGACCCCTTCGGGGCTCGAAGATTCGGGAACACTTAATTGGTCTCCGTTGTTTATGTTATGCCATACCATAAGATTAACAACTGACACCAATTATGAGTTCCCGAATCTTACACAAGAAACAATGTAAAACTAAGTATGAATTGCGCATTGCGTTCTTGATATCTAGTAAGTATTTCAGTATTTGTTTATTTTAGTTTTTAGTTTAGTAGTACTTGCCAATGGCGCCGATTCCCTTGTTCACAAACTAAACTAAATTTAAGTTCAGTGCATCTTTTTCTTTCTATTTCATTAAGAGAAGGACAGATTGACAGAAGATAAATATTAGTTTCGTTCTGTCAAATTAAGATAAGTACTCCATAGACAAACTAGACGTGATTAAAAACATGACGACTTAAAATACGTCAACTTACGTCAGGCGCCGACTAATTAGAAAGGACTAGCTAGACTAATATTTATCTTCTGTCCTTTTCTTAATGAAATAGAAAGAAAAAGATGCACTGGATCTAAATTTAGTTAAGTTTGAGAACAAGGGAATCGGCGCCAATAACTTTACAGTGGCCTCCAAAAGGTAGTTGACATTTTTATACTTAGGCTGTGACTCACCATCTTATGGTTTAAAATTCTAGTGATCCAAATTTTTGAACTGCTATAACGTTTTAGTTGACTACTTAATTCAACAACCTTACACTTATCATAAAAAATCAAGTAATCCCTATTGTAATAAGTATGGGAGACACGGGGGTGGCATAAAGCGGCGTTGCCTATCTGTATCATTATCAATTTCCTTTTATTCCCTTTACTTACGTACCTCCCTACATGCAGGACGTCACGCATCGACTGAACCGGTCAGGAGGAAAGGATAACAGTGTCGGTATATCGGAAGGAGATAGGTCACGGAATTCCACAAGGGTAGGTCCGTGCCCAGATTCGACCCTTGTGTAACCCCGCAACGTGCTCCGTGAAACAACAGTTTTTGTGGAACTTTGAATCTCGGTAATTGTCTGTAAATAGTAGTAGTAAAAAGTTGGAGCTATGGGTCTAGCTTATCGATCAGTCAATGTATTTTGTGGCCGCCAGGGCAAACTACTGAGACCTTTTCCTCTTGTTGAAGGTATTAATTTTTAGTAAGGAAATATTTAACAGAACCTCATAAAATTTTTTTGGACTTCACATGATTGTCGCTTTTTTTGTAATTATGAGCGTCTTTTACATTCATGTTCAACGGAAATGCCCATTGTGATCTTTTTATTACGCTGTGCTATTAATCTAATTGATCGTTCTGATTTTCAATTGATATTCTAACAAACTGCGTACGCTTTTTTTACCTTTCGCCCTTCTCTATGCAAAAATATATAAGTTTAACAATCTCATATATATATTCCATCATTTTGATTTTGAGGATTCTTCTCAGATCTCAAATGCGTATGCAGCACCTTCCCTCAGACAATGGCCCACCTTCTATCTTGCGCTGCATGCCCCGTCACCTATGGACTTTAGGTCAGGAACCCTTATTAACCCCTATAGCCAGTTCCGTCAGCCTATCCGCGGTTTAACTCAAATTCTGGTACTAAAAAGCTGTAAATTTGCATGCTAAATATAAACAAACAAAAAAAAAACGGGATCACGTGACCATTTCTCTGAGGGTAGCAGAATAATGACGTCAGAATTATTTGGAAAACTGAAAAAAGTACTTATTAAACACTTGAGTAGCACGTTATGTTACCAGCATAGTTATTCGAAACATCCGACAGGCTATCGTATCGCAAATGACACATTTAGATAATCCATTTTACCTTGCCCCCGGCAGCAAACAGGGGGCCTACTCCGAAGTGCAAAGTGCGAATGTTCGGATCGGACCGACACATGGCCGAACCGAATATTATTGAAAAATTCGAAAAACGTTCGGATCGGCTCAGTTGGGTCGGGACCATAGTAAATATTCGAAAGAGTGTAGGAGTGTAGGATCGGAACCGACCGAACCAAATAGAAATTTAATAGCAGGAAACGGCCGAACATTCGGCCGATACTACTTCGGAGTAGACCCCCTGCTGTCGGAAGAATTTTCAATCTGACAAAATTTTCGGGTTTTGTACTAGTGATCAGCGATTGATAACAGTGCTTGATGTTCGATACGGTACGGAAGCATATCAAGTGGTTGTGAATAGCTATGCATTTTGAACGTGGCTTAAATGGCAGCACATTATGTCATCAGCCCCCCCGGAGCCCAGAATCTGGATTTGTGCGTGGTTGATGGCAAGAGGCTTGTCCCCATATTACCCTTATTATTACATAGCTTCTGCCCGCGGCTTCGCCCGCGTGGATGTCGGAAATTATCCCACGGGAACGTGCTAACAGGATAAAATGTATGTGCTTCCCCAGAATGCCATCTATCTCGCGGGCCCTTTGTGGCTAATTACAATAGAAAACCAATTGTGTCTCATTAGTGGTGATTAAGAGGGTACCTATATGATATCTTTACCTAACTAACTACCTAATTAAAAAAAAACTCAATAACAGAAAATAAAATACCTACCTACCTAAATAAACCTATTTCTGTTGATAACTAATCTAAACTCAATAAATAAGCAAAATCCCTAAAAACTACATAATATCTATACGAATGACTAATCCTACCTAACAGTATTATAAAATAACCTACGGTCACTACCGACACTATAAAAACACTACCTATACTTAAAAAATTAAAATCTACCTATACCTACGACTTATAAAATTAAACCTAAATAACTCTAAAAAGTAAAAGGAATAAAAACGTCGCACAGATAATACTGCGGCACCCTACGTAACCTACGACAAACTTATTATTTGCGGTTGTACAGTAATCAGGTCTAGGGATCGAACCGCAAAATTAAGTTTGTTTTTTATTGTATATACTTTTCCGGGATAAAAAGTACCCAGTGTGGTGCCCAGCCGGTCGATTCTGTAAAAATCTCATCGTGAAAACTCAAGTGAAGTGAGCTTGATGTGAGTTGTCAGTAGTGTCAATCCCTAGCATTATTTGGAATGACAGCTCACTCCACGCTCACTTCACCTAAGTTTTCACGGTGAGATGGTTACAGAATCGCACTACAGGATATTAAAGAATAATTATACCAAGTTTCATCGTAATCGAACCGGTAGTTTTTGCCTGAACGCACAGACACCTGCCGTGCGATTCCGTAACCATCTCACCGTGAAAACTTAGGTGAAGTGAGCGTGGAGTGAGCTGTTATTCCAACTAATGCTAGGGATTGACACTATTGACAGCTCACTTTAAGCTCACTTCACCTAACTTTTCACGGAGAGATTTTTACAGAATCGAGCGGCTGAACGTGATGCCTGAACAAACAGACAGACAGACAAAAATTTTTTTAATCACATTTTTGGGTTCGGTGTCAGTCTAGTAACACCCCCTGCCATTTATTTTTTTGATATTTTCAATGTACAGAATTTTCACTTCTACAGATTTATGATAAGTATAGATAGATTAATTATAACTCACGAAATGTGGTGTCTTCACACCCGCTGTTTTGCGGCATAGTGTGCAGCTGATCGATTTGTGTTGTGGAGTATTTTTTCTGAATCCAACTAACAACCAAAGTCAAAGTCAAAACGTTTATTGCAAACTAAGTGTACAATGTTGGTGTTATGTTATGTTAGTAGATAGTTATGACTTAGCAGCCTTTTACAAGCATTGCAATTTTATCATTCGCCCGCCCTTATTATCATAAATTAGCATGCATTAATTAATTATTATCTTTTATATTAAGTAGTACAATTAAATTGAGAAATTACTTATGTCAAAATTAAATGTCAATAATAATGAATTTAATACAATTATTATGCAATATATTAATGTCATCCTTTTCAGGTATTACAAATTATGATTTTATATTAAGTTAAATAGGATAGACTACATGTTATTGTTTGTATAGGACCATAGATATATTTCTTTCCTTTTTATTTATAGGACAGGTCGCCACTTTTGGACTCTAAATATTCTTTTACTGAGTAGAAACATTTTTTGATTAGGTATAGTTTTAGCCTTTTTTAGGATTCCGTAGCCAAATGGCAACGGAACCCTTATGGATTCGTCATGTCTGTCTGTCTGTCTGTCTGTCTGTCTGTCTGTCCGTCCGTATGTCACAGCCGCTTTTTTCCGAAACTATAAGAGCTATACTGTTGAAACTTGGTAAGTAGATGTATTCTGTGAACCGCATTAAGATTTTCACACAAAAATAGAAAAAAAACAATAAATTTTAGGGGTCCCCATACTTAGAACTGAAACTCAAAATTTTTTTTTTCATCAAACCCATACCTGTGGGGTATTTATGGATAGGTCTTCAAAAATGATATTGAGGTTTCTAATATCATTTTTTTCTAAACTGAATAGTTTGCGCGAGAGACACTTCCAAAGTGGTAAAATGTGTGTCCCCCCCTGTAACTTCTAAAATAAGAGAATGATAAAACTAAAAAAAATATATGATGTACATTACCATATAAACTTCCACCGAAAATTGGTTTGAACGAGATCTAGTGAGTAGTTTTTTTTTAATACGTCATAAATCGTAACGTAACGGAACCCTTCATGGGCGAGTCCGACTCGCACTTGGCCGGTTTTTTGGAATATTGTTACAGATTTTTCAGTTTTAAATATGTTGGGCAACTTATTATATATTTTTATTGCCATATAGTATGGGCTATCACTTAACATTTTAATTCTTGAGGATGGAGCGCATAACCTCTTTTTATGGCGAGTATTGATGTTGTGCGTATCTTCTACTTTAGTAAACTTGTCGATATTTTTAAAAACAAATGCGCAAATGTCAAGTATGTATATTGAAGGCAGAGTTAGAATCTGATATTTTATAAAGAACGGTTTGCAGCTCTCCGTACCATTCATTTAACATAACGTAACATTATGCCTGTAACATATTCCCCGAAGGGTTACCCTGCACCACAGCTGCACAGCGTGCAACAAAATAGCAACTGTAAAGAAAGTTTACGAAAGAAAAGAAGGAAATACAGTGCTTTCCGGATGTGGGTGAAGCTTTCTTTAGTTTTGCTCTTGATTGAAGGTGTTGCATGAAAGCTTAAGCCCTAACATACTTAAAATCATACCTCTAAGGCTATTTCCTACGACTTGGAATAATACTAAACCAACATAACGTTTTTGATATGTTATGGAGGCTTAAAAACAGGGGTGCTATGAGGTACTGTCACAGGTCAACGGTCAACAACGTAAACTCACAGTATTTTCGTGTATGTATTTATATGATAAATATACCCTTGCTACAAGTGAGTTAAAAATTAATGTTTCATAATGCTCTTAATAAATTTGAAACTTGGCACGAATACTTTTCTAAATAAATTATGAAGATTGTCAGTTCATTTTTTCTTCTAAACTACCCCTAATAAGGGATTGGGGGGTTTCAAAGTTTGTATGGAAGAATTTTAGCGCGCAGTCCGATTTACTCGAAACTCAGTATTTATACCTAATAGTGAAAGTAAAGAATAATGTGCATCAGGGTTTTTTGAAAATCTACCCCTGACGGGCTGAAATGGGGTAGTCAATTTTTCAGGGGAGGATTTTACTGCATGCCTTGATTAACTCGAAAATTAGTATAAATAATCTTTGAGTCAAGTTATGAATATATCCCAAACAATTTTTTTTAAATTCCACCCCTGTGGGGGTGAAAAGCGGGGATACAGTTTATATGAGAAATCTTCTTCATTAGGTTAATAAACTTGAAACTTTTCAAGAATACTCGCCTAAGTAAGTAATAAAGTTTATCATTATAAGTTTTTCAAAACTACCCCTGAAAGGGGGATATAGGGGTGTTGAAGTTTGTGTGGAATAATTTGAATGCGCGGTCCGATTAACTCGAAACTCAGTGTTTATACTTAAGACCAAAAATAAAGAGTAACATGTATCAGGGTTTTTAGAAAATCTACCCCTAACGGGTTGAAAAGGGGTAGTTAATTTTACAAGGGAGGATTATAATGCGTGGCTTGATTAACTCGAAAATTGGTATAAATAATCTTTGAATCAAGTTATGAATAATCCCAAACGATTTTTCAAAATTCCACCCCTGTGGGGGTGCAAGCGGGGCAAAGCGGGGGATACAGTTTATATGAAAAATCTTATTCATTTGGTTAATAAACTTGAAACTTGGCAAGAATACTTGCCTAAGTAAGTAATAAAGTTTATCATTACAAGTTTTTCAAAACTACCCCTCAAAGAGAGATATAGGGGTGTTAAGTTTGTGTGGAAGAAATTGAATGCGCGGTCCGAGTAACTCGAAAATCAGTATTTTTAATTAATAATATGTACCTATGTAAAACTGTCGAAAATTTACCACTGACGGGACAAAAAGGGGTAATTCAGTTTTTAAGGGGAGGATTTGAACTTGAAACTGTATGTTACATTTTCACGCCTAAACCACTGAACTTCTGATTTGGCATAGAGATAGGCACCCTGGGAAGCACATACATTTTATCCTGTTAGCACGTTCCCGTGGGATAATTTCCGACATGTACGCGGGCGAAGCCGCGGGCAGAAGCTAGTTATCTATAAAAATCAATCATGAGTTGATTGAATGAAAGGTAAATAAATTGCGGTTTACGATTTATGACGTATTAAAAAAAAAACTACTTACTAGATCTTCAAACCAATTTTCGGTGGAAGTTTACATGCTTATATTTTTTTAAACCCCGACGCAAAAACGACGGGGTGTTATAAGTTTGACGTGTCGGGGTGTGTGTGTGTGTTTGTGGGGGGGGGTGTGTGTGTGTGTGTGTGTGTCTGTCTGTGGCATCGTAGCTCCCGAACGGATGAACCGATTTTGATTTTGTTTTTTTTGTTTGAAAGGAGTATTTGTCGCGAGTGTTCTTAGCTATGTTTGATGAAAATCGGTCCAAGATGGCCGCCGCCACAAAATGGCGGATTACATATTTTTTCACAACTCCCTCAATATGGGTATCAAATGAAAGGGCTTGACTAGTAGAATACTATACACTATGACAAATAAATCCAAGATGGCCACCACCACAAAATGGCGAATTACAAAAACCTGATTAAATACCAAATTACCTGAATCTTAAAACGCAAGAAAATAAAAGAAATGAAATAATAAGGAGTCCCTACAAAAAGCATAAAATAAAAAATTAAATTAAAAATTTAAAAAACCCCCGACAACGTGAAGTCAGCGGTTTTTAAAATTTTAAATTTAATTTTTTAGTTTTATCATTCTCTTATTTCAGAAGTTACGAGGGACACACACACACACACACATTTTACCACTATGGAAGTGGCTCTCGCACAAACTATTCAGTTTAGAGAAAAAAAATTGAAACCTCAATATCATTTTTAAAGACCTATCCACAAGTATGGGTTTGAAGAAAAAAAATTTTTGAGTTTCAGTTCTAAGTATGGGGAACCCCCAAAATGTATTGTTTTATTTCTATTCGCGGTTCACAGAATACATCTACTTACCAAGTTGCAACAGTATAGCTCTACAGATTCGGAAAAAAGTGGCTGTGACATACGGACGGACACCCAGACAGACATGACGAATCCATAAGGGTTCCGTTTTTTGCCACTTGGCTGCGGAACCGTAAAAATGAAACTACTACTACACCTCTACTACTTTTAAATCTGTAATTTATAATAGGTTGGGGAAAAAGTTTCTTCGCATTTTTTAAGAAAATTCAAAACATTTTTTAATATAGTTTATTTACATTTAACTAAAGTATGTAGGTACCATTTTGTTCGATAACTTTTTGGCATCTTGTAGGTAGGGACATGATCCCATTGCTATATAAATTTTGGAACTTCTGATCAAAATACCGCGACAAGTAGTTTTGGCAGTCCTCTCGTGATGTTAACCTGACACTGCCTAAAGAATTCTGAAGAGACCGAAACAGGTGGAAATCTGAAGGTGCAAGGTCAGCTTAGGACTATACGGCGGATGCATTAACACCTCCCAGCCAAACTCTCTTAATTTTTGCTGAGTGGCTAAAGATGTGTGAGGTCTAGCGTTATCATGATGAAAAACCACACCCCTTCTGTTGATTAATTCCGGCCGCTTTCTCTCAACTTCTTGCTTTAATCTCATCAGTTGTTCGCAGTAGAGTTCAGAATCGATGGTCCTGCCTGGTGGTAACAGCTCATAACGAATAATGCCCTTCCAATCCCACCACACACACAGCATCACCTTGTTGCGAGTTAACCCGGGTTTCGCCACAGTCTGTGAAGCCTGACCGGCCTTTGACCACGACCTTTTTCGCACGTTCTTGTCGTACGTGATCCACTTTTCATCACCAGTTATCAGCTTCTTCAAAAATGGTTCGGTTTCATTACGTCGTAATAAAGAATCACAAATGAGTACACGGTTCATTCGGTTTTTTCAGTGAGCTCGTGAGGTACCCAAATATCGAGCTTTTTTGTGTACCCAGTTTTTTTCAAATGCGCCAAAACTGTTTTGTGGTCAATTCCCAGTTCTTCAGCTACGTCGTAACTACTGATATATGCCGATCTGCTACACTTTTTCAAAAATGGCATCCATTTTATCCGTAATAGGCAATGATATTATAAGTTTATAGTATGATTGGTAATAGGGCGACCAGGGCGACGACGTGCATCTTTGACATAAAAACGGATTGAAAACGCTTAAACCTACTCTCACAGACACTGCACTAGGTCCATAAACATAGCAAAATTTTTTCGCGGCTTGCGTTGCATTTTTACCTTTTTTGTAGTAAAATTTTAAAATGTATCGAATTTCTTCATTAGATTCACTCATCTTGACAGTACGAAAAACAAATGAAAATCACACATTTTCCTAATTTGAATTTGGAATTATGTTCTTTAAAATTTAAACTTTTAATGATACCAAAACCAGCCAGATACAAATAGTATAGCCAAAGAGATTTAATTACAAGTTCATACATACTATAATGCGAAAAGACTTTTGCCCCCACCTAATATAAGGTGTAAGTACATAATATAGACTATTCTATTCTTTCTATCTATGAAAAATACACTTACCTAACTTGGGTAAGTATTTTGTAAAGAAAATCAATAATTTAATAAAACTTTATTTCAGTAACAATCATCTGAACCTACATAATGCAATAAATGCTGATTTGTTGTTTGTGCTGACCAACACACAATAAATTCATTAATTATTATAATACTAGCTTCTGCCCGCGGCTTCGCCCGCGTGGATGTCGGAACTTTACCCACGGGAACGTGCTAACAGGATAAAATGTATGTGCTTCCCCAGAATGCCATATCTCGCGGGCCCTTTGTGGCTAATTACAATAGAAAACCAAGTGTGTCTCATTAGTGGTGATTAAGAGGGTACCTATATGATATCTTTACCTAAGTACCTAGCTAATTAAAAAAAAAACTCAATAACAGAAAATTAAATACTTACCTACCTAAATAAACCTATTTCTGATAATAACTAATCTAAACTCAATAAATAAGCAAAATCCCTAAAAACTAATATCTATATAAGTACGAATGACTAATCCTACCAAACAGTATTATAAAATAACCTACGGTCACTAAGTAGGTACACTATCAAATATACTACCTATACTTTAAAATTAAAATCTATACCTACGACTTATATAAAAATAAACCTAAATAACTCTAAAAACTAAAAGGAATAAAAATAAACTCCACTGCGGGTGACCTAACGAACGACAAACTTATTATTTGCGGTTGGTACAGTAATCGGGTCTAGGGATCGAACCGCAAAATTAAGTTTGTTTTTTATTGTATATACTTTTCCGGGATAAAAAGTACCCAGTGTGGTGCCCAGGATATTAAAGAATAATTATACCAAGTTTCATCGTAATCGAACTGGTAGTTTTTGCGTGATGCCTGAACAAACAGACAGACAGACAAAAAAATTTTTAATCACATTTTTGGGTTCGGTGTCGGTCTAGTAACACCCCCTGCCATTTATTTTTTTGATATTTTCAATGTACAGAATTTTCACTTCTACAGATTTATTATAAGTATAGATACAAGAAGCATAGTGTGCCAAGAGCCGCGAAATATCGTTCGAGATTTAAGAATGAGATCTTTCTATGGAAATTGAATCTCGAAAGAGTTCTTGAGATCTGAGATTGCATTCCCTAGCCGTATTCAAATGAACTCAGATTTCATAGACAGCATGTCAAAAAGAATCGTAAATGAGCTGCATGACTTTCCCGCCTTCTGCTTAGCAGAGAGACGTCACGGACACACTTTTGAGATTCTGATAACTGCTCACCACACCGTGCTTCCGTCTCTCAAAGATAATGTCCAAAAATATTTGAATGCAGTCTTTCTTATTTTAACTACTCGAGTTAACCCCCATGAACAAGTTGTGATACTTTTGACAATTTGTTAGGTACTTTTTGTGTTGATTGTTATTCTAGAAAGCAGCAGGAAAATTTTTAGATTTCCCCATACCTACTTACCCGCACCCTAATTGCATAACGCACTATCAATCTCAACCTGAATAATTTTGAAGGATATTACGTATAACGCAATTAATAAATTAAAAAAATTAAAAATTGTTTATTTCTCACCACAATACATTTTACAATTTCTAGAAATATCATTTCGAAATACTTTTACAAATCCAAACAATATTTTTATAATAATTATGCAATAATATAACGTGGTGGCTCTGGTGGTTGCCATGAAGTTTTGACCCTATCCCCTGAACTAGGTGGGAACCTGTATCTCAGGGGGTAGTCTTCAGCCATGGGTTATGCAAATTTTACCGAGTGCCACTACTATTATTTAGAGATTCGGTATTGAAAGTGTTTCTTTTGTGAATGTTGTTGAACTGTCAAAATGAAAGCCATTGCTACTGATAGTGTGCTACGCAATTACCCCATCATTTCAACAGACCACCCCATAAATCACCATGTCCCAAATGTTAGCATGACCAAGCTGTCCATACATCTGCACTTTTGAGGACCAAAAAACGCCACTGATGCCGAGATTGTTGTGGCCACTGGCCACTTACTGGGCCCAACTCATTTCAAAATTTACCATCGACTCGAAAAAAAGAAGAAGACCTTGTAGAGAACATTTTAGATTTACGGCGTATTAGTCGATTTACACGAATTTATTCGCACAAACGGGCGATTCGTCACTTTTAAGTATTACTAGCTTCTGCCCGCGGCTTCGCCCGCGTGGATGTCGGAAATTATCCCACGGGAACGTGCTAACAGGATAAAATGTATTTGCTTCCCCAGAATGCCATCTATCTCGCGGGCCCTTTGTGGCTAATAACAATAGAAAACCAATTGTGTCTCATTAGTGGTTATTAAGAGGGTACCTATATGATATCTTTACCTAAGTACATACCTACCTAATTAAAAAAAAACTCAATAACAGAAAATTAAATACCTACCTAAATAAACCTATTTCTGATGATAACTAATCTAAACTCAATAAATAAGCAAAATCCCTAAAAACTAATATCTATACGAATGACTAATCCTACCTAACAGTAGGTATTATAAATTAACCTACGGTCACTACGTACACTATCAAATATGCTACCTATACTTTAAAATTAAAATCTATACCTACGACTTATATGAAAATAAACCTAAATAACTCTAAAAACTAAAAGGAATAAAAATGAACTCCACTGCGGGTGACGTAACCTACGACAAACTTATTATTTGCGGTTGACACAGTAATGGGTCTAGGGATCGAACCGCAAAATTAAGTTTGTTTTATAGTGTATATACTTTTCCGGGATAAAAAGTACCCAGTGTGGTGCCCAGGATATCAAAGAATAATTATACCAAGTTTCATCGTAATCGAACCGGTAGTTTTTGCGTGATGCCTGAACAAACAGACAGACAGACAAAAATTTTTTTAATCACATTTTTGGGTTCGGTGTCGGTCTAGTAACACCCACTGCCATTTATTTTTTTGATATTTTCAATGTACAGAATTTTCACTTCTACAGATTTATTATAAGTATAGAAGATTATTTTTTATACTGTATAATATAGGCAACTCGCATAAAGTTAATTTACTTGTGAGCGAGTCGAAAACTCCAGAAATATGTGTTAGGCAAGTGGCACATTTTGAAGTCGTCTATAGGAAAAAAAAAATTTTAAAAGTGACGATTCGCCCGTTTCGGGCGAGTAAATTCGTGCGAGTCGAGTAATAAGCCAGATCAACCTTTGATTGATGTGTCCTTTTGAGTAAAGTAAGAATTCTGAGAAGAATACAAATTGTTTGCCCTCGATCGACTGTTTTTTTAACCCCCGACGCAAAAACGACGGGGTGTTAATAAGTTTGACGTGTCTGTGTGTGTGTGGGGGGGGGGGGTGTATGTCTGTCTGTGGCATCGTAGGTAGCTCCCGAACGGATGAACCGATTTTAATTTTGTTTTTTTGTTTGAAAGATGAATTTGTCGGGAGTGTACTTAGCTATGTTTGATGAAAATCGGTCCAAGATGGCCGCCGCTACAAAATGGCGGATTACATATTTTTTCACAACTCCCTCAATATGGGTATCAAATGAAAGGGCTTGATTAGTAGAATACTATACACTATGACAAATTTCAAATCCAAGATGGCCACCATCACAAAATGGCGAATTACAAAAAACCTGATTAAATACCAAATTACCTGAATCTTAAAAAGCAAGAAAATAAAAGAAATAATAAGGAGTCCCTACAAAAAGCATGAAATAAAAAATTAAAGGAGATGTTTCAAAACAGGCCCAGTATATGTACCAATACCTCGAAAAATCGAGAAAAATCCCTGGAATTCGGGAAAAATACAGATAAATTGCATAAGTGCACATTTTTCTTGTAAACATTTGATATTTATCAATTATTTTTATCGACTTTCAATATGGCGTCTCGCCAATTTAGGTACTCTGTGGTTAAAAAACAATAACAGTATACCATAGATCGACCATTGATCATAAATCGTGAAGAGTCTACTGTCACATCTTGTCAGACTAAAAGTACGGTAACGTAGTGTAAAAGTAGGTAGGTACCGTACGAAATTTTTTGATTAAATATTGTCCCGTCGGGGACCGCTACTATTTTAAACTTTAACAGAACGTTAGGCTAATAATTAGAGCGGTCCCCCAACGACGGGACAAAATTTAATCAAAAAATTTCATACGTACTTACGGGTCATAATTTCAAGGTTATTTTTTTCTTTTTATAGGGTTTTCTAGTCTAATATGTCAATCTCACAAAAGATAAAGAGGAAAAACTCAACAAATGATTTTTGTCTCCGCATAAATGCATTTGAAATGTATTAAGCCATTTAATAAATACTAACGTAGGTAAGTGGGCAATTCTTGAACAAATGTTATTATTGACGTACGTATGTTTTTAAAAAAACTCCTAGAATTGTTTTTTTACAGCTAGGTAAATTGTACGCACTATTCTCAACAAAATAATATCAAGGGAACAAAAAGTCCTTATATTTTATTTATTTATTTTACTATTTAAGAAATTTCGTCCGCGTGACGTATCTTGTTCCCCGCCCTACCCTATCGAATCGCATCGCCCGCCCGCGCTGTTAGGTACATCGTTTTCGCTTAGCGTTGTTTCAGACTTTTTATCTTTTTCTCGGCTTCTAAGTCGTAGCGTGGTGTTTAGCCTATAGCCTTCCTCAAGTATTGGGCTATATAAACGCAAAAAGGTTTATTTCAAATCCGGCCGGTAGTTCCAGAGATCAGCGCGTTAAACAAACAAACTCATTAGGTATATACATAGATGTACACCCAGTAAAATGCACAGGGATACAACATAAATTATAATTTGCGTACAAAGCACTTGCACTTGCGTAAGCAGAAGTGAAAAAGAGATGTGCCTAGACAATAGTGTGTGAGAACAAGAAGAGAAAAATATGAATATGTGAAGTCTAAAACTTAAATACTTAATAAGTATAGGATTTTAGGATATATTAAGACTTAAATAAACTGTCATATTGAGGATAATGTTAATGACTTTAGTGTCGGTGAATGATGATTTCGGTGATTATAATGACGCTATGCGGCATCGAATGACAAACAGATTATTATTTCAAAATCAGCTTTGTAATAAAAACAAAAAGACTTTTTCTCACATACCTTCTCTTTTTATTACTATCAGAATCGCTTTAAAGACTCATGATTTTAGGTTATTTATACAGTTTTAACTTTTGCTTGTTAATAATATTCTTAAATAAAATATTAATCAAACTGTCATTAACTCCATCCTCCCTCGTGGTCTAACTTAGGTCAGTTATAGCGCCATTTACATCGCCACATCCAAACTATGCATCACACTAACGTGTCACAAAATCCTACATCGCACAAGCAAAGTTATCCGCGCGATTTATAGCAACACCCTGACATGGAACGTCGGACAGTTAGACACAACACCCGCCTATTCTGAGGATCTCCCTTTTCTTCGGAAAATGAGGAACCCTACGGCCTGTTCCTCATATCTCTATACTGGTGACCCCGAATATGAACATCAGCGCAGCATTCGTGCAGATATTTAACCGTGACGTCATCTCCATGTTCCTCAAGCTCTCGAGCGGCGAGTCACACAGCCAGCCAGCACCCACGACTTCAACGGGAATTCATTCTCATTAGTTTTGGGTCTTATCCCTTGTACATACGACTACATATCAAGCTATAGGTACCTTTCCAGTACCTATAAGCTGTCCTCGCATTGGTTCGGCTTGCCATACAATAAGAGGTCAGCTTGTATTGGAAATGTATAGCTTGATATGTAGCCGTTTGTACATTGCATCCTGACTACGGAATCCTTCATCGTGTGTGGTCCGACCGACACGCATTTGTCTGAGTAATTTTATTTGTTCTTTTTCGGGTTCCGTACCCAAAGGCTCGGCAAGAACACGTAATTCTGTATTTTTTTTATCCAGATTATTAATATAATTTAAAATTCATCCGACCCCGCGTTTAGATTCTTCCATACAAACTTTAACATCCCCCAAACCCCTATTGAAGGGTGAATAATTTCGACAGTTAATTCATACAAAAACTGTCAAACGTCAATTTTATTTCTCGAATAAAAGTTATCTGGCGATGGAACAATCAGCCCTTAGGCCGTAGCTTAGCTTAGTTGTATTTGTGACAAGTTACATGTTTATTGATTTAGGAATAAGATTTTATAAGTTAAACATAAAACTTATCACCCCTTTAAGTGTTTAATTTCGCAAAATCTCTACTTCAGAAATCAGGAATCATTTAAGTACAGACGCCAGCACATCAACGTAAACTCTATACATAAATATAACTACGACGCGCCGTGGAGTGTTAGAAAGAAAGTATCCTCGGCATGATTGGTGGAGTTTTCAACGTTTTTAAAATTGCCCAATGGTTGCACATACTAATAATTGGGAGCCAATCATCATGTTTCACTGGGGAATGTCACATTTGTCAATATTATCACGATACTAATATCGCGATATCGCAATTATTGAGCACGATACCGTGATACGGCCTATTATACCATCAATATTACCACGGTATCGTGATATTATTGACAATGTAACATGCCCCAATAGGAATAAGCCACACCCACTCGCCCCTGCGCGCCCGCCGCTGCTTCCGAGTTCTCCCGATCCTTTACGAAATTAAACGAATACGAAAGTCACATCGTTCGTTTACGTCAGTTGCGCTTGATCCATAACTATGCGTACGTATTTGAAACCCGTTCGTTAGGGTATTTATGTTCTGTGATTTAGAATCCTGTGTGCTGTGCTGTGAAATTTCTTAAAACATTTTATAAATATAATATTGTGGCACCTCAGTTGACGCAAATTCAAAGAGGGCGCATCATAGTGCTTCGATTGAGTGGATGCCGGGTGATAGATATTTGTCGGCAGACGGGCATAACGGTGACGGTGAGTAATATTTTTTGTAATCATAATTTTTGAATTAAATTATAGAAAGGCTATTATTGAAAACATGTGTCAATGGTGTTTTTCTACAGAATTTTCGAAATATAGTTAACGCTACGCGCTGTTCCAAGCGTAAAGCGTAAATTCAGAGTTATACTTAAGTAAAGAGAATTCGATGAACTATTGTTTTTGATTCCATTTAGTCATGAAACATTCTAAACAAAAGTTAATCCAGTAGGTAGTGATTGGATTTTAAAGTAAATATCTAAGCAATTACGCACTTTCTTTTTGTCCGTTGAAACATTGCTGGGTCAAATGTGTTCTCGTGCCCAGCGGGCCCAGGGGCTGCAGTCTCGACATCAAGTTTCGCTAGGACATCTTCCATTATTGACTCAAATAACGAAAAGTTCTGATAATTAGGGGGTCTGTAAACGCACACTACAACATGCTTAACAAGCTCAACACAGGACAGTTCGATGCAATGTTCAATCGATAAACCCACTATGTCATTTCGTTGTTTGGATTTTAAACAATTTTTAATCAAGATTAAAGAACCTCCACGCAGCATAGATTTACGATTAAAACAACTGCCCACACTATAGTTCTCATAATTAATTAGCATTTGGTAATCCTATAACCAATGTTCAGTACAACAAACAATGTCAAACTTTGTTTTTTCCAAAAACATTTGAATTTCTAATAATTTGGAAGACATACCTTGAATATTTTGATGAAATAGTGTCAAGGCATTCTGCTGATCTCCTTTTTGATATTTACTTAATTTATAGCAAGAAGATACCTTGTTGTTGTTAGGTATAAGAATATTATTACTGGTACCTTCTGTTGTCTTACAAACTAGTTTAAATGATTATTCGGAGTTAATCCCAAGACTTCAATGTTATCACCAGGCAGTGAGCTCATAGTGCTTAAGGGAAATGGAACCTCCTTCGTACAATTTGTATAAATATTTATAGCATTTGAGCTACACTTATTTAGGTCAGCCACCTTACTATTAGTATTATTACTAACTGTTTTGGTGTTAATAATACAAGACTTCGACATACTACTTATGTCTGAGTTTATGTAAAAAGCTAATAGCCTTGCTATTATGTGTCTAAAGCTAACAGGCAGATACACAGTATCCCTAGTCGACTTTAAAGATTCCACAAAACTGTTGGTGTCAAAATATACAAGCTTGTCACTGTAATGACTAGTTAAAAAGTGCATATGCTTATTAAGCATATGAATATAATTGTTCTGTCTAGTTGTCAATTTCTTAAAATATGGGAAAGCACACAATATTACTTTTCTACAATTTAACTTTAACAACTCAGTTACACAGTCAGTGATTTAATATTTTTTGACATTAGAACTGTTACCTACAAATACAGTAATGTTGGTTTTAGGATTAAATATATTTCCTGTTACTGATGTCATTATTTGTTTGTAGGTTGACCCTGGCATACAATAATTTTGAGTAGAATAACTCAGGTTGTCACTAATTAATTTACCTAAACCTCTTCCTATACAATCTGAGAACATAACTGAATCATGACTACTGAAAGATGGACAAATACCAGTCTCAAGCTGTACTACTTGAGATAGATCTTGTACTATATTAGGTACGTCTTGGTTAAGGTTACAGTCTTGAGACAAACTCTCAGTCTGGGACGGGTCCTCCGTTGCCTCAGGCTGGACAACAACAGGGTTTAAAACCTGACAAGTACACTGACACATAACTAACTCACTAGCAGCAAGAATATGTTCTTTAATTTGGTTCTGAGAACCCACGTATTTAATGTAAAGGGAACTAAGTGTGCCCTCAAGTACCTGTATGTCAGACTGTAAGCGCTGTGTATCAATTTCATAGATTTTTCTGCTGTCTTCTAATTTAATTTGCTGATTGTTTAATTTATTTATTAGATCAACACGTTCTTTCCTCAGTGGAATATTTTTGGAAAAGTGCTTCTGTTGTTTCCTAAATTGATTACATTTTTTAATTATTCTATTCATTCTTGCATATTTTTTCATTTTGCTAGGACTAACTTTATAACTATAATTATAATTCTGTTTCAGCAAGGAATCTTGAGTAAGGTCAATAGTTGTTATGGAATGAGGGTTACAATTACTATTTAACAATTCATTATATAAATGGTTTTTTTTTTTTTTAATGCGACTATTAGCATGAAATAATTCATCTTCTAGGTCCCTAACTTTGCTTAAAGCCTCCTCATACAAAAGACTACAGTTGTTGAAACCATCCGTGACCACCTTCAATTGGTAGCGTTCATCAACAACATTCAGATATTGTTGATGTAGGTCTACTAGCTCCCGTTTAAGGCTTGATATTTGTCAACAATTTTCTTGAACTGCTCCTCACTTTCGTCATTCTCCAGTAGCAATTGGTCATATTGGAGTTTCTTTGCTTCAAGTTTTTGGAGGGCCGTTCTCAATTTAAGGTCCATCTCCTGAGCAGTAGCCTTACGGGTCATCACAGGCATGGTTTCAGGATTAGTTACTGAAAGTAGAATAGAGAAACGGTGAGAAAAAGTAGGAGACAAATAAAATAAAGTTGGAAATGAAAGGGAAAATGAAAGATGTTAGCGTAGTTCAGAGAAGAAATTAGGTTGGGGTTGAAAACAGCTCAAGCCAATTCAGTAAGGTAATATTATCAAATTTGGATGATTTTATTGCCTTACGAATTTTACTTTTCTTTATGTGGGTAGGTTGCCTAGATTTTAAAGTTATTTTTTGTTTAAATATTACAGTAGGTATAACGGCAATGCAAAAATAAAGATCATGAACCTTTTTATTCTTGTGTATTATCTTAAGGATCACAATGAGAATAACAAAATCTTTGCTAAGTTTCGTTTTCTATGATGTAAACAATGCGATCTAGACCCAATGCAGAGGTCTAAATCAGCGAACTATTTATGCTAAGAGGTCACGAGGATATATGTAACAGAGTTACAATAACGATTGTGTGCTATTATAAAGTAAAAGTAAACAAATACTCCCCGTTTTATTCCGCAGTACGAACGTCAGCTGTTGGTTTTAGGTTACCGGTACCGGTGTGTAACAAACACTCTTTCTATTAACAGGAAAACAATAATCCTGAGTATTTATGCAATTAAATTACGTTTACACATAAAATTACACCTTAATTTTACTTAATTACTAATAATTTTAAAATAATTTTAAAATACCATCATATCGATCTCTTTACGACCAAATTCGGTCGCAACTCGCTAAGTCCCGGATTGACAGGTGTAATGTATGGAGTGACAGGGCTTGGCGACCGAATTCGGTCGTAAAGCGATCGCTATGAATGTCGAGACTGCAGCCCCTGCTTAGTTAGAATCTAGTTACCACGCTATCGCATTGGGTGTAACCCTGTAATGGTAGCGATGTTAGTGTGTAAATAAATAACTTAATCACTTTATGTAAGCTATTATTGTAGGGAATTATAAGTATTAATACATCTTTGCATAGTAATTGAGTAATTATGGGCAAATACACTATAGCTATTTGTTTCGTTCCAGAAAAAATCTGTTTACTTCTGGCTTCTCTCTGGCTGGCGGTGGGAAGAAAGAGGAACCATCAGAGCCCATCGCCGCCAACCGGGCGGCAGACGCCGCACACTCTGCCGATCCTTTTCTGACCACACGAATAACATCAACTTCGTACAGCGTAAGTCCATGTGTAGCTTGTAATCATAAATATCACCTCAACTTATTCATCACTCATAAAATATGGTTTTCTTAAAAAGTGAATAACAAAATTGATTAAAATAAATGATACCTACCTACTACCTAATAGAAATGTAGGTAGGTAGTTGGAAGGGCGCTCGGCGCTCACATTATTACCTACTATGTATTAGATAAATCTTCCGTGACTAAATAATAACAGCCGCACAGGTCCCGTGGCTAAATAATAACGGCCGCACAGGTCGATCGGTCAGGTTAAGCTACGCTTGCCGCGGTTGGTCTGTGGATGGGTGACCATCTTTACATACCGAGACCCCTCCGTGCCTCCGAAAGCACGTTAAGCCGTTGGTCCCGGCTGTCATTCGGGGATCCTTGACAGTCGTTACGGGTAGTCAGAAGCCCGAAAGTCTGACAACCAGTCTTACCAAGGGGTATCGTATTACCCAGTAACTGGGTTGTGGAGGTCAGATAGGCAGTCGCTCCATGTAAAATACTGGTATTCAGCTGCATCCGGTTAGACTGGAAGCCGACCCCAACATAGTTGGGAAAAGGCTAGGCAGATGATGTATTAGATAAATCTTCAGTTCTTTACAATCTACCCCAACAAGGGTGGAAGTTCTCAATTCGACAAATTTGTTTATCTTTATATTTTGAAGATTTTTTAGCCGTCCCGTACTCATTTAAAGTCTATTCAACTAATGCTTCAAATTGATGATATTTCAAGTTAAACAAATATCGATTTTATTCCAATGGGAATTAGGTTGAATTCAGAGTGATTGGCGCTACTAGACTAGCAGTTATAAAAATGTTTGAAGTTCTAACGTAAACTAAACTTTATGATGTAGGAATTAAAGTTATTTTTCCATAAACTCATATTTGTTTACATTATCTGCAAATAAATCGCGAATGCAGATAATAGTTAAATTGGCCCGTACTATTTGTCATACTAAGGAATCCTATGTAAGTATTAAATTGACAAAATTTTCTTTGTTTTAGATTTCAATGGACACAGCCCGCTTTGGGGAAGCCGGAAGACAACTGCCGCGTGCACACCTGCAGGGTGGTGCAGGCGTGGTTCGCGGCACAGGATGACGTCATCCGCCTGCCATGGCCTGAATAAATACCTATATCTGCTTATATTTGTATTGTTATGTTATTACAATTTTACAGTAGGTATCTATAGTTATTAGAGTTTAATTTATGTAAGTAACTTTTTATTTATCATTTAATAATAACATATTGGTTTGGCAACGATTTACGCTCCCATGTAAGTAGTTATATTTCATAACAACTGAAAGGCCGATCTTGCGTATTTCTGAGGTCAAGTTTGGGCTCTTTTAGGTCATGTCATATTCTTCGCGCTAATAAGACCCGATCGAACTTAGTTTAGTCTACAACACTATAGGCAGTACACTCAATGTCTGACACCGTGTCTGAACACTTAGACACTCGGTGTCGCAAGGTGTAGGTATTCGTTGAGTTTATAAGTGTTCACACACAGAGACACTGTGCACGGCGTATATTGTCGTAGCCTAAACTTACCATTACATGATACGGCACTAGTAAATAATGCACTTCAATCACCCGGGTTTCCGTACGAACCTATCCTATGTATTCAGCCATCCATTCTCAGAAACTTTCACATTAAATAGTAGCACAGTTTTACAATCCATAAGTTGTATTTTAATATTGTAATTATTTTATTTATCAAAATAAAGGTATTCACCATTGTTATATTCTTGTTCTTGAGCATTTTTCCATTACCTACTAATTGTTGGTTATAATTTAAGTTAGGGCCGTCACCCACTGGCGGCATGGCACGACAAGGGATTAGCGCAAATGATTTGGGATCTTATTTTATCATGGTTAGCATTCACATTTCGGGATGCCACGGCATGCCAGAACGTCCCGAAGGATGCCAAAGCAGGCTGTGACATATCAATGAAATTGTCGTGCCGTGCCGCCTGTGGGTACCGGGTCTTATACAGCCCAGTCCAATTATATTAATCTAGGTAAAAGCTTACTTTTGTTTGGCGGCAGCATTTGATTTTGCTTGGCAACCATTGGTGACAGATGTAACTGTATAATTAATCTGTTACAAATATTAATAAAACTAATACTAATAATTGTTTTTTTTTTGTTTATGTTCCTTTTCGCGTCATGTTTACCGCAAATAAACGTATTTTCTTTCTTTCTAAAAATAAAAGCGTGTAAAAAAGAAATATTATCTACTTATTTTTAATCTATTGTATAGTTTGGTTTTATAAATTTTATTGTAGGTAAGTATATTTAATTTTAGAGTAGGTATTTGTTTTTTTTAGTTTTCAATTAGGTATATTAAATAAAAAGATTAAGATTATTTTATTCCGCATTTTATTTTGAGATTTTTTCGCGCTTTCACACGCGTTCCCGTAGTAACCTATCCTATTCCTATGTCCTTTTCTGATAGGTAGATAAGCAAAATTCCATGATGATCGGTTGTGTAGCTAAGGCGCCGAAAGCAGGGGGGAGCTAGCGCCGTATAGAATCTATTATACGGGACCCCGACGACGCCACATTTATTTACTCAAAAAAACTTTTTAGTACTTAGTTTGGTTACTATTTGTTTACTGGTAAAATTTACAACTCAAAAGTGAAAATAAAAACTTTTTTGAGAAAAAAAAAACAACTGACTTCCAAAAAAGACACTACAAAGTGAAAAATAACTTTAATTTCGAAAGTCGGTAGCGCTTGTTTCGCATTTTCGTTGTTCGCCACCAAAAAAGTTTTTATTTTTCACTTTTAAGTTGTAACTTTTACCAGTAAACAAATAGTATTCAAACTACTGAACCGTTTTTGATGAAATTTCTATGGGACCAACCTGAAAGTATATCCTTACAAATAAAAAAGAATTTTGCAAATCGGCTTATAAATAACGGAGTTCTGAGGTAACAAACATAAAAAAATACAGTCTGATTGAGAACCTCCTCCTTTTTTGTAGTCGGTTGAAAACGTCACTGTCCTTTTTGTAAAAGACCCCGCCCGAGTTCCCATAGAAATAGGTTCCTACGAGAACCCATGGCCTTTTCTTTCCGAAAATCCAGTTGAATGGCGTGCAATAGGAGAGGCGGCATAGTCCACGGCTGGACATAGGTCTAGCAGTGGACTGCTATAGGCTGATGATGATGATGAAATAACGATAATAATAGATTAGAATTTTATTTGAAAATTCATAATCTTCGAAATCGTATCTTATTACTTAGAACTTGCATGTAAAAGCAAACTTCGGTAGGTATAGATAATTCCGTTACTAAGTTCAAACTTATTATTTTAGTAAAAAGATTGTGTCGCGGACGTAACCTTAATCTCAAACACGGCCGGCGGCGGACAAGAGACTTTATAGGTATAATTAATTGGCTAAACCTTACACAGGTTCGTGACGGGGTAAGAATCCATATTTTTTTTTCAAAATTTCACGCAATTGTGTTATGGGTTTTCAGCATTAAATTTCGTAAAAATACTTAGAATAGAAGAGCAAGGAACGCACGAAAATAATTGACCGCCAGCCTGCCAGTAAGTAGGTAACAAAACCCGCAAAAGGTTATTTAAACCTGCTTGAAATTAAAAAAAAATGTTTTTCTCACATCGGGTTATACCTACCTAATGATAATTAATAAAATTGTGTAACGGTGTATACCGTAACTACCTACCTGTTTAAATGTAGGTAATATGAGTATACTAATACCTACTTAATACTTATAGGTAATAGAAACAAATAATAATATGTAAAAATGAAGGATTAAGAAGATATCATTTCAATAAAACAAATTGATTATAGCTTTCGTATGTATTTGAGGCATTGCGCGGGCCGCCTGTTTTTATTACCATTCCATTATTTCGATTCGATTCAAGTCAAAAGTATTCATTCAACCCAACTGCTACGCATTTCTTATCGCATAGTAAGTACACCACGACGCGCACACGCACACACTCTCATGTACGCGCTGCAGCACGAAATATTACAAGTAAGAACAGACAAAAAGCTATACATCTCTTTCGCACGATTCTCGCTGTTGTTGCTCATAACGCGTTCAAGGTCAAAGTGGGGTAACTTGATGTGCTGGCGACTGTACTTTGCAATGAATGTGGGTACAAAATCCGATGTAAACATTGTGAAAGCGGTTCCAACACACTACCTTACAGCAAGCAAAAGTTTAAAAAAATTAAACCGCCCGAAAAACTGAAAAGCAAAATATAATGAACCTTTTTTATTTAACCTTAATAACTATAAACTAATGTAAGTATACCTAAGTAATTTTGAGTCGGTGCCAAACAATCAATAAACAAAGATCATTAAATTGCCTTAAATTTAAACAATAAAAAAATCTTTCCGCCGATTTACAAAATATAGAAAAAAAATAGATACTTACTTATTTTATTATTGATTCGTGTCGAGAATTAGTAGCATAGTTACCTCCTTGAATTTGACGAGGATGCAAAACGACACTTTGTATTTACGGGATTAGAAATTTTCGACCAACACGGAGAAACACCCAAGTACCTACATATTACATTAATCGTTATTTTTCAAATACGCATGCAAAATAATATTCTGAGTACCTACTAGCTTCTAATCGCAACTTTGTCCGGGTAAAAATTTCTTGTCCCACCGAGCGACCCACCGCGTCGCGCGCCGTCGCATCCATTGAGATAGGAAAAAACTTTTCTATGTCAATGCGTCGCATCACCCAATTCGTTTTCGCTTAGCGCTCTTTCTGACTTTTTGGAACGAAGTTCCTTATCGCGCGTTGCGAAAGGGGGCTAGACGGAAAAAATTAAGACCAAAAGTTGGAACGACACTTTTTGCTATAGTTGTAAGCCGTGCGGCGTGCGCGTGTTTCTTTGTCTGTCTCTCTCTCTCTCTCTCTTATAGAAAGCAAGCCAGTTATACTTCGTTCCATCCGGGTGTCCCTTGACACCCCTAAAGTTTTTTCTTTTTGTTCGGCTCCTAAGTATCCTAGCGTTATGTTAAATAGCCTATAGCCTTCCTCAAGTATCTATTGGTCTATCAAATGCAAAAAAGAGTTTTTCAAATTCGACTGGTAGTTCCAGAGATTAGCGCGTTCAAACAAAAAACAAACTCTTCAGCTTTATTATTTTAGTAGGTATAGGTAGGTACCAATGGATATTAAAAAGGGGCAAACAACTCGAAGAGAAAATGGAAAACTAAGCATTCATAGTTGAAACACGTGTATTGATTGGAATAATGAATTTTAACGACCTATTTTAAGGTCAATAGATTCAATAGTTCTTTGAATCCTATATATGTATATAGAGATACGTACATAAAATGAAAAAGTGATACCTAAAAGCAGGCCCGGACTTGAGACCCAGCGCCCTTACGCACTTGACATTTTAGCAACACAAACTTCGATCAATAATAGTACTAGATTAAAGATCAGAAACAAAAATCAGTCGCTCAAGTAGCCAAGTTTGCACACACGTAAACATATCTACATTTCTTAGAAAAAAGTTTAATAATATTAACAACTTCAGTTTATTATAAATCTTAATGCTTAAACATAAAGTTTAATTACCATTGCAAAATATATTTAAAATGTCGCTTGAAAATAATATCATTCTATTTTTACATTTTCAGTCATTTATTCTAAAATGAAACTTAAAGTCCAAGTAGTAAGGTTAAAACCATACTAATTTGAAATAAGACCACAAAAGTATTTGTGGTCTTATTTTTCGGGCCGTCTTTGAAGCGCTTATCGGGAATCTAGTAGGTACTATTATTGATCGAAGAACACAAAGAACAATTTGTGGAAAAATATGCGTCACATCCACGCAAAATGGCCGTCGCTCAGCATAATGCTACGTACGACCCTATGTAAGACAGAACACCAGCGCTGGACGTCAACCGGTGCAGTATACGATGAGCTAAATAAAAAATAAAATAAATAAACTAGCTAGTTCTAAATGTATAGATAAACATCATATTAGATAGTAAGATTCCGGGCATACGACGACTCATACGCCGCGCCGCCAGTGATTGAAAGGTTATCTTTCTCAGAGAACTTTGGATGCAAAAGCGAACGAAGCAAGCTCAAAAAATTTAGCACCTCGGGTAGGTTACGTTTCTTTTGACTATACATCTAATAGGGGTTAAAGTATGAAATTGCCGTTTTATTGTAATAGGTACCTACTTCGAATTGACATAGAACCTTCATGGTTTGAGATTTTTGAGTGAAACTCCTTTCACATGGTACCTATGAAGTTCTTCTTGTAAAAAATGTGCAACATTCGATTATCGACTTTCAGTTGTTTTTTTTTTATTCAGCTTAGACAAGAAAGATGGATACTTCGAAAATTCGAGTTATTTTTGAATACGAGTTCCAACGCGGAACTAACGCGGCAGAAACAGCTCGCAATATCAATGTTGCGTTTGGAGAGGGGACTGCTAATGAACGCACCGTGCGATTTTGGTTTAAAAAACGCTTTCGTGATGGAAACTTTGATTTGAAGAACGAACCACGTGGAAGACCGCCCACGCAGGTGAATAACAATGAATTGAAAGAGATGGTAGAAGCCGATCCGAGCCAAACTACCCAGGAATTAGCGGCATGGTTTTTAACGTTACCTTACCAACAATATTGACTCATTTGCGTCAAATCAATAAAATAAAAAAATGAGAAATGGGTGCCTCATGATTTGACTGATCTGCAGAAAGAAACGCGTGTTGAAACTTGTGTTGCCTTGTTGAATCTCGAAATGAAGGAATATTGGATCGAATTGTGACATGTGATGAACAGTGGATTCTTTACGATAACCGTAAGCGAAAAATGCAATGGCTCAAACGCCGCAACAGTGTCCTAAAGCAAAGCTTACCAATAAAAAGGTAATGGTAACTGTTTGGTGGTCTCAGCATGGCGTTATTCACTATAGCTTTTTCCGATCTGGTCAAGCAATAACGGCAGATGTCTACTGTGCCGAACTCCGAACAATGATAGCAAAACTAGTAGTGAAACAGCCCCGACTCATGAATCGATCTTCACCATTATTGCTCCATGATAACGCGAGACCTCATACAGCACGAGAAACCGTTTTAACTCTACAGGAACTGCAATTAGAAACCATTCGTCACCGTAATCGCCAGACCTTGCTCCAACGGACTACCATTTTTTTCGTGATTTGGACAATTTTCTACGTGATAAAAAGTTTTCTTCTCAAAATGCTTTCACACAGTTTGTCGAATCTAGATCACGAGTTCTATCGCAAAGGCATAAATGACAGCAATGTATAGATAATAATGGTAGGTAATTATTTTTATTAAGTAAATAAATATGTTAAATAAAAATAAAAAAATAATTTCAATTTTTCAGTACAAATCGGCAAATTATTCACACAGTAATAGGAGTTCGCACTTCGCACAAGGTTAAGGGGAGGCCTTTGTCCAGCCGTGGGACACAATATAGTTAGTATAGGCTAACGAAAAAAATAGGAGTTACTTTTTCGACTTGTGTAAGAAAAAGTTAGGGCCGGCGCTCACTGCCGGCATGGCGTGGCGCGTGGCAAAGGATTTTATTACTAATCAAGTTATTCGGTAATTCGGTTATTCCTACAATAATTAAACCTAAGGTTAATTAATGAAACTAATTAATTAATGAATAAGAGGATTTATTTTTTGTTATAATAATATGTCAAAAATGTCTATATTCAAAAATAAATGTTTATTGATTTTACAACTTATCATCTTTCATCATACGAGGAGGAGACCACAATGTAACATATAATTAGGAAGTCAAACGAGCTTACCTGTAAGTAAGGTTCGAATTCAATTATGTGAAATTGTGGTCTCCTCCGAAGATGATGAGTCCCTCCCTACCCAGGGCCCGATCTAGGGGGGGGCAAACCGGGCAATTGCCCGGAGCGGCGAAATTGAGAGGCGGCAAAATTGGGGGCAGCGCGGCGCGTCAGCGGCGAAAATTTGAAAGATGGTTGATGATGATGATGGTTGATGGATGGAGTAGTCGGGGCGTATTTGACGGACAGAGCCGTCATCTACCCCGGTCACGACGGGAACTGGAACCGGCGAGAGATGTCGTGCGGCGTCCCACAGGGATCGGTTCTGGGACATCGGGTACGACTGGGTGCTGCGGGCCGACCTCCCTGAAGGCGTCAGCGTAGTTTGCTACGCTGACGACTCGCTGGTCCTGGCGCAGGGGAGGTCGCATCAGGCGGCGGCCGACGCGATGACACGCGGGGTTGCGATAGTCGTGGAATGGTTCCGCGGCGGTTGGGTCTCGAGATGGCATTGCACAAGTCCGAGGCCATGTCCTTTCATGGGCCCCGGTACGGGCCACCTCCGGGATCTCAACTAGTGGTAGGAGCGGTTCACATCGGCGTCGAGACCACGATGAGGTACCTGGGTCTCGTCCTCGACAGCCGATGGAACTTCGTCGAGCATTTCCGACGTTTGGCCCCCAAACTGGAACGGGCCGGGCCGCCCTAAAGCGGCTCTTGCCCAACCTGAGGGGGCCAAACGCCTCCTGCCGGAGGCTTTACGCGGGTGTCGTGCGGTCCATGGCCCTATATGGGGCCTCGGTATGGGCGCGTTCACTGCGGCTGCTAGCCGCACACTACCTGAACGCGCCCCAAAAGGTGGTAGCCGTAAGGCTGATCCGGGGTTACCGCACGATCTCGGGCGAGGCAGCAAGCCTCCTTGCCGGACTGCCGCCATGGGATCTGGAGGCGATAGTCCTCGCGCGCCTATATGATTAGCGCGCGGAGGCACTACGCCGGGGGGAAACTCCGCATCAGCGGCAAACCGCGGCGGAGCGGACGAACCTCCGGCGCGATCTCATGGTGGCATGGAAGGAGCGACTATATCGCAACCCAGCGCAGGGCACGCCACGATAGCGGCGGTAAGACCCCTCTTTGAGGAGTGGCTAGAGAGACGTCACGGCGTTCTCACCTACCGCCTGACGCAGGTCCTCTCCGGACACGGATGTTTCGGGAGGTTCCTGCTCATCATTAGGCGGGAGGAGACGCCCGGGTGTCACCACTGTCAGGATCGCCCAGAAGACACGGTGGAGCATACGGTGGAGGTCTGCCCTGCTTGGGCAGAGCACCGCAGCCGTGTCCTCGTAGAGGCGATCGGCAGCGGCGGCGACCTCTCGCGTCCGGCCCTGGTTCAAGCCATGGTCCGGGGCGAGAGGGAGTGGGAGGCAGTCACCTCCTTCTGCGAATCAGTCATGCTAGCGAAGGAGGTGGCGGGGTGGGCGAGGGAACGCACCTCACGCCTCAGCCGCCGCGGGAGACGCTCCGGGCGTCGGGAGCCGCGTGACGACTCCCGACCACCGTAGGCGCGGGCCTGCGGGCGGAGAGTAATGGGTAACTCACCGTCCGATTAGGACCAGGCCCGTGCCGGACGGCGTGTATGTGTTCCACGCGCGCCTCAAAGAGATGTCAGCACGAGTGACGGGGCCCGATAGGGCCGAAGCCTGCCAGGGTAGCGGGATCATCCGAAAGGGTTACCGCTGCCCTGGAACATAAAGGGCTAAGGAACACGGGTGGGTTTTAGTCAGTAAGAGTCTGACACTCCCTTCTGCTCCACCCAGAGCGGGAGGAGTCATTTGATGATTTCCCAAACTGAAAAAAGGGGCAGTTTTGAAAAACTTATAATGATAAACTTTATTTTACTTAGGCGAGTATTCTTAAAAAGTTTCAAGTTTATTAACTAAATGAATAAGATTTTTCATATAAACTGTATCCCCGCTTTTCACCCGCACTGGGGTGGAATATAAAAAAATTCGTTTGGGATGTATTCATAACTTGACTCAAAGATTATTTATACTAATTTTCGATTTAATCAAGCCATGCAGTAAAATCCTCCCCTGAAAAATTGACTACCCCATTTCAGCCCGTCAGGGGTTGATTTTCAAAAAACCCTGATACACATTATTCTTTACTTTCAATATTAGGTATAAACATTGAGTTTCGAGTCAACCGGACTGCGCGCTAAAATTCTTCCAAACAAACTTTGAAACCCCCCAATCCCTTATTAAGGGGTAGTTTAGAAGAAAAAAAAACTGACAATCTTCATAATTTATTTAGATAAGTATTCGTGCTAAGTTTCAAGTTTATTAACTCAAGGAATAAGATTTTTCATACAAACTTTCATCCTATTTTATCCCCTTGGGGGTAGAATTTATCAAAATCCTTTCTTAGCGGATGCCTATGTCATAACATCTACCTGCATGCCAAATTTCAGCTTGATCCCTCCAGTGGTTTGGGCTGTGCGTTGATAGATCACTATGTCAGTCAGTCAGTCAGTCACCTTTGAGTTTTATATATTTAGAAGATACTTTTCCGGCATAAAAAGTACCCACAGTGGTACCCAGGATATTAAAGAATAATTATACCAAGTTTCATCGTAATCGAACCGGTAGTTTTTGCGTGATGCCTGAACAAACAGACAGACAGACAGACCGACAGACAGACAGACAAAAAAAAAATTTTTAATCACATTTTTGGGTTCGGTGTCGGTCTAGTAACACTCCACTGCCATTTATTTTTTTGATATTTTCAATGTACAGAATTTTCACTTCTACAGATTTATTAAGTATAGAAATAGATTATATTAAGTACTTCTGTAAGTTAAGTTTTACAATTTATTTTTGAATAAATCTTAAAACACAACTTATTTTGTTTCAATAATATCGGTAGGGAAAATTTGTCTTTTTATAGGTTAAAATTACACCATCTATGGAATAACGTAAAGGCGGCAAATATTATTTTGCCCGGAGCGGCGAAACAGCTGGATCGGGCCCTGTCCCTACCCCAAGGACACACTATGTTAACACTTCGTAAGAACCCCATGCTCGAGAAAACTGGACCAATTTTGGACAAGGCTATGTATAGAAGCAGTAGTGCGAAAATCTGTTGCGAGATGGAGACACGTCCCCATTTCGCAGGCTCGCAGAAGACTTTCGCAGACGAAAACCAAATAGTACATACCTACATACATAGGTACCTACTAATTTTATTATTAATTTATAGAATTCCTTAACTACACTGCTGCCTACCCGGTCCGAATGTATAACATTCGTCAGACATAGGATAGTCAAGATTCCACTATAGGTAGATAAAACTAAAGCGGATTTAATGATTCTGGATCGTAGGTTAGGTCAGTGTCAAGTTACATGATAACAAAAGAGGACGCTCCGCGAGCCGGAACTCCGCGGACCAGTGACGTCATTGTGTTATAATATCTACTGAAAAAATTACCCCAAACATCCTAATCATCACTAAACATTAATTAACCAATAGAATTCCACTTACTCACATGTCGGGAATTTGGTGTAATTTTATTGGTCAATGTTTAGGGACTTCCTCTGAAGAGTGTCATCACGTGAATTTCGTGGAATTCTATTGGCTAAGGTTTTCGTAGCTCTGCAATGTTCATCGCTTCTATCTACACCAGTGAAAAATGGCAGACCTTATCCCCAATCTCCATCCTAGTTATTCCCTAGACTGTCCTAGACACACCAACCGCAATCAATGGACTTGGACTATCCTTAACTCTATGGGCACCGTAGAATGCTGCAACTTTGCCAACTAAGCCCAACTTTGACTATTTCTTTTCAATTACGATATTTCACGTTTGCTTAGTAGTTTCTTATTTTCTGGTAGTGGTTTTACATTATTAGGGCAACATATTTTTCATTTTTTGAAATGATAACTTCATTGTTACTCTGTCAGTTGTGCGACAAACACAAGCGCGGGCGAGTGAAAAATTTTAGTGTCGTGTAACTTTTGAAAACTTCAAAAGTTACACGACACTAAAATTTTTCAGCTAAAGAAAAGGTGTTTTTGTGCAGCTATAACATCCCAGGGTAAGAAAATCTTATCTACTTTCCATATTACTTGATATTTTTATTATAAGGACACGATTTCATTAAAACATCTTGGTAGGCAATGTTGTGTACTGTTTTAGAAACTTGAGTGACACAACTTTGCCTGGGTCTAAGGTTGTCACTAGTCGGATTTTAGAAATGATATATTTTTACTATGTAAATGTCATATTTGCATGAATTTACACAGCTTAGAACCCGGTCAAATCGAAACTAAAGAACTTGCATGCACTAAATTCCCTTCGTTTTACGATATTTTAATTTTATTGCATACATTGTTAATGTTCCGATATCGGGTGAAGACACTGACTCCTGACACACAGGCACCACCTAGCTAGGATAACTCCTGAGCTAGGTGGTACCTGTTTTACAGGAGTCCCTAATGACTTCAATTGAAAATTACCTACACCTTTTTTATGTCAATAAAACATTTTTTTATTTTTTTTTTCATTTCGCCATTTATGTCTTTAATCGCCTGTAAGGGTGAGGCAGAGGTGTATCTCCACCTAACCCTTCCGGGATTACAGGCATGATTTTGTATACAGCGTGGCGCTTTAATGGCGACATTAATTTAACACACGTATACGGTTTTGCGTTGTAGTTTTATAAATATATTTTAATTTAATTAATCATTAATATTTATTTATTTATTAAAATTTTTATAAAATAGCATCTTAGAGCAACCTAACTTAAAGAACTGTAGCGCAGGGGTCATTTGCCGGGGTCACGGATCATAACATCGCATCAATGTAATTAAAACAATTACCGAGCAAAGAGAAGGCGAATTGAAGGAAAGACAGAGAGCCCTATGTCGGCGCGCGGCGCAGGTGGAAGTTTTCAAGTTACGATTTTTTTTATGTTGTTATAATTTTATGATTACTGGCCACTAGCCCTACCCGTGTGTTAAATTAATGTCGCCATTGTAGCGCCACGTTGTATAAGTAAGTCTTAATTCTATTGCAGTTATATGAAAAAATGCCGAATAATACACAACGAAGCAGGAGAAGATTGCCTTTTGTTTATACCAATCTCACAGGTATAAAATCAAATATTTTCTGGTAAAGCTGTTTTATTAAAAAAAAATGATTTTTATTTTATTAGTAATTGATGAAAACAACAGTATTGATAAAAAGGCATTACATTTGTGGTTTTTACTCATAAATATTAATTTTATTTTATTTAAAAAAAAAGTGAATAAAACTAAGAAAATAATCCGTTTTTTTTGGGACAACCCTAGAGTCAACGACATTTTTGTATGAGAAGTCTGTGGTATCTGCTACAACATTGCCTATGGGCAGTAAAAAAAATATATTACCTTTATGGCAATAATCTAACTGACGGGGACAAGCACGGTGTCTCATGTACAGACGCCAGCACATCAAGCTACTACAATCTGTCAGATTTCTTTAATAGATTTTCGACTTTATTGCTAAAGAGTTAGGTTCAAGGTTGATTGGGAAAATCTGACAGTTTCGGGTAGGTTGACCTGCTGGCGTCCGTACACGGAAAGAAATACCTACTAAAAAGATCAACAATTATATTTATTGCGATATCCTTCTAGGCAAAGTTGTATCTTTTACCTACAACTTTGCCTACGACTTTGAGTGTTTGTAATTCTGAAAAACGGCATGATTTAAATAGATTTGGGTTCTCCCTGGCAAGGCATAAGGTCTGTTTTCCATCTGAAAGTCTTTAAAAGCCGTAATAATAAATAGGTTCAGAGATACGAACAAAAAACGTCAAAATCCAGGCAAAGTTACAGCATTTTACGGCACCTACAAAAATGTAGCATGTTGAAAATGGACAAAAATTCATTTTTTTAATGACCTTTAGACTACCTGTATGTAAGGAAGAAATATGGAATAGGAAGGAACCTACCCATACGAATTATGGATAATGAAAATGCAAACGATATGAACATAAACTATTAATTATATGTATTTCAAATTATTATTACTATTATTACTAACCTACCTCAACATTCGAATGACGTTTATTAAATAGGTACCTACGATAGAGATAAGGTACGAATGTCAGACCTTGATCGTCACCGACCATGGAAAATCTAACACCCCGTGATAGTCTATTCTAAGAATAGCTTATGCCAGTAACGTAATCGAGTGCAATGGCACTCGATTACGTTACTGGCACCTGAATGCACACCTAACTGGTGCTGACACGTGACAATCCTATTAACAGGTTATAAAACTTAGAGACAAATGATAATCCCTAATGCAAAAAAAGAAAAATCACGGAAAGCGAAGGTAAAGATTGTGATGACAACAATGGATAACTGATTGATTTGAAAATTCAACTAACGCAATTGTGTTAGTTGAATTTTCAAATCAATTATTATGTAGATTTAACACCATAATTAATTAATTATGGTGTTAAATCTACATGTACTTCCCGACTGGAAAAGAGATTATAAAAACACTAGCTTCTGCCCGCGGCTTCGCCCGCGTGGATGTCGGAAATTATCCCACGGGGACGTGCAAACAGGATAAAATGTATGTGTTTCCGCAGGATGCCATCTATCCCTATGCCAAATCAGAAGTTCAGTGGTTTAGGCGTGAAAATGTAACATACAGTTTCAAGTTCAAATCCTCCCCTTAAAAACTGAATAACCCCTTTTTGTCCCGTCAGTGGTAAATTTTCGACAACTTTACATACTTATTATTAATTATTTTCTGTCAAAAGTATCAATACTGAGTTTCGAGTTACTCGGATCGCGCATTAAATTTCTTCCACAAAAACTTAACACCCCTATATCCCCCTTTGAGGAGTAGTTTTGAAAAACTTGTAATGATAAACTTTATTACTTACTAAGGCAAGTATTCTTGCCAAGTTTCAAGTTTATTAACTAAATGAATAAGATTTTTCATATAAACTGTATACCCCGCTTTTCACCCCCACATGGGGTGGAATTTTGAAAAATCGTTTGGGATTATTCATAACTTGACTCAAAGATTATATATACCAATGTTCGAGTTAATCAAGCCACGCATTATAATCCTCCCTTGTAAAATTAACTACCCCTTTTCAACCCGTTAGGGGTAGATTTTCGAAAAACCCTGATACATGTTGCTCTTTATTTTTGGTCTTAAGTACATATTATTACCTATATAATTTTTTTTTTTTTGTAAATCTATATATATAAAATTCAAAGTCCTGACTGACTGACTGACTGACTGATAGGTAAATTTTCGACAACTTTACATACTTATTAATAATTATTTTCTGTCAAAAGTATCAATACTGAGTTTCGAGTTAATCGGACCGCGCATTCAAATTATTCCACACAAACTTCAACACCCCTTTATCCCCCTTTGAGGGGTAGTTTTGAAAAACTTATAATAATAAACTTTATTACTTACTTAGGCGAGTATTCTTGAAAAGTTTCAAGTTTATTAACCTAATGAAGAAGATTTCTCATATAAACTGTATCCCCGCTTTTCACCCCCACAGGGTGGAATTAAAAAAAATAGTTTGGGATGTATTCATAACTTGACTCAAAGATTATTTATACTAATTTTCGAGTTAATCAAGCCATGCAGTAAAATCCTCCCCTGAAAAATTGACTACCCCATTTCAGCCCGTCAGGGGTAGATTTTCAAAAAACCCTGATACACATTATTCTTTACTTTCAATATTAGGTATAAATACTGAGTTTCGAGTAAATCGGACTGCGCGCCAAAATTCTTCCATACAAACTTTGAAACCCCCCAATCCCTTATTGGGGGGTAGTTTAGAAGAAAAAAAACTGACAATCTTCATAATTTATTTAGATAAGTATTCGTGCCAAGATTCAAGTTTATTAACTCAAGGAATAAGATTTTTCATACAAACGAATTCCCCCCTTTTCACCGTCTTAGGGGTGGAATTTCGAAAAATCCTTTCTTAGTGGATGCCTACTCTTCACGAAGAACACACCCTCCAAATTTCATGTCTCTAGGACCAGCGGTTTAGGCTGTGCGTTGATCTATCAGTCAGTCAGTCAGTCAGTCAGTCGGTCAGTCAGTCAGGACTTTGAATTTTATATATATAGATTGAAGTCTCATTTATGCCTACCAACATCAGTTCTAGTCCAATTAACCGTTATCTAACGACGCATTTCTCTGCACTCAATGTTTACCTAGTAATAATATTAAACTAGACATAATGTAATCTAATCAAAGACTAGATCAAATAAATACGCACGTTGGCATGGTTAATTAAAGTTCAGAAGAATAGCGCAAATATCAGCGCACGTGCGCGTGAGCACGGTGCCACCGCGTCTCGCCGTTACTGGCTGCAGCTATAGGTTAAAAGTCGAAATTTTACACAGGTTACGACTTTCCTTGCAGGTTAGCTGTACATTTCTGAGTCAATGACAAATAAACGAATACTGCATGCGGTGCAAACATCGATGGACACGGACCCAATGTACTCACTGCCTGGTATTCACTGTGTAACCGCCGAACGTTAGTAGGGCCTGTACCAGTGCCAAAATCCCGAGCTAATCTCCGCCGCAATATTTCAAAATCGCACCCAAACAAATCCAAGTTTTACGACTCCACAAAAAACTGAACATTACGAGGTGTGACCGGTCCAAGAGCAACAATAAGACTGTAAATCTGGTGATTTATGGCCGTCTGTCTGATAGCATGCCATCCTCAAATTGTGAGTCACCACGATAAGTTACTGGTGAAAATTACGTTTTACTTTACCCACCTGTTCAAAATAGTTACATTATTACAAATGTATATAAATAAGCCTCCCGATCGACCGATATCAGTCACGGTGGCCAATCTCAACGGAGATTAGCCAGGGGCTGCAATCTCGACATTCATAGCAATCGCTTTACGACCGGATTCGGTCGCAAAGTCCTGTCACTCCATGTACGCAGGAGATATTATAGTGCACTAGTTTAGGTATGCGTAAACACAGGTGCACTCTCTGTTCCTTTACTCTCATAGTCCGATGGGAAGGCACTCCGACACTTTATCAGGCGCATGGCCAACGGCTTTACGTGCTTCCGCCGGCTGCTTGGCACGGGGGTATTAAACCACCAACTTGGTGGTGGGGGAATAAGCCACCAACTTGGTGGTGGGGTATTAAACCACCAACTATGGACTGTTACTAAGAAATTCCTCATGGAAAATCCAATAACAAGCCGAGGCTTGCACGTGCCCAACGAGGCAGTTAACTTGCAAGTTGTATTACTTAAATACTCGAAAGCTACATTATTATTTAATGGGTTCACCTGCAACTGCAACCGGCGTTGGAAACCATAGCCAACTTTGCTGACATACGTAATAGTCGACAAGCCGTGTTTTTTTCAGCAGGTCAATAAATAGAGGTTGCTATTTTAAAGACTGTCTCACGGACGCAAAACAACAGGTGAACATTTGTGCGCAGACACCTACAGCCAACGTGACAGTAGAGGCGAGAACGAGAGTAGATATTTTAAGAGATACATTAACCAAAATTATTTATATTTGCCAATGTGGAATCACTGAACAGGCAAGAATTAAAAGACATAAAAAAACCTTCATTTGAGTGACTATTGGGATAGTTTACAGTGCAGCGTTTAACTGTTGTGGATGGCTGTAGAAGGAACTGTGGGGATTAAACCAAGCAGGTTTAAAAATTTGGTTCACAATCACGACTCTTCGGGTGATGGGATGCAATACAAGGAGATGATATTCTTCTTGTTTTCAAGTCCAGGCACGGTCCGAGGGGGGGTCGTAGGGGTTATGACCCCCAAATCATTCAAGCTGTCGAGAGTCTGAATGATTTACTTGTCTTACTAACTTAAAACTGTAGGTACTTGAGCCACGGAGAAACTAATCTTAGCCGACATGGGGACCGCGGACAGAAGTAAAAACTTAAAACTATGAAATGACAGTGGGTTTTTTAACGCGCCTAAAAAAGTTTTTACTTTAATAAGCCTGTTATAAAATATAGAATGTAGGATGCAATGAGCGAGCGATGCCATCTCAGCATATTGGGCACCCCACTTGTACCTAAGGTTCGAAAGACTTAGGGCCTGATTCCAAAACCTAAACTGCTGTAAAACGAGTTTAAGCTTTTCGTCATAATTCGATAAAGTAAGTTCTCTTTCTGTACGACGGTCAAAAGAAATTCGTAACTATTTCCAGGTGGGGTGCAAAAATTTTCAGGCTCGCTTCGCTCGCTCACATTCTGTTGATTCTTGAGTTTTTCTTCATAAGTTGACAAAGCAAGTAATTCCTACTCCTTTTGGAATGATCAAAAGAAAATCGAACCTATCCGAGTGTGCGAAATTTTCGAGCTCGCTTCGCTCGCTTTTTCATTCTATATTCTCGTGGTTGCTTGGGCATGCCTGCATAAGTCAACAATGTAACTCCTATTTCTGCTTGAAAATATAAAACCAAACCGAGGCAGCTTGTTAAAATTTTCGTTTTCGCTTCGCTCGCTCTTCCCACCCTACGTAATCTTTAATCTCCAAAGGCTTAGGCAGGGGTGTGCCTTCATATTACCCCCATTTCGCCAGTTATGTTTAAGTCCCATGTCATAGGGGGTGAGCCTCCTGCCACCAAGAATCTCCAATCCAGACTGCAGGCTGCAGAAATTTCTGATGGAAAAACCTAATAACATTGTACCCAACCTAGGAATTGAACCCAGGACCTCATGCTCAGTAGTAACGCTGGCGACCATTAGACCAATGAGGAGATGTTATCTGTTATCTGTGGGTTATGTATCATGCATGTTCTGGGCAGGGCTATAACCGGGTACCACACTCACGTTGGATGTCGGACGGGTCCGCCCCATTTGAAAAAGCCCCATTTTACCTTCAAGTGTAAGTAATTGCAACGGCGTACCTAGTGGTACGCAACCGATTTTACTGTTTCATATTCGTCGGTTAACAAAGAAAAAACAGCTGTTTCATAGAAAAGGGCAATTACCTTACGCGGTTAAAATTTATAGCGAGCTTATTTGTTTTTTTTTTATAACCGTCTAAAAATTTCAGGGGGTTCCAGAATCATGTGCTGTATCCATGGTAACAGGTTGCGCGTCGATGTCCCTGCCACCCTGTACAACCACTAGTACAATAGGTGCCTATTCTGGTGAATTATCATTATCCTTCAGTCTGCGTTTACTCAATTCGTTATGAATTTAATAAAGTAGCGGGAACTTAATATTACTATCATATATCGATTTAGATAAGAAAGAGTGGGCAAGGGCAAATATCAACTTTCATTAGGGCAATTACTCAAATCAAATTTCATTATATAAAAA
The DNA here is from genome assembly GCA_945859715.1 of Apamea sordens. Classification (NCBI taxonomy): domain Eukaryota; kingdom Metazoa; phylum Arthropoda; class Insecta; order Lepidoptera; family Noctuidae; genus Apamea; species Apamea sordens. The sequence goes on along the minus strand of OX243998.1, from coordinate 12,277,480 downwards.
AAGGTTAGTTAAATAGGTACTTACTAGTAATTCAGGATGCCAATTCCCGTAATTAAAAACATTCAAAATCTAGTCGCAAACTCATCTCAGCGACAATCAATGTCAAAAACAGTACTTGTCAAAAATGTAGAGATTTTAGAGGTATTTTTAACCCCCGACGCAAAAACGACGGGGTGTTATATTATAAGTTTGACGTGTCTCTGTGTGTGTGTGTTTCTATATCTGTCTGTGGCATCGTAGCTCCCGAACGGATGAACCGATTTTAATTTTGTTTTTTTTTTTTGTTTGAAAGGTGAATTTGTCGGGGGTGTTCTTAGCTATGTTTGATGAAAATCGGTGCAAGATGGCCGCCGCCACAAAATGGCGGATTACATATTTTTTCACAACTCCCTTAATATGGGTATCAAAATGAAAGGGCTTGACTAGTAGAAATATTAAAGCATGAAATAAAATAAAAAATGTAAAAAACCCCGACTATGTGAAACCCTATAAAAAGAAAAAAATAACCTAAAAATTATGACCCTACGAAAGTACCTACGTATGAAATTTTTTGATTAAATATTCTCCCGTTACTATTTTAAACTTTAACAGAACGTTAGAATAATAATTAGAGCGGTCCCCCGTCGGGATAGCATTTAATAAAAAAAATTCATACGTACTTACGTAGGGTCATAATTTTTAGGTTTTTTTTTTCTTTTTATAGGGTTTCATTGAAAAACTGAGACTGAAATCAGACTGTGAACTGTGTGTCTTTTACGTTTAGCTGCAGTACGGCTCCATTGGCATCGAAATTCCGTTTTGTATTTTTTTTGGCAGATCGTAATAAGTAGGTAGGTACCTACTTATATCATTTTATCTACCTACCGTATAGTTCGTATACGATAAGCATGTCGATTTTTCGAGTGTTCCGCGAATTGGCGCACAGCAACGGCCAGGCACCAAGTGTGCGAGCATTACTCTGAGTTATGGCCATAAGCCCATAAACGTCTATACAACAATACGGCAGTGCCTTGCTGCGGTGCACGGCTCTTATCCGTCGAAGGCTCCGTGGCTTTGCTTTACATTTGTGCATTGCCAATAAAAACGAACTGAGATACCTAATAATATATTCGTACATGGATGTATTGAAAACATTCCAAGCAACAGCTTTGCTCCTATCAAGTGAGCTAGGTTTCTTTAAAGTCCAAATTAAAAGTCATTTATTCAAATTAGGCTGAGAATCAGCATTTTTCGAACGTCAAAATTACGTGACATTTCTTGAAAACTCCCGCCCTTGACCACTTCCTAGCTTGTGCTTTCGCTGGGAAGAAGTTTTAGCCGGCTACAACTAGGTGCAGCGTGCACGCGTTAGCACTCATCCGTGAACCCGCCGCGGCTGTCCGTCACCGGACCCTCCTCTGGGGAGTACTCCCCATCACCGCCGCACCAGAACACATTGCACGCCGTGACCACCCCAGGGACCAAACCAGTACATGGGCGCCAGACAACCCCGTGTCTAGGTGGGCACCCTTGGTCCCCCTGCGACAGGTCAGGTCATTGGCCCCGCCACCTGCCAATTTTTGGCCGCAGAGGATAGGGAGAGCGGCCAACGTCATAACAACACTCCTCCTCCCCTGCAGCCCCACCGCGTCCGCCATCAGACGGTGGTGACCCCGTCAAGGACGCGGAAGGTAGGGAGAGTGGCGCACCGCAATACCGGCACTCATCTCCCGCCGCGGCCTCCAACCCTCAGCCGTGATGCCTCCCATACGACATCGCGGCCCGCCTCAGTTGCGATGTCTCCCAAGCGGCACCGCAACCTATACTTGTTGGCCGCTACGTCCGTCGTCGGCTTACTAGCAAAGCCCTGACGAGCGGCCCCTCCTCGGATTCCTCTTAGCTTCACCGTGAGTGACCAAGCCACGGCTACGGAGCCCGCCCGCCTCGACAATGCGGTAACCCACCGGGGGGGAGTCATCATACCCTAGACAAGCCACGTGAGTCCAAAACAAGATTTATAACAGCACTTCGGCTATTAGCCGTGACATATAATTTACAAATATTATCCAACGATGAATCACAAATTCTCGATTCAAGCAAATCGGTTAGTCGACTCTTCACGTGACCAGAGGGCTGGCCTGTTTCTTGCCCAAAGAATTAGCATCGCCATACAACGTGGCAATGCTGCCAGCCTTTTGGGCACTGTTCCTGTTGACAGCGATGCGGACGAATTTTTTGATGCCCTATGATTCTTTTGTTCGTTTTTTTTTTTTTTTTTTTCACATGTACATAAATGTATTATTATTGTTAATAGTTAACTCCAATAAATGTTCCGAGCAAATCGAGATTAATCTAATTATTCTATCTTCAGTAGGTAATCATCACTCACTTGATGGTTTATTTGTTCTGCTGGAACATCAATCGATGTTAAAGCTTAGGTAAGTACGGGGTTTGTGGAGTAGGTTTGTCATTAATTCATTATGTACAATACCAATGTACAGAGTCCAGCCGAAAATGGGTTTTTCATCCCACCATCTCGGAAAGAGTATTTTTAATCTTCAATATCTGAGTGGAAAAGCCGTTTTTATTCTCTAGAGGATAAAGTAAATTGAATTTAGAACATCGTGTGCACTAAGTTTGTGAATTTAAAAAAACATTAAACCTCGAGAATTTGTGATTCATCGTTGGATAATATTTGTAAATTATATGTCACGGCTAATAGCCGAAGTGCTGTTATAAATCTTGTTTTGGACTCACGTGGCTTGTCTAGGGTATGATGACTCCCCCCCGGTGGGTTACCGCATTGTCGAGGCGGGCGGGCTCCGTAGCCGTGGCAAAAAAAAAACGTTTACAATCACAAGATAGGTACACTTTTATTTCAGTTTAGGTATTAATTACTACATTATGACAGGTAAGTATTACAGAATAATCTTTAAATTATAACAAAATAATACTAAGGTATAATTAAGAAAATTTTAAAGTAACGTTGCTACAGTTATCTAAATTGAGTGTAATATTTTTGTTTGGTACTGTAATATTGGTGTTAGTCACTTGTGTACTGTTTTTCGGTAAACTATCTGTCATACTTAATAGTTGTACCGATTCATCGGATTCCCTTGGCGTGAATGTTGGAGAGATAGGGAGATGGTTAGGTGTTTCATAACGACTTATTTTTGATGTAGAAGGGCCAGTCCAAGGATCCGATTGAGGCTCTTTCAGTGTAATGGCTCCTACGATGCCTTCACATATTTTAGACTTATTTTGGATGGAATCTTCTATGTATCCCTCTACAACTGCATTGGACTTCCAGCCTCCGTGGCGCTTAAGGGACAGGAGATCAGCTCCGGAATCAGCCAAAAGTGTGGCTGAAGTTCGTCGGAAACAATGACCCGTGTACAACAGGGGTTCTGGAAGTTCAAGAAATGTTGCTATTTCTCGTGGGATACTGCCAATTTTATTAGTACCCATAGGCTGTCTAACACACTTTACATTGCGATACTGTAGAAAAAATCGATTGATTGGAGTGTTAGGCGGGCGTAAGGCTTGATATTTCTCAACAATCGTTACGTATTCCTTGCGAATGACGAAGTTGCGGTCTCTTTTTGTCTTTGTATTAGGTAAATTAATTAATAGTAAGTCATCTGAATGTTTCTCAATGTTTTTGACATTAAGTTGTGTTAGTTCATTAGTTCGACATGCTCCGTTTATTCCAATAATAAGAACAACCTGTAACGTAAAGAGTATTGTAGTAGATAAATGAATAAAATACCGCTAATACTGCTAAAAAACTAAATACTGCTACCTCTATGGTGCCGAATATATCATACAACTTTTTTTTTTTTTGTTAAAATCTCAGACTCGGAACCTTCTTGGTGTTCTTTTTTCAATTTGCTTTGTACGCGGTTCTTTACGCGGCATTTTTTCACGTCATTGTTAAACCTTATATTAAAAACAAGAAACTTGAAAACAAGTGAAAAAACTAAAATGAGTGATTCTAGCGACGAGGAACTTTGCTTGACGCCAACAGAATTGACTGAAACTGATAATAATGCGCAAATGAGCTTTCTCCCTCAACAATCACGCGAGAAGTATTTAAAACAGTACGATATGTTCAACACGTGGCGACTAGCAAAAGGAGCCAAAACTTTCTCAGAAAACGTTTTGCTGGCATATTTTATAGAATTATCCGAGAACAAGAAAGCAAGCACTCTATGGAGTACGTATTCGATGCTAAAAGCAACAATAAAGATGAAAAAAGACAAACATATCGATACCTATCCTAAATTAGTGGCATTTTTAAAAAGAGCCTCATCTGGTCATCAACCAAAAAAATCGAAGGTTTTCACAGTATCTGATATTGAAAAGTTTCTTAACGAAGCACCCGATTCCGTATATTTGGCGGCAAAAGTAAGTCAGTTGCACATTCAGTATCTACTTAAGTATATTAATCACAATTAAATAGTATACTTAGTAGATGTTGATAGGCATAATTATGCGTTCATATCAATTTTATTCATTTATCTACTACAATACTCTTTACGTTACAGGTTGTTCTTATTATTGGAATAAACGGAGCATGTCGAACTAATGAACTAACACAACTTAATGTCAAAAACATTGAGAAACATTCAGATGACTTACTATTAATTAATTTACCTAATACAAAGACAAAAAGAGACCGCAACTTCGTCATTCGCAAGGAATACGTAACGATTGTTGAGAAATATCAAGCCTTACGCCCGCCTAACACTCCAATCAATCGATTTTTTCTACAGTATCGCAATGTAAAGTGTGTTAGACAGCCTATGGGTACTAATAAAATTGGCAGTATCCCACGAGAAATAGCAACATTTCTTGAACTTCCAGAACCCCTGTTGTACACGGGTCATTGTTTCCGACGAACTTCAGCCACACTTTTGGCTGATTCCGGAGCTGATCTCCTGTCCCTTAAGCGCCACGGAGGCTGGAAGTCCAATGCAGTTGTAGAGGGATACATAGAAGATTCCATCCAAAATAAGTCTAAAATATGTGAAGGCATCGTAGGAGCCATTACACTGAAAGAGCCTCAATCGGATCCTTGGACTGGCCCTTCTACATCAAAAATAAGTCGTTATGAAACACCTAACCATCTCCCTATCTCTCCAACATTCACGCCAAGGGAATCCGATGAATCGGTACAACTATTAAGTATGACAGATAGTTTACCGAAAAACAGTACACAAGTGACTAACACCAATATTACAGTACCAAACAAAAATATTACACTCAATTTAAATAACTGTAGCAACGTTACTTTAAAATTTTCTTAATTATACCTTAGTATTATTTTGTTATAATTTAAAGATTATTCTGTAATACTTACCTGTCATAATGTAGTAATTAATACCTAAACTGAAATAAAAGTGTACCTATCTTGTGATTGTAAACGTTTTTTTTTTGCATTTAGTCATTTCCTCGCTGAGGTGGAATGAAAAGTTACGTGTTGCACTCGAGTGCAAAGATTTTTCACCTCGTGCTCTTTTGAACACGCGGTTAAAAAGCAACTTTGCACTCTTGTATAACAAATAACTATTTTCGGCCGAAAATCGAAAACTAAATTTTGTTTTTGTTTGTCCACTGGTATTTTTCTTTGGTAAAAGAAATTATTTAACCGTTTAAACTTAAATCACAAGAAACTATTTCACAAATCTACACTAATATAATAAAGCTGAAAAGTTTGTTTGTTTGAACGCGCTCATCTCTGGAACCCGGTCGGATTTGAAAAATTATTTTTGCATAGCCCAATCCTTGATGAAGGCTATATCGCGCATCTTAACATCACGCTAGCACTCTTTGGAAAAATAAAAATAAGCTAAGCGACATCGATGTAATAGCGCGGACAGCCGCCTAGCCGATGCGACGGGAAGAAAAGAAGAATTTTACGCGGACGAAGTCGCGGGCAGTAGCTAGTATGTAAGAAAAGAGAAAGAAAGAAAGAAAAAGATTTTTTTTTCTGTTAATAGGATATCGGAATCACTTTTACACGTTCTATTGAAAAAAATAAGCTACATGGAGTCGACATTTCCTATCTGACTACCCTGTTTTTTACATTTCTATGTGACTACCCCTAAGAAGAACTGGCGAAATAAAGTCTGGACTTAAAGTCCAGACTTTAAAAGAGACTTTGACCCCCGATTCTGACATAATCTTGGTCAGATCATGGGTCTGAAATAGTATTTCGAGGAAAGAATACACACAGAGTGAACCAGTCCAGTCAGTGCAAGCATTTGTCAGTAATCGTATAGCTCAACTCACTCGACGAACAATCCCAAGGAAACGACACTTGAGTAGGCCGCATAAGCGTCATCAGTTAGTTTTAGTGACCCCTGTGCTGCCACCGACAACGCCGTGAAAGTGATGAAATTTTTGGCCAACAAGTAAAGTGCCTGCGACACGAAGAAAAAGAAGAATGGTCTAGCAGTTTGAGTAATTTATGCCGCTTTATGTACAAACTGCCAGACCATCACTAATGAGAAAGAAAAAATTAAGTAGGTAAAAGGTACTTTACAGCTTTACCAAGTAAACAAATTATTAAAAATCAAACAATCTGATGTCATATGCATTTTTAAAGTTATTGTGTGGTATATTACTTTTGTCTAGAACCAAAAATTCGAAGACATTGTAACATCTAGCAACCCCCATTGGGCCCGCGGGGTGGATTGGGGCCAACTCAGCGGAGGCCTGTGTCCCAGCAATAAGAACATTATAGGCTGATTATGATATGTTTTTGTAACTATCGAATTTCTCAGAATAAATGAACTGAAACTATTGATTTGCCTGATGTTTCGGCTGAAAGTTGCCAAAAACTGTAATTAAAACGAAATCCGAACTATAATAAGTACAGACGCCAGCAGGTCAAGCTACGCGAAACTGTCAAATTTTCCCAATCAACATTGAACCTTAATGTTTCAGCGATTCAGTTGAAAATCTATTAAAGAAATTTGACAGATTGTAGTAGCTTGATGTGCTGGCGTCTGTACCTAAAGCTACCAAAATTATCTAATATTGACTATTGACTTTAGAAATTGTCGCTACCTATCATATTGTAATATTAAGTCACTAGCTTCTGCCTGCGGCTTCGCCCGCGTGGATGTCGGAAATTATCCCACGGGAACGTGCTAACAGGATAAAATGTATGTGCTTCCCCAGGATGACATCTATCTCTATGCCAAATCAGAAGTTCAGTGGTTTAGGCGTGAAAATGTAACATACAGTTTCAAGTTCAAATTCTCCCCTTAAAAACTGAATTACCCCTTTTTGTCCCGTCAGTTTTAAATTTTCGACAACTCTACATATTTCGAGTTACTCGGACCGCGCATTCAATTTCTTCCACACAAACTTAACATCCCTATATCCCCCCTTGAGGGGTAGTTTTGAAAAACTTATAATGATAAACTTTATTACTTACATAGGCAAGTATTCTTGCTAAGTTTCAAGTTATTAACTAAATGAATAAGATTTTTCATATAAACTGTATCCCCCGCTTTTCACCCCCACAGGGGTGGAATTTTGAAAAATCGTTTGGGATTATTCATAACTTGATTCAAAGATTATTTATACCAATTTTCGAGTTAATCAAGCCACGCATTATAATCCTCCCTTGTAAAATTAACTACCCCTTTTCAACCCATTAGGGGTAGATTTTCGAAAAACCCTGATACATGTTACTCTTTATTTTTGGTCTTAAGTATAAACACTGAGTTTCGAGGTAATCGGACCGCGCATTCAAATTATTCCAAACAAACTTCAACACCCCTATATCCCCCATTGAGGGGTAGTTTTGAAAAAAAATCGTTTGGGATGTATTCATAACTTGACTCAAAGATTTTTAGTAGTAGTTTTAGTTTAGGCTGTGCGTTGATCTATCAGTCAGTCAGTCAGTCAGTCTGTCAGTCAGTCAGTCAGTCAGTCAGGACTTTGAATTTTATATATATAGAAGAAGATAGATTAGCATTTAATTTTCGCTAAGTCGTAAATTGCTATTGTGCAATGAATGATGATCATTACAAACTGTCAAAGAAACTCTCCGTCTTACGTAGCTGCGTATAGGTATGTTGTTACCGAAGATCGAGAACACACGGAAAACACCCTTAATAATTACAGACGATATTAATAGTTATAAAAAAAAACAAAACAGTAGTTTTTTACTGACGAAATATCTTCACGTGATTTCAAATCACGTCTCACGGGTGTCTGACCGTAGTTTCTGTCTGGCAAACACATCACAGTCGACCCAGAAACACTTGGCTTGGCAGTTCACACCGTAGGACGGGGTTCAATGTTCGATCAAAAGAAGATCAACAATTTAGAATCGTATAAATAATTACCGCTTACATAATGTGTTATTTATGTGTCTGGACTCCTACATGCGTGTGAGACGCACACGCCGACTGCGCAGTAAATATTGTTTTCCCCGAAACTTATGAGGAAAATCGTTTAAAGTTTGTTTCGTCTGAAAGACAAAAATACAACGCTGAGTTCTAAAAAGTCATTACGCGTTTTTTTTTTGTGGATATACTACTTTGATAGTGGTCATGAACAGAGTACCTACAACCCTACGTACTTGTTATGACATATTGATAAGGCCTCATTTATGCGCAATGACCTAAGTATCTTCTCTAGTTAAATATGAATTCTTACGTAACCGTATTAGCTTATTAATAAGAGAAGTTTGACATCTTAAAATTTTACATTGATATTATAAATATTAGGAGCTATGGTTCGATCAAAGGTCGCTACCCTAATTGCGTAACACACTATCAATCAGAATTTCAATGATACCTATTGCTAATCTATTGCATCATATATTCAAAAAATCTATTTCCTCAACAACGTAATAACGCAATGAATGTTGTTGAACTGTCAAAATAAAACCCATTGCTGCCGTTAGTGTGTTACGCAATCACCCCGCGGTTCACATGTCTGTAAAACGATCGCAGACTGCAGGGCGGCGGCCGGCGACCGCAACCGCGTTAGCTGATATTAATACATAGGCACCGATCGTTTCTACCTAACTAATCCAATGCTAGAACTATACATAACATTGTAATCTGTAATCGGGATTCTGGAGATAACTAATATGATTATAAAAAAACTTGAGAGGTGTCAAAGGACACCCGGATGGAACGAAGTATAACTGGCTTGCTTTCTATAAGAGAGAGAGAGACAGTCAGAGAACGATAAGGAACTTCTTATCTGTTCTGATGGTCGCATCGATGTCGAAAGCACAATTGGTATTTTTACATTGCTAGTCTCCATCTGCATATAAGTTATCAGAGTTGTTATATTGTAAAACCAAAACAATAAATACCTATAGGTACGTGAAGTGAAGTGAGCATTTTTATTACATAACTAGCTTCTGCCCGCGGCTTCGCCCGCGTGGATGTCGGAAATTTACCCACGGGAACGTGCTAACAGGATAAAATGTATGTGCTTCCCCAGAATGCCATCTATGTCGCGGGCCCTTTGTGGCTAATTACAATAGAAAACCAATTGTGTCTCATTAGTGGTGATTAAGAGGGTACCTATATGATATATTTACCTAAGTACCTAACTAATTAAAAAAAAACTCAATAACAGAAAATTAAATACCTACCTACCTAAATAAACCTATTTCTGATGATAACTAATCTAAACTCAATAAATAAGCAAAATCCCTAAAAACTAATATCTATACGAATGACTAAACCTACCTAACAGTATTATAAAATAACCTACGGTCACTACGTACACTATCAAATATACTACCTATACTTTAAAATTAAAATCTATACCTACGACTCATATAAAAATAAACCAAAATAACTCAAAAAACTAAAAGGAATAAAAATGAACTCCACTGCGGGTGACCCAACCTACGACAAACTTAGTATTTGCGGTTGGTACAGTACAGACAGTGGTAATCGGGTATAGGGATCGAACCGCAAAATTAAGTTTGTTTTTTATTGTATATACTTTTCCGGGATAAAAAGTACCCAGTGTGGTGCCCAGGATATTAAAGAATAATTATACCAAGTTTCATCGTAATCGAACCGGTAGTTTTTGCGTGATGCCTGAACAAACAGACAGACAGACAAAAATTTTTTTAATCTCATTTTTGGGTTCGGTGTCGGTCAAGTAACACCCCCTGCCATTTATTTTTTGGATATTTTCAATGTACAGAATTTTCACTTCTACAGATTTATTATAAGTATAGAAGATGATAAAATATTGTCATAGCTAATGGTCAAATAATTAACTATTAGTTAAAAATATAACCATTAGATAAACTAACAATTGATAATGGATAGACTGGTCACCATAATTTTATTAGGTAAGGCAGGCCGAGAATAAACAAAAAGATATAACGAATACGCGTTTTTATTTTATTTGCTTTGTACTCAAAGCATTATACAGAACATTATACAGATACCGTCTTATTCTCTCGCCAGTATGTTAATATTATTTTTAAACATACCAACATGAAGTTTATTTATTTATTTATAAATAACCAACTAATTAAAATCACGCCTTTATCCCATGGGAGTAGGCAGTAACTACAGAACGTCACCTGCTACGATCCTTACATACAAGGAGTATGTAAGGATCGTGCCTCGTTTACGTTCATACTGCTGCTAATGATAATAATAATAATATAATAATAATCGTTTATTTATAAAAGGGAATTATTTACATTTACATTTAATACCTTAACAATTTAAAAATAGCGCACAGTTGCTAATTACCTTAACTTACTGCCATCCTACCCTTAACCTTAACCTTAATTAACTGCTGCTAATGATGGACACTTCTTGAGATTAATGAACCTCTAAAAACTTTCTGCGCTTCTAATGATGCACTTTTTAAAATAATTGTGCCTCTTTTTTGTTTTTTTATTTTGTGAACCTCAAATAATTACAGAAAATTATCCCGCACTGTCGAGGCGGGGGCGCTCAGTAGCCGTGGCTGGCTGGGCCACGGTGAAGTTAAGAGGAACCCCAGCGGGGGCCGCTCGTCAGGGCTGTGCGGTTTAGCCCGACGTAGCGGCCTACGGGTAGGTTGCGGTACCTGAGGCGGGCCGCGATGTCCCCCGTGAGGGAGACATTGCGGCTGAGGACAGAGGCCGCGGCGGGAGGGGTTCTCCCTTCCTTCCGCGGCCTTGACGGGGCCGCCACCGTGAGATGGCGGACGCGGCGGGGCCGCAGGGGAAGAGGAGTGTCGGTGTATCGTTGCCGCTCTCCCTATCCTCTGCGGCCGTAGCTCCCCCAACGCGGGGGGGCATGCGGGGCCTGCCTGCCTCTTAGGCGGGCGTGGAGGCCAGCAGGCAACGGGTGCGGGGGCACCGTTGCCTGTTTTGCACAGGCCTCCACCTTGTGGGGCGGGAATGGCCAGGTGTTCCCGGCCATTCCCGTAGCCCCCCAACCTGGGGGCATGCGGGGCCCGCCATACCATCTTGGCGGGCGTGCGCCGGGAGGGCTGTGGAAGTAAAAGCTGGGCCGATTTCCCATAGCCCTCCCATTACGGCGATTGCAGGAACACCGCTGAGTTTTAGTGGGTATACTGTCCTTCCGAAGTTCTGACAGGGAGTCCCACATACCCCGTCTCGTCCCCCGCGAGACGGGGATGCATAAAGCATTTCTCAGCGAAAAAAAAAAAAAGGGTACCCTAGCTTAGTTGTTACTACAAACTGTGACAAAAGGCCAGGGGGTTAAAAGGGACTCAAATATTTAATAAAAAAGTGCATTAGGTATTAGAAGCGCATAAAGTTTTTGTAGGTTCATTAATTGCAAAAAGGGTCCATCATCATCAGCAGGACAATACGTTGTAACAGGATAATTTAAATATTTAACTTTATAAAATCAATCCTACTTCCTCATATATTTTTTTCTCTAAGTAAAAGACATGCTTTCTTAGGATTAATTAAACTACTCCCTGAGGGTATAAAAAAGATAGACATACTTAGTTCATAATGCTACGATAATTTTTTTTATAGGTCCCATACAGATTTACCCATTGTCCTTTTCGAAAAAACATTGTTACCAAAATATTTATATTCCATATCGCCTAAACAATTACCTAATTAATTATCTATACTTATAATAAATCTGTAGAAGTGAAAATTCTGTACATTGACAATATCAAAAAAATAAATGGCAGGGGGTGTTACTAGACCGACACCGAACCCAAAAATGTGATTAAAAAAATTTTTGTCTGTCTGTCTGTCTGTTTGTTCAGGCATCCCGCAAAAACTACCGGTTCGATTACGATGAAACTTGGTATAATTATTCTTTGATATCCTGGGCACCACACTGGGTACTTTTTATCCCGGAAAAGTATATACACTATAAAACAAACTTAATTTTGCGGTTCGATCCCTAGACCCATTACTGTGTCAACCGCAAATAATAAGTTTGTCGTAGGTTACGTCACCCGCAGTGGAGTTCATTTTTATTCCTTTTAGTTTTTAGAGCTACTTAGGTTTATTTTCATATAATTCGTAGGTATAGATTTTAATTTTAAAGTATAGGTAGCATATTTGATAGTGTATGTAGTGACCGTAGGTTATTTTATAATACTGTTAGGTAGGATTAGTCATTCGTATAGATATTAGTTTTTAGGGATTTGCTTATTTATTGAGTTTAGTTTAGTTATCATCAGAAATAGGTTTATTTAGGTAGTTATTTAATTTTCCGTTATGCAGTTTTTTTTTTAAATTAGGTAGGTACTTAGGTAAAGATATCATATAGGTACCCTGTTAATCACCACTAATGAGACACAATTGGTTTTCTATTGTTATTAGCCACAAAGGGCCCGCGACATAGATGGCATTCTGGGGAAGCACATACATTTTATCATGTTAGCACGTTCCCGTGGGATAATTTCCGACATCCACGCGGGCGAAGCCGCAGGCAGAAGCTAGTAGATAATAATTAAATAAACTATTAATATAATTATGTTTTCATCCTCTTAGGCAGTTATGGTCCTGGCAAGAGTTCTTCCGTGGCATCCTCATCCTCAGTGGGGCGAGTGGTTCTTGCTGAAGAAGCTGTACGTCGTCTTCATCGTCGTCTTAGTGACGAGGATGAAATGCATCTAATGCTTATCTAAGTATTGACTAGGACCTAGTCTATATATAGGCTAGGTCCTAGTCAATACTTAGATAAGCCGTAGAGGCATTTCCCTTTTCAGTGGAGGCATGCCGCAGAACAGTTCAGCATTGATTTCAAGCAGCTTCTTTATGATACACTATTGTCACTACTAGTGATAATTGGGAGAGAATAAGACAGTATCTGTATCAAATCGCAGGTAGGTACTGTAAAGGGCTGATGAGCCCTTCAAAGGAATCAAACAACGATACGATTTCTTTACGTGTATATTGACTGAACATCTTTACATATTGCCGACTAAACTAGCACCTTTTCCTAAACAAAAAAAACCTAATAAAATATTTGACACCCCGTTCTAAACTTGCTTGAATGTTCGAATGGAACCCGCGCTAAATTATAGCCAGCCTGCACTACAAAAGGTTGACTTTAGTGGACAACCTTTACTGTCGCAAATACTGTATTTTTATTCTTCTTATTCATTAACCAAAATAAAAAACACAAAAGCTAATCAAACATTTTTTTAAACTTAACTTAGAATTGGTTCTAAGTTAAGTTTAAAAAAATGTTTGATTCTCTGTCTAGCTAGATAAACCAATTTTTGTCTAAAGCACTTCACGACAAAGTGCCCTCAGCAAAGGTGACTAGGACCTACTTAGTTTGGCTGAAGGTTAAACAGTTGCATTCATGTATAGCCTTTATATTCGTTTTAAAATTGTAAATATGTTCGGCTTCAAATGGATTCACATTTTGTATCTAGGTATTTCGTGGACAGTAACAAAGCACCTAAATACTTCGCTTTAGAGGCCTTCTTATCCATAGGCTGAACTCGACGTAATGGCACAAATAAAATCTTATCTTAGCGTTCATAAAACTACATAATGTTCGGTGCCCGACAAAAACGTTCATTCTACTTCCAATTTCAGCTTTTATAGTTGCGTTTCTGAAAGTACTTCTTTGGAGAGGTTTGTAGGAGGTAGGTACTGACCACAGAACAGATATTTATCTGTTCTGTGGTACTGACTTACTGAGCCATTTTGTAAAAATATAAATTAGGTAGGTCAATCTTCTTAGCGTATCGATGGCAGAAAGTTCAAACATTTTTGACCTTAAATTCAGCTGCTCACTCCTCGTCATAAGATCATCAAGTGCATGCGGCGCAGGATGGAAGGTGGGCCATTGTCTGTGGAGATAACAACAGGTTTTAGTCCATTTCTTAATCTATCGCCTAAGTCAAGGAAAAATATTCATAACACTTGAAATAAAAAAACTTTATTTAAAAAAAAAAAAAAAAACTTCCAAAAACAAACACTACAAATTGAAAAATAACTTTAATTTCGGAAGTCGGTGTCGCTGGTTCCGTATTTTCGTTTTTTGACACCATTATTTTTCACTTTTTAGTTGTACCTACCTACCCCACACAAATCCTACTAATATTATAAACGTGAAAGTTTGTATGGATGGATGGATGGATATTTGTTACTCTTTCACACAAAAACTACTGAACGGATTTGGATGAAACTTGGCACGCAGACCAGGATAACCAGGAATAACATATAGGATACATTTTAACCCGATATTCCCACAGGATCGAAACTTATGCGGGTGACACCGCGGGGCGCAGCTTGTTCATACATATATACTTGCAAGATTAGAGGTACCCCAATAACAACTTTGACAGAAATGAGGGTGTATCGTAGTATACTGAACACATCTGCGTACCCCTTTATAGGGTACAGGCGTTATGTTATGTTGTGTGATTGCTTCAACAATGCACACATATGCGATAGCAGCAATCGCGGTTGATTTGGTGGCGTTTATTGAAGAGTTCCGTTGTCTATCTCCGAAACTCATCATCAGATCTAAATGGGACCATTTCGGAATAAACCTCTTTTGAACAAAAAAATAATTTTGCAAATCCGTTCATATACGACGGAGTTTGCCCGAACATACTTAGAAAAAAAAAATTGGTATATAAACATCCGAATTGAGAACCTCCCTCCTTTTAATGAAGTCGGTTATTTCGTTGTTTTAATTATCTACTGTGAAATAGCCCTAATATTTCCTTTTTGTTAGGTAGGTACGTTTTAATTTTTGGAACAGTATTTATTTTTGTAACCGTACAAAAAGAAATAAAATTACCCGAGTTAGTGTCTCATATTTTATTTATTTTTTAATAACCAACTTATATTAACAGTTTTCACTTTTGTGGTATTTATCAACTGTCCCAGAAACAGAAACAGAACAGAAAACTTCAATGCCTACTCGACCTAAACGTATATACGCTGAATATTTACGCGATTACGATATTGGTCCCATGGAGAACATTGTTGTCTGTGTACCACACCCTTAAATTTGGCTGGTCTTTGGAAACTAACCTACTTGTACACAGCGATCATAGTTAGGTATGTAGGTACATTAACATAATACATTAACATAATCTTCGATCAATAATTATTGATCAAAGGATTTAATCTGATTATTTTGCGCATACTTACCTACTATAGAAGATTCAAATTCAAATAGGTACCGGGTGAATAGTTTCTGCTGGCGGGAAGGGATTGTGTTTTGATTTTGTCGTGTTTGATGAGAGAGGTAGGCAAGTAAGCCCGGAAATAATGCCACTGCCTCATGTACATTCCGTAGTTACAAACTACATCTACTACTAAGTACATCAAACTAAAACAGCTCCTTATGTAGGCAGGCTCCCCTACATCTCCTTTCCGCGAACTTTGCAACTCGCTTCTTAGCTTGCAGTCTCTGATCTACCTCACTGTTAATTATACATCGTGGGGCAAAAGTAATCACCCTATTGGAATGCGCTTTGCGCACTTTTGCAAATGGCGGCAAATGTCGATTCAGTTTTGACATAAATTGTGAAGTAAACAGATGCCACGTCAATAGGCCATGGAACGCTATACTCCTCAAGAACGCGGAATAATTGCGTCGTCTAATCTCTCGCTTTGGCGATTTGCACTGGCCGGCCAGATCACCCGATTAGACCGCTCCAGAATTTTTTTGCGGGGTTACTTGATGTCCCGGGTTTATGTAAATAAGCCTCAGACTAGAGAATATCCGACAGGAATGCGAGAACCTATCGCCGGAATCTGACACAAGTGATGGAAAATGCCATAAAACGAGACCAATCAATTTTACGGCGGCCACTTGACCGATACCATTTTCTCGACTTGATGAAAATATTCAAATTCATTAAATAAACATAATACATAAGTAGAACTACAAATTTTCATTGGCAAAAAAAATACAGTAAACAACATCGAGTGAATACTTTTGCCCCACCTTGTAGAAGGCTTTCAAGACAGAACCTAAATCAAGGAGAAATAATGCAAAAGTATTACCTACTTAAATAGCATCATAACATAACATCATGCCTGTAATTCCCGAAGGATTTGAGCAGAGGTGTACACACGGCTACACGTCAAGCTATACACAGTTTGTCATGACCTCACTGATGACATTTTCTCACAATGAACGGTCAGCCAATACTGGTTTTGCATAGCTTGATGTGTAGCCGTGTGTACCTATAGTGCACCCACATTTCGCCAGTGGTTATGTCCCATGTAATATGGGGCGAGCCTATCGCCATCAACCAGGCACGACCAATCCAGACTCCGAGAAATCCCTGATGGAAAAACCCAATATATCTTTGCCCGACCTAGGAATCGAACCAAGGATCTCATGCTCAGCAGTAGGTAGCGCATGCGACAACTACAACATCGAGGCACTAAAAAAATATTGTATGAATTATTATCTGAAAAACAAATCTATACGAGTATTTACCCCGATACGTTCGCGTAAACAAGATAAATTTGAAAGTTCAAAGCATAATTTATTACTTATAAATATTTTAAAATGTATCAAGGTTATTTCGACCACCGTCCTGCTGTCTAGCTAGCCTTAAATATCTGGTAGGTAGAGTTGAGTTCGCACCACTTCGACCTAATTTAAAATTCTGAATTTTGCATGAGACAGACAGACAGACTTCGGATGAAAATAATCTGAAGGCAGTAGGAGGTGGTATATTTTTAAACATGTTTTGACACCGGACACCGCCAAAGTGCCGACCTACCTAACGTCTATTTCTATAATAATCCAGCCCAATATTAACTACTACATAGCTTCTGACCGCGACTTTGTCCGCGTGCGACCCACCCCGTCGCATTGCTTTGCCTGGCCGCGCTTTAGTTTGGTTTTGATTGGCGTTCTTTCTGTTCTTTTTCTTCTTTTTGCTCGGCTCCTAAGAGTCGTAGCGTGATGTTAAATAGCCTTATAGCCTTTCTTAAGAATTGGGCTATAAAACGCAAATATATTTTTTCAAATCCGTCTGGTACCTAGTTCCGAAGATTAGCGCGTTCAAACAAACAAACTCTTCAGCCTTATTATTAGTAGTATAATCTATATCTATACTGCTAATAATAAGGCTGAAGAGTTTGTTATCTATAAACAAACAAACAAACAAACATAAGCAAACTGCCCGGACATACAGGGTGTTAATGACAGCCCTCCGCAAACTGATAGGGTGGCTTCAGTACATGGTACATGTAATTCTTTCAGGAACATTAAGGGAATCCAAAAAACCAGATTTGTTTTATTACCTCACACGCAACGTATCGTTACCGTGGCAAAACGCACGTAGCGGACGGCAGCGCAGCGAGCTTGAGCGAGGCTGTTTTCAGCTGTTTTATTTACATAAATGGAGTGTTGCATACAGAGAACGTAATTTTACATTGAAATAAAGGAATATCAGCAGAAAAAACTGCATAATTTTTTTTTTCCTGAGAAAATTTCCAGTGGGATATGATTCAAAATAAGGAGCTGAATCAATCCTGTGTTTTTGTGGAGGGCTGTCATTAACACCCTGTATTATTATGAATACCTACTACAGATGCAAGGGAACTCGTATAAACCTTCCAATTGTGCACTACACAAAGTTACTGACTAAATTAATGAATACAGACGCCAGCAGGTCAAGCTACCCGAAATTGTCAAATTTTCTTAATCACCTTGAACTTTAAAGCTTTAGCGATAAAGTTGAAAATCTATTTATAAAAGACAAATTGTAGTAGCTTGATGTGCTGGCGTCTGTACATTGCCTATCATGGCCCTGTTAGGGCGCAGCAAGGTCCAGCACCATCAACCCACGCGATCTAAAGATTTTTATTAAAAGTTAATAAGAATATTGAAGACGCAAACGCATGTCAACTGCTGTTTTTGGTTGACTGAATAATCAACAGCCAATCAGAGGGGCAATTCTCTTAATTTTAAAAACGTTCACATTCTGATCTCAGTCTCAATCTGCCAAAAATATCTCTAATTTAAATTTTGCTATGTTTTTCACAAGTTTTTGACTTGATTGTCGCTGAGATGAGATTGCGAATAGATTTTGAACGTTTTAATTACGGGAATTGGCCTTATCACTTGACATGAGCTCAATTTTGACACGTCCTTCTAGAAACCGTGTGTTACTGCATCTCTTAATCAATTTCTTCAGAAGTATTAAGAAGTAGTACACAGCGGATTTTAATGTCTGAGTTCATTTTTTGCCGTTTTTATCTTTTTTATTACGGACGCTTTTAACCTGCACATCTTTCTACATCGTTCTCCCATGTATAATTTCAACATGAATGATGTCACCAATATTTTGTAACAATTTTATAGTTTAAAAGAGTGTCCGTGAAGTTTCTTGCCCATTTTTCTCCACAGCTACCTACTACGGTTTGGAATGGGCAGATATATAATGGGCAGAAAAGTATATACAATAAAAAACAAACTTAATTTTGCGGTTCGATCCCTATACCCGATTACCACTGTCTGTACTGTACCAACCGCAAATACTAAGTTTGTCGTAGGTTGGGTCACCCGCAATGGAGTTCATTTTTATTCCTTTTAGTTTTTAGAGTTATTTTGGTTTATTTTTATATGAGTCGTAGGCATAGATTTTAATTTTAAAGTATAGGTAGTATATTTGATAGTGTACGTAGTGACCGTAGGTTATTTTATAATACTATTAGGTAGGTTTAGTCATTCGTATAGATATTAGTTTTTAGGGATTTTGCTTATTTATTGAGTTTAGATTAGTTATCATCAGAAATAGGTTTATTTAGGTAGGGTAGGTATTTAATTTTCTGTTATTGAGTTTTTTTTTTTAAATTAGTTAGGTACTTAGGTAAAGATATCATATAGGTACCCTCTTAATCACCACTAATGAGACACAATTGGTTTTCTATTGTAATTAGCCACAAAGGGCCCGCGACATAGATGGCATTCTGGGGAAGCACATACGTTTTATCCTGTTAGCACGTTCCCGTGGGTAAATTTCCGACATCCACGCGGGCGAAGCCGCGGGCAGAAGCTAGTTTGAAATAAATGCTTTGAGTTGAGTTGGGTAGAAATGAGCCCAACGTGAGATTGTCTAAACTAGAACAAAATACGTCAAGAACTCAAGATACGTTTCAGACGTTTCATTTATTTTTGCTATAAATATTTTTGGAGCTTGGCCCACTACTCATAATTTTGTTGATAGCCCTAAGGCCCTATGTAAAATCGAGTTTGACGCCTCTGACCTAACCTCTAGTACCATACCAATAGTACATTTCGTACCAATAGTCATTACAGTTCGTATTTTCATGCAAGACCTACCGCATACCGACCTGCAGCATTCAAACACCGCTATCAATGGAAACTTCAACTTTGGTACGTGATTTAAAATGAACGCAAATAGAGTGTATGATGAACTGCGCATTACGGTACCTCATTAACGTTTCAAATCTATATAAGTTCGACGAAGTTTACTACGCAGTAGCGGATTTCCACGGAGCAACGCGTCGCCGCCGCCGTCGCGCCGGCGCAGCTGCCGTCATGACGTCAACTATTGAGGGCTCTCTGACCTATCACCTCTCCATTCACAGATCTATACACTAATCGAATAATAACCCTTGAGCAATGGCTCTTATCGAAATGTGTAGAATACAACTTATGTGCTGATAACGACGTAGACCCTACAAACTACTAAGTAAAAACTACTATGGCTATAATAAACATAGTACACCTACCTACATAAATGACAATTACGCGTTAAAATATTAATCTTGTAAAACTGGCGTATTACGATACGATATTTGCTTAAGTTAAGAATAGGTATTTTTTTATTAAAATTGCTCATACCAAGAATAAAGAAAATATAAATATTTCATCGGAATATTTTTCTTATCGTTAGCCACAGGATTTGTTTTCCCTGATATGAAATACATTATTTACATAAAATTGAATATAAACTTTATAGCAAATACTGGTTTTGGAACTAAAAAATTGAGTAGGTAGGTACAGACGCCAGCAGGTCAAGCTACCCGAAACTGTCAAAGTTTCCCAATCAACCTTGAACCGTAATGCTTTTGCGATAAAGTCTAAAATCTATTAAAGAAATTTGACAGATTTTAGTAGCTTGATGTGCTGGCGTCTGTACTTTGACTAGTATGAAGATAATGCCGAAAAGATAACCAACTGGAGAGAATGGTAGTCATCTAACCTTCCGAGGCGGATAAGTCCGCAGTAAAGGTCGTTACCATTGCGATTCCGTACATTCTATGCACCTGCACCTCTGCCTACTCTTTCAGGACAATAGTGTGAAGTTTTGATTATGTATCTTTTTTTAACTTGGCAACATTAACGTAGTGAGGGGTGCGTTCAATTATTACGTTCGCTCGCGTCTGATAACTTTGACGGTGGGTTGGTAAAGTACGGTTTCCTAGAAAAGCGGTGATTACCCTTACCCACATAGCGTCCGCAATTCACTGGTGAATGACGTCACTGAAACAGTGTTTGTGAAAGTTGGTGTGTTTTCAAAGAGCGTTTTTGACACCGTAAAGTCAAACCCCACTACCGTACTTTTTTTTTTTTTTTGCGGATTGGAAATCATCAAATGACTCCTCCCGCTCTGGGTGGAGCAGAAGGGAGTCTCAGACTCTTACTGACTAAAACCCACCCGTGTTCCTTCCTTAGCCCTTTATGTTCCAGGGCAGCGGTAAACCCTTTCGGATGTTCCCGCTACCCTGGCAGGCTTCGGCCCTATGGGGCCCCGTCGCTTTTGCTGACATCTCTTTGAGGCGCGCGTGGAACACGTACACGCCGTCCGGCACGGGCCTAGTCCTGATCGGATGGAGAGCTACCCATTACTCTCCGCCAGCAGGCCCGCGCGTACGGTGGCCGGGAGTCGTCACGCGGCTCCCGACGCCTGGAGCGTCTACCGCGGTGGCTGAGGCGTGAGGTGCGCAAGGTGCGTTCCCTCGCCCACCCCGCCACCTCCTTCGCTAGCATGACTGCTTCGCAGAAGGAGGTGACTGCCTCCCACTCCCTCTCACCCCGGACCATGGCTTGAACCAGGGCCGGACGCGAGAGGTCGCCGCCGCTGCCAATCGCCTCTACGAGGACACGGCGGTGCTCTGCCCAAGCAGGGCAGACCTCCACCGTATGCTCCACCGTGTCCTCTGGGCCCCACTACCGTACTTAGTTACGAAAAAGTGTCCATACTGAGAAGAGTGAGCTCGCACTTTTTTATATAAGGTGCTATAAAAATATCTGCCACGGCTTTAATGGGAGGTAGTATTGTGTTTATAGATTACAATAGTGAAGAACTTTCGTACCCCGGAACAGTTAATTCAATTTGAGAAAATATTTGACGACCGAGTGGCCGCCGCGCACGGCGGCATTGTTTGATAAGAATGGCAACAGTGTATGAATGAACGTCGCCGGCGTTTTTTAATTGAATTCAGTGCGGTGCGGTAACAGCTTACAAGTCTACGGGATGGTTTTATACTAATAAATCAATTCAAATTTATACGTACATTTTTTTTGTATGAAAAAAAATATGACGAATAATCAATAATTTATCTTTAGGTACTATTGTAATCTATAAACACAATACTATGTCCCACTGCAGCCGTGGCAGATATTTTTATAGCACCTTATATAGCGTTTCCATGACAATCAAGTAAAGTCACTCCGTCATTGTGTGACAGAGGTCTTAAAACGAAACAGAAACGCGACTACCTATCTTTTAACGCGGTTGGACATATCTAGCGATTTAAAACTTGGCCGCTGACATCATTTTCATGACAGCCGTCACTGCGGCCGTTATGTGCGGACTCCGCTTTTATATGAAACCGTAGCATGACCGGCCATTTAGGGATTTAACGCTCCGTGCGTGCATTGCGTCGCGGCGTCAATAGGCAGCTAACAAAATAAATTGAACGCACGCCCTGAATCAGTGTTGTCAGTGCCCTTTTGTCAAAGCAACATAACATTAGTTAAAAGTAACATTTTGATGACAAAAGTAACATTTTTGCAACTTATTTTTTTAGTTCTTTTTTTCTATTTTATTTTTTTAGGGCATATTTGTACAGTATTTATAAACAGTTTTTTTCTTCTTTGTACCAAAATTTTGGATCGGCCTTACTTTTTAATAAAATATACTCGTCCTGCAAGTGCTCGAAACGCCGAAAGAGATAAAATCATCGGTACGCATGGCTACACATCAAGCTATACATAACCAGTATAAGCTGACTTCTGTTTGTACGAAAAACCTATTCAGCCTGCCTCACTGCCTATTTCAGCCTGCTGACCGGGTAGTGCGAGTTCTTTTAAAACTGGAAATGTACAGCACGATGCGTCGCCGTGTGAACATTAAACAAGGTTTGCCAACATTAAGTCTGCAACTGTCGTTCATAAAATTTAAAATATTTTTCAAGTAAGAAATGTAACGTAAAAGTAACATCTTGCGTCGTGTAACATGGAAGTAACAAAACAGGGCCAAAAGTAACGTAAAATATTATAAAAGTAACATTCTGGCGACACTGCCCTGAATGTCAGTGAGCAGTCATTCTTCTAAATGTCAAAATGCCTTAGTGCCATTTTATTTTCTGTCATTATTGTCAAATGTCAAAGCATTCATGTCTAGCAGCGTTTGCGACGCGTTTCTCTTGAAATTTTTCAGCTTTTCACCGTATAGTTTTTAATATGTGCTTTCAAGCCTTGTAAAACTAGATGTATTAGTTTCGTATATGAACAAAGAACTACAATTTAAGACCAACAGTATTTGAGAACGAAACTTGAAGAATGTCGTTGGAAACGGTGCCTAAAGACCTCCGAGGACTGCGAGCTTGTTTAGTATGCTCTTTGATAAAGGTATTTACTTGTTGTTTCGTCGTTACTCTACCCATAACATGGCCCTCGATTTCCATAATCCACTTATTTCCTTAGTTACTTACGATTTCACTGACAATTGAATATATTGTGGTACACATTCAACTTTTTTGATATTGTCAAATCATCTTCCAGACGTTCGATCAGTTTGAGTACGATGGCTGCGACAACTGCGATGAATTTCTCCGTATGAAGAACAATAAAGACAATGTTTATGACTGCACTAGTAATAACTTTGATGGGTAAGTCCATTTGCATGTAGCATATTATTTATTCATAGAGACAGTCAATATCCAAACAGTACTTGTTTGTTATGTTCAGCCAGTCATTAGATAGCATGGTTTGTTTTGCCCTTTATTCTGAGTAATAAAATTGACACTGCTTTTGTTGGTAATTTAAAATAGCAGAAGGCCATTCCCATAATAAGAGTGTTCAAAATCTAGTTGCAATCTCATTTCAGCATCAGAAATGTAGGTAATTTTAACAGATTGAGGCTGAGAATAGAATCCAAATGTTCTTGAAACTACGGGAATTGCCCCTCAAGTATATAATCATGTTAATCCTGAATTTTCATTTTCCAGAATGATTGCTGTTATGAGCCCCGAGGATAGTTGGGTGTGCAAGTGGCAACGCATAAGTAAGTGTTGAATTTGAGCTGCTGAGCATCAAATATTATTGTAGGCTTCTCAATGGCTGTGTCACTGGCTCAAAATATAAGTGGAGTGCCTGATTGATGGATGGTGATAGCAGTATTTTCTTTAGCTAACAGGAAGATTAAGCCTCTGCATTTTTTTAGAGGGCTGGTCAGGCAACCTTTGTCATGGCTCTTGTCTAGGGCCATGACTGGCCGGCAAGCACCACCAATAAAGCGCATGGGAGTGGGCCTCACATGCCTGGCAACGGGCCTTTTTTGTGAACATATTTTATTTCCTTTTTCAAAACTGTAATGATATGTCAATCTGATGGGCTATTTAGATCTTGGCTATATATGCTAAAAAGTTTGGAGACCCCTGGTCTAGGTGTAAGTATGGTTGTTCTGCTATTATAGCAATACTAGTATGACTAATTTAACAGAATATTCTTGTTTTCAGATCGATTCACTAAAGGAGTATATGCCATATCAGTATCCGGCAGATTACCAGCTGGTGTTATAAGAGAAATGAAGAGTCGAGGCTATGTGTACAGACCCAGAGACACGAGCCAGAGATAATTAACACAGCACCTAATTTTATTTTAAAATATTAATATTAAAATAATTATCATTATCATATTTGTCTATAATTTTATGGCAGTAGGGAAGTCCCATACATAATTATGTATGTTTTTAAATTACTTGTGCAAATATGAATGTTCTAAGTTCAGTAAGTTGAAATCGAAAACTGTATCTTTGAGAATGTACTTACCAATACATGCTTTCTTAATGTTGTCTATTTAGATCCTCCACACACTTAAGTGCTAAAGAGAAAGGGTATTGTATATATTTAGGACAAAAAAATACAATTTTAAAACTTTTAATTGTCCCTAAATAACTATACAACATAAAAACATTATCTACATTTGAACTAATTAAATGCAAGGTAGAGATGCCTTCTTATTCTTACAACAAATTACAAAATACTTTGAGCTCTAATTAACAACATTTAGATCATTTCATTAAGCATGCACAACAATATAGAATATGACATAGAGTGGCTCTACAATGCCAAACTATCTAAAACTCCTTAGGTGTGGGTACTGTACAATACATTGACAACATTCTGCTTATCGATATTACATTTATTTTTGTATTCAACTGGCATGTGTTGTTTCTTCCAAGAGTACATCTTGTTGCATGTGGCAAGTTGCAATGCACACATAATGACATTCTGTCAACTACTGCCCGATGGTGGGGCTTTGTGCTCGCCATCTGTACCCAGTACATCCTTGTCAATTTCTTTAAAGTCTATGTTCTGCTGTTTCATAGCATTCTGAAAATAAAGACAAGCAATGATTAATTATTATCAGAGCTCAATTGTCATTGTAAACTTTGATTTGAATAAATTAAAAGATTTAAAAGTTGCGTAATTGTAGCTATGCTATTCCTGCCAATCACAAACCACAGATGCACAACAAAATCTTCAAATGGTTAAAATAATTTACACAATATACGAAATCAGTAAAATATCAGCTTTTTTGAGAGTTTACAGATAATTAAGATCACACATGCCATGATACAATTGCATCAGATATCATATATTTTCATCAATTCACATGATGTCTTATAATAAGATAATTGAATAGAGGTATTATAAACTACATTAAAAAAAACCGGTAATTAAAACTCATCGAACAGAACCTTCCTTATCAAACTGATAACACAATTTTATCACATGTAGTAATTGTCATAATAAGTATAATTGCAATATTGTAGAGTGGAACATATTACTGGTTACAAAAGCTGGTCAACGCAATAAATATTATACAATTACCTTTACGCAATCCTGATAAACTTTGAATATCCCGGCGCAGACCGAATCATCGTGGTCGCCTTTAAGAAATCTTTCAGAAAACCAACTATTAAAACAATCGTCATATTTCTTCTTTAGCTCAGTGCATTCTTCTCCAATGCTATTCATGGCTATGATATAAATCTAGAGCGAATGGGTTGTAATTCAATTAATATGATAGTCAGTGAATAAATTCAGGACTTTTTATCATGCTCAAAAGTGACAGGTGGATATATTAGTCTATGACAGGTCACAGGTGGGGTGGGTGACAGAACTTGACAATTGACATTGACATCTCTTTATTTAAAGGATGCGTTCGTGTCACTGACTGGCAGGGCCACCATCAGGGATTTTAATTTTGATAACACAAAAAATTAGTCGTTTGTCGCCAAGTCACAGATTTAATCGGGTCTTAGTTTAGGAGATATAATGAGTTCAATTAGTAAGGTATAGTTCAAGAGCTAGATCGAACCATCTTGTACCACTGTATGATATTGAATTCTTTAATATATTTTCAATTACACATCGACTGAATCTGTAACTTAGTGACAAATTGCGACTAATTAGGGATCCCTTCTTTTCGCATAATATTCTTTTTCCTAATATACTTTGGCATAATTTGTTTTGCCATAATAATACTTTGGCATACAGTTTATGTTGGCTTAATCTTGAAGGCTAATTTGTTTTGGCATAAATTTCATTCGCATAACGTTACTAGGCCTAATGATTATTAGCATAATAATATTTAGGCTTACAATTAATAGAAATAACGGAAACAAAGAGTTATTTTTACGCATTTATTTTCACTCGATTCTGAATCACTTTTTCCAAGAGTCGGGGTGCCCCAAGGTCTAACACATCTCGATTTAGTAAAAAGGCAATGAGAACTCACGATGCAAGAGCGAGCGAAGCGAGCTCGGGAATTGGGGCACCCCGACTCGGACAGGTTAGGTTCCTTTAAACCCTGCAGACAGAAATAGGGGCCCCGCGAAGCGGGGCTCCGTCGACTACGCCTTATTATTATTGTTATGCTTAATAAAGTTATGCTTTAGAACATTATGCTTAAAAAATGTATGCTTTAGAATGTTATGCTTAATCATTATTATGATTAGAGAAATTTATGCGAAACTATAATTAGGACAAACAAAAGTAGGTATGCCAAGTTATATTAGGTCTTAAAATTTTATGCAAATGGATAGGGAACCGACTAATTAACGACAAAATATGTGAGAAAACAGATCTTTGCTAGGTGCCCTGGTTTTTGAGATATAAATGTGGCTCTGCTGGGGAGACTCTCCAGATCGGCCACCTATAAACCCTTATATCTTTTGAACCAGTGACCGACAAATTCTGATATTTGGCGACAAATTTCGACTAATTAGCGACTATTTTTTTGTGTTATCAAAATTAAAATCCCTGATGGTTGCCCTGCCAGAGTCAGTGACACGATGCGTTCTGAGTGGCGCTGTAATCGCCTTTAGCGTGCTTATCGTGTTAGCGAAATAGATTGAGCGCGATAACGAGGTTTCGTGAATCGTCATAGATGACGTCATGACATGCGCCATCTTGCGATAACGACAGCAACAAAAATGACAGTTGTAGATATCTATAAACTTACGTGGCATTTTCGAAATTGTAATTTTGGCTACAGTCACCACGTCACCTAAGCGAAGAAGAAATTTATAGTACACAATGAAATAATGTAATAAATATCGTTTTGAGATTGAGCAAGCACTGTGAGTGCGTTTACGAGCGTTCCAATTTGCTGACAGCCCTCAGTTGTCATAATCGTGATACTTAAATCGGAACGCCTGTGACACGATGTGAGTGCCCGCCGGGCCTCCCCCAGGTAACTGGGGGTCTCACCTGGCGGGGACAGACCGCCGAGGTGTCGTGAAGAAAGCGGCGCCGTGCCGTGAGTCGGCGTCACGGCGCGCCTACAGAAAAACACATAGCAATCACTCACACGGGCGCGACAACTCACGCGCGCCCGACAGGCTACAAAGCCTTCGTTGCGAACACCACGAGGGGCCCGTAGTTACGGGCCACCGTAAAGCATTTCGCGGCCGGGGGGCAACGCCCCGGCACCGCTCGCCTCACCCCCTTGCGGGGGTGACGCGACCTCCACACACGATGTGAGTGCTATTAGCGATTATGGCTAATTCGGAATGTACGCATACCCTACGTTACATCATTGGGTCAATAGCCAGAAGTCACATCACTTCAGTTGAAATTTTTTGATCCCAAGACCAATACCTACGCAGTATAGGCGGCACCTGTTCTCACAAACAATAAAAAACTTAAGGTGACAATCTCCCCAAATCTCTATTTGTATTCAGTGTGAGTTGTAGATAATGATCATTCAAATAATATGATGAGAAAGCTTTTTCAAATTCAAATTCAAATTTATTTATTTGTACACATAGGTGTAATGTTGTGGTACATGATGGTATAAAATAAAATAAACATGTTGTGTCACTATGTGTTGCCTTGCAAGGCGTACAAATATTGTTCACGCATTAGGTAATGGCTGTACAGTAAGGCCTATATAATTATAAAAATACTGCTAAATAACAAAAAAGGAGAAGGTTCTCGAGTTGACGCGTATATATATATTTTATTGTGTCACGTTGCCGCATAACTTTTTACAGAGATACGATTATTTTTTTATTGCAGGGGCTTACCAATTCAAAATTACTAATTTAGAGTCGGCGCCAAACAAACAAAATCCGCACAAGTGCGTGTCGGGTCACGCGTGCGATGTGCTGTGCAATATTTATCCAAGGGAAGGGTTCCGTAGTGGGATAAATATTGCACAGCACATCGCACGCACACAGTTACGCAAGCACAGTATCGATTTTAATGAACCCAAAAATAAGTAGTATAGTAGTAGTGTAGTAATAAGTAGTAGTAGTGTATAAGTAGTATGTGTAGTAGTAGTCATTGTATTTCTCTAAAGATGCTATAAAATTACAAACAAAGTTATCACTGTAATTGTAATCCAAAAAAATCCCGTATCTCAAAAAATATTAACACTTAAATAAAAAAACTCAATTTGAAACAGGAGACATCATAATATTTTTAATTATGAAATCCAACGATACATGCTTATGTGCATTGTTTATTTTCATTGGTTGTTGGTTGTTTCGTAATTTCACTACATCATTGTTTACCGATGCGCAGAATACCTACACCTTCTTTCCAAATTTCATCGATATAGTGCAAATAGCCTCAATAAAAGTCTTCAGGTTTAAAAAGAATAATAGCACACAGTATTCTTTCAACGAAATATCGGGTTTCTAATTTTTTTCATGGTCCCCGTATTTTTGCAGTCAACGGCTGCACAACGGGAAATGTTAAATAATATTATGAGTAAAAGATGTCGCTAGTTTACAAAAAATATATGGATAGTGATAGCTAGCTGTCAAATTTTTGGACGTTGGATAGCAGTGACCAGGGCTTGTTAACGTTACCAAATAACAAAATAATTACCGTTAAGTAACGTTAATTTCAATTTGATACCTTAATAACGTTAACAAAAATGTAACGTTACTTGATCACATTACCAGTAAAATAACGTTAATTAACATTAACGCAAAATACATCAGTAACGGTATTTTTACCGTTAATTTAGCTACGTTGCCGTTCCGTCTGTTTACATTTTTGTGCCCTCGCGCGGGCGCCTCGCTTAGCATTGGAGTAGATGCACTGTTGCCGCTCTGCCACGCGCTAACCGCGCCGCCTGCGCCGTCGCACTATGGGACAGAACCGTGCCGTCTAACCGTCTCAAAAATCTGTAACTTTTTTGTTGGTTGAAGTAAATAGCTGAAATTTAGCACGTAGTATCTCCAGAGTATATACAATCCAATAATGACACATTTATTGTCAAATGTTTAATTTATAATATTTAAAAAATAAAACAAAAATAAAACAATTAATGTATTTTTTTTTAAATAAACCATTGTTTGTTTAAATTATTGAATTATAATTTTACAGTTTTATGATATTAAACCTATTTTATGTTATTTTATATTACATATAAAAATCCTACATTTAAATAAATGACAAATATGATATAATAATCCACTCTCACTCTAAAAATATATTTTACAAATTATTGTACGTAATTACTTCTATTTAAATATCTAAGAGGTTCTTAGCTTCGTCTAACAATTCCTTGGAAATAGTGACTGATGGTTTTCTGATACTTGATATATAAGGATCTGACGTAAATAGAAGACAATGAAATACCGTCTTGATTCGTTGCGGACCTAGAGCATTTTCTAGCGGGATGCAATCTGATTTTTTTATAATCTTTATTACGAAATTCTTGGGCATTCCCAGATAAATTACCAATAGGCAGAACAGCAAAATGTCTTATTATACTTTCCCCATGTATAAGATTTGATGTACTAAAGAAGGCATATTATACCACAAATATATTTTGTTACGTACAGTTGTGCGGTTGCGCGAGTATATTCACCAATTTTTTTCTGGATTTACAGCAATACCGGATGCCAAAGTTTGAAGGATAACATAGAACCTTTTAATAAGTTCCTCATCAACTCCTGTAATTTCTGAAGCGCAATAGTAGTTCTCAAAAAAAACGCTGAGCTGAGCGTACGCAATACGCCGAGCTGTATTACCGTCATTGCTGTTTCCACTTCCTTGTCGGGCATATCAACGTGTAACCCCATTCGGCTTCGAAACAAACTTTGTACAAGCTTTTGCTTGTCTTCTTTACTTTTTTTATCTTCTGGAGTTCTCGCAGCCCATTTTTTAAATGAAAGCTTATATGAAATACTAGCTTCTGCCCGCGGCTTCGCCCGCGTGGATGTCGGAAATTATCCCACGGGAACGTGCTAACAGGATAAAATGTATGTGCTTCCCCAGAATGCCATCTATCTCGCGGGCCCTTTGTGGCTAATAACAATAGAAAACCAATTGTGTCTCATTAGTGCTGATTAAGAGGGTACCTATATGATATCTTTACCTACCTCATTAAAAAAAAAAAAAACTCAATAACAGAAAATTAAATACCTACCTAAATAAACCTATTTCTGATGATAACTAATCTAAACTCAATAAATAAGCAAAATCCCTAAAAACTAATATCTATACGAATGACTAATCCTACCTAACAGTATTATAAAATAACCTACGGTCACTACGTACACTATCAAATATGCTACCTATACTTTAAAATTAAAATCTATACCTACGACTCATATAAAAATAAACCTAAATAACTCTAAAAACTAAAAGGAATAAAAATGAACTCCACTGCGGGTGACGTAACCTACGACAAACTTATTATTTGCGGTTGACACAGTAATGGGTCTAGGGATCGAACCGCAAAATTAAGTTTGTTTTTTATTGTATATACTTTCCCGGGATAAAAAGTACCCAGTGTGGTGCCCAGGATATTAAAGAATAATTATACCAAGTTTCATCGTAATCGAACCGGTAGTTTTTGCGTGATGCCTGAACAAACAGACAGACAGACAGACAAAAAATTTTTTAATCACATTTTTGGGTTCGGTGTCGGTCTAGTAACATTTATTTTTTTGATATTTTCAATGTACAGAATTTTCACTTCTACAGATTTATTATAAGTATAGATGTCAAATTAAATCCATGCACCTGTCGATTCTGTAAAAATCTCACCGTGAAAAGTTAGGTGAAGTGAGCTTAGAGTGAGCTGTCAATCCCTAGCATTAATTGGAATGACAGCTCACTTCACACAAGTTTTCACGGTGAGATGGTTACAGAATCGCACGGCAGATCCACGCGTGCTACGTAGACAAACCATATTCGTAAGGGATTCCCTCTATCTGGCAGAATCTTGATGCTCCGAAATTTATTTGGCATAACACACTTGGCATAATCTTCTTTAAACGAATATTTTTAAGGCATAAAAATTATTTAATATAATAATTGTTTGGCCGAATGTTTATATGTCCGAATTTACAATGGCATAGTTTTAAGATAGCAGAATTTTATTTGGCATAATTACCTTTGGCAAAGTTAAAATTTCGCATAATTTCGTTTAGCATAACGTAAAAATTCCCATACTTATGAAATGGCAGAATTTCGTTTGGAATAATTTTATTAGGCATATTGACATTTCTATAAAATAACATTTTTAACCTTAAATTAAAACATTGTCGTGAAAAGTCAATAATATGTTGTGCTACAAATGTTAGTGACAGAAACGAATCGCTGCAAAACCGACTCCACGTAGTCTTGTCTGCCCTACCCCTAGAGTGTAATTTAAGCCCGCGTAGCAGAAGCTGCGGTGGTGAGCCTTAAAACCATCTGCGACCATCTAAATAGATAATATTATTTAAGAAAAAAGGTTCAAAAGTAATCTACATATCCAAAAATCTCCTCAATCAGAACTAAAATATTTTTTTGGGTATATTTTGTATTTTCCCCCCATCAGGCATTTTTCGTTTCATTTCAAAGGGGGCAGAGTCGGGCAATTTTTTTTTTGCCTTGACTTCTATATCGGCTGCTCTACTATATGGTGCTTTCAAAATTACGACATTGGCAGACACTGCTAAAATAAAAATTCTATAGCTCTCCAGTTTTCACACAATTGTCCACTTAAATTATTTTTAAATAGAGTACTTCATAACCATTCTAACCATATCACACTTACAAATTAGCTGTGAAAATATGACCATGTAAACTGGTGGAATTGTGTTCTACATAATTGACATAATTCTGAGCGTCAACTTGCAAGCCTTAGTCTAATAGTAAAAATGAGAAATAGTGTATTTTAACTGCTATATAATATGCATTGGACATTCAGTTAGACATGTGCATTAACAAAATATTCAATATAGAACATTACGAAAACCTATTTTTGAGACGGTATGCACGGTTCTGGCCCATAGTGCGACGGCGGGTGGCCCGCCCCCGCGCGCCTCGTCCCCCTCTACTTCAAAGTTCAAACTCACTAGATTAACCGTTCTAAAAGTAACGATAAAATTAACGTTATTAAACAAATAACGTTAATAATGATTACCGATAAAATGGAGCAAAAATAACGTTAAATCCATTACCGTTATTTTAATATTAACGGTAACGCTGTCAAATGAAGGTAACGTTATGAAAATTTTACCGGTATTAAAGCCCTGGCAGTGACATCTGAAGAAAGCAAGACGTAGCAGTTTTTATTAGTTAGACAAAAAGGTTTTTTTATTTTTTGTCGGTTATATTCATATTAAATTATTTATTTTCTTTCCTTTAACTCGTTTCTTATCACAACCATATGAATCCATTTCCGTCCTCTCCTACTCGCTAAATCTTACAGACACATTTATGTTCTACTCGACTAAACAGAAGATTCCGTTTTCATCACTATACTATTGCAAAATGTTATTGTCAATGTCATCGTTATGTCAGTCATGTCAAGTCAAGTCAGATCGCTGCATTGCTGTGTGATATTGATATTTTCCGAATAACCTCAAAAATAGGTTATAAACACAGTGTTTATTAAAGTTTGTAATATTATTGTTATCTTACGATCATGGGGGATATACTAAAAGATAGTCGTTTCACTAAATATCTTAACGATCCAAGATATCGTCAAATTCCTAAACATGAGAGGAAAGTCCAAATAGACAAACGATTTCAGTCTATGTTTAAAGATGAAAAATTCAAAGTGAAATACACAGTGGATAAACGTGGGCGGCCTATTAATGAAACTTCTACAGAGAATTTGAGGAAGTACTACGAGGTCGATGAGTCGGAGGGAAGTAGTTCCGGTGGAGAAGATGAAGACGAGTCACCTGTTGTTGACAAAAGTGATGAGTCTGGAGACGAATCTGTGCCGGGTCGCTTCGTAAAACGACCACTCAGTGTTGCTGAAAAAGATGATGAGGAAACAGTCTTTGTTAATGATAAGTTAATTCGTGGAAAGTTACAGAAAAAAGTAAAGAATAGGTTGCTAGATTTGGACATTGATTATGCCCGTGGAGAAGGTAAGTTTCGTTTATATAGTTGTTGATTTATTTATTTAAAATAGGTAAGTAATAAAAGTTAGTAAGTAACAGGTATAGGTTGTTGTTAGTTGTTTGTGATAAAACTAATTATCTTTGTTCCAAGATATGTGTATGGAAGAAAAAGAATGTTGCACCGACCCCAAATAAATTGGGATAATGGCAGGAGAATGAAGATGATGAATAAGTTCCTAATTGGGTTTCTTAGTTTTTGGTTACAGTTTACTCTTATTTACTTGTAGTGTTTTAAAGTTAATTTAGTCAACAGACATTGTTTGGAAAATAGTCTTCTTCTTCTTAGCATGTTGATGGCTAAAATAGAAAAAATAAACAGTTTTTTAAATTTAGACGCAGCATTTAGGTCCTCAAATGTGCAGGTGACAGGTCATGAGGTGCAAGATGGGAGGTTATACATTGTCTAAGCATTGTAATAATTTAATCAATTTAATTTTAATTTTGACGCTTAAAAGTGCGTTTTATGTGCCTATTTGAAATAAATGATTTGACTTTGACTTTATCTTACAGGAGTTATCCAAACTGACAGCTCTTCAGACGAGGAGAGCAGTGACGCAGAAGAAGAAAGTGACCTGGAACATGAGTGGGGAGAACTTGACGCTGATGCGGGAACTACAGATGAGTCAACTAAGAGGTACTATACACACACTACACTCATCTTATTTCTTATAACTGCAACCCAACCTTTTACTAGCTACTACACAGAAAGATTTGAGTGGTTCAGTCGACATTTATAAAAAGTGTTGTATCTGGTTGTTTATCATTCTCCAGCCCTTATCCCAATTCTTCTTCTTTATAATAAATAATAATAATAATATCCCTGGACATTTCACACAGCGCCATCTAGTCCCAAGCTAAGCAACCTAATGCTTGTGTTATGGTAACAAGATGGCTGATAAACTACATAAATACATTTTTTTTTTTTTTTTGGAAATACATACATATTATAGATAGAAAAACACCCAGACTCAGAACAAATACATGTAGGACTTACAAATATTTGTTCTGTGCGGGAATCGAACCCGCGACACGCAGCGCAGCAGTCCCATCGCTCAGCCACTGCGCTAACCGTGTTGTCAATTTATATCTTGTTGGCTCAAAACTTTGCCACTTCCACGGCGTCGTCATTGGCATCACAGAGGTCACTTGTTATAGGGTTGGCACATCATGCCTATCGTGCTAATTGAGAGAAAGAGCCCTATGTCGGCGAGCGGCGCAGTAGTTTTCAATTTACGAATAATTTTATGATATAATTTTTATACTAGATACTGGCTTGGTCTTTTTTATTTTTTTACTGGCCACATACCCTACACGTTTGTCAAATTTATGTCGCCATTGTAGCGGCACGTTGTAGTTTTACACAGGTACCTAGCTCAACATCTGCCAATAGGCATCAAAACTCCCACAGTATTATTATAAATATATACCTAATAAAAAAACTTATGTAGGCTACATAAGTTTTTGTCTTGCATTATTTATATTTGAGAGGAAACATTTTATACATGAGTTACATTTTTACTTTTTCACCATGTCATAGACAAGATAGCATAGCGTAGACAAGAAGGAATGCATACCAGTGTTGCCAATATAAATTTACATTATATCAACAGGTATTAACAGTGAATAGAATATTATTTTTGTGACCAATTTTTTTTAACGGAAACAAAACAGTAATATTAAAAATATTTTCTTTCTTCAGAATTGCCATCTGCAATATGGATTGGGACAATATAAAAGCAGCAGACCTCATGGTCTTACTGAACTCATTTCTGCCAGCTGGGGGTGTTATCAAGAAAATCACGGCAAGTTACAATAGTTGGTGATATAAATCTAGCAGTGTCTTATTCTACACATTTGCAGTACAGTTTCATTCACTGTATGAATTGAAGTGACATGTTATATATTGCTATTCTAGTCAAAATATAGCATTTATAACACTTTGAATTATCTGTATACAGGATAGCAGGGATATCTATGCGCAAACTGTAATCATGAATTCAGCACATGATTCTAGTATAGACATTTTACGTTGGTTATAAAAAACTGCTATTGCTGTTTCATAGTCAAGTACAATGCCTACGACGAATCATTTCAATGTTTAAAACGTTGCACCACACTAGAAATTACTCCTGTATCATGGGTGCGTTTACAAACATTTATTCACATACACAAACAGTTGTCACATAAACAACATACAATACAAATATTTGTTCCGTGCGGGAATCGAACCCGCGACATGCAGCGCAGCAGTCGATCGCTCAGCCAATGCGCTAACCGTGTCGTCACACAGTGTAAAGGGGTCCAGAATGATGTACTGAATCCATGGTAACAGATTGCGCGTCAATGTCCCTTCCACCCTGTATTTATACAGTACGTTGGTAGACAGCTAACCGAACGCGCGCGTGTATATTGTTTCTATCACTCTTTGAACGAACACGAACTACGTTTCTCAAACTTTTATTCAAGTTACTCACGATGTTTACGTGTAAGGGTTGTGAGGTTGAAGCCAGAGATGGCGTGACATGCACCCTATGTGACGGGCAGTTTGACTTCCCCTGCGCAGGTATAACAGAAGTTGGATGGAGAAAGCTCGGGGACCGTAAAGCGACATGGAAATGCGCTAGCTGCAAATCATCAGCGGCAGCCAGTCCTCGCATCGGTTCTCTCAAGGCTTCTACTGCTGACTCGGAGACTATCTTAGCTGAGCTCAAACGGCTCTCAACCCAAATGGAAGCATTGCCAGCGCTAGTGGAAAGCGTAAAAGCAATCCAAACAGAGCTAATGGAAATAAAGGCCATCAGATCGGAATTGTCCGAAGTAAAGTCATCCATGGATACTGTCAATGACGAAATGATGGCCTTGACATGCAAGGTCTCGACACTAGAGCAAGAAATTGAGGTCATGAAGAAGACTAAGGAAGGTGTTCTTCTTCTGCAGAGCCGTGTGGAGAAGCTTGAGAATCAACAAAGTGAGAGTGAGCAGAGGGCGCGGATAAACAACATTGAGATCAAGGGAGTACCGATGTCCAGCGATGAAAACCTATTTTTATTAATAGCCAAGATCGGAGATGTCATTGGTTGTCACATTCCAAAAGAACATATTAATTACGTGGCAAGGGTGCCGATGCGCAACGACAAGCAAAATAAAAACATAATTTGTTCGGTGCATAACAGCTACCTGAAAAACGATTTTGTAGCTGCCGCAAAAAAGCACAAGACCCTGAATGCTGCTGACCTGGGACTCCGTGGCGATAATAGGGTCTATGTAAACGACCACCTGACGTTCGAAAACAAAATCCTTCTGAATAAGACCAAGGCCAGAGCCAAAGAACGAGGTTTTGAGCATGTGTGGGTCAGAGGATGCAAAATCATGCTCCGCAAAAACACCGTATCTCCAAAACTCCACATCAAATCTGAACAAGACTTAAAGAAGTTTTTATACTAATGTTACCTATTCATCATTCTGGCAAGTTGTTTATCCATTACATCGGCTCATTAAGATTGAGAAACACATGCACTGGTTTTTTCTACGCATTCCATTCTCGCCGGCCCTTTGTTCGCTTATCGCTCGGTGTTGACCGTTTCGCATTACTTTTGCAATACGATTTTAATCGCTGTTGTCTTGCACCTAACGATCCATTTAGCTTGTTAATATATTATAAATACCGAGTTTTTTGTGACCATATTTTTTATTACGGCTCCTTTTGTTGCAGTATGCTAATTGTACTTAATGTATATGTCGTTAAAGTACTATCTTCCTTATTCGCAGAAATTAACCTTACATTTAGAAATAATGTCAGTCTCCGCGTATTGAATGTACCCTACACTTTTGCTATTCATGTTGTGCTTGTTTTCGATTATTTTTGATGGCGTCCCTTAATATTTATTATCAAAATGTGAGGGGACTACGAACTAAAACAGGAGTTTTCTTTAGAAATGTATGTATTAGTGGCTTTGATATTGTTTGTTTGACGGAGACATGGTTAATGGATGGGATATCAGATTCTGAAGTGTTTGACGACAGATATCTCGTATGGAGGCGGGACCGGGACTATGCTAACACTAAACAAGTCATGGGAGGAGGTGTCTTAATCGCGGTTAGACGTGAACTTGTGGCGGAAGCTCGCAGTGAGTGGTGCTCGAGTGCTGAGGACTTGTGGGTTACACTGACGCTAGTGCGAAAGAAACCAAGAATATCCTATAAAATGCACATCTGCGTAACTTACATCTGTGGCCAGAATCTAGGCAACTCTTTAGCAGTCCAGCTTGGTAATTTCTCGAACAACTTATCGGATATTGTCCTTCAGCATTCTGCTGATAAGTTTATTATTCTGGGTGATTTTAATCAACCAAACATAAAGTGGCAGCCGACTGCTGACGGGAATACTTTACGCCCTACTAACCAGCAGGGCGTTATCCAGACAAACCTAATTGATAACTTCAATATCTGTAACCTTTCACAGTATAACTGTCATTCAAATGACAATGATAGGATTCTGGACTTAGTACTGTCTAATGACCAAGTTGCTGTCACTTGGTGTGGTGATCCACTTGTACCTGAGGACTCGCATCACAAAGCATTGTGTGTTACTGCGGACTTTGTCCAATTACATAGTCTTCCCACTCGTCCCTACGTAAAATTCTTGTATCACCTGGGTGACTATGATGCAGTATGTCGCGAACTTAATTTGGTGGATTGGCAGAGCGACTTAAACTGTCGGCCGTTAGAGGACGCCCTCACATACTTTTACACTGTTATTGATAGACTTCGTAATACCTTTATACCAACAAAAACAGTAGTTTCCCAATCGAAGTATCCGCCCTGGTACAGAAGCCCGTTGATCAAAATAATTAGAGAAAAGGCTAAATATCATGCTAAATTTAAAAAATATGGAAATTCATCTGATTTCGAATGTTTTGCTTTATTGAGAGAACGGGTTAAAGACCTAGAAAAGGTTATGTTTGAAGC
Organism: Apamea sordens; assembly: GCA_945859715.1. Lineage (NCBI taxonomy): Eukaryota > Metazoa > Arthropoda > Insecta > Lepidoptera > Noctuidae > Apamea > Apamea sordens. The sequence goes on along the minus strand of OX243998.1, from coordinate 12,238,684 downwards.
GTACATAACAAAAATAGAATCAGAGATAATTAATAATCCTCGGGCCTTTTGGGGTTATGTTAAAGCAAGGAAACAGTCAAACTCATATCCCTCAGTTCTAAATTTTGGGCAGCTATCTTCCAGCGACGGTGACGTAATATGCAACATGTTTGGCGACTATTTTCACTCCAATTTTCTTTTAGGTACTGGTGCTGGCAATGATCCTACTTCATCTGACATGGACGATAGCAGTACGACACAGTGCACGTCTGATATCAGTTCTGTAGAAGTATGTGAGGATGAGGTTCTCAGGCTGCTACAGCAAATTGATTTGAATAAGTCAGCAGGCCCAGACAACATTCCACCGGTTTTCATCGCGAACTGCACCAAAAGTCTCGCTGTCCCGCTCTCAATACTATTCAAAAAATCACTTGCTACGGGTATGGTACCCACGATCTGGAAGTCGGCATACATAACGCCGATACACAAAAAGGGGCCAAAAACTTCCGTCGAGAATTATAGACCGATCTCTAAATTGTGTGTGTTTGCGAAAATTCTGGAAAAAATTGTTTATAAACAAGTTTATTCGGCTGTCAATCAAAGTCTCAGCGAGCATCAGCACGGTTTTTCAAGAGGTCGGTCTACCACGTCCAACCTAGTTATTTGTAGTGATTTTCTGTCAGAGTCCATGTCCCTTCGGTCCCAGGTCGACGTTATATATACCGACTTTAGCAAGTGTTTTGATCGAATTGACCATGTAATCTTAATGCGTAAACTTTTAGCCATGGGTATTAGGGGTAACCTATTCAGGTGGTTTGCGTCGTATGTTGAGGGCAGGTGTCAGACTGTGGTGCTAAACGGGTACTCATCTAGAGCTATGCGTATTCCCTCGGGAGTTCCTCAGGGGTCGTTATTGGGGCCCCTTTTATTTAATATTTTTATTAACGACGTGATTTCCCTTTTTCGGCACTCTAAAATATTGCTTTATGCAGATGACATCAAGATCATGAATCAGGTTGCCACTCATGCAGATGCTCTCTTAATGCAGGAGGATCTTGACAACTTTCAAACCTACTGCAATATGAATAAATTGGACTTGAACGTCTCCAAATGCTATGTGTGCTCTTTCACTCGCAAACCTCACCCTTTCTATTTTTCTTACAAACTCTTAGATACCCCAATAGCCAGGGTCAATTCTATCAAAGACCTCGGGGTTACTTTCGACACAAAGCTTATTTTTGACACTCACATTAATAATATTGTCAGCAAAGCGTCGAAAGCACTAGGTTTTATTTGCAGGGTCTCGTCTGATTTTAGCAATGTCAAGACTTTGAAGATATTATATTGCTCCTTTGTTCGTAGTCACCTCGAGTATGCCTCTCAAGTCTGGAACCCTAACTATAATACTTATATCGATCGTATTGAGGGCATACAAAGAAAATTCCTTAGGTACATTCAATTTCGCTCTAAAACATACCTATCTAGCTACAACGTGCGGTGTAAAAAATTTCATGTTCTTCCACTTTGCGAAAGAAGAAAAATTTCTGATTTAGCATTTTTATTAAAACTTGCAAACGGATCCTCCGATATCCCTGAGCTGCTGAGTAAAATTGGGCTGCGCGTATGTTCTTCGTTTTTGCGTAAACCTCGTTTGTTGCACATACCTACAACAAGAACAACTTACAGACAAAACTCCTACATGATCAGAGCGAGCCGTATGTATAATGAAACCTGCCAGGAAGTTGACATAGATCTATTTAATACTAGTGTGCCCAAATTGAAGAAGGCTCTTTGCATTCACTTCTTCGACAAGATAACATAGCCCTTGCATTACCTATAATTACACGAATATAAAGTATGCGAATGTAACACTGTCTACTACCTAGTACATAGTTAGTTGTTACTTTATGTGTGAAAACTTGTAATTGGCCATCATCATGTTAAAAACTCAGTAACCATTGTGATTAGCTGTAAGTTTTCCAAAAATAATAAAATAAAATAAAATAAAATACAGGACGTACCTAATTGAGATGCGAGTGCTGAATTTGGCATATATTTTCTATGCAAATATTATTTATGTGTTAAATCCTGTTTTCAGATTTATCCATCTGAATACGGTTTAGAAAGAATGAAAGAGGAAGAAGTTCGTGGACCTATTGAATTAACAGAAAATAAACTGGAAGATTTAACGGAAGATGGAGGCAATGAGGAAGGTTTGTTACTGTTAAATCCTTTTATTTTCTCAAATTCTACTAATTTGATATTTTTCTCCAGAACCTTGTGGGACACCATAGAAAGTAACGGGACACCATAGTAGTTTACACATAGGATACTTTTTATCCCGATATTCCAACGAGATCGAAACTTATGCGGGTGTAACCGCGGGGCGCAGCTAGTATAGTAAAAAACAAAGACGCTTTTCGTGTCGGTCTGTGACCACTTAGATCTTCTAAACTACACAATAAATCTTGATGCGGTTTTCACCATGATTTAGAGTATTAAATTTCGGGATTTTTATGCGTATAATACACAAATATTAAACTTAGATATAGCACAGAAATCTCAGTTTTGACATATCACGATTTCGCTCGTGAGAAGCAGGGGCGAGTCTTGCCAAAAATTTTCACCATGAATTTTATTTTTCCCCAGTTACTTTTATAAACCCAAAAAAATTTCAGGTTCGTCATATAATATGGAAAAACTACGTCGATATCAACTAAATAGATTGAAGTATTTCTACGCAGTGGTAGAATGCGATTCGGTGTCCACGGCAGACAAGCTGTATAGCGAATGTGATGGCATGGAGTACGAAAGTAGTGCTACGCGGCTCGATATGAGGTTTATTCCTGATGACGTTACTTTTGATCAGGTATGAATTTCCTAACAAAGCATAGACTTAGTACCTATTATAGTTACTTCGTGTTTAGAGTCGCACTAACTTTTGTCAATTCCCTTTACATCTTAGCAATCTTTAAACATGAAATTCCAAAAATGCTTTAAGGCTTGATGATGATGGCTAATCTGAAAAAAATAACTTTATTTTTTCAATTCAGGAACCCCGAGAGTATTGCACGAAACTCCCCGACTTGACGAAGTACAAACCTCGATTGTTTACAACAACGGCATTGCAGCAAGCTAAAGTTGAGCTCACATGGGACGCCACAAACCCGAACCGAACCGAAACTATCAAAGGCGCTCTTGATGGCAAAATTGATGATCTGGATCTTAAAGAATATCTAGCTTCCAGTAGTGAAAGTGACGGTAACGTATTTGCTAACGTGTATATTGTACTTATTTTCAAATAAAGGATGATGATAATGCACTCGTATTTTAGTAAGTAGTAACTTTCGATTTCTTTTGTAGAGGATGTCCAACCTGAAGACATTGAAGCCAAGTCAGACAATGATGATGAAGATCCTATACTAAAATATAAGAAACTGCTTGAAGACATCGAGAAAAAAGACGACAAGAAGAGCAATAAAAATATGGAAATGGAAATAAGTTGGGGAATAGGAATCAAAGACAAAGCAGAGGAGTTAGTCAAGAAGAAAATAAATGCAGGTATGAGACACTATAACAAAATTCAAGTGTTCAGGTTTTTGTGTTTGCCTTTCTTACATATCCAGGAAAATAAATACATTCCTGCTAAATTATTCCCACTTTACTTACAGAAACTAAAGAGTTAACGCCATTCGAAAAGTTGCTGCAAAAACGTAAAGAAAAGAAAAAACAAAAGAAATTGAAAAACCAAGAGAAAAAGGAGAAAAATGAAAATGATGAATCTTCAGAAGACAGCAATATGTCAGACGTGCCTTCTGACATTGATATGAATGACCCATACTTTGCTGAAGAGTTTAATAAACCAGAATTTAAAAAATCTAAAGCAGGTAACAAAAAGAAAGACCAAAAGAAGGAAAATAATGACAGTGACTTAGATACAGAAGACGAAAAGAAGAAAGCGGAATTAGAGTTACTCTTGGATGACGACGATGGCAAAGCGCACTTTAGTTTGAAGAAAATTCAAGAATCAGAAAGTAACAAAAAGTCTAGAAGGAAAAAGAAATTAAAAGCCAAAATGAATGAACAGAAACAATCCCTGCCCGACTTTGAAATAGATGTGAATGATGACCGCTTTTCAGCATTGTATAGCTCGCATCTTTATAACATTGACCCAAGTGATCCTAATTTCAAAAAAACAAAGAACATGGATAAGCTTATTCAAGAGAAGTTGAAGCGCAGACCAGCAGACACGCTACCTGAGGCTTCAAAGCCTAAGAAATCTAAAGAAGACGTTGAACTAAGTATTTTAGTGAAGAATGTTAAAAGAAAATCTAAGGATGCATTGAAAAAATAAAACAATTTACTAAAATGTATATTATTATTTAATACGTTCGTCATAATTATAGTATAAACATGTAACAAGTCATGATTTTATCAAAACTGTAAAGGGAAACAAAGGTGCATATCATTACTATAACATTTTACATTATACTACAAAAAGGGTCATATAAAATTAATAATTGTCTTAAAATAACCACCCTATGTTGCTAAACTGGCTGCTAAAGCCGTCTTTATTTGTCTGCCCATTGCGGCGCCCAAAGGTGGGGGCACAGCATTACCGATCTGTGAACAAATATAAGCATAGGACCTGTAGATGCGATTGCAATTGAATATGGTGAATTAACAAACCCTGCACCCCAATTGCGTAACACACGATCAATCGTAATCTAAATAATTTTGAAGCAAATTGCTAATCCATTGCTTCATAAGTTCGAAAAATTTGTCTGCTGAACACGTAAATAACGCAATGAATGTTGTTGAACTGTCAAAATGAAACCGATTCCGATTGATTATGTGTTACGCAATTAGGGTGCTGTTTAGATTACATTCTTGCGCAATCTTCTGTCTCTCACTATCATCTGTATTTAGAAGGTTTCATATAAAGTTTATTTCTCACAACTTTTTTGTTTGATTACCATACTTAATTAAAATGTAATTGAAAAATCAAAATAAAATTAACAATTCAAAAACATCATAAAGGTACACTTCCGAAGACAACCGCAAACCGCAGCCCAATCGACACGACCGGTTTCTATGTAGTTCTATGAAAACTGTGACTAGCAGTAAGGGCGCTATATTCGGATGCGTTTATTTATTGGGCGACGTTGCCGCTGCGGTTTGTGGTTGCGGTCGCCTTCGGTAGAGCTAAGTAAGTATTCAATTAATAATTAAATCAAAGCACTCAATTTGTAAGTGGCTTACAAAGTGGCATCCACAGATTAACAGATTCATTTGTTTTCATCTTCATCAGATACTTTTGAGACAGACTAAAAGTCTGGCGAATAAGAAATTTTTAAGGAAATTGACCCATAGTACTCATACACACAAGCAATACGCGTCGACGACAGGACCAACTGCAAGTCGTCGATGCGTGTTCTCTAGTAAATAGGTACGAATTTTCAATATCATACTTATTTACTAGAGAATAAATTGTATATAAATATTACGTTACCTGTCGGTGTTTATCTTGCACTGAGCCGGCGAATATGTACGTGTCGGGGAAGCCTTGCGACCTTGCGCACTCACGGACCGAAACGACGCGGTTCTGTTCGGGATGCAGTACTCTGCCTTGTTTGCCCATCGGCTCGGGGTCCGTCACCGTTGTACTGAAGTAGCCGTCCCAGCAGACACGACCTGAATAGTAATTGCATAAGGTTCATTTTCCATTATAAATGTAAAACGTACTACGACAAATTCCGCGCCGATGTAGATGGGCCGCATCTAACGAAAAAAATAAAATAAGGCACTAGATGCGCTTTTTTCGTCTATTAAGGCCTATTTTCTTTGTCAGATACGAAGTGGCGTCATTTCATACAGTTTGAAAGTCAAACATGTTTCCAGCAACACAAATAACGATGTCGCTGCAATAGTTTTGCGCAACTTCTGTTTAACATGGCTTTAATATACGTAGTGTTGCATTACCATAGAGTCCCGCCCAGTTGTTGTGTCGGTTGCCCGTGTGCGGCAGGCACCACGGTATGAGTGTGTTTTCTTGCTTGTCGGCCGACGAGCACGCGCCGCCCGCTGCGCACGCGCACACGCCGCGCAGCGCGCCGCTGCGGGCCCGCCCGGAGCGCTTGTCGTCGTATCTGTACTGCAGCACCTGGCGACACGAGGGGACAAGGTGGCATGTTGCGTTCTTTATATAAACATGATATGAAACACTCGCGATCCGCGATTGCTTCACAGTTTTTACGACTTCACAAGACATCGTGATTTCTGATGTAAGCTTAATAATAATGTATTGTACACATAAACCAAACAACGCGGTCCCACAGATAGACACGAAAAGCTTTAAATTATAATATGTTTAACGTACCTTGCATTTAGTTCCATCGGACAGTGCCACAGATATATTAGGCAGGTCCCTCCAATCAGAACCAGGCATAGTAGGGACCCTACATATCCTGGCTTGAATCAATGGCGCCATATTTTTGCAAATGTGGTCCCGTAGTTTTGCATTCTCGTCCTTGCTTCTCACTAGTCGTTGGAAATGACTCTCTGGCATGGATCCATATTCGATTTCTATTTTGTTAGCACCATTGCAAATTCGTGGTAGATCGCTCATAGCATCTCGGATGGAGCATGTTCTTCTAGGAGCGGACTCATCCCAATGAATATTTGTAACAAAGCGTTTGCCATCTATAGTGGCAGTCAGAGAGCATGCACGTCTACTAAACACGTGGGTAGGTTCCGGATAGAACGGTAACTTGTACCCGGGCGCTGCTGCCAAAATAATAAGCCTTCTTCTTGTCTGGGGTACCCCATAATTGCCGGCCTGAAGAATCCCGAATGTGCACTGATAGCCCATGTCAAGTAATGCCCTCAATGTCAATTTTAAAACCATACCTTTTTTGAATGCCACAAAATTTCTTACATTTTCGAGTATGAAATATTTCGGCCGGTAATAATCACAGTAAGATAAGTATGAAGCTACAAGAGAGTTTTTAAAGTTTGAATACTCTCTTGAATTGAATCTATTCATTCCGGAGAAGCCCTGGCATGGCGGTCCACCAACTAACAATTCTACTTCGCCCTGCATTGGGAGGCGTAGTCCACCAATACTATGAGTGGCCCCTGACATTGCTTCCTTTAGTAAAGCATTACAGTCTTCATTAAAAACGATGCAGTTCTTATTGTTGAGCGCATACGCATGTGCTGCAGCTTCAACATTCTCTATAGCCCACCTGCATTCCGCCACACCAGCCTGATGCAAGCCTTCGGATAGCCCACCACAACCAGCAAATACATCTAGAGTTCTTAAAGGGCGTACCGAAACATGTTCCAGTTTATTTTCATTTGTTTCCACAGGTTTGCTAGACTTTCCTTTACCTTTACCCTTGTCCTTACCTTTTTCAGTGCGTCCAACACTAATAGCATGATGTGGGACATCTATAAACTGACCCGAAGATTTATCAAAAGCCATTCTAAAGTAAAACCTACTTGGGTCTCTCTCCAGCCACTGGGCCAGAGAATATTGTTGTGGAACATTTTGTTCATAAATCAAATGACATGCTCCTACAACCGCAGAGAAAGATACATCACGAATTTCTTCGCTCCAGTAAACTACATTCAAGTCTTCATGTTGCGGAAACCGGCTGGTTGTATTTTCAGGTCTATAAAGAACATTGACTTTTAAATAAATATCCTGAGGAACAATCAAAGGTCCTTCTCCAATGGCAGTTACAGCTGCAATGTAACCAATACAGAATGGTTCTCCAGTATCTACATTTGACCCACGCAAATTATTGTCACTCTTCCTGTAATATTCAGGGTAGATGTCCTCATCAACTTTCTCTAGTTTTGGTTTGAGACTGGTGTTTGAATTAGTGAGAGTATTCTTCAACTTGAACGTCCCTGGTTTGAGGAATACGCCACAACCTTTCTTGTAATCGTAATCTTGCCACCTCACTAATGACCATTCTGTTCTATTAGATTCGGTTACAAAACTGGATTTTTCAATCAGTTTTCCAGAAACTTTTGGTATGTTCTTAGCATCCCTTTTAGTTTTTCTCTCACAAGATGGGCAAAATCTGTGTTGCCTCAGTGGATTAGGACAAACTGGATCAATGGGTAAATCTTCGAAACGTGCATTGAACCTTTCATAGTATTTATTGTAAAAATAGGTTTTACCATCATCTTCAAAATGTTTGTCATCTACTTCCTTGCCACCTAGTTTGAACCAATCGGCTGGGATTTCTCCCTTTTCAACACAAGCTTTCCTTAATATTGATGAAAGTGGAGCGCCTTGGCAACATCTATCTCCTAAAAATACTTCCCTTGGGTCACTGACCTCACCCAGAACAGTGTCAGAGGCCCTAATGAATACCTCTGCGTGAAAGAAACCAGATTTAGTATTAATAGTTTCTCTCCACATGTATACTACTCTAGCAACCAAAGCTGGAATATTGGGTTGAGATGTTTCAACCATTACAAAGTCGCCATTGCAAAGTTCAGAGCCATCAATTTCAACTTTTTCGTAGTACACTTTGGTGGCGTCGGATTTCGTGGGTTCGCCTACCCATTTGATTTTTCTGTTATTTGAGCCAGTTAACTTGACTGGCACTGTGTCCTCTAACTTGTCATGTAGTTTCTTCTCAGCCATTTGTTGGTACTCTTCTTCATCATCTGGTTCTGAATCTTCAGCCTGTTCTACTGCCATGTTGGGACAGAATCTTCTTACACAGGCTTTTTTAGTACGTCCATGTCCACCAAACTTTGCCATTGCACGACAAGCATTACATTCTCCACAGTCAGGCAGTTGACAAGCTTCACACACACCACATCTTTTCCTTCTCAGCACCAACTCATGATTTGTTTTATCCAACTGATTTGTGAAAAAGCTCTCAAATGTTTTCCTCACAAGGGGAGTAGTAGTAGCTTTAGTCCAAGTTTTTTTGTCAACCTTTTTGTAATCTATTTTAGTGCGGAATTTACGCTTGCCGAATTTGATACCCATTAATTTAATTAACTCCCTCATGCATGGTAATGTAATGAGTGGTTCATCATCTTCATCAGCTTCTAAGCTCACTACTTGATCACACACAAACTGAGCATGTTTGTGGAGCATTTCTTCAGTCATTCTGGCGTCATTCAGTTCAGGAATAGTTGACTCTCTGATCAGTTCTAGCAAGTCTGCATATGTTGGCTGAAGATAATGATACTCTTCTAAATACTCTACAACAACTTTGCTTAGCCATATCTTTTCATAGAGATTGTTCATAAGTGGTGTGTACTGTTCACTTGGTTTTAGTAAATTATATTCACCAAATTCTGTTGATAAGGTGATACAGTTCCTGTCGCCACCGTCAAAGCCGTGTATGAACCTGAAGCAGAAGAATTCTGATGTAGGCATGTGTTGTGAATCAGAAAAAAATCTTAAAGGCTTTATTTACTAAAATGTTCAAAGCAATAAACAAAATTAAAATTAATTTCATGCATTTCTCAATGTAAACACAAAGGCCTCTTCTAGCGCTTCCCACTTTCTATTGCTATTTTTTGCCAGTGTAAAATATATTGACGCATGAAAGTCAAAATTAACTAAGCAACATAGGGCTACCTTTACAGGAGAACAGTTTAACTTTTCAGAAAAATAATAATATTGCCTTTCAAGCGTCGATATAAAATATTACAGCCTAAATAACACTCACCATTCAATAACAGGACCTACATCTTTCACAGGCACTGATTCATCATCAATTTCAGCTGAATCCGAACATATGGACTTCAAATACCCTGACACATAGATACGCACATCATTTTCAACAAGACCTCCATCAATAGGGCAAAGATGTCCCTGTTCATCAAATAAAGAAAAACTCGTTATGTTAGTCTGTGGGCGTTCCATTATATCCCCATCATCACCTGAAAAAAAATATAGAGTAAGAATAGGCAAAATATAGTTGTTTTCAGAAAAAGAATTTAAACTACTTGATGAGCTTTGTTCAGTTTCCATTACCATTCCTTCAGAAATGTTTAGAACCATATCAGAAATTTACCATAAGTACTTACCTGATGCTAGAACGAGTTTCTCATTAGTCAATGCTATATACTCTTCAACAGCATTCTGTGGGTGTCCTTGATAGTATATTATATCGGAATTGTTCAAAAATTGACCACAGATGTTACATTTTTCATTGTCAGGAATCAACTTTGTGTAGCTTTCTACATCATTATTATTTTCCATTTTACCATTTTCTTTCTGTTCTCCAATGGAATCGTTTTGTTCTTGGTTTTGGATGCTGTCATCCCTTTCATTTATATCTTGTTTTATAGTATCTACTTTATCTTCATTTATATTGTCTTCTAATTTATTTATTTCTATGTCTTTTAGGGCAATTTCAACTGTGTTATTCAATTGTTTATCTTCTGTAATGATTGCTTCTACTTCATTCACTTCCATGTCTGTTCTTCCATTCTCTGCTTCTATGTCCAAGTTTTCACTGCTATTATCCTTGGTTATGCTATCTATACTGTTTTCTTTAGCTTCGTTATCATCATATTTAAGCTTTTTCTATAATAAGAATAAATGCAAAGCAAAAATTTAGTAAACATTTATTTTTTAATTATTAAATACAAATCAGTTAAACAATAAGGGCTAATTAAGGCATTAACTACCACCGTGGTCACCGGTGACCACCAACAATAGATTTTCTATTGTGTCTGGCAGTCAACGTGTTAATATTGCGTGGTAGTCTGAAAAAAAACATGATATAACAATTCTTCATGATGGTAATGGTTTGCGTTAAACTAAAAAAAGTTACCTTAAAAAAATTGTTTTAATTTTCCTTATTAGAACTTACAGGTTGTATGATTTCGTTAGCTTCAGGACTTCTATTCCTTTTAGAAGCAAACATACTGGTTATTTTCAACTGATTTCCACTGCATGGTGACTGATTTCCATTGCGTGGTGACCTTCTCTTGGACCTTGGACAAAACAGATTCTCATTTAAAATATGGTCAAACCATTTTCATTTTCACAATTTAATTGTAACGCAGCAGACAGGTCCTTCTAAAGCATAATAATTCAAGCACAACATAGTAACAGTGGCGTGCATTGCATAAAGGCATATAAGCAGTGCCTACCTCGATAAATCACCATAAGCTGGTCAATTACATTTTAGTGTGTGTCCCACAATTAAACTAACAAAACTCACTAAATTATCATACCTAACAAAAAACAAAATCTTCATACAAACACGCGCGGCAGTAGGCAGTCGCCAAACGGCGTACTCAGCTTCGGTACTATTCGCACATTATCATTGGTCTTTACTCGTTCAAGTTAATACGACGGAATTAAATTCCTGCCTACCTATTCTGAAAACCAATGCACGCCACTACATAGTAACACTATTGTCATAGCATAATCAGTCTATAATGTTTCCACTGCTGGGACACAGGTCTCCTCTCGTTGGGCCGAGTGCATGTTGGTAGATGTAACTTGTCTTAGATTTTTTGGTTCTAGGACATGCTAGTTTCTTCAGCCGATGCCACTGGGCCACCACTACTATACTTACTATTGTCATAAAAGAAATAAATTCATGCCAAATAGCCTTAAGTAAACCAGGACATTAAATCCTTTTAATTAACCTAGATACTGCAATGGGCCTTTTAATAGACCCAAAAACGCATACGTACGTATAACATGCATACAACTCCTATATTACGATGGGCCTTTTAAAAGCCCACCTTTTCCTGACTTTCCTGGAAAAAATAGTTTCAGTAACATCCGGGTTATTGCAATTGCCTCACAATTGGAGTTATGTAAGTAGAATACTACAGTCATGTTTTCATATTAGCAAGGTGAACCTAGTCCTACAATTTGAACATTTCAAGTTTTGTACCTTTACTTACCTACTTCTTCTGTTACAGTTGCAGAGGACAATAATTGGTTACAAATTGTCACATTTAAAGAACTTAGTACATACATACGAGTTGCCTTACCAATTGATCAGATATGACGGTTTCGTGTCATTGATCATTCATAATAAATATAATTAAGTACTCACATCTGAGAAGGTGATTTCGGTTTGCCCACAGATGAAACGCTTTCCTCAGCATCCTTTTGCAAGTTCTTAAGAACACTACGACTTTGTACAGGCATGTTTGGCATATGACAGAACTTGTAAATATTTTATAGCAAACGATAATTCATGGTTCTTTTATTGAATTTAAAGTAACTATAGTAATGATGAAAAGTAAAACTGAACACAAAAGTAAAAACGGCGCCAAAGCCAAACCAACTTCACTGAAGTATTGAATGACACTGACAGATTGACTGATGCTGACAGTGACAGTTTGACTTTGACAGTTTGAGAGTTATCAAAAGGCCAATTCTCATAATATCCCGTAGACAAAAGATATATAGACAAGCTGTTAAAATAATAATAATTACGAAAGTGAGATGACACATGTCAAAATGTGTATGTGTGAGCAGGACATAGTATGCATTTTCTATCTCTATTGCGTATCGGTTTTTGTTGTTTGCCATCACTAGTCGTTGATGGCAAACAAATTGTGGTGTTAAAATATTTTCGTTGATAAAAAAACTGTGAAACGCATACTTTGTGTAATTTCTGACTTTATTGATATTCCAAAAGGTAATATTTAGTGTGTAATGATGGTGAGTTGCTGTGTAATCGGCTGTAAAAGTCGTAGTGAACGAAATCAACCAAACATAACCTTTCATCGGTAAGTAACACTTTTTACCTATTACAGCAAGTAAATTAACAAAATATTGTACTTTAAGACTATTTTGTGTCAATAATAAGCAAAATATTGTGATAATAACACAATATATGATGTATGTTGTATTGTGATTGTGTTGTGTGGTATTGTGATTGTGTTGTGTTATTGTGTTGTGTGTGTTGTGTGTGTGATTGTGATGAAATTATCACAATATTTTGCTGTCATATGCCAAACATGCCTGTACAAAGTCGTAGTGTTCTTAAGAACTTGCAAAAGGATGCTGAGGAAAGCGTTTCATCTGTGGGCAAACCGAAATCACCTTCTCAGATGTGAGTACATAATTATATTTATTAAGAATGATCAATGACACGAAACCGTCATATCTGATCAATTGGTAAGGCAACTCGTATGTATGTACTAAGTTCTTTAAATGTGACAATTTGTAACCAATTATTGTCCTCTGCAACTGTAATAGAAGAAGTAGGTAAGTAAAGGTACAAAACTTGAAATGTTCAAATTGTAGGACTAGGTTCACCTTGCTAATATGAAAACATGACTGTAGTATTCTACTAACTTGTTTTTCGTATTAACCGACCAAAGTGTGAAGCATTTTATGATAGGCGGTTATCTATGTTACCTACTTCGTGTCTTTGGTCAATAGTCGGATAATACCTTAACGGGGATATCAGCACTTATTTGTTTTTATCACTGAGCGTATTTCATTTTTAATTTTTGTTTTTAGTTTTTCGAAAGAACCATTTTTAAGAAATAAGTGGACTGAGTGTACGGGCCGAGTTAACTGGCATCCAAGTCGTCACTCCCGAATCTGCTCACGTCATTTTGAAGCTAGTTGCATTCGTTCCTGTTTTTAATTTAGGCATACCACCAGATCAAGTAAAATATACTTTCCTTGATAAATCCTTTACTGTCCAGGCGGCTCGTTTGTGGAATGCATTGCCAGTTGAAATAAAACGCGCGCAGGTGTTCAAAAGACTTGTAAAGGACCACTACTTGTCGTTGTGATCTTGTTGTCATAACTGCAATCATCTACAGTCTTCTTTTATTTTTCGTTGCTTGTTTAAACATATAGTATGTATGTATTTATGTATCTATAATTTTGGATATGTATATATTTGTGTATCTATTTTAGTTTATTGTATACATTATGTTTGCACCAACGACAGTCCCATTTTATGTCAAGGAAAATCACTGTCCATTCTAAGGATGCCTGGAAGAGATCGCAGTAATGCGATAAGGCCGCCCATTGTATATTTTGTAGTGTGCCATCTATTTTTTATGCTATGTATTTTTGTGGTGTACAATAAAGTATATATAAATAAATAAATATAACGTCAAAAAATCGTAGACGCAGTACAATCAAAGTACTCAATAAGTACCATTTTACCCACACGATTGGGGTAAAAGTCTAAGTATGGCAATATTAATTGCACGTACCTGCAGTAATGTACTTCTCTTCTATCTCATACCCCATACGCTGAGGCCTTGTCTACCTACTATTCTCTGTCTAGGTCCTATGGTCTAGGTAATATCCTAAATCCATAGATGCCTAAATATCTTTGTATAAAACGTTCAAAATCTATTCTATACTATTTTTAACTATGGCAAGTAAACCCGATGTCGACGTGAATTATTGGAAAAGCAAGTGTGCATTATTATAAATTAAAAGACGAAACAATAAAAATCTTCGATACAATTGAACTTAATGTAGATCTTGTGGGGATAGTACTGGACTGAAACAAACAAAAAGATAAAATTACATATAATAATTGTTAGAACATTAAAATTTACCACATCCAAACAGACAGAATAATAATATTGAGGAAACAAATCACAATTTTATATTATTGTGGCGGATCAATGATATTTTATTAGAATATCATTGTGGCGGATGAATATCATCAGTGCCACAAGGCCCACAAGGAATTCTGGAGGATATGTTAAAAGGGAGGGGAAACTAATCAGAAGAGGGATCTAAAATTTGGGGAGACGGTTATACAAATCTAGAGGTGGCTATTGTTAGAGCATGTTCAAAATCTAGTCACAGTCTCATCTCAGCGACAAACAAATGTCGAAAACTTGTCAAAATGTAGGGAAAATAGAGGTATTTTTGACAGATTGAGACTGAGATCAGACTGTGAACGTTCTTAAAATTACGAGAATATTGCCCCTCAGACTGTGAATGATCTTAAAATTACGAACATTACCGATGCAATCGTGGTCAGTGTAGAAGAAGAAATCAAGGTATTGAGTTTTTACGGGGTACCATAGACGTTCAATCTGGAGTCAGTGGCCGTACACTGACGTGAAAATATGAGAGAGATGGAGCAGAACTGGAGAAACGGCGTAGACAGAGAATAAACGACGAACAGCAGTATCCCTTTTTCACAATGGAACTAAGTACGACGCCTCCACAGCTATTCACAACTGCTCGCATGGTTTTCTACTATTATTATAAAAGTTACTATTTTATAGCGTTCTCCCTAATCGGATCTTAACAATCGTGGAACCAAAGTGCGTTAATAAACTGAGCTAATTCCAGATAGGTAGTCAAAGCAAAGGTAAAAAGTCCCCCCCCCTATTATAATTGGGGTCGGGCGTCCTCAAAGAGTAAAGTAATTTATAGGGCCTCCTTCGCGAATGATCCTGTGATTGAATAATAAGTTTCATGACCATTTTCATGTCTTGACACTTATTTATTAACAATGATTATTTTAGTTTTTGAGATTAATTTCAACCATTGCTCAGAAATACACCCATGGCCATGTGTATTTCCCAACAATGGTGGAAATTCAAAAATGAGTAGGTACGTAATAAATACCAAATTGTATACAACTCAACCTGCAAGAGTTAAATAAAGACTTCGTTTCGATGACGTAAGCGCGCGTTACTGAGGCGTCGAGGGCGAGAGCTCAATCAATTTAGCACCCTATCTCGAATTGTTTTGGTTAGTTTTTTCTTTGACCATTATTAGTATTGACAATTTTTTTTTCCTGAGTTGAGGAAAGCTGTTGATACTTTAGATGCGCGCGCTATCTTTTTTTTTTCCGAAATCCTATCGCCGACTCTAGGCCCGTGCATTGTTGGCATAGGAGACCTCTGTGCCCGAGTACGTAAAAACTACACCATTTTGAACCTTAAGGCGCGTACCCTCTAGGGCTGCTCGGCTCCATGAGGCCAAGCCGCGCGGCTGACCCTCGTGAGTTCTTATAATGGGGACGCGTTGCAAACAATGTAGCAAAAGCCTGACCCAGATTTTACTTAAGTATATTTCTTTTTTTAGTATAATTGTAGATAAAAAAGAAAAAAAGTAATTAGTCTACCTACGTTATAATTTTTTGATTTTATTAACTTTTTCGGTCAACGTAGCCTGTAAGATACTGAGTGGAGTGGAGTCATAGACTAATAATCTAATAATATAAATAAATGAGTGGAGTGGCTGACTGTAGTAATGGGCGTTGAATCAACGTTGATGTCTCTTCAACGGGATTAACGTTGACCGTGAACGTGTACAAATCAACTCGTTGCGTTGAATTCGTCAACGAGTTACGAGACAACGACGTTTATGAATTCAACTCGTTTGACGAAACGAGAAACTGAACCCAACGTTTTGTTATTTTCAACGTACGGACGCCAGCAGGTCAACCTACCCGAAACTGTCAGATTTTCCCAATCAACCTTGAACCTAATACTTTAGCAATAAAGTCGAAAATCTATTAAAGAAATCTGACAGATTGTAGTAGCTTGATGTGCTGGCGTCTGTACGTAAATTGTATTTCTTTAACAATAAAACTCCCACTACGACGCGATAGTCATGACAATAATTTGAACTCTAAATAACGAATACAAGATTTGATATTTATTTAGTAATTTGATCAATGTCATTATTTTTAAAAGAAAGTAAAGGATGACATTATTAATTCAACAGCATACGTTAATAAAAGCGTTTAGGCGTTTATTGTTCCTGCAAGTTGACGTTCGTAACACGTTAACTCGTTGACGAAACTAACTAGTTGATCAACTAGTTCATCATCTGCCTAGCCTTTTCCCAACTATGTTAGGGTCAGCTTCCAGTCTAACCGGATGCGGCTGAATACCAGTATTTTACATGGAGCGACTGCCTATCTGACCTCCACAACCCAGTTACTGGGTAATACGATACCCCTTGGTAAGACTGGTTCTCAGACTTTCGGGCTTCTGACTACCCGTAACGACTGTCAAAGATCAACGAATGACAGCCGGGACCAACGGCTTAACGTGCTTTCCGAGGCACGGAGGGGTCTCGGTATGTAAAGATGGTCACCCATCCACAGACCAACCGCGGCAAGCGTAGGTTAACCTGACTGATCGACCTGTGCGGCTGTTATTATTTAGCCACGGGCCCCTCTTGTTGATCAACTAGTTGACAAACGCAATTCAACGTTAACGTTTCGTTGACGGAAAAACCTTCAACGACGCATCACTAGCTGACTGTCAGAATTTGATTTTGTTCATTTGTTGATATATTTCAATATTGTTGGGCAATAGATATTTAAAATTTTAGGGCCCATTATCACATTACATGTGGTTGTCTGAACTGTTACGGGACTTGCGGTTTATTTTTCAAGTATAATAAAATGATATTTTACCCTTTAGTAAGACAACTAGTTTTAACCAAATCCAAGTTTCTAAGATTTAGTTCAAGTGTACTTGTGCCAGATATTGATATAAATTATTATTGTAATGCTGAAAATTTATTAGAAATTGACAATAATATTAAAATACGAAAAGGTGTGGGTGATGTGAATCGTGTAATGAATAAGTATAAAATATTTAAAACAACTGCAGTAGCGGATGCTTCATATCAAATGATAAGGGACAGTTTGTACAAAGAACTGAGTTGTTTGCCTAATAAAACACACCCTTCTATTGCGGAAAATGTAGACCCACAAGTTGTACAAGAAATAAACCAGAAAAGAGATTTCGAAGCTCATGCACCTCTAGAATTCAGTGAAATAACGAGACGTCTAAATTTAGTGAGAACGGATAAATTAGGACACACATGTGGTCACAAGAGCTATTACTTCTTGGGAGAACTAGCTGAGCTAGAAGAAGCATTAATTAAATACACCGTTAACAAACTCCTTCAAGAAAACTTTCAGCTGGTCTCAGTACCAGATATTTTGCCAAGTCAAGTTTTGGAAAGCTGTGGTATGACTGTTAACAGTGATCGAACACAAGTAAATTTTGCTTTATAATTTTGAATATTTGTTTAGTTAAGAGGGATACACTAGGTAGCATAGGGAAATTAAAATTTTCTTACGCTTTTTATTTTACATATAAATTTTGAATTTATCGGGCTACCCTAGCGTTTCCCCCTTAAGAAAATTCAAAATTGTTGTATATTATTCTTGTTGATTTATGTTCATATGAAAATAAGATAAAAGACATTTTTTTACTATTTTTAGATATATTCCTTAGACCCAGTGCACCATGGTCCAGATTTATACTTGTCAGGTACAGCAGAAATGTCCCTAGCAGGACTGTTGATGAATACTCTTCACACAGAAGAAGACTTGCCGATGAAATTAGCTGCAGTGAGCAGATGCTTTAGGGCGGAAACTTCTAATGTTATTGAAGAGAGAGGAATATACAGGTAAGAGACAATTTTCCTGTAATGCAGCAAAATAAGTATTAACAAAGATTGATTTAATTTTGGCCTGTTCTGTTCCTGTCTATAAATATTATGCAAAAAAAAAACAAGGTGGAAAGATGAGTTTCTTTTACGATTGCAAGCCAAATTTCTGGTAGCTAGATATATTTGTTTTATAACTTTTTAAGAATTATGATGAACTAAATAATATTGTAAACTTGTTACTGATCTTTCTTCATTAACCCGCAGAGTACATCAATTTACCAAAGTAGAAATGTTTGCAGTTACTACTCCAAGTCAGTCAGAAAGTATGCTGGAATATTTGAGAACAATGCAGGAACAATTGTTTTCACCCTTAGGATTTAATATGAAAATACTTGACATGCCACCACATGAACTAGGTGCTCCTGCATATAGGTATGTACATATCTTACAGGTCTAAGGGCTGATTTTTCAATCGATAGACAATTTTTATTTGTGGAATAAAATCGACGTGTGACTTATGTTGTATGGAAGAACTGTCAACAATTATTCCTCCAATAAAATTATCTGGCATTGGAAAAATCAGCCCATACATAAATAATAAATATTTATCCAAAAAATTTAAATTGGTAAAAAAAGAAATTGGATAAAACTGTATAACAGGCAGCATGTGTTGTGTTGTGAATGGCTACAGGGCAAAATTGCTATGGAAACCATAAATGAACTCATTGTTGAAAATCCTAGTAAATAAATTAATGAATGGTCATTGAGGATTTAATCATCATGATTTCAGGATGACTGCCAAAATTTTAATGTGGTAATAATAATAACAGTTTTTATTACAATTTATTTTACAGGAAGTATGATATAGAAGCATGGATGCCAGGTCGTAAAAATTATGGTGAAATATCGAGCTGTAGCAACTGCACAGATTACCAATCAAGAAGACTGCACATCAAATTTCTTAACAATGGTGAAACAAGCTATGCTCACACGTTGAATGGCACTGCTTGTGCTGTACCAAGAATGTTGATAGCTTTACTAGAAACACATCAAGATCCCAAAGGGAAAATTTACATACCTGAAGTACTACAACCTTACATGAATGGAAAAAAGTATATTTCTAAAAATAATTTGGTCCCAGAACTAAAAATAATGAAAATAAAGAGATAATTGTACATTCAATCAGTTATTTATTTAATATCAAACAGATTACAGCTTAGTCTCCTGTATTATATTCTAATGTACTTTAACATAAGGTGCCTACAAACTGGACACAACAGCATAATCAACAATTATTAAGTAAGGTAAATCTTTGACTAGGCTGCATTTTCGCCCTATCGCTCTACCTGTGACAATACATATTACTGGCACTCCCTTGAGAGGAAAGAGATAGATAGGTTATGTGTGCTCCGCAAGTGGCATGTCAATACTTGGCTAATTAGCCAAGTTTTCATCGTCTTGTGTTTTTTTTCGCTCCCAATAGTTACAACATCCTACTTCCATGTGTCATCTAATAGTGTGACATTTTACAGTTTTTAAAGATCGAATGTTGGGTAGGCAACCTATCTACCTACGTCTTTTTACTTAAGAGCCCAACTGTCACTAATGAAACAGAATTATTTTTATTAATATGCTTGCCTAACATAAAATAAAATTTCATTGTATTCAACCTCACCAGTAATAATGAATTTTGCTCCCTGGGTTTTGCACAATACCATTAGCTGATATAATGTGGCTATCATGAGGTATTAAAATTTTAAGGCTATCATATCATCAAAACCGATCATAAGTGGATCAGACTATTTGTTCATCAAACCCAAATTTGATCATCCATTAGTTATGCAAGTTTGTGGACACCTTGAATGGTGATAACCTATGTTAGGGTATGCGACTCAGGCTGGCTGGACAAATCTTCAAAATAGCTCGCATTTAACTAGGTCAATTTATTTCAGAAATTGTAACGCTACAGAATCTTAGATAACACTGGTCAACAAAATTTTGTAGCAAGGAAGGTGCTTACAAATTTTGAGTCATCACCTGCCCGCATTCTAAAACCATATTTATTTTGATTTGATCGAGTCTCGTTTTCGTGTTACAGTTACTACAAAATTGAAGATTGCCCATTTTTAAGTTTCATTTTCACATTCAGAGTTATGGTTTGAAGAGCATAGTTGTGTTTTCTGTTTTCCGAGTTAAGTGATTGTTAAATAATGTCAAGAAAGTGTAAAAATGATCCTGACAAGTTTTGTTACATTTGTGGCGACATTAGAAGAAATTTAACACCATTAGTAATTATTTTGGCCAAAAAGGGAATCTCTTACTCCAGGACAAAAAAATATTAAAAATCCTCCATTTGTACAGCCCGATTATATTACACATAAAACTTGGGCTCATGTAAAACTTCGTGAAAGCTATGGATAAGAGTGGTGATGGAGCTAGCCTGAGTCACATTTAGGTTCAGTATTTTTAAAATTTTAATCCCTTCTGTTGCTTGGAAAGCTTTTTCATTTTAGATTTAAATAAGTTAACATCAACATTTGTATCTGAGGGGTCTTTAGGTGCAGTAGTTTTCTCTTCAGGAGGCATAAAGTCCTTCTGCCTCTGCTCTTGCCTGGCATGTTTAACTTGTGCTTGCTTTTCTTCTTTTTCATGTCGATTTTTGGCCTTCTTCTGTTCATCTTTGAGGAAGTATTCTCCAGTAGCAAGTTCATGGTCAATTTTACTCTCTTGTTGTGGTGGTGGGAATGGTGTGTAGGGTTTCTTTTCAACTTTCTTTTTAGGTTGTTTTCTTGGGACATTTTTACTTTTAAATGTTGGTAGAAATCTATCCCAACTCTCGTTTTTTAGTCTTGAGTCTTTCATGAGTTCTCTCTTGATCATTAAACTTTTAATGTTGTACATTGGATGAATATTTTTCATTGTGTCTTCAACAATTCTCCTCACTTGCACCAGACCTTTGTATGGTCCTACAGCTGAAACTGTGTTTCCTTGCACTAGCACATAACATTCAGTTAATAGTTCTACAGATTTGAGAGTTACTCCATTAGGACCAATCAAACGCTGCCGTCTCTTCAAAAATGTCTCTTTTTTGCGAACAAATGAATTGATCTTTATGATGTCACAACCTATCTCATCTTCTAGGACTCGCACAGCTTGTTCAAACGGGACACTTCGTGACAATAGTTTCATCAAATCTCTGGCTTTAATTATAATGTAAGGATCCCATGTTTTTCTTGTTGTTTTCACGGTTATACTGCCTTCGATAAGGTCAAGTTCGGCGACGATGTAGTGTTCTTTAAGTACCTTTTGCACAAGTGGCCAGCATTCTTTTAAGTACTGTTCTCTGTACTTTGGAAACAGGGTTGCAAACTTGCTTTCTTCTAAAAGACCATGTGGATTATCTTCGGGAGTAAATTTCGGTATTTTCATAGCCCAAGCATTATCTACAGGACCTGTGGCTTGATTGTTTTCATCATTATCTTGGCTTTGCATTATTATCAAATTCCAAAACTTATTAAATAATTAAATCCACCTCAGTATTAAATTATAAAAACTGTTCAAACTTCAATTCAATCAAACATGCGGGTTAGGCGTTTGACATTGACAGTTGACTGACACTGACACAGGCTGTCGTTGACGTCGCTTTTTTATTGCCATGGTAAATAACGGTTCTGTTATGGCTGGGTACTCATGCTCATGTATTATGTAACAGCACAAATGACAAGAGCATACTTCTTTCGAGAAGATGCTAACAAGCACGCTACCTAATCGCAAGCTGATAGTGCTAAGCCGCCCCAGCAGTCTTGACATTCATAGCGATCGCTTTACGACCGAATTCGGTCGCAAAGTCCCGAATTGACAGGTGAAATGTATGGAGTGACAGGACTTTGCGACCGAATTCGGTCGTAAAGCGATCGCTATGAATGTCGAGACTGCTGGGGCAATGCTAACTAGCACACGGTGTGACTAGTGTGAGGCGTGGGTGGGGATATAGGTGTACTAAAAAAGACGTCTGAACGCGTTATTTCCAAGCGTGCTACCTAATTATATACTTTCTTGGTAATGTTAAAAAATCATTTGAACCTTATATTAGTTACCATTAATACATAATACAGATCTTTACACAGTTTACACTGCTACAAGGATATTTTGGCGCTCGAAAGACATTGACAGATGGTAAAAATTTGTGCAATTATTTTGTTAAATGACACTTGAAATGTTTGGCGGTGTTAGTACCAAACAGGGCCACGCGCCACAATAATCTTGTGGCGATTTATTTAGTATCTTCATTACGCAGTGATGCGTCCATTTTGAATGTTTAATGAAAATGAACACGGGCAGATGACGCCTTGACTCAGCGAAAGCTGCTAGCGGCAGTGTTTTGGCACCACAAACCAAGTGTGTCATCGTAGTTTACACATTCGACATGAATGACGTATATGTAGAAAATGACGGCTTTGGAGGTTGTCCGTGACAGTAGGTGTGCGTTCAACGCACTGCTGGCGCCACGAATTTGATTATTTTTATGTTTATATAGTCTGTTCTACATAGTGCTATTTTTGTTAAATTGTAAACTTGGAAATAAAGCATTATTATTATTAGTACCACCTCAGGAGATTACCACCGACTAGCTGCAGCCAGTGCGGCGTAGCGATTCCGTGCTCTGTGGGTGTGCTACAAAACTTATAAGAAGTATGCGATGCGCGTAAGGCCTTTGTTTTCAGTAGCTAAGCTGTGAGTGGCCAATTAGCATGCTCTTGTAATAGCATGTACGTACAAAACACTGTATTTTAATAATTTTTTTGCTTTTTTATTTGTCACGTAACATCTGTTTACTGTTATTTGACTAGCGTAAAGTTTAAACAAAAAGTTAGATCACACTAAACTACTACAGTAGTAGTAGAGAGAGTAAGTCAAAGCAAAAAAAAGCTACGTGCTTTGAACCTGGCAACATTATTATCTCGATAGTCTATGGCGGGGGTTTACAGATACTTGACGATCGGCGAGTGAATTCTGAGCTATAATTAGAATAGTGATGTGACTGATGAACACGAAACTGCTTCAGTTTTCGCATTTACCTTTTGAAATTCAATACTTGAATTAGTTTGTTCTGTTATTATCGGTTTTAAGTTAAAATTATCATAATATTCGTATAAACACCAAATGCTGTTTTGATCGTTTGGTAATAAGTCCGTCCGCGACCAGTCTCATAGATTTAAAGTAGGTTTTTAAAATACTTTTCAACTCTTTATCAGAGAAAGCTGCCTTGATGAAATAAGACGATAAGAATTAGCGAATGAACTTTCGATTTCATAATGGTTTCCGTTTCGGTGGTTTCAGCGTTGCTGGGATCGAAATAATTGTTTCGCATTCGACATGTTACTTCCCTAGTAAAGCGGCTGGACGTCAATAACTGGTGACTAAGCAAGGAGTCTACTAATCTCTATTCTCTACTTTGCCATGCCCATTGTGCTGTGGGTCGTGTGTGGTGCAAGTTGCCTGCAACCTTCAACCTTTATTATATCGTAGTCTGTGCCCTCAACCTTGAGCATACGGTTCAGCCCCTTGGATCTTTTTCGGGAACGCGGAAGTGTAAGTTTTATTATTATTGTTTTGTAACTGTCAAGCTAAGCTAAATTTCATTCACGAGACCAATCTGTAGGTGTTTGTACTGAGATAGGTGGCTACTCGTATTGTGTGTTTCACAGTATTATTTGCGTATGTAGGTATGTACGTAGAAATCATTATATTCTGTGGAGTATTTAGATTAGACTAAAGATTCACACTGACACGTTAAATGTTAAAAAAAACCCGACCATCTGTAATGTACCTACTATAATTCTTGCAAATACTTTTCATTACGATACTCGTTTTTATATAAATATTTATTGTTATATTAATTATATATAAGTAGACGACTTTGTGGTTTGTCAGTTGTAGGTACGAAACCTTTGTGCTTTGAAACTTCTAGAAGCTGTGGAGTGGAATAACGTTGTTTTGTTTGCTATGTGCTCCTGAAAAATTGATAGTACCTACGTATTAGATATTTAGGTAAGTACCTACTTAC
This sequence comes from Apamea sordens, assembly GCA_945859715.1. Classification (NCBI taxonomy): domain Eukaryota; kingdom Metazoa; phylum Arthropoda; class Insecta; order Lepidoptera; family Noctuidae; genus Apamea; species Apamea sordens. Next base: position 12,214,256 of record OX243998.1, on the reverse strand, counting down.
TATGAAATGTTCCGCAATAGTTTCCTAGCCGATGTTCGTAGCCGTTTGTGTAGGGTTAAATTAATTTTCTTTGAAAATCAGTTAGTAGGTAACATGATTGTAAGTCGTTAGGTAGAGGAATGTGTAGTTGAGCTTTCCCTTGATACAACGTTCGATTAATATACACATAAGTGCTTATAATAGGTTAGGTACCTACTAGGTAGCTAGCTAAGTAAGTAGGTAAGTATACGTATTAATAGAGAATGACAGCAGTTCGTATGCAAGCCCTTTAGTTACAGTGTGTGGTGGATCCTGCAACATTTGAACCTTGCATTTTTTTTGTAAGTATACCTAGGTACATTTATTATTTATAAGTAAGTACCTACTTATGTGTTTAATACAATGATATTCTAATAAACTTTACTAGAATATCATTGGTTTAATAGCACCTAATCAACATTTCCGTTACGTCATTCTTTGAAAGGGAAGTTTGTTTTATCTAATCTAAAACGAAGTTATACATTTTTTCGCTTATTATGTTTGGTCAGTGGGTTATCTTGGGTTGCCAACTCTTTTTCAGTCAAAAATAGTAGTTCTAAAATAATTACACAAAAAACTTTTTTACAAAAAAAAAAAAAACAACCGACTTCCAAAAAAAACACTAGGTAGGTACAGACGCCAGCACATCAAGCTACTACAATCTGTCACATTTCTTTAACAGATTTTCGACTTTATTGCTAAAGCATTAGGTTCAATGTTGATTGGGAAAATCTGACAGTTTCGGGTAGGTTGACCTGCTGGCGTCCGTACATACAAAGAGAAAAATTACTTCGACCGACTTCCGAAATTAAAGTTATTTTTCTCTTTGTAGTGTTTTTTTTTGGGTCGGTTGTTTTTTTTTTTGTAAAAAAGTTTTTATTTTTCACTATTCTTTGTACCTACCCCACACAAATTCGTCTAAACTTTCAAGATTACAGGTACCCCAATAACAACTTTGACAGAAATGAGGTTGTACAGACGCCAGCACATCAAGCTACTACAATCTGTCAGATTTCTTTACTAGATTTTCGACTTTATTGCTAAACCATTGTCGTGTAGCGACGAGGAAAAGCTAAGCTATAGGTTAAGGTTAGAATGAAATTAAAGAAAGGGAGGTAGAAAACAATTAAAGATATATATTTATAAGAAAAGGATGGAGATGGACTGAAGAGAGGTGTGTAGTATGTGGAGGGGGAGTGTATAAGTGAGGATGCGTGATAGATGGGTTGAGGAGGCTGAGGTGAAGATAGTCGCGAGGCAGGTGCTGGCGACAGGGGCAGGTACAACTGCCGATCCAGGATCAGGAGCAGGAACAGGTGATGACAGGTGCTGGCGCGTGGCGACACGGAGGACACCCGTAGCAGGACCCACGCAGCAGGCCAGGACGCAGCACAGCAGCAGGAGAGAGAGGCATGGCGGAGACGCTGTCAGCCCGCCAGGTGAGGACAGGAGGGCCCACGCAGCAGGCCAGGACGCAGCACGGCAGCAGGAGAGAGAGAGGCACGGCGGAGACGCTGTCAGCCCGTCAGGTGAGGACAGGAGGGCCCACGCAGCAGGCCAGGACGCAGCACGGCACCAGGAGAGAGGCACGGCACCAGGAGAGAGGCACGGCGAAGACGCTGTCAGCCCGCCAGGTGAGGCGGCCCTCGGGTGAGGCAGCCCTCAGGTGAGGCGCGGCCCAATAGATGAGGTAGCCCTCTTCACGGAGGACGGAGGACGGAGGCGTAGGCAGGGTCCGTCAGGAACCGTAGCGGAGAGGTACGCTGGGAATTTCCGGGATAAGTGACCCTGGAGTATCAGGCTCCTTGTAGTGTTCGCTTTAGAGGCGAAGCCAGAACTGATCCTTGTATTGCTTGGATCAATAAGGTAAACTCGTAGAATAACATTATGTAGAAAATATGAATTTGAGATAGGAACGTAGCCAGTAATTCTTTTACGTGAGTTTGCATATCAAATCCACTAAAAAGATACAGGCCGGTAAGAATTTGAAAGGTACGTTGCCATGACGACGTATTAAACGTCGTTGTCAAAGCTGTCATAATAAAATATATTATAATAAAATACAATAAAATCTATAGTTATTTTGTATTAGAAGTATAGTGTTTATAGGAAAAATGATATCCATCAATGTGGGCGAAACTACCAACCCTTGGATGACACTAAATCGTCGTAGACTCATGTTAAAGTTGGAAGCTGTGTCTGTGTACCGATTGTGGATAGAACGTGTCGTAAGAAATAATCAGATCAGCGCCTAACGGTCACAGAATGCTTGTTCTGACCTGGAGAAATGAATGAAGGTAACTGTGAGTATGTACATTATGTTACACCATTAGGTTCAATGTTGATTGGGGAAATCTGACAGTTTCGGGTAGGTTGACCTGCTGGCGTCCGTACCGTGGTATATTGAACACATCTGCGTACCCCTTTAGAGGGTACAGGCGTGACCTTATCACCTTATGTTGTGTGATTGCGTAAACAATACATACATGCGATAGCAGCAATAGCCGTTGATTTGCTGGCATTTATTGAAGAGTTCCGTTCTCTGTCTCCGAAACTTATCATCACATCTTGTCGAAATTTTAATGGGACCATTTGGGAAGTATACCCTTTCCAACAAAAAAAGAATTTTTCAAATCGGTTGGCAAGCCACGGAGTTATGCGCGAACAAACATTAAAAAAAAAACAAAAACAATCATCCGAATTGAGAACCTCCTCCTTTTTAGAAGTAAAATATAGTGGTAGATAGCGAAAAAATGAAAAATAATATAGTAGGTTTTAAAATACTTTATTTCTTAAAAGAATATTTTTTGCTACTTTGAGCCTTCATAGCATAGCTAACTCAGCTCAGCTTTAATTATTTTTATACTGGCCCTATTGCGCTCATCGCCATTTATCATTCATTTCAGAAAAGATACGCTCTGTATAGGCGGTTGTTGCCGGAATTAATATTATTTTTTAAATATTTGTAAAATCTGTATCACTCAAAACTTACTTATTGCCAACTTTCAACTGAACCTTTTGAAAAAAAAAAAATCATCTGAAAGAAGAATATCTAGAATTTTATTCATCTGATTTATATCTCTAAATAAATCATTAAGTAAGTAGCTATTTCCAAAACACAATCTCAGAGGATAGGCGCGAAATTGAAAATCTGTCAAACTCACAATGACATACCAGAATCGTTCAGAAACAGATATTATTGCTTAGTGGGTTTTATGCCTAATAATATAGTAGTTTTAGCGTAATTTGGTTTACTGTTTCCTTTTTTTTTCTTCACTGTTTTGAGAGCACTGGTGATGAAACAATTTATACAAAGTAAAGTGTCTGGCCTGCCTGTGTCTGGGTTCGAAACTATGAGTACAACCTACAACTCGTAAGTTGCGACCGTTACCAGTGGGTCACTAATCTTGTGAAAACGTATAATTTTTATTTTTTTCGTATAGTATGTACAGTGGATTTCGGATATAACGTTAACGACATTGAAGGGACTGCGTAATTTCGTCGTTATATCCGGGAGTCCTAACAGGCATAGGTAAAGATATACAGACAGACACACACAGTTTAATTACATTCATTTATTGTTGAAAGTATTAGTAGTATAGCGTCTATTATAGGAGCCATACTTATTCAAAAGTCTAAACACAGTTGCCACTCAGAATATCGCGTTGTAACCGTACACGCTTACCTGCGTAGGACGGGTCCCTAGCTAATAACTATAAACAAGAAGTCACCACAATTGCTGACCACCATCTGTGCGAATGTAAACAAAAGATAAGAAAGCCAACAGAACTGCCGTTGTAACACGTGCATGGGATTTCTAGGAATTTGTCACAAATCAAAATCACTAGTTAAAAACAGTCGCTACACCCGAACTCGGCGTTAAATTCGAAATCGCTATAGGCATTTATTTAAGTATGCTCTAAATTCAAGGGACTTAGATTTAACGTCGCTATAGAAAAATGGTCGCTATAGCCAAGGTCGTAATAAATGAAATCCACTTATATTAATTAGGAGTAGGTAGGCACCAATATCCTTCTAGCAGTTCTAGCCTAGCCTTGATACAAATTATTAGTAGGTTCTTTTAACTACTTACACAATAAAATTATGAAGATGTTTTTTGTATTTCAGGTGAAATAGAAAAATGGACGACGACGGCCCTGAGCCAGGTAAGCAGTTTATCGATATCAAATGCTTCAATTAGTTAGTATTCGTTTTTATCAAATTATTATCGACTAGCTTCTGCACGCGGCTTCGCCCGCGTGGATGTCGGAAATTATCCCACGGGAACGTGCTAACAGGATAAAATGTATGTGCTTCCCCAGAATGCCATCTATCTCGCGGGCCCTTTGTGGCTAATTACAATAGAAAACCAATTGTGTCTCATTAGTGGTGACTAAGAGGGTTCTTATATGATATCTTTACCTAAGTACCTACCTAATTAAAAAAAAAAACAATAACAGAAAATTAAATACCTACCTACCTAAATAAACCTATTTCTGATGATAACTAATCTAAACTAAATAAATAAGCAAAATCCCTAAAAACTAATATCTATACGAATGACTAATCCTACCTAACAGTATTATAAAATAACCTACGGTCACTACGTAGTATACGTACACTATCAAATATACTACCTATACTTTAAAATTAAAATCTATACCTACGACTTATATAAAAATAAACCTAAATAACTCTAAAAACTAAAAGGAATAAAAATGAACTCCACTGCGGGTAACGTAACCTACGACAAACTTATTATTTGCGGTTGGTACAGTAATCGGGTCTAGGTATCGAACCGCAAAATTAAGTTTGTTTTTTATTGTATATACTTTTCCGGGATAAAAAGTACCCAGTGTGGTGCCCAGGATATTAAAGAATAATTATACCAAGTTTCATCGTAATCGAACCGGTAGTTTTTGCGTGATGCCTGAACAAACAGACAGACAGACAGACAAAATTTTTTTTAATCACATTTTTGGGTTCGGTGTCGGTCTAGTAACACCCATGCCATTTATTTTTTTGATATTTTCAATGAACAGAATTTTCACTTCTACAGATTTATTATAAGTATATAGAATAGATTTTATTCCGTGACTAGATTTAGCAGCTTAGCGATATGACGAGGTTTCGATGCCCAAAACATAATTATTCGTACCACTTCCGAATACCTACCTGCACCCTAATTGCGTAACACACGATCAATCGGAATCGGTTTCATTTTGAGCAGAAAATACGGCTTTATACAAATACAACACAATATCGCCTTTGATAATTACGCGATCCAGGGGGTCTACTCCGAAGTAGTATCGGCTGTTTCCTGCTACGAAGTTACTATTTGGTTCGGTCGGTTCCGGTCCTACACTCCTACACTCTTTCGAATATTGACTATGGTCCCGACCCAACTGAGCCGATCCGAACGTTTTTCGCATTTTTCAATACTATTCGGTTCGGCCATGTGTCGGTCCGATCCGAACATTCGCACTTTGCACTTTGGAGTAGGCCCCCAGGATTTGTTACACTTACAACTCGAAAATCCTGGATTTTAGGAAAAACGAAAATAAACTCTCTTTTTATTCTTGTAATATTATATTAGGTATAATGTGATACAAATTCTACGGATTTGAAAAGCTGACAAGAAACACGTTTAAAGGAGTAAGGTGTTTTCTGAAAAGCAGGCCAAAAGTAACAGTACTTACAAGCTTTTATTTAACTTGCAATGTATGTTTGTTCGGGTGGAATCTTGCAACTCAATTTTGAAGCAGATACTTATCTTCAACTGATTGAGCTGAAATTTTGTATACACGTTCAGTTTGGATGACAATGCATAGCTAACTATGTGACGTCATTCTAAATCCAACATGGCGGCACACCCAAGATGGCGGACTAAATATTTTTACCTACTCATACAATTACAGTATGGGCTTGCTAAGAATAACTCGAAAAATAAAATGACGTCACTCTAAATTAAGTTTTTAATGCTTGCCTACAATCAAATTAAAGGACATACTGAGAATACGAATGCGTGTTTAAAAAAATAAGATGCTGAACATCTACTCCGTTGCTCCAATCCGTCTGGAATTTTGTTGTACTGGGGTTTGTGGAGTCTTCGATTATGATATTAAGGTCGAATTGTTCAAGTCTTTAGCATCTGTTGGTTAACTTTGACTTGAGTAGAAGTTTAAATGTATAAACGTGATAAGTAAAAATTAAATTAAAAGTAAAAAACCTTTTTAAAAAATAAACTTAAAAAAAAAAAATGCTGCTGCTACTTTTTAAATGCATTTTCTTTCTTGCCTTGCTTGCCAAAATAGTGTAGTACATTTTTTTCACACGTGGTTAAAGTTGGGTAATGTAATCATTTTGAATTCAATGTTGGGTTAAAATCTAACATTTTATTTAAAACTGAGGTTAGTTATGTTTTAACTTTTAATTTTAATTTACAGAAGGGTTATTCATGGTTAATTCACAGAAAAATACTGACGAAAAGTTAATATTTGTAGTCACAGGACTTGAAAGCCGGACTATCCTGTGGTTGCCTTAAGAATTCTTAAAGCCTCCAGCCAGGGCTACTTCTAAATTAATACTAAGCGACTGCACGCTAAGGGCACCCCCTGTGGGGTACGAACCTCGGCTTAGGGCGTCGCTGGGAGAGGGCAGCAAGGGGACAGGCTGGATCGAATTAATATTAATGCTTTGATGAGCGCGGCGTTTCCTAGGACTATCTCTGAGAAGAAAGGCCGAAACAAACTCAGAGGTCTCAGTCGGGGAATTTAAAGCTCAGCTACGGCGCGGGCTGGCACTTCAGCGGGCAAGGGTCGGGGGGGAGAATTTACTTGGGGTTGTCGCGAGGGACCTCGGCGGCGAGGTTTTGTATACTGTACTGGTTGCCCTATCGCTCTCCTGGAGGAGGGTTATGGGGTCATCGGGGTCGTCGAGAACATGCCTTGGACGGCGAATTTTACTGAGTTTGGAGGGGGTGTAGTTGGCGGCCGCTACCACCAAAGGGTTGGGGTGATTGGCGGCTGTGGCAAAGAAACGCTTGGAGAGGCGTTTCATGAACTGCTGGATAGTGGGGATCTTGAGATCTACATGGAGGATCTCATTGCGAACGAACCTAGGGGAGTTTGTGGCCTTGCGGAGGAATCGGTTCTGCAGGGTTTGCATCCTATGGATGTGACGGGGCTTTGCGTGAGCGAAGACTACGCAAGCGTAAGTCATTATGGGACGGATGCATGCTGTGTACAGGCGCTTTTTGCACTTGAGTGACAGCTTGCTGCGTTCATTGAGGACGGAATGAAGGCAGCCTAGAGCGAAAGAGGCGCGCGAACGGACCGTCTTTATGTGCTCTGAGAAGGTGAGGTGTTGGTCGAGAATAACACCAAGGTACTTTGGCTTGCTTTTCCCAAGGGATCGGATTGCCGAACATGGTGATTGGTGGAGGGGGGGTGGGTTGACGTCTGGGTTTAGAGTAGAGCACCGCTTGACTCTTATCGGGGTTGACTTCGATTCGCCATTTCCTGAACCAAGCAGCCAACTTATTGACTGCGGTTTGGAGGCGAAGTCGCGCATTTTATTGAACTGGATATATTTTGTCTATCTAAGAAATCATTTAAGAGAATTGCTTTGGATATTTTGGTTAGCGAGTATTTTAAGTTAAATTCAGCTAAGCTAGGTAACACAGCATAATTGTGGCAGCGACTAGTGTTTTATATTTCTTAATCTTTTTTTTTATCACTTGTTTTAAGTACTTCTTTTAACCTTTAGATAAAACGTGGACAATGGTGTGGGTTACGTGTTTGTTAAATCCTAGTTTAAGTATTTCTCTGTATTTCCTCTCTGGAGTACCAGATCACTCTGGAGTACCAGAAAAGTGTTTTGATGAGTTGAACCAGGCCGAAATCTGGCCATTGAATGCAGAGTTCAGTGAGTGGATATGGTTTCGGAACTCAAATAGAACAAAATCTAACATATTATAGCCATAACAGCAACATTGAAATGTATTATCAAAATGCAAGAGGTCTTCGTACAAAATTAGAAAACTTTAGAAATAACATATTATCATTTAATTCTGACTTATACGCTATAACGGAATCAGGCTGCAATGAATCCATTCAAGACGCAGAAATTATCCCTCAAGGATATAAAATAATACGTTGTGATCGAGTGGATGGGCGTAAGCAGGGCGGAGCGTTTCTCGTGGCCACACACCGCTTCGAGCTGCGACAGGTACTTGTCTCGGACGCGTCGATAGACGCCTGCGTATTTGAAATCGTTTGTGCAGCGGTTCATTTAAAGAATAGATTTTTGTTTCTGTGTTGCGTTGTTTATATTCCACCTGGGAGTTCGGAGAACGATTATATGATTTTGTTTAGGGTAATAGAAAATATGTGTAATAGATATAGACAAATTATTGTTATTGGAGATTTTAATTTACATTCTTGTCCGGTAAATATTAGCAATTATTATGAATGCTTTATGTCATATTGCGAGTTCACTCAAGGTAACATGGTACCAAATGTCTTAGGCCGACACCTGGATTTGGTTCTGAGTACGGGTTTTAACGGAGAAGTGTCGGTGGTGTTGGCGGACGAAGCGCTCGTTCCGGTTGACCCATACCACCCGCCACTAGCGGTGTGCGTGCGCCCCGCGCCCTCAGCCCCCGCGCCTTCCCCGCCTTCGCCCGCTGCCGAATCCCTCTTTGACAGCGCGTGCAATAACAGACCAAAGTGGAATTTTTATAAAGCTGATTATCAATTATTGTATTCGATGTTAACTTCTGCTGACTGGAGTACAATGTATGAAATGCATGACTTGGAAGACATTTTAAATTTATTTTATGTGAAATTAGGCCGTATTTTGGATGAATGTGTACCAAGGAAAAAGTTTATCCAGGAAAACTCACGTTATGTGTATCCCGAATGGTACACCGGAGACATTATTAAAGAGATCAAAATTAAAGCAAAACTTCACAAACTGTTTAAAAACTCAAAACGTGATTGTGATTACGAAGAATACGCTAAATGTAGGGCCCGGATAAAAAAGTCTATAGAAATTGCACACAAAAACCATAAAAATAAAATTCAAAATCAGTTCACTAAAGATCCAAAATCATTCTGGCAATATATTAGGTCAAAAAAAAGTAGAGTAAATAGGCAAAGTATTGTTAAAGATGGGCAAAATCTCACTGATGAGCAGTGTGCTAGGGAATTCGCAGAATTTTTTGAGTCGGTATACAGTCAGGAGCCACCGCAACTAGACGTTCAGGCGGCGATGGCAGAGGTCAGCAGTGCTACCAGTGCACGGGTACATATAGAGACCTTGAGTCTCAAAGATGTGCAGGATGCGCTGACGAACCTTAAGCCAAAACGATCATCTGGCCCTGACGGTATACCAGCGTTTCTCTTTAGAGATTGTGCTAGAGTTTTAGCAATCCCGCTGCATTACATATATAACACGTGTTTAAAGCAATCGACGTTCCCGGATCCCGTTCAGTGGAAGACTACTCGTGTCGTTCCAGTACCCAAGGGTAAAGCAGGTCCAGATGTCAGCGGTTATAGACCAGTTGCAGTGTTGTCGACGCCGGCAAAAGTTTTTGAAGGCGCTATTCAACGCTGCATACAGGGGCAAGTCCGAGCGCAACTGTCGGACGCGCAGCACGGCTTTCGGCCCAGACGCAGTACTTCCACCAACCTGCTTAACTTCATGGCACAGGTTATGCCGGCAGTCGACGCTGGAGTACAGGTAGACGCGGCGTACTTTGATTTTAAAAAAGCCTTTGACACCGTGGACAATGATGTCTTATTAAGAAAGCTGGCAGATGTAGGATGTACGCCGCACTTACTGCAGTTCTTTGTCAGCTATATGAGAGACCGTCAACAGTACGTTGACTACAATGGGTACGAGTCGAAGCCGTACTTCACCAGGTCCGGAGTAAGCCAGGGCAGCAATTTGGGGCCTCTCGAATTTATCATAATGATAAACAGCTTGCCGGAGGTCGTCAGACATGGCTCATGTTTGTTGTTCGCAGATGACCTCAAATTGCTGCTCGAGGTAAGGGATGAGTCAGACTGTGAGCGACTCCAGAGTGACATTGATAGAGTGGTGAAATGGAGCCATGACAATAAACTGTACTTCAACGTGTCCAAATGCTCGGTAATATCCTTTGGTCGTGCGCGCACCCCTGTCCACTATGAGTACAAAGCTGAGGCGATACTCATGCAGCGAGTAACGCAAGTGCGGGATCTAGGGGTATATCTCACTCCAGATCTTACGTTTCGCGAGCATATCATTAAAATATGTAAGAAAGCATACAGAAACCTCGGCTTTGTACTTAGGCAGTCACAGGGGTTCACTAATATTACGACTATAAGGGTATTATACGACGCTCTAGTCAGGAGCCACTTGGAGTATGGTGCTGTCATATGGGCTCCACATGAAGCCAAGTACTCTGTCATGCTGGAGCGCGTACAGAATAAGTTCACGCGTCACTTGTACTTCAGACTGTACGGGGTTTATCCATTGTACCCGCTGATGTACCCCACCCTGTTTGTACTGGGCATGGTCGGGTACAACGAGTTAAGGGTGCGACGACAGTTTACTCTTGTCGTTTATTTAATTAAATTGCTTCGAGGTAAGGAGCACAATCCGGGAGTGCTTCAGTGCTTGCGGTTTTCTGTTCCAGACCGCTACGTGTGGAGGCGGCGGCGCCCGCCACTGCTGGCTGTGCCAACTGCCAGAACCAACCTGCTGGCCAAAGCACCTCTCACGCGAGCAATTCGTACTGTTAACGAAGTTCAGAATAGGTTGGACATTTTTTCGTGTTACTTTAGTGAACTCGCAAGAGTAAGTTTATATATATTATGTTACGAGAGCAACAATTAGTGTAATTTTATGTTTATTGTTTCTTTTATTGTTTTTTTTATTTTTTATGTGTTAATGTATTGTGTAGTTATTTGTAATTGTTAGTAATAGTGTTATTTAAAATAGTTAATATTATAAGTAGGCTTAGCTATCGCATTAGGTTTCTAAACCTGTAATGATAGTTTTAGAGTTTTAAATAAATAAATAAATAAATAAATTTTTTTTAGCATGTAACTGTTTTTTGTCCCTAATAAATAAATAAATAAATAACGTCGTAGTTGGATATGGCTGCGACCAGTGTAGTAGATGGCTGTGTCGTCTGCGAACAAAGCCAATTGGGACTTAGCGTCTTTAGGGGATATCGCTAGTAAACAGCGTAAATAAGAGAGGGGCGAGAACGGAGCCCTGAGGGACTCCTGCTCTGATGGGGTGAGGCGACGAGAGCGCTCCTTCGATTTTGTAGCGGAATGTGCGGTTCAGCAGAAAGTCTCGTATGATGAGAACGAGCCGGTCTGGTACACCGAGTTGGTACAGCTTGTATAATAAGCCGTTGTGCCAGACTTTGTCGAACGCTTTCGCTATGTCGAAGTAAATGACACCTGTCATCATACCGCGCATGAATCCATAGTGGATATGTTATGTGGGTTGCCGGAGTACGCGGGTAAGGTCCCTGTAGTCTTTCGACGTAGGGACGAGGACATTGATACCCTGTTGGGTAGAGCGGGCAGAAGTGAAACCGATCTTAAATTCGGTGCACCATTGGGAGATTAATTGCACTTGTCCTTGTCCTGAATGAACACAGGAGGTGGGGAGGGTAATTTCCGAGGGCGGAGGGAGGGTAAATTCTCCCCCCGACCCTTGCCCGCTGAAGTGCCAGCCCGCGCCGTAGCTGAGCCTGTAGCTTTAAATTCCCCGACTGAGACCTCTTGAGTTTGTTTCGGCCTTTCTTCTCAGAGATAGTCCTAGGAAACGCCGCGCTCATCAAAGCATTAATATTAATTCGATTCAGCCTGTCCCCTTGCTGCCCTCTCCCAGCGACGCCCTAAGCCGAGGTTCGTACCCCACAGGGGGTGCCCTTAGCGTACAGTCGCTTAGTATTAATTTAGAAGTAGCCCTGGCTGGAGGCTTTAAGAATTCTTAAGGCAACCACAGGATAGTCCGGTTAAGTAGTCACGACCTCTCAAGGTCAACTACGAGATGCCATTATCTAAAAAAAAATGACACATACATCATTTCGTCTGTGTCAGTGAAACAGATAGAGACGCCACTCTGGCGAAACAGGGATGCGTTAGGTAAATTGTGCAATACTGCAGTACGTTACGCTCTTTCGTTTACTACGCATCTTTCTGTATTTGTATTGACTTCGTACTTACAACTGTGGCTTTGCAGTTGTGGCTTTTTTTTGTGGCAATGCAAATTAAGTCCAATGACTTGATTTGCATTGTGATTTGGATTTATCTGTTTGTACTTGTTTTAATCGTAATCCCGTGTTTTGTGTAGTGTGTTATCATGCCATCTCGATACACCGCACAGGAATACGCCAACAGGCATCTCATTTATAAATGGAGAATGCTTATGCAACGCCAATGCTGCAGCAAGAATGTATCGTGAGAGATACCCAAATGCTGAGCGTTTATTAATGTGCATCGGTCATTATCAGAGGGTCGATTCCCTAGTCAAATGGTTAGCGAGGGAAGACCCGTAATGCCCTACGAGGCCGAAGTCCTGCAAGCAGTTGAAGAAGACCGAAGTATCTCAGTACGTGGAATTCAACAGAGCATAGAGCAACGCCAATGCTGCAGCAAGAATGTATCGTGAGAGATACCCAAATGCTGAGCGTTTATTAATGTGCATCGGTCATTATCAGAGGGTCGATTCCCTAGTCAAATGGTTAGCGAGGGAAGACCCGTAATGCCCTACGAGGCCGAAGTCCTGCAAGCAGTTGAAGAAGACCGAAGTATCTCAGTACGTGGAATTCAACAGAGCATAGGAGTCCCCAAAAGTACGCACAGAGTATTTAAAAAAAAAACGAGTTTCGCCCATACCATGTACGACGAGTACAAAGTCTGCTACCCCGAGACTACCCCGAGAGAATGCGATTTTGTCAAACGATGTTGCAGGAGCACCGTGAGGTACCGCGATTCTTTGACAAAATTCTATGGTCAGATGAATCAGCATTTAAAAAGGACGGTTACATGAACCTCTACAATTTACACGAATGGCACGTGGAACATCCAAATTTGATGCGGGAAGACAGATCGCAGTACCAGTTTAAAGTGAACATGTGGACGGGAATTTTGAATGGTAAAGTTATTGGTCCAATCGAGCTGCCGGAGAACTTTAATGCTCAGGGGTATTTGGACTTTTTACAAAACCAATTACCAGAATTATTGGAAGAAGTGCCACTGAACATTTACGGCAGCATGTGGTACCAACAAAATGGCTGCCCAGCGCATTATGCTCTAACAGTACGTGAGTTTATCAATCGTGAATATCCCGATAGGTGGATAGGGGGGCGGGGTGGTACAAATTCGTAGCCTGCACGTTCACCCGATTTAAACCCCATAGATTTCTTTTACTGGGGTACGAATGGTACGATAAAGGATATCGTGTATTCTAAACCAATTCAAAATTTAGACGAGCTGCGCCAAAGAATTGCAGAAGCCGCTGAAACATCAACTCGAGAAGATACGCCCGTCTTATTACGCGATCATTTTTAAAGAGATATAGAGCTTGCATTGCAGCTGAAGGCAAACAATTCGAACATTTAATAATAATATAAACTTGGTAAATCTGATTTAGTAAAAATTATAACTAAAGAAATCCAACAACTGAATTTTATTTCAAACGCACCTAAAACTAACAAATAACTTTTTTTGAAGTAGCAATTAGTAAGTGGCATACCATTTTCGAATCCTGACTAAACGCGCCATCTTTTAAAGTTACTTGCCAAAATAGTGTAGTACATTTTTTTACACTACACGCGGTTAAAGTTGGGTGATGTAATAATTTTGAATTCAATGTTGGGCAAAAATCTAACATTTTATTTAAAACTGAGGTAGTTATGTTTTAACTTTTAACTGTAATTTACAGAAGGGTTATTCATTGTTAAGTCACAGAAAAAAAACTGACGAAAAGTTAATATATAGTCACAGGACTTGAAAGATCATCACAGGGTGTCACTCTTTGAGTTTTATTTTAGAATCCATAAAATTTGAAAAGTACATTATTATTTTATTATTATTTGGTTAGACATTAAACACACATTCAGCTAATTAGCTGATTAGTCTGTTTCGTATAGTTTGGAGATATTTAATCTGTCCAGTCGATTCTCTAAGCAGTTCAGTGTGGGAGCCATCACTACATTTTCGGGGAGTCTATTCCATGCTGTTACAACTCGGTTAGACAGGAATTGCTTCAAGGGCTTTTTTTTGACGAATTTTCCCATAGCTTTAGGGAATACCCACGCAAATGTTTGTTCGCATTCAATGTGTAAAGGTCTTGAAGGCTGGGCATTTCGTAGTGTTCTGTAAGTATCTTGTACGTTTCAATGAGCCTACCCCTCTGTCTGCTGTTCTAGTGTAGGCCAAGGTCTTTGAGGCGCACATGACCAAGATTTTTTTTTTTCTAATAACTATACGACTTGGCCTATTGCCCGTTTTCGGCTTGACGTTGACTTCTGGGACACGTTGGTGCTTATTTTTATTCTTTATTTCAGGACCTTCCTGGAGGAACAGACATGCAAATCATATAAGGAACCGCGGCCGATTTATACCTTTAAACAATCAAAGACAAACGACCCCTAATCGACAAAATTTTAATGATGGAAACAGACCGATGAGACAACATAGCCAGAATCGACAACATTTGAATGAAGAAAACAGACCGATGAGACAACATAGCCAAACTCGACAACATTTTCATGCAGAAAACAGACCGATGAGACAACATAGCCAAACTCGACAACATTTTGATGCAGAAGAACACAACAACAACAACAACAGACGCAACAGACTGACGAGATACGAAAGCGGTATGTATTAAATACTCACATTTTTTTTTTTTATATGCTTCAACATTCATCATTCTCCTGCCCATATCCCAATGTATTTGAGGTCGGCGCAACATTTCTTTTTCTTCCATAGTTCTCTATTAGTCGTCATCATTCCATATCGATTTTGATTGAAAATGGCTTGTTTTAGATCAAGCGATGCAACAAAATCCTGGTATGCGCCATCAAAATAACGAACCGTTTCGCGGACGTGGTGGCGTGAGGGGAGGCAGAGGAAACAACACGAGTTCAGGCCGTGAAAATGAGAGGATTAGGTTTATTGGATTTAGAACCTTAGAAGAAATAGCACAAACTGAAGAAAAAGAAGTGCTTCAGAAAGTAAATGAAAAACGAGAAGGGTTTATGAACGTTTTAAATTCACCCAACAAAGACAAACTCGATTTTTATGTGTTACTTATCGGAATATTATCGAAAATAAGTCAATCGCCTTTTGTAGAATTGAAATCGAAATTGATTTTTGATGTTTGCAATTCTGAGTTTATTAATAACTTGCGGAATTATTTAATGGATCTGCCTTATACCGATAACAAGTCTTCAAATAGGTTATATTGGAATGATCAAAACGCATTTTGGAAAAACTTTATAACATTTTGTGGGGATATTGTTGATACATCTCCATCTTTAGCTGTTAAGAGATGTAGGGTACTTATAGACAGCGTAACCAAGGCGTGTCTGAATTGTTTGAAGGAGGAGCAAAATTTCGTTTTGTCTGATGCGAATGTCTTGAAATTAGATGAAATACGTCAGAAGATGGCATCATATGTCGATACATATCGGGTAAGTAACCTTTTACAAAAAATATACCTACCCAATTAATAGACGAAAATATGTCACTCCACTGGGTGTTGTGACTGCACCTATTCAAGGCATTTTTTAGGAATTTAATTGAACTGCTTACCATCGACAGAAAGTAACTTTCCTGAGTTAGCTTACCTGCCGAGCTATTATGGTACCTAACAACCTCACCGTGAAAACTTAGGTGAAGTGTGCTTGCAATGAGCTTTCAAAAGTGTCAATCTCTAGCAACAGGTGGAACGATAACTCTCTTCACCTTTGTTTTCACGGTGAGATTTTTACAGAATCGACCGGCTGATCTTTGTCTTTTTATCTCATAGCAGCCGGAAGGGAAACGAATGAGAATAGACCTTCAGGACGCGCAAATGCAACAGCCTCCAGAAAACTTTCGTGAGCTTAGTGTGGTGCCAACTAAAGAGGACTTACTGGGAAACACGCCGTTCCTGCGACCTAACATTGTCGAGGGGGGCTACAATGACGTGGAGCACTACTTGGACGTGCAGTTCAGGCTGCTCCGAGAAGACTGCTTTGGGCCATTCAGAGATGGCTTAAGTGAGTATAGATTGATTGATATATATAATGATATATTGTATCGCATTCGCATCAGCGTGTCACGCGCACCACCTCCGATTATATAGGTATAATGGTATAATATACCTGTCTGGCATTTGTGGACTACGAGAAAGCCTTCGACTCTATCTTAATATGGACAATTCTGGCCTCTCTGTCATGTCGACATACGTTGCCGAAACATGAACGCTGGCAGTCGGTTTGGTCCACAAATTCAAGGTCGCTCAGTGAGCTATGGAGCGAGCTATGCTCGGAGTCTCTTTGAAGGATAAAACCAGGAATTAAATTATCCGGAACAGAACCGGATTTACCGACATAGCTTGCAGAGTAAGCAAACTGATGTGGTAGTGGGCTGGCCATGTTTTTCGAAGAACCGATGGCCGGTGGAGCAGACGAGTCCTGGAGTGGAGACCGCGTATTGGCAAGCGTAGTGTGGGACGGCCTTCAGCTAGATAAACCGACGATCTAAAGAAGGTGGCTACAACAGACTGGATGCGGAAGGCGGAGGACAGGGTGTCGTGGTGCATCCTGGCACAATCCTGGGAGAGGCCTATGTCCAGCAGTCGACTGCGATAGGCCGAGTTGATATTTACCTGTTACTTATAGGTAGCTACATGTATGTACATGTTTTTTTTACAGATCAATATCTGGACAATCCTAATAAAAAGAAATACGATCACGTTCGGTAAGTGTTTTTTTTTTTCATTCAATGTAAAACAAGTAGACAATTAAATCTCGCTTTTGCTTTTGGCGTTTATCATTAAAAACAACTGTCTAAACGAAACGAGCCCGTCATGTTACAGTTTAAGATTATTTATTTCACTCAAAAAGAATATAATTATTCACTTCTTTGAGGAAAAACAATTATACCCTGTTCATTAGGTAAACCTTTTTTGACAGATGGAACTAGTGATAGCAGCAACACACAATACATTGATTGATACACGTATAGGTATAGTATTATAATGTATGTAAAAAGCCATAAATAAGATAATTCAATAAGATAAGGCTGTTTATGTATTTACTAACTGCGCCTCGCGGCTTCACCCGCATAAGTTTCGATTCCGTAGGAATAACGGGATAAAAAGTATCTTATGTGTTAATCCTGGATATAAACTATATGTGTACCAAATTTCATCCAAATCCGTTCATTATTTTTTGCGTGAAAAAGTAACAAACATCAATCTTAAAAAAATACCATCCAAGGCATCACTGATTTATAATAAATTGCCCGATGACATTAAGAAGTTACCTACTCATCTATTTAAAAAGAAATTATACAAATTCCTAATTAAAAAATGTTATGATAATGTAAAAGACTACTTCGAAAATAAATAATATATTGTATTTTAATTATAGCAAATATTTGTACATTAATTTAATAATGATAATTTTTAATTACAAGTATGTCATTATTAATTTGCTTGACATTACTGTTATAATTTATTAGTTCAGATTTAATCTAATGTGTAACGAAATTGACTATCTATCTATATTCTCAATGACACTGTAACTTAATAAGAAAACTGAAGAAGAATAATGTGTCTTAATGTTCCTAATAAAGAAAGAAAGAAAAAACATTTATTTAGCACAGACCAAAAGACACACAATACACCAGATACATTACATCAGATAACACAAATAAAAGAACAAATAGAAAACAGTTTATAGACCGATGTAAGAAATTAGCAGGAAAGTGTGCCTCACGGCTGCACCAAAAAGGCCCAGTTCAGCAAAAATGCCAGACAATAGTGCCTGACGCTGATTTTCAACTGAACCTGATGTGTGAGGTGACGGATGTAAATCAGTTTTAAACCGCAAAGTGACGTGTGTATGCATACTTAAATAAAATAAATATGTGACAAATAAAAAATAGTAACGAATATGTACATGTAAGTCCTAGTGTGAGTTGAGTAATAATGCAAAAAACAAAAAATAAATAAATAAAAAACTGACAAATATAATGAGACGGCCGCGCGATAGACCTTCGTTAGTATGTAATACATTTGCACACCTCACATCTATATCTATACTTATAATAAATCTGTAGAAGTGAAAATTCTGTACATTGAAAATATCAAAAAAATAATTTACAGGGGGTGTTACTAGACCGACACCGAACCCAAAAATGTGATTAAAAAAATTTTTGTCTGTCTGTCTGTCTGTCGGTCTGTCTGTCTGTCTGTCTGTCTGTTTGTTCAGGCATCACGCAAAAACTACCGGTTCGATTACGATGAAACTTGGTATAATTATTCTTTAATATCCTGGGCACCACACTGGGTACTTTTTATCCCGGAAAAGTATATACAATAAAAAACAAACTTAATTTTGCGGTTCGATCCCTATACCCGATTACCACTGTCTGTACTGTACCAACCGCAAATACTAAGTTTGTCGTAGGTTGGGTCACCCGCAGTGGAGTTCATTTTTATTCCTTTTTGTTTTTAGAGTTATTTAGGTTTATTTTTATATGAGTCGTAGGTATAGATTTTAATTTTAAAGTATAGGTAGTATATTTGATAGTGTACGTAGTGACCGTAGGTTATTTTATAATACTGTTAGGTAGGATTAGTCATTCGTATAGATATTAGTTTTTAGGGATTTTGCTTATTTATTGAGTTTAGATTAGTTATCATCAGAAATAGGTTTATTTAGGTAGGTATTTAATTTTCTGTTATTGAGTTTTTTTTTAAAATTAGGTAGGTACTTAGGTAAAGATATCATATAGGTACCCTCTTAATCACCACTAATGAGACACAATTGGTTTTCTACTGTAATTAGCCACAAAGGGCCCGCGAGATAGATGGCATTCTGGGGAAGCACATACATTTTATCCTGTTAGCACGTTCCCGTGGGATAACTTCCGACATCCACGCGGGCGAAGCCGCGGGCAGAAGCTAGTGGTTATAATATAATACAGTGTGCCTTATGAACCTTTTGAAACATCCTCTGCTGAACCTGTGTTATGCAAATAAATGATTTGATTTGATCCATCCATCCATTCATACAAACTTTCGCATTTATAATAGTAGGATTTTACTACGCATTTTAAAGTTAACTTTTACGTAATCTGGAATATGTAGTAAGTACGTTCTAAGACAGCTGCCAAAAAACGGTTAACCTAATGGACAGGGTATAATATAGCCTAGGCGACGGTTTCGCTTGGTTATGAACTACAATTAAGCTATACTATAAAAGTATAAATTAAAAAACAGTAGGTACACGTATAACCTTACAATTAAATCATTATTCTGATGAACATGACGATAGCCTTTTAGAAGTTTGAAGTGATTTCAATTCCTTATTTACTTTAGGTAAGTATAGATAGAGTTATAGATGTCTAAACTAAAGTAATTTTATTTTTTAGGATATTCCATAATGTAAGATTTCTCTGTCCTTATGTCGACAACTTGAAAGTTGGAGCCATCGCACAGTTGGATATGAAAACCAACAAGAATTTCCATAAAATTAATTGGGCACACAACAAGAGATTTATTTTCGGCTCTTTAGTGTTATTCACAAAAGACCGTTGTACTACTTTCATGGCAGCTACGATTCTACACCGCGATGTGAATCTACTATCTACTGGCAAGGTGGGTTGTGGCTTAGTTAAATAACACTCTATGGTACTCTAGGTACCAGAGGGGCAATTTTCGTAATTTTTTAAGAAGGATCGTCACAGTCTGATCTCACTCTCAATAATTTGTCAAAAATACGTTTCCCTAAATCTTTGACAAGTTTTTGACATTGATTGTCGCTGAGATGAGATTGCGACTAGATTTTGAACGTTTTTAATTACGGGAATTGGCCTTCTGTTATTTGTAGCATACTTTAGCCGGTTTTTTTTTGCGATAGGGAATTCATTCCATTTACGTATGTTTACAACGCAGCACAACCTAAACAGCCAATGGATTAGGTTCTAACTATGGTCGGTGTGGTCACTGTTCCGTGCTGACTATATGAGCAGATGTTGTGTGGGCAGCTGCATTTAACTAAGTACTTTCCTGTATTCTCTTGTGCGCATGCAGTTTTCAAGTACGATTTTCCTTTAACAATAGCTGCTGTGACATTAGTTGGCCTACTAGCAGGATGATCATTTGGATTGGATATAATAAAGAGTAAAAAAATGGTCAATAAACTGAATGACTACGACCAAAATGGCGTGTGCTATACTACCTACTTTCCTAATATGCTGTAACGTATTGATTCATGAAATCATGATTAATGTTTGTGTTATTATGTACTTTTGCCTTTTTGTATTATTATAACTGCCCCGTTGGTCTCGTGGTTGCAAGCGCGACTGCTGAGCGTGGGGTCCTGGGTTCGATTCCCAGGTCGGACAAAGTGTTATTGGGTTTTTCCATTAGGAATTTCTTAGTAGCAGTCCGGAGTTTGGAAGTTGGCGGTGTGATACCCCCGTGCCTCGGAAGGCACGTAAAGCCGTTGGTCCTGCGCCTGATCTCTCCCCGGTCGTGTCGGATTGCCGTCCCTATGGGCGAGGCTACAACACTGCGTTGCGGCGTCGTCGTATCGTAAAAATTTGTTGTTGTGTGTTGTAGATTTTTACGATGCGACGCGGCGACGCCGCCACGCATTGTTGTGGCTTCGCCCCACGAGAGTAAAGGGACAGAGAGTGCACCTGTGTTCACGAACACACTTGTGCACTATAATATCTCCTGCGTAGGTACCTGGCTAATCTCCGTGGAGCTTTGCCACCGTGACCGAAATCGGTCGGGAGGCTTTTATTACTATGTAATTTTGTTATAAGTAGGTACCTACCTAATCCTAAATAATACATAATACCAACTCACCTATGTTTTCAGATACCAGTTTCAGTAATTGACACCGATATAGATAATAGTATCTTTAACGATGATACATATACTATGATAGAAAGTGAAGTTTATTTTGAACCTTATTATCATGTCTTAAAAGCTCTACAAGAACCTTCTTTTCCGCAACATTTGGCTATGCAGCAATATATTGTCAAAGTTGATGTGAGTACTTAGATCTATTAGCATGGTAGATAAGACTGGTGTGGACCTATTACTCGGCTACCACCTTATTGTTATTTACTGCATATCTTCATTTTGCCTTTTCAGGCTGCCTCGACACATCCCGCTTATTTATCTGCTGATACAGAGTTCGTTATTTACAAAGATAAGAAATTTAAAGAAATGGATGATTTGGATTTTATACTATATGATAGTGACAGTGATGAAGAACTGATTAACAGTGACGAAGTAATCGATGGAAAACACAAGAATCTTAAATTCAAAGTCATACAACCTGAGACATGGCCAACGGCAGACGAGCTCAGTTTTAACGAAAGTCAGTATGAGGCGTATCGTTTGGCACTCACACACGAGTTTGCTGTTATACAAGGACCACCTGGCACGGGAAAAACTTTCATCGGCATAAAAGTGGCAAAAACATTGTTACAGAATCTTAGATCAGAAGGACACTGCCTCATGCTGATCATATGTTACACAAATCATGCTTTAGATCAATTTCTTGAAGCAATATCTAAAATTACTCAATCTATAGTGCGGATCGGGGGCCAGTCTCGTAACAAAGCTATGGACCAGTTTAACTTATCTAACTTACGACGTCAATCTCTTACGCCCGCTCTTAGGTCGACTCATAGCTTTTTCATCGATCAAAAGAATCAGTTGAGACATTCAATACAGGATATTCAGCTGGCTTTGAAGACTCTTGACATTTTGAACAACGGTGTTGTTCGTTACGGCTTCCTTAGGGAAGATGAAATTCCGGATCTACAACATCTGGACGCTTATTACAAAAAAATGGGAATTCAAGTAGATCCTTTGAAATATTGGTTGTTTGAACCTGTGCTGGGCTACAATCCAGAATACGCAAGAGAATTTAATGATTGTCTGTTGGAGTATGATGTTTTGGTAAACAATGAAGAAGACATTGATGAAAAGAGAACAGAAATGATTTTGGATGACGAAAAAGCGTCACACGATCAAAGAGTTTTAGATATTTTAGTAGGAAATAAAGCAACGTTTTTATTATCTAATGCAAAGGCAGAAATCAAAAAGTTAGTCTCGTATTTTATAGCAAGTGCGGATTTTAACGAGAGATATCGGTTGCAACAAGTAATACAGGAACTTGATTCTCAGATAAATTTATTCAATGTAAGTTTTACTTGATTTTGTTTGTATTTTATTTTCAGTTAATTCTACTACTACTTATATTATTAACTAGCTAAAGCTTTGCAATGCCTTTTTTTAGTTTTGTTAGGAACCTTCTCCGGCGTGCACATAAGAACTTACCAAAGTTTCATCATAATCGGTCGAGCCATTTTCGAGTTTTTGCGAGACTAACTCACGGCAATAGATTTTTATATATAAGAAGATCTAAGATTACATAATTACGACGTGTGCTAGTTCCTTTGGGACATAATGAGACCCTTCACATGTTTTAGGATATGGCGACTTATCGACACCGTGAAGTCCATCTACGCATAGATCATAATACAGATTTTTCGTTAATAACAGTGCAAAATCGATGGTGTTTGTATTTTATGTGGATACGTAACAAAATCAATGAAGTAAAAGAGGAAATTGCACGCTTGCAGGTAGGTACTTTTTAACTAATTAGCTAACTAAATATTATGTAAAGTTTAAAGAAGGTACATAATACACAGGGTCAAATTAAATTAGCTAGCGAAACTTCGCAGACATGTTGGGAATCGATATCTAACAATAACACACTACACATACCGGACATGCCGGTTTCCTCACGATGTTTTCCTTCACCGTTTTGAAAGCAGTGGTGATGAAATAATTTACACAAAGTAAAGAGCCTGTCTGGGTTCGAACCTACGACTCGACTCGACTCGTAAGTTGCGGCCGTTACCACTGGGCCATCACTGCTCCACAGCCGATTATCATTTTGTAACTTACCGAGTCTTTAATTCCAGGAATCAGTAGCTCCGGCCGCCGCAGCGTATGACGAAGCTAGGATGATGGTGGACGTGCAATTACTGAAGAATCACCGCGTCAAAGTCGTAGGAATGACTACTAGTGGAGCTGCGAGAATGCGGAAGCTACTGCAGGCTATCGCACCAAAAATTGGTAAGCCTGAGCCTTGCAATCAAACTTTTTTATTTAATTTTAGTTGCAAAACTTACAAGATAATTTAAAAAAAAACCTTTTTAACTTTATTTTAGGTACCTACCGTACTCGTTCCGTTCAGACAGTCATGGTCTCGAACGTCATAGAGCGAGATCGGTAGAGTTGCCAGCTAAAATCGGTTTATTTGTACCCAAAATCGGTATTTGACAAAAAAATACAATATTTAATCAAAAACGTTTATTTATTGAAAAAAAAAACTTACAGACTACTTTATAACAATCTTACTTAAGTATAATTATCTATATATATATATAAGAAAGTCGTGTTAGTTACACTATTTATAACTCAAGAACGGCTGAACCGATTTGGCTAAAAATTGGTGGGGATGTAGCTTAGAACCAGGAGACGGACATAGGATACTTTTTATTTATTTTTATTTTTCTAAAGCAATTATATTTTATAATCGCACAGTGAGTATTATCTTGCTCATCTATGTTAGCCTGGTACTTTGATTCCCAGATATACATATAAAAGAAAGTCGTGTTAGTTACACTATTTATAACTCAAGATCGGTTAAACCGATTTGGCTGAAAATTGGAGTAACAAAAAAAAAAGAAAAAAAAAAACAAGACGGACAGGATACTTTTTTTATTTAATACTTTTATTAACTTAAAAGAGTACGGTAGGAGTAGTGTAGGAGTACGGTAGGAGTAGTGTAGGAGTAGGTTAGGAGTAGGGTAGGAGTAGGGCAGGAGTAGGCTAGGAGTAGGGTTAGACACCACGCGAACGAAATAGCGCTGGGCAGCTAGAAATAATTTATATGGCAAAACAACGTTTGCCGGGTCAGCTAGTTTTTTATAAGTACCACTATTCTTTGGCCATAGCCGCGGTCATCTTCGAAATAATTTCAAAATCATAACAATTAGCTGTATCAAAGAGTCGTTTTGCATGTAATAGACCAGTGATTGATTCAGTAGACAGCATATTTCGCTGTTTTGTTTTCAAAAGATTAATATGTGAAAATAGCGTTATACGTTAGCGGATGAATGGGGAAGTGATAAAATATCAAAGATGAAATTAGACAACAAAGGAAACATTTGAGTTTCATCGCCACGCTTTAGTAAACTTACTTCATCCCAAAATAGTTCTACATCATCAGGAAATGTTTTGATTTATTCACAATTTCTTAAAATGCGCCACTCTGTATCAATTTCGTGGAAATCATTGCTCTGAACAATATTTGGAAAGAGCCTACTCATAAGAACTGGATTATTTTTCAATGGAAACCGCGTGGTTATTTGCTTACAATCTTCGATATAAAAATCTAGGCATCTGCATTTAAACAAATTTACTTGATCTGCGTTTGGATTTTCTGAACTAATTAGTAGTGTATTAGACGCAGCAGCACCATAGTATAGGTACGGCGTCAATATCCATAACATTTCTGGGATTTTAAAAACAACATTTTCGATTGGAGTGCTAGTTAAATCTGAGAGTTTGCGAAGTTAGGCCTTGTAGAGTTAGGGCGTGTAGAGTTAGAAGCTTGGCTCTACATGAGAGCTGATTACTTTTTGACAGTGCGAGCTACATGGCCTCGTCTTGGCAACATTTAACATGAAATGTTTTTGTGGGATATTCTCTATTTAAATAAATTAAAAAACCCCCGACACAAAATAATGTTAAAAAGGTATAAACGTGAAACCCTGTAAAAAGAAAAAAAATAACCTTGAAATTATGACCCTACGTAAGTACGTATGAAATTTTTTGATTAAATATTGTCCCGTCGGGGGACCGCTCTAATTATTAGCCTAACGTTCTGTTAAAGTTTAAAATAGTAGCGGTAGCTAAAATATAACAATGTAAGTAGTAGCATAAATAATTAAAACATTTACCTTGCTTAACCAGCAGTGTATCAGATTTTTGGTCACAGTAAATGATGATATCTTCCGTTGTGATTTTATATTCTTTGATGATACTGAGTGTGCTTGTGAAGAACTATGTTTCTTTATAGCGTCTTTTCCTGATGTGATGTTGATATCTTTATTACAACTCTTACAATAGGCATAGCTTTCGCCTTTACGACTGACTACTTATCTTGCAGCCAGCCTGGAAATTCTTCTTCTCATTCTTTTCTATGATATTGTAGATATTTTTTTCTTCTTACACTCGCACTTGTGCTTGTTGGCTCCTCGTCAGACGACATTTTAACTTAATGATATATCTAACTTATTTTGTAGGCACTCTTTAGGAAAGTTACTCTCTCTTCCAAGTTAAGAAATCAGAGTTAAATCTGAAGTCGGCACGGTTGACGCAGTGGTTAAGCGATTGACTGCTACGCTGCGTGTCGCAGGTTCGATTCCCGAACGGAACAAATATTTACATGTATTGTATGATCTAAGTACAAGTAGTTGTTCCGGGTCTGGCTGTTTGTGTATGTGAGTTTAAATGTTTGTAAACGCACCCACGATATAGGAGAAATTCCTAGTGTGAGGTAACGTTTTTCATTTTAAAAAAAATCGTAGAAAATTTGTTATATTTCGGTAGAACAGAGCCCATATCGGTAGAAATACCGAAAAATCGAAGTCGAAGTTCGAGACCACTAATGCGAGATAAACCTGGCAGAATTCGGTCATATCTGGCAAACAAATGTAAGTACCTACTTATCTGAACCGTTCAGATAGGTACTTACATTTGTTAACGGTTTTTAAGGAACTCTTTGGGATCTTCTTTAAAGGAGACCAATCACGTTTCATACAAAGTTGAGTCCAAAATACAAAGAGCTGGCAAAAAAAAAAAAAAATGTGTTACCCTGGTCGGAGAAGTCTTCCTTATATTTTTTTACTATTACGCCGTATCTCTACGACCATTCCTTCAGCTGTTTTTTAAAGTTAAAAATCTAGTGCCCAAGAAGGATTCTCGGCTGCTTAGGCCTCCAGCCAGAGCATAAAACTTATAAAGTATGCTACTAAGTGTTTTTGCAAACCCACTTACAGAAGATAAATCATTTATTTACTACGCTAAGGGCATCCCCTGTTACGCTAAGGGTACGGACCTTGGCTTACGTGGCGTAGCTATGTAAAATACACTTAAAGAAAACAGCTAGCTGTAGGAACGGGCGTAGAGATATGGTGCCGTAGTGAAAAATGCTTGGATGGACTTCCCCGACATAGGTGACACACTGTTAGGGTTCCGTATTACCTCGAAAGGAAAAAACGGAACCCAGGATCACTTTGTTGTCCGTCCGTCCGTACGTCTGTCTGTCTGTCAAGGCCCTTTTTCTCGGGAAAGCGTGGAGGTATCAAGCTGGAATTTATATTAAAAACTCAGGTCTACTGCTATTCTAAGTGTGAAAAAATCAAACTTCTAAGCCAACGCAATCAAAAGATACAGCCGTTTATGCCGCAAAATTCCGCAGATTTTCGACACTCGCAACGGAATCAAAACTTACAGGATACTTCCCGTGAACTCAGAATCTTGAAATTTGGTACGAAGCAACGTCTTATAGCACAGATAAAGGAAAAATTGCGAAAACCGTAAATTTTTTGTTACATCATATAATAAAAATATTTTTAATCATTTTAAACTTACTACCCCGTTCCTCATGAACGCGTAGAGGTATTAAATTGAAATTCATATCAAATACTCAGGTCTATAATACCTTTAATCTGTAACAAAATCAAACTTCTATGTCAACGCAATCAAAAGAAACAGCAATATTTTCAAACTCGCAACTACTCGCAAGGGAATCAAAACCTAAAGGGTACTTCCAGTCGACCTAGAATCTTGAAATTTGGCATGAAGCAATGTTTTATAGCACATATAAAGGAAAAATTCCGAAAACCTAAAATTTTTAGTTACATCACATATTTTTTAGGGTTCCGTACCTCGAAAGGAGAAAACGGAACCTAGGCTAGGCTAGTGGCTAGTGTTCAGTTATATTATAAAATAAATGAAAATATGTGTTAATATAAAATAAAGGATTACTGAAACGATAAAGAGACCTTTGTTTTTAATTTATGCTCCTCCAGCTTTCCATATTGTAATGTTATGGATTTCATTTTGCAATAAAAATACCATAACTATGACTCGATTGTCGTGATGGATGATCTTTTACTTATATTCCTACAGGTTTGCACGGAACCCTCGGTTCGCAAGTCCGACTTGCACTTGGCCGGTTTTTTTTTCATTGGCCGGCCATTTTGGATTTTGGGCCCAATATCGTCGATCTCCTTAGCCATGCACACTGTACCTACTAAAAAGAGAGCCAAGATAAGTGTTGCTATATGGATTATAAAAGCTACTTTGTTATTCTTTGTTTGTACAGTGATAGTGGAAGAAGCCGCGGAAGTTCTGGAACAGCACATAATAACGTCACTGACACAGGACTGCCAACATTTTATTCTGATTGGTTAGTATCTACCTGCCCTCGCTACATAGTGTGTGTGCTTATTTTTATAGTAAGAGTATGTCTACTTACAAGGTTTATTTTGTTATCCCATACTTAACTCTAGGGTAGGAATGCGACCAGATCTAAGAATCAACTGGCAAAAGTATTTTTTCAATTATCATTTTTTTTTGTTTTCATTTTTCATACAAAATAATTTAAAACACCCTTACGTGAAATATGACAACGTTGCATTTTCTTAGCTTTAAATATGTTGAATGAAAATAAATTACTTACTCGTATTTATCAATGAAACTTAGATACCTACACACATATCTATCTTATATCTTCGAAACTATGCATTTTTGGACCACAATATTCTAGAACTATTTGTATTATTTTTACTTATAGAACATAACCCTAGAGTTATAGGATATCAAAAAAATACGTTGTACCTATATTATACAACATAACTTGCAGGTGATCACCAGCAACTACGGCCATCGGCGTCCCACATAAAGCTAGCGAAGAAATACAACATCGAAGTGTCACTATTCGAGCGCATGATCACAAACGGCATCCACAGCCGCCGGCTGAACGTGCAACACCGCATGCGTCCAGAGATCGCCGCGCTCATTTCGCCACACATATACCCTGACTTGGCGAACCACCCGTCTGTCGAAGGTTTCAACAACGTGCTTGGGATTGAAAAAAGCCTTTACTTCTTTACACACGATTACAAAGAAGAGGTATGACTATTTATCATAGTTTTAACTTATCATCATAAGATCTACAAAGGGGTAGGCAGGCAACCCGCTGGAGGTGTGTACTTATAGTACTCAGGTGCCCTGTGGTTCACATACCCCCAAAAGGCTTGCAATGCTCTGCGTATGAAATACAATAACGCATTCAGGGTATTGTTGCGACTGTCGCGCTTCTGAAGTGCCCCGGCAATGTTTGCAGTCGCACCCACTGACCGCTTTGGTACACCACAGTGCATCAAAACGGTGAGTAGCCAGCGGAGTAGTGAGGCAGATTTCTTACAAGAAATCTGCCTCACTACTCCGCAGGCTGCTTGGCAGTCCCAACACTATCCTGTAATCGACAGCCACAGCTCTCAAATAGGGCCATCTCACAAATATGATCGGTTTTAGTTATTCAGTACAAACTTAGGCTAAGTTGTTTTGTTACCAACACTGTAGACCTCATTGTAGTCTGAATAAATGAAGATTAGTCAAGTAATAGTACCTTGAAAGAAAGAAAGAAAAGAAGAAAGAAAAGACATTTATTTGGCACAAACTAAAAGACACACAATACACCAGATACATACATCAAATAAAACAAACAATAAAATAAAAAAAAGATTAAATAAAAAGTGTGAAGTCCGATGTAAGAAATTAGCAGGAAAGTGGGCTGCGCCAAAAAGGCCCATTTCAGCAAAAATGCAACGTGACGTGTGTATGCTTAAATATACAAATAAAATACCTAAAGTGTTACATAAAAAACAGTGACGAATATGTGAATATGTCTAAATAGTGTGATATAGAGTAACATTGCAAAAATAGAATAAATAATATTGAAAAATAAATATGTGAGACCGCCGTATGATAGACCTTTCCATGCAAACAAAGAGATTGCTAGAAACGAGTTAGAACATACCACAATTTATTAGGTAATCCGTGCACTGTAGCGTCATCGCACTATACAACCTACCTAAACCCACATTTGGCATGTTACGTATAAGCGTGCCTATTACCTTCAATTCAATCATTTATTTAGTTAAACTTTTCGCACACAAAAAAGGTACATAGGCGGACTTAGGGCCTTAGGCATTCTCTGCCAGTCAACCAAGGGCGGTGAAGAGAAAATCATCATCAATACAATCAAATCAAAAAACTAACGTTAAAAAAACATCAAAGAGAAACAAAAATAATCATATAGTTAATACTTATACGTATAACTGGTGCTCTATTGACTACCTATACCTACACTACACTTAATGGGTAGGTACCTCAATTTGCTAAAGTAAACATTAAACTAATGAAACCCCTATTTTTCCAGAGGCAAAATGATATTAACAGCAAAGCCAATCACAAAGAAGCGGACATGGCACTCGCTTTGGCAAATTACCTGATGCAGCAAGGGTACACCGCTGATGACATTACAGTTCTTGCCGCATATTCAGGCCAAATGTTTTACATGAGAAAAGTAAGTAGTGTGAACTCAAAGAACCTAACAGCACTAATGTTTCAATTACCAAAGCATTTAATAAGCATAATCAGCATGTTCCCACTGCTAGGTCACAGGCCATGCAGGCTCAGTGTGGACCAATTTTTCAAATTAACACGTGTCTAATCCAATAAGTCTTGGATCCATTCAGACACCTTTCAAACCTTTCCTTTATGTATATATTACGTCATTCGCGCTGGCTCTACAGAACCCTTATTAACTAGCATATCGTAAGGTCCTAACTAATACATTGATATTTTATTTGACAGGAACGCCAGAACTATGCTAGTTTATCGCACGTGAAAATCACAGTAGTCGACAATTATCAAGGAGAGGAATCCAAAATTATCATTTTGTCACTTGTGAGGAATAACGAAGAAAATAGCATTGGATTTCTGGCGATAGACAACAGGGTCTGCGTTGCTCTATCGCGTGCAAAAGAAGGTTTGTATAAACCAACGATAGTTGGTTATTCATTTTCTTTAATTCATAATCTCTTTTCCGCTCGTTCTTACGCCTGCCAACACCTTAATTGCGTAACACGCGATCAATCTCAATCTGAATCATTTTGAAGGATATTGCTCATTCACTGCTTCAAAATGTGTCTGCTCAGAAAGTAAACAACGCAATGAATGTTGTTGAACTGTCAAATTTAAAGCCATTCCTACTGTTAGTGTGTTACGCAATTATCCCGCTGATTTCTAGAAGAAAAGACTTCTCTTACTGGTGTTTATTTGCTTAATTACTATTTTGTTTTACTATTTACCACAAGAAATGTTTTCTTAACTTGAATTGTTGTAGTTTGTAGGTTTTAGTTTAAATACACGGAATACACATAAAAAATAATAATCTTTACAAACCATGCGTTTGTAAAGATTATTATTTTTTATGTGTATTCCGTGGAAAATGTTGCTGATTACACATTTGGCCGTATCTTCTTGTATTTCTTCCTATAAAATGTAATGTGTCACTGTTTGTTTTTCCAAATAAATTAAATAAAAATAAAATTATAATTTACAGGATTTTATATTTTTGGCAATATCAATATGCTGAAATCGGCAAAATCCGGCTTATGGAGCAAAATAGCAACGACGTTAGAAAATAATGGCTCCTTGGGAAGAACTCTGATCCTGAAATGTCAAAACCATCCTAACCAAGTAACGACGGTAAGTATACCTACCTAGTAAGTAGGTGCGTACATAAGTTCTTCTGAAACTAATGACAACCCATCGCTTTGGATGGTGTAGTATCCAGGACGTAAGAAGCGACTTTTTTTGATACTATGGTATCCTTGGACGGTGAAGTGGTTTTTTGTCCAGGCGGTCTTTCTTTGGAATGCGCTCCCTCTGAACATCAGGACGGCAACCAGTCGGTTATGTTTTAAAGTGAAGGCACGTGAACATATTCGTCAAAAGTTGGCCGATATCCCAGCGCTGATTTGCTGGATTCGTTTTCTCCTCTACCGATCATAATTTCTCCTGGCAGTTAACTAGAAAACTATTACGGTAAATAACTATAGAATACAACAAGAGAAACAACAACAAGACAAGACAAGAGACAAGACAACACAACAAGACAACAGACAAGACAAGAGACAACAACAAGACAAGACAAGAAAGACAAGAGACAAGACAAGAGGACAAGAGACACACAACAAGACAAGACAACACAACAAGAGACAACAAGACAACAAGAGACAAGACAAGAGGATAAGAGACAAGACAAGAGACAGGGACAAGAGTATTGTATAGTTATTTACCGTATGTTGCACCTGCCATATTTTGTCTCTGCATCACCCTAAGGAAGAAAATGGTACAGTATTGTTTTACGCGTGTATAAAGTTTTAATAAAATAAATAAGTACCTAAAAAAAATAACACAAATAAAATTGTACGGAAACTAGAGGTCGGATAAAAAGTAGGTACTTACCCTAAATATTACTGACATATTAGATACTGACGGCACGGTTGGCGCAGTGGTTAAGCGATTGACTGCTGCGCTGCGTGTCGCGGGTTCGATTCCCGCACGGAACAAATATTTGTATGACCTACATGTATTTGTTCCGAGTCTGGGTGTTTTTCTATCTATAATATGTATATATTTACAAAAAAAAAATGTATGTAAGTAGTTTATCAGCCATATTGTTACCATAACACAAGCATTAGGTTGCTTAGCTTGGGACTAGATGGCGCTGTGTGAAATGTCCAGGGATATTATTATTATTATATTATTAGTATGCGTTACTAACACCTGGATATGCGATAATTCTAGTAACTAGATCAAATTCGCCAAGCATGTATTCATTTGTATGAAACTGACAGGTGTCAAGAAGGCATTCTCTCGTCGGCCAAATGCGAAAATGAAAAAAAAAAAAACTTGGAATATTTTTTTTACAAATATGACTTCATCATCAGTACCAGTTAACACACACTTCAGTTGTTACGATTCGATTCTGGAGTAGGTATACTGATAGGTACTACTGTGGATGTTATCTACTCTTGAGAAGTCTATAGTCAGATAAATAATTCGTTATGCCTATTGACTAGCTATTTGCAAATCACAACTGTCATTGTATGAAAGGGTTTTATCACTGCAAATCGTAGGGTGTCGATTCGCTTAGCAATTAATTTCCCTGACTGTACCGTAGTACCTAAAATAGGTAGGTAGGTATACCTATATGTAGTCCTATATATTTAATTGTTAGGAAAACCTACTTCGTTGGTTTTTCTAACAAGTGTCCCAAATAATTATTTAGTTAGTAGACTAGATCACGTCTTTTTAAGCGTGCAAAAGTCATCGCCAAGTCCGTCTGTCTGTCCGGGGCTTAAATGATATTATGATTAATATATATTTTTTAAGTAAATTGGGTCATTTTTTTTTACGATGCGTCCGTCCGTCCGCGTGCGTCTCTTTATGAGGTAACAATATTGTAGCAAGTTTTGGTGAAGATAATTGTTTGCGAAACTGTAAGTTCCCGTTATCGGGTTGCAGATTTCGACTCCAGAGGATTTCAACAAGTTGCCACCAGAAGGCGGATGCTTTGAGAAATGCAACTACCAGTATCACTGCGGCCATAAGTGTCAACTTTACTGCCACGGCTACGACCGACAACATATTAAAACGAAGTGCACTATGAACTGCGAAAGGTACATTACCACTGCAAGACCTGCGGGGTAATTGCGTAACACACTCACAGTAGCAACGTGTTTCATGTTGACAATTCAACAACATTCATTGCGTTTTTTACGTTGTTAAACATACAACTTTTTTCAACACTAGCTTCTGCCCGCGGCTTCGCCCGCGTGGATGTCGGAAATTTACCCACGGGAACGTGCTAACAGGATAAAATGTATGTGCTTCCCCAGAATGCCATCTATGTCGCGGGCCCTTTGTGGCTAATTACAATAGAAAACCAATTGTGTCTCATTATTGGTGATTAAGAGGTAGGTACCTATATGATATCTTCACCTAAGTACCTAACTAATTTAAAAAAAAAATCTCAATAACAGAAAATTAAATACCTACCTACCTACCTAAATAAACCTATTTCTGATGATAACTAATCTAAACTCAATAAATAAGCAAAATCCCTAAAAACTAATATCTATACGAATGACTAAACCTACCTAACAGTATTATAAAATAACCTACGGTCACTACGTACACTATCAAATATACTACCTATACTTTAAAATTAAAATCTATACCTACGACTCATATAAAAATAAACCTAAATAACTCTAAAAACTAAAAGGAATAAAAATGAACTCCACTGCGGGTGACCCAACCTACGACAAACTTAGTATTTGCGGTTGGTACAGTACAGACAGTGGTAGTCGGGTATAGGGATCGAACCGCAAAATTAAGTTTGTTTTTTATTGTATATACTTTTCCGGGATAAAAAGTACCCAGTGTGGTGCCCAGGATATTAAAGAATAATTATACCAAGTTTCATCGTAATCGAACCGGTAGTTTTTGCGTGATGCCTGAACAAACAGACAGACAGACAGACAGACAAAAATTTTTTAAATCACATTTTTGGGTTCTGTGTCGGTCAAGTAACACCCCCTGCCATTTATTTTTTGGATATTTTCAATGTACAGAATTTTCACTTCTACAGATTTATTATAAGTATAGATATAGATATAGATATGAAGCAATGGGTTAGCAGTATCCTTAAAAAATATTCAGATTGAGATTATTAGTGTGTTACGCAATTGCCCCGCTGGAAGAACGAACTCTGACAAAAGTCATGCTTAGATAAATAAGTACTAGGCCTTTCCACCGACATAATATTAAAATGCCATTACTTGTTTTAGAGTTTTATGTGACCTCGGACATGTCTGCCCATTAAAATGCAAGGTAGATTGTGCGCCGTGCAAGGTCCTCGTAAGGAAGACTCTTCCATGCGGTCACGAAATGAACATATATTGCCATCGTGATCCCGAAGACCCGAAGAACCAGTGTCTTACCAAAGTTGATGTTGTATTACCAAATTGTGAACATAAGGTAGGTAGATCCGTAAATCTATAGCATAGCTCAGAAAGAGGGATTTCCTTCACAAATATTTTTGTATTCTAGTCTGCATTTCTCGATTAAACCCTCAATGCATTATAAAACGCCACCCTTGCCATGAACGTAGATTATTAGTTAAAGTTTGCCACTAAACGCGCGATCACGCTTTACAATATGATAAAATAAATAATTATAATTCATTTTACTACCTACAGGCACAGAAAGATTGTTACCAGGACGTAAAAAAGGTGAAATGTTTGGTACCTTGCGTGTACCGCTTGGAAGAGTGCGGCCATGTCTGCGGTCGCAAATGTCATGTGAACGACGATCCGAACCATGAGGAAGTGAGTTTTTTTTACTTTTCTGTCCATAATTCTTACACCTGTCCGTTCTATGTATTTTTAAAGCCTGAAAATCTCGATAGTAAGAAATATGTCGCGAAATCATAATATCCGTAACATTTTTTCCAGTATATATGCCGCAAACCTTGTGCAAGAGCAAAGGCAGGTTGTGCGGCCGAACTGATAGGTGATCGAGGGGATCATCAGTGCCGGAAGACTTGCAACGAGAAATGCGATGACTGTAATGTCCAGGTAATGTTCTTGCTAATCAATACCTTCACTTTCTTATGCTACGACATTACATGACTGAGTAACTAAAGATGACTCCGAGGTCGAGACGAGAGGCGGTAAGCGGAGCCCTAATATGAAAGTGAGTAACTAGAGCCGATACTGAGGAGTACCTACCGAGATTAGCGTCGTTCTACAGGGTGGCAGGGACATCGTTACATTGGATTCAGTACATGATTCTCGAAGCATGATTCTGAACCCCTAGGTTGAAATTTACTGTCCAACTCCGTATCACCTACAGCCATAAGTTTAGATCGGGGCCCGAACTAAGATTGTGTGGCAACATTGGACTGGTATCCTCACTCCCGGTGTTTTTTGCCCGTACGAAAAAGTTAATTAGGGAATAGGGTTCATTTCAAAGTATTGATCTACTGTCGGACGGGCCCGTATCTTCGTAGACGGACTTTGAGAGTAGGCCACCAGAGGGGCAATTTTAAAGACGTTCACAGTCTGATCTGAGTCTCAATCTGTCAAAAAAACTTCTAATTTCCTTACATTTTGACATTTGTTTGTCGCCGAGATGAGACTGCGACTAGATTTTGAACGTTTTAAATTACGAGAATTGGCCTTCAGATGTCAAAGAGCGCCCAAATCCGGAAGGTGATCGCGGTTGAATTTGTCTCAATCACCACTAGGTAAAAGGATTGTCGAGTGAATTTGTGGGTCATCTCTTGACGTTACCTATCTTAAGTGAATCTAGACTAATTAATTCTTACTTTATTTTACTTGAACGGATCGGCCGAAACAATACCCTGTACAAAACTTATATTGGATTTCGTGGTAAGTAGTTAGGTATATACCTACCTACTAAAATATTAAAAGTTTTCTTACCTATAAGCAGGTACCTGTTATGCCTCTTTATTCTAATGGTCGAAAGTGGTCGGATCTTGTGATCGCGATTTCTCGGTAAAATATGTATGTATGGTATAAGTACCTATATTCAAATTTTATTTATGTTTCAAATTAACGTTATTTCAAGTTGAAACTTTATTTTAATGGTGATTAAGTTGATTTCAGAGTGTCATAAAGTCATAAAAATGGTTGGAATTTGTAGCGTAAACTGAAGTTTATTGTGTAGGAATTAAAGTTATTTTTCCATAAACTTATAGAATATAACGCTATTCAAATTTACATAATAAATTAATGAGTATTTTTAAATTTCAGGTTAAGAAAAAAAGATCGAATTGCAAGCACGTAGATACCGTGGCATGCTCCAAGTCAGTTGACGAGATTCCATGTAATAAGAAATGCACACGTACCATGACCTGTGGACATTTCTGTAAGAAGAAGTGCTGCGAACCATGCGGAGATTGCACACAAATGGTATGTTACCTTGCTTATTTTGTACCCATCCAATTTTTCATTCATATTATTCATCAGGTGAAACACACCTAACTATTGAAAATAAGCACTTATTCATGTAATTTAATTGCGCGACTATATTTTGTAAGCGCCCAAAGGCTCTAAAACTCGTAGCACCGGACGTCTGCGCTACGGTAAGTGCGGAGCTCTACGCCGTAGCTCGTCGCAGTGGCAGCGTCAAGGCACCGCGCACCGGCCGCATTCAAACTCCTACAGCTTATCATTAGAATGCTTTCTTGCAGTGAACTGATTTTTCAACCATTCTTTTTGTATATCTCAGGTCGACAAAGTAATACCTGAGTGTCTCCATACAATAAAAGTGCAGTGTAAGCAAAGTGTGAGTCATGAGCTTTGCAATGAGAAGTGTAAGCGACTCCTATCATGTGGGCATCCGTGCATGGACCGATGCGGCTCTGTGTGTGGACTCACGAAGTGCACCAAGCCTTCTGGCAAGGTCTTGTCGCCTTGCGGCCACGAAGTGAAGCTACCGTGCTATGTATCAGCTTTATTCGCTAAAGGTAATTTGTGAAATCATTATGCTATTTAGCACATGAACTTGAACAGTAATCTTTGAGTGTAGTGTAGAAAGCTAGAAGAGCTCTCTGGGGTAACGGGAGGAATCAAACAACTATGATTTCTTTTATATTATATTGTTAGAACATTTCTATCGAATAAATTTTTGCATTTGATAGCCCAACTATCAAATGCAAAAATTTATTTTTTTAGAGTTTGACGCGTTTAAATCAAACTAAAAAAACTCTTCAGCATTATTATATTAGTATAGATTCGAATCTCTATTTTACCAAACTCATTTACCCAGACCCATGGCGGAGTGTTCTATACCTACACGTCTGCTACCTTACATCGTTAGTAAATACAAGCGTGATGTTATGTTTGTTAGTAAAACTGCAGCTAATCATGGCAAGTGTGCAGGTGAGGTGAAGCCGGAGCAGCTGCTGCAGTATTGCGCGAGAGCATGCGGCGCGACCCTGGCGTGCGGGCATGTCTGCGCCGGCACGTGCGCGCGCTGCCTGCAGGGCCGGCTGCACCAGCCCTGCACGCAGACTTGCAACCAGGACAACATCTGCGGACACCAGTAAGTCTTTCGACACTGTACGGAACATAGCTGATAGGAAGGAAGTTCGACTTGCTATCGCCTGTAATGATTTTTAAATTACAACAACAACAACACAGATGAGGCTGGAGGCCCAGCTTACCTAGTTAGGTATAGTACGATCACGCTCAAAGGTTACATTCTATGCAACCTTCGAGCGTGGTCGGAATTTGTAGTCAGTAGGGTGCCGCGTTCTGTTCCACGGTGTTTCTGAAATGATGGAGCCGACTTTTATCGCTGACTGTAATAACTATACACCTCTGCTTACCCCTGCGGGGAATGCGTGCGTGATTTTATGTTTTATTTTAAACGCTGGTGAGTTGCATTTTTATACTTAACATTTTTTTTGAATG
This sequence comes from Apamea sordens, assembly GCA_945859715.1. Taxonomy (NCBI): domain Eukaryota; kingdom Metazoa; phylum Arthropoda; class Insecta; order Lepidoptera; family Noctuidae; genus Apamea; species Apamea sordens. Next base: position 12,176,250 of record OX243998.1, on the reverse strand, counting down.
TTTGTTTGTTTAGATGCCAGGAGCCATGTAATCAAATCTGCCCACCTTGCAAGATGCTCTGCGAAGTTAAATGCCAGCACTCGCATTGCAAGAAGATGTGCGGCGAACCATGCACGCCATGTCGGGTGAATAACATTTTGTGTTGTTTAGATAAATTCTGACTTTAGTTCTCATTCATAGAACGTAGGAAGGGAGGTATCACGCTGCGTTGCATTCGTATAGATATCAAAAACTGACACCAGCATGAGTTTTTGAGCAGATTATGTTGACTGCGGCGGTCTATCTCCAGCTCGGACAGTGTTAGACTGGGTTTACCAATACGAATTTCCCAGTAACAGCCCGAAGTCTGATTTGGTGCGTGGTTTATGGGGTTTGTTCTATAATCCCTTTATATGGAGACACGGACGTGAGGTCCCATCGGCGTATAAGTGTGAGGGAAGAGAGAGTGCACCAGTGTCTGTGCACTATAATATCTTCCGCGCCGAAGGCTAGTCTCCGTTGTGATTGGCTAACATGGCCGAAATACGAAATGTGGATGTCCAAACTCAAACTCAAATAATTCATTTAAGTATAGGCAATTTTGAATTGTCAAAATTAAATAGTCGGTCAGTTAGTCAGAATGTTGAAGCTAGTTGCCCATTCCAAAACGTAGATCTCTATGGAGAAGAACCCTACTACTTATTAGATTTCTGGCTTTCTTGCCCTTCTAGGAAAATAGGTGTGATGTTATTTAGATCAGGCATCGACTAGCGAATTCTCTCTTTCACAGACTGAGTACCTACTATTGGTGTGAAGTTGGTGCCCCTCATAAGCAGTGATAGGAATTGGTAGTGCCTATTTGCCTAAACTTCGAAGAACAGAGACAAGAAACGGAGACTTCCTTAGGACTAAATTTTTTCCGGAATTCGGGACAACACTTTTAGATACATAAAAAAAAAATGTTATTTGGAATAAGTAATTCATCTATATTTACCTAAAGTTTGCGACTAGACATAACATAATAATAAATAACATTCACAGTCGTTAGAACCATAAAATTTTCTGAATATTTTTTTGGAGATCATTTTTTAAATGACTTGTTGATCTTAATACTATGAATCACAATGTTTGTTTAAGGACGTATAAAAATTTAGTGCTAAGGAAGTCTCCGTTTCTTGTCTCTGTTCTTCGAAGTTTAGACAAATAGGCACTACCTATTCCTATCACTGCTCATAAGTCATATATATTATTCCAACTTCTGAAGGGCTATCGTGTGTCGGTATTAAATACGGCTGTAGTTACCTACACTACAGTACCCGGGCACCAATAATACATCAAGCATTAGAAATAATCTATCACTCAGGGTAACGGAGACGATACCTATGCTTTAAAAAGCCAATGTTTTTTTAAAACTCGGAAATGTCCTAATACCGAAGCTACTTCTACGTCATTACAGGAAAAATGCAGTCGTCGGTGCAAGCACGGCGAGTGCACGCGTCGTTGCCACGAGACGTGCGACCGCGCGCCGTGCGACGAGCGCTGCGGCCGGCGCCTGGCGTGCACACATGGCCATATGTGCCGCGGGCTGTGCGGCGAGCCCTGCCCGCCCATCTGCCAGCTGTGCCGCCCCGATGAGTTCCCCACGGACTTCCTCGGTGACGAGTACGAAGAACACGACAAGTGAGACACCTTCATTTGCTACAATTTAGACTCCAATCAATTGCGATTGCAATACTAAGTTTAAGCGCAGTCAGCCACAAGTCAAGGCTGCGTTGAAACAAAATTACCTACAAAATACATGTGACTCAGGCGGGCTGGACAAATCTTCAAAATAGCTCGCATTTAACTAGGTCAATAGGGCACTTTATGTGACTGCTAAACACCCTTATTTCAGAATTTGTAACGCTACAGAATCTTAGATAATCGATCGAAAACGTGTCCAGCCAGCTTGAAAAACCACTTTTCGCTGGACTCTCAATCTCGGCAACGGAAGTGATTTTGACTACTTTTTGCATATCAACGGGCGTTACATAAATTTGTAACACATGCATCGAGCTAAAAGTTTTGTGATACGTACAGCGGTTTAGTAGAAAACTGCAAAAATCTGTGTCCAGCCAGCTTGAATTTACGTATAAAACTTCTGGCTGGCAGTTCCGAATCTCAATAACGGGAGCGTTTTCGAATATGGTTACTTTACTAACATTTAGTGACGCAATGTGTAACAGTAATAACGTTTGATTTATGGCTTCGAGAAATCAATAAAAACTTGAATGTCCAGCCAGCCTGAGTTCAAGCTGGCTAGATACATGCATCTCCGCTGCCTGATGATCTTCGACCTTCAAAATGTGTTCAAAATTTTGTGACGGTGACGATAGCCTGAATTTGTGACGGAGAAACTTTGCGTCGTTTCAAAGATATTAATCATTTAAATTTTCCCATACCAACATCCATTAAGGCCCGGTATTATGCCGTTAACCTTGCTCAAATGGGCGTTACCGTTGAAAATGCCCCGCGCGCCCCTCATCGTACTTACGCGCGAAGCGGTCACGAAGTTTCTATTTTGTAGGGCTAGCTGCCATAGTGTCAGACGCGCGACGCTCACATATAGGTAGCTAACAGCATTTATTGCAGAGCAGTGGTGTATATTTATATTTTTTTACAAACAAAGAACTCGTAATATTAATAAAATAGAAAATATTATCAATGTAACCGGGCGGCAGAATTTAGACAGTTATTATTAAATTAGCTTTTCCCTACAATTTCGCTCACAAATAAAAGTGAATAAGTTAGTACCTACTTACTTTTTTTTCTTAACGCAGAATAGATTGACTGGAAATTCTGAGCAATATACATATCTGCCGGCCGAAGATCAAATGCCATATTGGGTTCATGGAGCCCATGAACCACAATGCGCCCTATATCGATACCTCGGGGCTCAAAGGATGAACACGACTTTTCACGAAATCCAATAAATCGATAGAGAAAGAAAAACTGAACAAGATGGTGTAAATAACTCTAATTGGCCAAAATGTGCTATAAAAATATCTGCCACGGCTGCAGTGGGAGATAGTATTGTGTTTATAGATTACAATAGTAAAGATAAATTATTGATTATTCGTCATATTTTTTTTCATACAAAAAAAATGTACGTATAAATTTGAATTGATTTATTAGTATAAAACCATCCCGTAGACTTGTAAGCTGTTACCGCACCGCACTGAATTCAATTAAAAAACGCCGGCGACGTTCATTCATACACTGTTGCCATTCTTATCAAACAATGCCGCCGTGCGCGGCGGCCACTCGGTCGTGAATTAACTGTTCCGGGGTACGAAAGTTCTTCACTATTGTAATCTATAAACACAATACTACCTCCCATTAAAGCCGTGGCAGATATTTTTATAGCACCTTATATACGCCCTTTGAGCCCCGATGTATGGAATTATGGTTTGTGGGACCCGTGTATAACCCGTGACCCCCAATTTAATTTATTATCCAGAAGTTTATCTAGAAGCCACAAGCGGTCGTGGGCTCGAAACTTTTTAGTTCAATAAGGCCGGCCACATACGGACGGAATTCCGTTTCAAAATATCGATTCGGCATTTTCGAAGGCAACGAATTCATACAAAATCAAGGAACTACCTCACACGTACTTACAATAGTTCTCCATTCGTAATTTTCTGCCTTCGAATTTATTTTGTATGGATTTGCTGCCTTCGAAAATCCGAATCGATATTTCTGAAAGGAATTCCGATTTTGCCAGCCGAGTAAAGACTATACAGGGTCCAATTTTTAGTTTGTAATGAAAGAAAAAGAGAAAGAGAGCGAGAGTGAGAGAGAAAGTGAAAAAAATTGTGAAAGTGAGAAAGAAAAAAAATCAAAATGAAAGTCATTTATTCAAATTAGTCTGAGAATCAGCACTTTTCGAATGCCAAAATTACAAAAGACAGTCCCCCAAAAACGCCCGCCCTTCACCACTTGCTAGTGCTATCGCTGGGAAGAAGAAGTGGCGCAACAAACTCTGCTGGGGAGATTGTTGCGCCACTTCTTCACGCACAGCTGTCTGTTCAGTTAAAAAATACTTATACAATAATAGGTATGTTAAATAAATTAACATTACAAGACACAGAACATTAAATTAAATTATTTGCCACATGTCAGTTAGCCACGCCAATATACCATCAAAGATACTAAAAACTATACTAAGATTGATGTAGGGATTAATTTTGTTCAGGTAAGCGAACATTGGCGCCGATTCCCGATTCGAATTTAGTCATCAACCTGACAAACGTGCAGATACGATTTCAATTGACTTTAAACCGCAGTCTAAAGGTCCGGCTTGATATTTCTTGGAGTGATTTAAAAAAATTACTGATGTTTACTTTACGTCCACCAATCGATAATTTTTCGGTTTCCCTAAAACAAAGTAAAATATAAAATTCAGTTGAAGTACTGACGGCTTAGAAATATATATAATATTCAAACAGGCAGGTTTTGATCAAACAAAATCCACAATGTTGAAAACTACCTTTCAGCTTCATAGGTCGTTTGATCTAGTTCTTCGTGTAAATTTACATCGAAATCAAAATCACAATCAAAAGTCATTTATTCAAATTAGGCTGAGCATCAGCACTTTTCGAACGTCAAAATTACAAAAGACAGTCCCCCAAAAACGCCCGCCCTTCACCACTTCCTACTCCTAGTACTATCGCTGGGAAGAAGAAGTGGCGCAACAAACCCCCAGCAGCACAGCTGTCTGTTCAGTTAGAAAATACTTGATACTTGACTGTATACAATACTGGGTGTTAAGTAATTAACATTATAAGGCACAGAACATAAAATTAAATTATTTGCCATATGTCAGCTAGCCATGCCAATATACCAACAAATATAATAAAAACTATACATAGGTACTCATAAAATAATTAATTAAAATTAAAATGTAAATAAAAACTTACTACCTAAATAAAAGCCTCCAGGTATAAAGGGCGTGACTGCTTACATATTTACGCATTGCTGGGTTCTGGTCACATAGCTGTCACTTGAAGTCACAGATGATAAACTAGGACCATCGAAGTAAAATAAATAAATAAGTTAATACTAATAACAATAACCTGTCAGTAAGCCAATTCTGGAGAAAGAACATGAACATTGTCTTGAGTTAATTAGGGCGACCAACTATTCTTATCGTGTAAGTAGTCGTTGATGGAATAGTAAGCCTTTGAACAAAGGTTGAATTTTACTTTATGAACACTTTACTTTGATGATGACATCGAATTCAATAAATGATGATGGCTTTTCAGTAGGAGGACTGCAAAAAAACAACAATTATTTTTGAAAATAATACAATGTATTCTATGATAGGTATGTTTATATCTATTACTTTGTCATTATTTTGTTGTCGGATACTAAGTTCAGATTTTATTCAATAGATTGATCACTAAATATTTCATTAAACCCTATAATGTCTTAATCAAGATGTTGTAGTGATAGATCACTAAATCCCACAGGACTAGAACAATAATACGAAATTCGAAAAATTCCGTTTTCTTCTTGAAATGCCTTTTGATTTGCTTGAATATTGTGAACAATAGATGATGATGGCTTTTCAATAGTAGAACTGGAAAAATACAATATTGATTTAATATACACTAGCTTATGCCCGCGAATTCATCCACGTGAACGTATAAAAGGTATACGTAGGTAAGTAAAAAAAAAAAAATTCAATTCCGAACCGATATTTCGAAACGGAATTCCGACTGTTTGTGGCCGGCCTAATATTATTACCCTGTATTTAACAGTCTGGTAGTTATGAGTAATAAAACAATAATACAGAGTGAAATTAAATTAGCTAGCGAAACTATATAATATTTCAACGGGATAAAACAGATTTTATCAACTTACACTTCAAGTAACAACAATAACAGCGGTCATTGACCCCAAACAAAACATTTATTTTTTTATTTTGTCGTGTTTAGTAGATATCGATACCCATCATGTCTTGAGACAAAATAAAAAAATAATGATTTTTGGGGTCATTGACCCCACTGACCTGAGACCGCTGTTATTGTTGTTACTTGAAGTGTAAGTTGATAAAATCTGTTTTATCGTGTTGAGATATCGACACCCGTCTGTAAAGTATACAAAAAAAAAACGGATATTTTAATTGACTACACTACCGACGGTGGATGACCCCAAAAAAGTCCTAGCCCAACTAGAAACAACACCTAAAGTTGTTATTCCCCGTGGGAATCGAACCCGCGATCGAGAAGATATCCCTTTCACCACTAAACCAAGGAAGCATTCTATTGTAATGAGTAGGTAGGTACTTATTCAACATCCAATCGAGAAGCAGTATCATCCAGTTCTTGAGTAGCAATTTGCTTATTCGCCAATCTAAAATAATAAAATCATTGAAATACAATTGGAAGCACAGCTGACCCTACTGTAGGTACTTACTCTGTGGCCTTCGGTGAGTCTCAAGTCACTCAGGTGATGATATGATTCGGAAAATCAATTTCAACTTAGTAACAATGCCTATAATATAGTGTACTCTATATCTATAGGCATTATTAATTACTAAGTTAGAAGTATTAAATTCACGAGAAATATATTTATTTTTATCATTCTTTATTTAGGTAGGTACTTATAATAAAGTTTCTTACAGTCTTCGTGCTATATTCTGCACACTCTGGAGTAAACGCTTTCGACGAGCAGCTTTCCATCTCTTCCCACTATTATATTTATTTCCCATTTTTATTTTCACGGTACAAAACGTAAAAATTCCACTGCGGAGCAAAGCGACACAGGTCCGTTCTCAACAACGTTCCAAGGAACACTGGCGCGGTGCAGGCAGTGAGGCAACAAGGAAATGAGCAAGCGTATGTCGTAAAAACGTTTATAAAATCGTATAAAATTAGATATTAACTATTTATTAAAAACTACTCGATCACTGGATGCAGTTTGGCATTAGAAATTTTATGGTATATTTTTTATTATAATTATTGTTGTTAATAAAGAGATAAACTGCTTTTAAAGACAAAGAAGAGGTTTGTTTGAAGATTTTTTTGATGCATTAATGTATGTTTAATTATGATTTGGGCTCGATCACTGTATTAAAATAAGACTTGAAAATATCATACTTTTTTTTTAGGTCCTAATTACTTATTTACGGTTTAAGAGATACACTGCTTTAAAAAACCACTTTTTGACCGTTTTCGAGAAATCTGCGCCTTAATAGTGTGAGGTGACCATAATTTTTACATAAATAAAGGATTTATTTTTAATTGACTAATCGGCGTCACTAAATGTTAGTAAAGTAACCATATTTCAAAACGCTCCCGTTATTGAGATTAGGAAGTGCCAGCCAGAAGTTTTATAGGTACGTAAATTCAAGCTGGCTGGACACAGATTTTTGCATTTTTCTACTTAACCGCTGTACGTATCACAAAACTTTTAGCTCGATGCCTGTTACAAATTTATGTAACGCCCGTTGATATGCAAAATGTCGTCAAAATCACTTCCGTTACCGCGATTGAGAGATCAGCGAAAAGTAGTTTTTCAAGCTGGCTGGCTTCGATCAATAATAGTACTAGATTCCCGATAAGCGCTTCAAAAACGGCCCGTAAAATAAGACCACAAATACTTTTGTGGTCTTATTTCAAATTAGTATGTTTTTAACCTTATTACTTAGACTTTAAGTTTCATTTTAGAATAAATGACTGAAAATTTAAAAATAGAATGATTTTATTTTCAAGCGACATCTATACTTATAATAAATCTGTAGAAGTGAAAATTCTGTACATTGAAAATATCAAAAAAATAAATGGCATGGTGTTACTAGACCGACACCGAACCCAAAAATGTGATTAAAAAAATTTTTGTCTGTCTGTCGGTCTGTCTGTTTGTTCAGGCGTGATAATATTCTTTACATATAAACTTGGTATAATTATTCTTTTCATACTACTTGCTCAAAAAAGTGACATTCTATGCCACAAAAAGCGAACATAACAATAGTCATTTTTAATCTGTTAAAAACAGGGAAAGAAAATTGTACTGAATTTCATTCATCCTCTAGGGGGAGAATGTGATTTAAATTTGGAATACTTACCGAAATTTATACTGAACTACATCTGTGTTTACACCATTGAGTTTAGGCATTATACATCTTTTTGAAAAAGGAATACGCATTTACTAAGCAGTTATGATTATTAAATAAAATTACGAAAACCGACGAGGCCGTATGAGCTTGATGCCTTTGCTTTTCCGACAAAGAAATATTTGTCTAGGAATTTGCCGCGTTTTTGTTTTCTTCAAATACATAAACGTTAAGTTTATTTTTTCGCAAATGGTACGAAAAGTAGAGTATTTTCCTCGGTGATAAAGCTGTCTTAGTCTTGGGTGAACTTAAATCCCTCGCTACACTCAGGACTCGTCTTAAATCCCTCGCTTCGCTCGTGATTTAAGTTTTTAACACCCTCGCCTACGCTCGGGAGTAAACCTCGAGTCCTTCGTTACGCTCGCGATTTAAATCGTCACCCGCGACAGAAGACACTGCTTTATCCCCTTGGTTAATAATCTACTATTAATATCCTGCGCACCACACTGGGTACTTTTTATCCCGGAAAAGTATATACAATAAAAAACAAACTTAATTTTGCGGTTCGATCCCTAGACCCGAATACTGTACCAACCGCAAATAATAAGTTTGTCGTAGGATACGTTACCCGCAGTGGAGTTCATTTTTATTCCTTTTAGTTTTTAGAGTTATTTAGGTTTACTTTTATATAAGTCGTAGGTATAGATTTTAATTTTAAAGTATAGGTAGTATATTTGATAGTGTATGTAGTGACCGTAGGTTATATTTTATAATACTGTTAGGTAGGATTAGTCATTCGTATAGATATTAGTTTTTAGGGATTTTGCTTATTTATTGAGTTTAGATTAGTTATCATCAGAAATAGGTTTATTTAGGTAGGTAGGTATTTAATTTTCTGTTTTGAGTTTATTTATTTTTTAATTAGGTAGGTAAGTACTCCATTTGCTTATTGTTAAAACGTCCCGATTTAATATAATATGGCTTTGTTTCTAACGAAGAATCACTGGCTCCTAAGACACAGGCACCTACACCTAGTTTAGGAGTCAGAGAACTAAAACTATTGTGACCTAGTTATAAGCCTTATATTCTCTTAGTCTTTGGATACTGTAATGTGATGGCTTTTGGTGAAATAAAGAATTATTATTATTACTTAGGTAAAGATATCATATAGGTACCCTCTTAATCACCACTAATGAGATACAATTGGTTTTTAATGTAATTAGCCACAAAGGGCCCGCGAGATAGATGGCATTCTGGGGAAGCACATACATTTTATCCTGTTAGCACGTTCCCGTGGGATAATTTCCGACATCCATGCGGGCGAAGCCGCGGGCAGAAGCTAGTTTTAAATATATTTTGCAATGGTAATTAAACTTTATATTTAAGCATTAAGGTTTATAATAAACTGAAGTTGTTAATATTATTAAACTTTTTTCTAAGAAATGTAGATGTTTACGTGTGTGCAAACGTGGCCACTTGAGCGACTGAGATTGTTCCTGATCCTTAATCTAGTACTATTATTGATCGAAGCTGGCTGGATACGTTTTCGATCGATTATCTAAGATTCTGTAGCGTTACAGATTCTGAAATAAGAGTGTTTAGCCGTCACATAAAGTTCCCTATTTACCTAGTTAAATGCGAGCTATTTTGAAGGTTTGTCCAGCCAGCCTGGGTCACATACGAAATACTGTTCACCGACTCTCAAGTCTTTGATTATATATCCCACCCTAGCGCAATTTTGTTTTAATCAATTACCTAAACTCATCATACATAAAGCAATTCGCAATCGCCGTAGGACCTGGTTCTTGATTGTTTTGTTACCTGTAGATTTCATCAGCATTTTCATTGAAACCTCTTTGTAATTTCAGGTTTATCGTACTTCAAGATTGTGGTCATGTTCTGGAGGTCGATAACATGGACACTTTAATGCTGGGCGATCAAGAAAACATAAAAATACGCAGTTGTCCTTTTTGTCGCAAAGCGATTATTAATACCAACAGATACAAAGATACTGTGAATAGGATGTTCAAGAATGATATCAATCCTATAAAAGTAAGAGTTTACGGAACTGACGAGCAGATACATATGAAACTGAATGAATTACGTTGCAAAGTGAAAACATTTTCAGAAGAAAATGGAAAATATATTGAGGGTTTGTATTAAACTATTAGGTACATAATAAACATTTTTGCGGACCCCAAGTCGGGTGCCCCAAGCTGCAGAGTTTGGCGAATAACCGTCAAGAACTAATTTTTATGTTTCTTTCCAGATTATAAAGAAATGAAAACTACGTTTTTCAATTTTATAACACTTTTAAAAACACAAAAAAAAGTGTCGCTCTTGCAAGTGGAAATGGAATGCGTATACTTGAATATATTTGAAATGATCGTAGAATGTTGGCAAAAATATCGAACACAGAAAACGCCAATAACTACATTAAAGGAAGAATTGCAGAAGCTTATCGAAACACTACTGGATGTGCTCAAGATTCGGCCGAAATCCAAGATCCCTATCAAAATAAGCGAACAACAGCAAAAGGATATCGGCAATGAGATTAAACGGTTGAATGTGATGGTGCAACTTTCTACGCTTCTCCATCTCGCGATTAGTATGAAAGATGAACCTAAAGTAACGCAACAAGTCAAAAATACCAAAGCGGTAGTGTTCTCGCTATCTGTATTTAATGAAGACGACGCTTTAGAATCTCTTAGGCAGTTGCAAGCAGTTATCAAAACAAGCGGTGTTGTCAATAAGTACGAACGCGAATTAATTGTTAAAGCTATTGGTTTAAAAGCTGGACACTGGTATAAATGTCAGAATGGACATATCTACTGCATTGGTGAATGTGGCGGAGCAATGGAAGAGAGTATGTGTCCGGAGTGTGGGGTACGCATTGGTGGCAGAAATCATACGCTCACTGCCGGTAACCGTCATGCTCCAGAAATGGACGGCTCTAGTTATGCAGCATGGTCGGAACAGAACAACATGGCTAATTTTAATCTTGACGGTATACTTTAGTTTAGATATACATAATAAACCAAAGTAGGTACTTAGTTAGTTATTTGTTTGTAGGTACTCGAAGTTCATTTTCATAATATTGTATTAGTTAATAGTCAGCTAGTCTATTCTGTAAACAAACCCACTTGGCACCCGCACTGCATCCCATATCATCTGTAAACGTCTGTTTTTTTATTTTTTTTTACAGAAAGCACTGCCAGACCAAATGTTTAAATCTAAATTCTTTTAAATACATACTGATTTGTTCTATGAGTTCAGTATAAAGTTATATTTATGTAGTGTAGTGTGACTATGTATGTGTGAACATCCAACACTGACTTGTAATAAATTTTAGGCTACGCCAGCATTTAGCATAGTAAATTCGTTGTGTATGTAGTAAAGCGAAATAGATTTTAATAATTAAATAGTTCTAAGGTTTTACATCACATATAAAGCCCGACTCAAACTTTATGGCGGGTCTGAAGCGCGCTACTTGCTGCGCAGTACCTCACCCCTCACCCCCTCTGACAGGTGAATTTGTTACTGCGCAGCGACTCGCTTCATGTTCCGAGCCACCGTATAGTTTGAATCTATCTGTAAGTACTGACAAAATCTGTTCATTATTTAGTTTCACATATTATTTAGAAAGTAAGTATGCTATCAATAAGACTCAATTTTACTTCTCTTATCGTATTGACTACAGCGGCAAAAGCAGCTAGAACTAACTTCTCTAATAGAAAGGGTTTATTATAATTTGACGAATTCAGAATAAATGAAATACATTAAAATATAAATAATAAAATAAATGAAATATAATATTAAAATTAGAAAGCGCTGGATTTGCAGTTTTGCATAGTTTTTCATCTTAGGAGAGTCCCTAATATGAAAAACGTGCAAAACAGACGCGCCTCGACATGGCACCGGCAAAAATGGGGCTGGCCGCTGGCCGAAAGTTGTAAAAAAGAGGCAGTTTATACGTAGACATGGTCAGCAACGCAAGTCGATTAATGAGAGTCAAAATGGCGGGTGTACCTTAACTAATCAAATTATCCCATTTACCAAAGAAATGTACCTAAATTGTACTATTTAGTACCTAGGTTTAAAAAAATTGTACCTTCTCCGGAACGAAATTGTATCAAAATTTAGGTACACCCGCCATATTGACGTCAGAATGGCGGATGTTTTTTAGTATATCAATATTTATCCATTAGTTATTAAATATAGTTATATCGAAAAAATGTACCTAAAATGTACTATTTAGTACCTAGGTTTAAAAAAATCGTACCTTCTTCAGAAAGAAATTGTATCAAAATTTAGGTACACCCGCCATATTGACGTCAGAATGGCGGATGTTTTTTAGTATATCAATATTTATCCATTAGTTATTAAATATAGTTATATCGAAAAAATGTACCTAAAATGTACTATTTAGTACCTAGGTTTAAAAAAATCGTACCTTCTTCAGAAAGAAATTGTATCAAAATTTAGGTACACCCGCCATATTGACGTCAGAATGGCGGGTGTTTTTTAATATATTAATATTTATCCATTACGCATTAAATATAATTATACCGATAAAATGTACCTAAAATGTACCCTATATAAAACAACACCCACACATGACCAGTTGATTAGTTCTCGAGAACGTTTTTTTTTTCATGAACCATGGCTCCATAATGGGGGAGCCATGATTCATGAAAAAAACGGTTTTTTTTTACGTATTAATTTGACTACCAATGCTATCATCGTCTAGAGACTACGCAATAAACTATGGAGCATGTATGATTAATAAAGAAACAGAGAACAAATTATAAATAATTTATCAAGTACCCACATCACACTTTGTCAAAAGTCTGCGTTTACGAAGCTTGTCACAAATGTTTTTTAAGAACTATATAAGATTTATTTTATTCACATAATCAAAATTGGGCCACGAATTTGGTCTCTACAGCGCCACAAAGGAACAAACATACATACATACATATATAGGCTGATAAACACATTACCCGACTACGCAAAATATTGATCTAGATGCATCTAGAGTCTAAATGCATCTAGATCAATATTTCACGCAGTTTAGATCAATATTTCGTGATATTTATAATATTAAGTAATAACGAAACAGTTGTTTTATTTCTCGGGAACTAATCAACTGATCAAGTGTGGGTGTTGTTTTATATAGGGTACATTTTAGGTACATTTTATCGATATAATTACATTTAATGAGTAATGGATAAATATTAATATAAAACACCCGCCTTTCTGACGTCAATATGGCGGGTGTACCTAAATTTTGATACAATTTCTTTCTGAAGAAGGTACGATTTTGTTAAACCTAGGTACTAAATAGTACATTTTAGGTACATTTTTTCGATATAACTATATTTACTAAGTAATGGATAAATATTGATATATTAAAAAACACCCGCCATTCTGACGTCAATATGGCGGGTGTACCTAAATTTTAATACAATTTCGTTCTGAAGGAGGTACAATTTTTTTAAACCTAGGTACTAAATAGTACAATTTAAGTACATTTCTTTGGTAAATGGGATAATTCGATTAGTCAAGGTACACCCGCCATTTTGACTCTCATGTCGATTATCATACCTCACAGAACTTTAACACAAGTTGCCAGCCCACTGTACTGTTCCCGTTCCGTATTTTCTGGCTGCCACTTTCAAGTAATTACCGCGCGACACAATTTAGACATACTAGCCACTAAGCGCCCGGGCGGCCCGATGATGTGGTATTTTATTTATGTTCTTGTTCCTTATATTGTGTTTTATTGTTCTAATGTGGGTGTTGAACACATCTGCCTAACCTTTCGGGGATTAAAGGCGTGTGTTGTAATGTTAAATTATTCCGATATTAATATGCCTACTGCTCATTAATCAATAAAGCTGTTTTATATGGTGATGTTTTGTTTTTTTCGTGGAATTCTATGATGTGCACAGCTATTAGGGCGCTTTTGTTCTTTTTTTTATTCAATTGCTAATGGTTTGACCATTAGCAATGACATATCATTAGATAAACTGAAAAATAAAATGGTCTGAAAAAAAAAACAAATTTGATTCATTTTACCCTGGTCGTATTTTAGCGATGAGAGATTTTAGTGATTCAAATTTGTTTTTTTTTCTTCTTATCGTGTAAAGATACAAAATTTTATATATTTGACGTTATAAGCGTCTACCATGGGTATTTTTTACAGCAGTTTATTTGGTTATAAGTGTTTTGGTTTACTTGCAAATCCGTTTATATCTGATTTTAGAAACCATTTAATTCCATTGGTTTACGACAACCAAATCAAAACGTTACCGCAGCAAAATCTTGAATAACTCAAGAACCATAAAACACACACATTTTGCTATTTACAAAAATTTACTACGCAACAATAGCTATCTATTCATGTATTTGGGTCCAGGCTGAACGAATTTTTGAAAATCGATTTGCCATGGTAACGTTACTCCAGCAAAATGTGTTTTTCTCAAATAACTTTTAAACCACAATTCACACAAAATTTGTTATTAATTATTTGTTATGGTCTCACCTCTCAAATGCACAACATTTTGCCAGGGTAACTAACACAAATATTGCTTTGTAGACTTATGCAGATCGACTTAAGTCACGAAAAAAATCTTTTACGCGAACGTACAGCTCAACCTAACTCGAACGAATATATGCCAGTCGCGAGTGCGCGTGCACTCGCTGTACGTGATAGATACGTGTCTATGTGTGCGTGCGTTTACCGTTGTTGAATCGTGCTGAATATCATAAGGTGAAATGAGTACCTACTCACGCAGTGGGTATAATAATGGATGTTCACTCAGAAGGCATGCGTCCAGTAGTTCATGAAAAGCTCTTTCTTTCCCAGCGTTTCTTTGATACTGCTATAAAGCACCCCAATCCCCTCCCTGCCGCCATTAATAGGAAAAGATGTGATACTGATGACGCGTGTTCGCAGCAGCACCAAGAGTATGCAAATTGGCGGTTTCCCCGATGCTGCGGAGATGGCAGCTCCATGGTGAATTTTAATTGAAGTATGTTAATCTGTGTCTGTACCACTCATAAAAGTGCTATGAACTATATATGAATATCTATCTCTTTATATAAAAAAAAAAATGATTTTTTTAGTCTCGCAAAATCTCGAAAACGGCTCGACTTATTGTGATGAAATTTTGGTAAGTTGTTGTGCGCGCCGGAGGTTCCTAACAAAAAAAAAAGTCATTGCAACGCATGCCGGGCATAGAAATAATAGTTTTATTATTAATAAAATAAAGCGTTTATTTATTGAGCGTTAGCCCAGACAACGCTCTCGATCCAGTCGAGATAGCGGCTGACGCGCGTGTACACGCCGGGCACGGGCGAGCCGCAGCCGCGCCCGAATGACGTCACGCCCACCAGGCGGTTCAGCCCGTCCGCCGTCGAGCTCTGCAGCGGCCCGCCCGAGTCGCCCTGCGAATATACACGAGTATTGGAGCTTCAATACATAAAGCTGAGCATCAGCAAGTAAGAAACACTGCATTGTAGGTACTTTTACCCACAACATTGTACAGCACGGACAACATATGTTAAGCTACGGTCTTCTATAAAAGCGGTGACCGCTCATAACGGCCGCAGCGACGGCTGTCATGAAAATGAGGACACCGGCAAAGATTTAAATTACTAGATATAAATATATCGCCTATCGCGCCAAAAGATAGTCGCGTTCGTTTCATTTTGACACCTCTGACACACAATGACGGAGTGACTCGACATGATTGTCATGGAAACGCTATATAATAATAATGTGTCTCCGTCAGGATGAACGGTCACTAGGCATATTTAACGTTGAATTTATGCCTAACAATTGAAGCAATTGTAGCCACTGTTTGCTAACCCCCCAAGTTTTAAAATGTTACACTGCTATAACATTGAATTCGTTACGAATAATCGCGATAGTAAAAGTATTAACGTTTTATTGAAAAAGCAGTGTAACATTTTAAAACTTGGGAGTTAGCGTCTATAAGAACACTCCCTAGGAAATTAAGAATTGAAATATTATCTTTAAAGGTAGGTTTACATTTGTATGAAATTTGTCACATACGATAGGCACTTCTTTATAATAACTTAATACTTAGCTGTAGGCCACCGGTACAATACCATAGATTTATCGCCTAATCAAGCGTACCTGCATGCAATGTTATTAAGAGTTTTGCTTTTATTTTTTTGTCAGGCACTAAAAATATTGATAGACAAAACTTTTGTCGATATCTTTATTGCCGTGATAGTTTCAGTATTATCGTTGTAAAACATTGAGAGAAGCAAACGGGAAGTAATTAATGGCCAACTACGACTCGGTGGTGGTCGAGTGGCCAACAAGGACACTACGACTCGGTGACCGGCCGTCCTGACATCAGAATGAACGGTCACTCTTAAAATGTTTTTTTTCTTCTAGAATACGATGGAAGCAATTGTTTGAGAATAGGAAGGAAATAGAAGCAATAGGGAAGCAACTGTTAGGCATAAATTCAACGTTAAATACGCCTAGTGACCGTTCATCCTGACGGAGACAATGATGTGTGGTGAGCTAACTCTTCTCAGGACTAAGTACGGTTAGGACAATAGCGATTTAAATCTTTGGGCGGCGTTTGTCTTTACGGTGTCATAAACGCTCTCTAGGAAAACACACAAACTTACTTTCATAAACAACGTTTCAGTGATGTCATTTACCGCTAAATTGCGGACGCTATGTGCGCGGCCACCGCTTTTCTAGAAACCGTAGCATAAGACAGACACGCAGGGGTCACGCACATGTAACTAAGAATTATGTGCAACACTACATTGTACGTACTAAGTTGTAGAGCGTCATTATAAATGCACAATTACCTGACAGGTGTCCCGAATGCCTTCCGGATCGCCAGCACACATTTGGTCCGAAGAGATGCCAGCAGGAAGCTTGCGCCAGTTGGTATAAGACTCGCTGCACTTATTGCGAGCAACGGTCGTCACGTTCGCTTTCAAAAGCAAGCTGCTTCTTGTATCCTCTGCAATTTTAAATAGGAAAATAGATATTAATTTCAACATAACATCATGCCTATATTCCCCGAAACGTTAGGCAGTGGTAGTAAACATACTACACTCACATTTAGCCAGTAGTATCATCAGCTTGGCGCTGCCGTGAGGCACGTAATACTATTTAAAGTTTTTTTTTGTGTGTGAATTGTGTGCCTTACTTAACCTGGGTCAAGTAAACAATTTTTTTTCTTTCTTTCTTAAACTTAAGGCGAAAATATATGAAACAATGGTGAGATCTGCTGTCTTGTATGGATCAGAATGTTGGGCCACAAAAGGGATGACTGAAAGCCAATTGCATGCAGCATGCAGCTGAGATGAGAATGCTAAGAGGGATGTTGTTGTGCGGCGTTACAAGAAATGAGTACATAAGAGGAAGTTTGAAAGTGGCAAAAAAACTGAAAAGTTCTTTGGAAATCGGTTGTCATGGTATGGTCATGTGATACGGAGGAATGAGGAAAATGTCGTGAGGAAAGTTTTGAGTATAAATGTCGATGGGTATAAGAGTAGGGGAAGACCAAAGAAACGATGGATGAACTGTGTGAATGATGATATGGTTAGAAAGGGGGTGACGAGATGACGACTGGTATGGAAGAAAATGGCATGTTGTGCCAGGGCAGGAGAATGATGATGTTATTTAAGTCCCACCATCCAGTCTCCATGTAATAGTGGGCGAGAGCCCAGTGGGAAATAGCTCGTATTTAATAATCGGCGTATTTACCACGTTTCTTAATTACTTCTCAGGTGTTATTTATAAACAAATAGCTCGTATTTAATAATGGCGTATTTACCGCGTTTCTTTATTACTTCTCAGGTGTTATTTATAAAAAAATAGCTCGTATTTAATAATCGGCGTATTTACCACGTTTCTTTATTACTTCTCAGGTGTTATTTATAAACAAAATACATACTGGAATTACTGGTTTTCCCCCATCCGGTAATCGTGAGCGGTACCGTAGGATCATTGTCATTTGTCTCCAAACACACTGCATTCAAGTAATTGGTGAACTGCAAGGGTCTCTCCAATCTAAAATAAAAATGTTTTATCACTTGAGGGTAGAATCAAATCACACAGATTTATTTATTTATTTGGTACACCAATAGGAGTACAAAGGATTAAAACAGAACAATAACATAATAAGCGTACAGACGCCAGCACATCAAGCTACTACAATCTGTCAATTTTTTAAAATAGATTTTTCACTTTGTCGCTAAAGCTAAGGTTCAAGGTTGATTGGGAGAATTTAACAGTTTCGGTAGCTTGACCAGCTCGCGTCTGTACTAGTATGCACAGCATTCACCACAAAAACATCGTAACCAACTGAAAATACTTAAGGAAATATAAAATACAATTAGAAAACAAAATGCAAAAAGTGGATAATTACATTACCTACGCTAAATAAAATGATATGAGAAAGTAGAGCAGTGGTGGCCCAGTTGTAACGGCATCGCCTTTCGATTTGTAGAACGTGGGTTCGAACCCAGGCTTGATTGATTTTCCTTCACCGTTTTGAGAGCAGTGGTGATGAAATGATTTACACGAAGTAAAGCGCCTGTCTTGGTTCGAACCCACGAACTCATTGGGGCCGTTACGTCTGGGCCAGCACTGCTATCTTGGAGGGCATAATATATGTACCTATATAGTGACCTTAGTGGTGATGTGCTTCAGAAAGGTCATGCGTGCGTGTGTGACCAAATGTATGAACGTAAACAAAGCAAAATAAAAATAAGATAGTGAAAAATAGTCTAAAAATACCTACCATAGTATGCTGGGAATGCTAAATGCGAATAAAGTGAAGTGGAATGTTAGGTGTTAAAACGAAGTTTATTATTTAATATGTTGGAATTTTATTCTTTATACCCTACCATAACTTATACATACATATTTTTTATTATAAAATAGTACTTCACTAGCTTGTTCTTGTGCTGTTCTGTGGTAATTGTCCACGGAAGCGACGGAACACCACGTCCTGCATCCTGAAGACTAATGTCTTCAAATTTATGCACGCTAACTAAAGTGAATGTTTAGTGATATTGACATTTCTAGAGACCTTACTCCACACTAGCGCCTCTAATGGCGAATGCAGGCGCGATAGCCCTCATTGAAATAAATGCCTGGTCTTCTCTTTCTGTACTTTCTTCATAAAATCCTTCCCCCACATAACATATTCATGGGAACTGATATACTCACTAAGTAACCAGTAACCATTCTGACACTTATAGCTTGCTATTTAGGTACATATCTGTACAGGATGAAATTGAAAACTTTCGCCAAATCGAAATACGTGGTGCGTGGTACTGTTACATAGGTAAATCGTGTTGGATAGTGCAAACTATGTTGTTGCCTTCAAGTAAACACGAATTATCGTCGTTCCAGTTTTTTTTTCAAAATTATCAAAACAAAGAAAATGGAAGTATCAATTTTAGCGCGCGCCCGATAAGCAATCCATTCATCGCAGACTTCACAACATGAAGCAAGTTGGCAATGCGTATTAGCGGTATGTTCCTATGAAAAAAAAAAAGGGCGCGAGACGACTTTGCCTAATCGCTCCCCCGAATTTGAATTTGCCAAATTGCCAAGTCCCGAGCGGGATTCGCCTCAGTAGTGTGGCTACAGCTTGACACGTTGCTATTTAGCCCCTGCGCATTTGTCATTACTAAAGGCTTCGGACAGGACACCTGATAAGATGCAGTGATGACAGGTGGCGTAAAGCTGTGACAGAGTGTCGTCCAAGGGCTGGAAGACGAGATTTGGGTCGCCTGGCGGCAAGATGGGCAGACAGCATTATTGCCATCACGGGTAAAACCTGGATGAGGCTGGCACAGGAACGTGGTGACTGTTAATGGAGAGCCTCATACAGACAACCGAAACAAGGCAATAATTTCAAATCGCTTTTATTTCGAGGAAATAAGGGCGGTTTTCACATTTCAGGTATTATGTTTAATGACGGTTGTTCGTACCCGTTGTTATTTGCTAATTAGTTTTGCCGTGTCTGTATGACCTATGCGAGAATATTAACTCATAGGGACAAAAAAAAAACCTATAGGTACCTATTTTGCTCTGAATTTTTATTGATGTTCAAAATGAATGCTTTGTCATTCCGGGTGTTTTACGCAGTAAGGGCGCTGATTCAGCTCAATAAACAGCATGAGTGCCATCTGTCCTCAATGACGAAATCATTGGGCAATTCCGATTTGGAAAGGTTAAACCGGTCTTCAGACTCTCGGGCTTGTAACTACCTGTGAAGACTGATGATGACGTTGAAATTGGTAGGTACTTCGCTCTTGGTAGGTATTGTAAATGTTGTCCACCATGAAAATCCAAATGGATGTCCGCCAACCTGGGGCGGGTGGCGGGGTCTGTCGGATTCTTTCTAACTAAAAACCACCCCGGTGTTCCATCACACCTATGCCGGGGGTCGTGGGAACCTACGATCCTTCCGCAACTCCCGACTGGCGCCGCGCCCTCCACCGCGGGCCACCTCGGGTCAGGGGGAGGGAGGTTGTCCACCAAAGTCAACCTTATGCAGGGTGGCTATAATTTAGCGCGGTTTCCATTCGAACATTCAAGCAGGTTACAAGTATAACGGGGTGTCAAATATTTTATTAGTTTTTTTTGTTTAGGATAAGTCAGTGCTAGTTTAGTCGGGAATATGTAAAGACGTTCAGTCAATATAAACTCAGGCCTTCACAGTACCTACCTATTGTAAATGGATTCGTTTTCAGTAGGTACACTTACCTTAACAAAACCAAGTCATGATATTTCTCCTTCCTGGTATATCTCGGGTTGGTTATAATCTGCGCTATTCGGACGTCAGTGTTTGGGTTGAACTCCTTGCCGCCAATCTCTATAACGCCACCGCGAATTACGGATGGTTGTATCCTGAAATGTAATAAAAATAATTAAGACTATTCTGGTAACAGTCCATCACACGACCAGTAACAATTTGCCATTGCATAATCATCCTATAATGTTCCCAGTGCTGGGACACAGGCCTCCTCTCTTCGAGAGGGAGTGGGCTGTAATCTACCACGCGGGCCCAGTGCGGGTTGTTAGATGTCAGATGTCTTCGATTTTTTTTGTTCCAAGACATGCCGGTTTCCACACGATGTTTTCCCGTTTTGAAAGCAGTGGTGATGAAAGGATTTACACAAAGTAAAGCGCCTGCTTGGGTTCGAAATCACGACCTTCAATTCGTAAGTCGGGGCTGTTACCACTAGGCCTCTACTGCTCATTTGACATTGACAGCGCCTTTATTACGTAGCAATAAGGGTGACTTTCGTAGTTCAAGTGCCAGTAACTACTGACATGAAGTTCACTGTGGTACAACGATACAGTAATTCTTGAATCTCGGATTAACCGCTGTGATTGGTGTCCAGAGTAACATCGACCAATTCAACTTTTATGAGGTTGGGTTAATTTAGAGACCATTATTATCTGTGTTATGATAACTTAAGTACCTACATAAAACTTAGTTGGAATTTTTGGAACGATGTTCTATAACACGGCTTGCGGTAAAAACGGACTGGCGATGGCGGATTGGTAAAAATCGTCACGTACCTAATGACAAAGCGTTATGCCTCCTTCATGCGACTTTCTATCTTTCTCTGTCTCTTTCTATTATATACGAGTCTTTGTGTGATTGTGTGCGTGCGAGCGAACTTAGTTCCTGACGGGGGTTCCCCAACTGCTATTTTATTTTTTGTTAGCCTGTGCTGTCCGTCTCCTGACTCCTGGGCAAAGGCCTCCGCCCACTCCTTTCACCGTACGCGTACGAAGGGAGCCCACGCAGGACGCGTGGGCTCCCTTCCAGATTTGGTGGAATCTGTCCAGGTTCCCTCGGTATTTAGCATAGTGATAGTTACCTATCTAAAGTGTCCACACAATGGGCAGCACTCAGGACGTAGGTAGGTGACAGCACTGACCCCCCACAGTCAAACTCATTGCCATTGCCCCGATCATATCCCAGAGCAACCTAAAATTAAATAGAAAAAAAAATGCATTAAGAATCTTAGATACATTCCATTGTACTCAATCAACTATCTACTTTAGCAGTATGTAGTGTAAGTTGATTTTAGAGTGACGTACATCATCATCTATTTGACTTCCACAACCCAGTGATTGGGTAGGTAATACGAAACCCCTTGGTAAGACTGGTTGTCAGACTTTCGGGCTTCTGACGACCCGTAACGACTGCCCAAGATCCACGAATGATAGCCCGGACCAACGGTTTAACGTGCTTTCCGAGGCACGGAGGGGTCTTGGTATGTAAAGATGGTCACCCATAGAATAGAATACTATTTATTATGTACACTATATAAATTACAGAACATAAGTACATATACATTTTACAGAGGGTGGTGGGTGGTCACCCAGCCACGGACCAACCGCGGCAAGCGTAGCTTAACCTGATCGATCGACTCGTGTGGCTGTTATTACTTAGCTACAAGCCCCTCTCCTCCTTTGAGTGACCTTCATCTGCCTGGGTTATTCCGTTTGCAATAAAAAGATATAAAATTAAACAGACTTATTGCTATCGTAAGACCAACACTTTATCAGAGTTGCCTTAATCACAGGTTAATGTGATTGACCGTTAAAACGCGTTGTGTACCTAAGTAATAATTGAGTTTGAAAAGGTCAATAATAGTATAGGTACTAACCAAAACATAAACTTTTTTTTTCAACAAAATGATTGTTGTCTCCTTTTCCTACAAACTACTTTTAGAAAACACGGTTGATCCTACTCGAAGCGCTTCTAAACCATTTGAAATGCTAAACATTCTGAAATCAACGAAACGAACGAAAGAAAATGACGTAAACTCCTCATTTAACTTAAAAAGAAAACATGATGGTTTAATCGTAGTTTAATTTTGCGCATTACGCATAACATTTACATTGCAAAAGAGGTTTCATAAACAATAACATCAGCTCAGTACGAAATGAATCGCTCATAAAGGGTATCGTACCATGAACTCTGACTTATAGATAATAAAAAGATCCATCTCAAGAGTTAGCAATAATATCATTTCTCGACTGCAGTTTTCAGTTGTTTTTACAATAACTTATTTGTATAGGTAGGTAGTTAGAATTTTTTATGGGTAAAACAATCTAACATGCTTATAATTCACCTAAAATTTTTGTCAAACGACCCCAAAAGCTCGAAACAACTTAATTTGCAACAACTTAATGTACATGCCTACATTTTTAAATATATATTCTTAGTTATTTATTTAGGTAGGTTCTTACCTAAATAAATAACTAAGAATATATATATAATATACTTTCGGTTTTTTATAGGCCGTACCGTTACTGGTCATGAATAAGGTTTTGTATGGGGGGGCCCATACAAAACCTTATTCATGACCAGTAACGGTCTCGGTCTCTGTTGCCGCACGAACCGCCACCGATATATTCGACCTTAATACGTCAACTTAAGAGTCAATAAACTTCATAGGTCACTTAGTCACTGCCTCTCAGTAGTAGGCTGAAATCACGACACAAGCTGTTGTCCTAATCCTATTTCAAGTACTATATTATAATTTACCACTACGACGACGGACGGACAGGACGTTGGTGTGCGCCCCGGCTTGTGAATCTTAGAAATCCTATGTGCCTAGAGTTCTTTCTACACTGTGCGGATGGCTTCTAGATTAAACATAGTGTACTGATTAAAAATGTAACAAAATAACAGGAAAATCAATGTTTAATTAATTAAATAAATGCCATTAGCACTTTGCCACAATTAATTAAAATTAAATAAACAGAATTACGTCACTCAAAGTTAGTTCTTAAAACCGATTTGTCATTTAAGAAACCAGAATGTTATGAGCAATGCATTAAGCATGCATACCTATTATTCTCAAATGTTGGTTCTTTGTAATAACTCGAGGAACTTGTTGTGTATAAACTGGATTGTAATAACTATCAAATAACAATATAGATTTATACAAGATATTGGTTCTTTAAAAAAAAAAAGAGTTTTGCAGAGAACAATAATATCTTAGCTGCTGATGAGATATAATTACACAGTCATCAATAATATGAGGAAAATATGTATCTTACCATATGTGGAAATTCCCCCAGCGAGGCTGTTTCCCCGCCCAAAATATGTAAGTCCAAAGGAGGTATAGTTGAATCTATGATTTTCTGGCATTCTAAAATATTAAAGTGTATTAGCAAAAGTGATCAAAATGTGGCACCGGTACACACTCAGCTTGTTATGAATGTTAACAAGTGATACCCACAGTAAGATTATTCTACCCAAAGTAAGAATAATCTTACTAAATTATTTTACGTAAGATTATTCTTACTGTGGGTAAAATAATCTCTGTGGAGTGGATATTATTATCCAAGCACATTGTTGTCAGTCACATCCGCAGCATCTCCAGCATCAGTAGCACCAGACTTTGCTGCCCTAATGATGATGCTGCAAGAACAGGCCCGCCGACAGGAGGAACAGGCTCGTCGTTTCGAAGAACAGCTCCAGCGGGACAAGGAAGAACAGGCTCCGGCGAGCCTGTTCTTCACAGGAGGAACAAACTCGTCAGTCGGAAGAACAAATCCAACGTGAAAAGGAGGAGCAAGCGCGCTGCCAGGAAGAGCAGATGCTCCTTATTGTTGCACGCCACAATTAATGCCTGGTACATGGTGACATTAGTTACCACTAGCGCCATCTAGTATCAAGTAGTGGAACTAATTTACATCTAGCATCGAGTATCGAGTAACAGAACTAATAGATCCTTCTAGAAATTTCGATACATGAACTATCGACATCTGGTCAGTCGAGGCCGGTATGTACTCGAACATTCTAGATGTTTCTACAATAGATGGTTCTGGAACTATCTGCGGCACTATATAAAGCCGGAATTAGCCGCGACCAGTCAGACTTGGATCTGCGATAGAAGCGAATACATCAAAAGCGATCTTCAAGTGCGACTTAAGAGCGATTGTGTTAAGTTTTGGTAATTTTAATCGGCAGTTTTTATTGTCACGAACCCAAAGATCATAACAATTGGTGTCAGAAGCAAGGATTAAAATCATGCCGATTTTACCTAAAGACGACACGGAGGGTATCCGTACCCGGAGTCAACACCAGCAGCAGGGAAACGAGTAATAGCCAGGACTGCGGGGCGGGTGCTGGCTGATGTTCAAAGGGTTTCGATCACTCAAACCCAAGACGGGAACAGCCTAATCATCAAGGGCGAGGTCAACGGAACACCGTGTAAGCTGACCATAAGACACTGGAGCCTCTCGCACGGTTGTCAGTTCCCAACTCATAAAACGGTCCCTTGGGGACTCCACATATAACCGAGAACACATTCATTTGGTAACAGCCACCGGTCAGCGCATACCCGTCCATGGAGAGAAAAAGATGGGGTTGAAGCTACAACAATCTACCTGCATAATGTCATCGTGGAGTGTCTGAACAGAATCTACCTGCATAATGTCATCGTGGCTGACATAATGGACGTTTGCATCCTGGGCCTTGACTTTATGAGGAAGAATTGTTGCGAAATTGACGTGAAGCAATGTGTTTTGAAATGTGGACAAGAGGAACTTTTCGTGGAAGGGCGTTACCAGGGAACGTGTACAGCCTTAAGAAGATTGTTCTTCCGCCGAGATCGGAAACGATTGTGCCGGTTAGTCTTCCTCGGAATCCTGGGAAAACTCATCGTTGTGTACTCGTGGAAAGGGTAGACCGAATGACCTTCCATGGAAAGTGGCACGAACTTTGGTCGGAGCTACCGACATCTCAGGGGTACGTGTGCTGAACCTTTGTGACCAGGAACAGATTATAGAAAAAGGCACACTAGTTGGTACTTGCGAGGAAGTGGATTGGTTGCGGCGATGCCAATATCTATCGACTGGGATCCTCAGCAAGGATGCACAAACGAGAGTGACCACACTTTTAGAAGACTGCCGCAGCACTCTGTCCCAAAATGAATTGGTCAAGGCGAAGAAAATGTTACTCAAGTATGCCGATGTTTTCTCGTCAAACGATGCTGGCATTGGGAGGACTGGCTTAGTTCAACACAAAATAAACACAGGAGATGAATTGCCCATCCGTCAGCGCCAAGGAGATTGCCGGTAG
Organism: Apamea sordens; assembly: GCA_945859715.1. Lineage (NCBI taxonomy): Eukaryota > Metazoa > Arthropoda > Insecta > Lepidoptera > Noctuidae > Apamea > Apamea sordens. The sequence continues at coordinate 12,150,030 of OX243998.1, read as the reverse complement.
CACGTGAAAAGGAAGTGGAAACCATGATTGAGGGAATGGTGAAGGATGGTGTTATTGAACCTTCATCTAGTCCGTGGTGTTCATCTGTAGTGCTGGTAAGAAAGAAGGACGGCAGCATGTAGTTATAAAAAAAAAAAATGTTTATTTACACAAAAATTTCAACATTGTTGTGGTTGTGTTGACTATCGTCGTCTGAACGACGTTACGAAGAAGGACAGCTATCCTTTACCAAGAATTGATGACACGTTGGACATGCTTACTGGAGTAAAGTGGTTTAGCACGCTGGACCGGAAAAGTGACTACTGGCAAGTTGAAATTGATCCAAAGGACCAGGAGAAAACTGCATTCTCGACAGGAAAGGGTCTGTGGCAATTTAAAAGTTATGCCGTTTGGATTGTGCAATGTTCCGGCAACGTTAGAAAGGTTGATGGAACTTGTACTTACCGGGCTAATTGGCGATGCCTGCCTGGTCTACTTGGATGACATCATCATCGTAGGCCGTACGTTTGAAGAACATCATCAAAACCTGGAACGCGTGCTCATGAAGATCCAGAGTGCCAACCTCAAGTTAAGTCCGAAGAAGTGTTCACTATTCAAACGGCAAGTTAGCTTTTTGGGATATGTAGTGTGTGAAGAAGGTGTCCGCACGGATCCAGAAAAAATCGCCGCTGTCAAGGATTGGCCAATTCCAAAGGACGACGCAGGTCAGAGCATTTCTGGGTTTGTGCTCCTATTATCGGCGATTTGTCAAGAACTTTGCAGATATAGCGAAACCCCTGCATAAGGTAACCGAGGAGAGAAGCGACATTTCTGCTGGGATGGAAGTTGCGACAACGCATTCCAGGAGCTAAAGGACCGTCTGTGCAAAACACCTATTTTGCGGTACCCTGATGCTGGCAAGGAATTTATAGTTGACACAGACGCAAGCGACATAGGACTTGGCGGTGTGTTGTCTCAGCCGAATGGCGATCAAGAGTTTGTGATAGCGTACATCAGCAAGTCACTGTCGAAACCTGAAAAGAACTATTGTGTTACAAGACGGGAACTGCTTGCTGTGGTAAAGTCATTGCAGCACTTTAGCAAATATCTTCTGGGGCGGAAGTTCCACTTACGAACCGACCATGCTGCACTGAAATGGCTATTGCAGTTCAAAAATCCAGAAGGACAAGTTGCGAGATGGATTGAACTACTGCAGGAATACGACTTCGTGGTCGAACATCGCAGCGGAAAATCTCATGGCAACGCGGATGCATTGTCAAGAAGACTGCAAGCATTGTACTAGGCAAGAAAGTAAAGAAGTCGTACCTGTGAGGATGCTCAAGACAGACCTCAGCAACGAGTGGAAGGAAAGCCTACAACATGCACAGCAGGAAGATTCGGACATCAAGCCGATTCTGGAGTGGATAAAGGCCAGAGCTCCTAAGCCCAGGTGGAGCGACATCTCAGCGATGAGTTCGATCACAAAAAGCTATTGGGCCCAATGGGACAGCATGGTGATTCAGAATGGAGTCCTGTGCCGTAAATGGGAAAATGCTCGGGGACACAGCTATCATTTGCAAATGGTTGTCCCTAAAGCTTAAGTATCGGATGTTCTACAGCTGTACCATAATGATTGTTCAGGAGGTCATCTGGGAGTAAAACGGACTCTACTGAAGATGAACGGAAAGAACGGTTTTACTGGGTCCACTGTCGGGACGATGTCGAGGATTGGTGTCGCAAATGTACAAGTTGTGCAGCTGTAAAGGGACCTCAGACTCGTAGTAGAGGTGCATTGAAATTGTACAATGTTGGTGCACCATGGGAGAGGATATCCCTTGACGTTGCTGGGCTGTTTCTGGAAAGTGAAAGTGGTAACAAGTATTTCATGGTTGTGATGGATTACTTCACTAAGTGGCCGGAAGTCTTCGCCATTCCAAATCAAGAAACTTCGACAGTTGCAGGTAAATTAGTTTATGAAGTCTTCTGTCGTTTTGGAGTACCTTTAGAGATTCACAGTGATCAAGGAAGGAATTTTGAGTCCCAAATATTCCAGGAAACTTGTCGAGTTATGGGTACTCATAAAACAAGAACAACTTCTTACCACCCACAATCGGATGGAATGGTGGAACGATTTAATCAGACACTGGAGAGGTACCTAGCAAAAGTTGTGGAAAATCGGCAACGAGGTTGGGACAAGCACATACAACCGTTTTTGTTGTCATATCGAAGCGCTGTTCACGAAAGTACATCGGTGACACCAGCTTTCGCAAACTTTGGAAGAGAATTACGGCTGCCTGCAGACCTGATCACCGGAATACCACCTGATGCCCCACGCAGTATAATCGATTATGCGAATAACTTGTGGAACAACATGAATAACATTTATGAGCACGTCAGACAATCAGGCCAGCAAATGTCTGAAAAGATGAAAACCCGTTATGACTGCAAAATAAACAATAAAGGGATCGACGAAGGTTCACTAGTGTGGTTGCACAATCCAGTCTGCAGCAAAGGGAAATCTCCTAAGCTTCAAGCTAAATGGGATGGACCGTACCGGACCGTGACAAAGATCAATGACGTAACCTACCGGATACAGAAACGTGCAAGAGGTTCTACTAGTTCGTCCATGTGGATCGACTGGCGCGTTATAATGGAGCCGATAATACTCGGGATCTAGTATCGCGCCATCTAGTATCGAGTGGCAGAACTAATTTTCCACTAGCGCCATCTAGTATCGAGTAGCAGAACTAATTTTCCACTAGCGCCATCTAGTATCGAGTAGCAGAACTAATAGATCCTTCTAGAAATTTCGATGCTAGAACTTTCTAGAACACTATCGACATCTGTTCAGTCGGGGCCGGTATGTGCTCGAACATTCTAGATGTTTCTACAATAGAAGGTTCTAGAACTATCTGCGGCACTATATAAGGCCGGGTTTAGCCGCGACCGACACAGACTTGGATCAACGATACAAGCGAATACATCGAAAGCGATCTTCAAGTGCGACTTAAGAGCAATGGTGTTTTATAATTAGTGTGTTTGAGCTGTTATTAGCAGAGATCGGAGTAGGTAGATTGAATTGGGGTCATTGATCCGAAACGTATATTAATATGGACATTCCTCCGGATTTTCGGAATTGGTTGATTATTTAGAAAAAACCGGAACTTAGGTAGTTGTAATAAAATGAGCAATATTATATTGTACACTTCATTGTGTTGTATTGTTGTTTTTAACGTTACCCAGTCCAGTCACGATTTGACACAACCCAATGACCTATCAGAGCAAAGGATCATGGGTGGTGCACTAATCGGTTATCAAAACAATGCGTACGCCCGGCGACGACATGCCAGGTAGCTCACTCGTTCCTTTAAATCAATTGATTAGTAATAATATCACTACCAACATTACCAATTGTAACATAATGTACATACTCACAGTTACCTTCAATCATTCCTCCAGGTCAGAACAAGCATTCTGTGACCATTAGGCGCTGATCTGATTATTTCTTACGACACGTTTTATCCACAATCAGTACACAGACACACAGTTCCAACTTTAACATGAGTCTACGACGATTTAGTGTCATCCAAGGGTTGGTAGTTTCGCCCACATTGATGGATATCATTTTTCCTTTATACACTATACTTCTAATACAAAATAACTATAGATTTTATTGTATTTTATTATAATATATTTTATTATGACAGCTTTGACAACGACGTTTAATACGTCGCCATAGCAACGTACCTTTCAAATTCTTACCGGCCTGTATCTTTTTAGTGGATTTGATATGCAAACTCACGTAAAAGAATTACTGGCTACGTTCCTATCTCAAATTCATATTTTCTACATAATGTTATTCTACGAGTTTTCTTTATTGATCCACGCAATACAAGGATCAGTTCTGGCTTCGCCTCTAAAGCGGACACTACAAGGAGCCTGATACTCCAGGGTCACCTATCCCGGGAATACCCAGCGTACCTCTCCGCTACGGTTCCTGACGGACCCTGCCTACGCCTCCGCCCTCTGTCCTCCGTGAAGAGGGCTACTACATCTATTGGGCCGTGCCTCAACTGAGGGCCGCCTCACCTGGCGGGCTGACAGCGTCTTCGCCGTGCCTCTCTCCTGCTACCGTGCTGCGTCCTGGCCTGCTGCGTGGGCCCTCCTGTCCTCACCTGACGGGCTGACAGCATCTCCGTCGTGCCTCTCTCTCCTGCTGCTGTGCTGCGTCCTGGCCTGCTGCGTGGGCCCTCCTACGGGTGTCCACCGTGTTGCCACGCCCTAGCACCTGTCTTCACCTGTTCCTGCTCCTGATCCTGGATCGGCAGCTGTACCTGCCCCGGTCGCCAGCACCTGCCTCGCGACTACCTCCTCAACCCACCTGTATCTTCACCTCAACCTCCTCAACCCATCTATCACGCATCATCACTTATACACCTCACCTCCACATACTACACACCACTCTTCAGTCCATCTCCATCCTTTTCTTCTAAATATACCTTTAATTGTTTTCTACGTCCCTTTCTTTAATTTCATTCTAACCTTAACCTATAGCTTAGCTTTCCTTGTCGCTACACGACACAATATTTAACTGTATCTGGAAATACCGGAATTACTTTCCGGGAAAATGACTTATCCATGTTATTCTTTCTGTGAACATTTATGATACAAGTACCAAAAATCAATCTACCTACTCCGATCACTGAATATTAGTGTGTGGTAATTTATATCAGCAGTTTTTATTGTCACAAACCCGAAGCTCGTAACAATAGAAATACCAAAAGGCTCACCTCTAACAGCAATCCTATCTGTTTTCATCCTATTTTCATCTCCTCCTAAAATAATGTAATTGTTTAATATATTATTAGGGATTATATTTTGAACTATCAGTAGGTGATTACATCATCACAATCTTACCAAACTTGTTAGTGGCATGAGGGCAACAGACCACTTCTTCATTTCCTACAAAACCACACCTTTCAAATTGATGAAATTTCTTTTTTCTAATTTCTCTGAAAATATGAAAAATAAGTTTGATACAATACCTATTTGATTCTAATTAAACAATCAAGGTATTGAATGTCATTTAAGATTGAATGTGTTTTTCAATAAATTCAGCATGATGCATGAAAAAAAAGCAAGGCAAGGCAATCAAATGTCTTACTAAAGTAAGTTGTATTATTAAGTGTCATACTATAAATCATTTGCCTTGTGTTAAAATTCACATTCAATAGATAGCACATTGTTTTGTTCCACTTACATGAGGGCTGCTTCACAATTGGAAACTTTGGCACAATTACCTTCCAACGCTGGCTCATTTGTCATACAGCTCTCGCCAACTAAAACATTTCAAACATCAATAATAATTGGTAGCTACCGTGAAATCAATTGACACCTCATTAAAATTGTAATTGAACATATTTCCAATTTAGCTTAGTAATTTCAAGTACAATAATTTGCTGTTGTTCTTAATGCAAATTAAGCTTTTACACAGCAAACTACATGCTTGCTAAATACTTTTAAATATTTTTTGTTTATTTATTAAGTATTTAACCTCTATAAATTATGTATGGTTAACAGAAATTATTAAAATGAGGTTTATGATTAACTTTAAATGTTTATTGGGATCATCATTTACATTATCTTTGTCTTAGCCAAAAGATTTCCACTGCTGCAAATAGGGGTCATAGGCCTCCCACAACGATCGCTAATAACCTGACCAGTGAGCCAGGACAGAATAAATTGAAATATTATTCTTATTGGCTGGCTGTGGTCACAAAATGAAAATCATAATAGAGAGAAAATACTTGCACTAATCTTACCATCTTGTGAGATCGCAAAATGTAATAGGATAATATTTAAAACAATCAAAAACTTCAACCACATTCTGATAATTTGAATATCACACCAAAATTGACTTTTCCTTCTCGCACGAGCGAGCTTCTTCAAAACCGGTTTATTGTTTTCAAATAAAACTTTTCCTTATACGATAAACAGTCGAAAAAGAACGTATTATTTAGACACTACACATTATAAAGTGCTCAAGAGTAATTATAACACTTAATACCTAGTTTCCAGTATCATTGTGGAAATAAATGCATTTTTTATTTTTAAATAAAACCGGTCAAACGTAAAGTTAGTAATAAGCAATGCAACAGCTAGCTATCATAATAAATAATGCCATCAAAAACAAGTTAAACTTGACTTTGTCAGTTTTGACATTGACAAAAATAATGCCAACTAAAGCTTCAAACAGATAGGTGCGGCTTCGCGCAATCACCGAATCACCGATCACGCCATGCACGGTGCGCGCGAAATTAGCGAAGAGTTAATTTTGCATAAATATCTTTTGACGCTTGAATGAGGCTGACATGAAGGATCTGTTTGTTAACAGTTCCGATTTAGGCCTTGCTTGCGTTAAAAGATTCTTGTAGCATTCATTTTTATACGAGACAACGTGAGACGGTAACGACACGCACCAGTGAAGGAGCAAACATAAAATCGACTAAATTTGTTATTGATGAAATCTACTAAACGGATCAAAAGACCTTGTTTCGAATATCTGGAAGTATTCATGGTTATAAAAAACAACATGATAAAATATTTGCAACACTATGCTATCGTGTTGAGTCTTGAGTAGTGTTGCTGTTGAGTGATGTAAAAGGTGGTAACACTGTGTTGGCTGTTGATTTGATAGTCGGTAATCCAAGTCCATCCAGTTGAACCACAAAGTCGGAAATAAAACAAATAACTATCTTGTGCATTTAGCTGAAGTACTTGTAATTTCTGTTGTGATGTGATTGTGTTTAATAACTATTATAATTGCAATACGTTAATATCCGGGACAGCATGTTTTTATGTGTTTATTTACGGTTTAATTATCTACGTAAGGTTATTGGATTGTAATGATACTAACAAGAACGTAGTTTGGCGAGTAGCAGCATCATTCGCGGGAAAATGACATCGTCGGGCGGAGCAAGTAAACATCTTGGAATGCACTCGGCGATGGCGAGCCGCCTAGGTGCCCCACCGAAAGAGTTTGGCTTGACGGTGGGTGTGCCAGCGCCGACGATGGGCTATGAGATTCAGGCTACCCACAGCGGTGATTCTTCCTCCGATTCACACTCACCAGGAATGCCCGCAGCTAAAGCTAGTGATCGAGAAGCCCGTATCATAGCTGAAAAACAACGTCGGAGTCAATACAACTCCCAGATTAGTCTAATCATGTCTTTGTTGTCCGATATCGTGCACTCGCAACGTAAAGTTGATAAGACGAGTGTGCTGAGACTCGCCGCCAACAAGCTCCGCAACGAGCATGTGTTTGGTGATACTATCAAATGCGGCCATATAGAGACATGGTCGTCTTCATTTTTAAAGTTTTTCGACCTATTTGGCGGTATTATGTTCGGTGTCACATGCCGCGGCCGTCTGTTTATTGTTTCACCCAATGTTCAAGAAAAGTTGGGATACTGTCATATAGATCTTCTTGGACAAGACATGTACAATTATGTTCATCCAGATGATAAAGAAACTCTTCGCCATCATATTTATCCTCAAGAATTGCAAACAAGTTGTGACAGTAGACTCTTTGAAAGCCATCATAATTTCCATATCCGCATGATGAGAGCAGGCGCTCGCTCAGACCCTGCTAGATATGAGCGCTGTCGCATAGATGGCATTTTGAGACGCTCTGACAAAGCAACATCAAATGGTGTTCAAGATGAGCAGATCATTAGACGCCAAAGAGTGAGAACCAATAGAACATTTTCATCAAGTGGGAATGATGTAGTTTTCATTGGCATGATTCATGTGCTGTCCAGTGCTATGCCAGCACGGATTCTGCCTCCAACGGCCTATTCAGAATATTGGACAAGACATTTAATTGATGGTCGTATAGTACAGTGTGACCAGAGTATTTCATTAGCAATAGGCTACATGACAGAAGAAGTAACTGGTACATCGGCTTTTGTATTTATGCACAAAGAAGATGTCCGCTGGGTCATTTGTGTACTAAGGCAAATGTATGATGAGAGCAGAGAGTTTGGCGAGTCTTACTACAGACTGATGTCACGATCTGGACACTTCATATACATGAGAACACGAGGATTTCTAGAAATTGATAGAGCAACAAAAAAAGTCCAAAGTTTTGTATGTGTCAACAGTGTTATTGGCGAAGATTATGGTTGCAGAATGATGGAGGAAATGAAAAGAAAGTATTCAGTGATTATTGATGTGGAAAAACAACAAACTGAAGCACCTGCCACTGATGACGCTCCAGTGGAACATCCTAAACGTTTAGAACGCATTGTAATGCATTTAGTGGAGCCATCAGTTAATGAAAACATTGATGAGTTGCAATTGGTGCCACCTTCTAAAGAAAATATAATTTCTGCAATTCAAAATAGTGAAAAGGTTGTTCAAGAAACTGGAGTGAGATTTGACTCAAGGAAGAGGAGAAAGGTGGACTGTGATGAGAATAGTGAATACTTAAAGCGACACAGTGGACTGCAAAATGTTAATGTTGATCTGTCTGTTCCTAACATTGTTAGTTAAGTTTCCAAAATGGTTAATATTACGTAAGTAGATGGTATATATTTGACCAAATGTTTCAGAATTAAACATTCATAGTGTAGTTTTATTAGTAAGTGGACTTTGATGCAGTGGACTAAGTATGGGTAAGTCCCACTGTGTGGGCAGACTTCATTGACTAAAGGTTAAAATAATTATATGTATATATAAAATCCTGAAAGACTGTGCCTCCCTTGGCAACTTGGGAATTTTTATTAAAACAAGGCTACACGGAATGATTTTTTAGTACAGTGTAGGTTTCATTCATTCATTACCAAACTAAGTAAAATTAAGCGCTTGGTGCATATTTAGTCAAGAAATTTAGGTTCATTTCAATAAATTAAGTACTTGATCCTTTTGATACAAATATATTTTGTCTCAACCGTCTGCATGTTTTGTGATAATCATAAATAAATAAAGCAGAAATTAAAAACATTACATTTTTACTGGTTCTCCGGGATTTTCCTGTACATAATTAATAAGAAATAATCGATTTGCAAGGCACTGATCTGACTTCAAAGGAAATAAAATCATGGGGTAGGATTCCTTCCATATAAAAATAATAATAAATGGCTTCGTAATTCTACACCAGACAAGTATTTAATACAATACACCAATAATGAGTCAAACTTTCGTCAGTAACTTGCTGAACCTAAGTACCTAGTACCCACAGAAGCGACACTCGGCAATTACTTTAAAATGCAATTACTTTAAACAGCCGATTACAAAATATTCAGGGTGGCAAGGACAGGGACGCGCAACCTGTTACCATGGATTCAGTACATGGTTCTGAACCCTCTGCAGTCTAGAATCTTATGCTGAATTCATGGTTCTAGTTTGCGCGTCGAAGTCCCTGCCACGCTGTTTTATAGGAAACGCCATATGTTTATCTTAATGAAAATATCGCAGAGATAGGTAGGTACGAGCTACGAGGCACAGATTTGGCCATAGCCCTAAAAACAACCCTTTCTTTTGACTGCCGTGGTCGGGTAATAATATAAATAACTGATGTCAACACGGAAAATTCTCGAAGGGACCATGTCGGGATACCTAAAGCTCAATAATTGCTCGTTATTTAAAAATATTGTATTTAAAACACACTTATGAATATAAAACTACTCATTCAATTAAAACAAACAAAAATGTACATTATTACATAACATACACACATACACACTATTACATGATTTATATGTCCATTAGGTATTGTAATTGTTAATGATGGTGTGGTGACTGGCTCCGATGTGTCTACAATAGATACTACTGTCTGTCTTGCCAACTTAAATTTGCAAATCTAGTTTTTGTACATTTTTAAACAATCGCTAGAGACATTTTTCGAACAGTATTAAATTCAGTAGGTATCAGTGCAATTAAATTTAAATGGATCATTTGAATTTACGTGACCTCTATTTGAAAGTACACACATCTCTATCTTCAACACATGATTATCGGATTACTCTTCCATGCAATTTCACTACAGGACAGGCGATGATTGACCATCAAACCAAAGAATAATAAAGCAGAGTTAGTTTAACTTTATCTATAGTTTTAAAACATGTCAATTTTCTTTGAAATTTGAACAACATATCGTAGTATCAAATTTTGGCAGTCGAAAGCCCTGACGATTGACTAAAGGAAATCCTTTCGTCTATGTTATAGACAACCGATCAAACTGAATATAGGTTTTGGGAAATACGCAGAAGGTAATAGCGATTACATCCTCATATTCGCTGAGCTTCTTTGAATTTCATAACCAGTGGCTATTCTAATCAATAAAGTTTTGATACAAATTGTTAGGTCAGTCGGTGCGACGCGACGCAAAGACAATAAATATCTTGTTGCGAATAGTCATAAAGTTTAAAATCTGATAACTGGCTTAATGTTAAGAGTATCAACATTGAGTCAAATTGCAATCGTTCCAATTAAAATATTGATGTTTAGTCGAGTTATATTTAGTTTATTTTTATTATTTTTGATATAGTTTAAATCGTTGTTATTATGTGTTTATTAACCGTTCCGGCTCCTATGAATAACTTATTTATGTAGGTAAAAAATATTGATAGAAGCCAACTAATCGGGTGGGTCAGGGGCAGTCGTGTAATAGTTTTCTACAAACACTGTCAGTTATCACGGAAATATTTAGTCGACTAATCGATCTTATCTCCTACAATGGACCATCCGCGTTTGTATATTATTATCATCGCGTGCAACTGTGCAATAGCTATGACGCGTGTTGTAACTGCAGGACGATCAATAAGAATGAATAAAATCTGCAAAACGCAAAACGTTCTGAAGTCGAAAGTTCGAGATGAATATGACTTGCCTTACAATAGTTACAACCATAGTAAGGCACTGCAGTATTTTTGCACCCGACTTTTGCAGTGTTCAGGATCGATCGATGCGTATTATAAAGGGCCAAGGGCAACTTACGTACGTCCGCATTGACTTTGCTTTTGGTCTCCTCTCTCGTACCGGCACGAATAGCTCACGCATGCTGCAGTTAAAATATAGTTAGGGCAGAAGATTTAAAGTGGAGGTTTTGAGGACACCGCGCAAATTGTTAGTAAAAACATGCTAATGAGTAGCTATATCCAAACTACTAAATATCGTTCTCCTCTAGCTTCTAGATATAGGATGCGCACTGCCATAGAAAATGTGTTCTCTTCCTTGCTAAAGTACCTAATAAAAAATCTTTTACGAAGACAAAGACACAATAAGCCTAAGCATTATCATTTGGAAGGATGCCTTAACCAGTTCCGATGTTGTCCTCACTTCGCTGTCCATTACTGGTTTCTAAATTCTACAGTAAAAGTAAAGTTTCATCGAGTAATTGTCCGTTAGGCATTAGTTTGACTTTTATTCAATAAAACCTTGGAAATTATCTCAAAACGGCCAACGTAGTGTAACTTTAAGAATTCGAAACTGGAATTGTAAGTCAACTTGTATTAATTAATTATCATCATTTACTTACTACATAAGCATGTGCCAAAAACGTATGAGTAATACCTAATTAATAATTACCAAGGAACTATTATTTAAACTAAGTGGTTATTGTATTAACGTTTTTGTTCTTATAGATTGTGTATCTTCCACTTAATAAAAATAAATTAATTCATTAATTCACTGACAGACGGCGCACAGCCTAAACCGCTAGGTGTAGAAGCATGAAATTTTGCAAAAGGGTTCCATAACTAAAGCATTACGGAAGGGAGTTTTCGAAAATTCAACCCCCAAAAGGGATTAGAAAGTAGAATGAAAGTTTGTGACGAAGTTCGTAATTTTTGCCGATGGATAATCCCGTCGGGCACACAGCTTGTATTATATAATTAATTACCTACACAATAATATATTATTTAACAATAATAATATTGGTAATTAGAATTACAGTAGTCACCATCAACTCTGTTATTAAGGAAACACTTAATTCTTTCGCCGACAATATTACAAGATATCGGCAGACGTTTACCAAGTCGTCTACTTTAATACATACCTATGTAAAAGCTTCAATTTTGATAATTATGTAATGATAAAAATTGAATTTTCGGTCTTTTGATACAAAAATATCAAGTGATAATCATAGAAAGGAATTTGATTAAGAGGGATTTAGTAAATTTTAAATCGATTTGAATACAAAATAAAATATAACAATGATAAAACATTACTGAAAACCGTGACTGAAAATTTTATTAGGACATGACGTAAAAAAACTATAGCAAAATAGGTACTGAACACTGAATTGACGGAGGCAATTGAGGTTTTGAGGTGTGCGAAAAAAAAGCATCTTCTCTTATAATATTAGAAGCTCACAAAGAGACTGGTAAAAACGTATCAAACATTCAAGTCACATAGTTATTTAAATACTATGGGTAATATGAACTATTTAAATAGGTACTTGATATCAAAGCTAGTGTTGCAATTGCTAAGCCATTGCTCGGCGAAGCTCGGCGACGATTGAGATTTTACAGTTTTAAACTGAGTTTCGCCTAGCTAGCGTCTATTTCTGTCCTAGAGTGAGTGCTGGTGCACATTTGTTATTGATTATGTAGCCCTCACTTTTTATTAAAATTAATAATTTATTTCAATGCAGCTAAACCAAACCTCACGTACCTGCTTTTAATTTATTGATCAGAATTCAACTGACGAAATCATAATTATTTAATAGGAATTAACAAAAAAAACATTACCTGGTATTTAATAATAATTCGAGCGAAATTGATACTATTTTATTGTTTTATATCAAGTATGCTCAACGTGCATTTCTTTCCAATGAACAAATGTACAGACGACAGCAGGTCAAGCTACCCGGAACTGTCAAATTTCCCCAATCAACCTTGAACCTTAATGCTTCAGCGATAAAGTTGAAAATCTATTAAAGAAATTTGACAGACTGTAGTAGCTTGTGTGCTGACCGTCTGTACAAGATAAACTATTAAAAAAACACGAAGATATCGTCAGGGTATGATAAATAAGGAAAGGAAAGTCCATCAGAATAACACATCGACAATACTTGTTTCAATAGGATACAAGTTATGCCTCAAGCAGGGTACTGTGTTTTCATAATAAATTGTGAAGGAATTTATAAATTGTAGGGTTGTGGGCGATAGAACGATGTTGCTTCATGCTCGGTACTGACCAATGTGACCAAGTTATTGAATCTTTATAGTTAGGTAGGTAGGTACCCTCTAGCAGGATGGGCCATGATGAAAGGTAACAGGGAGGTTTCATTTAACCTGATTAGATTATAAATCGTCCTTAAAAGATTTTTGCTATTATTACTTATTACCTACTGGAATAACTTGACAAGAAGTAACGCAACTAGTAGCCACAGCTCACAGCTGTGTAAACTGCAGTGTTCAGTACAGTTGGAGGCTATAGGTAGAATAGGTACAGGATAAAGTAATATCGTATGTAGTCTGAAATTTAACATTTCTGTTCACGGGGCAAATAAAATAGATACTTTACCTTACGTAACATTTGCATACTTTAAGATAAACCCAAAGCGAGTGTTTCAATGGCGGGATTGTAACGGAAATGGACTTCAAAATATAGAATTTTACATCAACGACCTTCGTTCGACAGTAGAAACCAACGGCATTATTCCTAAAATGCATAGAAATGCAGAGTACCAGTGAGACATTTGTTAATTCTACGAATAAACTCGAGCTTGATAAATGATCCTTTGCTAAGCTGCCACTCAACTACGCGCACCAACTTCGGGACAGTGTTTCCAAATCATTTTACAGACCTAGGCTAAAATGTTGTTGTCATTGAATAAATGTGTAGTGATTTAAATGTCTGTTGTATCGATGTTTGAATATTTTAAAATATCGTACCCGATTCATGAATTTTAAATGAGATATTTCTAGTTATAATTCAGTAAAGTGTACATACAGTTCGATTTTGCGTAACCACATACTTACATGGATAATATTATGTTTAGAAATACGCATATTCCATAGGTTTTAACACTATTGTATTGCAACATAATTATATTATTATCTAGTAATAGTAATTTGATGTAGATATACGTAAAAGTTAAAGCTTATTTCGACTACCTGTTATGCATCAGTTACATCAGTACGATTTAGGTCTTTATAAAATAAACGGTTTAATTAAGTATACAACATAATTGATATGTTTTCCATTTCTCTGCAATTTGTAGATAGGTAGGTACATAATAATTACTCACTTTCATCATAATATTATTATTACCTTCAAAGGTAATAAATGTTTCACATTTCGTGTTTACCCCTGTTGTTACGCTATAACAAAAGTTGGCAAGCTAGGTAGGTGCTATGCTGACACAAAGTTTTTAAGCACACAATTACGTAGAAGTAGTGCACCACGGCTTTAAAATTTTCTGTTTTGCAATGTGGGCAAGCATAACAAGTCCGTCAGATAGCGTTTATTATTGACTGAACGATTTACCGTAGTTTATAGGCCCAAGGCCAAACAGTTTATGCAAAAATCGGACCTACTTATATTGAATAATATTATACTTACCTACATAATATTTTTTTTATGACGCGGGGAACCAATACTGTTGTATTTTCTACTAAAACGAATTAAAAAAAAAACGGCTTACTTATTTACATTTAGTATTTTTCTCAAACAGTAACTATACAGTGTCTTTATAAAGTGCACATATTAAAAAGGGTGAAAATATAAACAATTTTTACGACAGAAAAAATGTCAAAAAAAAAACTTAAAAAAAGAAATTAAATTTTTTATGGACTTTTAATTTTTTTTTACTCTCGTCTTGGTACCCCATGCAAACAAACTGTTACTTATTATTTTTGTTTTGTTTTATTATTAATTTTTTTTTTGTTTTAATATCACATTTAGTTTAAAAGTAGTAACTGTTTGCATGGGGTACCAAAACGAGAGTAAAAAAAAAAGTCCATAATTCTTTTATATTTTTTTTTAGATGTTTTTTGACATTTTTTCCGTCGATAAAATTGTTTATATTTTCACCCTTTTTAATATGTACACTTTATAAAGACTCACACTGTATTGTCTGTGTACGTAAAATTATCAATTTTTTTTTTTTTTTGTCGAAAGTCTATAGCATTATATACATGGGTGGTAATACCATCTCTGTGTACCTACTACTTATAGGATGCATAATATGAATGGTTATCTACTTGATTTGCTATTGAAATGCACAACGATCTCGTCGTTGGGTGCATTTACAAAATGTAAGTCTGACTTTTTACAAGCTCCTAATGTAACAGAGTGGACTCTATGAAATATAAATTAACGGTATATCGAATTTATTATAAACATTCATGGCCTCTAACTTACACCGTCTATGACTATTACATAGAAGTAGTGTTTTTTTTTTAATATAACCTATTACTATAGTATGTATGTATCAGGTTTCAGGGAATTATACTATATGTTTCAACTAATGACCCTTGCCGCGATTATTGACACGTCAAAATTTCTATTAATTAATTTATAAAGTAACTTCTTGCCTGCCATGTGCGATGTTTTGGACAAATAAATACCTTGTATTGTCTCGTATGGTACGGTGTTTATTAATTCAAGGGGTAGTCTTTGCTGTTAAACTCGTTATTCAACGGTGTCTAGTTAAATAAGAATAATGTAAATATTATGTTATTTTTTTCAAATTATGTTCTGCGTAATATAAATGTTAATTGATTATTATGATAAAACAAGATGACAAAAAAGAACATCTAAGCCAGATTCGAAGAGCCAACCAATGTTCAAAGTTCTTTTTTTATTTGGCTCCTAGAATTACATAAAATAGTCTCAATATTATAAAATGGTTCCTCATAATTTATTTATTTTATCGCATTATATTTCACGGTGTAATACGAAATGTTCTATAAGAACTACATAGCAGCTATTCAATTTAAAATAAGCCTTCTAAAATAGGCCCAAAAGTGCTTTTGCGAGGAATTTATTGAGGAGCAATTCAAGCAAACAAATAAAAGAATGGTAAATTAAAATCTTTCTCAAAAAGAACCTATTTCCAGTTTGTCTGTTATCATCACAAAATGTTATCATGACGCAATCATAAAAAAACTAAAGTAATAATTACACTTTTTAATTTTACGTTTATTTCGCTTGTAGCCGCTGGTGGGTATTGTTATTTCGGGTAGATTTTTTTGTAAATAAATTATGTAGGTAGTTAAAATGAATGGCTATAAGGGTTGTGAAATTCTAGATAGAAAGAACTTTTGGAAATTTTGAATGAAGTCAAGTGTATACATACAAAACGAATTATTCAGAACGTAAGTTTGTTAAGATTTTAGGAGGAAGATATTGTCTGTGCTATGATCTGAGGTATGCATCCCAAATATTGGTAAATCCAATAATTGTAAATATATTTTTGTACATAAACGTGAGTCTATTGTATTTAAATTTAGTTGAAGTGATATTACTATCTGTGTATGTTATCTTGAACAAAATTTTTGTGAAGGGGTGCGTTATACACTGAATAATCTTTACTTGTTTTTGTGTAAGAATGAATTAAATGTTACATTGATATTATTGATGTATTAAAGAATAATAAAAATTACTTCATGTTTTATTACCTTTTACCCATGTCTTTTGACACGTGGTCCCTCCCGTAGTCCCTGGAAGGTACCACGGAGATTTTCTTTACCCGTGGTCCCTCCGAGAAATACAGTGCTGCCTCTAACCTTAGTCGTGTGCGACCCGTGGTCCCTCCCGTAGTCCCTGGAAGGTACCACGGGTCAAACACGACTTCGTTAGCGTTTCCTCCCTAATTGCCTTTACAAAAGTTCAGTTTTGACAATTTTTTTCTTTTATTTCCCGTTTTTTTCCAAAGAGTTACAATCTTAATTCAACACGTCGTTGTTTTGACGTATATAACATCTACTTCTGTAGGTATATTAGTTTAGTAGGAGCCATTACAATCCAAGGAAGCCCGTGAAATTCAAATTTTCTTATGTTTTTGCAATTTACAGAATACTAGCTTTTGCCCGCGACTTCGTTCGCGTGGAATAGTGACTTCACCAATAGATGACACCGACTCTTGACCAATAGATGGCGCTGTATGTCCGGAATAAATTTTATTTTTTATTTTATTTTTTATTTTTTGTAATAAAAACTATCCTATGTCCATTCTCAAGTTCCAAACTATGTCTGTACCAAATTTCACACAAATCGGTTCAGTAGTTTAGGCGTGAAGCAAAGACAGACAGACAGACAGAGTTACTTTCGCATTTATAATATTAGTTTGGATGATTCGCGAGCGTAACATATATTATGACTACAGAATTATAATCATTAAAATCATCAATACAACCCGCTAAGTCCATATAATCCTATTGAATAACGTTTTCATGAAATAGCAATTTCTTTTTTTTTCTTTATCTTATTTAATTCTCCCTAAAAAGGAAAATATCAGTAGCTATGCTGAGATCTTCGGTTCGAATGACAATTAGGACGTGCATCTCAGTCACACTTGTGAGTTGTGACGCAGCTGGCAGGTCTGCGAGTTGGACGAAATTATCTGCTCGTCGCGTCGTCGCGAGTTGGGCATGGACAATTCGGTCAGTGACACTACAATGTATGCAATTTTGAAGTTGAGGAAGGCTGGGTGGTTGGCAATTTCTCCGAAAATCCTAGTCAATTCAATATATGCCTGTGCCTGGCTGGCAAAGGTTGCTATGTAATAGTCATTAATTTGGTGGTTTACCTTCGATGCTCCTTGGGACAGCCTCAGATGCAACCTCAGTATAAGCCGGTAATTTTGTGGCTTAAATTAAAATTACTTACCTATATAATATTTTTGATGTTCTACTCATAGATATCCGTGGTTCTACTCCATATTTTGACCTTAGATTCTTTGAAGTGAAGCTAGTTGGCTCGGTATTAATCGGAAGCGGCATCGTTACGTCACTGCGATTTAGGCCAAGCGCGGAATGTTCCGGCGAATGGCGCGACGGCACGGTCAGGGCCCGCTTGTCCCTGACCACGGTCAACGGCATCGTTTGAAGGTGCCCTCCGAAACTGAATACGCTCGCACACAATGCCAGCATCGTAACGGAGTAGGTAAGTTCAATAATATTATATACGTAGACAGACGCAAACAATTTTTTTACGCGCTGCTATGCTAGTATGCAACGTTAGAATATACCTATAAGCTGGTTAGTCATCTCATTGCATCGACCATATCCCTTCTATTTCCATTGTCTATGTCTTTCTTACGTAATGCACCTAAGGGTATTTATAAATAAATGAAATAATCTTTAAGCTACACAATAATTATAATTCAAATTGCTATGCTGATACTTTATCAATGCGTCGCGGCGTCGCGCGTCGTGTGCATTCTAGATAAGCATAGTGCAGATATATTGTGTAGGCAACTGTATGAGTTTGTTATAAGTATATAATATACAAAAGTAGATAAGGGGAGTGGCGGGTGTGCGCCTGTGCCGGTGTCGGCGGCGGCGGCGGGCGGCGAGGTTTATCTCGTCATTAGGCGTTAAGGTGACATTGCTCGGTCGTCGACCTGATTTACTTTTATTCCTGTTTGGGCTTCGTGATCGTCTCACTTTTTATGCATCGCTCCTATGTAAGTATAGTATTCGCAGATTCTATCGTCTTGGAATTTTGCCAACAAGCGAGTCAGACTTACGAGGTATACAAATCACTAGTTGAACGTATCTATATTAAGCTTCTGAAGTTATTATTACCTAGTTAATAACGCTATTAGATTTGCATTCGGAATTGCTGTGTAGAGACGAAAAAACACTTCTTACCTTATAGCTTCTTACACTCGCTCATAGTTTATTTTGGCGGGAATCCAATGGATATTTTTATTTCTGCATTCAAGATTCGCACATGAAAGTACGGCCACAATAGGTACTTCAGTTTAATTGCTAGATGACGCAATTACCGATTGATTGGAACCTTCACATAATTATGAGTACCTAGCTACTATTTGGAATACCTTTATAGGTATTAAGTACCTACATAATTATCCGTCTCCATTTTAGTCAGCCCGCCACAGCAGCTAATTAATTACCTAGTACTCTGAGGAATCGGAATCGAATACGATACTTTCAAACCTGAGTCCGAACGCTGAAAGGAGCTTCTAAAAAAATAAATGTATGATCTTCTGATCACTGATCAGGATCTGTTACGATCATTTTGGCTCAATTAAATGATCAACTTGTATCTATCCCAAATAAGGTCGGTTTTCCTCAGGGAAGTGTACTAGGCCTTTTTTTATCTTCCTTGTTTCCATAAATATAATTCCTCAAGTGACATCATATGAATCATATCAATGCATTCTATTTGCAGACGATATTTCGGTTATAGTATCGAAAAATTCAGATGGCAATTACGTTAATTGAATACCTACAATCGAATCAATAATGAACTACCTGGTTAAAGGATTAGGTAAGTATCTAAAATTTATTTTTTATAAAACTTAAAATACTCCCGACTTCATCTATAAAAAGAAAAACACTAGAATTGAAGAAGACCTTTATACAAAAATTTTACGTAGGTACGGTATTACATTAGATAGACACTTTTATTGGACTTGTTTTCGCACTCAAAAAGCTTGAGACGTTATCAAGTCACAAAACTGCTATGGTTGCGTAACATGGCTACGTCAAGTCAGTTCTTAGATGCGGGATTCGGGCAGGTTGCCCGTCGATATCCCTGCCAACCTGTATAAGGTTGGCAGGGATATCGACGGGCAACCTGTTACCATAGATTCCGTGTCCATCTTACCACTGTATGAGCGCAGACGCATTGCAGATATGACGTACTTATTTAAAATCGCAAATGGTACTGTATATTGCCCTGAGCTGTTAGGCAGTTTAGGAAATTAGGATTAGAAAAATGTTTCGCAAACCCAGCTTGTTGTATGTCCCTCATTCGAAGTCCGCGTACATGCAAAATTCGTTTCTAATCCGTGCGAGCAGAAGTTATAATAAACTGTGGGATAATTGCGTAAAACACTAACAGTAGCAATGGGTTTCATTTTGACAGTGCAACAACATTCATTGCGTTATTTACGTTGTTGAGCAGACAAATTTTTCGAACATATGAAGCAATGGAATAGCAATATCCTTCAAAATGATTCAGATTGAGATGTGAATATGATTTGGACATTTTCAATATCAGTGTTTTTAAGCATTTGTTGGTGAAAAGCTTGTTTACGGAAAGTAATTGTTTGCGTTTAAATGATTTTTAGTTTGTATTATTCGATCGTGTGCTTTTATATCCTAATTTATGTTATAGGTATTTTGTACCGACCTTTTTTGTTGCGTTTTTGTTTTAAGTGTTTATCAGTGGCAACTTGCAAACGACCTTCAAATTGCATGTTGTTTAGTTTCAAGAACACTGTTTATATTAGTAAGTTTCCCGAGCAGAATAAAATAAAATAAATGAATTCATAAGCAACCTTCAAAATAATTACCTAAGTTATCAAACCTAAGGTAAGTATATAAATTAACATCAATACACATGATCACTAGTAGGTAATTTTTGAAATATAATTTAATTTTAAAGTACTTAATAGGTTGGGGAAAAAGTTTCTTCGCATTGTTTAAGAAAATTCAAAACATTTTTTACTAGACTTAGTTTATTTAAGTACATTTAACTAAAGTATGTAGGTACCATTTTGTTCGATAACTTTTTGCCATCTTCTAGGTAGGGACATGATCCCATTGCTATAGAAATGTTGGGACTTCTGATCAAAATACCGCGACAAGTGGTTTTGGCAGTCCTCTCGTGATGTTAACCTGACACTGCCTAAAGAATTCTGAAGAGACCGAAACAGGTGGAAATCTGAAGGTGCAAGGTCAGGACTATACGGCGGATGCATTAACACCGCCCAGCCAAACTCTCTTAATTTTTGCTGAGTGGCTAAAGATGTGTGAGGTCTAGCGTTATCATGATGAAAAACCACACCCCTTCTGTTGATTAATTCCGGCCGCTTTCTCTCAACTTCTTGCTTTAATCTCATCAATTGTTCGCAGAAGAGTTCAGAATCGATGGTCCTGCCTGGTGGTAACAGCTCAAATATCGAGCTTTTTTGTGTATTTGTGTATCCAGTTTTTTTCAAATGCGCCAAAACTGTTTTGTGGTCAATTCCCAGTTCTTCAGCTACGTCGTAACTACTGATATGCCGATCTTGCTCCACTTTTTCAAAAATGGCATCCTTTTTTATCCGTAATAGGGCGACCAGAGCGACGTGCATTTTTGACATCAAAATTTCCGGATTGAAAACGCTTTTTTTTTTTTTTTTTTTGAGGATGGGAAATTGACTAAAACCCACCCGTGTTCCTTCCTTAGCCCTTTATGTTCCAGGGCAGCGGTAAACCCTTTCGGATGGTCCCGCTACCCTGGCAGGCTTCGGCCCTATGGGGCCCCGTCTCTTTTGCTGACATCTCTTTGAGGCGCGCGTGGAACACGTACACGCCGTGGATTGAAAACGCTTAAACCAAATTTGTGCTACTCTCACAGACACTGAACTAGGTCCATAAACATCGCAATTTTTTTTCGCGGCTTGCGTTGCATTTTTACCTTTTTTGTAGTAAAATTTTAAAATGTATCGAATTTCTTCATTAGATTCAATCATCTTGACAGTACGAAAAACAAATGAAAATCACACATTTCCCTAATTTGAATTTGGAATTATGTTCTTTAAAATTTAAACTTTCAACTTTCAATGATACCAAAACCAGCCAGATACAAATAGTATAGCCAAAGAGATTTTATTACAAGTTCATGCATACTATAATGCGAAAAGACTTTTTCCCCAACCTAATATTTTTTATTACATGATCTCAGCAGTAATGAGTGTTTTCTAAATCTAAATTAATGTTATAAAAATTTTAATTTTTTGTATGTTTGTTTACAATGGATAAACTTAACAATACAATACACAATGGTGACAACCATTGTGTGAATACATATAACAGGAATAGACAAGATTTTGACGACGTAAACAGTGCATTCTCAATAGTTTTAGATTGGTTTACGTCAAATAACCTAGTTCAAAATGCCAAGAAATGTGTAAAGTTCGCCTTACCGAATGTTAGAAATCTAGGACCCAACATCGCCTTAGATAAAGAGGTGCTTGAAACTGTAAGCTCGGCAATTTTTTTAGGACTAACAGTAGATGCCAAACTTCAGTGGGGACCTAATTTAACAAGTCTAGCAGGAAGGCTCAGTTCGGCTGCCTACGCCGTCAGGAAAGTAAGACAATACACTGACGTTGATACAGCTCGTTTATTCTATTTTAGTTATTTTCACAGCGTTATTTATTTATTTATTTATTTATTTATCCATTTATTTCAGGCAACAAGGCCCATACAAACACATACAATACAATATTAATATAACTTAAAAATATACTATAAATACATACAACATTATAATATTACACTAAGAACTAACTAACACACACGAAGTGTCTGCGTCGTGTTTCGCTGACTGGTGTCATGTAGCCGGCCACGAAACCGGCGGTACACAACACCCTTCGGCCAGAACTCTTCCTTGAGGAACTTCTCGAGATGATGTGTCGGCACACGCACAACGAACGACTTGAAGTTAGTGTTGTGACGCGACTCCAACTTACGTTGCGACGTGTTGTCCTACGGTATTCTGCTGTGGGGCAAAGCCGCTGATGTACAAAATATATTTGTACTTTCAGAAACGAGCTGTTCGAGCAATTTACCAGCTAGGTGCCAGAGTTTCTCTTAGATATTTTTTTAAAGATATTGGTATTCTCACGGTTTCATCACAATTCATCTTCGCCAACATCTTATATATTAAGCAAAATTTACACTTGTACACTAAAAACAATTATATTCACAGTGTTAACACTAGAAATAAGGAAAAACTACGTGCCCCCTTTCACCGGCTTCATAAGGTTCATAACTCATTTGTTGGGCTTGGTATAACCTTTTATAACAAGATACCCTCTTCTTTGCTAGACTTGCTTTTTAATGCGTTTAAAGCTCAAGTAAAATCCAACCTTTGTTCAAAGGCTTACTATTCCATCAACGACTACTTACACGATAAGAATAGTTGGTCACTATAATTAACTGAAGACAATATTCATGTTCTTTCTCCAGAATTAGCTTACTGACAGGTTATTGTTATTAGTATTAACTTATTTATTTATTTTACTTCGATGGTCCTAGTTTATCAACTGTGACTTCAAGTGACAGCTATGTGACCAGAACCCAGCTATGCATAAATACGTAAGCTGTCACGCCCTTTATGCCTGGAGGCTTTTATTAAGGTAGTAAGTTTTTATTTACATTTTAATTAATTATTTTTTAGCTTGAGTACGTATACATAGTTTTTATAATATTTGTTGGTATATTGGCGTGGCTAGCTGACATATGGCAAATAATTTAATTTTATGTTCTGTGTCTTGTAATGTTAATTACTTAACACATAGTATTGTATACAATCAAGTTAAAATTGTTTAAAAAATACAGTGATATCCATGATATAAATACTAGGAACAAACACAAATTTGTTCTACCTACAACAAGGCTCAAGAAAATAGGTGGCTCGTTCAGATGCCAATGTATACGCTTTTACAATAAAGTTCCAAGCCCCGTTCAAGATCTAAGCCTTAATAAATTCAAATCATTCATTAAACGTAAGTTGTGCCAGAAAGCATTTTATACCGTTAAGGCTTATATCGAGGACAAAAAGGCTTGGGATTAAGCTGCTTCCAATTTTTACATATTGAATGTGTTTATTTTTTTTTATTTTTGTTTGGTTGTTGTTTTTTGTTTTTTTTTTATATACACTTTGACATTGATGAATTTGATACATACTATGACATTTGCTTACTTTGTAAAGTATTCTATTATTTTAATTATTGTGAATGTGAAGACTATGTGGGTCATTGTATTTATATTATTTTTCTCTCTGTTCTCTTAGTTTTTGTCATGGTCTGGCAGTTTGAGTAATTAATGTGGCCTACCCAAATGTCCTTTCTTTGGTATTGTTCGTCGGATCGTTGAGCTCCTTAAGTTTTGAGTTGAGCTGCACGATTTCTGACAAATGCGTGCACTGACTGGACAGGTCCTCTCAAACTGTTTGGTTCTTTCTTCAAAAAAACCATCTCAGACATAAATCTACATGGTCTTCCCATGATCTGACCAAGATTATGTCTGGACTTTAAAAGAGACTGTGACGTCTGAGTTTGTTTCGGCCTTTCTTCTCAGACTAGTCAGATAGGA
Source organism: Apamea sordens (assembly GCA_945859715.1). Taxonomy (NCBI): domain Eukaryota; kingdom Metazoa; phylum Arthropoda; class Insecta; order Lepidoptera; family Noctuidae; genus Apamea; species Apamea sordens. The sequence goes on along the minus strand of OX243998.1, from coordinate 12,125,758 downwards.
AACGCCGATCTCATCTAGTTTTAAAATATGATTGACGTGTAAAAGTGTTTGTAAAAACCTACTTACAAAAATAAAATCATTTATCATTTATCATAAGTATCAAGTATTTCCTAACTGAACAGACAGCTGTGCTGCTGGGGAGTTTGTTGCGCCACTTCTTCTTCCCAGCGATAGCACTAGGAAGTGGTGAAGGGCGGGCGTTTTTGGTGGACTGTCATTTGTAATTTTGACGTTCGAAAAGTGCTGATTCTCAGCCTAATTTGAATAAATGACTTTTGTTTTTGATTTTGTGGATCGCCCGGAGGACATGCACAACCCCACATCTGTTGGACAAAATTGACCATATCATTCGCAGCACATTAACAACCATTTTAAATGTGGCCTTGGACGACCGAGCGTGGTTTCAAGCCACACTACCCATCCGTTTTGGTGGCGTCGGCATCCGCAAAATTACCAATATTATCTTACCGGCGTTCCTGTCCTCTGTCCACAGTACCGAAAAGTTGACCGGGAAAATTTTAGCCGCCTGCCTGGTTAACTCTGAAGTGCCTTGCTTGACCGACGCGGTGAACGCCTGGAAAGCGGCTTGCCCAGATACAGATCGGCGCGTAAACCCATCTTCCCAGAGACAGTAGGATGAGCCGCTCTGCAGGTTGGTAGCGAATAATCTTATCAATACGTCCACCAATACTGCTGAGCGTGCCCGCCTGCTGGCTGTGGGTGAGTGGGATTCGGGGCTCTGCGACTTCAAGCACTCCCAACTTAGGCACCATGCTGGGTGACACCACCTTCCGGCTCGCTACCTGTCTGCGTTTGGGCGCTCCTTGTGGGGCTCCGCATCGCTATCAGTGCGGTGAAGCTATCGACTGCCTCGGACACCATGGCCTATCCGGGATGCAACTTGTATCGACACCCTTGCGCCATTCCATCTTCCTAGCACGGTGGGCTGTGCTGGAGCGGCTGCTGCTGGTGCAGAAAACCTCAAACGGCGTAAATATTCCTACCTGATTGGGAGTTATATGGTTAGTGGTTAGTTGGTTTTATATACATATTTATGTTCTGTAATTTGTATGGTGTACAATAAAGAGTATTCTATTCTATTCTATATGTTCGAGCCGTTTGGGGTTGAAACACTAGGGCCATGGGGTCTGAGTGCCCACTTGGTTTTTCGAGATATCGCCAAGCGGTTAGTCGACTCTTCACATGACCAGAGGGCTGGCCTGTTTCTTGGCCAAAGAATTAGCATCGTCATACAACGTAGCAATGCTGCCAGCCTTTTAGACACTGTTCCTGTTGACAGCGATGCGGACGAATTTTTTGATGCCCTATGATTATTTTTTTTTATTTTTTCACATGTAGGTAAGTACATATTATCACTATTTTAAATGTCAGCTTATACAGGCTGTTAGTGTGAACAGTGGCAATAGATTCTAAAACCGTTGAAAAAATATGACCCTATTTTTTTCTAAGTTTTTCTTCTAATATCCCGAAAAATAAAAAATCATAGTCACATTACTGTTAGGCCTCTGCCCCGCATGTACCGGGGCCGCGCCGCCGCTGGCGGGCGCGCGGCGGCCGGGGGACACCCCGGCCGCTTCGTGCGTTATCGTCGGGTGCGGTCACTTCGCGTAAAATTTCGGAATTAGAAAACTGTAAAATTCGCAAAAAAAAATTGCGACACATTTAAAACTTTTGTAATATTTTTTTATTTAAGATTATCTATCCGTCCTTTGAAAGTTGCCACTGTTCACCCTTCCACCCTGTATAATGTAAATATCTGTACTAATAATAAAAATAAAATTGGACATTTAAATCTTTTGTGTTTGCATTTTTTATTATATATTACACCGGTCAAATTAATATCTGGGTTTAAAAAACGAACTTTAGTTACCTACAATTATATTTTTGTAAACTAGAAACGCTAAATAATAAAAATTGGCGCAGTGCTATTTGTTTATAATTTTATTTTAAGATGTTTTATGCATGCTGAAACAAGTAAAATACGCGGAGCTATTTATATTTAAGTATGTACATACCTACCTACCATATTTTATACAAAATAAAGATATTCAGTTATATGCTATTCAAGATCGTTAAATATTAATTTCGGTTGACCGACTATCTAAACTACCTGACAAGATTAACCTACCTATATGGGTGGTAGTGGAGCCGTATGTTGCTCGGAGATAACAATAGATACATGTTACTAATTAGTTAAGTTTTGGAGTTATAGCTATAAAACTTTTTTGCAAAAAAAATCAACCGACTTCCAAAAACGACACTACAAAGTGAAAAATAACTTTAATTTCGGAAGTCGGTGTCGTTGGGTTCACACTTTCGTTGTTTGCCACCGACTTCCGAAATTAAAGTTATTTTTCACTTTGTAGTGTCGTTTTTGGAAGTCGGTTGATTTTTTTTGCAAAAAAGTTTTTATTTTTCACTTTTAAGTTGTAATTTTTACCAGTAATTTTGGTTTAAAAACCAAACTACTGAACCGTTTTTGATGAAATTTCTATGGGACCATTTGGGAAGTATACCCTTTCCAACAAAAAAAGAATTTTTCAAATCGGTTGGCAAGCGAAAGAGTTAAGCGCGAACGAACATAAAAAAAAAAAAAAAAATACAAATATCCGAATTGAGAACCTCCTCCTTTTTTAGAAGTCGGTTAAGAACCTCCTCCTTTTTTAGAAGTCGGTTAAAAAAGAAGTTGAGACTTGTAAGGAACCTTTGTTGTCAATCCAGGAAGGATACACCTATGTCACCTATGTGCTTTTAAAATAATAGTTTGATTAAGGTAACCCGCGGGGTAATTGCCAGTGCAGTCCAGGGGGTCTATCCGAAGTAGTATCGGCCGAATGTTCGGCCGTTTCCTGCTACGAAGTTATTATTTGGTTCGGTCGGTTCCGATCCTACACTCCTACACTCTTTCGAATATTGACAATGGTCCCGACCCAACTGAGCCGATCCGAAACAGTGGTTTCTATGAACAAAGTTTACGGCAAATAGTGCTATTTAAGGACAGTGATCTCTGTCAACAGTGCTTCCTATGTACCGAGATGTCTACGAACGATGTTTTCTATCAACAAAGTTTTCAGCGAAACGTGCTGTCTAGGAATAGAGATTTCTATGAGCTCTGATTTCTGTGTGTAGCCATATCGAACAAGCGTGTTTCTATCTTACGTTCCACGCTCCACTATTCCTATGCGTTATTCTTGTTATATTAATATCTATTCATTAATCTTCAAGATAACTAATTGCGGGTAAAGTTGTGTGTGTTGATAGATTTTAATTTATTACGATAGTATCCAGTTAGCAATTAAAATAAATCAGTGTAATACACTGGCCTGCAAAACTAAGTACTACAATTTAAAAATTTCAATTTTTTCTATGCTATAGAAGTTAGAGATTTAAAATAAAAAAACGATTTATAGCAAACTTTATCAGCTTTCTTTGAAACTAGTAAATTATACATTAGTAACAGTTTTAACTAACCCGCGATGGTTTGTGTGTGGTATGTTTCATTATTTCATTTGTATCTGTTTTTGTTTTTTGATTAATAAAAAAAACAAACAATAAAAATAGCCATTTTTAGCTTATTGTCAAAAAACTCAACTAACATTAATTTATAAGTATGTTTTACATGTTATTTAATTTTTAATAACTGGTATTGCCTCTTCAGGCACTGACTACTATTCTCCCATTCTTCAATCAGGGCCGGTTTTAGTGCCCTGACCCGGTAGGTGGTGGTCTGTGGCTTCTGTCTAGCCTCCCTAGCTCATCACAGGCGTGCTCAATCGGGTTGAGATCAGGACTTCTTGATGGCGAAGCCATCACGCTGATACTAACCTCCTGAATATACTCTTGCACGACCTGAGCCGTGTGTGGCCGGGCATTATCATGCATTAGCATCGATCCATCACCCATATATTTGCTAAATACGGCCCTGCATACTCGTTGACAATCTCTTGGGCATATCTTTCCCCAATCAGAGTGCCATTTTCTATGGCCACTAACTCTGTGCGACCTTCTGAAAATATGCTAGCCCATACATGTACACTGCCTGCACCGTACTGGACTCTTTCTGAGAAGCAGTCTGGAAGGTATTGCTCACCAGGCCGCCTGTAGACACTTCGCCTTCCATCAGAAGTGTAAAGTGAGAATCGAGACTCATCTGTGAACAAAATTCTTGACCACTCTTCTTCATCCCACTGTAGTACCTATGTATTCACGGGCGTATCGCAGTCTCGCTACTCGATGCTCTCTCTCGAGTTTGGGGCCAGTCGCTGGTCTTCGGGGTTTCAGAGTTGCTTCAGCAAGTCTTCTTCTCACTGTACTATCACTAATGTAGTCCCTTCGAGTCTGAAGAAGCTTTTGCTGGACTTCAACTGCATTAAGGTTGCGATTTCTCAACATAGTGGAAACAATATTACGGTCTTCTTGGGCACTAGTACACCTGGGTCTGCCATTACAAGGTCTCCTCAGATGGTTTCCAGTGTCTTCATACCTTGGCTTTCACCTTCTGGAACGTTCGTAACGTCACACCCACCATTTTTTTTTTAATACGTTGCCCCACTAGGAATTACTCCTGTATCGTGGGGGCGTTTACAAACATTTAAACTCACATACACAAACAGCTAGACCCGGAACAACTACCTGTAGGCAATACAAATATTTGTTCCGTGCGGGAATCGAACTCGCGACACGCAGCGCAGCAGTCGATCGCTTAGCCACTGCGCCAACCGTGTCGCCATTCTTGCAGTACGACGCATACTGATGCCTAGTTAAAGAAAAGTCATGATCCTAGCACATTCTTCAGGTGAAAGAGGTATGATAAATACAATTTATGTGCTGTTGTCTAACTTAGCTTTTGTAACAAGACTCATCGATCAAGAAAAAATTTGAAAACAAAAACAGAAACAAAAAAATGAATGGTAAAATTGTACTTCGAAACGGATTATTTTTGTTTTTAAAGCTCTTTTCAGCCATTTCTTATAAGATGGTTCTCGACTATGAAGTTTTTATATACAAAATTAAACTCCTCTTCGAGTCCTTTTTATTTCGAAATTATATATCTTGTGTACTTAAAAAGTTATTCCAATTTTAAAAGTGTGATACTTAGTTTTGCAGGCCAGTGAAGATAAGAATATTATCTTGAAAGATCTGAATTTTATTAATTTACTGATTAGTCAAAGTCAAAGGAGAATTCAACCGATCTATTCTGTAAAAAAATCTTTCATTTTGACAGTTCAACAAGATTCATTGCGTTATTTACGTTTTATGCAGACAATTTTTTCGAACATATGAAGCAATGGATTGGCAATATCCGTGAAAATGATTTAGATTGAGATTGATGGTGTGTTACGCAATTAGGATGCAGGTGGAATGACAGCATTTTTGACAGTTCACTTTCTTTATCTTTTGGACGATGTTGCGTGCGTCTTCTATTCCGTGGTCTTTCCTTTACATATATTAGATTCTGTTTGTGAAGTGCTGCCGAACTCCGTCTTTGTCCAGTACCTAATTTAACAGCTTAATTGTATTAATAACGATTTGATTAACTGATAATTGTATACCGAAAATGAAAAAAAATCACTAACCAAAGGTTACTGACCTGTTAGAGACAAAAATAGTTGTCTGTGTTCCCAATCAGTGTGTATGACCTTTGGCTATTTGTTTTGGGTTATTATTGGCTATTTACTATCCATTAGCGCATTGACTAGCACGGCTGGCGCAGTGGTTAAGCGATTGACAGCTGCGCTGCGTGTCGCGGGTTCGATTCCCGCACGGAACAAATATTTGTATGACCTACAAGTAGTTGTTCCGGGTCTGGCTGTTTGTGTATGTGAGTTTAAATGTTTGTAAGCGCGCCCACGATACAGGAGAAATTCATAGCGTGGGGCAACGTTAAAAAAAAAATCTTCTATTCCAAACATATCGACGAAATCTTCTCCCATTCATTCAGGAGGAATTGCCACTGTATTCTGTGGGTGTAATGATCAGCAACGAATTTACGCCTAGGCGCACAAGACTCCGGCCTAAGTGCTCAGCCAGCCTAGCCCCCGACCTGCGACCAGGTAGCTTGCCTGCCTGACGGCTGGCGGACCGGCTGCATAGCAAATACTACAGGTCATTATTAAAATGCTTTGCTCATATAATATCATGGTACCTACCTACTTATAGCACCCGTATTAAGAATTATTTTATTAAACTGACCTCGTCGAGGCGAGATGCTAAAAATTTTCGAGCTCGGTTCGCTGGCTGCTGCATCATAGTTTCTCCCAACTCCTAAAAGAAACCCAACCCACCTCGGAGAGATATAATCTAAAATAAAAAAAAATCTAAAATCTTCGAGATCGCATCGCTCGATTCGCTCGCTATTGCATCTTAGTTACTCTTAATTCTTAAACTTTCTTGTATAAGTCGACAAAGTAACTCCTATTACTGTATGAATAATAGTGAAAAGAAACCTAAACTAGCCTATGCGAGGTGATACATTTTCGAGCTCGCTTCGTTTGCTCTTTCATACAAACTTCTCTTAGAAAGATCACCGTTCCATTCAATCACTCCAGCTAGGTAGGTATTCGAAAAATCAATAATGCAGGTTTTTTACAAAGGTACTATAAATAAGTTGTTTGAAGAAAATAAGTTAGTTCAAGTAGGTAATTTGAGTGTTAAGGAATATGTACAGTCAGCAACAAAAGTCAATTAACACTGTTACTTTTACAAATCATCTAAATTGATACAAAATGATACGATACATTGGTTTTCTCTATTTCATGTAATAGCAAAGAGTTAATTATTCTTAAATATTCTATTACTATATGTTTTTTAAGAATATTTAGCTCAATAATTAAGATTTAAACAACTAAAGTGTTAACCGACTTTTGATGCTGACCGTACCAGGAAAAAAACGTCTTTGTTTAGAAACTTCGATTTATGACGACTGTTGTAGTAAATATGATGAAGTACATAGCATAGACTACATAATTTCTGATGTTTATTGATAGTAAAGTAAATAAATTTGGTTAAAAATTATATTTTCTGTTGCTACTGTTAGTTAGTAATTAGTTTCTGATTTTATTTGCTAAATTTCCAAAATGGCTTCGGGTTGGGGTGGGCCTACAATGTCAATGCCTAGAGGCCCTGGGTCCCTAAGTCCGGATCTGCTAATGATGTTTAAAAACTTAAACTAATGATTAGTAAGACTACCTAGAAGTATAGGAACGATGGTCGAAGACAATATGGGAAGAATAACTAGATATAATTTGAAATAATGGAGCCCAATCCACATGATTGAACCGCCGAAAAAACTGAAAAGCAAAAAATAATAAACCTGTTTTATTTAACCTTAATAACCAAGTTCTTAAACTAAGGTAAGTAAGTATACCTAAATAATTTTGAGTCGGCATCGTTAAATTTGTTATAGTATTTTATTTTTTGTTTTTTTGTTAATAGTATTTTATTTTTATGAAATATTTTTAAATTTACATTACACTCAATTTGTTTCTGACTTGTAATATGTACCAATACTCCTAACTGTGCGACAAAATACTGAGAGCTTTACGGTGCCATACGATTGGGCAGCGCCGATTGATTGAAGAACTGAACACATCAGCTTCAAACTAGAAACTCTGGATCGGAGTGTTCCAGTGATTTCGTTACAAGAAATCTTGAGGAAAGAAGAAACAATTTTAATCATCATTGCATTACTGGACAAAGGTTCCTTCAATCACTCTCCAATCTTCGGCTAGGTGCTCTCATCCAGCTTCTACCAGCCACCCTGCTAAGATTCACGCTCCTCTACCTTGAGCTTAGTTTGAGGGCGGAGTATTTCTTGCCCTTCTTTGGCATGGAAATAATAATTACGTGAACGTAAATTTACAATGGTCTTAAACGAAAGGATTACGACTAATAAAAAATTGTTTTTTTTTTCTTATAAACGATTTGAATTGGCTTTAAACTAGGCGTCCGAGGTTTATTTATTGAACTAATGGTAAACCAATTAAACCAGTTTTTGTGATAAGAAACTTCCTATGTAAATTATTAAGCCTCGAAACCGTTGTATGTTTTACGAAATGAAATTATTTATTCTGTAGGTAAATATAGGGTACTATCGCGGTCTTTTCCGCCTGCTCACTTAAAAAATTTTTTGCCTAAATCCTGCGGCGGCGCCAAACCACGCCCCCTAAAAGTTTTGGCCTATTAGGAAAGCGATAACGCAATTAGTTGCAACCTGCACTGCGCAGCTTAGTGACGTATCACGTGTACTCCTTTTTTTAATTTTACGGACGAACTATTTGACATGGGCGCGCTTACCGGACCTTTTGAATATTGACCATTGAGCTGTTTACTTGAGTAAATTATTTTAATTATTTTCATGGTAAATTGTGTGGTTTTAAAATACCTTAATTTATAAATAAAACTTTATTAACGATGCACAGTGCAAAGTTTATCATGAAAATGTTATCTTGTGTAAGTAATTGAATACTTTCTAGTTTGTTTTACATCAATAAAAGTATTAGATAAATAAATAATAATATAATATATTTATTCAAAAAATTATAAGGCATAAAAATTGGTAGTTTTGCTTAAATTTAACAAACAAACAAAAAAAAATAATAATAATAATAAAAACAAATAATAATAATATTTTTTTTTTATTTTTTTTATTTTTTTTTATTTTTTTTTGCTTGTTTGTTAAATTTAAGCAAAACTGTACTGGTTTTTATGCCTTTTAATTTCTTGAATAAATATATTATATTATTATTTATTTATCTAATACTTTTATTGATGTAAAACAAACTAGAAAGTATTCAATTACTTACACAAGATAACATTTGCATGATAAACTTTGCACTGTGCATCGTTAATAAAGTTTTATTTATAAATTAAGGTATTTTAAAACCACACAATTTACCATGACAATAATTAAAATAATTTAAATAATTAAACGAGGAACAAGCAGAAAAAATATTCAGAGTTTTTAAACTTGAATGAATGACTGACTTATTTGCAAGAATATAGGTAGCTAACATAAGATCGGTTTTACTATATTCGGCATTTCTGCCGTGCAAATATTTAGATTTTACATCTTGGTTATACTTATCACTATATACTTGGTAAAGCAATTACTTATACCTTTATGAGAGTGGTATGTATTACTGCTTTGTTGTAACGGGCGAACTCGGAATACTTTCTCGCTCACACACGCACTATTTGTTTCAATGTTATTGATTATAATTATTTGCAGTGAAATTTACTATTTGAAATTCATAATTTATATTTTTAGCCGTTATAAATTAATTAATGTGCATAATTCAAACACAATGCGAATTTTTATATGAATAAATAAATAAAAATAGTTGGTTTTAATTAAAAAAATGCTTGCCATTGTTGTGTAAAAAGTATTTTGTTGGTTAATAATAACCTACTTAAAATTCCGTGCAAATAAGTAGGTAGTGACTAATTATTAAATAATTCATTTCTAGAAATTTTACAATAAGCCTAAGCCGAACAAAAGAGTCATAAAATTCAATAACCGCAGTGGGCAAAAGTCGGTGGCATCCTTTGATACTTTTGTTATACCTAGCGGGTTTCGGTAATTACATAGAGGTCTTTCTCTCATCACTTATAAGATAAGATAAGAAGCATCTCTTTGTTTGACATTACAATGATGCCCCAGTGCAACTGATAACAAGTCATTTTATGTATCAGTAACATGTGTGTCAGCAACATGTCAGACGAGAGTTTAAATTAATTTATATACAGACTGATTTGTGATATAATAATAATAACCTCGTGAAAGCCGAGAAAGATAAACAAATCAAGTATCTTGACTTGGCTCGCGAGGTTGTCGACATGTGGGATGTGGACTCAGCGATCATTGTTCCGATAGTTGTGACAGCCAATGGCTTAATAGCCAAGATCCTCGACCAACACCTGAGGAGGCTCTCGTTGGGCAACTGTATCAAGGACTTGATTCAGAAAGCGGTACTTCTGGACACGGCTCGCATCGTCAGGAGGTTCCTCTCTCTGGAGCCCTGACCGCCGGTAGCTTGGACCCTGTTCCCGATACCGGTGGGCTACTAATTTTTATATTTTTAAATGTTTTTTTATCCTTTTGTTTATAAAAATATTTAAATATGTATTTTGTAAGTATTTAAATGAAATAAAGGAGATCATAATAATAACGTTTATTTATAAAAATGGTGCAGATTTACAACTGAATGATGAATTGATGACTGAATAAAAATAAATACAAACCATACAAGCACTTTTCTTACCATCAGTACTTTTGCGCCTTCTAGCTATACATGGAGGTAGATATATACGGACCGAGAAAGTTGGGACTAGGGTTTTAGTATGGACGAAACCTGAAAACTGATTTGTTTAGAACTATTTCGTCGTTTGTTGCGGTCGGGTTTTTTGAAACAAGTCAGTTTTTTTTTAATGAAGCCACTTGTTATTAGACTATTTATTCCTTGTAGAGAAACACTGTCCGGCTGTGGATCAGACGCCATGAAGAAGAGGGTGTCTTAGAGGATAGGCCGCGGGCACCACGTCCATATCTGATAACTTCCAACGTATGGTAGACACTATTTCACAAGCGCTATATTCTCAGATGAGAAATGTTTTAAGTCGAGCCAACATTGTCGTCGACACTTGTGGCGCGTGATGAATATACGCTACGAACCTAGAAATAGACTAGTGCAAAACAGTGCACCACGAAGTGATGTGATATGTCATTACATTTCGTGCCGAGTAATATTACATTACACCATCACTTCAAACATCACCCGTGATGATAGGATGTCGCGCCATGCGATAGCACACCATCGCGCGTTCTAATGTAATGCAATGTTCTAGTGTAATAAGACATGGTGTCAAGGAAATATAAACCCTTTTATAATAAAAATAGAGTTCTAAATAACATAATAAGTCACCTGACCGGGCGAAATACGAAATCGCACGCGCCTAGTTCCGGACTTCCGATATAAACCGAACATTGCCGATGCGATGCGTTCGGGAGGGCTCGGTTCGAGCGAGTCTGCGAGTCATGTCACGAGCTACTGCGCTGCTACCGCGCGCGTAATGTTTAGTGTGATGGTGTGATGCTTATTTTAGTCGAGTAATGTGTGATGTTACAGTACGCGCTCGGGTGATATTACGCGTGATGCATCACTCGCATTACTCAAACATGCCTACCTAGAAACGTGATTCCTAATCATGATTCTGGAAGGATATGCGCTAATATGTGGGGCTGGATGAGTGCTGATGGTCCCGGAGAGCTTGTCCATTTCCCAGGGCGAGTAAATAGCGAAACTTACTGCGAACTATTACAAAACGTAATGGTGCCAACTGTGCTCACAGTTTATCCGAGAGAAGAGCTCCCGGAATTTATTTTTATACAGGACATTGTTTTTCTCGTTAAGTTTTTAGCGACTTAATCGCCAACGGCTTATGAAATGAAGGCTAGGCCACACCAACTTCCTAGTTCTAAATTTAAAAAACCCGCGTTCTAACGCGTTCAATTATATGTTCTGAAGGGCATGTCTTGAATTTTTTTATTACCGTACAACCTTATACTGAACTGAAAATTGCAAAAGCCTTAGAAAATTTGAATATTGTTAATTGTGTGTTTTACCTACTTACTATGTCCAATATTTTATGAATATCTTTGTTCAGTTCAGTTAATAAATAAATAAAACTGATAAAACTTCAAAATTGTATTTTACTTTTTAATTAATGCCTAACCGACAATAGGATTTATCAAATCAAATTTCTAATTAGAAAAATAAAGACAAAATGTATTATTAACTCAACGAATTAACGAATAACGAATCCCAGATCTATCTATACTAATATTATAAAGAGGAAAACTTTGTTTGTTTGTTTGTAATGAATAGGCTCAAAAACTACTGAACCGATTTAAAAAATTCTTTCACTATTCGAAAGCTACATTATCCATGAGTAACATAGACTAAATTTTATTTTGGAAAAAAATAGGGTTCCGTAAGATATTTGGGTTTTTCGGACACAAGGTGTAAAAAATCAACCAGAAAAGTTACTTATTTTGCGTACGTTGCCTAAAATATAAAAGATAGAACCATAAAATGTTCAAATTAATTGTAGATCTTATAAATATCTACAAAAAAGTCCGCGACACACTATACCTATCTATGTCGAGTGAGGCACAACAACCATTTTTTTATTTAAAAATCTTGAATTTTTTTTTACTACATTTATACGCATTTATTTTACTCATGCTATTCATCCTTATCAAAATAAATTATTTCATGAGTAAGTACAGTTTATGTAGATAATATTTGGTCCTTGAATGATTAAAATTGGTCGTTTGGTTTTGAAGTTATGGCGAAATTAAAATATTACGATTTCTGCTGCACGGCCCGTTGCGAAGTGGGCGTCACCAAGGCCATGCACGTGCAAGAATACGTTTACAAAATCAAAAATCAAGTCATAATATAACTATTTACATCACATCCATGATCTGTATAGTGTTATAAAGTTTTCATAATTTTCGCAAAGTTTAAAAAAATCATCTTCTTACTTCTATTTATTTAAAAAAAAAATATTATGTATCTTTATGGGTTATTTTGATTTCATTTTTCGCAAAGTTTAAAAAATACATCTTCTATTTACTTAAAAAAAAATATTTTGTATTTTTATGGGTTATTTTGATTTCCTTTTGAGATACGCAATCCTGTCACAAATCCGAAATCTACGCGGATGAAGTCGCGGGCAGAAGCTAGTCCATAATATAATAAATAGGTAATAGCAGTAGTTTGAAAATAAAAATAAATCTCGAACGGCGCGTGCGTCACCGCGTCGACAGTGCAGTCGGCCCGTCTTATCTTTCATTTGTCTATTCAAGGTCAACGGGGCGGGGCTAGAGAGGACTTCTATGTTTTGAGTGCAAGCAAAAATGAACTTAGTGGTGATCAGGCGGAAGTGTCCGTGATAGTACCTATCGGATAGAATCAAAGTGATTTCGATATCCTATATTTACAATATAAATAATTTTATGTCACGTCATATTATAAAAAAATGATAAGCTAGTGTGGTCGGCGTTTCCAATCTGACTACTCTGAGAAGAAAGTCGGAAACAAACTCAGAGGTCACAGTCTCTTTTAAAATCCAGACATATCTAATCTTGGTCAGATCATTTGAAGACCATGTAGATTGCTATCTAAAATGGTCTTTTGAGGTCCAGTCCAGTCAGTGCAAGCATTTGTCAGTAAACGTGTAGCTCAACTCAGAACTTGAGGAGCTGAACGACTCGATGAACAATACCAAAGAAAGGACATTTGGGTAGCCGCATAAAATACTCAAACTGCTAGACCAACATTGATTGTTTACCACGAGAGACCATGGAATATTGACAATGGCTCGAGAAATGAGATAGCTGACGATGAGTAGTCGTACTTGTAATTAAAAGTTTCCATAACATTACAAAGCATTATTAAACTAGGAAAAAAACTAGAACATTACAGAACTTATTGACACGTCGCCGTAGGAACTCATTGCATTTGCAACATTGTTGCATCTATCTACATTCATGAGATTACCATAATAAAACAACCTAGGTACTAGACTAACTTGGAACTAGGAAAAATGATCCCTACGTGTTGAACGGAAAACAGATTTTCCTTCAGTAAAGACTCTGGTATCAAAAACGGTTCTATGGTAGATTACTGGAAATGTAAATTGTTCTGTATTTGAGTACAGTTAGGGTGCAGATTCGCTCGTCTGGTAGTGCCGTTACGCCCACATGAAACTAGCCGAGCACTGAAATCGATGGATGCAGCCGGCTGGGGAGGGCTGCTGGAATGGCCGGGAGACCCGCGCGGTTGCTCAGCAACCAACTCCCCGCGCATGTTATTATATCTACGATGTAAACTCGTTTGATTTTCACATTAAATACTAGGCGATGTTTGAGATAGGTAATGGGGCAATAATCATTTAGAATTTGTCACAAAATCCGACGAGACATTAATAGATTAGAAACTCACTGTGAATTCAGCACGTGATTGAAAGAGGTTAGGCTAGCGAATGATACGATTTTCCCTTAGTTATTCGATCATGTTTGATGGGTTGTTAATCATCCATTTATTGAAGTGTTGTGAAGTGAGTCGGGTACGAGTTGTGTACAGTACTGGTAGCGATTGTTGTCAGCCGAGCCGCCCGCGCCGCCCTCGCCCTTGGCACGCGCTCCAGCCGGTCGATTCTGCAAAAATCTCACCGTGAAAACTCAAGTGAAGTGAGCTTGATGTGAATTGTCAGTAGTGTCAATCCCTAGCATTATTTGGAATGACAGCTCACTCCACGCTCACTTCACCTAAGTTTTCACGGTGAGATGGTTACAGAATCGCACTGCTGGTCGCCTGGTGACGTGACGTGCGGTGAGACACGACCTTGTTCCGACTTTTTGCAATTTTGCTACCATTTGTTATTCGAATTTCTAGCATCCATACACGCGTGGTTATTTCAAAGTTTAATACAATCATTCAAATCCAAAGTCTGTTTCATTCAAGGCAGTCGGTATTAAATAAGGCTTCCTACTAAATAATTCAATGTTGATATTCCCGATAAGTAGGTTGTCTGAACGTCTACGAAGGCTTGGCTTTAATTGTCTGTATTTTCATTGATATTATATAACTGATTCTGAACTCATATTAGATAACTAGCTTCTGCCCGCGGCTTCGCCCGCGTGGATGTCGGAAATTATCCCACGGGAACGTGCTAACAGGATAAAATGTATGTGCTTCCCCAGGATGCCATCTATCTCTATGCCAAATCAGAAGTTCAGTGGTGAAGCGTGAAAATGTAACATACAGTTTCAAGTTCAAATCCTCCCCTTAAAAACTGAATTACCCCTTTTTGTCCCATCAGTGGTAAATTTTCGACAACTTTACATACCTACTTATTATTAATTATTTTCTGTCAAAAGTATCAGTACTGAGTTTTGAGTTACTCGGATCGCGCATTCAATTTCTTCCACACAAACTTAACACCCCTATATCCCCCTTTGAGGGGTAGTTTTGAAAAACTTATAATGAAAAACTTTATTACTTACTTAGGCAAGTATTCTTGCCAAGTTTCAAGTTTATTGAGTAAATGAATAAGATTTTTCATATAAACTGTATCCCCCGCTTTTCACCCCCACAGGGGTGCAATTTTGAAAAATCGTTTGGGATTATTCATAACTTGATTCAAAGATTATTTATACCAATTTTCGAGTTAATCAAGCCGCACATTATAATCCTCCCTTGTAAAATTAACTACCCCTTTTCAACCCGTTAGGGGTCGATTTTTGAAAAACTCTGATACATGTTACTCTTTATTTTTGGTCTTAAGTATAAACACTGAGTTTCGAGTTAATCGGACCGCGCATTCAAATTATTCCACACAAACTTCAACACCCCTATATCCCCCTTTGAGGGGTAGTTTTGAAAAACTTATAATGATAAACTTTATTACTTACTTAGGCGAGTATTCTTGAAAAGTTTCAAGTTTATTAACCTAATGAAGATTTTTCATATAAACTGTATCCCCGCTTTTCACCCCCACAGGGGTGGAATTTAAAAAAAATCGTTTGGGATGTATTCATAACTTGACTCAAAGATTATTTATACTAATTTTCGAGTTAATCAAGCCATGCAGTAAAATCCTCCCCTGAAAAATTGACTACCCCATTTCAGCCCGTCAGGGGTAGATTTTCAAAAAACCCTGATACATGTTACTCTTTATTTTTGGTCTTAAGTATAAACACTGAGTTTTGAGTTAATCGGACCGCGCATTCAAATTATTCCACAGAAACTTCAACACCCCTATATCCCCCTTTGAGGGGTAGTTTTGAAAAACTTATAACGATAAACTTTATTACTTACTTAGGCGAGTATTCTTGAAAAGTTTCAAGTTTATTAACCTAATGAAGAAGATTTTTCATATAAACTGTATCCCCGCTTTTCACCCCCACAGGGGTGGAATTTTAAAAAAATCGTTTGGGATGTATTCATAACTTGACTCAAAGATTATTTATACTAATTTTCGAGTTAATCAAGCCATGCAGTAAAATCCTCCCCTGAAAAATTGAGTACCCCATTTCAGCCCGTCAAGGGTAGATTTTCAAAAAACCCTGATACACATTATTCTTTACTTTCAATATTAGGTATAAATACTGAGTTTCGAGTAAATCGGACTGCGCGCTAAAATTCTTCCATACAAACTTTGAAACCCCCCAATCCCTTATTAGGGGGTAGTTTAGAAGAAAAAAAACTGACAATCTTCATAATCTATTTAGATAAGTATTCGTGCCAAGTTTCAAGTTTATTAACTCAAGGAATAAGATTTTTCATACAAACGAATTCCCCCCTTTTCACCCTCTTAGGGGTGGAATTTCGAAAAATCCTTTCTTAGTGGATACCTACTCTTCACGAAGAACCCACCCTCAAAATTTAATTTCTCTAGGACCAGCGGTTTAGGCTGTGCGTTGATCTATCAGTCAGTCAGTCAGTCAGTCAGTCAGTCAGGACTTTGAATTTTATATATATAGATAGATACTTTTCCGGGATAAAAAGTACCCAGTGTGGTGCCCAGGATATTAAAGAATAATTATACCAAATTTCATCGTAATCGAACCGGTAGTTTTTGCGTGATGCCTGAACAAACAGACAGATAGACAAAAAAAAATTTAATCACATTTTTGGGTTTGGTGTCGGTCTAGTAACACCCCCTGCCATTTATTTTTTTGATATTTTCAATGTACAGAATTTTCACTTCTACAGATTTATTATAAGTATAGATTACGCAGTACCACCACATGTAGCCAAATAAGTATATTCAGGTCTGGTCTTGAAACAGCATCCAGCAATAGAACTCTTGAAGGGTAAAAAAATATAATATTTTAATTTTAAGTACACACGACGACTTATCAAGATATATATTTCCAGTTTTAGCTGACCTCGCATTGTATAGGCTTTTCGTACAGACGCCAGCAGGTCAAGCTACCCGAAACTGTCAAATTTTCCCAATCAACCTTGAACCTTAAAACTTCAGCGATAAAGTTGAAAATCTATTAAAGAAATTTGACAGATTGTAGTAGCTTGATGTGCTGGCGTCTGTACATACAATGAAAAGTCAGCTTACATACCTATATGCTGGAAATGTGTAGTTGGTTGGATATATCGTCGTGCGTACACTAAAACTAAAAAAAAGAGTAACAGAGCAAGGTTATCATTTGTTAACGGCCTAGTTTTTTTATTAGTTTAAAATGTACCTAGGAGTCAATTGTTCGGACAGTTTTTTTATTCATGTTTTAAACCCTATCCAATTAGATCCGCAATTTTAAAATAATTATACCTACAGTTAACGAATTATATTAGGGGTATGAAATTGCCGATTTTTACTGAAAAATTGAAAATCGTTTTTTTTTTATTCAACATATTTATTTAATCAAAATATTTACCATTATTATCTATACATTGCTGCCATCTAATAGGAAGGTCATTTATGCCTTTGCGATAGACGTCTCGTGATCTAGATTCGACAAACTGTGTGAAAGCATTTAGTACTGCCTCCTGAGAAGAAAACTTTTTATCACGTAGAAAATTGTCCAAATTACGAAAAAAAATGGTAGTCCATTGGAGCAAGGTCTGGCAAATACGGAGGGTGACGAATGGTTTCTAATTGCAGTTCCTGTAGAGTTAAAACGGTGTCTCGTGCTGATGAGGTCTCGCGTTATCATGCGAGCAATAATGGTGAAGATCGATTCATGAGTCGGGGCTGTTTTACTGCTAGTTTTGCTATCATTGTTCGGACTTCGGCACAGTAGACATCTGCCGTTAATTCTGGACCAGATCGGAGAAAGCTATAGTGAATAACACCATGCTGAGACCACCAAACAGTTACCATTACCTTTTTATTGGTAAGCTTTGCTTTAGGACACTGTTGCGGCGTTTGAGCCATTGCATTTTTCGCTTACGGTTATCGTAAAGAATCCACTTTTCATCACATGTTACAATTCGATCCAATATTCCTTCATTTCGAGATTCAACAAGGCAACACAAGTTTCAACACGCGTCTCTTTCTGCAGATCAGTAAAATTATGAGGCACCCATTTCTCATATATTTTTATTTTATTAATTTGACGCAAATGAGTCAATATTGTTGGTAAGGTAACGTTAAAAACCATGCCGCTAATTCCTGGGTAGTTTGGCTCGGATCGGCTTCCACCATCTCTTTCAATTCATTGTTGACGGCACGGTTGGCGCCTGCGCTGCGTGTCGCGGGTTCGATTCCCGAACGGAACAAATATTTGTATGACCTACATGTATTTGTTCCGAGTCTGGGTGTTTTTCTATCTATAATATGTATGTATTTACAAAAAAAATGTATATAAGTAGTTTATCAGCCATCTTGTTGCCATAACACAAGCATTAGGTTGCTTAGCTTGGGACTAGATGGCGCCACGGAATAGATATTACCTATCTGTTCCGTGGATGGCGCTGTGTGAAATGTCCAGGGATATTATTATTATTATTGTTATTCACCTGTGTGGGCGGTCTTCCACGTGGTTCGTTCTTCAAATCAAAGTTTCCATCACGAAAGCGTTTAAACCAAAATCGCACGGTGCGTTCATTAGTAGTCCCCTCTCCAAACGCAACATTGATATTGCGAGCTGTTTCTGCCGCGTTCGTTCCGCGTCGGAACTCGTATTCAAAAATAACTCGAATTTTCAAAGTATCCATCTTTTTTGTCTAAGCTGAATAAAAGAAACAACTGAAAGTCGATAATCGAATGTTGCACATTTTTTAAAAGAAGAATACTTCATAGGTGATGACCATGTGAAAAAAGTTTCACTCAAACATCTCAAACCATGAAGGTTCTATGTCAATTCGAAGTACCTATTACAATAAAACGGCAATTTCATACATTACTTTTTCAAAGTTCTCTTTCTTTTATGAATTCGGTTTTTATTTTTATTTATCCCTATTAATAAAAATAAAAACCGAATTCATAAAACAAAGAGAACTTTCTGCACTAGAAAATTATAGGCAATTATAAGAGTTCTTTACCCAAGAAAAAAAACTGATGCTGGTGCTTATTTTGAGCGAAAATCGGAGGAGTATGAAATTACGTACAACCTAGAGGTAAAAACTTTGTTTTATTTATTTATTTAAACTTCTTGCGGAGTTCAATCCACATCAAAGGGTCGCTTCTCGAAGTTGTGAAGGAGTATGTCTTCCTAGGGCAAGTCATCCATCTCGGTAGACAAGACTTTGAGAAAGAAGCTGACAGAAAGATCCAATTGAGTAGCGCAGCAGCGTTTGGAAAACTTCTTCAAGTTTTCTTGTCGCCTATCCCGCAATTTTTAAAGACGGTCTAGAACCAGTGAGTCCTGCCCGTTATGACATACGGTGCCGAAACGTGGACACTGACAGTCGGGCTGGTCCACAAATTCAAGGTTGCTCATCGCGCCATGGAGCGGGCTATGCTTGGAGTTTCCTTGAAGGATATAACAAGAAATGAAATTATCCGGAAAAGAAACAAAGTTACCGACATAGCTTGCAGAGTAAGCAAGCTGAAGTGGGAGTGACCTGGCCATGTTACTCGAAGGTTCGATGGCCGATGGAGCAGAAAGTCCTAGAGTGGAGACTGTGTATCGGCAAGCGTAGCGTGGGACGCCCCCCAAGAAGATGAACCGACGACCTGGGACTGACTGGATGCGAAAGGCGGAGGATAGGGTGTTGTGGCGCAGCCTGGAAGAGGCTGAGTAAATTGATTGATTGAAAAACGTTATAAAAAAAGACAGCTCTTTCCAACATTATCCTATGTAAACAATGACAATGTTATTGGCACTCGATCAAAAAGATACTATACGGTATACCTTATAAATCTTCCCTTATATTTTGTTTTCCGCTTACTAAGTCCACATTGCCTGTGGGCACATGTCGCGGGCCGGGCTGCCCGCCATCTGCTATATCTATGTCTATTCATAATGATAAATTAAAGTCGCATTTCTTGTCTGGCTGTGTGATCGCGTTGTTCTTCTAAACTGCGCAACGGATTTTGATGCACTTTTCACCATCATTTAGACAATTGATTCCGGAATGTTTTAAAATACTTATAAAAAGAAATCTCGATGTTTTGTCAAGTCGTAAAAACCGTGCGAAGCAGGGTCGTGCCGGTAGTTCTTTTATGAACATCTGTCGCTTTACTTTTAAGCATCTGGTGGAGGCGCCTGCCGCTTCGATCCTGCTAGTGGATCAAAGCGGTCTAGGCGCCTGAGGCAGGCTAGCCAGAGGATGTTCAAGTGTAGTTGCCCAACCTGTTGTTCAACCCCAGCCCGCCATTGGGATACGTAATGTGATGTACATTTTATTAATAATTATTATTTATTTATTTTCTCGCCACAATACACATTGAGTACATATTTTAAGGAACAGGTGGATACAACAAGTATATTGCGGGAGACTGGTGCCTAAACTAGGCTTGTGGCCTGTATTTCAGGACACCAGGTCTCCACCCTTTAGGTTACATAATATTCCGAATCAGACAGTGGTCGCGAGTCAGTTAAGAATTATTAAAATGATTCTAAATCTATATAGTGTTAGTATGGTTAGTATTGTGTGGAGATGAAGGAAAGTGTAGAGTGTGGTGTGGTGTATTGTGTCGGTTATTTGTCGCGCTCAAAGAAGCCTCATTGTCATTCAGGGCCGTGCGTTTAGTTAGCTTAGAATCCATTAAAGGGACAGCCTAAAGCACCCTCAGTTGAACTTAAGTTGCGATTTTAGAAACAAAAGTGAAATGTTTCATGTGCCTGCAAAACGTTGCTTTACTGCCAAGTGTCATTTTATGTTCAGCGGGGTAATTGCGTAACACATAAATTGGCAGAACTGTCAAATGATTGTATTGCGATCAGCAATTTCATTTGACAGTTCAGCCACGTCCATTGCTTTATTTATATTGTTGAGCAGACGCATTTTTCAATCCAATGAAGCAATGGATTAGGAATTTCCTTTAAAACCCTCGGATTGTGGAAAGTGTGGTACGACGCAATTAGGGTGCCCATGGATGGCGGTCTAGTTACATCGGTACCTACGTATGCATACCTCTTAACAAAATAACAACTGACGTAATTTTCATTGCAGTCACTATACAATTTTATCACGATGGATGTCATGTTGTCTATTTTAATTCTCAAATCGTTTGTTACGTCATGTACTTGTAATGGCTGTCAACAATGTTGTAGGGCGTGTCTGGCTGGTGCAGTGTGCAACATTTTGTACTTAGTGTATATTATAATGTAACGTAAAATTATCCCTAAATTATAAAATTAACTGTATATTATGTCTATTGCATGCAATGTGGGAAATCATCATATGACTTCTCCCGCCAAGGCGTCTCCGGGCCGTGAGGGTGCAGAGATTGCCTCTCCCTACTGCTTTGCAGAAGGAGGTGACGGCTTCACATGCACTCTCGCTCCGTACCATGGTCTGGACCAGGGCCGGATGCGAGAGATCGCCGCCGCCGATCGCCGCCACCGATCGCCGCCACGAGGACGCGGCGGTGCTCTGCCCAAGCCGGGCAGACCTTTACCGTATGCTCCACCATGTCCTCTTCGGACGATCCACACAGTGGTGATACCCTGGCGTTTCCTCCCGCCGTATCCTGAACAGGAACCTCCCGAAACAACAGTGTCTGGTGAGGACCTGCGTCAGACGGAAGGTGAGGGCGCTGTGGCGCCTCGCCAGCCACTCTTCAAAGAGGGACTTATCGCCGCAATTGTGGCGTGCCCAAGTTAGGTGGACCTGGGACTAACAGGGAGTGCCCTAGATGCATTTAATTTAAATTACTTATACATTCAAATCGCTTTCAGCCTTGTAATAATGCAGGAAGTCTGCGTAGATTCCTGTTTTTGTTCCGTAGCCAAATGGCAAAAAACGGAACCCTTATGGTTTCATATCTGTCTGTCCGTTCGTATGTCACAGCCACTTTTTTCCGAAACTATAAGAGCTATACTGTTGAAACTTGGTAAGTAGATGTATTCTGTAAACCGATTTCACAAAAATAAAAAAACCGATTTTCACACAAAAATAAAAAAAAAACAATAAATTTTGGCTTAAAACTGAAACTCAAACTTTTTTTTTCGTCAAACCCATACGTGTGGGGTATCTATGGATAGGTCTTCAAAAATGATATTGAGGTTTCTAATATTATTCTAAACTGAATAGTTTGCGCGCGAGACAGTTCCAAAGTGGTAAAATGTGTGTAACTTCTAAAATAAGAGAATGATAAAACTAAAAAAAATATCCATGTAAACTTCCACCGAAAATTGGTTTGAACGAGATCTAGTAAGTAGTTTTTTTTAATACGTCATAAATCGTAAACCGCAATTTACCTTTCATTCAATCAACTCATGATTGATTTTTATAGATAATCCGGTACGGAACCCTTCGTGCGCGAGTCCGACTCGCACTTGGCCGGTTTTTCCAATTCTTCGTCAAATTATAAGCTTTGAGTGGAATTATTTCCGAGTATTTGATTTATTAAAACTTTGTTTGGTTTAAAATATATTATTCTTATACGTAATACGTACTGGAAACTCTATCTGGATATTTCGTGGAAGATATGGGTACCCAACTATAGGTTTGTGGCTAGGAAATCATCAGTTATGTAAGTATTCAACTGGATTGTAAAATTAGGGTTATAAGTTATCGATTTTCTAATTGTTAAATCTTAGAAAGTTGTTTTTAACCCCCGAGCCCCGACGCAAAAACGACGGGGTGTTATAAGTTTGACGTGTCGGGGGGGGTGTGTGTGTGTGTGTGTGTGTATCTGTAGCATCGTAGCTCCCGAACGGATGAACCGATTTTGATTTTGTTTTTTGTGTTTGAAAGGAGTATTTGTCGGGGGTGTTCTTAGCTATGTTTGATGAAAATCGGTCCAAGAAAGCCGTCGCCACAAAATGGCGGATTACATATTTTTTCACAACTCCCTCAATATGGGTATCAAATGAAAGGGCTTGACTAGTAGAATACTATACACTATGACAAAGGAGATCGGACATTTTTGTATGGGCTCTGGCCCAAGTGGCGTCAGAGCATGACGCTTATTTCATTTGAAAGTTCATTAACTAAGCTTACTTTTTTTGTATGGGCAAAAAAAAATCCATCCTGGGAGAAAAATGTTACTGCGTATATTACGTCGTTAACTATTTATCAATTAAATCTATTTATTTTAACCCGATGTGGTATGTTTGATGTCGCCTAACACTTATGATGACTCAGATGCGTGGTATTTTTTGCGCCGACATGAGGAAGAGACAAAATATACACGTGGTATGTTTGCGTTACCTAACCTAACCTAAACCTAACCTAAACCTAACCTAACCTAAACCTAACCTTTTTGGGTCAGAGGGGGAGTGAGGTGTTAGACTCCCCCCGCGACGTCTAAGAGGGGCGCGTGTGAAACACTACGCGCCGCCACCTCGGGTCTTGATGTGTGGGGGGCAACAGACGTCCCAGAGTCCGTCGCCCCTGGAGCCATTTAGGGGGGCTGGAAGAAGGCGTTGTCCGCCCTTCGCTGACGCCCGGTGCGCCTGCTGCGTGCCGGGTGAGTGGACGAGATCTCCCTCTCCCTTTCCGCAGCCTCCCACCACCGCGTCCCAGGACTCTTCGCTGCCGACCATCGACTCCCTGTTTATGCGACACAGTTACTTCCCGAAGCAACCATGCCCCGAGAGCACGGGAGCCGTGCCTCCTCCCGAACCAGCGCTCGAGCACCGGCCGGACCACCTCGATGGTGACGAGGCCAGCGGTAGGGCGTGTAAGCCTGTCCCGCCATGCCGCCACCAGGACCTCGCGAAGCTGAGACCGACGCAGCTCCATGTGTCGCTGCATCGGTCGCTCACCCCGCGCCCTCGCTTCCTCGCGCCACCGATACAATGACGCGAGTACTCTCGCCTTGGGGTCCCAGGGCAGGGGTCCAGCCAGTACGCTGGCCGCCTCGTAGGAGATCGTGCGATATCCCCTGATGACTGACGGCCATCGCTCCTTGCGGTTTCCGCAATATTGCGATACTGCCGGCCGTCAGGTCAGAGGCCTACATCGGGGCCCCATACAGGGCCATCGATCGCACGATCCCCACATAGAGCCGCCTACAGGCGGCGCTCGGGCCCCCAGATTGCGAAGCAGCGTTGATAGCGCCCCAGCCGCGCCCAACGACTTGGGCGCCAGCCGCCGGAAGTGGGGGCCGAAGTCCCACCGGCTGTCGAGCACCAATCCCAGGTACTTCATGGTAGACTCGACAGCGATCCGAGCCCCCCCGACCACAATGTGTGAGCCGGGCGGCGGCGCCCTTGCTGAGGGCCACCTCCAAAACCTAAACCTTTTCTTTTTTTTTTTTTCTCCCTGACAAATGCGTTATGCATCCCCGTCTCGCGGGGGACGAGACGGGGTATGTGGGACTCCCTGTCGGAATGACAGTATACCCACTAAAACTCAGCGGTGTTCCCACATCGCCGTAATGGGAGGGCCATGGGAAACCGGCATAGCCTTTACTTCCACAGCCCTCCCGGCGCACGCCCGCCTAGCTGGTATGGCGGGCCCCGCATGCCCCCCAAGTTGGGGGGCTACGGGAATGGCCGGGAACACCTAGCCATTCCCGTCCCACACTGGTGGAGGCCTGTGCAATACAGGCAACGGTGCCCCCGGAAAAGGAAAGATACAAAAATGTTATGGCATGAATGACAGTGACTGTTACTGTCTTTGGCAGTCATTCTCTCCGCTTGCTGCTGTTTGATGCGATACGTTTGTGTTTGAACTGCGTTACCTAACTATTCTGTTATTCGTCCACTGTTTATTACCGGCTGTGTTTAATATTGATTTGTTTGATTGCTATTATACTTATATAATGTACAAGGAGGAGGAAGGACTACAGGGCATTTAACATTATTACTGTAGTTGTATCATAGGGAAAAGGACAGTCGGATGTGATGCCCACATCATGAGCGTCGTGTGGTATCTCGGGTGGGCTCGTTACGAGAACATAGAACATCCTGCAACAATATATTGTTAGATTAGTTCAGTTTTCAGTTTTTTTTAGCCTATACTGTCCCACTGCTGGGCAAAGGGCTCCTCCAAATCCTTCCAGGAATTCAATAATTAAAGTACTTACGATTAAATATATTGTATAGTAGGTTATTTTATGTTTTCTTCTTCAAAGATTGCATTTTTTAATCCTTTCTCAGAAACAGTTTTATTCAAATAATTTTTCAAAAAACAGAGTATTATTCAAACAATTATTAAGTTAAAAGAAATAGATTTATTTAATTGAATAAATGGTTTAAAATAGCTCGATATAACTATGAGTATTTTAATACACCCTGTAACTTTTTCCTCCCAGGTTAAATTTTTTTGTACCCATACAAAAAAAGTTAGCTTAGTTAATGAACTTTCAAACAAACCAAGCGTCATGCTCAGACGCCACTTGGGCCACCCCCGTCCGATCTCCTTTCAAATCCAAGATGGCCACCACCACAAAATGGCGAATTACAAAAAACCTGATTAAATACCTACCAAATTACCTGAATCTTAAAACGCAAGAAAATAAAAGAAATTAAATAATAAGGAGTCCCTACAAAAAGCATGAAATAAAAAATTAAATTAAAAATTTAAAAAACCCCCGACAACGTGAAACCCTATAAAAAGAAAAAAAAATCTTGAAATTATGACCCTACGTAAGTACGTATGAAATTTTTTGATTAAATATTGTCCTGTCGGGGGACCGCTACTATTTTAAACTTTAACAGAACGTTAGGCTAATAATTAGAGCGGTCCCCCGACGGGACAATATTTAATCAAAAAATTTCTAGCACTACATTGTCTAGGCCGATATCTGATATACTCCAATAGCTGCACCTTCTTTCAAGTCCATCACGAGAAGTTCTACCTCATTTTCATCAGTTGGAAAAAAGACAAGTGAGTTGGTTGAAACCGGAATGGAAGTTCGGCAGCAAATCGATAGATAGGTGCTACCAATAACCGCCCACCAGACTGACACCAGACTGCCAACACCCATAACATATTTGTTAGCGTCATCGACACTGATTTTAGGTTTAAATAAATAAAAAATAGGTACTAACTGCACAACAAAGTATGTATTATACTGTGTTAACTGTTATTTACATTACAGCCATTTAAATAAATAAGTAGTTAGGTCAATAAAACCTGTACGATTAAATAAATAAATCATGAAAAAATGGCACCTGGGGCCGTATTATGGAGTATTAATGCCATCATGATTCTAGTCTGAAAAAGGAATGGTGCTATCGGTCATGTATAGCTCGGTCTCTCTTTAGCACTGGAAACATGATGGTATTACAACGTCATAATACGACTCCTGAACTATATATGAAAAAACTAAGTTCAGCCTTCGCGTATGTAAGTAGTAGGTAAACCATACTGCAATTACAGCCTCATCTTTCAAACGCGGTAATTACAGGTTTAATTACTTTATATCTGACAGTTCATAAACTGATATAAAGAGAGTAAAAACTAGTATTTAAATAGTAAAGAAATGATAATCGGAAGAAAATAAGGACCAGCACCTAGGTAACACGACCTACAGTGTTTGTCCGTCCGGAGGGGCCCTAAAATAGAGCCTTGAGGAACTCCCAAAGTCCCGATGGTATCTTAGCCTATTTGAGTAGTGTATTAAAAACTGCCGTTTTATGTGACAGATGGTAGGTACATTGAGAGCCTATGCTGTTTATGTGACATCAAAGGAAGGGTTCTTCCCCGTCGTAGAGTGTCACGTGATTTAGTGAACGCAAATGAATAATAGAATAGTACAAACACAGATAAATGAAATGATCCATGACAGATGGCAATCGATTGCATTTTGCCTTTCATTTTGACAGTTCTGCAGCCACGTGCATCGCGTTTTTACGATATTGAGCAGACGAATTTTTCAATCTTTTGAAGCAATGGTTATGGATTTTCCTTCACAATTCCTGATTAGCCAACGGTCGTCAAGGGATGGGAAGTGGGTGTAATTTGCTTACCGGTTATCTGAAGCTATTATAGGTTAGCCCGGTTGACACACATCCATGTTCGTAAGAAGTAGGTATGTCTTTAAAACGATTAGCAAATTTTCTATTTTAATAATTGTCAGTTTCTTTGATTTTCCTAAAAAAGTCTAATCTCTGCCCAAAGGAGGCTCTGACTCGGACTGATCTTGTCTGACAAATAGCATAATAGTGGTAGTGTTTTGCCACGGCATTCTAAAGCCAAACATACGTGCTGTCTAAGCTCCGGTATACTAGCAAAATAATCCTGGAATGCGATTTTATAATGCTACGTGGACTTATAAAGCTCCGATGAAGGTTTTGGTGGTTGCTACTACGCTTATAACAGCATAAATACATGCTGTCTTTACTCAAGTACGTTGTATCCTATAATTTGTACTTATATCCGTATATAGGATCATATTTCCTGACAAATATAGGATCAAGACTCCTATAAAAGCATGAAATAAGAGTAATTTTACTCAAGAGTAATTACTCCGGTAAGTCAGACTTAAATGCGCCTATAAGATAACATCTGCGGGCCATTTAAATCTTAATACTCCTGTAGGAGCATGTACCAGGAGGATATGCACTGAGGAGCAATTACTCTTGTTATTTTTACCTATAGTCTCATACAAGCTAATATTTTGTGGCCAATATAAGTAAATTAAAGTTAAACTACTGTAAGTAATTTATGTATCTGGTTTGGTTTAACATAAGCTTAGAAGTAACTGTTAAAAGAATTTCATATCCACGTTTTAAAAATAATAAATCACCAAGATTATAACAGCACTCAGTAGGATAAAATGTTCTCTATAATTTTTTTTTTTTAGATTTATCGTGTGCCGTTTTAAACCTAGACATATTTATATAGGCATTCCACAGTAGTGTTATTGTCTAAGAAGCCACTTTTGCTTGTAACGACCAGTAAAAGGCGAAAACACGCTTTATATAGTTTTGCAAACAATGGCGACTCTTCTTCGGTTTTGAGATAACCCAATATAGAACCAATATACTCATATTGGTACTATGTCACACTTGAAAATGCTAAAAATACTTATTGTAGCACTATGTCACACTTGGAAATGCTTACTAAGAAAATGTCAGCTGCCTTCATAATATAAATTTAATATTAATTAATACTAAAATGTAAATAAGCAAATTTCAAGAGGCGCTTTAAAATTGTTATAAAAACCATGATAGATTTCACGGAAAATTCATGTTCCCCTACGAATAAGCTATAAGACTAAAGATTTGACAACACTAACATTTTGTTTTTCAACTATGGTTGACATTAATAAATTCTGATTCATTTAGATACTTCAAGATGTTAAAAATATTTTTTTACAGAGCACAAAAGTTCCGATACACTCACTTTGACTGTTCACAATATATGAGCTTATGGAAGCATTTCTAGGCGCGTATTAATCTATTTTTTTACTATAACTTACTTATATTATTATTAACAGGAGTATTTGCATTGACGTAATTCAATTACAGGAGCAATATAGGCGTAATATGGCATTTCAGCGGTCTAATATAAATACGTTATAAGTAAAAGTAGACTTATAAAGTGGGCCCTTTTCGCGACTTATATGTGGATATGTCTCATATAGTCCTCGATAAATTATGGTTCTAGGATAGTATAAAAAACACTTTTTGCTAGTTGGGTATATTAATCCTATTCTCGATAGATCATTTTCTTATGAATGCATTATGCATCGTATCATTAAATGAATCGTCGAGTCACGTTGCGCCCCACGCGCATGACAGCGTGCGCGTGCGGCCCATCTCGTCCGACTCGTCCGTCGTACACGACTAACGGACTAACATTCTTGGAAAACTAGCACCGACTAGGCAAAGACGCCGTAAATTGACGACGTAGCTTTGCCTTGTCGAATGCGTTATCTTGTTTATTTTTTATAGTTTTGTATGGATAAACATAGTTCAGCTTATAACAAGCCTAGTAGGTAGGCATTCCGCGGCTTTTACGGCACTTAAAGCATTCTTTCAGTCTGGTTATTATTTGTCAGTATGTAGTTATAATTAGGTTATTTTATTATATAATGAATAGTTTGTTAGTTAATTTGTTGTAATTTTGAAGTACATAAGTCTCTGTCTCTAGCATGTGGAATCATTGCTTAGTTAGGTATATCAACAACAATTGATTGCAACATGTTGGCATCGCTATAAATTGCTTGATGTTATCGAAACGTCATATTTGGCCAATAATCACTTTCTCACTATAGGTACTACCGTACGTACCTAGTACTTACCTAACGGCCCACCTTTCAGGTTATCACAACACATGCAAATCTGGAATTTGGAACGATAATGAGAAATTGATAACTTTTACGAACCAAAAAATATAACCCTATTTTTATTTGACGATTTGTAATTTGTATTGTTACTTGTAAGGCCAGAGATGCCTGATCAGAAAAAAAATATAATTACGCTCCTTCGCAATTCAAAATGATCCAAAAGGTAATATACCTATCTGTCATTTCCATGTTTTTCCGCTTTGCGTCTATCTCGATTCCTTCAAGTTTATTTTGTGGAAAACCATACAATACAATACATACAAAATACAATTTGTAAATATTTTTTCCGTGTACGTAGTAATATACAATCGTAAGTAAGTTTAATACCTACTTTTGTATAATACTACGTATACCTTCATAGGTTTATTGCGTTCTAACAACGCGACGTAGAAGTAGCGTGAAACAATCCATTGCTACTCCCGTTAGATTAGCGTTATCAAAATTGTACGCACCTATGTTGCTACTGTACATTTCTACTGTGAAAGACTAGGCAAATCTAGGTTCAATTTTTATATCGCTGGCGACCTGAATTGTAACTAAGTTGTTCGGAGTTTATAATTATATAATATTATTATCTAGAAGATAAAAGAGCTGGTGAAACCTGCCTTTGAATGTAGTTATAGATAACCTACAGGACAATGTTGCTGGAGGCACTGGAGGTCGCTTTAGCATTCACGTTCATTCAGCGTTTTTTCTTCATATCATCGTTCCGCAGTCCCCTCACTCAATCCATTCAACTTGTCTGAGGTTTCCCAATCCTTCCATTAGTTTAGCATATTCATCAATCACATCAATTACAGTACCTAATTTTCATCTCAATATCGACGTGTATTTAGGTCGCCCCCCGCGCTAATTGAAAATGAAAATGACAGTTGAAATTAGAATGAAGACAGATAGTATAAAATCAGCGTCTTATCCTTTTGTGGGACAAATAATTTCTGTTGCCATTATATTATTGCTTTAGTGATTTACCCATTCTGAACTGCCAATCTATCCTGTAAATCTCACAATGAAAAGTCAGGTGAGCTTGAAGTGAGCTGTCTTTCCACCTGCCGATCGATTCTGTAAAAATCTCTTCTTTTCGCAGCTCATTTGAAGTTCACTTCACCTAAGTTTTCACGGGAGATTGTTACAATGGATTGGTTGGAACCATCGCAAGTAAAATTATTAAACGAATAGAGACATGAGACTCGTAGTGAACTTGAATCGAGTGATTCCGAAATAGTGTTCTTATCAGATCCCGATGGATTGCATTGAAATAATGTTTAATGCATGTGACCGGTGCCCAGTGCGGCCCGTCTCGATTAATTACCATATAGGTACCTAAGAAGTAGTAGGAAATCTGAAATACATCGTAAATAATGCCGACCTCATCTAGTTTTTAAAATATGATTGACGTATAAAACCTACTTACTGAAGTAAAATCATTTATCAATAAAAAACAGGAATAATGGCTTGGGCTGAAAACGTCCCTACAAATTGATAAACATTAATCAATTACATTAACATTAAACTCTGATTATTAATTTGCTAGACTAAAATGACAGCTGCGATCGACCTTTTTGTCAACTTTGACATTAATGTAATGATCAAAGCTGTCATTTTGGTCTAGCAAATTAAAAATCAGAGTCTGCGGGGTAATTGCGTAACACACTCAAACTCTTTATTGCATTCATGTGTACATTTCGATGTTACAATATAAGTAAGTTCCCACATGAAACCCGGTTAGGGCACGGCAACATAATAATAATTTTAACATTATCTATTATTTCTATTTTATATACATATGTATATAAAAATGAATTGACGTTTGTTAGTCTCACAAAAACTCGAGAACGGCTGAACCGATTTGCCTAATTTTGGTTTTGAAATATTTGTTGAAGTACAGACGTCAGCAGGTCAAGCTACCCGAAACTCAAATTTTCCAATCAACCTTGTACCTTAATGCTTCAGAGATAAAGTTGAAAATCTATTAAAGAAATTTGACAGATTGTAGTAGTTTGATGTGCTGGCATCTGTACAAGGAATGTTTAAAAGGTGAGAAAATATAAAGAAATTTCAATGAAAGTAGTAAAGACAACTTTAATTGGCGGTATGAAGTTCTACTAATTATTTAATTATAACTATTAATTATTTTTTTCTAGGTATTCTGCGACCTAGTAAAAGCATATTTGTGTTAGATATTCTTTTAATTTTCTGTTAAATTGATTAAGTTTGGTTTCTTTTATTTGTTCCGGTAATTTGTTGAAAATTTTGATTGCCATGTAATATGGGCTATGGTAAAGCATTTTGATCCGAAAGGGTGGAAGGTGTAATTTGTTTTTATGGCGTGTGTTTACGTTATGATTTATGAATATCTTTTGTTTTTGGATAAATATTTCTATTTTTAAATACACGGCGACGCGACGCTGAGCTGTTGTAATACAACGCATACTTTTTGTCATTTATTTGCTGGAGAGCTGTTTGGACATATTTGTAAACTGCACATGTTGTGGATCTGATCTTCCTGAAACCATTTTGACAGTCATCAAGAATATTGTATTTTTCTATGAAAAAATTTATTCTTCTGCACATTATTTTATTAATATAGGGGTTATGTCATCTATTCCGCAGCTATGCTTATTTTTAGTTAATTTAATTATATTTAGTATTTCTTTTTGGTTTAGCAATGGATTTTATTTTGACTGTTCAACATCATTTATTGCGTTATTTACGTTGTTGAGCAGACAAATTTTTCGAACATATGAAGCAACATAGTACTATCATCACTCATCAGATAAAAAGAAAATCATTTAGATTGATTGATCGTGTTTTACGCAAAATTTAGGGTACCTACTATTTAGGTTACTAGAGACTAAAGACGACGTTTAACAATACCTACCTCATCCCATTATCCTGATCAGGCACGCGTGTGCGTGACAGGATGTTGGAACGTGGACGAGGCAAAGGGAATGGATAAGGAAGGTATAGGTACTAGAAATAGTAAGGATCGATGGCACGTGGCCGCGGAGATCAACAACAGTTCATGCCACCTTTATTGGAAAAGTTTGAATTTATTTATGTAGCTTGTATACTTTAATTTTCTGGGATATTTTTGAGACTTATCCTGAGTAAAATATTAAATGGGTAAAAACCTCTGAAATCGAAACCAGTATTTTATGAATCTGAAATCGTAGCAGTCTGTAAATTGTGATTAGAGCAATAAATGATAATGATGGTTGTCGCTGCTGATACCACAGTATGACAATATATTTCCTTGTAATACTGTGCTAATACGTTGGCGAATTTGGTATCGACTAAGTATCTGGCTAACTCTACATGCAAATGAATTGCGATGCCATTATGCGAAATTTTACACAATATCGACACACACAACGATTTCAAAGAATCATCGTAGCAGTCTTAGCTTCTACTTGTCTGTGGCCTAGTAGTCGTCTTAGCTTCTAAGTCATTGATATTATAATATCAATGTTCTAAGTAGAACCACGAAGAGAGCTAAGACGACTACTAGGCCACAGACAAGTGTCTGTGGCCTAGTAGTGGTCTTAGCTTCTACTTGTCTGTGGCCTAGTAGTCGTCTTAGCTTCTACTTGTCTGTGGCCTAGTAGTCGTCTTAGCTTCTACTTGTCTGTGGCCTAGTAGTCGTCTTAGCTTCTACTTGTCTGTGGCCTAGTACCTAGTCGTCTTAGCTTCTACTTGTCTGTGGCCTAGTAGTGGTCTTAGCTTCTACTTGTCTGTGGCCTAGTAGTGGTCTTAGCTTCTACTTGTCTGTGGCCTAGTAGTGGTCTTAGCTTCTACTTGTCTTTGGCCTAGTGGTCGTCTTAGCTTCTACTTGTCTGTGGCCTAGTAGTCGTCTTAGCTTCTACTTGTCTGTGGTCTAGTATAGTAGTCTTAGCTTGTACTTGTTTATGACCTAGTAGCAGTGTTAGCTACTACTGGTCTATGTCCTAGTAGTAGTCTTAGCTTCTACTTGTCTGTGACCTAGTAGCAGTGTTAGCTACTACTGGTCTGTGGTCTAGTAAAGTTGTCAAAAAATAAAAGGCCCGTTTTGACATTGACAGTTCTAGTTGTTAATAAAGATCAAGTTCGCAAAACACGTATTCGTTTGTATGAAACTGACAGGTGTCAATAACGCATTCTCAAATGTCAAAACGGGCCTTTTATTTTTTGACAACTTTAGTCGTCTTAGCTTCTACTTGTCTGTGGCCTAGTAGTCGTCTTAGCTTCTACTTGTCTGTGACCTAGTATCAGTCTTAACTTCTATTTGTCTATGACCTAGTATCAGTCTTAACTTCTACAGTCCTTTCACAGTTATTTTACCTCTGACAGCGGCAACCCAACAGCAACTTTATTGCAACAGTACTAAAGATCATTGTGCTTTTGACAGTGATGCAAAATCAGAGGTAAAATAACTGTGAATGGAATGGACTGTGGGTACTTGTCTGTGTGTGTAGTAGCAAGCTGTCATTTCACATAAGAAATAACATACTACCAATCTATCATTGATAAGTGACTAGTAATTAGAGCCTCTGATCGAATCGGAAAAATTCCCAGGCCATCAAGTGACAGCGATCGAACTTACGTACATGTACGAATACAGTCGAGCAAAGTACGGAATAATAGAAGTTAGGTACGTACGCATACGCAACACGGGCCCGGTGGACGAGCTTTTAATTTGTTATGTAACGAGTACTTAAGTACTTATAGAACATTTTCCCTCCTTTCATTTACTTTTTATCAAAAGATAATATCGGTTCTGAAATTATTTTTTAAATTCGAAGGGATTTTATCTAATGTTTTCGGTACGGTTTCCCTTTTAGAAATGCTTTGGGAATGAAGTTCCTTACCCGTGCTTGCGGTAGGATTGACTGGTAGAAATCGTCACATAAAGAAAAAGCGTTATAATCCCTCCTTCGATCTATCCCTCCATGCGATTTTCTCTGTCTCTTTTTATTATTATACGAGTTCATGTGTGCGTGCGAATATCGGCGGCCCCTTGACCGCACACGTTTTTTATTAAGTAGGCATTTATCCATTTGACCCACATACAATTATGCCGGGAACATGCGTACCTATCTTATTAAATAACGGCTTGTTCAACTAGGAACTCAAGTGACATTGTGACAACTTATTTCGATAACTAGTGGAGAAGTAGGTAACTATGGGGATATTAACATTACTTATGTACTTATTTATCGTTAATTCACGATACTTACAAAATACCTACCCTATTAGTTATCTCAATTTTAGTAAAACAATATTAACTGCTCAGAAACAAGGAAATATAATGTTGTAAGTTTGAACACGGTTGTTTGATGGCGGTTTCATTAAAATAATTGAATTCATAATCTTATGAGATGATCTTTATAAACGAAGAACCCTTTTAAAATGTTAAAATACTTAAAGGAAATGAGAGAAAACACCGGCGTCATAATAAATAACGGCGTAAACTTTACTGATAGATAAAATTAAAAAGTATATTTTACGAAGACGTAAGAAAAGCAAAAAAATAAAAACGTGTACGCGCGATAACAGCCTTGAGAAATTGCATTGTGTACTCGCGACGTTATCAGTGACGACTGACGACTGACCAAGTTACGCATTACTTGCCTACGATAACGCGTAACCAGTAAAGAAATGACCAAATAAATCGACACATGCTCGTGCAAATCCTGACGTTAACTGAACGACGCACTTCCACTGACGTTATGATGTAGACGTCTTTTTTTTTAATTTTAATCAAGCTTCTTGACAAATATATTTTGGTTTTCGAATCTGGTTAGGAGCTTACCTGTTTCAGTGAGTGCAGAACTTTATTATAAGTAGTGCTATCTCGACTGCAAGCCGAAGTTGACTTCGGCAAGTAGGATTTGGTGGCGGTCTCACAGCTTCCAGCCGTTAGATCCTACTCCCAGCCAGGTGAGCTCCAAATGTTAAGTTGTACGTGGATTTAAGAACCTACCTTTAGAGATTCTGCTTTCGGTCTGAAATGGCAATTAATAATTACTTAGCCTTATTAGGTTCTGGAAGCCAGACCAAGGTCTCCAAAAACGTGGTTTCTATTTATTTTGAAGAGAGAAAGAAAGCACAAGTTTTAGTACGGTACTCAAATTGGTATTATGATTATGTAAGTTAATGATGGAAAGGACTCAATACAGCCTTATTGGCTTGATAGATACTCTACTTAAGTAAATAGGTAAAGTATATTGATTTAATCTTCGGCCTTCGGTTCAAACACGTGGATAACTCCGCCGGGCATCGTTAGCTATCGTAAAGTAAAAGTTTAAATCAATGGAATGTACCTTTTTCGTTATCGTCTCTAGCTTACAAAAGTTACAAGTACCTAAATGTTATTTTATTAAGGTTCAAGAAGTGCAGTACCTATCTTACCTAGATTAAAATAATGTAGATCATCATCATCATCATCTGCCTAGCCTTTTCCCAACTATGTTGGGGTCGGCTTCCAGTCTAACCGGATGCGGCTGAATACCAGTATTTTACATGGAGCGACTGCCTATCTGACTTCCACAACCCAGTTACTGGGTAATACGATACGAAGCCCGAAAGTCGGACAACCAGTCTTACCAAGGGGTCCCTTGGTAAGACTGGTTGTCAGACTTTCGGGCTTCTGACTACTCTTAACGACTGTCAGAGATCCACGAATGACAGCCGGGACCAACGGCTTAACGTGCTTTCCGAGGCACGGAGAGGTCTCGGTATGTAAAGATGGTCACCCATCCACAGACCAACCGCGGCAAGCGTAGCTTAACCTGACCGATCGACCTGTGCGGCTGTTATTATTTAGCCACGGGCCCCTCATTAAATTAATGTAGATCACAGCTGTGAATTTGGGTAGGATGATGGTTACATAGGGACTAATTTACTTACTACTACCTAGTTGGATTTTTCACTAAATGTGGAGTTGTTTTACGACTTCCAAAGAATGTAATGCGAAAAACTGCATCCATACGGTACCGGGTCACACCGGAAATCTGGGCCGCCCCGGTGTGGTCCGGTTGGTTATTTTTACGCCAGAGCGGGCGCGGGGCATTTGCTCCGGGCGGAACAGTGAGGGCCGGCCCGGAGCCCTGACATTATGTGTGGATACTGGATAAGACCGCCCATTGTGTCACCCTTCGTAAGATGTATATATCTCTGTAATTTTTATGATGTACAGACGCCAGTAGGTCAAGCTACCCGAAACTGACAAATTTTCCCAATCAACCTTGAACCTTATGCTTTAGCAATAAAGTTGAAAATCTATTAAAGAAATTTAACAGATTGTAGTAGCTTGATGTGCTGGCGTCTGTCTATACATAATAAAGAATATTCTATTCTATTCTACTGGATACCCTACAACTATTTTACGGTTGTGGTCGATCGATGATTTCTGACATAATAAGTAGGGATAATAATGTTACAAATACGCCTAATAATTATGGTTTCGAAACATTTATTAATAAATTGAGCTGTGTCCTCATTTAACTTTTTTGTCCTTATGATATCATGAAACTTACATAATCAGCCTATAATGTTCCCACTGCTTGGACACATGTCTCCTCTCTGTAAGAGGGAGTGGGCAGTGCGGGTAGATAGATCATATGTCTTCGATTTTTTGGTTCTAGGACATGCCGGTTTCCTCACGATGTTTTCGTTCACCGTTTTGAGAGCAGTGGTGATGAAATTATTTATACAAAGTAAAGCGCCTGCGCCTCGGTTCGAACCCACGACCTACGAGCCCGTTACCACTGGGCCAACACTGCTCACTGCTCATAAAACTCATATTTTGAGGCGATAAATATCGACTGGTCAACGTAAATCGACCGCAGTCTTGCTGCACCCCGCTAAGACATGTATTGCAAAGCTACGTCTACAATTCGTTCCTAGGTAGGTACTACAATACTACACGCATCACTACTTACATTATGTAGGTATATATTTTAGCAGTGGCGTATAGTATAGCTATTGGAGGGCTAGACGGCGCCGTGCACCGGGGCCCCCAAGCTCAGGGGGCCCCTCGGCCTCTGACCAGCAAACCTCGAACTGACCTAGCAAAAAATTTCATCCACCTTCAGAAGATAAGTATAATACATTCTTTCTGTTGTGTTGTGTAAGTTCTTGTGTTTAGCCACTTCAACCAATCGGCTGTTATGCGACCGATTTATGAATACTAGTTTACTCTACCAAAATATTAGTAATGAATTTTTAATAATGAACTATTAACTTTCAACTAATTTTTTTTGCCAGTTTTTCATGGCCCCCGGCGGGTGCCGCCACCTGGATCGCACATTTCGGGGGGGCTTGAATCGCTGTCGAGTCTACCATGAAGTACCTGGGATTGGTGCTCGGCAGCCGGTGGGATTTCAACCCCCACTTCCGGCTGCTGGCGCCCAAGTTGTTGGGCGTGGCTGGGGCGCTATCAACGCTGCTTCCCAATCTGGGGAACCCGAGCACCGCATGTAGGCGGTGGGGATCGTGCGATCGATGGCTCTGTATGGGCCGTGTCTGTATCGCAGTTTTGCGAAAGCCGCAGAGAGCGAAGGCCGTCAGAGTCATCAGGGGTATAGAAAGAGAGAAAGAAAGAAAAAGTATTTATTGCGACTCGTACAGTTATGGCACGATCTCCTATGAGGCGGCTTGTGTACTGGCTGGATCCCCGCCCTGGGACCTCGAGGCGAAAGTACTCGCGTCGTTGGATCGGTGGCGCGAGAAACCGATGCAGCGACACACGGAGCTGCGTTGGTCTCAGCTGCGCGGGGTCCTGGTGGCGGAATGGCAGGACAGGCTACCCGGCCTCGTACATCGAGGCGGTCCGGCCGGTACTCGAGCGCTGTCTCGGGAGGAGGCACGGCTCCCTGTTGTTTCGGGTGACGCAGGCGCTCTTGGGGCATGGTTGCTTCGGGAAGTACGTGTGTCACATAAACAGGGAGCCGGACGCCCGGTTTCACCATGCGTCGACTGCCGGGAGGACACGGCGCGGCACCTCCCAAGCTCACTCTGCCAGTGTATGGCAGAGTGAGCTTGGGAGGAGCCGCGCCGTGCCTTCATCTCAGGAATGGGCAGTGACCTGTCGCTGCCGGGGCCCCTGGTCCCGCAGCTACGCCACTTTTAGCATACTTTTCCACATATACATTTTCCAATAAATCGTCGAACTGAACATGCAATGTATACTATTATTAACACTATGCTCGTTTTATTTCTTTAGCCTTGAAAAATATTGAATCCCTTGCCAAAACTCGTATAAGAAGTTGGCATTGGCAGTAATGCATTTACGAAATACTGAAATGTAGTATTTATCAGTGCGATAAGAATATGTCAGGGTAAGATATAATATCGAAATTAGATCTTCGATTACTGAAAATAGATTTATCAATATACTCGGCTGATGTTGGAGCCACAGACCCACCTCCTGAGCGTTATATGTCATTCTTTTAAAATGCACTTTGTTATTTTCAGCCCACTTGTTTATTATTGCTCATATAGAAGTCGCAGTTGGATTGTAGAATCCGCTGTGTTAAAAAACCGCTAGTTGTTTTACAAAACAACTCCGTTGTGTAAAACAACTGAACAACGTTGCTGGATTTCATTTGCCCTACATTTTACAAAACTGCTGCTGATGTTCAGACGTAATGCAGAATGGCTTATCTGCAGTCACAATGAGCGTCTTTCATAAAACTCTAATGTGTTTTAATTAATATTATTCTTAAAATCACTGTTTTCACTTGAGTTAAGGTAATTTTTACTCGTAATAATCGTTTTATTTATTTCTATTTCGGACGCCATTATTGTTGCTGCGACATCACACAGAACCATAGAGTAACTTATCACAGAACCAACCACGAGCGACCAAAT
This sequence comes from Apamea sordens, assembly GCA_945859715.1. Taxonomy (NCBI): domain Eukaryota; kingdom Metazoa; phylum Arthropoda; class Insecta; order Lepidoptera; family Noctuidae; genus Apamea; species Apamea sordens. The sequence goes on along the minus strand of OX243998.1, from coordinate 12,086,497 downwards.
TTTGAACTAAAATCTATAATCTGACGTTTCATTTCACGCTGTTTTACAAAACCGCTGATCGTAGTTCAGTTGTTTTACATAATGGAGCTGTTTTGTAAAACCACTAGTGTTTTTGTAAAACAGCGGATTCTACAATCCATCTGCGACATATACAAGTATACCGAGTAGACATATGTACAGACGCTAGCAGGTCAAGCTACCCGAAACTGTCAAATTTTACCAATCAACCTTGAAACTTAATGCTTTAGCGATAAAGTTCAAAATCTATTAAAGAAATTTGACAGATTGTAGTAGCTTGATGTGCTGGCGTCTGTACGTAGAAACTGAGTCATTTTTGACATGAGTATTAAATAAAAGTATGTCTGCAGATCATCCAACATCGGTGAAGGAAAACATCGTGAGGAAACGGACTTATAGTAAATATAGATAAGTCTGAAATCGCCAAACCACTCTTGAGCAAGCGTGGTGATCGATGCTTGTGCTTTCTCTGTCTGACAAGAGGCTTGTGGCCTGCAGTGAGACAGTAATAGGCTGGTATTATATGTCTGCAGATTGAAGCTATCAAACCAGCCGATCGATTATGTAAAAATCTCACCATGAAAAGTTAGGTGAAGTGAGCTTAGAGTGAGCTGTCAATAGTGTCAATCCCCAGCATTAAGTACTTGGAATGACAGCTCACTCCACGCTAACTTCACCTAAGTTTTCACGGTGAGATGGTTACAGAATCGCATTGCAGTAGCCACTCCTAGTTCTGAAAACCACAAGATCGCTATTGTGTTAATTTTACCTTATGGCCATTGTAAGAAGATCACGATTGTTGATCAGCAGTGGACATAGATTGACAGATTGGTAGCTGTTGTAAGACAAACAGGAAAAAAGAAGATGGTTGGTTGGTCTAATCGTATGCGACACCGGTTGTTGTCATCACGTCAACGCCGGCTGTCGCCAATCACCAAAAACCAGCGCTGGGGCTCCATCTCGCATAGGGTCGTAGCATTATGCTGAGTGATGGCCGTTTTGCGTGGATGTGACGAATCTGTTTCCCTTTTTCGTTCTTTTTGCTGTTTGTGCTCTTTCTCTGCGTCATGTTCACCGCAAATATTTAACGTATTTTCTTTCTTAGGTGTACCAAGAACTTTTCAACGGAATTGAAATATTTTTACGGACTGTTATGTTGGATACCTTTTTTTTTTTTTGTTTTCGGGGGAAACCTTCAAAAGGCATCCGGTTTTTGAGGATAAAACAAGGGAGTGTGGGATTTTTACCTCCCCGGTGGTCACCATCTGCACATGGAAGGGGCACCGTTACCTCTCAAAATACCGATAGCCCCCTTTTTGCAACGCCTATTAGGGCACATCTCGGGGAGACTGTAGAGGGTTCTCCCCGAAACCTTGCTGTGCAAGAGTGCAAGGTACATACGTAACCACTGTGCGCCGTCTTCCCTTGGATACCTACATATGTACTCGTATGGGTGTTGTTATTTTTATCTACTGTTACATAATTTATCACATATTAAAAAAAATATTATTATGTCACTGGATCACTGATGATAAAGATAAAACCATAATGGCTTCTACAGTCGATTTAGTATTCTAGTAGGTATGCCAAGTACAGTCGCAAACACAATGCACAATAACATTGAAGGCTTTTTTACCATAAAGTTCAAGTAAGTCATATTTGTTTCAATACGAGAAAAAATGGAGCTATAGAGGAGGAATACCTCCATCTCTTTTGCGAAACGGAGCAATCAATGATGGCTTATTATGTAAACCCTGACTCAGGAGTAACCAAGTCAGGAGTACCTACCTAATCTAATTCTTACAAAGTGACCTACCCTAATAACATAATAATCTATCTAACACAATACCTAATAATGGAAGATACTACTCGAAATTAATGAGATAGCTGTTACAATAACAGTTGTTATCATGTACAAAGGCCTTGGAGTTATGAAGCATATTTATATGTAGTATACATATACATATTCCGTTGGCAGTGATAACGGCAATGAAGTGAACAACTGAAATAAAAACCTACAGTTAATGAATAGCATAATTTTTGTATTCTGATAACAATAAAACAGTGTTTATTACGTCAACGTTACGTTGTCGTTATTTATAATTAAGTAAAGTTTTAAACTAATGCTATCCTGTGATTAGATTGTGTAAATGTAATTTTATACAGGATGGCGGAGACGCGCAACCTGAAGGCCGGTTATTAAAAAAAGTTGCTGTTTCATACATTTTGACTTCGTAGCTCTTTTTGTATTTTCTATGAAACAGTTGATTTTTTTTGGGCACCGATTAAGGCGCAGATTTCTCGAAAACGGTCAAAAAGTTGTTTTTTAAAGCAGTGTATCTCTTAAACCGTAAATAATTAGGACCTAAAAAAAAAGTATGATATTTTCAAGTCTTATTTTAATACAGTGATCGAGCCCAAATCATAATTATACATACATTAATGCATCAAAAAAATCTTCAAACAAACCTCTTCTTTGTTTTTAAAAGCAGTTTATCTCTTTATTAACAACAATAATTATAATAAAAAATATACCATAAAATTTCTAATGCCAAACTGCATCCAGTGATCGAGTAGTTTTTAATAAATAGTTAATATCTAATTTTATACGATTTTATAAACGTTTTTACGACATACGCTTGCTCATTTCCTTGCTGCCTGCACCGCGCCAGTGTTCCTTGGAACGTTGTTGAGGACGGACCTGTGTCGCTTTGCTCCGCAGTGGAATTTTTACGTTTTGTACCGTGAAAATAAAAATGGGAAATAAATATAATAGTGGGAAGAGATGGAAAGCTGCTCGTCGAAAGCGTTTACTCCAGAGTGTGCAGAATATAGCACGAAGACTGTAAGAAACTTTATTATATGTACCTACCTAAATAAAGAATGATAAAAACAAATATATTTCTCGTGAATTTAATACTTCTAACTTAGTAATTAATAATGCCTATAGATATAGAGTACACTATATTATAGGCATTGTTACTAAGTTGAAATTGATTTTCCGAATCATATCACCTGAGTGACTTGAGGTTGAGTGAGACTCACCGAAGGCCACAGAGTAAGTACCTACAGTAGGGTCAGCTGTGCTTCCAATTGTATTTCAATGATTTTATTATTTTAGATTGCCGAATAAGCAAATTGCTACTCAAGAACTGGATGATACTGCTTCTCGATTGGATGATGAGTACCTAAGTACCTACCTACTCATTACAATAGAATGCTTCCTTGGTTTAGTGGTGAAAGGGATATCTTCTCGATCGCGGGTTCGATTCCCACGGGGAATAACAACTTTAGGTGTTGTTTCTAGTTGGGCTAGGACTTTTTTGGGGTCATCCACCGTCGGTAGTGTAGTCAATTAAAATATCCGTTTTTTTTTTGTATACTTTACAGACGGGTGTCACTGTCGATATCTCAACACGATAAAACAGATTTTATCAACTTACACTTCAAGTAACAACAATAACAGCGGTCTCAGGTCAGTGGGGTCAATGACCCCAAAAATCTTTATTTTTTTATTTTGTCTCAAGACATGATGGGTATCGATATCTACTAAACACGACAAAAAAAAAATGTTTTGTTTGGGGTCAATGACCGCTGTTATTGTTGTTACTTGAAGTGTAAGTTGATAAAATCTGTTTTATCGTGTTGAAATATTATATAGTTTCGCTAGCTAATTTAATTTCACTCTGTATTATTGTTTTATTACTCATAACTACCAGACTGTTAAATACGGGGTAATAATATTAGGCCAGCCACATACAGTCGGAATTCCGTTTCGAAATATCGGTTCGGAATTGAATTTTTTTTTTTGACTTACCTACGTATACCTTTTATACGTTCACGTGGATGAATTCGCGGGCATAAGCTAGTGTATATTAAATCAATATTGTATTTTTCCAGTTCTACTATTGAAAAGCCATCATCATCTATTGTTCACAATATTCAAGCAAATCAAAAGGCATTTCAAGAAGAAAACGGAATTTTTCGAATTTCGTATTATTGTTATAGTCCTGTGGGATTTAGTGATCTATCACTACAACATCTTTATTAAGACATTATAGGGTTTAATGAAATATTTAGTGATCAATCTATTGAATAAAATCTGAACTTAGTATCCGACAACAAACGACAAAGTAATAGATATAAACATACCTATCATAGAATACATTGTATTATTTTCAAAAATAATTGTTGTTTTTTTGCAGTCCTCCTACTGAAAAGCCATCATCATTTATTGAATTCGATGTCATCATCAAAGTAAAGTGTTCATCAAGTAAAATTCAACCTTTGTTCAAAGGCTTACTATTCCATCAACGACTACTTACACGATAAGAATAGTTGGTCGCCCTAATTAACTCAAGACAATGTTCATGTTCTTTCTCCAGAATTGGCTTACTGACAGGTTATTGTTATTAGTATTAACTTATTTATTTATTTTACTTCGATGGTCCTAGTTTATCATCTGTGACTTCAAGTGACAGCTATGTGACCAGAACCCAGCAATGCGTAAATATGTAAGCAGTCACGCCCTTTATACCTGGAGGCTTTTATTTAGGTAGTAAGTTTTTATTTTAATTTTAATTAATTATTTTATGAGTACCTATGTATAGTTTTTATTATATTTGTTGGTATATTGGCATGGCTAGCTGACATATGGCAAATAATTTAATTTTATGTTCTGTGCCTTATAATGTTAATAACTTAACACCCAGTATTGTATACAATCAAGTATCAAGTATTTTCTAACTGAACAGACAGCTGTGCTGCTGAGGGTTTGTTGCGCCACTTCTTCTTCCCAGCGATAGTACTAGGAGTAGGAAGTGGTGAAGGGCGGGCGTTTTTGGGGGACTGTCTTTTGTAATTTTGACGTTCGAAAAGTGCTGATTCTCAGCCTAATTTGAATAAATGACTTTTGATTGTGATTTTGATTTCGATGTAAATTTACACGAAGAACTAGATCAAACGACCTATGAAGCTGAAAGGTAGTTTTCAACATTGTGGATTTTGTTTGATCAAAACCTGCCTGTTTGAATATTATATATATTTCTAAGCCGTCAGTACTTCAACTGAATTTTATATTTTACTTTGTTTTAGGGAAACTGAAAAATTATCGATTGGTGGACGTAAAGTAAACATCAGTAATTTTTTTAAATCACTCCAAGAAATATCAAGCCGGACCTTTAGACTGCGGTTTAAAGTCAATTGAAATCGTATCTGCACGTTTGTCAGGTTGATGACTAAATTCGAATCGGGAATCGGCGCCAATGTTCGCTTACCTGAACAAAATTAATCCCTACATCAATCTTAGTATAGTTTTTAGTATCTTTGATGGTATATTGGCGTGGCTAACTGACATGTGGCAAATAATTTAATTTAATGTTCTGTGTCTTGTAATGTTAATTTATTTAACATACCTATTATTGTATAAGTATTTTTGAACTGAACAGACAGCTGTGCGTGAAGAAGTGGCGCAACAATCTCCCCAGCAGAGTTTGTTGCGCCACTTCTTCTTCCCAGCGATAGCACTAGCAAGTGGTGAAGGGCGGGCGTTTTTGGGGGACTGTCTTTTGTAATTTTGGCATTCGAAAAGTGCTGATTGTCAGACTAATTTGAATAAATGACTTTCATTTTGATTTTTTTTCTTTCTCACTTTCACAATTTTTTTCACTTTCTCTCTCACTCTCGCTCTCTTTCTCTTTTTCTTTGACGGCACGGTTGGCGCAGTGGTTAAGCGATTGACTGCTGCGCTGCGTGTCGCGGGTTCGATTCCCGCACAGAACAAATATTTGTAAGTCCTACATGTATTTGTTCTGAGTCTGGGTGTTTTTCTATCTATAATATGTATGTATTTACAAAAAAAAAAAAATGTATATAAGTAGTTTATCAGCCATCTTGTTACCATAACACAAGCATTAGGTTGCTTAGCTTGGGACTAGATGGCGCTGTGTGAAATGTCCAGGGATATTATTATTATTATTATTATTACAAACTAAAAATTGGACCCTGTATAGTCTTTACTCGGCTGGCAAAATCGGAATTCCGTTCAGAAATATCGATTCGGATTTTCGAAGGCAGCAAATCCATACAAAATAAATTCGAAGGCAGAAAATTTCGAATGGAGAACTATTGTAAGTACGTGTGAGGTAGTTCCTTGATTTTGTATGAATTCGTTGCCTTCGAAAATGCCGAATCGATATTTTGAAACGGAATTCCGTCCGTATGTGGCCGGCCTTATTGAACTAAAAAGTTTCGAGCCCACGACCGCTTGTGGCTTCTAGATAAACTTCTGGATAATAAATTAAATTGGGGGTCACGGGTTATACACGGGTCCCACAAACCATAATTCCATACATCGGGGCTCAAAGGGCGTATATATAGCACATTTTGGCCAATTAGAGTTATTTACACCATCTTGTTCAGTTTTTTTTTCTCTATCGATTTATTGGATTTCGTGAAAAGTCGTGTTCATCCTTTGAGCCCCGAGGTATCGATATAGGGCGCATTGTGGTTCATGGGCTCCATGAACCCAATATGGCATTTGATCTTCGGCCGGCAGATATGTATATTGCTCAGAATTTCCAGTCGATCTATTCTGCGTAAAAAAAAAGTAAGTAGGTACTAACTTATTCACTTTTATTTGTGAGCGAAATTGTAGGGAAAAGCTAATTTAATAATAACTGTCTAAATTCTGCCGCCCGGTTACATTTATAATATTTTCTATTTTATTAATATTACGAGTTCTTTGTTTGTAAAAAATTATAAATATACACCACTGCTCTGCAATAAATGCTGTTAGCTACCTAATATGTGAGCGTCACGCGTCTGACACTATGGCAGCTAGCCCTACCAAATAGAAACTTCGTGACCGCTTCGCGCGTAAGTACGATGAGGGGCGCGCGGGGCATTTTCAGCGGTAACGCCCATTTGAGCAAGGTTAACGGCATAATACCGGGCCTTAAAAAAAATCCGAAGTTATGCGTTGATGTCACTGCCAACCATAAGAATACCATTCGGTAGGTACTGAACATAATAAAATATAAGGATTAGGTACGTATTTCATTTTACATTGATTACAGGCTGCCAGCTGCATTGGACGGATTACTCAATGCAAAGTGTAGTTGCATCAGCCCTTACTTGGTTCATTTTTTTAAACCACACGTATCCTCAATCTACGATTGGCCGACGTACTATCACATCTATATTCTTTTTCTTCTTCTGGGGCTTCGGCATCTATACTGTACATGTATAGTATATCGTATAAACAGTGGTGGCCCAGTGGTATCTGCCCCCGACTAAGAGTTGTAGGTCGTGAGTTCGAACTCAGGCAGGCATTTCACTTTGTGTATTTATTTCATTACCACTGTTCCAAAACGATGGAGTAAAACTTCGTGAAGGAACCGGCATGTCCTAAAAACAAAAAATCGAAGAAATGTGACATTCATCAATCCGCACTGGGCCCGCGTGGTAGATTATGGCCCACTCCCTCTCACACAGAGAAGGCCTGTAGCCCAGTACTGGGAACCTTAAAAAAGTCAAAGTTTCAAATAATTTATTTCAAGTAGACTTCACACACTACGATAATCATCCTTACGACGAAATGGGATTGATTGGGTCATGTTAGCCGCATGCACAGTGACTGGGCAACAGACTCTACACGGTGGGTGCCTGATAATGGACGGGGCCGCCGAGGCCGGTCCAGAAACAGGTGGCGAGACGACCTAGACGCATACCGCATGGGTTGGATCGAGGTGGCTCTAGACAACGATGCCTGGAAGATTTTAGGGGAGGCCTTTGCTCAGCAGTGTAAATCTTAACTAAAAAGTGAATTTCTCATTACCTTACCTAAAGTAACCAAAATTAAATAAGAAAAAAAAAATATTCAAAGTACAGACGCCAGCAGGTCATCAAGCTAGCCGAAACTGTAAAATTTTCCCAATCAACCTTGAACCTTAATGCTTTAGCGATAAAGTTGAAAATCTATTCAATAAATTTGACAGATTGTAGTAGCTTGATGTGCTGGCGTCTGTACCTATCTGTCGTAATCCGATTTCCGGTCGGGTCCATCCAAAAGTAGTCTTGTGTAATTATCACAGAAATGTATGTCTTATATCTATGGTAATTATACTATCCACACATAATTATAGAGGTATATTATCCACATATTCATCCACAAGGTCAATGTATCGAAGATGAAATATTAAATTGGGCTGAAGTATTAATGGAATATATTGGAATAAACTAGGTACCTTCTTTTCCTATCGACACGAACTAGGTATAACGAGAATAACTCGTGCCTTGGTGAAAAGTTTAATTCACCAGCAGGGTTTACTGCTGGTTAACTAGTGGGCTTACTGCCCAAGATTTCAAAAGACGTGATTTTAGTATCGTCACTCGTGAGGGTCAGATTGGTATGACTTTTGGTCATTGTCCTTTAAAGGACTATGACCGAAAGTCTGACAACCAGTCTTACCAATTGGTATTGTATTAACCAGTAACTGGGTTGTGGAGGTCAGATAGGCAGTCGCTTCATGTAAAATACTGGTATTCAGCTGTATCCGGTTAGACTTGAAGCCGACCCAACATTGTTGGGAAAAGGCTAACCTTTTCCCAACAATGTTGGGTAAAAAGGTCATCATCTGCCTAAGCAGATGATGACCTTTTTACGCCTAAACCACTCTGAACGGATTTCGATAAAATTTGGCAAGGAGATAGATTGGAAGTATCAGCACGGCTCTAGACAGACACGGCATAGATCCGTCTCTGAGCGGCTGGATTACCAATATGTTGAAACAGAGAGCCGTACAGGTGACCGTAAATGATACCACAAGGGCCGTCGTGGCAAAGGGCTGCCCACAAGGGGGCGTCCTTTCGCCGCTCCTATGGAATCTGGTCGTAGACAGCCTGATAAAGACACTAAACAACAAAGGCTACTTTACGGTAGGCTACGCCGATGATTTAACCATAATAATAAATGGCACCCATGAAAACACCTTATGCAACCTAATGCAACAGGCACTGAAAATAGTAGAGAACTGGTGTAGTATACACCAACTATCAGTGAACCCAACAAAAACAGAACTGATCCTCTTCACAAAAAAGAGGAAACTAACCACACTACAACTTCCACGATTCTTTGGCACTACCCTAAGCCTTTCAACTGAAACCAAATACCTGGGCATCTTTTTGGATAAACAGCTGAACTGGGCTAAACACATCAACCACATCACCACGAAGGCCAGCATATCCCTGTGGCAATGCAAGAGAATGCTTGGGAAAAACTGGGGGATTAGCCCCAGGATCACCTACTGGCTTTATACCACAGTTATTCGACCAATCATCACATATGGCTCACTAGTCTGGTGGCCCAGAACAGACCTGAGCACAGCCCAAAGAGATCTCGAAAAGCTGCAACGATTTGCTTGTGTGGCAATCACAAGCTGCATGAGAACTGCACCCACCGCTGCCCTACAGGCCATGCTTGGACTGCCTCCCCTACACCTCGTTGTGAGAGAGGAGGCGGCCCTGTCTGCCTTCAGGCTCCAGCTATCAGGAACCCTAAGCAAAGACTCGAGGATCAAGCACATACGCCTAAAGGACGAGGCAATTAAACGACAGCCAATGATGGCATCACCCTGCGACAAAGCCCCTAAGCAATACTGCTTTCAAAAGCATTACAACGTAGTGCTTAAAGAAGAGCAGTGCGACTACTCAGGCCCGGAAGAGCTGAGAGTTTACACTGATGGATCAAAGACCGACTGCGGAACTGGAGTCGGAGTCTTCTCACACGACCTCAACATAAACATATGCAGCCCGCTAGGAATGCTCAACACGGTCTACCAAGCCGAGTGTGTGGGTATAATACAGGCGGCCCATGCCATAGCAGCCAGGGGAGTTGCGGACACCCATGTTCGTATACTCTCTGACAGCGCTTCAGTCCTCCAATCCCTAAAGAAGGGATGCATCACATCAAACTTAATACTAGAATGTCACATGGCGCTTGAACAGGTAACTGTATCGAACCGCAACACAGTGACACTACAATGGATAAAAGGACACAGTGGATCACTAGGTAACGACGCGGCTGACGAGCTGGCCAGAAGGGCATCAAGCACGCCAGTCTACGGACCGGAACCAGTCGTGCCCATCCCCTTCAATCAGCTACGCAGGTGGCTACAGATGCACACCCACACACTAGCAGAGAACTGGTGGTCCTCGTCACCGGGCTGTAGGCAGTCCAAGGAAGCCATGCCATCATTAGATGGCAAGCTAACCAAAAGACTGCTACGTCTGGACAGGAAAGGCCTCCGCCTGGTGACGGGGACCATCACGGGACACTGCTCACTGAACAAACACTTCCATACGATAGGCATAACGGACAGCCCCCTGTGCAGAGCCTGCATGGAGGCTGATGAAACCGTTGCGCATGTGCTCTTTGAGTGCACAGGCGTCACCCAGATTAGATCAAGAACCCTCGGGACACCCGGATCCTACACAGACGTTCTCGACAGACCAGGGGACCTAATAAGCTTCTGGAGGGAGGTGGGCTGGTTGGAATAACCACCGACGGCCACCATGGCTCACGCACAATGGTCCACCTGAAGGACTAAGTGCGGAAACCAAACCCATAACATAGAACATAGATTGCATCCTGGGGAAGGACAAGGACACACTACTTCTTATCCCAGTAGCCCGTTCCCGTGGGATAATTTCCAACATCCACGCGGGCGCAGCCGTGGGCAGAACCAAAGTAGCTTATGATAATTATGTATTTCTGATGTGTAAAAGTGTTTTTAGAATCAATTTAGTTACAGAAATAAACATAATTTATTAGAAAGGTGAGTATACTGGGTCAAATTAAATTAGCTAGCGAAACTCCGCAGTCGTGATGGGTCTAAACACGACAAAACTACACACTAACATCACTACCAGCGGCCATTGACCACAAAAAGAAAATATGAAATGTTTTTTATTTTTGTTTAATCGAGTTTAGGTAACGAAAGCCATCACGTCTGCAGTTTCGCTAGCTAATTCAATTTGACCCTATATAGGTGCAGTCAACTAGCTGTAGTAAATAACAGACTAGTTACTGCCTGCGACTTCATCAGCGAGTAAATTTCGGCCCACGACCCGCGTCGCATGTCACCGCTCTCGCTCCTGCTACTACTTCATTTTCGCTTTCTGACTTTTTTTCTTTTTGTTCGACACCTAACGGTAATATCTTCCTGCCAGGGTAGCGGGATCGTCCGAAAGGGTTACCGCTGCCCTGGAACATAAAGGGCTAAGGAAGGAACACGGGTGGGTTTTAGTCAGTAAGAGTCTGACACTCCCTTTCGCTCTACCCAGAGCGGGAGGGGTCATTTGATGATTTCCCATCAAAAAAAAAAACCGGCCAAGTGCGAGTCGGACTCGCCCATGAAGGGTTCCGTTACGTTACGATTTATGACGTATTAAAAAAAACTACTCACTAGATCTCGTTCAAACCAATTTTCGGTGGAAGTTTATATGGTAATGTACATCATATATTTTTTTTAGTTTTATCATTCTCTTATTTTAGAAGTTACAGGGGGGGGGGGACACACATTTTACCACTTTGGAAGTGTCTCTCGCGCAAACTATTCAGTTTAGAAAAAAATGATATTAGAAACCTCAATATCATTTTTGAAGACCTATCCATAGATACCCCACAGGTATGGGTTTGATGAAAAAAAAAAAATTTGAGTTTCCGTTCTAAGTATCGGGACCCCCAAAATTTATTGTTTTTTTTCTATTTTTGTGTGAAAATCTTAATGCGGTTCACAGAATACATCTACTTACCAAGTTTCAACAGTATAGCTCTTATAGTTTCGGAAAAAAGCGGCTGTGACATACGGACGGACAGACAGACAGACAGACAGACATGACGAATCCATAAGGGTTCCGTTGCCATTTGGCTACGGAACCCTAAAAAGGGTAATATCTTCTCAAATCCGACTAGTAGTTCCTCTCAGTAGTAGATCTACCTATAGGTATCTATGCTAATTTGTATAGATACCTAGGTAGATATAGATAGATATTACCTACGCTATCATCATATTATATCAACGTTTTTATTCACACCGTTAATGTTATCATTGACGAAAAGTGTAGGTTGGTTATCTTGTTCCAGCTAGCATTGTAGTTAAATAAAGATATGACCTATCTACTATAGAGATTTATCAAATTATCAGACACAGAATACGCTCACTACCACAGAAAATATAATGCCTGTTAATTTAAATATAAATCCGCATTTTTTATGATTTCCTTTTGTTTTTAATTCTTACTCTTACTCTTCTTACTTCTTAGGTAGGTTGGTTATTCTATTGAAAACAAAGTGCAGTCCGTTCACAGTTATTTTAGCTCTGACAGCAGCAACCTTATAGAGATGAGAATAAAGATCACAATGATTTTGACAGACTTGTCAGTGGCAGCAACCTAACACAACCTTATTAGAATGAGATTAATGTTAGGACACTGAGGCAAAATCAGTTAAAAACTAACTGTTAACGGAATGTAGCTGAGTCAACAAACAATTTAATCAAATCATATTAGGTGCATAATAGTCTACGGCTAAGCTAAACCTGTTGTTATTGTTAACTTTTTATTATTTGAGTACGAGGCTTTTGGCTACTGTATGTGTGAGTATGTATTTTTTTTGTTGTAATGTGTGTTTTGTTTGTGCAGAATAAAAAAAAACTTTCTTTCTTTCTTAGTTACGAAATTATTTAGCTCAAAAATGACGTTTGTAGTAGGTATTAATACTTTGTCATTTTACTTGTAAGTAGTTATCTACCTAAGTTTGGACTTTGGGTAATGAGGCCGCATTATCAATAATAACGTCATGTATACATACATAGATACAGTAAGTACAGTACGGTAGCTCATTGATTCGACTTACGCGTGCCACCGTTCTAATTCCAGAGAGGTTATTTTGAGCATGTTTTGAGAATCGGAAATTGCTCCAATTTGCTCGTATTGTACTTTAATAGTCGAGATTTTTGTAATGTCTACATGGGCTATGGGCTGATTAGGATATTTTTGTGGCGTAGGGAATAATAAAATCAAAGGTAAGTAGGTACCTATTTTGATGAAATTGGTTAAGTAGGTATTAAGAACTTCTAGGAAAGCTTTAACATACATATTTTTTTATATACCTATTCCCATACGGGCATAATTGACCTACCGACACATATCTCACGTAGATACCCACTCAATAAATATATATAGGTCGGTAGGTACAGACGCCAGCAGGTCAGGCTACCCGAAACTGTCAAATGTTCCCAATCAACCTTGAACCTTAATGCTTCAGCGATAAAGTTGATAATCTATTAAAGAAATTTGACAGATTGTAGTAGCTTGATGTACTGGCAATGTTTGTACAAATTAAATATTTTTTTGCACATTCAGATTCAGACACAAGCATTTTAGTTTCTTTAACTTTCAAGTCGGAACTAAACCGTCCACGATCTATTATATCGTTATTAAAGTGTCCCATACCTAAAGGTCTATCACTTAAAACTGATCCGACCGTATCTATCTACCGTTTTCACCCGGCAAGGAAAACATTGTGAATCCCAGACGGAGGTATAATAAATCAATAAAGATGTGTCACATGTGGCATGTGTGTACATAGGTTAACACTGTGAGATAGGGGAACAGGCTCGCCACCTGTTACGTTTAACAGGATGTGTATTGAGAAATAAAAAGGTAATTTTTAGTCTTATAAAAATAGCTTTATAAAAACAGCTGCACATCGACTCCTTGTAAGCGGTTGGCGATTTAGATTTCTGGGATTTTGCTCAAGATTTTGTTGATTTTGTTTGTTGAGCACGTCTTCTAGGACGTGGTGGTGGCCGACGTATTCTAGGATACAGGGCACTGTTTTTGTAGCTGAACTCGCCTAATTTGAATAACTGGTTTTTTTAACGTAAATCCGTAAGTACGTTGTGGACTAGTGACAACATCACTAGGTAGGGTAATATATTCGATCCATGTGATTACGGAGGGTTGATTGTCCAGGGTGATTACGGAGCCCCCATAAAAACAATGACACTCTTTTCTGAGTACCTACCTATTGCCCTTCATGTTGCATCACCTGACCCAAGGGTATCATACCTACTTTTTTTTTTTTTTTTTGAGGATGGGAAATCATCAAATGACTCCTCCCGCTCTGGGTGGAGCAGAAGGGAGTGTCAGACTTTTACTGACTAAAACCCACACGTGTTCCTTCCTTAGCCCTTTATGTTCCAGGGCAGCGGTAAACCCTTTCGGATGGTCCCGCTACCCAGGTATACCTACTTACCTACATATTGGAATCAAATCTTTTGCCTTTCCCAAAATGGAATGCACTGAAGAGGTTCTACATATACTCTCGCCTTCTTCTCTTAGGGGCAGCCGGAAACTACAGAACGCCACCTGCGAAAATCCTTACAAAATCCTTTTGCTTCGTTTATGTTCATACATCTGCACCCTAATTGCGTAATACACTATTGATCTTAATCTCAAAATTTATATTTTGAAGGATATTGCTAAACCATTGCTTCATATGTTCGAAAAATTGTCTGCCTTACAACGTAAATAACGCAATGAATGTTATTGAATTATTAATGAAAGTCATTCCTACTGTTAGTGTGTTACGCCATTGTTCGTCAATTTAGTATGAGGCAATGTAGGTATATGCGGCTATACTCTTTCGCTCGTATAATTATGTAGTACAGGCTTAAGCTTATGTAATATTGTAGGTACTTGTTGCAAGAACAATATTAGGTTAGTCATAAAAGCCCACTACCACTGTCATTTTTACACAACAGTGTTAATTTTGATGAAGTGTAAATGTAAAAGCTGTCGAAAACCATTCCAAAATTAATTTGCTAAGTAGAGTTAATTTTCTTAAAATTTTGCTTCTGGTCCGACTTTAATTAAATATAACTAGTGACCGACCGAAGGTTCGATTTCGGTTTCGGAAGGTTTCGGCCGAAAAATCAGGTTTGGGCCGCAGTTTCGGTTTCGGCCAAAAAGTGGCCAGATGTCGGGCTCACCGAAACTGGCTTACTACACACTTATGGCTTACGTGAGGTTTTGATAAAATACGAACGACTGACCGATAGATAGACAGCGTAGACTTAGTAATGTGGTCACGTTTTCATTTTTTTTTGTACAAAACCAAAAAAATAAGTGTTTACTTAAAAAAAATCCTTTACATAAAATAAATCTGATACCTAATTGCGAAATCAGCTCTTAATCAAATTATTTGTAACAAATCTACAAAAAACGATGGGTCTCAGAAAATAACGTCAATTTAAAACTACCAACATTCTTAATTTTTTCTTAACTGCAAAGTTTCGGTTTCGGTGTAGGCCGAAATTTGAAGAGGGGCCGAAGATTCGGTTACGGTTTCGGATTCGGCTGAAAATGTTGTTTTGGTCGCACACTGATGAATTGAATACGAGTATTTTGCTCAATAAATAGGATTTCAAAAACTGATGTGTTATTAGTCGACTTACGTTACAGTGACGACTCCAAGCGAAGACTTTATAATTATGTTATTCCATTCTGCTTCTCTTTAGACTACACATAATTTAGTGTATCTGTCCAATTTCTTTCTAAAAACCTAGATATAGGTGGGTAGCTTTTATCTTAAGCAATTAAAATGTTAAACGGTATAGTGTACCCTGAAAATTACAAGCAATTACGTTTCTGATGATGCAAACATCCATTACCTGAAAAACATCTATCAATAGGACAAGACCACTTTGGAATAGAAGTAAATAATAACTACCTACAGCTTTGAGCCCTTTGGGGTCGAAAACTCGGGTCATGGGGCCCGATATTAAGGAAATTTCTCGCCGACTGGTCGACACTACACGTGACCAGAGGGCTGTGTTTTTTTTTACCAAAGAATTAGCATTGCCATTTAACGTGGCAGCTACTTCTTCTTGGCATGTTTTCCGATGACAGCAATGCGGACGGGTACTTCGACGATTCAATTTCCTTTTGTTTTTGTAGGTATTGTAGATATATGGTCAATAATAAAACATTGTTTTGGTTAAAAGTTCCTTCTATTGTTGTTAGCAATATTTACAGAGAAGATTTTCCAGAACAGCAGCTTTGTGAGTCTGAAACGGAATAATAAATAAATATGTAAGATCCCATAATTATAAGTTAATTTCCAGTACCATTTAAAATTACTTTACGAGTTATGTGTGAAGTATTTTTTCTCTAATTGATGTCTTTTGTCGTTTTTCTACAGTATTAGATAAATGGGATGTCAGTGTCTATAAACCTATAATTACCTATAAATTACTGAGTTACGCCTATTATTCTATTGATGCATGCAGTAGTTTTCCCGTACACACAACATTTCTTAGTAAAAATATCACTTATGTAACAAATCTTAAGTTTTACGACTTCCTTCTTCCTGACCGTCCTTAGCTATAATTGTACAACGATATCTTTGTACTAATAATACCTAATGAAATTTTACCCTGTGTCATCATTTCAGCCGAAAGACGTCCGACTACGTACGTACGACTGCTGGACATAAGCCTCCGCCAAGCACCGTCACTTCGACCGGTTCTATGCATCCAGCGGATTCCTGCGGCCTTGACAAGGTCATCGGTCCACTTTGGGAGGTCTTGTGTAATTTATTATATTGTTCGAATTATACGAAAATCATCTGTTTCATATACTTAGACAAATTATAACAGTACGATCAAAACGTGGTACATAATCGCTTGACACAACTCTTGGAAATAGGAAAATTATAGTCGCCAATTTTAGGCAATCCAGCCATCTCCTGCTCAGTCCTTCAACGGTATGTAGTTAAAGGTTCCGTTAGGATACTTAAAGACTCGTGAGAAAATGCTGGGAGAAGGGATAAAAGGGTAGCGGCAACACTGAGTTTTCTTTAATGTCCACTTTTCAAAATAAACCCAGCTTTAACTTTCTAAGCAACAGACGAGCGGTGTCAATCATGTCATGTGTCGCCCGTGACGGAGCACTTAGGCTAATCAATATTGTATGAGCGTGTTACTTTTTCCGTAAAAGTAAAATATTTCCTTTCTTTGTCATTTTTAAGGTAATGAAAAGAGAGGGCGTTATACTTTAATACATATAGGGGATTTGCCCCTGAAAGTAGCATTGACAAAGCGTATTTAGCATCAAGTACATGTTTATAAATCAGGTGAGGCGAGCAGTTGATTGGCCCAAGCTAAGAGTACTGACCTATAAGCAAGTCTGGACAGTATTTGATGGTGTGGGCCTGGTCACCGGTGGCGCCACAGCGGGGACAGCGGAACCCGCGTAGAACTGGACACCGCACTCGGCCACGAACATCCCGAAGTGCGTGCGACGTGTACCAAAATGACGGCTTGCCGTTGTTCTTACAAAATGCACATTCCTGTATAGAAAGTAAATATTTAATTGGACCTCTAGATCGATATTTATTCATATTATTTAATCCACATCCGTCTCTCTAACCTCTTTCCTGCTTTTACGTTAACTTAAATGGTTTTTTAATCCGGTTCTTAATTCTCCACGGATACAATAATTTTATATTAATTTTATGCTGCAGTCAGCCAGAGACAATAAACGGTGTTTTTTTTTTGTTAATTTACTGGACGCTACAATTTAATTAAACTTCCTTTTTGCAACTTACCAAATATCTTTGGGTGATCATCCTCTGTCTGCGTAAAACGTCAGCATACTTCATTAGCACTTCTAGTTGGTGAGGATTTAGGGAGAGCAGTGCCGCTTCTTGCTGTAACACCATATCTTTGAAACCGTTGAACCCCTGTGATGGAGCCGGCGGCGCATGCGTTGGCGGCGTGGGAACTCTCTCTAAAATAAAAAAGCGAGTAAAGAACAAGATATATTATGGAAGTTTTGGCTTGCTCCGTTATCTACGTGCACTTTAGGGACTATTTTAGGCACTAGGGATAGGGAACAATTTCAAGGATAATTAAAAAAGACAGATTTCTTTGACAAGTGATATACATAATAAAATCATGTACTTATTGATTTCGCTTAAAAGTAATAATTAAAAGCGAACGGTGTGACTAATAAGTAACATTCCTTAAATCTGAGCTAAGAAACCTAGTTATATACATACATATTTCGGCAAAGAAATAGAAACCACTTTCATATTCATGTTATGCGTGAATATGTTGATAGTGATCTTGAATTCGAAATTAATGCTATCTTCTGATAACAGTCTACAAGCTACTTTTAAAGAAAAACATACATTAGCATTTATATATGTTAGTGTGTGTTGGTTTCGCAGTCAAAGCATCACTCATTTGCTTAGATAGGTAATGGGTTTGAGTACGGTAGGTAAGTTTGGAATTGACTTGAAAGCTCATCATCTGCCTAGCCTTTTCCCAACTATGTTGAGGTCGGCTTCCAGTCTAATCGGTGCAGCTGAATACCATATTGTACATACGCCAGCAGCTCAACCCAAGTAGCACATGACAGCCGCACAGTGACTTGATTATAGAATTAGTGACTACTCAAGGCTGTTTTAGTTTCCTGCATAAGGGCTTTGTAGTTAGCTACGCAGCCTTTGTAATTCCGATTTGGGCCCCAAATTAACCAGCCTTGAGCATTAAAGTGATTGGTTAACGGCAGTATAATCATTGAAACAGCTGTACAAGGCCTGTACATTGGCTTATACAGCTATACAACAGTCATTGCAGTCTAAGATTCAGCTTCTTTAATTCTCTTCAACAGCTTTTAGATGTTTTGAGGCTTGTCAACAGATTTTATTAAAGTATAAATCCTAACCAAAATTGTATAATAATTTATTTTGTGTATTTGTGACAGACGACAGTTTGTTAAAGTGCGCGGGCGGATAATATTTAAGGTAAGATATTTTTAATAGTTTTCACGTTGATTTTGAGCGTCCTTGTATGTAAATTGGGTTGCGAGTACCATTTTACTGTAAATGTGTATAGGTAATTACATCAAATATTTCACGCGCCATCAGAATAATACCGTTTTAACGAAAATATTTCACAAGATATATGGTGTACGAATACTTAATAGATTTATCACTCAAATTATTGCTTTCTAACTTATTGTGTTCCATTAGGAAATGAGTGGAAAATATATTGTTTGAATTAAAAGCTATCAAATATCCTTGAAATCTATAAGAAATCATCTGGATATTTAGTAACAAATCATTTCTGTAATGCTAAAATGGCGTCCATTTGTTATCCAGCACAAATTCTCCATAAATGCTTTTGAAAAGTTATTTACTGTAACAGTGGTGTTGCCAAGTCTATGTACCAGCTTAAAGCATTACGCTGGCTGGACAAAGGATTTTAATTAGCTTTCTTACTGTGTATTGGTATAAAGAGAGAGCATACAATAGGTTTTCAGGGATAAAGAAATCTCGACAGAAAACCATTTCATTATGTACCTACAATGTTTGGCTTTCGAAATACCGTTGCAGGCCCAGAAGATATTTAAGTTTTTTTAAATAACACGTTAAGAGACGGCTTGGCTCGCTCAACAGTCGCACAATAACTTGAAAAGTTGTGTTCTTCTTTTGCACGTTTCCGCGCTTCCCGTGAGGTAGTGTACTTGGCGCGTTTTTGAACATAACTTTTTGCTTTTGATATCTTTCGGATCTGCAAGGGCAGGTATTTGGAGAGCCAATCGTACATAATTTACATACAAACCTTCAGTTCATGTGATTTGTTTTTATTTTGTTTTGCCCTTTTTGTACTATATTATGATTGCTAATTACATTAATATTGTTTTCAGGATTGATAATGCTGTTTAAAATAATCAAAACCGTTGAAAAAGGAAAGGGAAGATTAACAATTGTTCCAAGTGGAGCATAACGGGATTTTGAGACGGCCAGGAAAAACGTTTCTTTAAAATTGCTAATAAAAAGTGACAAATTGATTGATTTTTATTATAATATCGATATCAAATCTGGTGGCTGTGATTAGAAAATAATTCAGATTATGAAAAGTAGCATTTTAGTAATTATGTTGTATTTCCACAAATTATATTATTATTTCTTGACGGCACGGTTGGCGCAGTGGTTAAGCGATTGACTACTGCGCTGCGTGTCGCGGGTTCGATTCCCGCACGGAACAAATATTTGTATGACCTACATGTATTTGTTCCGAGTCTGGGTGTTTTTCTATCTATAATATTATGTATGTATTTACAAAAAAAAAGTATATAAGTAGTTTATCAGCCATCTTGTTACCATAACACAAGCATTAGGTTGCTTAGCTTGGGACTAGATGGCGCTGTGTGAAATGTCCAGGGATATTATTATTATTTCCTTTATTTAAAAGTAAACATATCAATTATATTTTTAAATATTAGAATATAAAAAGTATAAAAACATTTAAAAATATAAAAAATAGTAGCCCACCGGTATCGGGAACAGAGTCCAAGCTACCGGCGGTCAGGGCTCCAGAGAGAGGAACCTCCTGACAATGCGAGCCGTGTCCAGAAGTACCGCTTTCTGAATCAAACCCTTGATCCAGCTGCCCAACGAGAGCCTCCTCAGGTGTTGGTCGAGGCTCTTGGCTATTAACCCATTGGCTGTCACGACTATCGGCACAATGATCGCTGAGTCCACATCCCACATGTCGACAACCTCGCGAGCCAAGTCAATACTTGATTTGTTTATCTTTCTCGGCTTTCACGAGGTTCTCGTCATGCGGGACGGTTATGTCAACAATCATTGCGCGCCGCTCTGATCGATCCACCACCACTATATCAGGCTTATTGGCAACAATAGTCCTGTCAGTGATGATTTATCGATCCCAGTACAATGTGATATTTCCATTTTCGAGAACTGGGTCGGGCACATACCTGTAGTACGGCACCTCAGATTCCACAAGGCTGTATTTCAGAGCAAGTTGCTGATGGATTATCCTGGCTACAAGGTTGTGCCTATGTTATTATTATTATTATATTTCATATTGATAACAAAACAGTACTTATAAATTTCTAAAACGATTTTTATTAGGCACAGCAGAATTACATACACTTTACTTGAAATAATAGTATTTAAAAAAGTCTATTTCCATAATTGATTACAAAATATGTAAAAGGGGTATGAAATACAAGTTTAGTAGTTTTTATGCTCAATACATTATAAATTGAAACTTCACATCCAGAAAATGTATTTTCACTTCAATACGTTCTGCGTTAGGCCGTTTTACTTTAAATATGTCAAAAGCAGATGACTTTACTGGGTAGTCAAAAATGTCTATTAAACCTGTTATTTTGTAGCCTATAATTAAATTTTCATCAATATTTTGATCAAAATCTGTTTGTCGGGAACCCTCACTATACGAAAACGACACTGGCTTATAAACATAAGCTGCATCATTATTATAAGCCAATATTTTGATCAAAATCTATTTGTGCGGAACCCTCACTATGCGTAAACGTCACGCTTGGCTTGTAAATATCAAATCAAAAAAATCAAATCTGACGTAATTTAAACACCAATAATCTAGATTTACTCTTAAATAACGCCGAAAGCTGTAAAATAGCTGTCAGCTACACTTTATGCATTGGCATTAGGATGGAGTACGCCTACTCCAATTTACAACTCAGGGTGAATTAATGATTCTCTTATAAATGTCATTTGTAGAGATTATATATCCACTTTTAATCAGCTATTAACAAGCTCGTTGAAGTAGAATTAGAATAGAACTAGTGTACACCAATTAAAAGCCAGTGGCATTATTCGATACTTTAATGCAGCCCGCAACATTACAAGAGAGGTGAATTTTTCATATTAAGCAGTCGTTAACAAGCTTTGGACTTCTAAACCAGCTAGTAGTTTCACATGCAGCCAAAAGCTGGACTAGATCATTTTCAAATTCTACTTAAATGCTTTTAGTATATTTTTTCGCCATCATAAAGTCATTAGTCAGCTATGCTGTTTAATAGTGTATAATCTTTCCTTAATACAGTCTAAAGACTCGTCCTATCCTTTAGTACATCTGCATAAAAGCTGTAGACTATAATGTGGCTTGTTTATGACCTAATTCATCGCTAATGTGCTACTTGGGAAGTTATCCGAAACTGTCAAATTTTCCCAATCAACCTAGAACCTTAATACTTTAGCGATAAAGTTGAAAATCTATTAAATAAATGTGACAGATTGTAGTAGCTTGATTTGCTGGCGTCTGTACATGTAGCGACTGCTTATCTGACCTCCACAACCCAGTTACTGGGTAATACGAAACCCCTTGGTAAGACTGGTTGGCAGTCCTTTCTGCTTTTAACGACCCGTAACGACTGTCAAAGATATATTCATGTCATTTTATGTATGAAATTCATCAATGTCAATGTGTATATATAATCCGCAAATAATCTTGGTCAGATCATTTGAGGACCACGGAGATTGATAGTGTGTTACACAATAGGGTGATGATCGATCAACCAGTGCGGCTGTTAAGCTGTTATTACTTAGTCAAAAACCCCTATAATGAAGGCCTGAAAACCTGCAAATGATATTAAATATTGTGTCTAATATTTTTTTTTATAATACTTGAACGATTAATAATTATTTTATTAAGACCAAAATGCAAATTATAAAAATTGCTTTAGACTGTACATTTTGGACAGCGTACCTTTTTTCAGTGAAATCTAACGTCCTACGGAGTTATTATTTTCGTAAACACGAGCCATTTTTTTTAGAAAATCGAGTGTTAATCAGATCTGTTAAAAAAATCGTGTAACGGCTGTGTTCTTAATTAGATGTTATCTCTTGAATATTAATGAAGACCTTGCGTCAAACATTAAGTAGTTTGCAAACGTCGCCAATAACGTCAAAACTCAATAAAAAAAAATGTATATGTCGAATAGAATAACGTATTATGTTAAGTTCACGAAAAATTTTAGTACTTATTAGGTAAACTGCGTAGTAACGTGATGAACGTCGTACCACTTCCAAAATAGCAGCAAAGAATTTAGGTACAGCTGATGCAGTCTTCAACGACTTTTTCACCCATGGGCCCTGTGCTGATTGGTCAAATCATTGACACGCTTCTGGGTCGTTCTTTTGTTTAAAAGTTGGCACACATAGAAATAACACAAATTTAAAAATAGGGTGGCAGGGGCGCGCAACCTGTTACCATAGATTCAGTAGGTACATGCTTCAGAACCCAGTGTTGTAATTTTTCGTAGGTTATTAAAAAAAAAAAGCTCTTCCATACATGTTGACCGCGTAGGTTACACTTTGATTGCACTTTTGTATGAAACAGCAGATTTTTTTTATAACCTACGTCAAATTTCTGCTCTAGGGTCTAGAATCAGATGCTGTATTCATGGTTACAGTTTACGCGTCCTGCGTGTTTGTTCTGTGTACCCACCTATCGTGTCCTCAATGACTACTTCGGCCCGTCTATTCAAATTCGCGGCATCAAAAGCGGTGTCTTTCGAATGCACCGTCACCTGCGCTTCTAGCACGGCTGGATCCAGTTTGACAGCTTCCAATGCATCTGCAATTCAAACTCAGATATTGAAATGTTTTGGAATTATTTGATAGACTATCTAACAATATTTTCATAAGTTTATTTATTTATTTACTAAGGGACAACAAACAGCAGTGTAATAATAAGTAAACAAAGGTTAGAACTTAATAATAGAGGTAACAAATACACTACTCACAACGTTATCCACATATTACTATACAGATCTAGGTACTAGTTGTTAGAAGAACGATATAAAAGTAAGAAAAATAAAAGTAAACATAACATTACTTAATTATTAGGGTTCTGATCACTTAAAATAGTAACAATTTCTTTTCTAAATATAGCCCTGCTGAGAAACATGATATCAGTTGAGCCAAACTGCCTATTGTAGGTGTCAACTAATCGAGTAATTAGGTAAGTTAGGTAGTTGTATGTGACACGAATTACAGATGAGGTATCATAAATTATTTAAGTATTTACTTATTTAATGTTGTTACTATGAATTTAATAAATTATTCTTAAAACTCACCTTGCTTGACATTTCCACCGAGTGAACCGCTATCATTATTGAATAGACCCTGAAAATAATCATAATGAAGTAAACGATCTTTAGATTCAGAACAATGTCCCCAGAGTGACTGGATACCTTATTTTTCACGGTTCGTTCTGCATAAAACGTTACAAATTTATCCGTGGTTATGGTTGACTGAAGTTCAGACTAATTGAAAATACAATTACATACCCTTTTTTTTCATTTTTTATAATTACAAGTAAAAAAAAGATCAAGATATTGCCCAACCATTTTTCAACCCTGCGTCTAACAACGTCTTGATTATTCTAAATTTATTTTAATTACTTACCTTAAGGAAGCTAAAAGGTGATTCCGCGAAGTCGGAGGTGCTACGAGAAATTAATGATTTCTCGTCCATTATTCAGTAAATAATAAAGGGTCTTCAGAGAGTAGGCAACGAACTAAAATAATGAATGCTAAAAGCTTTCCAAGATAACTATACTTAGTGGAATGTTATAAAGAACACTTGACAGCAGGAACTCGAATCGCAGATAATCAAGAAACTATTATACCGATGTGGTATAAAGGTAGGGTACATTTAAAACAAAATGTTTATACACAACGAGGGTATTTGTGTATAGTATATAGGATATTATAAGTCCAGTGTTGCCTGATACTCGTATCAAATCAAAACACAGTTTATGATATTCACATTTTATTTATAAATAGGTAATAAAATAACATACATAACTGGTTTCTAGTAAGATATCAAGTTTTTCCTTACAGATAAAGATTAACTCGATGATAATCTTGTTGCCTCACTCAGGCTCCAATAAAGCTCTCAGTGGACTTGGCTCAAAACCGCAACATTTTCAAGCCCGTTGGAACGGAAACTCCAAATCCAATTGTTGGAAATTAGCATCGCGCCGTTGGGAGACCAAGACAAAATGACGCGGCGACGCGTAACCCATAAGCCGGCTATTTAGCTGAGACTGACGCGAACTGACTAACCAATGGATTAGCCAAACCGACAAACTGGTTAAGTTAATACTTAGCTGTAGTCGAGAATCGAGTCTTTTTTAGCAAACTAAATAACAGGTATTTACGAGTACATCGATAACTACAACGGCCTTGTAGAATTTCTCGTCTGACAAGTCGACACGTCGTTGTTACGCCAAATTGAAATTCAAATGGTTTTTTCAACGTAACTAATAAAAGTAAAATGTTGATGTACCCATTGAGGAATATTACTTTTCTTTTCTTCCGTTTTAACTGCTCCGCAGACTTTACCTATGTGGGGTGTTTGGAGTTTTTGATTGAGCTTAGATTGTTGAAGATGAAATCAGGTAGGTACCTAGTTGTTACAATTTTGGTCGACCAATCACAACAATAACAGCTAACATAAGATTGATCATTCACGATGATCAAACTTCGAGGATCCTGGCACTCACAAAAGGTGACAGGTCATAAACCGAATCCATTGCGTTTTGTTGTCGAGACAACGAATTACCAAAACATATGAAATAATGGATAAGGTCGAGGAAATAATATAATTCGATCATGAATAAAGGTCGTGGCGTGATGGGGAGGTAATCTTAAATAAGAAAACGTTATTGCTGAATTATTAAGTAGTACGCAAGCAGGAAGTACATCATTGATGTTTGATGACGCGCAGTTTGCGTGGTCCGTGATATAACTCCAGAGTTTTTTTTATTGCATCTACGTCTCCGTGTGAACGATAAGCCTACGTATGTGCCTCGGTACGTACATCTGGCGTTACGTTACATTATAAAAGTAGTAGTAAATACGTACTTTGTACTGCGTTCGCACGTGGACAAATTTTACGATCTGCAATTCCGAGATTGAAAATGTTAGAACGTATGTAGTAGGTAAGTATTTCTCTTCATCATGGATTTTCCTCCTATTATTCTTGAGAACGCAGAATATATCAGCTAAAATGACAAAGTTAGGAACATGGGTTGACTATGCGGTGATATGCTTGTTACGTAGGTGGGTATGTAGTGTCCGCTTAGCTTCCATCAAAAAGTCTCATGCATCAAAATACTATAAGTAGTACCTACCTATTTATTTTCATAATTTTTTAACGACATTACGCCTCGGGGATTTGATTTTTGAACAGGGAATTTAATTTAAAGTAAAAAAGTGTTGATATTGTTTTATTCCCTTTACATGCAGACGTTCCGTTTGAACTTTAAAAGTATGATCACGTCTTTTAAAAAACTTGTATAAAAATTATACTTTGCCGATTCTACATTACTTAATTAAAAATAAATAGAATAATGACCGTTCGTGCAGGTGTTTTAGATTTTTTTGAAAATCTCCGAAAGCCGGGTTTGTTTACAAAAAACACTTTTGTAGGAGTTAATATTATGATAAGTGTAGTCTATAAACACAAAGTTTGACTTTGATGCAGTATGGTACGATATCTTGAGCATTGTCCTTTCGCACGGACGGGCCTTTTCGATTTTCTCTACGATAAAGTATTGCACTAAATCATCACCATCATCTGCCTAGCATTTTCCCAACTATGTTGGGGTCGCCTTCCAGTCTAACCGGATACAGCTGAATACCAGTATTTTACATGAAGCGACTGCCTATCTCACCTCCACAAGTACAGTTACTGGGTACCTAATACGATGCCTCTTCGTAAGACTAGTTGTCAGACTTTCGGGCTTCTGACGACTTCAAATATAAGCGGTGGTAATGCCCAGAAAAACAGATTGTGGACGCGCCACCAGAATAATGCTAAATAACATTTTTTTTTATAAATATGTACGGTTGGTAAACTTTCTTTAAAAAAAAACTTTATTGTACGTTTGGTTTAAGATACGATTTTCATCCGCGTCGCCTAAAAATTACGCTCGAGAAATTCACTCATTTATAACTGCGGTTTTAATACAAAGTTTCTCATTAACATAAAAGTGTCGTTTGATTAGTTGCTTTTTAACGACGTCCAATTAAAAGGGCGGCAAGTTAGCGAGTAGGTAGCTATAATCTAGTTTCCTCGCGAACTTGAAACACCGGTATTCTTGGGAACCGGTACCATTGTCCTTCTTGGTGTGATATACCGGTACCTGACGTGGTACCTGTTGGTACTATTGGTTTTTCTAATCAGTATCGGAACAGTACCGGTACCAAACAAAATATTGTAATATGTTTTGCGAATTTGAACTTTATTATAGCTACTGTAATTGTCGCATTGACACATAGATATATTAGGACTATGTATTGACAGGTGTCAAGAACGCATTTTCTCGTCGGCCGGACAATTATTTTAGGCATTAGAAAAATAACTTCAAAAATAAGTAACAGATTTGTGGTACGCGGCGGGTACCTGAATTTGGTACCGGTATTTGTTAGGTTAGGTTAGTAGTACCGGTACCCGTCTGAAACCGGTATCGAGGTACCGAAATGGCAGGAACCGGTAGGTACAGAACCATTACTTTTGGTACCGGTTCCAAGCCTTGCTCGCGACTAACCAGATTCAAAGTTACTTCTTAGCGTAGCCCAAGATTTATTCACCATGGGTGCCGAGGAATATTAATAAGGGGGATACATCTCCTCGTTGGTCTAGTGGCGCCAGCGTTACTGCTGAGCATGAGGTCCTGGGTTCAATTCCTAGGTTGGGTACAGTGTTATTAGGTTTTTCCATCAGAAATTTCTCAGAAGCAGGAGTCTGGATTTGTGCCCGGATGGAGGCAGGAGGCTCACCCCCTATGACATGGGGGGACTTAACCATAACTGGTGAATGGGGGTTGTAAGTAATATGTGAAGTAACGAGTAAAGCGAGCTCGAAAATTTTAACAACCCGCTTCGGTTTGGTTTTATATTTTCAAGCAGAAATAGGAGTCAAGGTATGAAGAATAGCTCAAAATCAACAGAACGTGAGCGAGCAAGAAGAAGTAAGCCCGAAAATTTTTGCACCCCACCTTGAAATAGATTCGGTTTTCTTTTGATCATCATACAGAAAGAGAACTTACTTTATCGAATTATGACGAAAAGCTTAAACTCGTTTTACAGCAGTTTAGGTTTGGACTCAGGCCTTAACCTAAGGCTTTCCAACCTTAGGTACAAGTGGGGTGCCCAATATGCTAAATTGCATCGCTCGCTCTATGCATCCTACATTCTATATTTTATAACTTTTTTAGGCGCGTTAAAAAACCCACTGTCATTTCATGGTTTTATGTTTTTACTTCTGTCGGCGGTCCCCATGTCTGCTATTTTCTTAATATTTTTGTATATGCCCATCGGGGTCTCGGTGGCTCAAGTACAGTTTTAAGTTAGTAGGGCAAGTAAATCATTCAGACTCTCGACAGCTTGAATGATTTTTCATGACCCCCACAACGCCACAACCCTAAGGACCGCGCCTGAAACAGATCTACTCATAGAAATGTAAGAAGATATGTAGGTATGGATCTACTTACTACTGTTATCTTGTAAGACGATTCACACAAAAACTTCAGGCATATTGTGCGTCAAGTTGACAACATTGGTGTGTACTGCCAAAGGATGTAGGTCAGGGTGTGTTGAGACTATCATGATTGTCGGCCGTCGATAAGATGCTGTACCTAACAAAAAAACAGAAACGTGTACCTACATTAAACCCTGTATTTTTCTGTTACACTAAACATAATAGGATAGCAACATACGATAAACAAAACACGATACAAAAAAAAAACGACTTAAAAAAATGGTTTCTATGAAGTAACTCAATTACATAGGTATGGCGGTCCCATCTCGTTGTTAATAACCAGGTAACCGCACACTGTTAATTGCTTCACTTTGCTGATACCAATTAAATACAGGAATGAATGTCATAGAATAATAGTTAAGTAACTGTTTGAGTTAACAATATTACGGCACGATATTTTGACGAACATTACGAATGAGTCTTCACACACTACGCCGTAAATCAAGGTCACCATCAAATGAGGTTTAGGGACTAACCACACTTATGAGCTCTGTTCAGCTTTTGTCCATAGAAAACAACGATTTTGTATGGAATGCGTACGCATCCGTAAAGCTGAACGGACGCGTACGCATTTCATACAAAATCGTTATCTCTCTATACATCTATCTATACATCTAGAACTGTTAGTTGTTAGTTACAAATCCAATAATATTCAGGCCCCTCTATTCATTTGGGCACTCTGGGCAAGTGCCCAGGGCCCCGCGATCGACGGGGACCCCGGCCCGGCCTGCTCTCAAAAAAATCATTACTTGCAGCTGCCGTTCCATTCTACGCATTATTAGTACCTGATTCAATGACAAAATTTGCAGTGCGATTTATAATAAGTTCCTAGCCCCCCAGTTATGAAATAGGTATATATAATATGTTTCTTTTATTGTCTCTTATTTACACAGGGCCCCCGTGATCCTTATGTGTCCAGGGCCTTCAATAGGTAAAAGACGGCCCTGATAATATAATAATTTACACAAGCGCACACACGCAATGGAGGCTTGTAAGCTTGTATACAATAAAACATTCACTTTTGTTTCGAATCCTACAATTTTATTGAAGAAAGGATCTCTTAATTCACACAATAGGTAGGTATGGTACATAACTCCGCAATACCGTCGTTTATACAAATAGAGGATTCATACCTTTGTGTTTTCAATACGATTCATAAATATTTTGATTTATAAACCCGAAGGAAAACGTGTTGAACGTCACTATACTTACTTGCAAAACCTATAATTATCGTACCTAGATAATATTAGTATAGTACTTACGTCATATTAGAAGTGTGAACATATCGGAACACTTTTACGATAGTGTGCGTATGTGTAATGTGGCGACATGATAAAGTTTGGGAGGCGGCAAAGATAGGAAGCAGCCATTAGGTAAATGGGTGTAGCGTGAGTTCGTTGACCCGGGGCAGTGTGACGTTGAGCCATCGTTGTGGGCTTGTGGGGCAGGTCGCGGTTGGGGAACACTCGACATAACGCCACGTAACACCTCAAGGTCTCCGTGCTCGATACACAATACCTAGCACTGTCAGTGTCAGCACACAGACTACACCAAATTAGGCAGATACACTTACAGATCGTAGCTGCCTGATACGCCTAAAATCTGTTCCAATTCCTCATCTATTTTTTAATTCGAAATACAAAATGTCAAGTCATGTTAATATTGTCATTCACTGCAAAAATAAAACGTTTTGCAACGAATATCAATATGAATGAGATGCTGTAACATGCAAAAGTAAATACTAAAGGTAATTGCATTCAATTCATATAAACAAGATGGTGTCGTAGTCGTAACGACACATACCTATCATGGTAGGTATCTACCAACCAATAGGTAGGTATTCTATTTTCCAGACTGTTCTTAGCGTGTTCTAAAACAGGCAAGATAATGAAACACGTGTTCAACAGTTTATATTATGTAATCATTACCTAGATCTTTTTCTCCTTATTACAACGAAACCAAGAAAGCTTCACTTTCTTAAATATTTCAGTGATTGTCATGTATCATCAGCTTTATCTAAATAAAATAGATGTAGGCAAAGCTGAGTCATGTTTTGTCTAAAATTAAAGAACAAGATCTATGTGCCTAGCAACTAAATAGGTAGGCCAAAAATAAATTAAATGTCTATTCTTGAATTTATATAAATTCTTGATCAAAGGTTAATTTGGCGTCACAATCTAGATTGAGTAGCCACCGCAAGCCAGATGGGACGTTATAACCAAACAGGTTGCACATTAAAATTCAAATGAATTAGAAACTCATTTAAAACAAGACTTGACGATGGTTTTTGCTCAATATAATATTCAAGTACCTACCTACCGATTTCATAGGTTATAAAATACCTATTAAATGATTGTAGGTAGGTATAGCTACATAAAGAAAACAAAAATGCTAAAATTACTTCCCACTTTAATGTAACATTGAAAAGACAGTATCAACACAGAACGTCGTAATTATGATAATTTATGTTTGGCTCACTTCACACGGTAAGACTTAACCACGTATTTTTGTTTTTTTTTTTTAATAGGTATTTTGTATATAAAACCCTCTATAAATGTTATCCTTCAAGCTAATGGCGACAGATCAGGCTTTAGTTGTTGATTATTATAAATAGATACTTAAACATTTTATCTCTACATATTTTAATGATTATAGCGTTTTACAGTGGTAAAAGTTACCAGTGGCGCCATCTTCAGCTGACACCGTAGTATCAAGTAACCAATGACATTCTACTCGGAGGTATCATTTATTTTACGTAATAAAACGAATGGTTGGTCGTCCCGATAACGTTGTATTATATATTATTTTTCACAGATGGCGCTAGTAGTCATGAATGTGATGAAATTTTATTCCAAATGGATGCATGCTTATTCGTAATGGTATTTGTTATATCTTTTAAATCTCATACCTATAAACAAAATTAATGCATTGGAGAGAAAGTGCAGGAAGATAACTGCAATATTAAATAGCCTGGAAGCTCTTGAGAAGCATATTATATTTTGGTACTTAATTTGATTTCTTTGTGTAAGACTTGTATAATGTTGATGTTAATAACAGCGATTGTCGCGTAGCACGATCTACGCGGCAGCGCCTGCGCTTGTCGCCCGAAGCGCCATCGGCCCATCGCCAGGCAGTCCCAGCCACTCGTCATTTCGATGTAATAACGAGCAGTCGTGTCGCTACAGGGCTCATTGTAGTTCACACGAAAGCCCTTAATAGTGCCTTTTCAAATGTAGTCCTTTGGTGTTATACAGCGCAAAGGCTAGTTATCTGAATTTCGAGAGGAAAATCGATGAAATCGTAAGTACCTTGTCCTTATTTTCCATTATTTCCCAGTAAGTCATTGAAAGCATATTGCACAATTTTACATAGTTTTCAGGAAATAATAGTTTTTCCGAGAACATGATGATAAATCATCATTCATGTTACGTGTATCTATATAAGTTTCTACACTAGAAGTAATTCTCAGTAACTTTCTCTTCATCAAGATGAAACTTCGCTTGCGACCTTTAACTTATGAGAACAACAGAAGCAGAAACCATTTTATTAATACAAGTTGAAACTCATTGAGCACCTTCAAAATATCTCACCATGTGTAAAGTCGTTCATAAAAAAATGAGATGCTGAATAGGTACTATAAAAGGTGAGATATTTGTGTCACAATGGAGTCTAGACGCACGGCATCTGACCCCAAATCAGTTTATGAACCGAATAACTTCGAACATTGTCCCCTAAACGTGCACGTGGTTGTTATATTTAGACCACGCCGTGAAGCAGACAGCCGTTTTACAAACTTATTGGTGCTAAATCGAACATGCTCAACTTGTAATGGTTTAGTATTTTAAGGTCAAATGCAAGAAAACTCCTTCGCAAATCGAATACACGTTCAGGAAACCGTTTATCTGCTTCTGCCTTGAATTAAATAAAATTCCATTTATGTTTGGTAACGGTGCTTCGTTAATTAGCTGCCCGAGTTATGGCTTGGGTTAATCGCAGTATTTTACTTTGTAAATTGGCTCTGTTGCTAGGTGATAAGACTGCTCGGCCTGATAATTAAATAGCAATGATTCATAGTCCTGAGCAATTATTCAGAAAATTTCCGGAAAATACTGTTCACGGAATAAATAGCTCTATCTAATCTGGAAGCGACATACTTAATATATTGCAGAGGATAACACTGATGAAGTATAATATCTTGTTATATTACGATCTAGGTACTTTAATGTTTTCATATCGAAGAAATATTATTCCAATAATCATTCCATGTATCGGTCGCATGATATTATAATAATAATATATTTATTTGCGAAAAACACGAGACACAGTAATCATTCATAGTATTATTTATTATTTTCGTTATTATGTTCAATACGAGCTTCTGTATGTAGGTACACATACATATGTATATTGCAGATAGGTACATTTATACTCTTTTCTTCAGTTCAGACTAATTTAACTTTAACATTCAATATTCTATTCCTAACAAAACAGGCTCCATGAACCCATAACAGGCAGTATCAGCTATGAACATTACTATTAGCACCAGCAGCCTAATTGCGTAAAAAACAATCAATCACAGTCTGTATCATTTTGAACGATATTTACTAATCCATTGCTTCATATTTTCGAAAAAGTTCTCTGCTCAACATCGGAAATAACGAAATGAATGTTGTTGAACTGTCAAATGAAAGCCATTGCTGTTAGTGTGTTACGCAATTACCCCGCGGGCATATGCACCATGCATGTGGTTTATTTATAAAGTGTATTACAAACTGCACCAACTGCAAGTGTCACACAACAAGGAAATTGTTTCGGTCCGTACAATTGATTTCCGTAGTGTATGTTATCGATAAGAAACGACTACCACGGAAATCGATTTTGTTTGTTATTGCAAATCAATTCGTTGATGTGTTGACCTGTGTGCCTGTGACACGCGTCGTTCTGCTTGTTAGATGCGTATTAATAAGCGGAATGAATTCATCTATTGCTTTAACAAAACAGAGACAGGTTTATTTAGGACAATTTTTTGAAGTGAAGTTGAAGAAGGTGAAGCTACCTTCTTCAACTTCACTTCAAAAAGTTGTCCTAAATAAACCTGTGTCTGTCTCTACAAAACCGGCATCATCGACATCTTCAACGCGAAAACAAGTACTTATGCTATCTTCATTAATTTTCTAAACTCATAAATACTTAACTATTATATTCGATGTTTTGTCCCATTATCCTGTACAGTGGAATGTTATTATTAACCAGCTGACATTGTTTTAAATTATCTTTCATCATTCATTGTTATTTCCGTCGTGAGAAATAATAAAGGTCCCTGGTCCTGAGGGACCTATCTCTTACTTTAACTTGTGTTCAATATGCCGCGATTTTAACACCTACCGAGAAACATACAAAGCCTTAACCGTTATTTTTATGAGGCTCCATCTTTTACTCGGACTACAGTGTTATCAATGGGCAGAAATCCCTTAGGGTTCTTAAGTCAGGGTGTAGGTGTTAGAGATAAAGAAAGAAAGAACATTCATTTATTCGCGGCAAATATGGCGCATAAAAAAGAACACAAACAAAAAAATAACAAGTTGGGAGTAAACATGCGTCACATCTACGCAAAACGGCATCGCTCAGCATAATGCTAAGACCCTATACGAGACAGAGCCCCAGCGCTGGTTTCAAAGACTGCTGGAGATCGAAGTTCATAACGGCCTACCTGTTGGTATTGTATGAGGGTTGATAACAGTGCCACAGTCTGATGGATTTATTAGCCTAATCTGAAATCTCGGAGCTAATGTGGAAGTTAGGAGTCCGAAGACCGGACCCAAATGAGATGATGTAATATTGAAGAACCTTAATTAAAACATTGCACCATAAATAGCCATCCTGAGTTAAAACATTGCACCATAAACAGCCATCCTGAGTTAAACCTTGACTTGTGTGTAGCTGACAAAAAAAACTAAGACGTCATGTTTTATTACTAGACTGGCTGTGGAAGATGTCCTTATCTTCCCGAGCTTATAATATACATCTTGATCTTAACATTTCTTTCCTCCTGTTAATTTTTCGACATCGTCGAATTATAACAAAAAAAAAATCTTTATCTTAATTACGGAAGATTAGGATAAAGATTCTCAGTATATCGCCGGATTTCAAATCGTCTTTCTCTTTACCTTATGTCTGGTTGCTAAGTTAATATGATACGTGTAAGATAATCAGATGTGTCAGTCTTCACTATTTTAGTATAGTCCATTTCTATATAAATAATCGTTAAATTTAAATATTCCTTCAATTAATCTATCTCATACAATTTGCTTTAACTGTCTAGTGTCTATGGTTGTTTCGATTTAGGAGTGTGCATTTCTATTTCACAACAATGTGTTGCGAGTAGGCACTTCAGCAGCCACGGTCGCAGGTGTTCGAGTTCTAGAAAATAGTTTCACGTACCTAAATGTTAGAAACCTTAGAAAATAGTTTTTTTTTCATTGCGAAATCAAAGCAGGTTGAATTCACGATACAGTTAGTTGTTTCTATTGTCAAAAAACCTTAGCTCTACATTGCATTGTACGCTAATAATTGTTTCTTTTCAGTGTCGTTAATGATCTTATGTTTCCTTCTTTTCAATAGACAAAATAAGAGATGAAGCATGATTATCTTATGCTAATAAATGGCACATATTGTGGCGTCATATGGAAATATACACCGAATTAATTAAGCACTTCGCCGTAATCTAGAATCTTCATATCGTGATGTATTATGAGGAAAGAGTGTTGATGAACGTGCTCTACAAATTGACGCTGGTCTCTACGATGATAAATTAATCACGAACACAAATTACCTCAAAGTAGACTTTTTGAGAGACTTTATTTCAAGATGTGTTAAGTATAGAAAATTGAAAAGCTAACCTTGGTTACTATATGGTTACTTGGTTATTGTACCTATGTTCAACAAATTAATAAATGACTTATTATGACTTAACGGCCGTCTCCACGAGCGCGAGAATTGCTTCGATATTATCGTCGTGGCACGTATTTCTATACACTCTCTTAGCACGTGTCTCCACACAAGTCAGCGTCTTCTAACTCTTATCAGCCGCCGGAAAATTGTTTGTCTCAGGGTCTCGTGACACCGCCCATTATTAAGTCTTATTGCGTCACATTGCGTATGTGTGGAATGAAAAAAATATTTTAGCATTCTTCAAACGAATGCCAAGTTTAAAGGGAAACTGTGACGTATTAATAATCTATTCTAATAGTTCATTCATATTCTGTGGAGCCGGTCGCTCACTTCGCCAAAATATCGCTGGGTGACACTGGAAAAATACCAGCTAGCTATACTGTGCGAATTTACAGAATTTTGTGTAAGGTATAATTATCTATATCTACTCGTACTCTAGCTAGAGTAAGACAATGTGTTATGTAATAGTTTTAATAGCTTAACAAAGATTTTATAAAGAGGTCTGTACCTAAGTATATTCTCATATTGTACCTAGTGTACCTACCTATGTTTTATGTATTTCATTTTCTCTTTTACTCTAACGCACGATGTAAAATCCTTTTATGATAATATTTCCTATGACAGGTAGCATACCTGCCTTACCTTTGCCTTACCTGCTTATTTCTAAAGAAATCTCTTCTAAGGGTAACGAAGAGATTTCTTACGTTTGTAAGTATTTAGATTTCTTTAGAAATAAGCCATAACTACCTTTGTATGTACGTATTTTTCCGTTTATCTCTTCTTGTCTGTTTATACGAGTATGTGTGTAGGTAACGAAAGTTCTAAAATTGTATATTTTTATAAATCATACCTAGAGTACCTACCTAATGAAAAATGTCTAACGTTTTCTCCCTCCACAAGAGAAAATATTTTCCAACAAATATGCAAAATGAAGGCGGTTTTAATTAAAAAGTTTACTTAATTATCCAAAAAGGTTCACCGCGGAAGAGAGCTAAAACTAAGTTCTAAAATAACCCGACACGTTTTCTGTTGCCATGGCGACGGACTTATTACCTATAACCAGCTATCATTATGGCGTCTGGATACATCATACGGCTACTTAGCAATGGGGCCACCCTCAGAGTAATCCGCGCGACGTTAATCGCCTTCTCATCTTGTGTCGCAGACGTCTGTTTACAGCGACAGGTGATCACCGCCGACTAATCGCTATAGTGTCGAGTGACCGTCGCGTCGCCCGCGACGCCACACAACCTACCTACACATTAATATTATCAGACAACGCTAAGTGACCATCAGGTCGATAAGGTCGAACTCGTTTTTAATGACACCGAGATGTTTAAAGCATTGCGCGTTGCGCAGTTGGAACGTGTATAATCCTTGGCGAGATTACCTTTACATAATTATCTATTTTAGTACTTATCTAAGATGTTTGCGAAAGCGCATATTTTTAGAGAATTCATCAAATTAGTCTTTTCAGGTAGCTGCTTTTCACTCTAACAAAAGAGAGTGAAGGAAAATCCAATTTCCGAGTAATAATGAAAATAACAAACTTGTTGGAGACTGAACCAACATCCGTTTCTGTTTTCTCGGAAAAACTATTACCATGTCCTTTTAACTTGCTACGAGAGCATAATATATTTTGCTAATATAATACTATTATACCCTATATATTTTACTCCCGTAATACCGTTAAGATTAACATAGAAGTTCATGGAAAGTGGAACGGAACATTGTAAAATAAAACAAAGAATCACTCTATAAAATAAAGCAAGCTTGCTTATCCAACAGTCTGCAAACACACATTGTAAATTGGTTATTACTTTATTAGTAAAGGGATTTCCCCCGTCAATTATAACACGGCAAACTTGTTTGGTACATACATTATTAATAAACTATTGCTAATTTACAAAAAAAATAATAAGCATAGCAATGGACCATCAGAATTGTTAATAGGTTCTAGACCTACTGCTGATTAAAAATTTCTAAGAGATGTGACATCCACCAGTACCAGCCCAGGGCGGGTTGCCTTGGGCCCGCGCGGCTCGCACCCTCTCACAGAAAGAGGAGGCCTGTGTCCCAGCAGTGAGAACATTATTGGCTGATTATGCTGTTATGCTACTGCAGATTCGTATTTTTTTATAAATTAGGTACCTAATTATTTTTCTGTGTTTAAACCGAACAAAAGAATAGTAATAAGTAGTTGGTGTTCGATCAATACTTAACATTAAATACTTTTATTTTAATAAAAAGCAGACAAAAAAAAAATTAAAATGCAAGTTCGAACTGGCAGAAAAGAAAATCTATTCCAGATTTCCACTTTGCCAACAAATAAAGCTGAAGTTACACAGTTCATCACCCCATATCGCGATTTTATTTGTATAAAATGAATTTCTATTTATAAATGCATGTTTCTTGTGTTGTTGCAGATCAATTGCGGTCTAGATCAGTAATCGACCGTCTCCCACAGTCTACCACAGTGTTCTATCCCGATGGGTTGAGTACGCCGACTTTTTGTGATAGTGGTCACACCACTCACGCTGTAAGTAACCATTCAATAATTTACTCTAATTTGTATGGCTTTGGGTCTATTTCACCATCTTCAGATACATTACCAACATGGCAGATTATTTCATCCAGATAAAATCATGTTCCATTTTAATACTTTGGTAAATAATTAGTACATAAACGGAGATCGTGAAACAGCTACTCCAACGGGAATATTAGGAATATAGGAACCAGGGCAACGAAGGTCTAGGTTTATTCATACTTAATTGGCTATGTTTCGCCATATATTCTTTTGGAAAATGTTAGGAAGACTTTCGTAGGCCTAGTCTCTCTCTGAGATCTAATTGAAGAGCAGGGTTACTAATTTTAAATGCACCGCCACATTTCTTCAGCACCTTTACTTTTTGTCAATAAATTTAAATCAAGCAAAGATTAAGGGCTGGTTATTCAATCGGCAGATAATTTTTATTCGTGGAATGAAATTGTCGTCTGACAAATTTTGTATGGAAGAACTGTCAAAAATTCAAAATGATACCTCTGATAAACTCATCTGGCTTTGGTAAAATCAGCCATAAGTAAATCGAAATACTGGAAACGCGGGTGGTGTTTTTTTCTATAGAGACGCTCTCGCCTATTTTCTTTCTGGTTAATGATTTTTTAATATGGCCATATGGCTATGATTTTTTACAGAATAATAAATCATTATTT
Organism: Apamea sordens; assembly: GCA_945859715.1. Taxonomy (NCBI): domain Eukaryota; kingdom Metazoa; phylum Arthropoda; class Insecta; order Lepidoptera; family Noctuidae; genus Apamea; species Apamea sordens. The sequence continues at coordinate 12,047,835 of OX243998.1, read as the reverse complement.
TTATAAGCACTAGAACCCTCAAAAATGCTCAAAATTGCCTATTTAGACCGCTGTTAACAGAGGCCTAGGGTACAAATTTGACAACTATTAATGAAAAAAGGAAAACATGGCGACACAGTATATATCCTTCTTATCCAGTTTATGAAATATCTTTTAAATTGGTTCAATATTGGTGGAGAAAATAGGCGAGAGCCAAACCTCGAAAATGTGACTTGTTACTTAGGCTATTCAGTCGGATCTGCAGTTGTCCTTATCGCACGAATTAGAGGGCGATAGGCAGAGGCGAGAGGGCAGAGCGACAGCTATAGTTTCTTCAAATACCTAATTTTCAAAAGTCTTTCCGCCCGCAATCACTAATAGACGAGCGGAATCTGCAATTTTCGAAGATTTACCGCAGATCCACAGACCTAATAACCTCGTTATTAAAATAAATGCTGATTTTACATGATGAGACGGCTAGAGCGCAATAACAATAAACCCGTAGGAAAATTCTTTAAAGCGATCCATATTCTGATTTCTGGTATTGGGCTTATTAATGTAACTATGTACAGTCACGAGCAAAAGTATGTATACACTCGGCTTTATTCAAAAGCGATTTACTCCTTTAGTTTTTAATGAAATTTTATGTTGTTACGAACATAGCATTTTCGAACCCATAGGTTTATGTAATGTGTCGTATTTCAACGTTGCATTCGTTATTTCACGAAAAAATCGCAATTGAAAGTTGCCAAGTGTTGACATATTGGTGTTCGTGACTGTACTTGCACCAATGACAATACACTAATAATAATATGGGAATGTATACCATCGTTATCGAAACGATGGATCCATGGACTGTGTGAATGATGATATGGTTAAAAAGGGGGTGATTACCGAGATGACGAATAATAGAGAAGTATGGAAGAAAAATACATGTTACGCCGACCCCAAATAAATTGGGATAAGGGGAGGAATACCATGATACCTACCATCGTTATCGAAATTTAGATTATTTATAGAAAAATACTAGAAAGAATATTGACTTGAACGTTTTATGGGGTAAAGAAAATGTAGTACCTATTTATTACGTCAGTTAACAGTACCGTGATTTAAGTACAGGTACTTACCTTTAATTTCTTATTTATAACATGTTTATCACGATAAAACTTACAATGGGCGTGGGATGTTTGTTAGCAAGTAGGTACTACTTCAACTAGTATTGCATTATATTATTTCTTTTCACACGGAAGCGAATAGGTATGTTCGTTTCCTGAATACTGTTATTGGAAAATGTAGACTTGCGACTGCACTAGTCTAGATATCGGTTGCACTGGCGGTATCTACGTAATCTACGTTCTTCAGGTATACATAGTTATACTTATATCAAGTAAATAATTTGACAATCGAGATCGCACAAGACAAGGAGGTTTGGAAGGATAAAGGTGACGCCTTTGCCCAGCAGTGGGACACAACATGCTAACAAAAAAAAAAAAGTAAACAACGTAGATATTGTACGTTTCTTGATGCTGACTATCGTACATTCTTATTTTATTTTGGAATAGGTTACTTTCACATCAAACTATACGAAACCAGTATAAGCTGACTTCGGATTGTACGAAAAACCTATACAATGCGAGGTCAGCTAAAACTGGAAAAGTATGGATGTGTCGCCCTGTGTACCTAGTACCTACCTACTTATTTAATTTTATTATCATAAAGTTTTTTTAAGGTGGATCTAATACGGTAATACCCTGACATTATAAAAACCGAAACAGAACAGGAAAAAAAACGAATTTCAATTTTTCAGTACAAATCGGCAATTTCATACTTTAACCCCTATTACTATCACGTCCTAGATAATGCGCTGTGTAGTGATGCAAATTGATTTATCGATCTCGGACAACAAGGATTTTTTATGCACGACTATTAGTGCTTAAAAAATCCTTGTTGTCCGTAGCCCGTATGATGGGGTCGGTTCCGTGCAGCCGGCGCGGTGTCATGGTGGCCAACCAGGCGGGGTCGTTGCCCTCTCCCTGTGATCCATTCACTGTTGCAACTGCACTTATTGAACGACACGCAGCTTTGAGTCTAAAGTGCATTCTCCGGTCATTCAGATTATTAGTTTGCGGTTGTTTTTCTTTATGTAAATATATACAATGTGGAGACGACAATAAATGAAAACACTAGCCAATACTGATGCAATAACGCACAGATTATTTTGAAACTATCAAATAAATCCTAACATGGAAATTAAAAGAGTGATTTTTTCAAAACAATCTATATAGGAGAGATGGGCCGACAATGTTTTTGCTAATCTTTGACTAGCTGTAGGGACTAAACTGATGGATTTATTTGATTGAATTTTCGTATGCAGACTGGGAACAGCATTAGATATACGCAGTTTAATTTATTGACGTATTATTTATTCTTCACCTTGTATAATAAAACAAAACGTTGTTAAAACGAACGGTAAAAAAAAGACTGAACCAAAGAGGTTATAGACTCCTTTAGATTTCGTTCTGTCGCTCTATCTTGCGAGTTGATAAAAGAGATTGAATCAAACGAATGTATTATGATAACACATATTGTCATTGAACTATCAGTACCTGTCAATTTAACAAAAGAAATGAATAACAGCATTATGTTATCGAAGTATCCATTGATTGATTGCTTGCAGAGCATGATACCTATCTATAAAATAAAGCAAACGACTTAATATGTCTTAATAATATCTACTAATTTTGTTACATAGGTTTTCATTTTGATCTAGTAAAGTAAGACTTGATGCCCAGTGGTAACGGCTGCGACTTACGAGTAGGTGTAGATCGTGGGTTCGAACCGAATCAGGCGCTTTAATTTGTGTAAATTATTTCATCGCCACTGCTCTCAAAACGGTTAAGGAAAACATCGTGAGGAAACCGGCATGTCCTAGAACCAAAAATTCGAAGACATGTCACATCTACCAACAGTACCAACACCCGCACTGGGCCCGCGTGCTGGATCACGGCCCTCTCCCTCTCACAGAGAGGAGGCTTGTGTCCTAGCAGTGGGAACGTTATGGACGTTCTGATAGGATTATCTAAATGTAAGTAACTGGCGAAAGGTACTGTAGGTACATTCGCCATACAGGCGTGATGTTGTGTTAAACCTCCGTCAAGAATATTCTGGTAATATTTTTATTTACAAAATTAAACATGAAACCTAATCAATTAGATATAGACACGAACTTTGATTATTCTGTTGAAAGTGAAAGCTCCTATTAGATAGATTAATTTCTTAACAGACAAGAGGTAAATACTTTCTTAAACAATGTGTATTTGCTCTAGATTGCAACAAAATTATACAAGCAATATAATACCGACTACAAATCTTGAGGGAAAGTAGGGAAGCGGACTTTATAACTATACCGAGGCTCGGCAAAGCTCTGGTACACTCGGGTAAACTCGGGTAGTATCGACAAAAGTTGAATAAAAAAATCTTATTGTTCTTCGAACGTTAGCAAGTATGCGACGCGCTTCGTGCTTCTGTAGACAGGACTTTTTTATCCAGACAGGAATTTCCGGTCGTGTGCGAAGTCCCTTTGGGGTCGATCGAGGTTAAAGCTTTCTTGATGATGGGAAATGTCTGATGTTTTATCGATAGATTGAAGTGGATTAATCCATTGTTTTGACAGCTCAAAGCGATTGTTGTCCAATCCTCTTTACCGATACGAGTATATAATGAATACGTTTTTGTATTACAAATACGAAAATTGAGTGAGTATAGAGCTTAGAGATATAAGTGATTAGGTAGTAGATATATGTAATCCTAACACAATACATAGAGTTGTAGTTGTAACATGTATCACATTCACTTCACAAATTAGTTTTCATTATCACTACTTAGCTCAAACAATCGAGCAAAGAGCGAAAGCAAACGAGTGGATTAACGTAAACAGTTAACAATATATCATTACTACAGTTGGTGCTAATTATCATGAACTGTTGCACGATATCTAATTGGTCCCCTTATCGGAGTCGTACGTGGTTACACGCGACACATCACACATTAGCATCACTTCGTTCGGACGTGCTCTCACCACTGCAGGAGAAAATGGCATTTACGATACCCACACAAATAATAATAAACTGTACAGAATTAACACCATCGAATGCCAAGAGCATACATTTATTTATATTTACGTATGTATCTACCGGAGCTACGTAAGTGTTGTTTGCTGTATACAAATACCGCACCGATACATAATATAGGTACTAGGTATATAAAACATGTAGTAAATACATTTTTGATGCCAGAAATAGCGCCAAAGTAATGTACCATTCACAGTACCACGAAACTATTGCCTGCCTAGGTGCGCATACGTTGATCCCACCCATATTTCATGATCGGCCTGTGAGTGAGCCTGCGAGCATTAGGTCTTGCTATGACGCAAAATAATATTTCTGTAACATTATTGCAACGGTATAGTCAGCAACTATATTGATATGTATATTATAATATTTTTGTGATGATTTGCGTTAATCAGTAGTTAAAGTAAACGCACTGGTTTTTGTTGACGATGCAACAGGTGAAAGAAATCACGTAGGTAGCCTTATAATTTGGAGACAACAACGTGTGCTTCGACGTCACATCAGACTACAGAGACTTAGATAAACTTAACTCATATTTATGAACTGATATCCCTATAAATATTAATGTACATATTTTGATTAGATTTCATGGCTCGAGTAGATAACTATTTCTGGGCAGCAAATATTTTGACAGAAATCTACTTATGTACATTTCTTCCGCAACTTCCCCGACTCTCTTTGAGAATGTCCTGTCAAAATCGGCTCATTATAGCACTAGTCGACAGGAAGTTCAGCACTACATCTACGGGAAATGTGCTAAATTTTTGGCGGTCAACATGATATTTACCTTGGAACAAGCCAGAGACACGTGCGATCATAAATATACACTAGAGCATCATCATAAAATTCATAAAACCGACCGTATCTGCTGTTACCTCCCGGCCGTATTGATTTACTTTAGATATGTTTACGTATTCGCCGAACGTACTTTTGCAAATTCGGTTCTAATATTTATAATAAAGTAACATAAATTCAGTGAGTGCTACCAGAATAACTCGTCTGCGATTAGGTGTTGCTCTTATTTCTGTACCACCTCTACGCTTATAGTGAGCTTGTAGTTTTATTCGCCAGTAAGGGAATTATTTCAGTAGTCCATTTCCTTGGCCGTGAGCGTCGTATTACGTGTAATCAGTTCTGTCCTCTCACGGATCTTAGGTAAGTCGATAGATACTTCAATGATTGTTTAGAAATCTTTCGTATACATTTACCTTAAGAGTAGCTAACGGCTCGTTCTTTGTTTAGAAGATGTAATGGGTGATGTGTTATCTAATAGTGTAATAGGAAGTGTCATGTAACAGGAGCCGTGGCCTGGTTGCCATGGCGCTAAGTAGCCCTGTGGATGCGCAGACGGCGACACTCGGGTTGCACCTTGCGCGATAAGGACAAAGTACGGAAGCACTGTCAGGCGGCACTCGTGCGTGTGGTCGAGTAGGTGCATCTGCACCCAGTGTGCCACACAAGCACTTTTACCGTAAACATAATGATAATAATGAATTTTACACAAAGTGCGTTATTCTTGCCAACGTGTTATTTTTCGATGTTCTCATATTGTGATGAATATTACAATTTATTATGAGTTGACTAATGCACCAAATTAAATTTAAAACAATTTTGTTCAAAACAGAATATATTATGTCTTTTCGTTTAAAACGCAACAGGGATTCTTGAACATATTATGTTAAGAATACAGGGTGGCAGGAACATCGCCGCACAAACTGTAAACCATGAATTCAGCACATCATTTTGAACCCGTGAATTTGCGTTGATATTTTTATACGGTTACTAAAAAAAAAAAATAGCTTATCTTTACATTTTGACCGCTATCCGCTATTCTATGATACAGCAGATTTTTTTTTTTTGATTATCTACTGAAATTTCTACGCTTGGGGAAGAAGAAGCATTGTGCTGAATTCATGGTTACAGTTTGCGCGTCGATGTTCCTGTTACACTGTATTTTAGTTAGAGCTATTTTGAATAGAAGTGTCTGCCGTCAGGACCACAAATGGATTTCTTTTTACGTAAGATGAATCTAACGGCATGCGACTACTGAAAATATATTCTCCGGTAACATAAGTATGTACGTTTGGAAAGGGCTTGAATTTAGTATGCTCGCCGGAACGTACCATTATGCTATTAAAAAACGTTTAATGCGGATCTGATTTTAAAATACAATGCATTGTATGATGGCTGCTCTACACAATTCCATGATTAGGTATGTACATAATGTCGATTGTTCATTGTGAGTAAATGCAGCCCATTCGGTGCGGTTTGGCCGTACCCTAGCTGGCAGGCTAGTGAAGAACTACTTCAAAATAAAAATATGTATGTCGCCTGATATAAATAAATAAAATAAACGGAGCCACGGTACGGCCAATGATATTTTGGTCATCATATTCATATACAGCCTCCTAAGTATATGTACATAATAAAATTTAGGTTTATTTTTGCTAGTGACATAAAAATGCCGACAATCTCGTAAATACATTCTACTCGTATAACTCTACATTTAAAAAAAATCGTCTTGCTCTATGCTTTACTTACTAAGATAGCAAGTAGGTAATACTGTCCGTTTGTCCGGTTTATCAAAATAATTTGAATTGTCTTAAAAATAAAATCGTCAGTTGTGTTGTGTCATGAATCCATCAAATATATTTCGAAGAAAAATGTTGCCTTTGCAAAGATATTTGGTCTGTGTCCTGTTTGTAAGGTATAAAGTCAGAAGAATGAAAGCTGTCTGTCGGTGTCAGCTGGAATCGGAGCACAACCGGATTGCGTGTATTTCGTACTTCGAAATGAGACGTATCAGTGAACCGAATCGGATCGCAACCGGGGACGCACCGTCGAGCTTCGGCCGTTGGCTCCCAGAAAAAAAAACGGAAAATGTTGAATCGGTCCTCTTAAAACTTATTGACTTTCTATTGATGTACGCTCTAATGAATATAAAAAAATTAAATAAATGTGCTTGTTTTTTTAACTTTCTCGCCTTTTCTCAAAGTTGGTCGCAGTAACTAAGCTATCATCAAGCATGACAGGATTAGGATAGGTTAAAACTGTGACCAACCGCGCTCGAGCTCAGCAAACGCTACATCCAATGGTCGCAGTTAATTGGCTATTTAATATTTTAGGACAAAAAAAATGGAAATTATTTGAGGCTCCCAAAAAGAGGCACATTTATTATTATTAGTTTTTGTTATCCTATACAGTCCCACTGCTGGGCAAAGGCTTCCCCCAAATCCTTCCCGCGCCAACTCGAACCAGCCCTCGCGGTACGCATGCAGGTCATCTCGCCATTGTCATGCACCCATTGTGTGGAGACTTATTTATTAGAGTGTCCATTATTAGGTACTCTCAGAACGACAAGATGGGAATCTTTTGGGGTTCGATTGATAATGTCCAAAAAAACTGCTAAAATATTAGATTTACACGAGTTATCGGAAAATCCTGCTTCTTGAATATTTCATATCGAACATCAATTTTCGTTACTCCACCTAATCGGATTTTCCAATACGTCTGGTGCTTACGACGTTTTTCAGAACAAATGCGAGCAAAACTTGATTCGTTTGGAATATTCTTGTGTAGGTAAGTACAATAGTCGGGTTTTTATTAGGCGTTTGTCTAAGTTACTCCACGTGTAGGCTAGTAGGTAGTGTATGATTTCAGGTTGGCCCATTGTTGCCAGTGCACTAGTGCTGATTGCCCACGTCAGCACATGTCTTGTCCTAGGAACAGTGGTTTTGTGTCATGATTCCCGTTCACATTGCGAACCATTTTGAGCTTTCTATAATCACTAAATATTTGAATGCTACTATTTTATTAAACGCAATTCTCAAGTCAAATATTTATAAAAAATAATATGTTAATTACAAAATAAATTGTGATATACAACGAAATACGATAAAAATGTGATATAAGAATTTAAAATAAACTGTAAGTACATAATAATATAATATATTTGATGTTTCTATGAAGATATTGTCATATCTGTTGTACAAATATCGCCTGAATTAAAATGTAATTTAATTAAGAACAACCAGAGCTGTTAAGAAAATACATTTGTTGGAATTGGGAAGGACCTACTTATATTTTCAAAGTCTTATTGAGGATGAAAGTATTTAAAATAAAAGAAATTTCGCATGTTTACTTTTACAAATGTCATCCCAACAGATTGTTTGAAATAAACCTTTGTTCTTTTCGGATGTTGAAATTAAAGGCGATGTTCAGGAAGGTTACAACCGTAACATGCCTTAGGTAGGTTTATAGGAAATTACTGGATTCATTAAAAATTCATATGATAGGCATCGGCAACAGATTTTCTAGGCTTTTTTTGTAGGTGATACCTACTTAGCTGTAGGGCTACGGGACTCTATCCTATCCCCTACCTTTTCGTATAAATAACCAATTTATTTGTCAACTATTCCATATTTAGTAATTAAACATTGTGATAGATAACGGGAGAGCGCAATCCATAGACATTAGAGTATCTTTTATTGGTACAGTGATAACGAAGTATATCTACCTGACTACTGATGTTCACGTACCAGTCGTAATAGTGAGGAACTACGGACGTACATACAAAGTGTTTAGTTAAGTGAAGGAGTACCCGAAAGTGCCAGAAAGTTATAGGAACTTGCGACATTGTAAGTAGAAGTTCGCTTCCTTTGATGCGTTTGCGCTGCCATCGATATCGGTTCCGTCCCTACGGAAATGTCTCAAATATTATCAGCACAATCTTTGTATGCTTCGTACAAACCTGTGGTGTGATATTTGTGTTGCTAACGCATGGAAAAATATTATGTTGCTTGACATCAATTTGCAGATAATCGTCTTATTTTGATAAAGTTATTTGGTGGCATTGACCAAGACGTTGCGAAATCGATTGTCATGGTATGGGTTCTAATGCAGAGGGGTGAGGGACATGTCCTGAGTTTAAAATGTGGATGGGCATAAGAGTAAGAAAAGATAAAAAAAACGATGGTGCGCGATTTAAGTGTAAAAGATGCTATGTCTAATTGTCCAAGACACAAGGAAGAACGACAATTATACTGAAATGAGCGCTGATGAGAATACGAATATATGTATGGAAACAGGAGATGTGTCCCATCCCAATCCCAGATAAATTGGGAGAAGAACAGGTTGATGCGATAGAAAACATACCTACGTAATAATTTTTATCCGTGTAAATAACAAAGATACTAACATAATAATTACATGGTCCGATGACGTGAATATTATATTTTTATCTCTTAAGATCAAAATTAGATTTACTACCAAACGCTAGACGCAGGAGTAGGACGTAGAATTTGTTTGTCCAGACAAACTGTCACACACACTGTTTACTTAGCTCTGGAGATACCAACAGACCTATCAGAAAAGATCTAAGTATACAAGAGCACTATTATGTATTTTGATAAAGGGATGGGGGAAAGATATTCATGTCTAGGTGGGTCCCAGCCTTGAATATCAATTTGACTATTTATTCATTCGATCGTAAGGTTCATATCAGTAAAATAGTGCGTTGAATCAGTCCTGGATACAAACACAGGGTTTAATTCTACAAATTTCCTTGTTATAAATAGTCTTATTCGTATTTCGTATGTAGTTATAATAATGGCGTAGGTACCTATACAAATATCAAAAACATACTTCGGCAACAAATGACGATCGCAACGAACTGTAATGAAAGTAAGCACAAAGTTTCCCGTTTGTAACATTACTCGAACATGTAAATGGCAAGTGGTAGTATACCTAGAGATAACTTAGTGCATCGCTCTATGACCCGCACCAGTTATCTGGTCATGCTCTGATCACTGTCTTGCTGAACGCAAGAGATATTTACTATGTTGGGTGGAATGTTGGCTTGAACTTTCTACACTTATACACTACTATACATCTTTGTTTCTAATGTCAATCATGCGATGGCCATGTTGGCCGATTACCTACGGTATGAGATCTTTTACGACGTTTGTATAATTAACTAAAGGATAAACCCCAGCAAGCAACCAATAATTTCCTTGTTATGTAGGTATAATTTGTTGTGGCTTCAGAACCACTAAACTTCTAGTGCTCTACGTAAATAATAATTAAAACGTAAAAACAAACGATTGTGCATTTTTTTATATGTAAAAGAGTTTAAGAACCACTTTCTTCTCTTCATATATTCAATCGTTGGACACAATGTTATGCGCATAGAAAACCAGTAAACAAATAAAAATTGCGGTTGCTTTGAATAAAATGTTGTTTCTGTTGTTACAGACTTAAAGGGAAATTAATTGAAAATTGGTGCCACAGTACACCTTAAAAATACTTGGCCGACGAGCTATAACCAATGAAGACTCCGAGCGCAGCATTCGGAGCATCGTCAGTAGACCCGTGAACACCCGGCCGCGCCATCACAAGTTTGATGGTCACTCTCCCGCTGGAGAAAATTATCTACACGCACTGTCACTTCATTATTATTAAGTTTCTCAACATATTCTTCATTTTGTAGTCTATCTATCTATTTAAATATATCTCAACTTGTAATCAATTTGAAAATGAGCAAGATTCTGAAAGTCGTCGGGGCCTCATGGCTCCAGACGAAGATTAGCTCCTACATCCTTGGGATTCTCGGCATTCTGTCAATCTTGGCCCTGTTCGTCGGACAAATTGAAAGGTTGGTATAATAATAGCTCTAATTATCAGTAATCATTTATTTTATAACACAGGAAACCATCTTAATCTCGTGGCCATTAATAGTGATTACTGTGATTGGATCTAGAGGAGGAAAACAATCTCAGACAAATGGCGTTGAGAATAAACAAAACATCTCATTTATTGCGCTACAATTACTTTTCTTATCAGATCTGAATACTCACAATAATTACGAAATTGCTTACAATTTCGAACAATCTCTGGGTTTGTTTATAATTTTACGAACAATATGTATTTATGAATTGATTATTTCGTTTCAGAATTCAGGAAGATGGAAATTACGCAGCTACTGTATTTTTTTCTAATAAAACCGGATATCGTATCGAGTATTGGGGTCAGAGCAATGAACTAGCAGATATACCTAGGGGGGTAGCACGTGCTTACTTCAGGATGGATATCGATACTACAGGGTTAGTTTAGAAATACTTACTTTCGATAGCTTAGTTTTGCAGAGAATGATGTTTTGTAGAGCTAATTTTCCAAACTGTTATAAACTCCTTTTGTAGAGCTAATTTTCAAAACTGTTAGGTATAAACTCCTGTAAAAGTACGTAGCCATTAATAATTATTATTATTAAAAAAAGTTCTCATATATTTCATAATTCACAAATTTAAAAAAATCTGTGTGTTCTTTTCAGCTGGTCTCTTCTGGAAATAGAGACCGATCCATCATACTCCGACGAGCACCAGGCATACGCAGCGGGCATCGTCGAAGGCGCCCTGACGTGGTCGGTGATCCACTCACACTTGGAGAACACCATCCGAGCCAGGTGCGACCAAGAACCGTCGGCGATGAAGCAGTGCAACAACTTCAGAGACGCTCTGGAGAAGTCTGTCGATATCTGGAAGGCCCATGCCGCGGAAAAGGGCGGGGAGGATCCATTCTGGCATCATGTAAGCTATACCATGTTCATTTTTAGGGTTCCTACCTAGAGGGTGGCAACGGAGCCGTATAACTAAGCATCCGCTGTCCATCCATCCGTCTGTTCGTCAGCGGGCTGTATCTCATGAACCGTACTAGATCATCATCATCAGGGTCAGCTTCCAGTCTAACCGGATGCAGCTGAATACCAGTGTTTTACATGGAGCGACTGCCTATCTGACCTCCACAACCTAGTTACTGGGTAACACGATACCCCTTGGTAAGACTGGTTGTCAGACTTTCAGGCTTCTGACTATTAGTAACGACTGTCAAAGATCTACGAAAATGACAGCCGGGACCAACTGCTTAACGTGCTTTCCGAGGCACGGAGGGGTTCAGTGGAAAGGGATGGTCACCCATCTACAGACCGACCGCGGCAAGCGTAGCTTAACCTTGATCGGTCGAACTGTGCGGCTGTTACTCTGCCATGAGCCCCTCATGAACCGTACTAGATAGACAATTGAAATTTTCACAGAGTGTGTATTTCCTTTGCCGCTACATATAGAAAAATAATAAAAATAAAAGAAAATTAAAAATTAAAACCCTTTAATTTTTAGCAACTTTCTTTTATTTTTATTATTTATCTATACAGGATGCATATTTTTTTCAGCGTTTTTTGTCTTATGCTATGGCACCCTTCGCGTGCGAGTCCTGGGGGTCTACTCCGAAGTAGTATCGGCCGAATGTTCGGCCGTTTCCTGGTACGAAGTTACTATTTGGTTCGGTCGGTTCCGATCCTACACTCCTACACTCTTTCGAATATTGACTATGGTCCCGACCCAACTGAGCCTATCTGAACTTTTTTCGCATTTTTCAATAATATTCGGTTCAGCCGAACATTCGCACTTTGCACTTCGGAGTGGGCCCCCTGGTAGTTCTAGAGATTAGCGCGTTCAAACAAACAAACTCTTCAGCTTTATTGTTAGTATAGATAATTAAAGCTACATAATACCAACAAGCGACATTAAACAGATACCTTTATAGTATATTAATAAATATATTTTCCTGTTTTCAGGTATCTCTGTACTACACACAAATAAGCGGAATATTTACTGGCTGGACGCACGGCGTCAGCCGCGGCTTGAAAGAGTATGAAACCGATATAACAGACTTGTACTGGCTAAACTCCGTATCGGAAGCTATTGAAATCCAACGCAAAATGAACATCTCTTTAGAAGACGAAGCTCTTGAAACAGTTCCTCATCTATCTAGTGCGTTTTTGAGAGTCGTCGATGATAAAACTAAAGACGGCACTCCAACGAAAAAGCTTTTTGTTTCGCAAAACGCCGCGGGAAGGTGAGACTAATGACATATCTTAGAGTTTTTTACCCAAGTACAAAGAAGGGTTAAGTTTTACAATTTTATTAGTCGAGGTCTATTTAACCAACGCCCTAATTGCGTAACACTATCAAACACAATCTGAATCATTTTTAAGGATATTGCTAATCTATTGCTATTTTGTTCAAATTTTTTTTCTGTTCAACAACGTAAATAACGCAATATGACAGTTCAACAACATTTGTTGAACTGTCAAAATGAACGCCATTGCTACTGATAATGTGTTTATCCTGGTGCAATCATTTCCGCGTTAAAATATTTCTCTAACATAATCTCTACCCATTTTATTTCAGTTACTCCTCAATGACTCGCATTATGAAGAAATATAAACTGAACTACCACGAGACTACCAAAGATGCCAAATTAGTTCCTGGAACAGCAGTCCACTTCTCAGGATACCCTGGCTCCATCACCAGTCAGGATGAATTCTACATCGTGAAGGGTGAAAACCATAGGATGGCCGTAACAGGCACTACGCTACGAAACTACAATAACAAACTGTGGAAGGAAGTCAACATAACTGACCAAGTAGGTTTAATTAAAGCAGCAATGTTAGTAGAAATAAATAATAATAAATACGCATCCATTATGACGATAACGCAATTGGAACTAAATAAAATATACGTCATCATTTATTATTATGTTATAATAACTGTAGATGACTACTTAGTCATCTACAGTTATGAAATGGCAGAAATATATTAGGTGATTGTACTTACAATCACCTAATATATTTCGGTGATTGTAAGTACAATCACCTAATATATTTCTGCCATTTCATTTCCTATCGATAACAGACCGGCAAAACCTCTTCAGACAAATTGTGATTTGTAAAAGTATTTACGAACCTCAGCATTGATAGACGTACGAGTAGCAGATAGACTTGTAGCTAGGACGCACCGAGAAACATGATAAGTCAAAGTCGAAACGTTTATTGCAAACTAAGTCCCATGTAAATCATAATCATCCACAGTCCGACTTCCCCCTCTGCTGCATAGGTCTCTCTATTCTTGTGCCAATCCCCACGCTCCTGTGGTTGCCTCATCCAGGTTTTGCCCGCGATAGCAACAACGTCGTCCGCCCATCTCGTCACGTCGTCTTCTAGTCCTTAGAGTGAAGATACAAATATACGACGACTAGTACAGACGCCAGCAGGTCAAGCTACCCGAAACTGTCAAATTTTCCCAATCAACCTTGAACCTTAATTCTTTAGCGATAAAGTTGAAAATCTACTAAAGAAATGTGACAGATTGTAGTAGCTTGATGTGCGGGGCGTCTGTACATAAATAAAGGTCTTATATTGGTCCTTATGACTTTTGCAAGGATTACAATTAAATATTTAATTCATAATTTGTATAGGCAGTAAGATACACCAATATCCTACAGTCCTAATAGAATTGTTTAAACTTTCTAGGTGCCTGTTGGTCCACGAGTATCAGCTGCTAACCATCTGGCGTCCAATGTGAGTACCTGGGGACATATCCTGGCGAACAGCAATTCAGGCACAGCGAGCAAGCAGTGGCTCATCGTAGACTTCAACAGATTCGACAAGCTACATGCGCTCGCGCCTCGCGCTGAAGAAGCCAAGCCAGCCCGCAATGAGGTGGTTACTCAGAGCACTGTAGACAAGTGAGTTTCTGAACACATTAATCTTCTACCACAGCAGTATTTTTCTTACAATATTTCCTTAAAGCGTATCAAATCGAAGTCGAAAAGTCTATTAAGAACGTTCTTAAACCCTGGAAAGAAGCTGTTTCATCATTGAGGCAAAGTACTTTCTGAGTTCTGACCGTACCTTAACATTTTCCTCAGAAACGCTGAAAGAAAGGAACTGAAACTAAGCAAGCCCGTATGTAGGTAAACTTCATGAGGCTTTATAAATGCAGGAAGAAGACTGGGGGCATTCTAGTAAATCACTTGTCGTTGGAGCCCTGTATGTATGTTTTGTTATGGGCATGGGTAAAAACCAGTTTTAAACCGGAATAAAAACGATACAGGAGTACCTAGTTTCAGTGAATTAAAATTATGTTTCCTCCTCAGGGACGTCAGGCATATCGTGGTGTACCGAAACAACAATGGTCATTCAAAGGGTCTGCTTGCCCTGGTGGAGCAAGTTCCAGGGCGGACGCATTCTGCTGATTTGTCCGACGCTTTCTTGGAACAAGGCTATTGGGCCACACATGGATTGCCGTTTTTCCCAGTAAGTTATTGATTTAATCATTTGAACACAAGATTTATTTTTTACAGCACTATACACAACACTATTCGATTTATTTTTACATAGTTATTAAAAAGTAATTTCACATAACTTTCAGGATATCGCAGAAATTACACATGTCAACCAAATGAAAGAGAAACATGGGAACATCTTTTCCGAGTCGGAGTCACCTCGAGCTATGCTGTTCAAGCTTGGTCACAAGAATGCCACGACATTGGACAGCATTGTTGCGTTAATGAGACAGAATAACATGACGGAAGCAAACAATACTAATCAAGAAGACATTGATAAATGTTCCGGTGATGTCAGCTGTGTACTTAGCGAGCGAGGCTATTGGTCTGTAGTTGGGGTTCGAGGGGACATCACCAGCCTTTACAAAGAAGCCTACGGAGTTATTGACACTAAAGTCGTAAGCGGTAAGTTGACTTTTCAATGTTTGTACCATAAGGCTATAATGCGGAATGTCTTGAGGTTTACCCATCTGAATTATCCTTGACGCTACGGTATCATCATGTGGGGACACAGTGTAGATGCGAGTGATTTATTTATTGCACAAAAGAAATGTATGCGAATATTATTCCAAATAAAACCTAGAGACAGCTGCAAACTCCACTTTACAAAAGAAAAAAATGTTAATTCTGCCCTCCATTTATAAATTAGAAATAGCCACTTTTGTTAAAAATAACCTAAACTTGTTTAATTTTGACAAGAACGAGCGCCGCAAAAGCAAGTTAACTCTACTAGCACCTAGACTACAAATGTACAAAAATAGCCCAGAATACCATATCAATTTCAGGTAATTTTAAGCCTAGCGTGTAACTATGGTTGCATTGTGCATTAAAGAAAGAAATAAATAAATAGTGAGAAAATGCAAATTGTCGTGATATCAATAATCTAGAACTTAAACATGATAGTTGTATTTAAAAACATTGAATTTTTATTTACAGGTACCCTGAACGAGTCTAATTTAGATTTTTTCGCGATATCCGGTCCTCCGTTCACAGAAATACAGCCGAACGCAACTAAAATATTGCTCAACAAGGGAAACGTTGCACCCATATATACAGAACTGCTAAACAATAAGCCCGACGTTAACGGCATTGAAATAAGAGACCTTGTGATGCATGAACAGGAGAAAGCCGAAGAAGATAAACTGGAACTGCTGAACAAAGACCTGATAAAACCTTTCGATTGGTCAGAGGGTGAATTCAAGAACGCTACACACCTAGGTCTACCCGATAGGTGGGCTTTTGAACTATACGCACCTAAATGGACGTGGTGAAGTCATCATATCTTTCATAATAATTTGTCTTAACTTAATTTTAAGCCCTGGTTCGCCACTTTCAACTAGCTAATAAGATTATCAGGACTTAACAATCCTCATATTCCTGTTTTATGTTTGACAAAATGTGATATTTCTTCCATCTTCCTCTATTGTACTCATTCTGATTAGAATGAAATGTTTTGTAGCAAGTTCTGTTCATAATTATATACATATTTCAATGTTTACGTTAAGGTTATTTATTGGATTTATGTTCGTTTTGTTTACGTTCGTTTGTATATTTGTCTTAGATGTGTTTTAGTTACTGCTGTTTTGTGCCTGAATCAGAACTTTGGTGATACTACAGGACTGCCGTGAATCTTAAGAGATAAACTACATATGTTATAAGTATCTATAAATGACATTTTAATGAAATCTTAATTGAAATCTTATATTTTAGGAAAATCAGTTTGACTATTTCATCATCTTGACCATGTTTTATCATCTATGTACTTACATTGATGAATTCACAGATCGGCTTTGTACTTTAATTGTGTAACGAAGTTTATATTCATTTTTATAAAATATTTTGACACGTATGTATTTTTTGAAGGATCATTCTAAACCTACTCATTATGAAATGAGACCCTCTGTATTTATTGTAAGCGTTAATAAAAATGAAGTGACTTATAAATTTGATTTTGCTCTCAAAAATAAATGTTTCCATCATAATATACCTATGATTATTTTCTTATTTATTATAAATATAATTTATAAGTAAATAATGTTTCCATACCCCAAGTTCCTTACTTAAAAATACACTAACTTTTCCCTTCAACAAGTTCAACTCAACTTGCGGAAAATAGGTAGGTAACGTGCTGTGGCTTTCTTGCATTAGGCCGAGTCACCTACAAACGCACATCTAGAAAGCAGCCGTAAGCGACGAGCTTTCAATTTCATAGTTATGTAAGTATGGGAGTTTGAACGCATTGGTGATGAAATAATGTCTGGGTTCGAACCCAGACAACCCTGCAAGTCGCGGCGATCTACAACTCGTAAGTCGCGACGGAAAAAGATTCTTAGATAATGATATTCTTGATAAAAAACAAGAGCGACTTTGAAATAATCTTCAAAAGACAATTATAGGTTCAAAGGGTTTGGTCTCGTTACCCTAGAGAGAAAAAGTGGAGATCTTTCGAATCTCTCTTTCTCTTATCTGTACTTAGAAAGGCAAAATCTTGTATGCCGTGGATTACGTATAAAGAATAACCGCACTGACCCAGTGAACAAAACATTCGAATAAGTTTGCTCTTCTATATTTTATCGATTGGTCAAAATGATAATGCACATTGTTGAGATAATGTTAAGACATATAGGTACTGTTATTTAACAATAGACGACGGGGAATGGGTGTCTTCCTGCCAACCTGCTGCCATTGGTGCCTTCGCTATCCGCCGATGGGTATAAGTGTTGCGTCAATCTCGTCCATTCCCCCCTGCCGCCTGATTACAGACCTGAGGAACATATGCATCGTTTAGATTGTAATTTTGAATCATGAAGTTACTACATCTATAGAAAAAAATCCGTTACGATTCCATTGCACAGTGTTATGATAACTTCAATAAATACGGTGGATCGAACCCGGTAGGGTGACTGATGATTTGGCAGATTTATTTCTACTGGTAGGTACGGACGCCAGCAGGTCAATCTACCCGAAACTGTCAGATTTTCCCAATCAACATTGAACATAATGCTATAGCAATAAAGTCGAAAATCTATTAAAGAAATCTGACAGATTGTAGTAGCTTGATGTGCTGGCGTCTGTACTTCGAAGATGATATTCCTCATCGTGTATTGAATCAGATTTTTGTTATTAGACATAATCCGAAACGCATCTCTTATGTAATTACATTACTATAATAAGATTATTGTATTGTAGCGTTATAACTGCCATATACTTACGGCGAATATCAATGAAATAATATATTATACATATTACTTATTCGATTTTTTTCTGTGTTTTAGAATAATGTGGTCGTACCTATAAGGTCGTGCTAGGATAATTCTTTCTTATAAGAAAACGTACTTTTTAAGAGATAAGTGATTTCAAATTGTTTTGATGTTCTTCTCATTCGATTGTCATTTATTTGATTTCGGCTCGGCACTTATTCGTAACGATTATTATCTGACTAAGGGCTGATTTTTCCATGGCCAGATAACTTTTATTCAAGGAATAAAATTGACGTTTCACAGTTTTTGTATGAAATAACTGTCAACATTATACCTCGAAAGTTATCAGATGATTGATTGATTGATTGGCTAACAGGTAGTTTTTATTCGTGGAATAAAAGTGACGTCTGACAGTTTTTGTTTGGTAGAACTGTCAAAATTCAAATTTATTCCTCCGATAAAATTATGTTTTGTTAGTATGTGTATTTTATTGTATGTTTCGTTCTATATATAATATGTTCTGTAAGTGTACCTATGGACAGAAAGTCTGAAATAAACGTTTATTATTATTATTATTGGAAAAATCAGCCCCTAATATGTATGATTTGTGGTAGCAGACAGATTGCCGTGTATCGAGATAGATTTATAGTTAGATGATGAGTTAGATGGCCTCTCTTCGTCGGCGTCGGTTATCAAAAGAACATCAGCCGTTCCATACATTGCGACGGTGTAGTTGCACTTTTGTATAAAACAGCAGTTTTTTTTAAGAACGACCAACAATTCCTTCTGTCCGACCAAAAGTCCTTTTCTTAATGAAACAGAAAGAAAAAGATGCACTGAACTTAAATTTAGTTTAGTTTGTGAACAAAGGAATCGGCGCCAATAGCTTTCATTTTGATAGTTCCACAACATTCATTGACTCATTGTATAATTTACGTTGTTGAGTAGACAAGGTTCTCGAAAGTATGAAGCAGCAATAAGTTAGCAATATCCTTCAAAATGATTCCGATTGTGATTGAAAGTATGTTACGTAATCAGGGTGCAGGTTGCGCTGCGATATACCTTACACCGTGTTTTGTTGTGTGTGCTTATGTGATGATTTTATGTTTACTAACCTAGTATTGTAGAGCCGTGTAGCTAAGAGGGAAGGCACATATCTCGAGAGCTGGAGGTCCCGATTTTCTCTGACCAAGTTGTCGCCAAGAGCCTGTAGAAAAAGTTCAAAGTGAACAAGTATTTAAGTGTGTAATACAAAGAGCAGTGGTGGGTCAGTGGTAACGGCTCCGATGTACGAGTTGTACTCGCACCCGTTGCCTGCTGGCCTCCACGCCCGCCTTACAGGCAGGCCCCGCATGCCCCCCACGTTGGGGGAGCTACGGCCGCAGAGGATAGGGAGAGCGGCAACGAAACACCGACACTCCTCTTCCCCTGCGGCCCCGCCGCGTCCGCCTTCATACGGTGGCGGCCCCGTCAAGGCCGCGGAAGGAGGGAGAGCCTCTCCCGCCGCGGCCTCTATCCTCAGCCGCAATGTCTCCCTCACGGGGGACATCGCGGCCCGCCTCAGGTAGGTCGGGATGTCGCGGCACTGCAACCTACCCGTGGGCCGCTACGTCGGGCTAAACCGCACAGCCCGGACGAGCGGCCCCCGCTGGGGTTCCTCTTAGCTTCACCGTGGCCCAGCTCGCCACGGCTACTGAGCCCCCCCGCCTCGACAATGCGGGTACCCACCGGGGGGGTCCGCATCCAGTCTACCCCAACCAAGTCAAGTGATCTTGAAGTTATGGACCAGCCCGACCGTCAGTGTCGACGTTTCGGCACCGTATGTCTATTAAGTATGCTTAACATGATTAAAACTGACAAAATTTTGGCATAATAAATTTTGGCGTAATAGCCCATTTTAACCGTGATATGTGATGTTTCATTACCTCATGAGGATGAGCACTGCAACAGACTAGCAGCGCAGCGACGGCCACAGCCAAAGTTGCACCGGCAGCTAGCATTATTGTACCTATATAAGCTGCGCGGAAAAAAGGAGTTTTTATAGTAAGTATAATATTGAAGAACTAATTTGGGAACATGGGATTTGATAGCAGTAAATGGGTTTTATACAGTTAAATAATTTTACAAGAGTAAACAAAACTGTTATGCAGATATGATTGCAATTTCTCAGTAGTTTTTTTTACAAAGTTTACTATTATAAATTGTGACAGTTTGGATGTTTGTGAGTCGCTATTTGTCTAAAACTAAATCACACTAACGGCTAAGAATATTTGGCACACATATTGACAGATATGACCCGGGCAAATACATAAGTCAGATAGCAAACTGGCTGGCTGGCTGGACTGGCAAAGTGGCTGTTTGTGTATGCGAGTTTAAATGTCTGTAAACGATAATCCCACCCACTATACAGGAGTAATTCCTAGTGTGAGGCAAAGTTTGTTTCTAAAAAAAAAAAAAACTGACAGCACTACACAGACTAGTTTTCTGGATCTGTCAAGGGTATTTTGATCTCGTATGTTACGATGATTTGTGGCGTAAACTGGAATATGAAACTAGATACGTTCCCACCTGAATTAGTGTCAATATTTAAGTATTCAAAGCAATAGCGTGAAAAGTGGGTTAATGGCTCGCACTCGGACGTGTACCTATCGGTTGGAGTGCGGGGTGAGGCAGGGAGGGCCCAGGTCACCTCGGCTCTTCAACCTATACATAAACCAGCTGATCGTTGAGCTCAGCAGCACCAAGGTCGGATGTCATATTAGCGAGGTGTGCATTAACAATATTAGTTGTGCTGACGACATAGTATTGCTGATCCTATCGGTCGGTACTCTGAGGCGCCTGATAGCAATATGCGAAAGTTATGGGAAGAATCATGGGCTCAAGTATAACGTCACAAAGAGCGCAGTATGATGTATTCCTGTATTCCACATGTGGCACTGTGTGGAGAACATACAAAGAGATGTTTACAGAATCGCACTGCAGGTATGCTATCAGCGGCATGTAAATGACTTAACTTAACGGAAGTTTAATTTAACGGAAGTTAAGTGTTTACTTAACTTCCGTTAAATTAAACTTCCATTAATATTTTTCGGCTTAACTTAAAAGTTAAATAATTTCTTAACTGCGTTAATTAACGATTAACGGATTAACGAGTTAATGCCCAGCTATGCCTATATTTATGTCTATCACCACTTTTACTAAAAACATTCAAATTTTTCCTTACGTACTTACATGATGTTTTCATAGATATTGACAAGGTACCGGCATTATGCTAATATCTTTAAACAGTTCCCTTAGACAATCGCGCCTGCGGAGGCCATATTATATTGTTCTGATGGCTAAAGAACGTCATTTTTCTTCTGCAGAAAAATCTGCAGAATATTATAAACTTTTAATATAATAGATTCGATATCTGCAGCCCGTCCCCATAGTAAAATACCGTTAGACACAAGCCTTCTCTCGGTGAGAGGGAGTGGGGCGTAATCCACACGCGTGTCTAGTGCGGGTTGGTAGATGTAACATGTCTTCGAACTCTTGGTGCTTAGACATGCCGGTTTCCTTACGATAAACATCGTAAGGAAACCGGCATGTCCTTCACCGTTTTGAGAGCAGTGGTGATGAAATAATTTACACAAAGTGAAGCGCCTGTCTGGGTTCGAACCTACGACCTACCACTGGTAAGTTGCAGCTGTTACTACTGGGCCACCACTGCTCATCTGTTTTAGCATATTTAGCAGAAATCATCGGGCGTGTAAAATTATATGATCGCTCGTGATTACGATTATAAGACATCAACGCTCTGCATGGTAGACTAAAAACTTTTCTCTTGAGCTCAATTTTGGGGATACCCAAAACAGACACTCAATTCTTTCATGACTATCGACAGGAATGACGGAATGAATGTTTGTCTCAAATTGATAAAAGCATCCACGGCTTCGCCCCATTTTATCCATAAGAGCAACGCTTACCGCGTAACTCGAGTTAAGGTAGCGAGGGTAATTTTTCGGCTGTCGCTGAAAACCAGCTCTGGGGCTCTGTCTCGCATAGGGTCTTAGCATTATGCTGAGCGATGGCGGTTTTATGAGGATGGGGCGCATATTTTCCGCCAACTTGTTTTTTTTTGTGTTTGTGTTCTTTCTCTGCATCATGTACCTATAGGTACCGCAAATAAACGTATTTTCTTTCTTTCTTTTTTCTGTTTGTATGTTAAATTTCGCCCCTTAACGGCTGAACGAAATATGAAAATTGGCTCAAGGATAGTCATGAAGATCAGCGTTCGGACATCGGATACTTTTTAACCTGGTAGTTCGTATCCTTGGTTTAATATCAGACCTCCACGAGGGCGTAGCAGCAAATAGTTTTAAACAAAGTAGGATGATATAATGCCAGCGTTGGGATGATTAGTTTCTTTGTAATTATCTAAAAGTTTATGAATAGTTTTCTAACTCGGCTGCCGTTTAGGTTCAGAGCTTCATAGTACCCTTTAATACTTTAAATCTCCTTGTTAAAATCCATAGGTATGCAACGTACCGCGATCAGTGATCCTTCTGTCAAACGTGAGAATGATCCCAAAACAATCATGCCTGAGACCCTTGAAGGCCCCACGTTTTTAAAACTCCCAGTTTGTTTTACCATAATAGGCTTTTAATTTCCTGGAGAAGCCTGTGTTTTGGGGAGAGGCCTGAGTCCCACTGCTGGGACTCAGGCCTCTCCCTGTGAGAGGTAGAGTGCCGTGATCAGACACGCGGGCCCAATGCGGGTGGGTTGATGTCACATGTATTCGAATTTATCTTTGGACAATTTCTCACGATATTTTCCGCCATCCTTTTGAGAGCAGTTCTTAACTTCTTAGTCATGGTGTTCATATTTTAACAAGAGTTAGTGTAAATTGATTCTTTACGTAACGCATCGACGCGTGAAGCGGCCCGGATCAATTAGATGCACTTTAGTAATAAGAGCTATCATTAGTATTATATTACATGTATTTGTTGTTGAGGTGGTCTAAATAGGCAATTACTCGGATATAGGTACTACATATTGCGTATGGGCGGGAATCGGTAATTTGAACAAGTTACAAGAAATTTAAAGTGTAACATTTTGTTGTATTCTTTACGGATTTTATTTGAACAACAGTAAAATGTTTTGGTTGATTTATTTTCTTTTATAAAAAAATAACTGTTTCAATAAATTTCTTTTGATTTGATCGTTGCACTACTTCAATACGCTCGCCAAGGCTGTCTCTATAAGCAGTTAGTAAATTACTTTTTTTCTGGTAAGTCGGGCGATGCGCTACGTCGCCCACGAAATTCAAATTTTCTTAAGTTTTTTACAATTTTCACTTTACAGAATTATAATCATTAAAAATCATCAATACAACCCTCTAAGGTCATATAATCCTATCGAATGATTATTTCATGAAATATCAATCAATAGAATTGTATAAAATTATATTACTTTTACTTAATTATTAATTTCGCGGGCTACCTAGCGCATCCTCCTTAAGGGCAAGTCAGGAAACATGATGATAGATAAAAATAAAAACATTAAAGTGATATGACAAGCAAAATTTATTGTTTGGTGCTATAAAACTATGCGCGACATTGTTAAGGTAGTGTTAAGTATTTTATTGTATTTTGAACTTATGGATAACTTTGGACTATTAGTGATTGTCGTTTGCACTCTAGTGATTATCTTTTGTATTCGCGGTAATTATGTAAACTCCATCGTAATTATGTTGCAACTATTTAAGGATCTTTCGGCAGCGAGATCTTGAACTGCAGTAGAACAATCAAGTAGATGGCAATCATGTTGATAGACTGTGAACAAAAATGTTGAATTAATATCTTGATTCAAAAGATACGAGTTCGCTTTGCAGAAAAGAATGGACTTAATATGTTCACAAGCACAGAGCTTTCAATTTCTATGAACAGCATCATATCAAAAGCATTTAGGTATTTGCATTGAATGTGGTACAAAATATTATGCATACATAAATATTGTAGTGCAAAGACACATTTTGTCATAATTACAATTTTGGCGTGTACGTAAATATTACAATAATAATTATTTTATGAAAATAATTCTTGCCAAAAATTCAGGCTCACTAGAATGTAATCTTTATTCATACAGTCCGGTCCTAAACAGTCCTGCCAGTTATTTTACCTCTGACAGCAACGCACTAGCAACTTTATTGCAACGAGAATAAAGATCACTTTGATTTTGAAAGTGATACAAAATCAGACGTAAAATAACTGTGAACGGATTGAACTAAACTACTGACCGAAGTGAGTAGCTCCCTGTTAACATTCGCGTACCCCTTCAGGCTGACAACGGCTGGGTTCATCTCGATGGCTTGGATGAAGTGATCAATCTGCAAACATTATTTACCTTTGATATAATATATAGCCATACAATACTGCAATACACATACTCTGTAACATACTATTTGTATCGCTGTTGGTACCTGTTGGTTCAAGAGCATTTTTTTTTGTAATTTTAACTTTTATATTTTTTCCATCATTGTGACAATAATTTAGCGAATTACTTAAAATTGTTTTTATTAAAACTCTTAAGTTTAATAGAGTAATTGCATTTTTTCCCTTTTAAGAAACACATAATTTTATTATACACAAGTCAAGAAGAAAAGTATGCAAAGGCTTTCCTTGGACATAGTTTTCTTCTTGACGTGTGTAATGCAAATAGAAAGAAAAAAAGAAAAAATGGTATTGGATACAAAAAGATATCATATAACTAATAATTTGTGTACAAATTCAATTAGAACATCTCGGAAAAAGAACTTTCTCAATTGCGATAACATAGCACAGAACGAGCTACGCCGTAGCACTGCGTAGCGTAGCGTTCGGACCCTTGCGTAGCGTAACAGTACGCCACTAAGTAGGCGTAGGTCTACGAACTTTTGGACACACGCGTTATGGGTGTACTTAGAATAAAAAAAATAAAAACGTAGGTATACCTTTATTTTTATTGTTGTATAAGCCCACCGGCCCATTTATAAAATAAAAAAATAAAATAAAATCCATTTATTTCAGGTTCTCCCATATTACAATCACAAGTTACGAAACACGAGATAAATACAAATCACAATATAAAAATAAATACAATGTCATCAATTCATAAATACGATGTCAAATAAAAATAAAAAATTTAAATGAATAAATAATATAAAATACAAATAAAATAAAAGTTTAGCAAATTTCAGATAAAACTAATGTCATAAATAAATAAAACAGCAAATATCACGTCGCTCGTTAACACGGTACTCAGCCTATAATGTTCCCACTGCTGGGACACAGGCCTCCTCTCTGTGAGAGGGAGTGGCCCATAATCTACCACGCGGGCCCAGTGCGGGTTGGTAGTTGTCACATGTCTTCGAATGTTTGGTTCTAGGACATGCCGGTTTCCTCACGATGTTTTCCTTCACCTTTTTGAGAGCAGTGGTGATGATATAATTTACACACACGCTTTATGTTGATTTAAAATGTGTATGTCCCTACTAAAATATACAGTCTGTTCACAGTTACTACTTGTGTAGGTACGGTACTTCTGATTATGCAATATTGTCAAAATCACAGTGATCTTTATTCTCGTTACAATAAGGTAGCTGTTCGGTTGCTCCCATTGACAAGCCTGTCAAAATCACAGTGAACTTTATCATAGTTATAATAGGGTTGCTATTGTGTTGCTGCTGTCCGAGGTAAAATAACTGTGAATGGACTGTAGGTACCTCTTTCTGTGTTGGTCTGTCAACTGCCAGGACGTCGATGGACAAAAGTGTATCTTGGACACCCGCAGCCACCTGTAATAATATTCAGTTTTATTTTTTTCTGTAACGATGAACCCAATATCAATGGAATACTACTATATTATAAGTTTTGTCATATAGCTTATAGATCCTAGAAATATAAATTATTATAGAAAAAACTCTCCAGAATAGAAAATAACAGATCATTTTCATGCAGACATCAAAAGCGAATCGTTATTTGTACGAACTATGGACAGTAATTGCGTTGAACCTTATTGATTGTTACATAATATATTTATTTGCAAATGCTCTTTTATAATAATAGTAGTTGTACAGTCAGGGGAATTAATTGTTAAGAAAATGGCCACCCTACGTCAATTTGCCGAGTTATAGTAATTTCATACAACAGTCACAGAATGTCAGCTGTGATTTGAATATACGAACAATTTCAGTTGGAAGTCAATTTGCTAAACAATTTCCCTAACTTTACATTACCGTGAGGGTAGACTTATGCGAGCAATCGACGAATATGAAGAGCAGAGTGGAGCAGTAAGCGGCATCGACGAACAGGCCCATCTCTTTGAAGCTGAACCCAAAGCCATGGTCCACTATCTCTGACAGGGCTCCGTAGACAGCTATCGTTATGTTCGCAAACCTGAACATCAAACATGCAGTTTTCAATAGTAAATTAGTCACTAAAGGGATAAATAAAGCAATGTCTTAAAGTCACGGGCGCCATATTGGCGCCGATTCCGTTATTCACAAACTAAACTAAATTTAAGTTCAGTGCAACTTTTTCTTTCTATTTCATTAAGAAAAGGACAGAAGATAAATATAAGTTTAATCCTGTCAAATTAAGATACTCCATAGCAAGTTTAGACGTGATTAAAAACATGGCTACTAAAAATACCTACGTCACTTCACGTCAGGAGCCGACTAATTTGACAGGACTAAACTAATATTTATCTTAGTTCTGTCCTTTTTTTGTTTTTACATCGGCAAGCATCGATGTGATCTGGCTTGTGATTGATCAAAGCGATTCAACTTGTTATTCTGGAGTAGGTAGAATACATCTCAAACACAGGACTGGGCAACTGAGCTTTCAGATGCAACTATCGAATGCGTGGTGTGGTACAGTGCGGTACGGTGCGAATCGGTCCATTAGATTCGGAGCAAATTGGCTGTGACAGACGGACAAACAGACAGACAGACACACGAGTGATCGTTTAAGGGTTCCATTTTTTCATTCGGACGTACGGAACCCTAAAATGAATGATATGATGAGATAAGATTGATGCAATAAAACCGTTTGAAGCCTCGGTAAGTAACTTACATAAAAACACAATAAGTAGAATAAGTTCGCGCATAAGCGTTTCCCAGCGCCTGAAGCAGCTCGGACAAGTTGAGCCACAGGTACCGATACCGAGATATCAATTTCGCTGAGCAGTCAACTTCCACATCCTGATAATGTAAAGAAGTTATTAGATGTTGTATCGCTTCCAATTTTTTTTAAATAAGTTTATCAATGATCAACAAACAAAGCCCTTCTCTCTCTGTGTCCCGCTAACGGCTGTAGTGGACGAACGCCTTAAGTCTACACGCACATAATTTCTAGATGGCATTTGATGTGAGATTCCAAAGTACTTAAGCAATATATTAATGTATTACATTACCCTGCGAAAACATTCAGACAGACTTTGCGATGCGATCTTAATTCCTTTGCAGTTGATGTACCATAGGGCGCAGTTCATGTTGATCATAGTTATGATGTGGTAGTATGCCGTGGTATGTGTCAGCAGGAACCCGTCCATCAGGATACAGAGGCTGAGCAGGAAACACACGGCTAGCAACAAGCAACCCACGCTTATGATGACGATTGTCGTCTTCAGGTTTGGGAACTGAAGATTCTCACCGGTGACTCGGTAGTATCTGACCTACAAATATAAATATGTAGGTGAATTTGGGTGCACAGGTGCATGGATGGAATAAATAAATAAAAAATAGTGCAAGAAATAAAAAAAAATCTCTAGAGCTTATTTCCCTATCTGGCTCGTCTTTCATGGTAGATATTTAAATTTATCATGCTTACCTGAAATTTCCCCCAATTCGTTTTGTAAATAGCCACTTGATGAGCTACGCCCCAACCTACAAATGGAATCCAGAAATGCGGAACAAGGAAAATGACGAAAAGAATAGCGTAGATATAGTCGTCAAAACGTCGAATTGATCGTAATATCATGATGCGCTCGTATCCCACGATCAGAACCACAACCGTGGCTGCGATGTAGAAGCACACGGCATACATGGTAGCGGTTGACCTCCAGCTAAATGTAATGGTGCCTGAAATGGCAGTAAGAAACATTTATTGTCACATTTAGAAAGCATCAACGGATCCCTGAACGCCTAACAATAGATACATGGATTTTAAAAGCATCATCCAGGGTAGCAAAATTATTGATTTCAGTCCATCCACACATATCAGGGTTAGGGCCTTCCTAGTCCGGGTTTGGAGTCGCATCACGAACATAATTGCTTCCATTGGTTTTGTATGAACTGGATTCTGAACCGCATGGGTTCTGGACCGCATGGGTTCCGGAAGATGCTATAGGTAATTAAATAAACACTGGGTCACACGAAAAAGCCCGAAAGGCCCTTCGGGAACTGTGGTGGCGTGGAGGGAGCTTCAAGTTTTTCGTTCAAACCTGGTCGCGAGCGTGTGATGGGCATGACAGCTAATGCTCGGAACAGAACTAGCAGTAACTTGTGGTCTCTGTAGAACTGATCGTGGATCTCGCAGGTATCGCCATCTTGGGACGACAGCATGTCGCGTTGCTCCTGCTCCTATAGATGGAACAATTAAAAAATGTACTGCAATTGAATATTTGACTGTCCCGACATCGCTGGCTGAAGGCCCAAACCGTTCGGATGTCTCAGATGATGATGGTTCAGATGGTCATGGTAGGTAAGTATAGTAATAGAGCTATAGGCTCTAGCTAAGCCATCTGTTTGTAGGATTTGCTAGGTATGTACGCTTCTGCCTCCTTTTTATTCCTGTACAATGTCAAATACACACGTAGGTAGTTAAGGAATGTCAGGATCATACCAAGCAATGTAAGAAATGATCTCAAACCTATTAGAAATGACATACTCGTAATATTGAATGCAAAAATCCGAAAAGAACAGAATATTGAATTTTGTAATTTGTGATGGTGCATATCGAAATCAGTAAGTAGCTCATCTAATTGCATGCTAAGCTAGATACGTTGTCAGATGGTTCCGAAAGATATAAAAAGATACTCACATACTCTCTTTGTGTTTTTTCGTACACTGATTTAGTTTGTTGCACATGTCTCATATCGTAATCTAGCAAAGTGTTATTGATGCCTTCATCAAAAAGATGGTCTGGAATCGTCATTGTTACTTCGATTACTGGCAGGAGTACCCAGGATACTACCAATGCATTCCTAACCAAACTGTGGAGAAAATTAACGGTTTTATTGCTGTGACATTATCCAATTGTAAGCAAACTGTCAATTTAATTAAATTTTAAAGTAAATGACTATATCGCTCTTTGCAGACCAATGACGTGGTCACCCCGACAAGCCTACCTTATCTGGAGCGCAGGGCATACCGCAAGCTAAGCTAAGCTCAGCTCAACCTTAGCGTGTAGTTGGCAATATGAGCTTATCAAATCTATGCTGAAACTATAATAAGCCAGCTTGACCCATACGAAGAGGTGAAGGGAGTCAGATATGCTACAGAGCACCATAACAAAGCTGGAATCGATTTTGCTAGCCTACATAGCTCGTTTAACTTGGGCCTGTAATTCCGTATGTCGCTGTGTTGTTGTAATACAAAAAGACTTCGCATCTTAGGTAAACTATGCTTTCTTAGCTTATCTATCGATGTGACCTGCGCTCAAGCTTCAAGGTCTGATGAAATATTAACTAAAGACTTTTAAATTGCTCTTATAACGCTAGCGGACCTGGCGGTAATTGATACCTACGTTTGTTTGGATAAGTCAATAAGGCTCAATTTACATTGCAGCCTTAGACCATTTAACTTACATCGGAAAACACCACCTCACCTGGATGTTCGAGAAGGCGCGTAGAGCTACGCATTTGCAGCGTTTCGCGCTATACAGTTTTTTTTCACCTCTCTTCTCTTCGTGGTACTTTCCGAAGATTCCCTTGACTTTATTTTTTAAATACACAATACCTTATTCCTCTTTTTTCTGCTCGCGCTGATGGCGCCGTCATTTTGGTGGCGTGCCTTCGTTTCACGTGCAGCAGTTTTTGCAGCCAATGGGACAATTTGCTGCAAAAACTCATAGGAACTGCTTGGACTACTTCTAGCGAGCAGTTTTAATTACATTACATCAGCATACCTATACGTATCTGTGCTAGTAGGGTGTCAGTTTAACAATCCAAGATTTTGATGAAGGCAGTGTTCTTTTCAAAGAATTGTCAAATTCTTATCTATAATTGTTAATAAGTTTGGTGATATTGATTCCCTAGACATAATGATGGAAGAGAAAGGTACCTAGAATGTTAATGATTCTGACCGAGCTTAATTTGTTGTTTTTAAAATTGTCTTAGGCCTAGAATTTAACCGTAAACGAATGGTATGAAAAATTGGCTATGGATTGTATTGTACGTGATAGCAGAGATATAAATCTGTTTGTGATTGTGAGTTTAAATGTTTGTAAACGCACCCACGTTACAGGAGTAATTCCTAGTTTGGAGCAAAGTAAAAAAAAAAGGTGTGTAATAGCGTTTCATTAAACAACCAATCAATAAATCTTCCTAGCTTTTTCCCAACTATGTAGGTTCACCTTCGGACCTTCCAGTCTAATCGGATGCAGCTGAATACCAGTATTTTACATGGAGCGACGGCCTATCTTACCTTCACCACCCAGTTACTGGGTTACACGATACCTCTTTGTAAAACTGGTTGTCAGACTTTTGGGATTCTGAGTACACAAGTGTTTCATTAAACACCTATAACCATTCAACTAGAAAATGACGCCCCATTACTTTCATGCATGTGCATCAAATCGCGCGTTAGCAAGTTTGTCTTCGCCCTTATTATTATCAGGTATTTTTAGTGTGGTAACTTTAGTCACTACCGTGTCAATATCATGTCAAATGATAAAAAAAAGTGAGTCATTTCGTTGACAATTTGTGATGTCATCAGTGCAAGTTTGTTTTGGTTAATATTTCACAACTTTTATAAGTCACTGATAAATTAATTTCTATAGTTTATATCTTTTATAATGGACTTTTTTTTTGGGAAACAACCAACTGTCAAAGGTAAGTCCTGAAAATTAATAAAATTGCTTTCTGAGACCAAAAGGATTCGATACTTATCAATTTCTGGGTTGTATTTTTTTGAATTGGAGTAGGTGTGTAGTTTCTATAATCAAAAGAAATCACAGCATTAATTGTGTTAACTCCGTGCTAATAGAAAATTCATGCGTTAATAAATAAAGATATTAATCTTTATCAAAGTATGGACTCTTCAAAAAATTTAAAAAATAGCAAATTACTGTTGTAATAAAACTGCTAACCTTGTCTTTAATGGTCTCTAAAGACCAATTTATTCACCAATGAATGTTGATGAGTAATACCATGTTTATTTTCGCTTAAGACAGGTTAGACTGGTATGTTTGCTTCGTTAGAATTGAACATAAACTGTGCTATAGTAAAAGAATCTGAGAACTAGTGGCAGAACAGAATATTTGTTCAGAGGATAATATTTGGTCGTCTTTTACATCACACTATGGTTGTCGTAGGAGTCTAATAATAGTGAATTGGCCAATAAGATGATGGACACAATCATCAAGATAAATTTAAATGGAATAAAGTGTGTCCTACTTTATTGGAATATGAGTCTTGAGCCACACTTTAAATAAATGAAATCATGATTGTTACAATATTGTGACTTCAATGTTTTTTATTCAGAACAACAGAGGCAAAATGACCGCGAACTGCGCAAGGCCAACCGAGAATTGGAGAGAGATAAGGTAGCATTAGAAAGAGAGGAAAAAAAGCTGGTAAGTTCTTATTCTTCTTAATGAAAAAACTATGTGTGCAGTCGGGGGACCCCTGTCAGTTCTTCAAAGTTCTTTACGCGATAATCACATGCACACACACACTCATATTTATATAATACAAAGAGACAGAAATTGAGAGAAGGTTGCAACGAGCGGACTTAACAGTTTCTCCTTATGTGACAACTTCTACCAGTCAACACCTACCGCAAGCCGTGTCAAAGAACTTTGTTCCAATAATATAATTCTAGACTATTTTTTTATAATGACTTTATGTCTATCTGTATTGGTTTACTTACTTAATACTAATATTTGTATTTTCAGGAAAATGAGATTAAGAAGATGGCTAAAGAAGGAGACAATGAAGGTTGTAAAATATTAGCAAAACAACTAGTGCAGATGAGAAAACAGAAAACTAGGATTTATAATGCTAATAGTAAGGTAATATAGAAGAAATGTACTAGAGACTAATTTCTCTAACAATATACCTCTGCCATTACGATACACAGAATTTCATTATTGCCACAAAAAATTAACCTTTAAAGGTGAAATTCCTATAAAATAAATACATATGTTTATTGCTGAACATGATATTGAGATTGGGTTGGCGACCTTAAAGAACGCTATACTTACATTATACAGAGTGGCAGGGACATCGATGCACAACCTACAAACATACCATACATACCATACCTACTTACTTAACATACCATGGGTTCAGTACATGATTCTGGACCCTATTGAAATTTTTCATCTGTTACCTACCAGTTCCATACAGTTTGGCCATGTAGGTATTGCACTATGTAGTAAACAGTGGATGTTTTATAAGACAACCGTCTAAAAATTTCAGCGCAGGAGTGGTCCAACATTATGTACTGAATACATGTTAACAGGTTTTGCATCGATATCTTTGCCTCCCTGTATATGACTGGTATACATATTAATCATTTATCCTAATGTAATAATTGTTAGTTGACAACAACCTTAAACAATCCCTCTGGGGATTGTTTAAGGTTGTTGTCAACAATATGAGGAAAGTAGATATTTTTTTCCTTTTTCACCACCAAAATTAAGTTTAAAACAGTCTTCCTCACATTACAGATATCAAGTGTTCAAATACAAAATAAGGCAATGGGTGCCAACATAGCTATTGCAGGGGCAATGGGAACCACCGCTAAAACCATGGATAGCATGAACAAAGTCATGAACCCGCAACAAATTGCTAAAGACATGGAAGCCTTCAGACATGCCAACGCTAAGATGGATATGACAGATGAGATGAGTAAGTTGTATTTGGAACCTACTATGCTGTAGAATGGCCAACTAACTTCATCTTTCTGACTGTCGACTCTTTTGACAATTCAAAATTGCCTGTAAATCTAAACTAATAGAAAAGATTAGTTTTTTTTTTTTATATGCTTGTTTGTTTGTTACGCTTTCACGCTAAAACGGCTGAACGGATTTGGATTAAATTTGGCACATGAGTAGTCTATGGACGTAGAACTTTTATCCCGATATTCCCACGGGATAGACCTAAGAGGATGAAACCGCGGGGTGCAGCTACTGGTTCAATAATTTAATTGAAATTAATGCTTTGAGTTTGAGAATATAATAAAACAGCACACCTGTATTTCCAAAGGAAAGCAGGTATAGTTGTTTAGTACAGGTATCGGGCACACATCCATACTCCGGGGTGTGACTGATATGCCTAATTGAACAGTATACCGGTTAATGCTATTTTTTTTTAAATGGGCCAGCTCTTGACCTCGATCTCGCCTGGAGCTGGTCGAAAGCGATGGATGAAGTCTTTTATAGAACGAGCAAACCCAGAAGTTACCTATTTACTAGTATAAAATCAATGAGCCATAGGAAAACAAAAATGATTATATGGACTAGATTACATCGTTAACAAAGAAGTGTTAGTGTTTAGTAGACCACCATCTATATAATTCTGATAATCTAACGAATGTTTACTTAGTTTCAGAGACTCTTGACGACATTATGGACGAGTCCGGCGACGAAGAGGAGACTGAAGGAATCGTCAACAAGGTGCTCGATGAAATAGGCATTGAAATCAGTGGAAAGGTAAAAATACTGGATTTTATTTTACAATTATATTAGAGATATTTAAAAAAAACTCATACATTTTACACCAAGACCGCTCCGTGGCCCGAAGAGCACGCTAGGCGATCAAGCCCATTCATTTGTAGATCTTTGATATTTGTTATTGGTAGTCTGACAACCAGTCTTACTGATGAAAACTTGTGTGAGTTATGGATTGACTAGTATTAAGTAAGAGAAAGATTAAAATAAACTAGCGAAGCTATCGTTGCAAAGCGTGTATTCCAAAGCAAACAGGATACAGACAAAATACAAAATTATTTTGACACTTAGATCGTCGCCTTACGTTCATATTTCTTCACTTACCAAGGGATATCGAGTTACCCAGTTGTAAAGTTCAGATAGACAGTCACTCCATGTAAATACTGGTAAGCTGCTGCATCCGGTTAGACTGGAAGACGACCCCAACATAGTCGGGAACAGACTAGGCCGATGACGATGATTAAAAAATAACTTAAATACAAATGGCTAGTATGTGGAACTTGTGATTTCTGTGCAACAAATCTATTTCCTTTTCTACCCAAGGCACTTTTTTTCTCAACCACGCGTCGTAAAAGTCACCCTGCTTACGTAACGTAGCAAGAAGTAAAATAAATAAAGCTGGGCACTCACGGCCCCACACAGGGATTGTTCGTGTAGTGGTTATAAACAACACTTGGAACAAATATCTGTCGGACTACGGTCGTGGCAACTGGCTACTGGGGCCCCGAAATGAGAGTATCGAGAAGAATCCAGAATCTCAATTTAGAGATCGTTGTCACGCGTTTTATTTCTAATGATTACCCGCGTCGGGTGCTTTTTAATTAAATTTGTATTTATGTAAAATTATAATATAATGTTGCTACTTATATATATACTTATATCTTCTGGTCAAGAGGTTGACCAGAAGATATAAGTACCTATATATACCCTCCTCCCCATCTGCAGGGAATTCCTCGGCCTTGTTGATCCAGTTCAATGTGGTCTATAAGTGTAGATAAGAGACAAAATTCTTATTTTACCAGTTTTATTTTTATTTTCGCAGATGGCAGGCGCCCCCTCCGTGGCTCGAAACAAACTTGGAGAATCGTCCAAGGACGCCGATAAAGATCTTATGGATCAGCTAGCTAAGCTGAAGTCTTAGGATATAAATCAGAGTTATTTTAATTGAATAAATATTCTACGTCAAGCACTTAAAGTATAATCGCTATTTATGAAGTTATTTTCTTGTTTTTTGCAGTGAATCATGTTGTTTAATTTAAAAAAATCTTGTTGAATTAGCTGTTTGATTGGAAAGTGATGGATGATTCCAATAAATATGCGGTTTTTGTTATATTTTTAATACGTCTACGTTTTTCTGTAGCATGTACCTATACAAGTATGTCCAATGAAATAATTAACACAAGTTCAAATTGTTCGTTCGTCTCTCGTGCATTTGAAGTACTCGTTATATAGTATTTATAATTATTATAAACAATTAATATTGTAATAATTTGCAGCTTTTTTTAAGAGAGTACCTAAGAAATACCACTGCTGATTGCTAATTGCTTTCACAAGAATAGCTTGATATGTTTTATATTGATACAGCCAGCCCCAAAAAGAGGTATACACAGACAAAGAACCATTTTATTGTCTACAACTATAATTTTATTGTTCCATAACATTGTATCCATCGTACAGGTATAAAACATAGTATACCAAAACAATCTCAATCTTATGTATTTGTTCCGAGTCTGGGTGTTTTTCTATCTATAATATGTATGTATTTACAAAAAAAAATGTATATAAGTAGTTTATCAGCCATCTTGTTACCATAACACAAGCATTAGGTTGCTTAGCTTGGGACTAGATGGCGCTGTGTGAAAGGTCCAAGGATATTATTATTATTATAATTTAATAATCAAAAAAAGATACACTTCTTTTTGGGAATGAATGTGCCTAACTAAATGTTTGCGTAAAACTGTTTTCAAATAAAGTAGGTGCCTATTTATTTAATTACAATGTACATAGGTACAAATAGGAAAGTATAGATCGTCTAAATTGCGTAAACGCAGTAGAGAGGCATTTTTAATTTAGAGTTGCTGATTCAAACCCAAAGGTATCCTTTCGCAAAAAATAAAAGAATCCGCACGCTTTCGTTATCGTAGATATTGAAAAGGTATTAATATACATTGTATTGAATTGTATATAATAATCCCGTCTTCCTGTTTACATCCTCATTACGACGATTTTATCACAATTGTAACAATAGAGGAGCTACAATAACTTAAACTACACACAAATACGTCCAATTTAATTATAAATGGCTGTTTGGTTTAACTAACGTGAGTATAATGTCAAAATAAATACCCTAACTGTGATATTTTTATATTATACACTACGGGAGAACTTTGTATTTTTATTGACATCTCTACTTCCCTTATCTATACTTATAATAAATCTGTAGAAGTGAAAATTCTGTACATTGATAATATCAAAAAAATAATTTACAGGGGGTGTTACTAGACCGACACCGAACCCAAAAATGTGATTAAAAAAATTTTTGTCTGTCTGTCTGTCTGTCGGTCTGTCTGTCTGTCTGTCTGTCTGTTTGTTCAGGCATCACGCAAAAACTACCGGTTCGATTACGATGAAACTTGGTATAATTATTCTTTAATATCCTGGGCACCACACTGGGTACTTTTTATCCCGGAAAAGTATATACAATAAAAAACAAACTTAATTTTGCGGTTCGATCCATATACCCGATTACCACTGTCTGTACTGTACCAACCGCAAATACTAAGTTTGTCGTAGGTTGGGTCACCCGCAGTGGAGTTCATTTTTATTCCTTTTAGTTTTTAGAGTTATTTAGGTTTATTTTTATATGAGTCGTAGGTATAGATTTTAATTGTAAAGTATAGGTAGTATATTTGATAGTGTACGTAGTGACCGTAGGTTATTTTATGATACTGTTAATATTAGTCATTCGTATAGATATTAGTTTTTAGGGATTTTGCTTATTTATTGAGTTTAGATTAGTTATCATCAGAAATAGGTTTATTTAGGTAGGTAGGTATTTAATTTTCTGTTATTGAGTTATTTTTTTTTTTAATTAGGTAGGTACTTAGCTAAAGATATCATATAGGTACCCTCTTAATCACCACTAATGAGACACAATTGGTTTTCTACTGTTGGTTTTCTACTGCCACAAAGGGCCCGCGAGATAGATGGCATTCTAGGGAAGCACATACATTTTATCCTGTTAGCACGTTCCCGTGGGATAATTTCCGACATCCACGCGGGCGAAGCCGCGGGCAGAAGCTAGTATTTTAATATTATAGGTTCAGTCAACCACACATCAGTTGAAACACGAAAGCCGATCCTCCTGCTACGACTTAAAGGCGCTGTAAACGCCAAATCATACCATCGATCTGCACTTGACTCTACTAATCGCAGGCCACACAGCGAGTACCTAAGGCCTCGGATGCACTAGGGGACATTTTGTCCCGCAACACTCAATCTACGTGTCACTGCAATGTTGCAAAGTGTCTTGCGACAATTTTCGCAATATTTTACGTGTCGCGGGATATGTTGCTTGCTCCCGCTCCGAGAGTGAGCGCACCGGTCCCGCGTCAGTGTCGCGCCATTTGTAGGCCTGGAAAATGTTCCGCGACATTCACGTAGCGTTCGAGTGCCAAGTTCCGCAACATGTCGCTCCATTTGTCCCTTGGTGTATTCGAGGCTTTAAGCTTTGTTTAGCTCACGAAGCTAAGCTGCGGCGACTTCTCATTCTTCGATTCAAAGCGAGCCAACCTTACTTAGGGGTGGGAGTGGGCAAGACCGGATGATTCCGTTCGGATGTTTTTGGTGTGTAGGTAGGAGATATTTTAGCGTCAAAGCTTTGTTTACCTAGCTGCTTTTTTTTTAGGTTAAGGTTTTGCTGGTTCCAATGGCCGTTGCTGCGATGGCCGATCGTTGAGACCGTAAGGCACCTGTCCACCATCAACGATTTTCTCGTCAAAAAACGTACAAAAAAAAAATGTAGGTCCCATTCCATGTAGGTAAGTAAAAGAGGTAGGTAAGTACTTCAGTTACACTAATATTGCTGACTGTTCACACCGCTGACGAGTACCTACTCGTTTGAAGCAGCGACGAGCTATCAAAGAGCACTCGCTCACCGACAGAACACTCGTTTTTGGTTGCTAGCTCTAAATCCTACTTTCTTCTCGTTAGTCGGTGGGACAGGTCCTATTGTTGATTTTGATAGTTTTGGTAGGTAATCTCCTAATTAAAAGGCGTCAAATTTCAACAAAAGGATAGCCTTTTGTTGAAATTATAATTCGTCTAAGTATTTGCTTTTCTTTGATAGCAAAGAAAAGCAAATACTTAGACCAATTATAAGAGCATAATCAGCCGTTAATGTTCCCACTGCCAACGTACAGGCCTTTTCTATGTGAGAGGGCCAGTATCCACCATGCGGGCCTAGTGCGGTTGGTAGATATTACGTCTTCAAATTTTTGGTTCTAGGACATGCCGGAAGAGAGCGAACATTATTTATGAATCAATTAAGAATACGAACTTTTGGCACAATGGTAATGGCGTTATCTTACCAATAATTGAAAATAGCCAAATCTTGGTAAGTGTGGTGTCATAATTACCAATAATTGAAAATAGCCAACTTAGCTGGCACTTTAGTTGAGGTATGCCTAGTTGCCAGGCTGACCGCGCTACAAATAGACAAGGAGCTACGTAGGTACCTAAACTACCTATTGTTGAAAGCCCGTCTTTTCCTTTGTATCTAACTCCACTTCATTCTTCATTGAAGTCTGTTCTTATAGCTATTAGATTTCTACTTTCCAGCTCATAGTGCAAGTACCTACATATTATGTTTCAAGTGTTTGTGAAACGAAGTAGGTATGAGGGAATGGTGACGCGGTTAGTGATGTCAATGTTTGTTTAATGCGGTAGAAAATCCGCAATAAACTGGTGCAACGAACTTCGTCTTCAACTATCTAAAGTATGTTAGACTGGGTAAAGCATATAGAAGTGGGTAGGTAAGCCGTAAGAGTTATTTGAATCGTCTGTATAATCTCGCCCACATAAGTACAGTCACGAGCACCAATCCTATGTCAACACTTGGCAACTTTCAATTGCGATTTTTTCGTGAAATAACGAATGCAACGTTGAAATAAGATACATTACAAAAACCATTTTTTTTTTTTTAACCTTTGCCCACTAGGAATTACTCCTGTATCGTGGGTGCGTTTACAAACATTTAAACTCACAGACACAAACAGCCAGACCCGGAACAACTACCTGTAGGCAATACAAATATTTGTTCCGTGCGGGAATCGAACCGACGACATGCAGCGCAGCAGTCGATCGCTCAGCCACTGCGCCAACCGTGTCGTCAAATGTTCGTCTATGGGTTCGAAAATGTTCTATGTTCGTAACAACATAAAATTTCATTAAAAAATAAAGGAGTAAATAGCTTTTCAATGAAGCCGAGTGTATACATACTTTTGCTCGTGACTGTACTAGGTATTTTCAACTACCTACCTATTTTTTATGCTCAGTTCGAAAGCCGTGCTCCTTCATATATTTTTAAAAATAATAAAAAAATTAATGTCACTACTATTTCTCGTCTTAGTTCACGTCATTTTTATAATTTCCGAGTCCGCTTTGTAAGTATTCAAATATGCAAGGTCACAAATAATTATGAAGATCGGTCAGTCTCCCATACCTAGGTATAAACCTTGAATGAAATGGAAATCGCTTTGCTGTAGAAACATAATCTCTGTAAATACCAATCATCATTATAATCCCTTGGTCGCTTATTACAACACGTTGTCCCCTGTTTTCTGAAACTGCGGGGTAATTGCGTTATCTATCAACGTAATAAAAATACGGCCAGCTGCGAGTGCAGTTAAAATATATTTATCGCATATATTGAGACTCGCAAATAAATTAAAACCGGGGGTACAATCGCTTACCTTTTTTTTTTTTGTTTTCGGGGGGAAACCTTCGAAAGGCACCCGACCTCTGGGGAGAGGGGTCGGGGAGTGTGGGATTTTTACCTCACTAAAACCAACCCGGTGATCACCATCCGCACATAGGGGTGGTCCCGGTTTCTCTTAAAAGACCAACTCCGGAACCTGCCCTGCGCAACGTCTATAAGGCACATCCCTGGGGAGACTGTAAAGGGGCCTCCCCCAAGCCTCGCTATGCACGGCAGCACGTGACCACTGTGCCACCGTCTTCCCTGGGGTCACTTGGTAGGCGAACAGAGTCCCCACTCACAATCGCTTACCTGACAGCATGTTAGGCGAGACGCAAGGTCTTACAGTAGGTACAGACGCCACCACATCAAGCTACTACAATCTGTCAGATTTCTTTAATAGATTTTCGACTTTATTGCTAAAGCATTAGGTTCAATGTTGATTGGGAAAATCTGACAGTTTCGGGTAGGTTGACCTGCTGGCGTCCGTACAAGTAAAATAAAAATCCGAAAATTGTCCTATACGCTATTCACAACCACTCGATACGCTTCCGTACCGTACCGAACATTAATGCGTTAATCAATGTTATTATACAAGTCCTCTAAACGCTGTTCACAAGTCCTAAACCCAAAAATGTTGTCAGTTTAAATCAAATTGACGACCGCTATTCTTCCGACAGTTGTTTGCTGACGGGGGCAAGGCAAATCAGATTATCAAAATGTGTCATTTTCGATACGATAGCCTGTCGGATGGTTGTGGAACAGCTATGCTGGGTTCAATAGAATAGAATAGAATAGAATACTCTTTATTGTACACCATAAAATTACAGAACATAAATATTACAGAACATACAAATTATAGAACATTTTATAAAGGGTGACACAATGGGCGGTCTTATCGCTAAGAGCGATCTTTTAAAGACAACCGTTCAATCCCCGGTCGGTGGGGTTTCTCCAAAAATAACTTGTCAGTAGCACTTTGTAGTCTGCATTTTTTGTTTCTTGGCTATAGGCTGAATCGCTGTCGATAATAGGGATATCGACAACGACTCAAACTGGGCAACGATTCAGTAACCATCTCACCGTGAAAGCTTAGGTGAAGTGAGCGTAGAGTGAGCTGTCATTCCAACTAATGCTAAGGATTGACACTGTTGACAGCTCACTTCACCTACCTTTTCACGGTGAGATTTTTACAGAATCGATCGGCTGATATATACTTCTGCTTAGCGTTTCGGGGAAAACTGGTGTGATGTTATCACTATTAGCTTCAGGTAAAAGGACTTTGCCTGAAAGGTACAACCAAGGTGAAAAACGTTCAAAATCTAGTCAAAGTCTCTTCTCGGCGACAAGTAAATGTCAAAATTCGAGATCACACACTGAACGTTCTTAAAATTACGAGAATTGCCTCTCTGGCCTGTACCTTTCAAGCCTGTACCTACAGAGGTATAAAA
Organism: Apamea sordens; assembly: GCA_945859715.1. Taxonomy (NCBI): domain Eukaryota; kingdom Metazoa; phylum Arthropoda; class Insecta; order Lepidoptera; family Noctuidae; genus Apamea; species Apamea sordens. The sequence goes on along the minus strand of OX243998.1, from coordinate 12,006,003 downwards.
CTAGTTGTTTGTAAAAAGGGTTTCGACAGAGAGACAGACGGACGGACGAACAACGAAGTGATCCTATAAGAGCTCCGTTTTTTTATTTATGAGGTACGGAACCGTAAAAAAATATCTTTGCACTCCACACACTACTCAGGTGAGCCTGTACATTAATAAGAAATAACGAAAAAGAATATTCTGGTGTCGACATACAGGAAAGTTCTGTAACCTTTCAAGCCTGTACCTACAGAGGTACGGAACTAGTTGTTTGTGAATCTGTCCATTTCATGATTTCAGGATTACGTTGTTTGTAACTCTAGATCGTATACTTTAACAATGAATCAATCAGCTAAAGCTTACGTAGTCCACTTCAGTAGGCAGCTGACGCAGGCTGGCTGTGGGACACGGGGAATAAGATATACTAGACCGATCACCGACTTGAGAGAGGACTGTGTCGTGATGGCTACTCAGAAATAGGTACCTATAAGAATTAACCGAGTAGGTATGCTCTGTAATTTTTTGTGTGCGTGATTGTATGACACACGTACAAGTATGTAATACGCGAAATATTTTTAAACTTTTTTGAAATACCTGGGGCAACTACAGCGTAAACGCGAGATCGACAGTTTAATTCATCATCTGCCTAGCCTTTTCCCAACTATGTTGGGGTCGGCTTCCAGTCTAACCGGATGCAGCTGTATACCAGTATTTTACATGGAGCGACTGCCTATCTGACCTCCACAACCCAGTTACTGAGTAATACGTTACCCCTTGGTAAGGCTGGTTGTCAGACTTTCGGGCTTCTGACTACCCGTACTTTGACTGTCAAAGTGTGTGTATAACTCCAGCTTCCTCATATGTGATAGAATAATTCTACTTATGCCAATATTTAAGGCATAATAGCTGCAATCAAAGTTCCCAGTCTTAATTTAGCTGCCACAAAAACTTCGTTAATATGAGTCGTTTAATGTGTGTTAGCTGGAGTGACGTAACTCCAGCTTCCTCATTCGATACAGGCAAACTAGTGAGGTTAGGGTTTTGGACTATAGTCAGAAAAATAAGGCATAATAGCTGCACAAGGAAGGAAAAAACTGAACGATAATACTTAAAAAGTGTTGAAACTACGATCAAAAACGTGTGTGTAAGCTGGAGTGACGTAACCCCAGCTGCTCATTCATATCTTCCAAACGAATGAAGATATGATGATGTATTATAGCTTAAAAATTAAGGCATAATAGCTGCCATTGGCAGCAAAATTTTCAAATCTCTGGTCAAAATAGTCTTTGAGTTATTAAACCGACAAGTATGTGTAAGCTGGAGTGACGGCACCCCAGTTGCTCATGTCATATCTTCCGAATGAAAGAAGATATAAAATTTAGGCATAATAGCTGCTATAGGCAGCAAAATTTTCAAATCTGTAGGCATTGTAGTTTTCACGTAATAATAAAAAAACAGTTTTCGCGCCAAAAACATCAAATTTTTGCTTCGGAGTAAGTAACAAGCGGCGTTGCCGTTCCGTGCGCAACATTATCAGTTTGAAGTAGTTTGAACTAGATTATAGACTGGGAGCCGACTACATACTTTAATCGTACTATCATATAATCGTATTGAGGTTTTTTAAAGTCATATTGTGTATCATAGGATGAAAGAAAAAATCTAAATGTAAAAATTTCGTATATTTTTATCATAAATCGAAGGTACGGTAATCATCACTCAGATCAGTTTTCTTTACAGTCACAGAATTATTTTACCTACCTATTCGTCAGAAATTAACATTCATTTTTTTTTCAATGTAACGTACCCTTTATGGGTACATTACATAAAAAAAATACTGTTCCCGAGGAAAATAACAATAACAATTGCTTTAGGAGGCTAGATGGCGCCACGTGTCTTTCGAATCATGATTGAAATATGTCCCGACTTTCTGAGCAGTATTTGAACAAAAAGTACTAGGCTTGCATGAATTCACGATAGTATTCCAATAATTAGTATTATGCTTTTAATAGGATTTGGATGAAATTTGGCACACAGATAGTTTATTATAACCTATAACGATATAGGTACATCTTTTGAATCATATTTGATCAAGATACAATCTGACAGTGACCTGTAAATTGCAAAAACGTAACAATATTTTAATTTCGTGGGCTAACTTTGCTCATCCACCTTAACCGAACTAAAGTGAAGAAGTCACAAAAAAAAACAATAATAGTAGTTCTCTCGTTGTTTAAAGTTGATATTAATATTACATTAATTATAGTTCCAGTCGGCTCTCAGTCTATATCTTCAATATACAAAATTAAAATTATTTTGAGCGCAAGCTAAAATGACTTCTAATAGAATGCCTGCTAAGATCAAATTTGGTTGTAATAATGTTGCGCACGGAACGGCAACGCCGCTTGTTACCTACTCCGAAGCAAAAATTTGATGTTTTTGGCGCGAAAACTGTTTTTTTATTATTACGTGGAAACTACAAGGCCTACAGATTTGAAAATTTTGCTGCCTATAGCAGCTATTATGCCTAAATTTTTGAGCTATAATACATAATCATATCTTCTTTCATTCGGAAGTTATGACATGAGCAACTGGGGTGCCGTCACTCCAGCTTACACATACTTATCGGTTTAATAACTCATAGACTATTTTGACCAGAGATTTGAAAATTTTGCTGCCAATGGCAGCTATTATGCCTTATTTTTTAAGCTATAATACATAATCATATCTTCTTTCATTCGGAAGTTATGACATGAGCAACTGGGGTGCCGTCACTCCAGCTTACACATACTTATCGGTTTAATAACTCATAGACTATTTTGACCAGAGATTTGAAAATTTTGCTGCCAATGGCAGCTATTATGCCTTATTTTTTAAGCTATAATACATAATCATATCTTCATTCGTTTGGAAGATATGAATGAGCAGCTGGGGTTACGTCACTCCAGCTTACACACACGTTTTTAATCGTAGTTTCAACACTTTTTAAGTATCATCGTTCAGTTTTTTCCTTCCTTGTGCAGCTATTATGCCTTATTTTTCTGACTATAGTCCAAAACCCTAACCTCACTAGTTTGCCTGTATCGAATGAGGAAGCTGGAGTTACGTCACTCCAGCTAACACACACTAAACGACTCATATTAACGAAGTTTTTGTGGCAGCTAAATTAAGACTGGGAACTTTGATTGCAGCTATTATGCCATATATATTGGCATAGGTAGAATTATTCTATCACATATGAGGAAGCTGTAGTTATACACACTGTCAAAGTTCCACGAATGACAGCCGGGACCAACGGCTTAACGTGGTTTCTGAAGCACGGAGTGTTCTTGGTATGTAAAGATGGTCACCCATCCATGAATTAAGTAGGTATTTATATTTTTTTTAATGTTCTTTAGGTATATTAAATGGCCGCAGACTGATATGCAAAACAAACAAGTTTCTCCGGATAGTTTACAAACCGACGAAACAGAAAGAGGTCTGTCCTTGTAACTTATACTTTTCACTCAATTAAAAGATGATATGGATTTTTATCCATCAGCTTTTGTGCGTACAAAAAATAAAGTTGAAAAATACATTACATTTTTTTAACATTATCGCGTAGTTGTCAAAACTTCGTAGCCCTACGCGGTGGTGTAACGCTACGCGGCAAGCTACGGCGTAGCACTCATTGCGCTACGCTATCATGCGTTATCTGCTGAACTTATAAGAAAGCTTTCAATCCAAGATTAATAATAGAGCTTTCGTTTCTTCAAGTCGGTCTGGATATCAAATACGCAACCTATTTATAAGGTACATACAGCATTCTATACCTAGACACGATCCCCTAAAACACCTGACAAGTACCTACGTATACAGGTTAATTATCTCTCCAACAACATTTCTAAAAAGCAAGTTAAGAGGAAATAATTTCTCATATTTAACAGACTTGTCTACCCGCTGTCTACATTATACTAAGTAAAGACTGGAACAGATGCAATTACTCTAACGTCGCTTGCGTCTTAGCTCTCATAAGAGCTCCCAAAGTCTCGATTGTAAGACTCAGCGCGCAGTACGAAGCGATTTTTGTAATGAAATTTTCACGTGAAATAAAGTCGCACTACGCTAGTATGATTTTTCAAGCTATTATCAGATGTGGTAACATTGCACTGACTCTAGTAGGATATTGATCATCATCTGCCTAACCTTTTCCCAACTATGTTGGGGTCGGCTTCCAGTCTAACCGGACGCAGCTGAGTAGGTACCTGTATCTTACATGGAGCGGCTGCCTATCTGACTTCCACAACCCAGTTACTGGGTAATACGATAGCTGGGTAAGACTGGTTTTCAGATATCCGGGCTTCTGACGACCCGTAACGACTGCCAAAGATACACGTATGACTGCCGGGACCAACGGCTTAACGTGGTTTCTGAAGCACGGAGTGTTCTTGGTATGTAAAGATGGTCACCCATCCACGGACCAACCGCTTAACCTGATCGATCGACCCATGCGGCTGTTATTACTTAGCCACACGCTTCTCTAGTAGGATTTTGGTACTGTTCACAAAGTGACGATTATTTTCCGCAACGATTAATTTCGTGGTGCGCGCTTAACCTAAGAAATGGTGAAGTAACGCGTGCTTTACACCGATTAATATTCATGAATCGTAAATGATGTTTACTTACATTAACTTAGTTTCGAGTTAGTTCGCTCTAAATTATGCTACTTAGTAGGTATATCCTGTAGTTTGGGAGCAGACCTTTCAAGTTTGAGAATTTGGAAGTCGGCCCAAACCGCAGCCGGAACTATACCATAGTCAAATATGTACTCGTAATATTATTTGATTCTGGTTGTTTGTCACAGAAGGCAAAGGTATCCTCTGGGACCTCACAGCAAGATCTATAAAACTCACCCATTCGAATTATGTACGACTATATTGTACGTGTTATGAGTAAGCTAGATAAATGATACGCGAAACAGTTTTATACTGAAATTGTTAATATATTTAATAAAGGTTAAATATAACTCTGATTGTTTACTATATAGTATGTGTGGACGTGGCAGCAGGGCGATGGTATGTAAGCGACTGGCGAGCACAGCGCTCGAGTTCCTTTACAAACTATATCAAAAATGCGATTCAGCAATCGCGTCGCTAAGATCGCTACATCACACCCCCCTTTCTCCATTATTTTTTCTTTTCTTTTTTACAAGATTTTTTTTTAATTCGCTGTGTTCCCAATTGGTTTGTACAAACAACAAGACAAGTTACAAATAATTTGCTAATTCATCATTTAGTATCAATAAACAATGTCGTAACCAGAGGGGCAATTCTCGTAATTTTAAGACCGTTCACAGTCTGATCTCAGTCTCAATCTGTCAAAAAATACTTTCTATTTTCCCTACATTTTGACAAGTTTTTGACATTTGTTTGTCGCTGAGATGAGACTGCGACTAGATTTTGAACGTTTTAAATTACGAGAATACGCCTTCTGATATCTTTCCGGTGCGAAATGTCCCGCTTATTGTTTACGCTTTCCACAATTTTATAACTTCCGACAATAATAGTTTTACGTTTAACATCACGCTATTGTCACAAACAGTGCATGCAGTGTTTGATTCTGCACGTGTAAACAATCCGTTATAATAGAAATATAATTCTCATACTTATTTCTAGTGAGTAAATGCTATACTTACTATCTAATCTTAAATACCATAATCTACGCGGGGATCATATCATACAAATACTACGAAATAAATTAAGGGTAGCTGTCATAACGTCCGCTCTGCAATAATCCAATAACACCACTCAGGCCGGCAACTTCTATTATGACAGCGCCAACAAAAATAGATACCACTAATAAAAAGGTTCCCTATCCATTTGCATAAAATTTTAAGACCTAATATAACTTGGCATACTTTTGTTTGTCCTAATTATATTTTCGCATAAATTATTTACGCATAACAGGTTACGCATAATTTTTTTACGCATAATTTCTCTAATCATAATAATGATTAAGCATAACATTCTAAAGCATAACTTTATTAAGCATAACATTCTAAAGCATAACTTTATTAAGCATAACAATAATAATAAGGCGTAGTCGACGGAGCCCCGCTTCGCGGGGCCCCTATTTCTGTCTGCAGGGTTTAAAGGAACCTAACACGAAGGGGATGACGGGGGCTCGTTCGCTCGCTCCGCTCGCTCACTTGAGCCCCCGTCATCCCCTTCGAACCTAACCTGTCCGAGTCGGGGTGCCCCAATTCCCGAGCTCGCTTCGCTCGCTCTTGCATCCTAAGTTCTCCTTACCTTTTTACTAAATCGAGATGTGTTAGAACTTGGGGCACCCCGACTCTTGGAAAAAGTGATTCAGAATCGAGTGAAAATAAATACGTAAAAATAACTCAAATTTGTTTCCGTTATTTCTATTAATTGTATGCCCAAATATTATTATGCTAATAATCATTAGGCCTAGTAACGTTATGCGAATCAAATTTATGCCAAAACAAATTAGTCTTTAAGATGATTATGCCAACATAAAATGTATGCCTAAAAAAATTATGCTGAAGTATTATTATGCCAAAACAAATTGTGCCAAAATCGTTATGCCGAAGTATATTAGGACAAAGAACATTATGCGAAAAGAAGGGATCCCTAATAAAAATACAATCCTTATTAAACACTCTTAACGGGATACCACAACTAATGTAATAATAATAATATATAATAATATCCCTGGACATTTCACACAGCGCCATCTAGTCCCAAGCTAAGCAACCTAATGCTTGTGTTATGGTAACAAGATGGCTGATAAACTACTTATATACATTTTTTTGTAAATACATACATATTATAGAAAGAAAAACACCCAGACTCGGAACAAATACATGTAGGTCATACAAATATTTGTTCCGTGCGGGAATCGAACCCGATGTACAGTACATCGTTCGCAATTGCAAATACACTTTTGTTTTTCTGACATACACTCAATACGAACGGGATGATTCTTGCACAATTCACTTTTCGTTTACCGTTTACACGTAACCTGTTGCGGTGCCCATATTTCCGGGTGTTGCCGCAGCCCCAGTCAGTGTCGTCACTACCTTTTTCAGCCACCCTCTCAGATGGTCCATGCAGCCTCTTTTAATTGCGTAACGTAACATATCAAAATTCCCAATATTACTGCAATAATGATAAGTGTTATTCCAAATTAATTCAGTTTATTTTCTAACTGTTGTCCAGCTACTTACTACCTGGGCTTGGGCTATGGAAATGTATTCTTTATTATGTGTATTTCCCATGTTTAAAAATCTGAATCTGAATTTGAATTTGTATGCTCTCTACTTGGGTTTGGCACTGTTATTAGTGAATTGTATGTACATGAACCTCTTACATTTAAGATATACTTACATAGGTTTCGCCCGTGCAGCTTCGTCTGCAAAATTATCCCACGGGAACGTACTGTAGAGGCTTGTCTGCCGAAGGCAACCTCATATGTTGCAGGCCGGATATAATTTAGCGCGGATGTCATTCGAACGTTCAAGCGAGTGTCAAAGATAGAAGGTTCTAGATTAAGAAGTGACGATTAGACGTTAAGTCGTGAATACATTCTATAAATATAAATATAAAAGGGATCATTGTGTTTGATTCCTCCCGGTACCTTGGAGGGCTCGTCTAGCCCTCCACAGTACTACCGGTATAAAAAGCAAAAAAGCCCTTACCCAGGATGACCTGGGAGACCATGAGGTCTATCCATGTTCCAAACGTCCAAATTCGGAAAGGTAACAGACTGATAGACAGTTACTTTCGTATGTATAATGTTAGTATAGATAAAATCGTAGATAACAGAGTTCTAATATTTTGTCATTCGAAAGTTGTCGCTACCCACTGGTTTATCACGACGTAGCTAAAATCGATAGCGGGCAGCAGATAAAAGCCCTGAAGTAATAATGATTGACGCGTCCCTAGGAACTTAAAATAGTTCGGATCCCTTGCAAATTTAAAATGAATTTTATGGGAGAGCTAGTAAAGGAATACGATGATGACAGTCTGTTGCATATGGTTTATCTTGCAAATGATTGTGCGTGACACCTATTGCTTACCCCAGGATAGGAAAAAAATGCTAAATTATCTATCAATGCCATCTAATGCTGCGGTAAGCTCATAAGCCTACCCTGAACAACTGAATAAAATAGCAATTACTGAATAAAATAGCAATTACTGAATAAAATAACAATTACCTACCTGAAATCATTGTTTTAGCTCTTTGCCGAAATATCACCAAAACTAAACTCCTGGGGATCCAAACATCCTGCTACTTATTCCAAGTCGATAGGGTTCGACTAATATCGCATTTCAAGGAATTTTGGCAAGAAATTGAAAGCTCAGGTAACTTGTAAAGTTGTGGAGCGCTCAGCTGTCCTATTAGTGTCATGCCGTGCCGTTGCGGAGCCGACCAACTGACAGAATATCAATGAATAGGTACGGTTAGATGTGTATATTTGCCTAGTTACTTACATTTGTGATGTAGCCTTTCACATTTTTGCATAACCCACTAAGATTTTGCAAAATAATAACTTGGAGATGTGTTTTTTGCGTAGGTATGATCGATCTTTAAACACATAGGTAACAACTGACTAAGTAGAAGAAGCATTGTGTGCTGTCTATAAATACATGAGCCATGAGCACATTTAGTTACAGTTCATAACAAAATAATAATTGGGTTCACTTTAGAATTCAGATATAAACGGAGAATAATTAAATCTAACAGTTTAAAGTAGGTGTATATAACATTTGACGGCACGGTTGGCGCAGTGGTTAAGCGATTGACTGCTGCGCTGCGTGTCGCGGGTTCGATTCCCGCACGGAACAAATATTTGTATGACCTATAAGTAGTTGTTCCACGTCTGGCTGTTTGTGTGTGTGAGTTTAAATGTTTGTAAACGCACCCACGATACAGGAGAAATTCCTAGTGTGGGGCAAAGTTTTTAAGAAAAAAAAAAAACTCCGGACTGTGACATTATGTAAGTAGGGACCCTTAAATAATCCAACGCACCCCGCGATTACACAAAGTCAAGCACCTGCCTAGCTTCGTACCCACGACACACAACTCGTAGGTAAGTCGGGGCCGCTATCACTGGACCGCCACTGGTCTAACAGCGCTCCGCACCGCTCTGCACTACTGCTGTCAAAATGGTGAAGCATGTCCTAGAACCAATAATTCGAAAACATGTGACATGTGCAAACTGGGCCCGCGTGGTGGATTACGGCCCACTCCCTCTCAGAGAGAGGAGGCTTGTGTCCCAGCAGTGGGAACGTTATAGGCTGATTATGCAATGCCCCACGATTGTTTCGGCAAAAGTATTATTATGCTCGCATAGATATCATTATAACTGCATCGATTAGTTGACACCTACAATAGGCAGTTAATTGGCTCAACTGATATCATGTTTCTCAGCAAGGCTATATTTAGAAAAGAAATTGTTACTATTTTAAGTGATCAGAACCCTAATAATTAAGTAATGTTATGTTTACTTTAATTTTTCTTACTTTTATACCGTTCTTCTAACAACTAGTAGATCTGTATAGTAATATGTGGATAACGTTGTGAGTAGTGTATTTGTTACCTCTATTATTAAGATCTAACCTTTGTTTACTTATTATTACACTGCTGTTTGTTGTCCCTAAGTAAATAAATAAATAAACTACGTAATATATTATGTTATTCGTCGATAAGCTATATTTTCTAAAAAAAATATTCTTAGAATATACAATGTAATTATCCGGAAACAATCAATCAGGAATGAAATTATCCGGAAAAGAACCGGAGTTACCTAGTACATACTTAGCTTGCAGAGTAAGTCAACTGTAGTGGCAGAGGGCTGGCCATGTCTGTCGAAGGACCGATGGCCGATGGAACAGACGAGTCCTGGAGTGGAGACCGCGTATCGGCAAGCGCAGTGTGAGACGCCTCCAAGCTAGATGGACGGATGACCTAAAGAAGGTGGCTGGGGTAGAATGGATGCGGAAGGCAGGGTGTTGTGGCGCAGTCTAGGAGAGGCCTATGTCCAGCAGTGGACTGCGCTAGGCTGAGTTGATTGATACAATGTATTAATACTTCTTACCTACTTAATCACAAATGACTAATCCAAGTCGCTCAGCGCACTATGGAGCGAGCTACGCTTGGAGTTTATTTGTAGGATAACATAAGATCTGCGGCGGAGTTGGTTGCTCCACTTCTCCCTAATTAAAAACAATAGAAACTAGTGAAGTCCACAGTGAAGACATATGACAGTCCCCTGTCATATGTAATTTTGACGTTCAAAAGGTGCAGGTTCTCAGCCTAATTTGAATAAATTACTTTTGATTTTATTTTTATCTAAAATGAAATTGTCCTTGAAAGAACTGGAGTTTCCAACATAGCTTTCAGAGTTGCAAGCTGAATGGCACCAGGTGGACCGACGAAGTCGTGAAGATCATTTATTTATTTATCCTTCCACTGGAAAACACAATACTTCATGTGTTGCTTTCCATCCATCCCGTGCGCGGTGGACACGTCGAACGGGCAGCGATGAATCGCGCACGCTCACGCAGCGTCAAGACACTTCTGTGGTGCTTCGTCAACAAACGTTTGTATATATATGTCGGAGATGGTATGTCTGTCTCTCGTTAGCATCAGGCATAATTTAATTACTGTGGGCGTACTATGGGTAATGTTGGTTATTGCACATTAGAAAAACGGTTTACAGTTCAAATCAGATTATAATTCACGAACAAATCAGTCACACTAGCGAATCACACACTGTAGGTACACATTTAACGATACGGAACGCGACAGTTTCTGAGCACATGTTGTTCGTACGATGTCCAATGTTTCAATGATCCTCGGAGCTCTGCTTACACCGTCCTTTGTAGCGGTCGCTCCCACCACGAACTCAGGCTAGACTCTGTCTAGCGCCACGAGATGGCGCTAGCGTTCCGAATAGTCAAACGAATGACTCCGACACGGCCATCCTGCTATACACACGTCCTCGTGTGTTAATCTGTAAAGAAACATTACCCGCAAAGTATCACATAGCTCGGCCACTCCTGACCACATTTGGTACAGGCAAAAACACAATGAAAATTCGAACAAAGTAAAAATACCAGAGTTCAGAGCATTACCCACTATTTGATTCCCAAATCTCAAGATTACAATCAAAAGAATCAACTAAGATGCATGTGTCTCATACTATCTAGTAACCTCTAGTTACTCAACTAGTCAAATTAATTTGCGCATTCTCATCGAATCGCCAAGTCACTCCTGGACTTTATGGTTTCTCACGAAACTCTACACAACACACACAACTTAATCTCTGCTCTGTTTCATCAACAAAACTATTACTGGACTTTCTTCAAATTCGTTAGTAATACTCCGATCCAAACTTAGAGAACTCTTGTTATCGATGATGATAACAAGATTTCTCTAAGCCTTAGAAATAATTAGTCAGAAACTATATCAACTAACTCGTAGATTACATACAACGCTCATGGCTCGGCTATCCTGACCCACGTCAGGGATATTATCACAAAAATAATTGGGTTAAATTAAACCGTCTGAGTATGGCGTTTAATTGATTGTGAACCAAACAGAACACTAAAATGAAAGAATAAAGGCACTCAATTAAGACAGTATTTTGACTCTACAACAAATCCACAGCACTTAACCAGCACCATGCATCACTACTTACCCAGTAGTGAAATTCATTGAAGTACTTAACCAGTACTTAACATTCTAGCGCTTAACTAGCGTTAAAAATCCTATCACTTAACCAGTGATAATAATAACGCTTAACCAGCGATATTAACCCACTAACGCTTAACCAGCGAAAGCACATCATAACACGCTTAACCAGCGATTCAACAGCTAACGCTTAACCAGCGAAAGCACATCATAACACGCTTAACCAGCGATTCAACAGCTAACGCTTACCCAGTGATTAGACTACTAACACGCTTAACCAGCGATAGTCAACATAACTCGCTTAACCAGCGATAATGTATTGGGAAAGAGTAATGTAAACAAATCATAGTAGAGCCATGTACCACCGTTATCCACATTAACAATCATTTTTATCACTAAGAGCCTTAGACACCTAGAAACCCACACACGAGTAAACCACTCTAACGCCACGGCTCTCGAGCCGACCAGCAATCGCATTGCTCTCACACATCCAGCTCATGGATCCGTGTGTATCACCCTGTGACACCACACAACTTTACTACGGCCGATAGAGTACCCCTACTCGCGTGCTTCCCATAATGTAGGCTTGTTCATCACCAGTGTGATCACTATCTACTTCGACTGGTACATGACCTACTAGCATCTTTCTTTACCTATCGTGAGCATACTTATACCTACGCCTAGAGTTGAAGGCTTTAAGAGTATTGATTCAACCAAAGTATTGTAAACAAATTTTGATTATCTAATCATAATCATTTTAAATTTAACCCAATCCTTTATCAAATTAATCATTTAAATCCAAAATTAAGTTAAGTAACAATTGTAGGAATGCATGAGTGACCAAGTGCCAATGTCATATCAACCTGCCATTAGCAGTTATCGTTAAATTATCTCAAAACAATAACACAAAGTGTGAATCAGATTCGTGGCCTGTGGCTTTTCACTAAGCCCTCACACACTATTGCATTCCCTTGAACGCCGAGTCCCACGGACTCTGTGGTCTCTGCAAGACCCGACCTCCGCCAGAGCCACCCGCGCACCGCGCATCCACGGATTACATAAAGTAAATACCGACTTCTAACGGACTACGGCTACGAAATGGCTACTGGTACGGTCCGACCAGCCGAACTAAGATTCACCACTATCACTTAACTCAAACTCTTCTACTTCAAGCGGTACTTGGCACTCAGGCACTCTCTTTAACCTATCAAGAGCATACTTTTAAGGTTAGATTTTAAAGTTTTTAACGTATAGCGATCACCCGCCAAAACTTCTGCTTCCGTAAACGGACCTCTGAACTTCTGATCTAACTTAGTCTTATAATCTGATTTCACTTTTCGTTTTCTAATAACACGAAATCGTCAACCGAACATTTTGTTAGAGCTGCCTTTGTTCTATCAAATCTAACTTTCTGCTGTTGACCGTTTAAAACTGAATTTATTACAAGAGCTAAGCTAAGCTAAGCAACAAAAACTCTGTCGCCGACATGTTAATCGAAAAGCCTAGGTTCAATATTTCACGTACTATCATAATATTACTTTGCAAGTAAATGTCGGGTAGATCATAGTAATCAAATCTCAAGCTGTTTCTCGCTAATTGCAACACTATATACGATTTGTTCTGTGCTGAATACACATGTTTGACCAATACCAGTCAATGCAACAACATTATTAACTCGTTTGCCACTTAATTTGGCTGCACAACTCGCTTTTACTAACGAGCATTCAGCACCAGAATCGTAAACAAAACAATACAGCTCACCTTTATTTTCCAATGTATCTGAGGGTAGTTGTACGACGTCCACTCGCCGTTCACGACTTCCAGCACGTTGTCCACCATCCGCTTGGCTTGGCTGCAACTACTTGTGCACCCGGCTGCGATATGTCCTGGTTTCCCTCATTTGCAGCACACGAAAGGCTTCGCTGACGGCTGCGAGGGTGCTTGGCTCGATCCTTAGTCACTCCACGTAATTCCATGGTATGCTATTTGCGATAGTCACGTTGATGCTGCTCCTTTGTGCGTCTTACTGATGTTGTTGTTGTTGTGACTAGTTGACCACCTTGCAGTGAATTTTTGGCAAAACAAATCAGCTGTTGCGTTTGCACACGCCTTATACTGCGTGTTCAACGTGATACGTGGTACGTGATACGTCGATCTCAAACGCCGGTTAGAGATAGTCTTCTTTTTTTCAAACATGGCGGTAGGCGCAACAGTCGCGTCACTCGGCAAAGGTATTTTTGCATACAGCCTATGCCCAAAACAACATGTATCATGCTCGCGCATCCGTATCAGCTTTGTCTAGGTCGAACTTGGACAGATCCACACGATTATTAAGCGTTCGCATGTTTGCACTTTGTTTTTCAAATGTCAACGGTCACTTTCACTTTAAGCGTTCTCATTTTGTGCATAAACCAACACGAATCCCAGTTCTGATGTCGGAGATGGTATGTCTGTCTCTCGTTAGCATCAGGCATAATTTAATTACTGTGGGCGTACTATGGGTAATGTTGGTTATTGCACATTAGAAAAACGGTTTACAGTTCAAATCAGATTATAATTCACGAACAAATCAGTCACACTAGCGAATCACACACTGTAGGTACACATTTAACGATACGGAACGCGACAGTTTCTGAGCACATGTTGTTCGTACGATGTCCAATGTTTCAATGATCCTCGGAGCTCTGCTTACACCGTCCTTTGTAGCGGTCGCTCCCACCACGAACTCAGGCTAGACTCTGTCTAGCGCCACGAGATGGCGCTAGCGTTCCGAATAGTCAAACGAATGACTCCGACATATATATATACAAACGTTTGTATGTAGGCCAAATATTATAATAGTGAAATAAATAATTATACGTTTCAGTTACGTCCTAGCGCTCGCCGGGAACAGTTGTTTTATTTACATGACTCACAATACCCAATATACACGTACGCAGTAGGTACACTTACAGTTTCATAACTCCATCTATGTACATATATTGCGTACATTACATAACATAGAATTTTGAAAATAATGGCAATCCGCTATATGCTAGAAACAGTAGTTTTTACCTTTTCCCTAAAGAGGTGACTACCATTTCTAGAAAGGCAGACGCGATTTTGATGGAATATTTAGAAGAAATATACCTAGCGAGGCATAATTATAAGAAGAAAATGTAATAAGAAAATATTAGGTACTTACATAATTATGAAATTGGCGTTTTGTCGAACTGGCCACTTTGATCTCATATATCGGTATATTTCGCTTGGTTACGAATTCCAAATTCAAAGGAATCATTCAATTCGTCGTACTAAAGAAACGATGGATGGACTGTGTGGAAGATGACATGGTTAGAAGAGGGCGTAACTACCGACATGTCAACTAATAGACATATTAGTATTGGTATTGAAGAAAAAGACATGTTGTAAATTGGGATAAGGACAGGGCCTCCAGTCCTTATCCATCCCCTGATGATGAATGATGATGATGTACACCGATAGATGTTTTCGAAGGAAATTTAATTTAAATAATAGAAAACAAACAGTTTATTTATCAAATTAAATTTCATTCAAAAACATCCATCAGGTTTCTTACTAAACTTCAACTATATCCGACGCCCTGGTTACTTATCTCTTTTGGTGACTGTACTCTTCGTTTGAAGATTGTTTTCAACAGCCTCAATATATATTTATTAAATTCATTTGCTATATCCATTCGGTGCGTTAAAATTAAATTATCTTTTGTTATAGATAATATTGGCTCTTGTGGCAAACAAAACTTTGATTTGTTTATTGATTATCCAGGCTGCTTTTGATTTATTTTGTGAAACATTTATATAAAATGGTTATTTTGGGCTTTCGGAACTAATTTTATTATTTTTCTAAAACGTGTAGAATATTTTTTTTAAACAAGTTTATTTTTTAAATTAGGATTAAGTCTATAATGCCCACAGTAGCTGTCTCGGTTTTTGACTTCATAATTTAATTCCACGAGATAATAATTTAGTCTTTTTATTAGTATATACAGGGCCAACATAAATTAGCTAGCAAAACTCTGCAGACATAATGGTATAGAAATAAAATATAGCTGAACATCAAATCTTCTCTCTAATAAAAAACATCAAATCTTTTTTATTTTATCGTGTACAGGTAAATACACGATAAAATGAAAAAAAAAATGTTTTTTCTTAGAGGTCAGCGACCACTGATAGCATTGTAACTTGAAGTATAAATAATTGAGAAAATGTGTTTTATCGTTTTTAGATATCAAGACCAATCACGTCCGTGAAGTTTACACAAAAAAACTGATTATTTAAACTGATATTTCAAGTAAATTCACCAACAACGATCGATGACCAACAACGGTGGATTGGTGGATTATGCAATAAAGTACAGAAAAAGGACACTAGCGCACAGAAGTGATAAGAGTTAAACTTTATAAAACGCGTACTTTTTTTTTAACTTCATTGCATAAAATTCAAAATGTTTGGTGCGAGTTTTTCGTGCGAGTCGCCTATAAAAAAGTAATATTATTTAAAAGTGACGAATCGCCCGTTTCGGGCGAGAAAATTCGTGCGAATCGACTAGTTCAAAATACATGAAATTACTTAACACAAAGTAGGTAATAATGTCACGCATTGTAATAAGACACCAAGCAATAAAATATTGCCTGTCATATCGTTTTAATGTTTTTTATTTTGCGTCACGTTTTCTCATTTGCTTTTAAGTTTTCCTCGAATGAAGGTATTTTTACAAGCTTTTATTTAACTTGCGAAGTATGTATGTAACTATGTTTGTTCGGGTGGACTCTTGCAACTCAATTTTGAAGCAGATATCTTCAACCGATTGAGCTGAAATTTTGCATGCATGTGTAAATAGGATGATAATGCAAAATTATTATGACATTGAGCTGATTTGATGATGGAACCGGATGGTGGCCATAGGAACTCGGTAATTGAACGACACAACCCCATCGAGTTTGGGCTCGTATGATTCTTCTTGAAAGGTACTTTGGTGCTAGATAGTAACCAGGGTCTGATGATGGAGCTGGAAGATGGCCATAGAAACTCGGTAATTAAACGACACAACCCCAGCGAGTTTGGGATCGTTTGATTCGTCTTGACAAGTACTTTGATGCTAGATGGTAACCAGCAGGGACTAAAGATGAACAGGTAGCTTAAGTGCAGTAAACGTATATAACGGAAAAACACTGCTACGCGCTACGAACTACGCCGTAGTCAATCTCGCATCAAAAATACTAAAAAGTTAAAAATAAAATTAAAAGAAAAAAAAACAAGCTTTTATTACTTTATGCTACTTGTGTTCTAAATGTACTTTAATGTTCCATCAAAATATAACACGCGTTTATTTATTTACTAGCTTCTGCCCGCGGCTTCGCCCGCGTGGATGTCGGAAATTTACCCACGGGAACGTGCTAACAGGATAAAATGTATGTGCTTCCCCAGAATGCCATCTATGTCGCGGGCCCTTTGTGGCTAATTACAATAGAAAACCAATTGTGTCTCATTAGTGGTGATTAAGAGGGTACCTATATGATATCTTTACCTAAGTACCTAACTAATTTAAAAAAAAAACTCAATAACAGAAAATTAAATACCTACCTACCTAAATAAACCTATTTCTGATGATAACTAATCTAAACTCAATAAATAAGCAAAATCCCTAAAAACTAATATCTATACGAATGACTAAACCTACCTAACAGTATTATAAAATAACCTACGGTCACTACGTACACTATCAAATATACTACCTATACTTTAAAATTAAAATCTATACCTACGACTCATATAAAAATAAACCTAAATAACTCTAAAAACTAACAGGAATAAAAATGAACTCCACTGCGGGTGACCCAACCTACGACAAACTTAGTATTTGCGGTTGGTACAGTACAGACAGTGGTAATAGGGTATAGGGATCGAACCGCAAAATTAAGTTTGTTTTTTATTGTATATACTTTTCCGGGATAAAAAGTACCCAGTGTGGTGCCCAGGATATTAAAGAATAATTATACCAAGTTTCATCGTAATCGAACCGGTAGTTTTTGCGTGATGCTTGAACAAACAGACAGACAGACAGACAGACAAAATTTTTTTTAATCACATTTTTGGATTCGGTGTCGGTCTAGTAACACCCCCTGCCATTTATTTTTTTGATATTTTCAATGTACAGAATTTTTTCACTTCTACAGATTTATTATAAGTATAGAAGATTATCTGTTTTAAATTATTTTTTAAACTTTTTAGTTCTTTTTATTAATCTATATCTATTCTATACTTATAATGAATCTGTAGAAGTGAAAATTCTGTACATTGAAAATATCAAAAAAATAAATGGCAGGGGGTGTTACTAGACCGACACCGAACCCAAAAATGTGATTAAAATTTTTTTTGTCTGTCTGTCTGTCGGTCTGTCTGTCTGTCTGTTTGTTCAGGCATCACGCAAAACTACCGGTTCGATTACGATGAAACTTGGTATAATTATTCTTTAATATCCTGGGCACCACACTGGGTACTTTTTATCCCGGAAAAGTGTATAGGTACAATAAAAAACAAACTTAATTTTGCGGTTCGATCCCTAGACCCGATTACTGTACCAATCGCAAATAATAAGTTTGTCGTAGGCTAGGTCACCCGCAGTGGAGTTCAGTTTTATTCCTTTTAGTTTTTAGAGTTATTTAGGTTTATTTTTATATAAGTCGTAGGTATAGATTTTAATTTTAAAGTATAGGTAGTATATTTGATAGTGTACGTAGTGACCGTAGGTTATTTTATAATACTGTTAAGTAAGATTAGTCATTCGTATAGATATTAGTTTTCAGGGATTTTGCTTATTTATTTGCGTTTAGATTAGTTATCATCAGAAATAGGTTTATTTAGGTAGGTAGGTATTTAAGTTTCTGTTATTGAGTTTTTTTTTTATTAGGTAGGTACCCCCATATAGTTACCCGCTTAATCACCATTAATGAGACACAATTGGTTTTCTATTGTAATTAGCCACAAAGGGCCCGCGAGATGGATGGCATTCTGGGGAAGCACATACATTTTATCCTGTTAGCACGTTCCCGTGGGTAAATTTCCGACATCCACGCGGGCGAAGCCGCGGGCAGAAGCTAGAAAGTAATAAAACGTTGTTTTTAAAAAGATTTTTTTTTTTCATTTATTTCGTTTTCAACTGTAGCTCAGTGTAAAACTTTATCGACCCTGCTTTATATATATATTTAATTCTTTTTACCTATTGTGGTAGATATAGTAATTTGATGTAGGTACATCGTCTTCACATATAATTATACAAATCAAATGTATAAAAAATAAAGTAAATCATTTTTTTAAAGAGTAACTGAGGGGTTTCTTTCCCATTCTTCTCCATACGAAACTATACCTTATGGTCTATTTTTTGTAAATTTTGACGTTCCTCTTAGGTGCCTATTTGAAATAAATGATTTGACTTTGACGAATTTTAAATGAAAATCTATATTTGTTGATTAGAGCAACACACAATGGAGGCCCATAAAGGAACAACTGTCTTTTAATCATTCCTTTTCCATTTTTTACTAAATCTATGTGTCGGATAATAATTTTTTTGTCTTAGAATTATAGCTGATATTTCATCTTTCACCATATGCATAGTTGTTAGTTCATCGATAAATAGTTTAGCTTTCCGAGTAGGTATCTGTCTACACGAGAATATTCTCCTCATTTATTTCTTAGTATTGTACACCCTAGAGGTATGTTACAGAGATACTTTTTTTATTTGACCATTTTGTAAACCAGCTGTAACAACAATAAATTACATTATATTCTAGAGTTTTACCGGTCGTAATTGACTGATAAGGTTCATAAAAGCATTAGAATAGAATACTTAGAAGGCATTAGAATAGAAGAATATTTGTCAGAATATTGTTACAAAGTTGTTAGGTTTGAATTTGCAAAGTGGTGAATCCTTGCTTGGAGGCAAACACGTTGTTTATTTCTTTTCCTTCATAAAATGAGGCTTGTTTGTCTTATTTATCTTCGCATTTATTTAACAGAACATCGTGAGGGCGCTCATTAAATTCAAAATTAGGATTTTACTTAGCTATTAGCTAAGTAATCATAGGTACACTTATATTACCAACTATTAATGAAAGCTCATGTAATTCCATTTCGTTTTATACTTTGTTTTTATTCTAGTCTGTAAAAAACTTTTGTCTTAAGAAGAAATTGTTTTATATTTTATTTTTGTATGAATTTTAATTTCTTTTAACTTAAGGTAGGTACTTACATAGATTTTAATTTGTGGAAGTTTGTAAATGGTAACTGTAAACGCTAATTATGCAATATTTACCTAGATATTAGCTTGTAAGCTTTTGAAGAATAAATAAATAAATTACATCACGCCTGTTTCAAAGTACTTAATTATTATGTTAAGCCTGGTGGTGTCCCATTGCACAACAATGGCCGCCCTACTCTGTTTCCAGTTTTCTACTGAATCAAAGTAATTATTGGATTATTTTAATTGATAAATTATTATAGTAATATGACGATAATTAATCAAGTCCTACTTAAGAGAGGTCTCATTGGTATCAGTTGTATTATTAGGCGGTAGATGCTCGAGGGCGGATGGGCCGCCGCGCCGGATGGCGAGCCCGGCTGTCGCGCACAATCTACTCGGAGATGTTGTGACAGCCACAATGGGGATTCATTAATCAACTTTTCCAATTTCCATCGAATCTATCTCTGTTATCAATAAGTTTGGGGAAAAACCCTCCTCAACCGAATTCTAATGTAAATTGTTAAAAGACTGAAGCCTCGTATATCTACCAGTACTTGTATTGACACGGAAATGTATCATACTATCCCGTGGTTTTCACTGAATACATAAAACATCAATTTACTAATTGAATTGAGCTACGGGCTGCTTGTGTGCAGCGCTAGCTCGCGGGCTAATTCAAGTTAGTTCAACTAAAATGTATGGAAACAAAATAATATAACGTCAAGGCTGTCTTGTTGGCCTAGTGGTCGCAAGTGATACTTAGTGAAGGGTCCTGACTGGGTTCTAATCGCAGGTTGGGCAGTGGCATAAATTTCTCAGTTGCAGTCTGGAATCTGGAGTTGTGCCCAAGTTTCGGCAATGGGCTCGCCCCCTAAACCCTGAAACCTACATTGGACTTAAACATAACTGGCGAAATTTGAGAGTAGACACCATACACCTAACCTTTCAGGGAATACATTAAACAACCAGGAATTTATGTGAAATTTCCTGCTAAAACATTTTACTGTGTATACAGAAAAATAATACTTAAGTATTGGTAAAATAAAATGCGGAATGAATACAAAGAGGTTTGTAACATGATACTCATGAGAATTGCGCGTAGGCACTTGTTCCGCATCACGCGTCGCTGCGTCACATATAAACGTTCAATTTTCACCTACTAAAACAAACATATTGCGGTTGTATCAGTTACTCATTTTCCTTCCACGTGTCTGTGTAACTTGTTTAAATAAATATTAAATATGAGTCTCATATTAAGGCCTTCATACATATATCATGCTCGTTTTAGCCCACAGCTTCGCCCGCGTGGATATCGGAAAATATCCCAGGGGATGTAGGTATTACCGGGATTAAAAGTCCTGTGTTAATCCAAGTTATAAACTATGTGTGCAAAATTTCATCTAAATCCGTTCAACCTTTTTCGCGTGAATGAGTAAGGTCGAAAACACATACACACGATACGACGTCGCATCGTGGCACGTTGTTACATACATGTTTAGGTAACTAGTTGGTAGATAATTAAGGAACCGCCAGTTTAGCCCGCGATTTTTTGCTATTTGCAGGCCAGTGTCATGTTGAATGTTGATTAAAATATGATTCGCGAGAGTTGTATTGATGATTTTAATGATTATTAATTTGTAAATTTAGCGCACTTTACAACTTGTTTTAGGTGTAAATGGTAATAGTAGATATTCTCAATAAAAAATAGTTATCTAAACGTGTCGTACAACCTCGGTCGCAACGATGCGACGTCGTATCGTATTTCATGTGTTTCGGCCCTAATAAGCATCCAAACTTTTGTTATTTATAATAATAAGTAGGATTTGCTGATGAACATAGAGACCACTTCTGTCCATTATTTTGTTTAACGTATTCCTAAATGATGATGATGCTGACGCTAACCATAAGCCAACGGTAAACACAAAGCAGTTTCTTTTAGCTTAGTGTTTATTTCTTGTCTCTCCTACAGGGATGGGTACATTTCATTTCATGTAATTTCATTTCATACATTTTATTTGAGTTACATACTATGAGCCTATGTATCGAATAATAAAATTCTTTAGTAGTTTCTTTATTCAATGATATAATCAACTAAGAAAAACGCATAAAAACAATAGGTACTAAATAAGATTTTAGAGTTAAAAGTGATAAACCAACAGAATACGGATACAAATTTATTGTTCTAGAGTTCCCATTGATTGTGTATTTGATTGAATATATAGGATTGGCAAAAATTGAATTGAGAGTTATATTGAAATGGCCTGAGGCATTTGCCTATCGGTAAATACTGGCAACATCGAACAAAGGTGATCTAAATTAAACCAACAAAAACATTTATTTTGATATTACAGATTTATATCAGACATTTAATTGAAATTTTGTGGTTTTGTCGTTGACATAAGAAAGGATTATTTTGATGAAATTAAATCTGTTAGGTACAGACGCCAGCACATCAAGCTACTACAATCTGTCAAATTTCTTTAATAGATTTTCAACTTTATCGCTAAAGTGTTAAGGTTCAAGGTTGATTGGAAAAATTTGACAGTTTCGGGTAGCTTGACCTGCTGGCGTCTGTACAAACAATGCTTTCTTGAAAGGTGGAGGAAACAAAACGAAAAGAAAAATCATACTTGAACAACAAAAAGAAGAACAGTTGGTCAGCTTTGTCCAGCAGTCGAGAGTACTGCTAACTATTGACGCAATATAGCGAGTGACATCACTCGGTAGCATATCTCTGCGAGGTTAGTATCACGAGTATCGCACTTCATTGAGCGTCAAGTGCGGTTATTAACTGTCGAGAGCACTCTAGATAATGGAATTGCCACAAAACGCATACATTCGTCACTGGCACACCATGAAATGTTATCTGACCTTCTTAATTTTATTGATTGTGCCGCTAGCCGCTACCGGCTACGGTGATCCGAACCAATTTATCAAAACTATTGATACACCTACGGACTCATCGAACGGCACACCTACACATTTACTTAACACATTCTAAAGTATTAAAAATGGAGAGTGCTACAACATAATCTGTCATCGAGTAAAAACCGTCAAAAATGTGGTGAAATATCTACACTTAGGTATCAAGAGAGAAAGCCTTAATAAGCCATCCTTCTCAGCTTCAGCTAAACATAGTGTACATTTATTTGAACAAATTGTAAACACTGTTCGCGTACTAAACCTACATCATATAAATATTGATATCGCTGAAAATTACATTTATATATGATAAAGGCTCTTGCCAGATGCTGGCGCCATATAATAATTGGTTTCAGAAAAAAACCGATTGATATATTGTTCACACGCACGCTCTAATAACGATCCATGTTTTATCGAGTAAAATGATCCGAATTGATGTTTTATATTGTAATTAGATCCTGTTATTAAAATTAACACTTTTATGAATATTTAGTTTATTTTTTTATTTGTTTTGCTTCGCTTGTAAGTACCACAGGTCATGCCCGAATTATAATTTATCTATTTTAGATACTAGCTGACCCGGCAAACGTTGTTTTGCCATATAAATTAATAATAAATAATATCCCTGGACATTTCACACAGCGCCAAGTAGTCTAGTCCCAAGCTAAGCAACCTAATGCTTGTGTTATGGTAACAAGATGGCTGATAAACTACTTATATACTTTTTTTTTTTTTTGTAAATACATACATATTATAGATAGAAAAACACCCAGACTCGGAACAAATACATGTAGGTCATACAAATATTTGTTCCGTGCGGGAATCGAACCCGCGACACGCAGCGCAGCGGTCAATCGCTTAACCACTGCGCCAACCGTGCCGTCGAATTATTTCTAGCTGCCCGGCGCTACTTCGTTCGCGTGGTGTCCTACCCCCTACCCTACCGCTACCCTATTCCTACCCTACCGCTACCCTATTCCTACCCTACTCCTACCCTACTACCCTACTCCTACCCTACTTCTACCCTACTCCTACCCTACTCCTACACTACTCCTACCCTACTTCTACCCAACTCCTAACCTACTTCTACCCTACTCCTATACTACTCCTACCGTAGGGTAGGAGTAGTATAGGAGTAGGGTAGTAATCTACACTACTCCTACCCTACTCCTATAAGTAAAATGCTGATTGATTTATAGAACCTAGCGGTCCCGGCAGACGTCATCCCACCCGAAAAAGCAGCGCCACCTACCGGATCCAATTATGTATACAAACCTTGTCCTGACAATAACGAACCCAAAAAAAAAGAATTATCCAATTTGGTGCAGTCGTTCGAAAGTTATGGGCGTACACATAGGTACATTTCGAAGATTCATTTTTATTTATATAGATAATATAAATGGTTACAACGTCAATACTGTGCATATATAATATTTATTATCTAAAAAAAAGTAATAAAACTGTGCATATTGTATTTAAAAAAAAAGTAATTGCAACGAGGTGTGCAATGTACGAGTATGATGCCGAAAATATAGTTTTTTAGAAATTTTGGCCGTTTATCTGTTTGTCTGGATGTATGTTCCTGATTGGCGCAAAAACGACTGAACGCATTTGGATGAAATTTGGCACACAGAAAGTTTATAATGTGAATTAACTTATAGGGTACTTTAAATCCTAACCTAACCTACGTTCCCGTAGGATATTTTCCGATATCCACGCGGACTAAGCTTCGGGAAAAAGCTAAATATATTATTAAACTTTATTATTGTTTTCGCATAATCAGTTAATTAAACTTCAAACTACCCTTTTCGTAAGATCAACATCAGTGCAATATTTAATTAATTAGCGCTCAAGCCCATTCAACACTTAAGTACCTACCTACATGTTTTATTATTATCAGCCTGTGAGGTCCCACTGCAAGGCAAAGGCCTTCCTAATCTCTTTGCACTTCGCTCTGTTCAAAGTAATTAGTACATTTTATAAGTCTAAAATCAAATCTGGTTCAAAAACTTGATGAAAAAGCCTCAGAATTCTCTACGTGTTCTGTTCACTAAAACAGTACCAAAATACTTACAATAAAAAATAATCTAATGTCCACTATTAGAATGGTTCGTATAATGCAGAGTCCTCACAAACGCTTTAGGTATGTCCCCCGGCCGTGTGCTCCACACAGAATCATTAGAGACAGCGTTCATCAGGCGCCAACCGTCAATTAAGAGGCAGGACACACCGTGATGTAAATATTAAAGAAAAATACACCCACTGTTGTTAATAAAGATGAGGCGGCCGTGACTCGCATACATTCGGACACTCAAAGACTTGCAAATGTTGTCAAAATAACCGCAAGTGACCGACGGCGGCGGCGTGAAATATGAAAATTTTCACACGAAATGCCGCTTAAT
Source organism: Apamea sordens (assembly GCA_945859715.1). NCBI lineage: Eukaryota > Metazoa > Arthropoda > Insecta > Lepidoptera > Noctuidae > Apamea > Apamea sordens. The sequence continues at coordinate 11,980,744 of OX243998.1, read as the reverse complement.
TTTCGACGTGACAGATTAGGGGATCCGCGGAAATGATAAACAGGCGTTATGATCCCTGTGACGAATAAACATCATCAATTGTGGACAAGTGTAAGTAACACAGACATTGATAAAAATACAGGGTGGCAGGGACATCGACACGCAAACGTAACCATGACTTCAGCACATGATTCCAGACCCCCTAGAGTAGTCAATGTCAATAAGAAATAGAAAAGTGCTATAGGTACATACCTACGCGGTCAAAATGTATGGAACAGCCTTCAATCAATAATAGTACTAGATTCCCGATAAGCGCTTCAAACACGGCCCGAAAAATAAGACCACAAATACCTTTGTGGTCTTATTTCAAATTAGTATATTCTCAACCTTAGATTTTAAGTTTCATTTTAGAATAAATGACTGAAAATTTAAAAATAGGTAGAATGATTTTATTTTCAAGCGACATTTTAATTTTGCAATGGTAATTAAACTTTATGTTTAAGCATTAAGGTTTTTATAAGCTGAAGTTGTTAATATTATTAAACTTTTTTCTAAGAAATGTAGATGTTTACGTGTGTGCAAACGTGGCCACTTGAGCGACTGATTTTTTTTCCTGATCCTTAATCAGTACTATTATTGATCGAAGGGAACAGCAATTTTTTTGTTAAAGGACCGACGAAACATTATTACGCAGGGAGATTCAGAATCATGTGCTGAGTCCATGTTAACAGGTTGCGCGTCGATATCCCTGCCACCCTGTATTAGCTGTATTGTAAAAACAATGTATGATTGGGTGTTTTTCTATCTATAATATGTATGTATTTACAAAAAAAAAAAATGTATATAAGTAGTTTATCAGCCATCTTGTTACCATAACACAAGCATTAGGTTGCTTAGCTTGGGACTAGATGGCGCTGTGTGAAATGTCCAAGGATATTATTATTATTATTATTATTATTGTTTTTCTTGAAACTCACAAAGCAACTTCGAAAAGGAAATGGACGCCAGACCAACTATGGCCAGACCACTTCAAAGTTCTAGGACACCATTTCCTGTCATTACTTTTTAAACAATACCTAAGCAGCTAAGTATCCCATGTTTGATTTCACCAGCTAAAAAGCAGATGAACATCACAAGGGTTGAACTACTTAGATACCATAAAAATAAAAAGGAAATAGGTAGGTACTCTTTACACGGGAGATAAACCTTACTCAGAAACCTAATCGCGTAACACACTATTACCCATAATCTGAATCATTTTGAAGGATAGTGCTTATCCATTGCTTCATATGTTCGAAAACATTGTCTGCACAATAACGTAAATAACGCAATGAATGTTGTTGAACTGTCAAAATAAAAGCCTTTGCCAGTGTTAGTGTGTTAAGTAACCAGCCCGCTGAGCAGTCAACTTTTAACAATTACACCGTGTAATTCGCATCAAGCTGGAATATTTGATGCTGGATGAAATTCCCTATGTTCTTTGTCTATGTAAATTACTCTATCCTGAAGCCTTTAGAACATCAAGTTTCTAGTAGACATCAACATTGCAGTCATTTGACTGCATCGTGCGCATTATCCAGTATTTTATAGTATTTTCAGAATTTTAATATGACTATCACACAATACAATGGAAGCTGATCGTCCCGTCATAGTGGGATGGGTAAATGTTCTTATAAGGGGTGGTAATTTTTGTAACACTAGCTTTTACAAGGGACTGGGGCTCTGGGGCTGGGTGCTTTTATTTTTAACTGTGTTTAGTTTAGTTTTATGATCCTGTACGAGTCGCATTAAATACTTTTTCTTTTCTTTTCTTTTTTTTTTTGCCAGTGGGCGTCGCTCGCGTGGATGTCAGAAAATTATCCCACAGGAACGTATTACCGGAGTTAAAAGTACCCTATGTGTTAATTCAAGTAAACAATGTACTAATTTCGTAATACATTGTTTTCATATAACTCTATGGTTTACACTATTGGTATAGGTGTGCGCACGCCATCAAAGCTCCCAGTCGGCATGATTTTTCGACATCTTCAACAATCATCGTCATATTTCAGCGAATTTACAAAACTATAATGAATATACAAATACAACGTTAACTTTCCTCATGAATCACTCCGTCCATTGGTGAATACCGCGTGAAAATTCGTTCAGTAGTTTTTGAGTTTATCGCGTTCAGACAAACAGATGCGGCGGGGGGACTTTGTTTATGTTAGTGCAGAAAAGCCAAGCTTATGTAGATCAGTAACGTTTCAAACATTGTTGGAAGACGACATTTAATTTTAACGGCGGCGGCGCTCATATCAATATAACTTTACGGATATTACTTATCATATTATGCATCCCCGGTTTAATGCTCTTCTACATATTATTATTTACGTGACAGAGAAAAAGAACTATTATTGATAGAATTTTCAATATCCGTAACTGAAACTTTTAAATCGCCAGACGTTAAAAACTTTGAGTGACGGACACAAAAAAATATCAAAAACAAGAAGCGACCCGCGGTTTCACCCGCATAAGTATCAGGATAAAAAGTATCCTATCTATTATTCTGATGTATAAGCTATATTACTGTAAAGTTTCATCAAAATCCAGTAGTTTTTGCGTGAAAGAGTAACAAACATCCATCCATCCAAATTAGTAGGAAGTAGGATTGAATACTTATAAGCTACTGTAGCCTCGCGCTCATAACAATGTTATTGTAAGTGGCACCTAATCGTTAATTTGACTTGGAAAACAAAAACAACTTCCATCAAACAAAAAATACTTATGTATTTAAAAAAAAATTAAAGACATGTGGCATCTACCAACCCGCACTGGGCCAGCGTGGTGGAATACGGCCCACTCCCTCTCACCGAGAGGAGGCCTGTGTCCCAGCAGTAGGAACATTATAGGCTGATTATGATGTTTGAGGCGAGGTCGCGGCAGCCCATGCAGGAGATGGCGGGACGAGCTGCAGTGCGATTCTGTAACCATTTCACCGTGAAAACTTAGGTGAAGTGAGCGTGGAGTGAGCTGTCATTCCAAATAATACTAGGGATTGACACTACTGACAACTCACATCAAGCTCACTTCACTTGAGTTTTCACGGTGAGATTTTTACAGAATCGACCGGCTGGTTCCGTCAAAACTGGAAGGAGGACGCGCGGGCTCGCGACACATGGAAGGAGAGGAGGGAGGCCTTTCTCCAGGAGTGGGGCAGCGTAGGCTGACATTAAAAAAAACACACACAAAAACAAACACACAGAAATAAATTTTAAAAAAATATGTTTGTAATTTTATGCAGTCAAATCAGACCATATTCATCCTCAATTTTCATGATTGCATTGATTTCCTACCACTGTTTGTTTCTGCATCACCCTGAGGAATCATAATTTTGTTCACCTTCACCCTGTGACCTTTAATTAGGTAGTGCTCCAAGTGCTGGTGGTCATTTCAAAGTCCATGAAATAGTGCTGCGCTTTGAAAACTACCATGAGGGTCCTGAGTCGGTCCGTCGAACATGCTGCCATAGACGACGCACGTACATTTGCAAGAAATATTGTCATCTCTTATAAATTAAATTCCTACACGCCGTTTTAGCACACCACCGCTAATCGAGATTATAGACTATACTATATAAACCAACTTTGTGGCTATATCGTATTGACCAAGAAAAGTAAAGACATGACAACGTCTATCCCTCAGCGTGAATCTTCGTTCGTGAGATATCCTAAAAACAATTAAATTTTTCCAAACTTTCGGATCGGTTCTTACTCCGCACAAATAAAAATCATTAGAACTTCTGAATAACTAAGTTAATTTGATTTTTAAAAGTGTTCGTCATCTTTGATATTAATGAAATATGTAACTATGAAATCAAACTCCATTCCTCAATTTAAAAAAAAAGTCAATAAACTTTTGTCCTCATAAAATATATTGAGGGATAGAGACCCGTTTATACAACGATTCACTACTTATTTTTATAGCTTTACACGAAACTTAAACATAGTCCTACCTCTTTCAATAGTCTGAAGTTGAAAAAGACGAGAATTATATTTTAAAATATATATAATAATTGTTGTTGGGGTCGGCTTCCAGTCTAACCGGATGCAGCTGAGTACCAGTAATTTACATGGAGCGACTGCCTATCCTGACCTCCCGAACCCACAGTTACTGGGTAATACGCCGATGCCCCTTAGTAAGGCTGGTTGTCGTCTGACAACCAGCCTGGATCAATCTCACCATCTGGATATCGTTTTAGATATTTTAAAATATATGTATTAGCTACTGCAAGTTCCCCACAAATTCAAACTACATAGGTCAAGTAACTACATCTAAACACCGTTCACAGGTTAAGCAAATTCGCAGTTAATTAACGCCAACGCTAGCACTGCGAAAATACTAGTCAAAGTTTACACATGCGTTAGGATGATCATCATCTGCCTAGCCTTTTCCCAACTATGTTGGGGTCGGCTTCCAGTCTAACCGGATGCAGCTGAATACCAGTATTTTAAATGGAGCGACTGCCTATCTGACCTCCACAACCCAGTTACTGGGTAATACGATACCCCTTGGTAAGACTGGTTGGTGGTGGACTGGTAACATGCGTTAGGTACTTAACATGCGTAACGGCCGCGACTTAAGAGTTGTAGTCCGGGGGTTCAAACCCTAGCAGGCCCTTTACAGAGAAAACACTGTAACAGAATTCTTGATTGAAAAAAAAAAATCGTCTGTGTGTGTGACCACGTTGTTCTTCTAAACTCCGTCATGGATGTGGACGTGGTTTTCACCATCATTTAGAAAATATATTCTGGAAGGTTAATGTGTACATAATTGTAGGTAATAAAGAAATCTCGATGTTGTCAAGTCATTAAAACCGTGCGAAGCAAGGGCTTAAACTACAGGGGGATTAAACCACTTAGTTTAAACCATAACAACGTATCTCCAACAACTAAATATTCAATACGCAGCCGATGGTGTCGGAGTGAGAAGTTCGACAAAGTTTGGATAACTGTGTAGAACTGTTACCAATAGTTTCGTAAACTTATCCAGAGCAAAAATGTTTCACACGCTGTTAAATTCAATTCTCTTTGAACTTTATCTTCAGTCACCTTTTCAGGCGCGTTACCTGCCTGCCTAATGCGTACCTACACGGAAAAGTGACTAAGAATACCTTTGTTCGACCAAAACAATTATCTAAACGAATGGTTTCGGTTTAGACCGCAGTAAATCGTCATAAACAGACAGTTCTCTTTTACCATTTTGCTCTTAAATTGTTTTTCATGGATTAGTGGGTCAAAAGTAATGTCATAATGTGAATGTGCCATAATTTTTGCTAATGGCATTATAATGTCATTGTGATTTGATACATATGTTGTAGACAGAAAGAGAAGTAGTTGACAATGCAATGGAGTGATACACACAGCCACACAGCTCATGTAACGATGGAGATTTTCAAACAGCAATTTCGGGGCCGTTTGATCTCTCGTTTTGGCGATTTGAACTGGTGGGCCACCTTTCTTTGAGGCTTTTTGAAATCTCGCGTTTACCACAACAAACTACAAACCTTGCAAGTCTTGAGCCCAATTTTTTTTCTTTTCCAACCAAATGGCAGCCAATGCACATTTAGACATTACTTTTGCCCCACATACTTCTAATATTATAAACGCGTAAGTTTGTATGGACGGATTGGTGTGGATGTGAATGGTGCGGATGGATGTTTGTTACTCTTTCACGCCAAAACTACTGAATCGATTTGGATGAAATTTGTCACAGAGATAGTTTATAACCAGGATTAACACAGGATAATTTTTATCCAGATATTCTCACGGGATCTAAACTTATGCGGGTGGAACCGTGGTGCGCTTGTTAATAATATTAATAAATCGTTTAATTATAAATAAAAACTTAGCCCAACAAAATATAACGGTACTAAACATCTAAGTCCTTTGATTTCATCACAGATGATTTCACACACCTATAGAACTAGAAATAGGGACCAATTAGTTCAACCAGGTTTCAGACGGGCTAAAGTAGACTCTTCCTTCATAGGGTACTGTTTAAAATGTTACAATAAAATACCTCCCCACATACTCCAACTCAATGAAACGAAATTCTCAATGAAACGATGACTAAAGAATATATGTCAATAACATCCTGTGCAATGTTGTCATGTTAAGGCCAAGTTTAGTTAGTTTTCCTAAAAATTAATTTAAGAGCATTGACAGCCAAAGTTCCCAAAAACAAAAACCAATTTGTCTGTTGTCGAGAAAGTAAGCACAATAAATAAGAAATGGCGGGCCAAAATGAGTAACATAAATAAAAATTACTCTTCACTGGCTGTACGACGAATTTCTGGAAGATGTGGGTCCTCTTCGTTGCAATGGCAAGTGACAGGCCGCCGGTAGCAATAAAGGAATGGTTAAACACTTCCTCAAGACCTCTTGAACAGGAAAATATTATAGATTATGCCTATGACATTGACATTAAAGAACTTACCTCATCATCATCATCTTTTCGGCCAAAAGACGTCCACTATTGGACGTAGGCCTCCACCAGGCACCTCCACTTCGACCGGTTCTGTACTTCTCGCTTCCAGCGGGCCAACCTAACTCATGTCTGGATCAAATCGAAGGTACTCGTAGCACGAACAAACTAGTTCAGTTATTGATATAGGAGCTTCCTGGCTCTTGGAAAGATAAACTATAAAACCCGAAACTCAAGTAAACTTTGTAGGAACAAGGTTATACTGTAGGTCACTACTACATAGGGGAAGGCTATTCAACGTTCATTAGAAAGCGCCCTAAACAGTAGGCAGGCAGGGTCCAAGACTTTGGATCTACTTATACTAGATAAGGAGCGTGCCAACAGAGTTTTTTTCTGCTTATCTTTCTACCAGGATACTTTTGTACCAATTAACTTTACCAACGTGAACTGTTGTTGTGATGTTCTTGTTTAGCTTTGTGTAGGTATACTCATGACCTAAAATAACTCACGTGTAAGTATCATGTTCTTCATTTCTGTGTTTATTTACGTAATATTCCTTCATAAGGATAAGCAAAAGATACGGAAAATGGTCAATTAATTATGGAACTGGAAATTGGAATAACCCAGTAATGAGTAATGCAAGATACCTACTACTATTTGTATTACATAATTATATTTCTATAATGAACAAAATTGTTTTTAACCAAAACTAGGTTGGTTCGTCACTTAATTAAACAACAAAAACAATGAGTATTTTCCCGGGTAACCGAATGACTGTTACAACATGTTGTACCATATAAAATATATTATATTGATTTGATACTACTAAATACACCACAGCTAATAAAACTTTGCCTGGCCTGGGAATCAACCCCAAAACCTCCTTCCAACTCAGCAGACTACTAAACCAACGATGCAATCGGATAATTTTGATTCTAGATATTGAGGTTGACTGAGAGACGATGTCTCGGTGCCAACAAATGTGTGCCTTAGGTGAAGTAAAAATAAACACTCCCATATTGAATGATTTTATTTATGTAAGTAGGTTTGTACTTTGTACAAACAACATTTTCTTTTAAAACTGCAGTGCGATTCTGTAACCATCTCACCGTGAAAACTTAGGCGAAGTGAAAGTGGAGTGAGCTGTCATTCCAAATAATGCTAGGGATTGACACTACTGACAACTCACATCAAGCTCACTTCACTTGAGTTTTCACGGTGAGATTTTTACAGAATCGACCGGCTGCACCGAAGTATTCGAGTTCCCTTGCGACTTGACCAACGTAGGTGTTGAATTCTTCAAAATGTTAGCCTAGTCTACCTAATACCTAGAAGTTTTCACTCGTGAGAACCTCTAACAAGCTTTGTGCCTTTCAAGGTTTGTGCGTAATGTTTGTACCTAAGTGATACTGATTACTTACCCAAAACTTCTTTATTAAAAATTTAAAGTCTAGAATTGAACGCTCAGTCAAAATTAACGTTCAATTCAACCGTCCTGAAATGTATTGATGGTTTCAAGTACTTATTCTAAAATTTATCTTAAATCGTATCTATAATCGTGAATTCATATTCTGGTGTAAAAGAGTCAGTAACAATTATTATTATTCAATTCAAAGCGAATTCAATAAAACCCGAACGCTAAAACAGAGTTAAAAAAATAGTCGAGAAAAATTCCAGCGTCATCAAAGGGAAATGTAGTCACAAGTTTACCCTAAACCCATAAAACAAATCAAAACAATCAAATTTTTAACAATTAAAGCTAAACTAAGCCTTCAAATGCGTGACTATGACATGCATATTCGGACTTAGAGTAATTTGTGAAAAAAGGTGGACAGTTATTGCAGGAGGCAACGACGCCCGCCCGCCCATCCCGGTCCGCCCTAGCTCACGCACCGGATATATAAGGCGTCGGCGAGCCTTCAGCGGCACAACGCAACGCAACCACCGACAACCACGAGCTCTCCTCTCCTCTACCAGACGAACACAGGTTGGTACGACAATATCATTTATTTTATTTTAAAATTATTTACTAACTTTTGTGTATATTCATCCTGTAGTTTTTTTTTTTTGTTTTAATGAACTTTTTATTTTAATTACAAACTACTTAATTTTAAAGTTAACTATAAAGTCTTCATACGACTTAATATATTTATGATTACCGTATTTTGCAACTAACATAATGTTCAGTCTATAACAAAGACATTTAAATTTTACGAGTCTTTAACTTTTTGCATAGTAACATTTCTATTAGTGAAAAAGTTTAAAGTAACTTCAATAAACTTAAAACCTTAGGGGCAATTCTCGTAATTTTAAGAACGTTCACAGTCTGATCTCAGTCTCAATCTGTCAAAAAATACTTCTAATTTCCCTACATTTTGACAAGTTTTTGACATTTGTTTGTCGCTGAGATGAGACTGCGACTAGATTTTGAACGTTTTAAATTACGAGGATTGACCTTCTTATATCATGTATTAAAACATAACGCACAGATATTTCCTTAAGCTATTCAATAAACTGCATTTTCTTATTGTTGTGAGAATATAAACAAGTCAGTTTACTGCAGATACACTTTAATTCCATATTTACGAGTTTATTCCACTGTATCTTTCTACGTCGCTCACTTAACTTCCGGTTCAATATGGACCTCATATCCGGTGTTTGATAGTTATAGTGCCATTTTATTTTTATTCATAATGGTCACTGCATCCTTATTATGTGTTGACTCCTGTTTTATCGTAGAAAAGTAATTAAAATGCTCTAGGTAAATAAAGACTTTATTGTTGGAAAACCGTTTATACTTTTTTTTTACCAAAAGTAACGTAGATACACCTTCATTATTTATTTATAACTACTCTATGTAGGTACAAAAGGTGGACTTAATGCCAAAAGGCATTGTCTGCCACTCAAAAGCATTGTCTGACAACAACGGGAAATAATTGCTATCGTTTTAACAATTAAATATTTAACATAAAATATCATATAAAACACACCTAATCAAAATGTACATTACTATATATATATTATACATTCGAAGATAAAAAAATAAACCATTCCCTTTTATTCGAACCAAATAATACTTACCAACAAGTACTTTTCAAATTCACAATACTTAGGTATCATAATTTTCCACTTCAAAGCTACTCCTGCTAACAGGTTATTTAACACTAGTGAGTAGCTTGTCAAAGAGGTGTTTTCTTTCGTTTTACTCAACTCTGCCCTGAGTAACTCTTCTTGCAAAGTCACAGAATACCAGCGCAGTATACCATTGATACTTTAAGTAATACTGAGCGCTGGACGGAGTGCAATTTCCATGTTTTTGTACCTAAAGCTAACTCCTTCACATCTCTTTAATACCTGACTGCGCGATAGAAAAGATAGGTTTATGTTTTTAGTAATGTATGTAGTTAAACGTTTGTCTTCTCTCTGTATGACGGTAGTTTAAAGTTATCGTGTCGAATCAAGTGACCGATCATTTTTTTTTTCTTTTGTTTGCTCTAGCTCTACGTTCTGTTTATAGGAAATTTATTTCTCAAAAAGAACACAACAGTTCACTTAAATAGGAGAAACTTAACAAAATATCTTAATTAATAAACATGGTCCATACAATAAACATAGGCATTTAATAAACATAATCCATACAGTGAGTAATGATTTATTATTGTTGGTTAGCGAAATACAACATTAACCTATTTTTAAAAATGTTCACTGATGAAGAACCGCTTATGTCTTTGGGAACTTATTATATAGCTGCACTCCCTCAAACTATATAATAATATAATAATATCCCTGGACATTTCACACAGCGCCATCTAGTCCCAAGCTAAGCAACCTAATGCTTGTGTTATGGTAACAAGATGGCTGATAAACTACTTATATACATTTTTTTTTTGTAAATACATACATATTATAGATAGAAAAACACCCAGACTCGGAACAAATACATGTAGGTCATACAAATATTTGTTCCGTGCGGGAATCGAACCCGCGACACGCAGCGCAGCAGCCAATCGCTTAACCACTGCGCCAACCGTGCCGTCGACGAAACTGAATAGTTCTTCTTCCGTACAAGGGTAGATTTATCCCTATTCCTAGTGTAGTAGTGGTGAGTTTTGTGTTGTTTTATTACGTTTTAAAATTGGGCATTTTTTTATATTTTATTACCTACAAGTACCTATTTAGTTCCTACAAGTTAAGTCACCACTGTCACTCATCTCAAAAATGTTGACCACAATCGGCCCAGCCTTAATGAAAAGCCATTAAAATTGAAGGGGTTTCTAAAGCAATATCAATTAAAGTCATTGGGTGTCGGAAGACTCCACTCGAATTTTCTTTAAAATTGTATTATTCCTCCTCTTTGTTCCATCAAAAGTTAACAATGACCCTTTTTGGTAGATAAATAATAAAAAAAGAGTGCTATGAAAAGACATTTTCATAAATTGTTATCTTAATATGGCACTTACGTATCTATCTAAAAATAAATCGACGTGACATCTATTTGTAAGTGAATGCTTTGATTCGTATATTATTCTATATTAAGATTAAAAATTGGTTCAACCCAATCGACGGAATGATTGCTTGCACGTGTAACGTTTTCCCACAACCCAGTTCTAAGGAAACTCGATCAAAACTCAAGAGAAATTAAATGAAAGATAGTATGATTGATTCTTTTCATGACCTCTAATTGTCATAAAAATGAAGATACATTATCTATCGGGCAATAAAACAACATAAATATAATCAGCCTTTAACGTTTCCAATGCTGGGACACAGGTCTCCTGTCTGTGAGAGGAACCGGGCAATAAAAACTTATAATGTACGCGTATATTTTCCGTACATCGAACAAAATATATGGCGAAAAGATGGCAGGTATACCTTGTATTACACACAAGGTCTTCGCCTTATATCTTACTGTCAAATGTTTAAATTAAAATCGATTTTGACCGGCTTGTTCTTCTAAACACTGTAACGGATTTTGATGTGCTTTCCATCATCATTTAGGAAAGTCCCGGTAGGTTTATCTGTTTTAGAGTCCGCGTATCACTGGTCAGTTTCCCTCAGTCATCAGAATTAAACTTACACAGTTTTGTCAAGTCATAAAAACTGTGCAAGACAGGGGCGGTTCGCTAGTCTAGTCTATTACAATGAATTTATTTAAATTTTTTCATCACCACTGCTCTCTAAACGGTGAAGGAAAACATCGTGAGGAAACTTACATGTCCTAGAACCAAAAATTTGAAGACATGTGACATCTCCAACCCGCACTGGGCCCGCGTGGTGGATTAAAGCCCACTCCCTCTCACAGAGAGGAGGCCTGTGTCCCAGCAGTGGGGACATTATAGGCTGAATATGTAGGTATGTTTATTACACCTAATTATCTCGATAAACAACACAAAACTAGTAGCTGTCAAGTCTCCCAGTGCGTTGATGTCTTTATAATTACGATGTAGAGACAAAACTTTTTTACACTCGATAACTTGTGCCTTTGTGATTTGCCTTACAACAAAAATAAAAGTGTTCAAGTACATCGAGAAAAAGTGAAAATAGATGTATGAATAATTGAAGATATTTTCATAATATTCGCTACGTTTTCCTGTGTTAATTAAGTACGCAATATAAATTAAGTTCGCACCTCTATTATATTATACTTAGATGGAAAAATGAGAGAAAAACTGTATAATAATAACTCGAGAATGAACTGCGTGAATTTAATCTAATGAAACGTAATGGATTCAAAGCGTGCCGTTTTACTACGAAGGTACCTATAATAGTAAATCACACGGGAATGCAATTTTGCATTAATGCATTTCATAATGTGACGTCAGAGAGTATTTTTATCTAGTCATAACCGTCTCGGGGTCGTGACAGTCCTGTCGTGTTCTAGTCCTGTCACATTATTATTTCTTGACATAATATGTATACAGGGTTGCAGGAATTTCGACGCGCAAATTGTAACGATGCGCAAATTTTAGACCACCGGGCGTAGAAATTTTTCGTCGGTTATCAAAAGTAAAATCTGTTATTTCATAGAAAAGTCCAATACGTACGCAGTCAAAATGTTTCATACATTTTGACTGCGTACGTATTGCACTTTTCACAGCTTTTTTTTTTTGTAATAACCGATGAAAAGTTTTAACGCAGAGGGGTTCGGAATCATGTACTGAGTACTAAGTAACAGTTTGCACGTCACTGTCCCTTCCACCTTGTATGTATACCTATATACTGTTTCAGCACCTAACATCAACTTGCATCCTTACAGCCGGATGTGTTAAGTTTCATATAATATTTAGGTTTGTTATTTGATGTTCATATAACGTTTCAGCAGTAGAAAGTTGCTTAAATGCTAGTTATTTCTTGCGTTAAGACATCGTGAGGAAACCTGGACTTATAGTAATATAAGTCTGACAGGCCGTCTTGAGCAAACGTGATGATCAATGCTCGTATCTTCTATGTATGAGAAAAAGGCTTTTGCTCTACACAATTATTATACCTACTGCTGGTATTATTATGTACTAATATATATTTATATATATATATTATGTATTAGTATTGTGAACAGTTCTAAGAATAAAATTACTGTATAAAAATAACATCGTACTCAAATTTTACCCGATAAGTTAACAATATTGTAATCATATTTAACGTTAAAACAAAACAAATTCCAATATCAAATTCCATGTTCTCAATAATTTGTATTTTCATTATTATAACTATTGAACACTTTAACCTTCTCTGAAGCAGAAATACCTACATAATAGTTAAACAATCATCATGTATTAAATGTAATAGTCCTTACCTCAATTTATTGAGGGTCAAGCAGCACGCCTTGCTGCTCCATACATCTCTATTAGCCTTCAACTCTGTAGTATCTCTCTTTCTAGCCATATCATCTTTCACACAGGTTCATCCACCTTTTCTTGGTCAAAATGGTAAAGGTTCGTAGCGTTTCTGCCTGAGGGTGGGCATAAACTCACGGCTTTTTCCTAACGGAAAAGGCGTCTCTTTATGTATTTTTGAGTGTAAGTGTTAATATACCATTTGTGTGTCCAGCTTTGTGCAATGATGCGAGGAGCCGGCGGAGCGTTGGCTGTGGCCGTCGCCGCGCTGCTAGTCTGCTGCAGTGCTGATCCTCATCAGGTAAGGAAACCTCCTCGTCATCAATATAGCTGAACAAAGGCTAGGGTTTAAAAGTGAAGCAGGCGGACTAGTTAAACAAAAGCCGGCGGCGATGTAACTTGCCGAAACAAGTTGGTGTTAAATAACTCATCATCAGCTGCCTAGCTTTTTCCCAACAATGTTGGGAAAAAGCTAGGCAACAGTCTAACCAGATGCAGCTGAATACGAGTATTTTACATGGAGTGATTGCCTATCTGACCTCTACAACCAAGTTACTGAGTAATACTTGTTAAAACTGGTAATCAGACTTTCGGGCTTCTGACGACCGTAACGACTGTCAAAGCTCCACGAATGAAAGCCAGGATCAACGACTAAACGTACTTTCCGAGGCAAGGGGTTTTGGTATGTAAAGATGGTCACCCATCTACGGACCAGCCGAGGCAAGCGTAGCTTAACTTTACTTATGGTATTAATAAATAATAATAAATAAATAATAACTTCCATCCAGAATGTAACGCTACCGTGTAATTACATTGTAAGAGAAGCAGTAAGGTACTCCCATTTTAATAAGAGAAATTTTACATAGTAATTTCAAGTCGAAAAGATATTATAAAGTGAAGTATTATCGCATTTGGCGATCGCTTCCAAACAATATCTCTGCGAACAAAAATCACATAAAAGAGAAAAAGAATAGTCTGTGGTGTACCAATAAATGATATAATAATATACTCCCTGCGTGTCTTGCACGACACTGCTTTCAACCGACCGTGTTCCTATTTTCCAGTTTAGCAGTTGTTAAAACAAAGACATCCCAATTATTTAAAGTGTTGTTGTATTCCTTTCATTTTTAATTGACTCGGTTTTGAGAGTTCCCTTTTGTTTTATGTTACAGATAATGTAAAGACTTTACCCTTTTAATTCTAACTCCAACAGTCGTATCTACTGAGTTTTAAGCAGGGCTCTTGTTTCATTAATATGATTATTCTCTAATTAGGGCAACGCCATCTTCAGCATTCGTTATGCTCGTTAAAACATTCTCGGTTAAAGGTATTCTGCAAAATTATAATTATAAACACGAGCAGGTAGTTTATACAACTTCTAATGTATTCGCATTAATTTATGTATTATGTAGCTATTCGTATCTGAAACAACTAGTAAACTCTGGAACATGAAACACGCTTTTAACTTTGAGGAGTTATTAATAGAAAATTATTCAATCATATTTAACGCCAATATCAACTGAACTTACTCCAGAATTTTAGAATTTTACCGTCTGACTTTTTTTATCGGCTGGACAAAACATACATAAAAGGTGAACGGAGCATAAGCCTATGGCACAAAAATTTCACAAAAAATAAACGAATAAATAGACCAATAATATAAAAATTCTTTACGCGCGGAAATTACCAAATCATTCGTAGCGACAGTCAATCCTTTAATTGAATCCGTGCCATAGGCTTCTACTCCGTTCACCTTTTATACCCTATTTTTATCTAGACGGTAAAAAAAAGTCGGCCGGTATACAAAGCTAACTAGATAACAGAAACCAATATTTCTGAGTCCTCAATTAGGCACTAAAAGCCACTACTTAAAAAAGGCAGTTACACAGAGCAGCGACCCGTTTAAATGCCACAATTTTATAAAAGATTACTCAAAATTTCACTGAATTGTTAAAATTGTTCCACAAATTTCACCAACGGTTATTCATTTCGTCGCACGCCGTATATCCCATAAATACAGCAGTAGTGGAATATTAATTGCCGGAACAAATTCTGATTGGCTGGCTCGAAACGAGAAATTATAATAACAACTTACTCGTAAGCCTCCAATTAGATACTAATCGGTCTCCAGTCGATATTATAAAAATATAAATGAGAAAATTAAAACTGACTAGCGAGCGAGCGAGCCTAATTCCATTTACTCGGTAAAGGAGATAATGGGTTACGATAGGGAGGCGATATCGAACTGATTTTTTTCTAGCCTGGATGACTACGGTGCCCAGCAAGGCACGAGGAATCGGTAGAAGTACCTAACATAGTCATGAGCTTACGACATGGCGGGTAATTTGCCGTAAGCTATTTAAATATCTACCGACACACCATTTTCAAGCCTATGTATGAGATTTGTAAATAGTAGTTAGACATACTTACCTTAGTAATATTGTTTTGATTTAGTTTCAAACACCCTTAGGTGGGCTAATGAAAATTGCAGTGCTAAGGTTTGGAATAGCTCAAATTCAAATTTATTTATTTGTACACATAGGTGTAATGTTGTGGTACATGATGGTATGAAATAAAATAAACATGTTGTGTCACTATGTGTTGCCTTGCAAGGCGTACAAATATTGTTCACGCATTAGGTAATGGTTTTTTTTTTTTTTTTTTTTTTTTGTTTTGGCAGGAGTGGGAAATCCTCATGGACGCCCAGACTGCCTCACTAATGAGACAGTCTGGGCAGTGCCGGACTCTTACCGGCTAAAACCACACTCCTGCCCCACCAGTGTCCCTCTGACATGGGAATCAGAGCCCTTGGTCACAAATTGTTGTGCCTTTTTTGGCGACTTGTTGTTGGAGGCCGAAGAGACCACGCTCTATTGTGCGAGTACTATTAATTTTGACAATAATTATGTTTTATTACTACAATACCTTGAGATAAATTTTATTCTGTTTGTTACTTAATACTTTAATTGAATGTGCTCTTACTAAATTTATATATAATTATGTTTCTGTTGTTTTTGAATATTTAATGTTTTTAAAGTTTATTTTACAGATTTTACTTTTATGTAATGTTATTGTCTTAATATTATTTGTGCCTTATACTATTTCTGTCTTTGGTTTCTTCCACATTCATTATTGGACATGAGTTCATTTCCATGATATCGCCACCATATACTTACTATATAATTGTATATCACAGTTAAAAAGCAAATGTCTGTGGGATAGCTTTCCAACCAGCTTGACACCGCTTGTCGGTTCCACCAGAGTTGGCTCACGGTCCAGTATAATTCCAGCCACTTTCTCACGAAAGTGACTCCAATTACCATTCTCCATTGAGCCAACCCTAGTGGTCCGCTCAATGCATCTGCAATCTGGCAGTGTCGAAGTGGTCGTCTCTCTATAATACCCGGAAGTGGGGGCATCGACAACTTTAGCAATAAGCTATCGATGCTCTTGCGAATGCATCCCACTTCCTTCGTATCGGGCACAATTCGCTGAACGCATTGTGCGAGTGTTCCCCCAGCTTGGCTCTGGTGCAGTTTACGCACGCCGCTGCTTCGCCGATCTGTTTGTGCGGGCAGTCCACCTTGATGTGTGGACCGCCGCAGTGGCTACACAGATCGGCTGGCTCCGTGCACAGACGTTTCCCGTGCCCGTATGCCAAGCAGCGGGTACACTGCACCAGAGGCGTCTGGTCTTCGACGCGCACTCTCTGGAGGTCAATCCGAAGCTTGCCCCCTTCGAGTGCCCTCTTCCAGATTGCTGGGGTAACACTCAGCACAATGCTGTTCGTATGCGGGTTCCGACTCTTCTTCCTAAACCTAACGCACATTTTGAGTTCCTCGTCCCCGAGGCCGTGAAAGATCTCCCGGTTCTGGTTCTTAAGGGCTCTCAAGACCTCCTCGTCGCTGTGTACTGACAGCACGTCCCTAAGAACCAGGAGCGGGTCCCGATTTTTCACCGCCTCGACGACGAGGTTCTCTCCGGCCGATTCAAGTCGCTTCTTCAACTTTTCCCTCTCCTCCTTCGTCGCGCACCCCATTATGACCTTTTGGTCCTTGGCCTTTCGGACCCTCTCAACTCGCACCCAGCCCTCCTTCGCGTCCACCGCTTTCCTTACTCTTTCGAGTATTTCGGCCCCGGTATCCATCTCCTGCGTTGAGGAGACCACTACGGAGTGCAGCGTCGTTCGCTCCGGGGCTTGTGCCCTAGTGTGGCTACTACTCCCAGACGCTACACCCGCGTAAGTTTTCCCCTCAACACCTTCTCTGCTAGCCAGACTGTCTCGCAGCTTGACCAATGATTAGGTAATGGTTGTACAGTAAGGCCTATATAATGGGTAGCGGGACCATCCGAAAGGGTTTACCGCTGCCCTGGAACATAAAGGGCTAAGGAAGGAACACGGGTGGGTTTTAGTCAGTAAAAGTCTGACACTCCCTTCTGCTCCACCCAGAGCGGGAGGAGTCATTTGATGATTTCCCAACATCAAAAAAAAAAAAAAGGCCTATATAATTATAAAAATACTGCTCTTTGAATTGCAATTTATACCAAACAAACCCTTCTATTATATATAGTCTCCCAATAATAGTAGAGGGTATTCGCGTAGCACACTATCAGCAGCAATGGCTTTCGTTTTGTCGGTTCAACAATATTTATTACGTTATTTATGTACGTTGTTGAGCAAACAAAATTTTCGAACAATGGATGAGCAACATCCTTCAAAATGATTCAGATTGTGATTGGGGTGCTGGAACTATTAAACACAACGGACTAACACGGTCCCCCAAATTACGTTAACAGGTGTATATATATTGACCAAGTTCGTATCCGAGAGTCAGGTAGAATAAATAAACACATGGATGCTCTGTTTATTCTAACGAACGCCTGCGATCTCTCGATTACCCAGCTGTGCAGTTTGTGATTGTTACATTAACGAAAACTGTTACATTAACAAACATCAACGGATTAGGTTGGAGGAGGCCTTTGCCAACTGGCAAACGGACTTACAGAAAGTAAAGAAGCACCAAATAAGCGAATAATTTTATTTGTATAAAATACATATATAACAGTGCAGTAGTTTATGAAACTTAATTGTATATCTCTGGTCTGAATAAAAAGGCTTTATTATTAAAAAATACATTAACTCAAACTGCATCTTGATCATTAAGATGGCAGCTGTGCGATTCTCTGTTCTTAGAATCACGAACCCACTTACCTAACTTAGTTTCAATGTTACAATTTGTGATTGAATACTCTCATAGCGCGTTGCTTCAAATTGTTTCTAAATGACTAATAAAAACGTCAAAATCAAAAGTCATTTATCAGCACTTTTAGAACGTCTACATTACATAAGGCAGTCCCCCAAAACGCCCGCCCCTCACCACTTCCTAGTGCTTTAGCTGGGAAGAAGAAAGTGGCGCAAAAAAACGCCCCAGCATTTAAGTATCTAACTCCTGAACGAAACACCTGAAGCTTCTCTAACTGGCGTTTACAGAATATTTTAACTTTCCCTCACGCTCGTCGATTCATAAAATAATAACAATATTGGTTTTCCTACTAGGAACAAGACGTTACCGGCAGTGACCACAACTCTGCGGAACGCGTATACGATCCTACCGGTAAGTCCCCAGTCACACGCACACGTTACTGCAAAAATAACTAACTTCTACAGTGTTATTCAATATTCAATTTGTACGCACACAGAATGCTAACACGGATACTTTACCTGGCACATAATAGAGCTAACTTACCAACCGGGACTGTAAGGAGCACAATCAATATTGGATTAATATCTGTTATGTACATACTTACGTATTGCGAAATTATAATTGCAATTTTCAAATAATGTCAGACCAAGTTGATTCAAAATAGAAATAATCCGCTATGTTGATTGTGCATGAGCGCACTTAACAGTAGGGATTTCTCACAGTCATAGTGCACCATTATCACAACCAACACTTCGTGAACGTCCAGCACAGTTTGTTATTTATGTTCTGTGACGTCCAACGTCTCATTTGATGATAAAGGATTGACTCCCTGTTCAAAAGACGTTTCACAAACCTGCACCTAAAAACCTTTGCACATTCCGTTTAACAAAAAACCACCCACGATTATCTTGTAATGTACTTCACTTCGAAAATTGCACTTAGTTTGTAAATAAACCTTTCTGTGCACCGATACCATTCAGGTGATGGAATATTGCACCAATCACAAAGTACGTCCTTGCACAAGATTGAATCACGACGCTTTAATACACGGTGCATACATGTCTCTGCACAATATGCGGTAAGTACTAATTTTGGTTAATGCACATGAATGTTCATCTTTCTTAATACACATTTACATAAAGTTAAGATTGCCTGAAATTGTTACAGATTATAAACAAACAGAAGAGCTTGAAGAATTTCTACGATACCTCTTACGTTATGAAGATCGCAACTTGAATGGACTCGGTGGCAATTCCCTACTCGGTAGGAACATCAACGGCCTCGGTGGAAGCTCTCTATGGGGCAGAAACCTTGGAAACTTAGGAGGCAGCTCTATGGTGGGTAGAGAGTTACATTTTGGTGGCCAAGGGGGAAACACTCACGGACTTGGTGGCTCCACTCTCGGCGGCCGAGCTTTCAAGGGTAACTTGAATGGGATCGGGGGCTCCACCCACTTGGGCAGAGACGTTGAAGGAAACAAAAGGCTTTACTCCAGATTTATCGATTCTCTCGGCGGCGGTAACTTAGTTCGTAACTTGGACTCTATCGGTGGCGGGAATTTTGTGAGGAACCTGGACTCCATCGGAGGCAGCAACTTTGTAAAGAAGAACCTTGACCAGCTCGGCGGTCCGAATCTCGTCAAGAGAAACCTGGACTCTCTGGGCGGGGGCAACTTTGTTCGTAACCTCGACTCCATTGGCGGAGGAAACTTCGTTCGTGAACTGGATACCATAGGAGGCTCTAACTTCGTTTAAATAACTATTCAACCCTATCCTCGTCACTCTGCCGTTGGAAATAATTTTCTCATACATCGTATAAAATTGTGATATCCCTAAGAACATTTTATTTATTGAAATTATGTCATTATTTATCATTCGATGTTGATGTTTTTAAATAAATACTTTGCAACCTAGGAAAATGTGTTTTGATAGTCCTGTATCCATCACCATCCTACTATATGTATTATGTATCCCATTTTATTTGGTATATTTTTCTTCCATTAATCCCTACATACGCAATATTAGTATGGTAAATAATCTTTCTGCCCCTATCATGTGTCACACAAACCGTCCGTTGTTTCTTTGGTCTTCCTCTTCTCTAAATACCTAGTCCCTCATCCCGTGGCATCACATGTCCTTACCATGATAATAGATTTCGACATATTTTCTCGATCAATGGCGCCACTATCTGACCACCAGTTTCATACCTACTCAATCTCATGCCTAATTCGACTCTTTCCCATAACATCACACATACCTACCCTTAACATTCTCATCTATATATTTCACCGAACATCTCTATATTGAACTACCTATAATTTAAAATCATTTTGACGATTTTACCCTACACATACACATATAATCACATACACATCTTCAATCAGGTAAGACTGTTAGCTAATACATTCTATGTAGTATATATTCTATCTAATCTGTCTCTTCTTTAACATATTCTTGAATAACCTACGCATAGGTCACAAGACTCGTACCCTGGACACTCTCGGCGGCAACTTAGTCAGAGAAGTTCGAGAGATCCGCCACTCCGGCTATGTGCCCTACCTCATCTCCAGACGATTTGACTTCGCAAGGTTAGTATACACACTATTATTTACCATTTCCTCAACAATAAAGAGTCAGCATACAAAAAACTTACTTCTTAGTAACAACACTTAGTAAGTGCCACAAAACCCAATACAAAGAAACTTAAATTCGAGACCACTTACTTATCTTTAGAAAAATGTTTAGTATAGAAAGGTTATCTAAAAGAATTATAACACTTTTGAAAGCCACGAGTCCATTGTCATTGCCCACATTGTCTAAAACGCTGAAAATCATTCATTATCATTTAATTGGTTTCCTCCGAATATCAGTTATCTTACGCTACCATCATATTATTATGAAAATGTAATTACATAAGAGATGAGTATTTATGTGGCATATACAAAATAAAATATTATCTGATTCAATACCCAATTACGTGATTATTCCTTGGAGGTAAAGAGTGACCTACCTATAGATATATAGAGAGCTTTCTGCGTGCGACACCCCGTCGAGATGCATGAATACTTTTATATGGGTGCACACTGAATAAGAACTTCATTATCTACATTATATGGAATAAGTAGATTTATGAAATAGTTATTGCAAAACTATAAGTACCTACTAGTGTACGTACGTCAGATATTCAAATAGATTTGTATTATACGAATAATGACGAAGGTAAAAAAGAACACTGATTTATAAACTAGTTTATACAACAAATAAAGGATTGTTATAGCTGTATTGTAGTTGAAAATTGCCTTGGGCTGACTCTTATATTAAAATTAAATACAGCACAGACTAAAAGAGTATTAATAATGTTTTTGATAGCGACACCGAAAACTAAAACTTCCATCCGATGTCATAAGCAACACAATGCTTCCAAAGTTCCAACTCCACTTTAATTCTTTACAAGCATGATGCATTTAGATGGCTTTACTCCCTAGTCATGTGTTCAAACACATAATGAACTAACCGTAACTAAGCTGTATGAATCTCACATGAGTCTGTCCGCAGTCCGTACGGCGGCAAGCGCGAGCCGTGGCCACTCGCACCTATCGAGTTCAGCGGATATTACGGAGATGGCCTCCCTAAGCGCAATTTCGACGAGATTGACCGGTAAGACTGACTTTACTATTTTTTATTTCTGTTCTACTTAGGTGCTTGTTTTTCCAAGCAAAATACGTGTTGAGTCCCCTTCCTACTTTTTGTTTCTAAAGAAACTTTTTTTGCAGCAAGGAAATATAATTTCCCATCCCAATAAAAATTGTATCTTTTACTTTACGCACAATTCTAATTGAATGTCGAAACCGACACCCTAACCCTTACATGAAATAGCTAGAAAAATAGAACTTATCCTGGCTCTCTAAGGCTTTATGGCTTATTGAATACCTGTGACAAGTGGTTCTACGACTTGACAAACCACCAATATTTATTTATTATTATGAATTTAAATATAAATTATATAAAATTATATAAAAAATGTATGATACTTTCGGAATAAATTCTCTAAATGACAATGAAAATCGCATCAAAATCCGTTGCAAAGTTTAGGAGAACCACGCAGGCAATTTAGACAGACACGGTTTAATTGTTCAATCTATTTTGCGAAATAATACCGTTGCATTATGAGTGAAAGCCCCAAGGAAAACCCACTTCAATATAGGGAATTTATTTCGTGTGTACATTCACCGATCAATTGACCGATACAGGTATAATTGCTTTGACACCGAATTCGCAATATTTCAAAAGGAAGCGTTTTGTAATTCAATGGAGTTAATTAAGTTTTATATAATGTAACTAGTTACTAAACCCATGCTGAATTTGTCAGTACCTATATAGGTACTTGCTCGAAGCTCAGTAACTTTTTGGTCGTGTAGTTAATAATTAAATAATTTCTGAGAACCAGTAAGTACTACTTTTGTACTGACGTTAAAATTCAAGGAGTATAGCTGTAATTGAATTTACATAATTCCTATTAGTTTAATCATTTTACGACAACAGCAGCTAAGAAATAAAATTTGCAGAAGTAGGTATAAATTCTTTTTACGTTGATTATGAGATAATTGGAGCTGTCGTGAACAAAATGTTGGGACACGTTTTTCATTAAGATTCCGAAGAGTTCATCCCTCATTTATTATTACAGCCACAATTAGACAAACTTAGGGATCTTAGTAAGTACTTCCGTTTTCATTTCCTATGATGGCGAACCCAAAATAATTATATTCTCTTCGTAAAAAAAAGCTTGTAAAAACTTTTCTTTGAATACTTATTTGGCCATCCTTTGGGCCCTGACTCCATTAGCTAGAAACAATTTTAGTATTGCACCACAATGCTACATCAGCAAAATTCTCCACACCCACCCATCGACCATAGCGCACCCTTTGAAAGGGAAATGAAAAGAGTCGCAATAAATGATGGCATAGGAAATGAGTCATAAAAATCACGCAAGATATTCTAGAGACAATTTCTGATAAACATACAAAAGCTCTTCTCTATGTCAGAGATGCACGGTGTTTACAGCGCACTGCATTATCGTTAGATGTTGTTATTTACGCCGAAGAGGCTCGTTTGTGCGACACGGTATGCCATGCCGCTAGTAGTGCGTACGATCCATAATAAAGCTCCACAGTACATCGAGTACTGTTGAGCTTTATGGATCGTACATCATAATAACAATTTAAAAAAAGTATCTATACACATATTGAAGTATAAACATACACATATCACAACAACAACAACATTTACATATCGACAACTTTCATGTCCAGTAGAAAACCAGCGTCAGCCACTAGTTGTCTGGCATTTTTGCTGAACTGGGCATTTTTGTCGCAGCCGTAAGGCACATAATTCCTGCTAATATCTTACAACGCATTTGCAGAATATGTTGTGTGCCT
Source organism: Apamea sordens (assembly GCA_945859715.1). Classification (NCBI taxonomy): domain Eukaryota; kingdom Metazoa; phylum Arthropoda; class Insecta; order Lepidoptera; family Noctuidae; genus Apamea; species Apamea sordens. The sequence continues at coordinate 11,956,829 of OX243998.1, read as the reverse complement.
TGAATGTTTTTACTTTCATTAATTAATCTGTATGTTCCCCAGGTCCGGCCTGGATACATTCGTGAAGAAGAGGAACTTCGACGAGATCGACCGCTCCTCCATGCCCTTCCCCTACGCCACCAAGCGCTTCTACCACCTGTACGGAACCAACTACCTTGACCTTGATACACCTGTGTAAGCCGGGGTCATTGACCGTCTGTACTCACTGTACTTACGATCACACCACTGATCTCGAACACAGCGACACTCTAAACGATAGATTTAATTCTAAAACAATAGATTTAATTCAAAGAAAATACCCACTTCTTCCAATTCAAGAAAAAAAAGGGCCAAGTGTGATTTGGTCTCACACATGAACTGTTCCGTACTACAAGGCAAAAAACGCCGAAAAAAACACGTTTCTTGTATGGATTCCCCCTTTAATTTTTTACTTTATTTTATTTTTATTATTTGTTGTTAATAGCGGCAATAGATATACATACTCTGTAAAAATTTCAACTGTCTACCTATTACGGTTCATGAAATACAGCTCGCTGACAGATAGACGGACGGACGTCCGGACGTCGGAGGCTTAGTAATGGGGTCCCGTTGGCACCCTTTGGATTCGGAACCTTAAAAACTAAGACTGAATTCCAATGTTCTAATGCAATCTTTGTGTTTCAGTTCTAACTTCGACAAGAAGAGGTACAGACCCGACTACCCCATGGACGAGATTGACCTATCTCACTTCCCCATCGGCTCCAAGAGGTCTCAAGACAGCTACCCCCTGGTTCCCCGCAATCTATTGTAAACAACAGAATTTAGCAACCGTCCTATTTAAATACCATTATGCCCACTTTTATAGAACGTTCTTACTTCGGAACTCTCTGATTGCCTAATAAAACATTTCGTTCGTTGTTACAGTAATGGTCTTCTCTTTATCTTTCAATGATACTAAACTTCTTATTTTTCTAAAAAAAAGTTTTAATTATGTCACAAAGACCTTTTCTAAAAGTTGTTTCTTACCCGAACTAGGCGGTCACCTACACGTGTTAACTCATGGTATCTTTCTCGTTCTTCTTAAAATATCTAGTTTATATAAATTATTAGACTTACCTATATGATATTGTACATTTCTCTGATATTATAAATTGTAGTAAACCTATATTTGTAAGGAGGGAGAGGCTTAGATAATCTTATCTAAATGTTATATCAGTATTATCAAACAATCCTTAACATAACCTGAAATAAATTGTACCTGTGAATTATGTTTACCTTAAATTAATTTAAGTTAATTTGAGTATAAATTATTATGGAATAAATAAAAAGATTATGAATGTTCTTAATGGTTTCTCTTCGACGTCTGTAAACAGTTAAAACTCAACAAATTCTCAGATTCAAAGCAAACGTAATTAATGTTTAAGTTTGCGCAGCACACTGTATAAATTACATAAAAGACGGTGTCCCTTATCTGTCTGTCGGTCAGACAAGAAGCACAAACAGTGGATAATAACTCGCCGAGGGCTCTCGCAAATAGCTTTCATAAACACATTATTTTTACTTTGACACATTTTAATTACAAACTATACGATTCAATCTAATATTTCTTAAGTCAGCAATATTATAATTACTTTTAACAATGCCACCAAAAACATAAAATGTTTAAAGCCCAGAAGTTCTCTCTGAGAAATAATAAGTAGATAGATATCAGAATTGATGAAATTCATTCAAAACCTTTACGAACCAAACTTTAAGACCAGAAGCCTTCAAAAGAGTCTCAAAGCGATCCATGTTATGTTCGATGTTTCGAGAACTCGTCCTGCGCCTTCCGTCCTTTCACTAAAAGTAGATTGACCAAAAGATTTAATTGTAAAACTAATTTCATTTGATAAAACAACAACGCACCTTATATAGCAGCGCGGGCGGCATCTAAAAAACAAAAAACTTTTAGATAATTAAAAGCATAAAGTTAATTATAAGTATATTGTATGTATACCTTCATGACCATTCAAATAATCACGTAGAGAGATTAAACGAATCAAAGTCCACGAAACGGCTCATAAAAGTGAGGTGTGCCGAGATTGCGACGACAAATGGCGACAAATGGCCGATGACTAACGTTTCTAAGTAATTAAAGTTCAGGTTGGAACGCAATCTAACTAAGCAATCTAAACTGTGACAAATAACCGCGCCGGTACAGCCACATTCGATTAAAAACTCGCGAACACATTGCCGAAGTAAATCAACACGGAAAACTAGTCACAGGTGGCACTCGTAGAAACGTATTAGTTTTATAATTAATCAAAGATAGTTATTATACTTATCTAGAGCAAGGCCAGGTAGTAATAAGTTTCAAAATGATATAGGGTTAGGTTGCGCTTGAGTTAGACGTACCAGCGCCTTAAGACGTACGAGTACTTACTACAGCAATATCTGTTCTCCTGGTTATAAAACAGACATGACATGTAATGATGCAAAAATTTAATATCGTTTTGTAGTACGTTTTCACACTATTCTTGTTAGACGTTGTACACAGCCTACATTTTCATACTAATGTCACCAAAGACAGGCATTGAAGTGTTTAAATTAAGAGTTTTCCAACGATGTGAGAGTGAGATAACGGTAAATAGCAGCTGAGTGCTAAAAAGAGAACAAATATTACGCGGACGCCTGTTGCTCCGAAGTGCCCTCCGCTAATAATTGGCCAGTACTTTATTAAAACTAAGTAGATCACTCGAACCATTCTTTTTCAAGAACTTTATTACCAGGCCGTAAAAACTCCATAAAATGAGATGATGAATACATTGCAATCTAATATTCGGTAGCCAGTATATTTTTCAGTATTATCTGACACAGTTTGTCTTTATAATAATTAGAATTATCTACTTCCAACCATCTATGATTAAGGCCGATCTCGCGCACACATATTACGCTAAAAGTGGGGTTTATTAACCGGGGCAATGCTGTCAAACTTCACTTTTCCCGCTGACAGCGATGCGGACAAATTTTTTGATTTTCTAGGATTCTGTTCCCTTGGTTTGTTTTATATGCATGTACATTTTATTATTTGAGTCTGTTAGCTTATATATTATGTAAATATTATATTAAACCTCATAACTACACAATATTATTTAATTAGTAAGTAAACAAGTCAGGTCATGAGGGTAAAATAAAAGCGAATTTTATCACATGTTATTCTGCACCTATCCATTCCATCACATTGGAGAAAAACCCGAATGCACCCGGAGAGATGGGCCAAGATCGTCACTCACTGGACGCCTGAGGGAGGACATTTCCGTAGAGGTAGAACGGGGCGAAGGTGGTGTGGCGATATAATTATCTTTGCGGGGCCATATTATATTAATTAGAGAGGTTTGGAATGAAAAGGGGAGGCCTTTGCCCAGCTCTAGGACATAAATAAAGCTAACCAAAAACACTCTTACACGTCAAACACAATTAATTATGTTCTTGGTGTATGAGGTCAGTTTTCCGTATCCGGCTACTCTGAAAAGAAAGACTGAAACAAACTCAGAGGTCACAGTCTCTCTTAAAGTCCACACATAACCTTGGATGAATCATCTTGTTGCGGACCATGTACGTACTCGTATATTAGTGCTTCAAATGGTGTTTTGAGGAAAGAACCATACAGATTTGAGTGAACCGTTCCAGTCTGCAAGCATTTGTCAGTGACAAAAAAATACATAAAACAATTCGATTAAATGTTTTAAAAACTTCATTCGTATGAACACGAACTGTTAGGTAGTTAATTAATACACATCGAAACCACGAGATATAGTAAACTCAATAGAATAACTAATTGTCTATTCATTACATGAGCTGCGAACCTCAATTGTTTTAGTTTATTGGATACAAACACTACGAGCAATTGACATGAATACAAAACGCCCTCAACAAAACCTGAATGATGGAACGACTACATTTGATGAATGGGTCGCGGATCGGGTTATCCCTAATAAATCGAACGCAGCTTAGCGCGCTTTCATATTCTATTATTTTCATAGATGCAAAAGCGATAGTGTAATACGCGAAAAACCTTTTCAGCTGATACGTCAGCTACGATTACGCTATTACGATAAAACAGTTTAGTGAGCTTTATCTTATGTTTTAGTCGAAGTTTCGCCGTAGCAGGCTCGTAACCGTTCGTCACCCTTTCGTAGGCAGCTCGTACCTATAGTTTTTAATGAGACTAATCTGACATTTAAGTCTTTTGTGTTTCCTTTTTTTTACTATAGAAGGTTGACATTACACCGGTCAGATTTAGTCTCTGGGATTCAAAAACAAACTATAGCTATTTCGTAGGCACTTCGTAACCGCTACATAAGCAGCTCATAACCTTCTCGTAGGCAACTCGTGACCGTAGACAATTAGTAACCGTAAAGTAAGTCGTTTCGTAGGTAACTCGTAGCGAATTCGCAGTCGATTTCACGTAGTCTCCCACGTCATACTTTGCCAGACGTGTTTTAATGTTTTTACTTTGCCAGAAGGGTTTTGTTCAGTTGGGCAAATCCCTTATTTATAAGAACGTTCGCATTCAAATCTCAGTCTCAATCTGTTAAAAATACCTTGGTTTCTAAAGATTTTCGACAAGTTTTTGACATTGATTGTCACTGAGATGAGTTTGCGACTAGATTTGAACATTCATATTTACGGGAATTGGCCTTCTTGTCGTTGTGTATCTAAGTTATCTATAAGTTATAGAATATCTAAGTTCCATATCTTGGATGTTAATTATCCTTCTCGTTTCTTAGGAACGGTGTCGTAGAAGTATTGAAGTAATACTTATTTTTCAATTACTAGAAGAACATTTCAGTTACAACGTGTCCATTAAGTTCACTGAATCGTCTTCATTCGCGTCCTTCGAAGCTGAAAATCGGAAAGAGTATCTAATGACAAATAACAAAGCCTCTGTAACGAGGGTCTGTACAAAAATACCAAATAAAACTATCTTGTTCGATAAATATAATATACGTAACCAACCTTCGTATATTATACCTACGTACAGTGAACCGCGAGTCCAACGTAAAATAATTTGACTTTGACAGCGCCTTAATGCCTTAGTAGTAATGGCGGTTTTCGAAGTGTCACTGTCATGCATTTGACTGTACCACGATTTGGGGGAGCGGAAATATTGATAGGAAAGGATCAAATAATATTGGTCAACGACAGACGACTACTTGTTATTTGATGGGGCTTATTTTTATTTCCTCCACTATTTATCTATAGATTACTAATTAGATTACTAATAGTTCACTATGAACTAAGAAGATTTACTTAACTTATGCTAATTTTTTTGGTAAATAAATAAATGATTACTTAAGCTTTTTGTTTCCCAAGAAAGCTGTTCCATCATATCTTAACGGCCCTCATATAAATCTGCCATTTACACCAGTCATGATCTGCCTTTTTTTTTTTTTTTCTCGCTGAGAAATGCTTTTTGCACCCCGTCTCGCGGGGGACGAGACGGGGTATGTCGGACTCCCTGTCAGAACTTCTGAAGGACAGTATACCCACTAAAACTCAGCGGTGTTCCTACAATCGCCGTAATGGGAGGGCTATGGGAAATCGGCCCAGCCTTTACTTCCACAGCCCTCCCGGCGCACGCCCACCAAGATGGTATGGCGGGCCCCGCGTGCCCCCCAGGTTGGGGGGCTACGGGAATGGCCGGGAACACCTGGCCATTCCCGTCCCACAAGGTGGAGGCCTGTGTAAAACAGGCAACGGAGCCCCCGCACCCGTTGCCTGCTGGCCTCCACGCCCGCCTAAAAGGCGGGCCCCGCATGCCTCCCGCGCTGGGGGAGCTACGGCCGCAGAGGATAGGGAGAGCGGCAACGAAACACCGACACTCCTCTTCCCCTGCGGCCCCGCCGCGTCCGCCATCTAACGGTGGCGGCCCCGTCAAGGCCGCGGAAGGAAGGGAGAGCCCCTCCCGCCGCGGCCTCTGTCCTCAGCCGCAATGTCTCCCTCACGGGGGACATCGCGGCCCGCCTCAGGTAGGTCGCGATGTCGCGCAAGCGGCACCGCAACCTACCCGTGGGCCGCTACGTCGGGCTAAACCGCACAGCCCTGACGAGCGGCCCCCGCTGGGGTTCCTCTTAGCTTCACCGTGGCCCAGCCAGCCACGACTACTGAGCCCCCCCGCCTCGACAATGCGGGAACCCACCGGGGGGGAGTCATGATCTGCCTGCCTTATCCCAACTCAGTTGGGGTCGGCTTCCAGTCTAACCGGATGCAGCTGAATACCAGTATTTTACATGAAGCGACTGCCTATCTGACCTCCACACCCCAGTTACTGGGTAATACGATACTGGTTGCTGGTTGAACTTTCGGACTCCTGACTACCCGTAACGACTGTCAAAGATCCACAAATGACAGCCGGAACCATCGACTTAACGTGCTTTCCGAGCCACGGAGGGGTCTCGGTATGTAAATATGGTCACCCATCCACAGACGAACCGCGGCAAGAATAGCTTAACCTAATCGATCGACCTGTGCGGCTGTTATTATTTAGTCACGGCTCTGTCATTTTCTCTCTCTCACCACTACTTATAATATCATTGCTCTCACCCCAGTATTTGACATAAAGGTGTCAAAAAAAGCTCTGAAATTTGTACAGCTGATAAACATAGTGTGACCGTTCACCGCGAATTACCACTTTCTTAGGAAACTAAAGCTTTACTTATTTACTTCTTATAAAAATATTAAATGTAAGATAGGTCACCTAAAATCAAATAACGTTACAAAATATCATATAATAAATAGAATTATTTGGACAGATATGAAAGAGCGGTGTTTCCCTAGAGACAGTTCAAGCCCATATAAGTGCAAGATCTATACGAAACAGGTAATCTCGGAGGACTTCATTAAAGCGGCGACGACAAGCCATTTCTTTTATAATAGGTAACTTAGTTTTCTCACCCTGATAGTGTAGCTTTAGCTTTAGAAAAGAAAACCTGTTTTTTTACCCTTTACAAGACGATGTTCAATCTTGACCTCTGGATCTATATGATAGCAAAACAAAAGTATTAAACAATCATACATAAACTCACACCTTCCTCGTGAAGAAACCGGCATGTCCTAGAACCAAAAAATCGAAAACATGTGACATCTACTAACCCGCACTGACTCCCTCTCACCGAGAGGAGGCCTGTGTCCCAGCAGTGGGAACATTATAGGCTGATTATACTGTATTATGCTTATTTGTTAATCCTGGTTATAGACTACCTGTGTGCCAAATTTCATCCAAATCCGTTCAATAGTTTTTTGGCGTGAAAGAGCAACAAACATCCATCCATCCTCACAAATTTACGCGTTTATAATACTATACTAGCAGCGCCCCGCGGTTTTACCCGCTTAAGTGTCGATCCCGTGAGAATATCACGATAAAAAGTACCCTATGTGTTATTCTGATATTTATAGCTATATTACTATGAACGTTCATAAAAATCCGTTCAGTAGTTTTTGCGTGAAAGAGTATCAAACATACATTTATTTATTTATCCTCACACTGGAACGCCTTACGGCAATTACACCAATGCAATGGAGCCAAAAATCACTTTATCACCATCCATCCATCCACAAAACCTTTCGCGTTTATAATGTTAGTAGGAAGTAGGATTAGTAGGATATTCTTATAAAACTTAGGCCTGGTTTTTCCAATACCAGATAACTTTATCGGAAGAATGATTTTGAATTTTCGACAGTTCTTCCATACAAAAATTGTCAGAGGACAATTTTATTACACGAATAGAAATTATTATTCCTCGGATAAAGATATCTGGCGTTGGAAAAATCAGCCCTTAACATACTGATAATGAACAAAAAATAGTCTCATTTAACAACATATTTATTTAGGTAGGCATAAACATGTTTTGATAAAGTTTCGAAGCGGCGAAGCTTTAAGGATTTACTTAATATTTTGCAAATGACATAATCGATTTACTCTGTATATATGAACGGTTTCCATTGAGTTGAATGTAAAATAAGTTTTACATGCTAAATTAATGGCGTTAAGTAGGTACTTTCAATGCGAATATTCTTATTTTATAACATAATGAGATTTTTGGAGAGAATGGACAAAACTAATTTCTGCTTTATCTAAACCATACAAAGAAATAAATACATAGTTCGGAAATAACTCCTTTAGTTAGGGAGATCTCAATTAATCAACCTGTAATATAGTATAATGTTTAAGTCACAGCAATTTCTGTTCTAACCTTCCCAGACCACACAGTGATATCAAAGGCTGAAACATCAATGTCTCTATGAATATCAAATGCTCCAAGGTCCTCATAAACGTCTCACAGTTTGACCTCAACGCCAACTGCTTAATATGCATCGTAAGCCCGAACTTGTTGCAAGGGACTGGTGGCTTGATCTCGTGCTATCAATCATTAATTCATCGGACAGATTGGATTTGGGCCCGCATAAATCTATCCTACAAATTGGCTCCTCGAAAACTTTAGAAAACTTTCAACAATACGTGTAAAGCCCTCAACTTTGAGTAGAAATGTCGAATGCAAACTCGAAAATTTGGGTCTTGACGACCGTCTGCGGTGATAACTCCGGCTTAGACTAGAGGACTAGACGGACTTTATTTTCTTTTTTTTTTTTTTACGGAAGCATTTATTTATTTTTAGCCTATGTTGTCCCACTGCAGAGCAAAGGCTTCCCTTCCTTTTTTCCACTTTCTCTTTTTTTTCTGTCTTTAGCCAGTGTGGAACAATCCTGTCTGTAGGCGTCAAGCTCATCCCGCCATCTTCTACTGGGTCAGCCTCGATGGCGCCGAGTTTTCTGGGACCCCCACATGGTGGTTGTTTTGGCCCATTACTCGTTCGACATGCTACTACCTTCACATCATCATCTGCCTAGCCTTTTCCCAAGTATGTTGGACTGAATACCAGTATTTTACATGGGGCGACTGCCAATGTATCTTATAACCAATCTGTTTGTCTAAACAATTCAATGATTTAGCGGTAGCGGGCAAATAATACCTATATTTATTATAATATGGCTCACGATGCTTGAGTGTAGCAATCGATGACGTGGGCCTTGTGGACACTATGTACGAAATTAATTGATATAGGTATTATCTGGACCTCCTTATACAACAAGTAGGTATCAGAAAGTTGTTGTCAAATTTAATGGTGTGGTACCTACAGACCATCAAACTGAATAACTTTTGCCGTGGAATCAACATCGCTATCGCGAAAAAATAATACATTTGGGTTGAGTAGGTATAGAAATTTGGTCTGGGACAGTTGATAAATTGATACATTCTGTAGACATACTTTTATTGTTTACTATGAATTGTGTACTTTTATAGTAAGGTTACTTACCTACCATTCTGTACAATCACAGCCTAGGCACCAGAGAAACGAATCTTCAAATAACACGTAAATAAAAGAATACGCTAAAAAGTAAGAAGTAGGTATTTAATATTTCAATCGTAAAGATTTTTACAAAAAATATATTTACAAAACGTAAACAACAATAGATTACGTTTCAGTCTGTTGAAATCTCAATGTCTCCATTTACATTTAAAATGTTTATAAACATGGAATTTCTTCGACATTACACTCGGGTAAGCATTCATATAAAACTCTCTCAGTGAAATCGTTTCCTTTAAAACATTGTTAGACGTTCGTTATATCGGCTGTCCGGACTTCAGGAGATAGATAAATCAGTAAAGGAAAATTTTGTATGAATAAATAGTGATAGTACCTACGAGTACCTAATCGTAGGTTAGGTATACCCATGCATATAATAAAATTATATACATTAGGTACTCACATAAATTCACGCGTTTTTCCCTTGGGAGTAAGCAGAAACCACAGAAACTCCACATGCTACGATCAGACGGAATTGTTTCCAATTAATTGCACTTCACGCCATTTACTATTCGAATACATATTAATATTCCAATACACAAACACAAAAGCGCTGCTTACTTCGCAGGTAATTAATCTTCCGTGCCTAAGTTGCATGGTTTCTGCGTAGCGGAAGTGGCCTAGTGTTAGGTTCAATCGATGCGTGATACAATTGTTTTCAATTATATGCACCGTCGTGTGAAACTTGTCCCACCGCCGGCGATTAACGAGAAGCGAGTAGAGATAGCAACTAAAAACGAGCTGGCGAGAAACGAGCAGCGAGTGCGCGACGAGCGATTATACTCGCTAGTATATGTAACAAGCGTGAGTCTCTTAGCAAGTGTTCTGACCGCCCAGCGAGCGCCGCTGAGCGAGTAGTCTCTTTGATAGCTCTTTTTCTTAGTAGTCAGTAGAGTAGTAGTCGCTAGAGTGAACCTGAACAGGCAGCGCATAATCAGAAAATAATGTTCCTAATGCTGGGACACAGGCCTCCTCTCAGTGAGAGAGAGTGGTCCGTAATCCACCACGCAGGCCCAGTGCGGGTGGGTGGGTACATGTCACATGTCTTCGATCCTTTTTGATTCTAGGACATACCGGTTTCCTCACGATGTTTTCCTTCACCGTTTTGAGAGCAGTGGTGATGAAATAATTTACACAAAGTAAAGCGCCTGATTAGGTTCAAACTGCGACCTACAACTCGTAATTCGCGGCCGTTACCACTGGGCTACTACTGCATAAGAACATTCAGCGATCACTTTCTCATACGGGACGTACGGTATGATGCTTAAGCGAGAAAATTATTGACAGCTAGTCGTTTCCACGTCGACCGCGACGGTGGGAATGGTGCCTAATGCTCTTATTGATAGCACATGTAGGATTCCCAGAAAGAGCATTGTCATCGAGCTGCATCGCACAGGCTGTTAGGTACTTAATCGAACCAGTAATTAGTCGCTCAATTAATCTCATACAGCCGTCTTGATTCCAATGATCATACGCCTTGTAATTAAACACAGTGTGGTGGTACTAACCAGTCGATGAGCGCTCCGATTTTTGATGACATTTTAAAACTTCTGGGGATATGTATCGAGGAAACTTACATCTGAACACCGTAAGGACTATTCCTGCTTGCAGCGCATATTATTAGTCGATCTAAAAAGGATCCTCTTTTGTTATACTTACGGATGCAGCTGGGGTCATCGTGGGCAAGAGATTTGGTTTTCAAACTGGTTAGATGTAAGTTTCCTCGATAAGTGTTGTGTGTGAGTCTTAAAATAACATGGCAAATCTCTCAGTTCTTCAACTACAATGTTCAGTTTGTTCTTGGGATTAATTATTGGTACAACATGGTGAATAAGTACAATACCAATATCACTCGACTCAATCAAACTGTGTGTTATTAACAAGTAACTATGAAGAGAAATATTTTTTAAAGTTTAAATCTACTTAGGTAAAAAGTGAGGTAAGACTTTGCAATTAAAAATACATATGGTAAATGTACTATGGGTGTAATTAATGGCTGCTGAAAACCAACAATTAGTCGCTCAATCATTCTTATAGCCGTCTTGATTCCGATGATCATACGCCTTGTAATTTAACACAATGTGCACTAACTAGTTGATTAGCGCTCCGATTTTCGATGACATTTTAAAACTTCTGAGCATAATTATGTCCAATAACAATATCACTTTTACAGGCGTAGAAATGAACAGAATGGCCAACATTTAATGATTTACCTTAACAGTTTTTTCCGAACCACATACAGGCAAATGCCCAGTTTGGGGCACCGTCCAATCTGATTATTATTTTTAAAAAAATGATTTGTACATGATCTTATTTGGCTGCTTCATCCACAAGTCAGGCACGTCAGGCACAAGTCAGTCGTTGAATTTCATCTTAACAAAATAATAATATTGTTTGTGTGAGGTGAGAGCTCTTGTGCTCTACCTGTAACGTGTGCGCTGGGTTGGAGGAGACCGCTGTGTTCAATAAAACTCCTGGTTGCTTGAAGTCTATTTATTTTCATGTTGTTCTTACGAAGTCTTGATCTGAACTGATTACAAATTTTCGAAAACGCCCTGCTTATATATATTTGTACATGGGCGCAAGTAGTGGCAGGGGTAATTATTTCTACAATTTGAAACACTAATCATATTTATCTTCGTTCGTGCTCCACTATCGATCCGCCAATCACAGCAGTTTGCTTACATGCAGGTTTGAGACAGGTTTCGACAAGTTCGAACCTGTCGAGAGTGGAACACGATCGTACGTAAACATACAAATCACAACTTAGATACTAAGATAAACTTATACGCTATTATTTACATGATCTTATACGTATACGTTATGCCGTTATGTACGTGGGCGTCCTGCACATTCCTCCCGCCGTGCGTCGTCATCCGCTGCTGGCGTCGCAGTCGTAGATGGTGCAGGATCGTCGCTCTCGATTGGTAGCACTATTATCTTCTTCACTGGACGTCGTAGGGTGCCTCCTTTCGTGGTGATGTCCACCGTACGCACAACTCCATCTGGGCCGGGAAACGTAGCACAGATGCGCCCTCTGACCCACATGTTTCGTGGGAGGTTGCCGTCTACGATGAGCACTAAGTCGCCAACTTTGGGGATCTGGCCTTTGGTGTGTGGTTCTCTGCGGTTCCGTAATTCTGGAAGATATTCTTTAAGCCATCTGGCCCAGAATATATCGGCGAGTCTCTGAGCTGCGCGCCAACTGGATCGTAGATGTAGGTCACTGTCGCAGAATTCTCCTGGTGCCGCGACGCGACCGGGACCACCCAGAATGAAGTGATTGGGTGTCAGAGCTTCAGGATCTTCAGGGTTCACGGACACGTGGGTAAGTGGCCGGCTGTTGACTGTGTGTTCGGCTTCAGTGAGTAGCGTGTGAAGCACTTCCTCGCTCGGGAATCTCTCGTTTAAAGTGGCGGCGAGTGCAGTCTTCACGGATCTCACCATGCGTTCCCAGGCGCCTCCCATGAATGGGGCACCAGGTGGGATGAATCGCCAGTCGATCATTGCTTTTGAGGCTTCTTCTGCTGTAGCTGCGAAGATGGCGACCCGTAGTTCCTTCTCAGCGCCGTGAAAATTGGTTCCGTTGTCGGACCACAGTTGTGTTGGGCATCCTCTGCGTGCTATCATGCGGCGCAGTGCCATGATCGCCGAGTCTGTGTTGAGCGAGGCTACAAGTTCCAGATGAATAGCTCGCGTCGTGAGACAGGTGAACAGGGCAACATATCTCTTTTGATGACTCCGTCCCGACGTGATGGTTAATGGCCCGAAGTAGTCCAGCCCGACGTAAGTAAATGGCCTCTGATGGTGTGCCAGTCGACAGGAAGGGAGGTTCCCCGTCATTGGCTGTGCTGGAGAGGCTGCTCTTATACGGCATCGCAGACATTTACTGACTATGTTCTTGACTGTCGGTCGTAGACGGAGCACCCAATGTTGCTGGCGGCATTCGTTGACTGTTGTCTCGGTGTTCGCGTGATGCAATTGGCGGTGGATGTACTCGATCCATAATCGCGTCGCAAGGTGGTCTCCGTCAAGAACCATTGGATTTTTCAGGTTCTCTGTGATGTCTGTCATGGCGGTTATTCTGCTCTTCAGGCGAATCTCTCCTTCTGAGAGTTGTATGCTTAGTGCGTGTAGGCGACTGTTTCGAGGTAAGGCTTTCTGGTTTTTCAGAGCTTCTATTTCTTCCTGGAAAGATTGCTCCTGTGAAGCTCGTAGGATCAGATTCTCGGCCTTACGTAGAAACTCAGCGGTGAGAGGAAGGTGATTGTTCGTGGTTTCTCTCCTCTCTTTCGCTTTGATTGGCGGTGTTTGTTTGTTCTTTCTCCAATCAGGGTCTGCGCTGCTATTCTTTTTAGTTCTTTTATAGTTGACGTTGTGCCTTGATTGATGGCAGAGATGTAAGAACTGCAGGATTCGTGCAGTAGCTCGCAAGTATCTCTCCCAGCGTGAGAATCTATTGACGTTTGGTATTGCTTCGCTGATCTGTTCGTTATTGATTTTAGTGGTCAAGCTACAGGTTTTCTCTTCCCCTGTGATTATGACAGGGTTCTTCTCATCGGCTGGCCATGTGTCTGGGGGTCCGAGGAGGAAATCTGCACCTTTGAACCATCGATGATCTTGGCTGTAGTTCTCTGGAACATCTCTTGTAGCGTCGTCTGCTGGGTTCAATTTGGTCGGTAGCCAGCGCCATTCGTTGGTGGAGCTGTGCTCCTCGATTGCTGCGATGCGATGAGCGACGTATGGTTTGTAGGATCTGGCTCCGGTTCTGATCCACGACAGTGTAGTTCTGCTGTCGGTCCAGAATGTGGTTGACTCTGGTGTTCGTTCGTGTTCTTCTTTGACTGTTGATGCCATGCGTGCGCCAAGTACTGCCGCTTGTAGCTCCAAGCGTGGAATCGACATTAGCTTCAGTGGGGCCACCTTGGCTTTGGCAGTGATTAAGCAGACGTTGACTCTTCCATCTTTGGTGACTGTTCGCCAATATATTGCCGCTGCGTACGCGGACTCACTGGCGTCCGTAAACACGTGCAGCTGTAATGATTCTGCGGCACTAAAGTCTGGGTAGGTTCGTGGAATGGACATGTGTTCCAATTTTCTGAGATGGGTGAGCCATTTCCTCCAGCTTGCGGCTAGGTCGCTGTCCAGGGCTTCATCCCATGATGTTCCACGACGCCAAACTTCTTGTAGTATTTGTTTAGCTCTGATGGTGACCGGTGATACAAGTCCCAATGGGTCAAACAGGGACATTACTATTCTGAGAGCTTCTCTCTTGGTGGGCGTGTCGTTCTGTAGGATGTTCTGAGGTACACGCGCCAGGTTCAGATTGAAGGTAAGCGAGTCTTTGGTCGGCTTCCATATCAGGCCGAGGACTCGTTCTGTCTTGACGCTGTCTTCTAGTTTGATTGAATCTTCGGTCTTAGTATCTTCCCCTAGTGCTTCAAGAAGGGCGGTAGAGTTAGATGACCACTTCTTGAGCTCAAAATGCGCTTCTCTGTGAATGTCGCGCACGGCTTGTGAGACTTTCACTGCTTCTTCCATGGTGTCAAAGCTGTTCAGATAGTCGTCCATGTAATGTTTTCTTTTGATAGCTTTGACTGCTTCTGGATGTTCATGTTGGAATCTCTCGGCGTTCGTGTCTTTCACGTATATAGCTGTAGCTGGTGAGCAAGAGGCTCCGAAGATCAGTGACTTCATGCGGTATTGTTCCGGTGGCTGGTCGTCTCTTCGGTCGCCTCGCCACAGGTAACGAAGGGCGTCTCGATCTTCGGGTCGTAGTTCTATTTGCAGGAACATTTCGGTGATGTCAGCGGTCACGGCGATTGAGTGCTGACGGAAACGCATTATTACTCCTGGCAGTGACTGTAATAGGTCTGGGCCAGTGAGTAGTTGGTCGTTCAAGGAGACTCCTCTAGTCTTGGCTGCAGCGTCGCAGACAATTCTCAATTTCTCCGGTTTCATAGGGTTGAAAACCGCGAAATGAGGCAGGTACCATGTTCTATGCTTTGATGTCGTGACTGGAGCTGGTTCGGCGTATCCTTTTGATACTAGCGCTTCCATTTGTTCAGCGTACCTCTTCTTTAGTTCGGGATCTTTGTCTATTTTCTTCTCTACGCTTATCAGTCTGTTCAGAGCGCTGTCATAGTTGTCTGGCATCACGACGTTTTTATCTCGCCACAATAAGGCAGTTTGATATCTTCCTTCTGGAGTTCTGTTAGTGTATTGCTGGAGAATGCGAAGTGCCTTTTCTTCAGGATCATTGATGGGTTTCTTTGGATTGACTTGCATGTTGTCCATCGTGATGTATTCCTTCACCAGTTCATGCAGGTCGTTGTCTGTGTTGGCATGTCTGATGAAGTTCACTCTGTGACCCAGTGCTCGTGTGTGACTGCCATGTAGGACCCAACCTAGTGGTGTTAGTGAGGCCACTGGTTGGTTCTTCTTTCCTGTTCTGATCTCTGTTGCGATGAGTAGGTCCCAATTATCCTGGCCAATTAGGAGTTTGGGTCTTGCATCTTCAGTTACTATGTCTCTGGCGATGTCATGAAGATGTTCACAGTCCCTGACTGCTTCTCCAGGGATCTTCTGTGCAGCCAACTCTAGCTGCTTGATCGTTCTTGCACGTAGCTTGCGTTCAGATGTGTGAAGTCCTTTGATGAAGAAGTTCACTCGTTGAGATGACACGTCGACTGTAGGTTCACCGTCGAAGGATGCTATCCGAAGTGGTTCATAGGATCCTTCTGCTCCTATTTGCTTGGCTAGGCTCTCGTCGATTAGTGTTACGGTGGAGCCGTCGTCCAAGAGTGCGTAGGTATCTGCAGCTCCCGCCGGTCCAGAGAGGTGCACCGGTATTATCTTGAGGAATGATACCTTTGGTGTCCACATTGAATGGACCTTCTCTTGTTCTGGTTTGGGGCAGTCGGCTTCTTCTTTCTTCTTGGTCGCTGCACCAGTGGCGTGTAGCATTTTGTGATGTAAATGTACACAGTTGTCTATTTCGCATTTCTTTGGTTTACAGCTGTGTTGTTTCGTTCGGAATTTGAGGCAACGAAAACACAGGCGATGCTTCTTTGCGATGTCCCATCTTGCGTCAGTAGTTGCCTTCTTGAATTGGTCGCATTCTACAATGCTGTGTCCTTGTTGTTCACATAAACCACACTTCGATTTGTTTGTTTCTTGTGTGGCATGTACCCGCTGCTGACGTCGCTGCGTGTTCTGATTTGTTTGAGTTGTTGCAGCGATGTTCTCAGGCAGTGCATACGGGCTGCAAATCTCTGCTTCGATCTTGATGAATCGGGTAAACTTCAGAAGATCAGGTTCTGTTCTGGGTTGTGCTGCTGAAAACTGGTACCACTGTCTTTTCAATGTTGGTGTGAGTTTTTCAACAATGGCTTTTGTAACTTCTGGATTGAAGAGGTAATGTCCGCAGTTGAGTGCTTGCAAGGTCCCAACGATGTTTTCCACTTTGGTAGCGAAGGTGCAAACATCACGCGGAGATTCTGTGAGGCGTGGTAGGGTTCGTAGTCGCTCCATCTCAGCCATCGCGATGGAGTCTGGTCGACCGAAGCGTAGCTCGAGTGTCTTCATGACTTCGTTCGGGTCTGCGTTCACTATTAATAGACCTTGTACAGCTTCTCTTGCTGTACCTCGAAGGCTTCTTCTAAGTCTTGACATGTTTTCCACAGTTGTTAATCGATGCGCTGTCTCACAGTAGGCGGCGCGGAACGTGAGCCAATCTTGATGAGCTCCGTTGAAACTGGGTAGTTCGGTGTATTTCATTGGCTGCTGGTACTGTGCGGCGTGCACAGCTTGCGTGATTGCAGCAGCAAGTTCCTTCATGTCTGTCCTTGTTTCTTGGACAGCCAGTGTTGTGGGCTGTTGCATGACATGGGCTGTTGCTGTGGACGGCGGCACCCAGGACGCGGCGGTAGTTCTCGTAGGGTAGCTGTGATGCGGCGCCGTAGTGTAGATCGGTTGCCATGCTGTGTTCGATGCCACGTTCATAGAGTTCTGCGGCCAGGATTCGCTGTAGTTCACCGGTGCTGGCGTCTGTTGCAGCTGTGCAGTCACGTGGTTCTGTTGCCAGGATGCGGCGGTGATCCTTGGCGTCGGGTTCGATTGTGACTGCGCAGGCGCGGAGTTCTGTTGCCAGGCGGTGATTACTGGCGGCGGCTTCGGGTGCGGCTGTTCAGTCGCAATGTTCGGCTGCCAGGAGGCGGGGGTGCTCACTGGCAGCGTGATGTTCATGGGTTCAGGTTCGGTGTTCAGGTTTTCAGGTTGCGGGTCCATGGTGCTGACTCCCGCCGGTAAGGTCGCCGGGATGTCCCAGGCTATGGCGGCGGTGGTCACTGGAACTGCTGGTTTGCTCGACGACTTCATCTCGGATTGATAAGGTCTGTTGGCAATGGCGAGTAGTTGACTTGATTGGAGCCAAGTAGTTACTCGTTGATCGTTTCCGTTTTCCGAGGCGACGGAGGATACGTCTTCATCTGTAGATTCAGCTTCAATTTCGGCGAGGCGTGCGGCTGCTAACTCTGCTAGTCGTTTCGCTAGCTCTGCTTTGGCCTTGGCTATGCGGCGCGCTTTTGAAGTTTTATCACTCTTCTGTGACGTAGGTTTGCTGCGGCGACCACTTTCTTTGTGTTCAGTTGTGACGTCTTTTTGTGGTGCGGCACGTTTGACTGTAGACGAGGTAGTAGCCGGTGCTTCTGAAGTCGCTGCTGTAGTCGTCTCTGTGGTAGCTGTCGTTCCAGTAGCTTCCGTAGTACTCGTGTCGGTCGTAGTCTCTGTAGTAGTTTCCGTAGCAGTCTCCGTAGCAGTTTCCGTAGCCGTTTCTGTTCGTTCTGTAGCCGCAGTTGATGCCTGGCCACCCCTTTTACCCGTAGACCTCGTTACCGGCATTGTTTCGATAAATAATTCTTCTAAATATTCTTCAATAAGTTCGCTGGAGTCTTCTTAATAGTGATCTTCCTCGAATCCGGCTCTCGAAGGACCAATGTGTGAGGTGAGAGCTCTTGTGCTCTACCTGTAACGTGTGCGCTGGGTTGGAGGAGACCGCTGTGTTCAATAAAACTCCTGGTTGCTTGAAGTCTATTTATTTTCATGTTGTTCTTACGAAGTCTTGATCTGAACTGATTACAAATTTTCGAAAACGCCCTGCTTATATATATTTGTACATGGGCGCAAGTAGTGGCAGGGGTAATTATTTCTACAATTTGAAACACTAATCATATTTATCTTCGTTCGTGCTCCACTATCGATCCGCCAATCACAGCAGTTTGCTTACATGCAGGTTTGAGACAGGTTTCGACAAGTTCGAACCTGTCGAGAGTGGAACACGATCGTACGTAAACATACAAATCACAACTTAGATACTAAGATAAACTTATACGCTATTATTTACATGATCTTATACGTATACGTTATGCCGTTATGTACGTGGGCGTCCTGCACATTGTTTATGTTTAAATGGTTTTTCTACAAGACGCAGAACCTTGATTCTGTAACCTTAGACCATTTATTTAGTATTTCACACACACTTAATTATGCTTTTAATGAGCGTCTTGTTACCTCCAAGATTAGGGTGGCATGTATGGTAGCAGTTAGGAGATGTAAATTGTGTGTTATTAACAAGTAGGTACTTAACTAAGTAGGAGAAGAAAATGTTTTAGTATCCATATTAGAAACTTAAGTGTTGAAATCTACTTTGGTACAGTACAACGAAAGTTTTTGGTTCTAAGTAAGACACGCCGGTTTCCTCATGATGTTTTCCTTCACTGTTTTGAAAGCAGTGGTGGTGAAATTATTTATTATTTACCCAAAGTAAAGCGCGTGCCTACAACCGTGTTCGAACCCACAACCTACAAGTCGTAAGTCGGGGCGCTAACCAGTCGCTCACTAGTGCTCTATAATTTTGATCGATTATCATAATTTGTATTTTAGGTGGGAGGGACTAAAGAGTAACGATTGATTAATATGAATCTGCTTTAATTTATTGACTGAGAAGATAAACCAAATAAATTAGGCCTGAGAACTTTTAGACCCAAAAACTCCCTGATAGAAGAAAAACCTAACCAACAAAACTAAAGTAAAGTTTAACTCAAACTAAAGTTTCTCGTATTTTTAATATTTTATTTAACTTTCGACACATTTTAAGAGGTCGGAGACCACTTTGAAGTAGTAGTAGGTCTGTAAGTAAGTAATGGCTGCCTAAAAGGATAATTCTATCAATTCACTTTCCTCAATAGAGTAAATGTAAGGTGTTCTGTTCTATTGAATTAAGGAAACTCCTTGAAATGATTTGATTTATTAAATTATATTTATGAGGAGTCTTGATTCTGTTACCGATTTATATGTAGTCTATACTAATATTATGAAGAGGTAAAATTTGTTTGTTTGTAAGTTCGTATGTAGGGGGTAATATCAGGAACAACCGATCGGATTTGAAAAAATATTTTTGATATTGATAGCCCAATTCTTGAGGAAGGGCGCTTTATAAAATCACGCTAGGACGCTAAGGAGCCGAGTAAAAAGAAAAAAAAACGCTAAGCAATAACAAAGTATTAGCGCGGCCAGGCGATGCGATGCGACGTCTTCGTTTTGTCAAATATAATTTTCAAAATAATACATTCCGCTAGCGAAACAAGCTACAAAGGTCTCGAGCATACCTCCAAGACTCACAAGCGATGTCTCCTAAAGCATTAATAGCAATTGTATGGCGTTACAAACATATTCTCGAAATCGTACTATTACGAAATAGGTTTACCTACTCAAGGTTGAATTTTATATGACGATAAAATCGCTCTTGAATTTTGCGAAAATGAAAAATATTTATGCTCGTGGCTGTACTACCTACAGTAGATACCTGCTCGGGTCGTAGGTAAATATGGCACATCGAGTTTTAGAAAAAGCTCTGCACCCTAATTGCGTAAATATTCTCTCTGCACCCTAATTTTGAAGAAAATTGCTAATCCATTGCTTCATATGTTCATAAAAATTGTCTGCTCAACAACGTACCTAAATAACGAAATGAATGTTGTTGAACTGTCAAAATGAAAGCCATTGCTATTATTAGTGCGTTACGCTATTACCACGTTGCTTTGCACTGTCTCTGTCACCTCATACATACCTGTGTGACCTTAGTCTCTTTCTAATGCTCGATGTATATATGAGATAGGTATATCCTAGGTACCTACATCTTCGTGTGACACGAACTGTCACGTGATTTTTAAAGACCCGAAGTTTAAACTCGACCTCAAATAAAACCGGCTTCCAAGACTTAAGAAAGATCTAGCAAGGGATTTTAAGTCGTTAAGTTTTGAGTAGTTGCATAACTTACCTTCTAGTGAGCCACATTACATTTTAAAGCACCCGGGAAGAAACGTGACCTACATTTTGACTCATTAGCCAAATGCAAAGTTCAAACTGAGTCACCCAAGAATAGCAGAATAGTCGACATCGGCTGAGTTGCCAAAGAAGAAAAAAAAATGCAAGTTATAAAAATTATACGTATTTATACAATGTATGAAGGTGTATCCACGTTCATAAAGTACCTACTTTGTTTCTATTAATCTAAATATGCCTGGTTCTGTAGCTATACCGTGTGCGCAAACCTTAGCCGACGTTAAAATATCGCGGCAGGATTTTATCGCGCAATGGATTTTCAACTCTCGGTGTTGAGCCTAGCATTGACAATCCAATAGAGCGCAACCCAGCACGTCCAAAATACCACACAGTTGGATTTTCAACTCTCAGCGCTAAGCAGTGCGTTGAAGATCCAGTGCGCAAAAAAATCCCAGTGCGATATTTTTTCGTCCGTGAGAACGTCGGCTTACTCAAGACCAAGACTGATTGAACGTAGAACAATCGTTTGTTCACAGTAGAGCTTACCGTGAACAAAGGATTGTTCTACGTTACCACCATCTCGTGACGACAGATTATCGTGTCGTTTTAAGCGTCGTGGCTTGTGTATGTAAATAGAGGTGTTTAACTGTCGTCCACGACTTTTTTTTGCAGTGACGACAGATTGTTAAGTCAATGGGAACGGCTAGCACGACAGTCGTAAAAGATAAAAAACGTCACGACTTATCGTGACAGCAAATCATGTGTCGGTATTGCGACTATCTATCGTAGCCACCAAAAGGACATAAAGGCGACTGATGTGCAAACGACAAGGCGACTGCCGTGAACAGTAAAAATGTCATCACGATCCAATAGGAACAGCTAGATACGACAGTCGTTCAACGATAAAATATTTTGACGACACAGTGACGATAAACAGTCGATATAATGGGAACAGCTAGAGACGACAGTCGTCCAACGATAAATTAATCGTCACGACATAGTGGAAACGCGCCCTTAGAAAGAGGAGTCGGGTATTGTTTCAATTGTTAACAACCGCATATTTATTTTATAGTGCCAATATCGACGCCTGAAGGCAATCCGTGCTTGTAGTATCTCGAATTACACAAGGGCGAAAACCAGTTTTAAAAATTAAAACTTTTTGTAAAAAGGAGTCGTATGTTTATCTTCGGGCCGCACGAGTCGATCGATCAAGTTAAGCTACGCTTGCTGCGGTTGGTTCATGGATGGGTTTCTGGGATCTTTACATACACGATCAATCGGAATCGGTTTCATTTTGACAGTTCAACAACATTCATTGCGTTATTTACGTGTTGAGCAGACAAATTTTTCGAACTTAAGAAGCAATGGATTAGCAATTTGCTTCAAAATGATTCAGATTCCGATTGATTATGTGTTACGCAATTAGGGTGCCGTCCGTGCCTGGTTTCGGCTATCACTCGTAGATATTTGGTAGTCGTTGCGGGTCGTCAATAGCCCGAAAGCCTTTAGCCTGACCACCAGTCGTACCAAGGAGTGTCGTATTACCCAGTAACTGGGTTGTGAAGGTCAGATAGGCAGTCTCTTCATGTAGAATACTGGTACTCAGCTGCATCCGGTAAGACTGGAAGCCGACCCCAACATAGTTGGATAAAGGCTAGGCAAGTTGATTATTTACCTTCGGTGTATAATGGTATACAGGGTCAAATTAAATTAGCTAGCAAAACTCCGCACTCGTGATGGGTATGGGTATATCGGGTCATGCGTAGTCACTTGAAATGTCAGTTTAAAAAATCGTTTTTTTTTTTGTAAACTTCACCAACGTTAGCACGATAAAATAAAAGAAAAACTATTTTCTCAACTAATACTTCAAGTAACTATTCAACCAGCTGTCGATGACCCCAAAAAACTAAAATCAAATTGTTTTGATATTGATACCCATCAGGCCATCACGTCTGCATAGTTTCGCTAGCTAATTTAATTTGACCCTGTATTAGGAACGTTACAGACGACAGACGATATACTATAGAGGATAGATGAGCCCTCTGAGGTAACGGGAGGAATCAAACACTATGTGACTCCTTTTATATTATATTGTAGAACCTCTCTACATAATTTCTGTATAAATTACCACTGCTTATTCTAAACCCAAAATTCTAACAAAACATTAAAAACAAATATCTTTGACACTAGCTTGAACGTTTGAATGTCATCCGCGCTAAATTATATCCGGCCTGCAACATATGAGGTTGCCTTCGGCAGACAAGCCTCTACAATACCTACCTAGTCGCTCCATACAATAACCACGTAGGTAGGTGCAGAATTGCTGATGTTTGCTCACTTCAGGTGAACCTAGGAGCCGAGTCCCAACACAAAGGAAAATTACTAGACCACGAAGATAGGAAGAAATTTCATCCTGATAAATAATATTTTAAGTACTTTTTAATAGAGTATCTAAGCTAAAGACGGCCCAAAAATTGTAAATTAATCTTCAGAGTTTGTCTTCGCGTTAAGTGTCTAATTCTAAGGGATTGTACACCTTGAGATTGTTGCCTTTGTACGAAATTTAATTAATTTTCTTAACAATGTTTGCGTTCTGTTATCTGAAATAGAGCAGATAATATTTTTTTTATAATTAGACACGGCTTTGTGTTCCTGTTTCATCAATCAATCGCTTCTACCTACTAAATTGATACTGATAATGCCTTTGAGCTGAAGGCCAATTCTCGTAATTTAAAACGTTCAAAATCTAGTCGTAGTCTCATCTCGGCGACAAACAAATGTGAAAAACTTGTCAAAATGTAGGGAAATTAGAAGTATTTTTTGACATATTGAGACTGAGATCAGACTGTGAACGTTCTTAAAATTACGAGAATTGCCCCTCAGTTCTTTTATAAATAATTATTATACTTGTTATTCTAGATTTTTTTATTTTTTACGGTACCTAAATTACCCGTTATGTACTGGTACTTAGGTGCTCTTGCCATTTTGGTACCTGGGTACCGGTTCCAAACGGAATACCGGTTCCAAACGGAATACCGGTTCCAGACGGTAGCGGTTCCAGACGAGTACCGGTACCAAATTCAGGTACCCGCCGCGTACCAAAAATCTTGTATTTGTGCCTTGAAGTTATTTTTCTAATGTCTATTATTTAACTATCCTTTTTACTAACTATGTATGTATATCTGTTTTCTTACTATAACTTACGAAAATATTTGTTTGGTACAGTACCGATACTGATTAGAAACGCCAATAGTACAGAGACTACTATGGTACCGGTATCACAACAAGGCCGATGGTACCATGGCAGTTCCCAAAGATATCGGTATTTCAGACGTATTCCACATTGGGCACCCGCTTAATGACACCAAACCCTGGCTATCGCCAACAAAACGTAGGTATTACTGGGTAATGACTTTCGACTTTCCTTGGAAATTCATTGAACTTTCTAAAAGTTCATAATAAAAAACGTGGAATCTATACTAATATTATAAAGAGGAAAGATTTGTATTTTTGTGTGTATGTTTGTAACGAATAAACTCAAAAACTACTGTGCCGATTTCAAAAATTCTTTCTCTATTTGAAAGCTACATTCACCCTGAGTGACATAGGCTATATTTACTGCTAGAAAAGATTAGGGATCCTTACTAAAACTTAACCACCCGTGCGAAGCCGGGACGGGCTGCTAATATGAAATAAAAAGAAAAGAAAAATAGGTTTTAATTTTACTTATTGTATCTGGAGACAAAAACTTCATTAGTAGGCTTTTATAATTATATGATTATCTACTAATTTGGTAACTGTAACAGCCGGTCTAATCTGTACAAATTTCATCGTGACAATATTATCAATCTCTAGCGTCAAGTGGAATGACAGCTTTCTTCTCCTAAGTGTTTATTGCAGTTTACCTATCTGTGTACTGTAAAGGTTATCCGCGGAAGGCAACCTTATATGCAGTGCAGCCGATCGATTCTGTAAAAATCTCATCGTGAAAAGTTAGGTGAAGTGAGCTTAGAGTGAGCTGTCAATAGTGTCAATCCCTAGCATTACTTTGAATGACAACTCACTCCACGCTCACTTCACCTAAGTCTTCACGGTGAGATGGTTACAGAATCGCACTGCTGGCAGGCTATAATTTAGCGAGGATTCCATTCGAACATTCAAGCGAGTTTAGAGGTGTCGAATAAGAGATTAGGCTGACAAGCAAAAGGATTATGATGTAAAATACGTAATAGGTACATATAATTTATAGGAATAATTATCGAACATTACGAGATAAACCGTAGTTTGATTCTATTTCCTCCTGGTCGATCGATCAGGTTAAGCAAACTTGCCGCGTTTAGTCTGTGGATGGGTGACCATCTTTACATACCAAGAACCCTCCGTGCCTCGGAAAGCACGTTAAGCCGTTGGTCCCAGATGTCATTCGTGGATCTTTAACAGTCGTTACGTGTCGTCAGAAGCCAGAAAGTCTGACAACCAGTCTTACCAAGGGGTATCGTATTACCCAGTAACTGGATTGTGGAGGTCAGATAGGCAGTCGCTCCATGTAAAATACTGGTATTCAGCTGCACCCGGTTAGACTGGAAGCCGACCCCAATGTAATTGGGAAAAGGCTAGGCAAATGATGACCTCGAAGGGCTTGTCTAGCCCCTCACAGTACCTACATGCATTAAAATAGAACTTATAGCTATAGCTACCAAGATGTTAGACGAAAATTTCACAAAAGTTCTTGCCTTTTGCATGCAAAATTGCAAATCACACCGTTTCACTTTGCATATCATCTAGGTTTTGTTTTGTAGGCACATTGCGTTTGCGACGTTATCTCGACACGCTCACACGCAAAGAGTGACACACAGAATGCTGCACACCGAGACAAAGCAAAAAATTGCATTTTTAAACGCGTCAGCTGCAGGCAGTACTTGTTACCTTGTTACGACTGTAGCGTTTCACGTGGATATAAACCGGCGGGATGTGCTAGCAAATAATCGTGTAATGAAAGTAGTGTCCGACCAAAACGCGATTTTCAGCCGAAACCGTAACTGAACCTTCGGCTCCTCTTTTAGTTTCGGCCGAAACCGAAACTTATGAAGTTAAGATTTGTTACAAATAATTTGACTAAGGGCTGATTTTGCAATCATTAGATTTCTTTTATCCAAAGAAATAAAATAGTATTGCCAGATTTTGTGATACGTCCACTGATTTCGTAGTGTCTTACTGAACTATGGCTAATAGGAACCTAATTTATTCAAACTTCCATTGCAAAGTGGTAAAGATCATCTTTCATTCCCAAAATATTGCAATAGATCGAGCATACCTTTGACAATAAATCGGAAAATCCGAACTACCGTACAATCCCCCACCCTATCCATACAATCCTTTTTTTCCGTTTGGAAATCCTCATGGAAAACCTCCGTCTGTGGAGAACTGAGGGTATGTCGGACTTCTGATCCTACTACTACCATCCATGACTGGGGCCCGAGAGGTACTTGTCAATTCGCCGCGAGAACCAATCCTATTTAGGGTAGGTACAGTCACCAAAAGAGATAAGTAACCAGGGTCGTCGGATATAGTTGAAGTTTAGTAAGAAACCAATAGATGTTTTCGAATTTAATTTAATTTGATAAATTAACTGTTTGTTTTATATTAATTAAATACAGTTTTATCCGAAAACATCAATCCGTTTTCGTACTAAACTTCAACTATATGTATCTGACGACCCTGGTTACTTATCTCGGTGACCGTACCAAATACGAAATTTAAAAAAAGAACACGTCTGTTGATGTCTCTTCTAGGAAGTTTATAAACGTGAAAGGATTCAACCACTTGTTACTTGTTGTTCCGGACAAGTGCACGGATGCGAATAGAACATGCTAAATGTATACCCACCTAACGGCCTACGTACCTCTCTACCGCGTCATTTTTTATTTTTAACAATTTCATTCCATCCCGGTAAATTCGATCCAACAATATTTAGACGACCGTAAAGAGAATGTTAAAAATACGGTTCGGTAGAATATTTTTTTTATTAATTCTCCTTTTGGTTTTGCCCTGTTGTGGATGTGGACGTTGAGGTACGGGTATGCGTAACATTTTTCTGTACCTAGATATTGTATGCTCTTTTCTATTTCATAATTATGTACCTTTTATGATACCATGTCAATAAAAGAAAGAAAAAAAATGTGGACTAGGTACCACACGAACTTTGTATCGTAGCTAATGACTGCTGAGGTGAGTACCTATCGTAAGAAATGAAAAGCAAATTTAAGGTATTATTGGTGCCGATTCCCTTGTTCACAAACTAAACTAAATTTAAGTTCAGAACACCTTTTTTTTTAAAAAAAAATCGTTGCCCCACACTAGGAATTTCTGTATCGTGGGTGCGTTTACAAACCTATAAACTCACATACACAAACAGCTAAACGGAAAAACTACTTGTAGGTCATACAAATATTTGTTCCGCGCGGGAATCGAAACCGCGACACGCAGCGCAGCAGTCAATCGCTTATAACCACTGCGCCAACCGTGGTTTTTCTATTTCATTAAGAAAAGGACAAAAGATAAATATTAGAGTAGTCCTGTCCAATTAAGAAACTCAATAGACAGTTTAGACGTGATTAAAAAATTGGCAAAAAATATGTCAATTTACGTCAGGCACTGACTAATTTGACAGGACTATACTAATATTTATCTTCTGTCCTTTTCTTAATGCAATAGAAAGAAAAAGATGCACTGAACTTAAAAGTTTAGTTTGTGGACAAGGCAATCGGCACCATTATCTCTCATCGAAGGTTTCTCTAAAAAAAAACATGTTTCCTTAAAATATTGTATTCAACAACTCTAAATGAAATCTATGAGGAATTGCCATCAAACAGCAAATAAGATAATTAAGTAAAAAAATAAATACGATTATTATGATATACTTACAGGGTGTTCCAAGGATCCGACAGAATTCATAATTTGATTTGTTGGAGTTCGGGCCAAGCTGACTCGGAGCTCTAGCAGACGCGGGAGGGATGTAGGAATAAATTTTTCAAATTCAAGATAATATACCAATTACGTTATACAAATTAGATTGTTATCCCGCTTTGTTATTGGGTTACTAGGTTACATTAATAATGCATTTACATCGTTCGTATGTAATATGCAAAGCACAGTAGAATAGGTACAACTTTCAATTGCGATTTTTTCGTGAAATAACGAATGCAACGTTGAAATACGACACATACTCGTACCTACATAAACGTATGGGTTCGAAAATGCTATTTTCGTAACAACATACAATACTCAATACATTTATTTCCATTCCATAATATAAACTTAGGTGGTAGGTACATTATAAAATATACATAATTTTAGATCATCGTGGACCCTGTCGGGCAAAGCAAGATAGGATAGAGGAAGAGGGTTCATTAAAAAATAAAGGAGGAAATCGCTTTTGAATAAAGCTGAGTGTATACATACTTATGCTCGTGACTGTACCTATTATGCTCGTTACTGTTGATTGGGATTCTATTAAGAATTCAATTATTTTATGTAGATATAGCTGTACATTCAAGTCTTTTATATCTTCTCCAGTTTTCAAATGCTTTTCTTGACTGAGCAGCAGTGTAATTGCGTAATACACTATCAGTAACAATAGGTTTCATTTTTACAGTTCAGGAAGAGACTGTCACTAGGAGATCGATTTTTTTTTTTCTAAAATTCGTGCCATATTTATAAGCTTCTTTTTTGAGGGCAGCTCTTGCAGGTAACAATATTAGACAGTGATTTTGTTTTTTTTATCTTTATAGCACACACTCCACGCAGGTACCCAGACACCAGACACAGCACACACCACTGACAAATTAATGTCGAATTTCGAGTTCGTTTTTTAATCCCACTAATCTATCTATATATATAAAAATATATATAAAATTCAAAGTCCTGACTGACTGACTGACTGATTGACTGACTGACTGACTGACTGACTGATAGATCAACGCACAGCCTAAACCGCTGGTCCTAGAGACATGAAATTTGGAGGGTGTGTTCTTCGTGAAGAGTAGGCATCCACTAAGAAAGGATTTTTCGAAATTCCACCCCTAAGAGGGTGAAAAGGGGGGAATTCGTTTGTATGAAAAATCTTATTCCTTGAGTTAATAAACTTGAAACTTGGCACGAATACTTACCAAAATAAATGATGAAGATTGTCAGTTTTTTTTTTCATCTAAACTACCCCCTAATAAGGGATTGGGGGGTTTCAAAGTTTGTATGGAAGAATTTTAGCGCGCAGTCCGATTTACTCGAAACTCAGTTTTTATACCTAATATTAAAAGTAAAGAATAATGTGTATCAGGGTTTTTTGAAAATCTACCCCTGACGGGCTGGAATGGGGTAGTCAATTTTTCAGGGGAGGATTTTACTGCATGGCTTGATTAACTCGAAAATTAGTATAAATAATCTTTGAGTCAAGTTATGAATACATCCCAAACGATTTTTTTAAATTCCACCCCGTTGGCGGTGAAAAGCGGGGATACAGTTTATATGAAAAATCTTTTATATTAGGTTAATAAGCTTGAAACTTTTCAAGAATACTCGCCTAAGTAAGTAATATAATAAAGTTTATCATTATAGGTTTTTCAAAACTAGCCCTCACAGGGGGATATAGGGGGGTTGAAGTTTGTGTGGAATAATTTGAATGCGCGGTCCGATTAACTCGAAACTTAATATTAATACTTAAGACCAAAAATATTTTTCGAAAATCTACACCTAACGGGTTGAAAAGGGGTAGTTAATTTTACAAGGGAGGATCATAATGCGTGGCTTGATTAACTCGAAAATTGGTATAAATAATCTTTGAATCAAGTTATGAATAATCCCAAACGATTTTTCAAAATGCCACCCCTGTTGGGGTGAAAAGCGGGGATACAGTTTATATGAAAAATCTTCTTCATTAAGTTAATAAACTTGAATCTTGGCAAGAATATTTGCCTAAGTAAGTAATATAGTTTATCATTATAAGTTTTTCAAAACTATCCCTCAAAGGGGGATATAGGGGTGTTAAGTTTGTGTGGAAGAAATTGAATGCGCGGTCCGAGTAACTCGAAACTCAGTATTGATACTTTTGACAGAAAATAATTTAATAATAAGTATGTAAAGTTGTCGCAAATTTACACTGACGGGACAAAAAGGGGTAATTCAGTTTTTATGGGGAGGATTTGAACTTGAAACTGTATGTTACATTTTCACGCCTAAACCACTGAACTTCGGATTTCGCATAGAGAGAGATGGCATCCTGGGGAAGCACATACATTTTATCCTGTTAGCACGTTCCCGTGGGATAATTTCCGACATCCACGCGGGCGAAGCCGCGGGCAGAAGCTAGTCTGACATATAAGTCTTTTGTGTCTGCGTTTTTTTAAATAGAAATTTGACATTACACCTGTCAAATTAGTATCTTATGTTATCTTATTTTATGTTTTTTTTTAATAAAGTCATCTGTCATTTGTCATATTTTCAAGTCATGACTGAACGTCACTCTCCGATATTGACATTTCGACTTCGAGGCACTAATTAATACTGAGTCGATAAAGCAGATTCTATAATGCAAAGAGCAGACAAAAATAGCCCTATAGATGGAGAACACATTTAGGTTGTGACTAGGTACCTACCTACCTAAGGCCTCGTATTCATGGTAACAAAAGTTAGGAAAAAGTTGCTAAAATGATTTCCCGTAACATTCAATGTTTCTGGAAACGACAACGTCGCAATTTTACAATATTTACGAGGTTTTTACGAGTTGCCGTTGCTATTGCCAGCAGTTCTGTTTCCATGAATACGACGCGGCATTAGGCGGTACTACCTACAGTACCTACCTATCTCTTAGGAATTAGTTTCCCTCAAGGAGGTGAAACCAATGTAGTTTGTGGTTGCATACTGCTAAGTATAAGAGAACTTGGCGATGACGTTAAGCGTTAACATAAACGTTGCTTAAAGTTAAGCGCCTATTTAACAATACATGTTTGATGTTTAAACGTCATTAACTTCAATCATCGTTTATAAATAATCCCCACTGTAGCTAGCCTGTAGGTAACGACACATTTACGGCTTGCTAAGAAAATATGTTCCTAGTATTGTATACATGCAACTATATTCTAACTGAACAGACAGCTGTGCTGCTGGGAAGTTTGTTCCGCCACTTCTTCTTCCCAGCGATAGCACTAGGAAGTGGTGAAGGGCGGGCGTTTTTGGGGGACTGTCTTTTGTAATTTTGACGTTCGAAAAGTGCTGACTCTCAGCCTAATTTGAATAAATGACTTTTGATTTTGATTTTGATTTTGATTTTTGAAATATTATCGATTAAATACCAGGCTACTAAGTTTAATTAATCTTCTTCTAAATATAATTACCTATATCTAAACAAATAAAAACCTAATAAGTATCTGTTCACCTACGTACCTACTTTTACCTTGAAGCTACTTTGATTCAATAGAATAAAAGTTCAATAATAAGTAATTGATTTCGATATTGCACGCGGTGACCTATAAATTTAAATAGACCATAAAAGCCTGTATCTGATCTACAAAAAGCTTGTACCATAAAAGCTTGTAGGTACCTAAAGGCAATAGAATAGTTAAAGACGTTCGGCACCAAACAACATTATTAAAAAAGTTTATGATACCGACAATGTAATGTTACAGACAACACAGCGTAGGTATAATAAGAAAATATTCTTCTTATTTAGTTCAAGGAACTTCAGAACACATGTGGCACAGTAGCAGTTCCTAAACAATTGAACACCCGGCGACCGTAGAATCAAGTCAAGAAAACAGTTGAATAAAAGATAAGAGACATAGCAACTGCTACTGGAATGAATTAACTACAACGCTAATTTTATTAAACACGTACCTAATTATTTAAAAATATTGTTTACAAAATTTAAATCATGTCAAACCTTTGAATTTAACGACGCGCGACGACTTGGTGTCTCCGAACCAAAGAGTATAATAATAATACGGGAGCTCCGAACCACAGATTTAATTTAACTATGTTTAGAACTTTCTTTACCCCATTATAGTTTATTTGTGACTTTGTATGTAGTACTTAGCTTGAGGCCGCATCCTAACCAAAAGCGGTCGTTGCGCAATACGGAAAACCGGAAGGCGCCCTCTGTCGCAGCAACCACGCGTTCCGGTTCACCGAACATAAACTGACCTATTATTATGAACGCGACGATCGCCTTTGGTTAAGACGCGGGGCAAGAAAACGATGCCATCTTATAGAGGCTGCTAAATAACGGCTGTCATGAAAATCATGAAAGTCAATTTACGTCTAATCTATCCTCTGTCTACGGTACTAATATTTATCTTCTGTCCTATTCTTATTGAAATAGAAAGAAAAAGATGCACTGAACTTTTTAGTTTAGTTTGTGAACAAGGGAATCAGCGCCAGTACCTATATAATTTTATTAACCATGGAATTGAAAAAAACCATTTAATTATTATATCCTAACGCCATGGCGCGGTGACGGTGACCAAAATCAAATACTTGCCTATCTTAAATCTCTTTGACTAAAATGTAATCCCAGGGCCCAGCAAAATAGACCTGAAAGCAATCTTCTAACTGAATCATTGAATACCCACTCTTTAAGAATATGAACTGTAGACTGTTTTTCTAGACTTTAAAAGCGCCTTCTCGGCAAGCTAGAGTAAAAAACCTTATAAAAAAACTGGCATTTTATAAGTTTTTTTTACTTGTTAATTAATTAATTTTAGTCAAAACTAAACCTAATACTTTCACTGTTTCTGAACGCACTCATAGTTGGCATTGGCATTTATCGTATTACCCGTCTATTTAGTATAGCTTATGTCATCTCAACAAAACAATCGTTTCTCTCTTTTTTACTTACATGACATTGTACTCTAGTAGCGCCACTCGGAGACAAAACTTATGCCAACTTGTTAAAATTTGACATATTCTATTTAGTAATGCTATAGCAAATGGCATCGCGTGAAAATGACAGTTTTGTTTTGTGAACGACATAATTATTTTTAAGAAATAGATAGAAGTGATTGCTGAATATTTTTATATTTCAAGAAACCCAAAAATTGCTCAATAACTTTGGACAAACGTGTTTATCAAATTTGTATTAAAAATAAAAAATTGCGATCCTCGCATAGCAGATGTTCTGCCTGTGATTGCTCTTGTGTTATCATTAATTTGTGTATGTTGTTGTAAGTGGTGCATTAAAATTTGTGAAAATGACGGACATTAAGCCAGTGGTCATGGCTTCTGCTAATGAACTTATCGACAAATCCAAAGAACTCCAGAAGGAGATTCTTATGGAAAAACTTAGGTCCAAGACATCACAGTTTAAAAACCTAACAGAGACTTCCAAAGGCGTCCGAATGGCTTTGCTGGTATGTTTCTTTATTATATTATGTCTACAGCAGCCACTAACAAGTTAACAATACTTTATGATAACTAAACCAGCGCTAACAATGACCCTTGAACTAAATTAACATAGCTCATAATGTAGAAAGTACATGTTATTACAATATTAATTAATTTCAATAAAAATCATCTACATTCAGATATCAAGTTAGTTTTACTATTGTTAAATAATGGTTGTAACATGGAACCCCAGTTAGCTGAATATTATTTAGAAGATCTGAGTTAGTAAAAATTTACAATAAATTAGTAAACTGCAAAATAATAATAAAATTTATGATGATAATTAGACAATTAATAAAACTCATTTATTTTTTACACTTGTAAGTAATTATGTTTTTATGCACATATGTGCTTCCTGATTCACAGCACACTTTTGATAACCTTAAACTAGCTTTTCTAGCTTTATAAAATATTTAGTACTAAAATAAAAATTGCCTAAAACTAACATTTACAAAAAATTATAGTGTTTGGTATACAAATCACTATTGAACCAACAACCATATCCACTTCTATAATTAGCTATGTCTTAAAGCCATGTGATGAATGATTAGAAAGAAATATTGCTATAATCCTCTTGCTTGTCTATATTTAATAATTAAAGAGAAAGAGCAAATTTTGTGTTTGTGGAGGATAATCTCCAAATCCACAACTCCTATTTAAATAATTCTTTCACCATTTCAAAGGTATATTATTCCAGATGGACATAGACTTTTTAATATTTAAAAGTATACAAAAAGAAATACTTAGTAACACTAATGAAATACTATCTTGAATTCATGCAAGCCTAGTACTTTTTTTAGGTTACTGCTTGGAACTTGTGCACTACTAACCTAACAAAAAGTACAGAATACCGTCTTTCACATGTAAATTGTGTTAATGTGAAAACGGTGCCTTACTTCTATGCTCAAAAATACTCATTTACAGTGAGTGACATCGGTTGAACTAGAAGCCATCACCAATCTATGTTTGTCATTGGTCAGTAGTCACTAGTCTGCTTGTTCCTATGAACAAGCTGAGTGACTAACACCCACAACACAACACTAATATATTCCTCTTTTACAAACCTATGCTGTCCCACTCCTGGGCAAAGGCCTCCCTCCACTCCTTCCATATTTCGCGACCCCGCACATCCTTACAGTTTTTACAGAACCATACACTATACATATTAAGTGGCAATAATGTATGACTTTGATTTATTTAAATGTTTACAGGACAAAAGATGGGGAATCGACAGTGCAGATCGCATGATACTAAAGAAGTGCCTTGACAGTTTGCAGCATTGCATTAAAGTTAGCTCCTTGCAGAGCCTCATTGAGCGCCTGGAGTGCTTATCTAGGCAGCTAGGGTTTGTAAACTTTCATCACTATTTCAACCTTCTTTGCTACAACTAAACATGCTTGCTTGCTTTGCTTGAAGGTATGTGTGATTTAATCTGAGGAACAAGAAAATCAAACATATTTTTCTCAGTATTCAAACAATCTTTATGTTATTTAGACAAAAGATGACAGCCGCACGGGTCGATCAATCAGGTTAAGCTACGGTTTCCGCGCGGAACCCGTAGGCCTGGAGGGGTCTCGGTATGTAAAGATGCTCATGCATCTTTACATACCGAGACCCCTCCAGGCCTCGGAAAGCACGCACAAGGCGTTGGTCCCGGCTGTCATTCTTGGATCTTTGGTATTTGTTATGGGTTGCCAGATGCCCGAAATTTTGACAACATGGTTACCAAGGGGTATCATGTTACCCAGTTACTGGGTTGTGTAGGTCAGAGAGGCAGTTGTTTCATGTACATTATACTGGTATTGAGCTGTATCCGGTTATACTGAAAGCCTACCCCAAGAAAGTTGTGAAAAGGCTAGGCAGATTGATTAACTGTGAAGTAATAATTATTACTTATATTGTATCTTATAATCATAATTATTAAGTTGCCTATTTGTTTCAGGCTCAAGTTCGTAGTGGGAACATCAGGAGTAAATCTATTCATATCATCTGATATGTTTTATTTGGAAATATTAGTTGAATCATCAGGGTCAGTAAAAGATGTTAAAATCCATCATGAAGGAAAAGTAAGTTTGATAACGTCCATGGGACTATTCATCTTTTGGGTGGAAAAGA
This sequence comes from Apamea sordens, assembly GCA_945859715.1. Taxonomy (NCBI): domain Eukaryota; kingdom Metazoa; phylum Arthropoda; class Insecta; order Lepidoptera; family Noctuidae; genus Apamea; species Apamea sordens. Next base: position 11,921,553 of record OX243998.1, on the reverse strand, counting down.
ACAACACAAACACTCTGTATATATTTATATATTTATTTATTACTGGTATGAGAATTACTTACATGTTTTTAATAAAACCTTTTTTGATTTTTTAACAGATTGAACAACAAAGCTGTGAAGAACTGGTATCTTGTATATCTCGCGGAGATTTCGCTGATTTCACAGCTCAATTGGAAGGCTTAACAGCTGTTTACCAACTAGGCGCTGAAAAAAAAGTAACTTACGCATCAATTCCTGTTACGGGGGAAGTCCGCAGGGTGTGTAGAGTCAGCACTGCCAGGGCAGTGTCGACTTGTTGTTCTATCAATGATTTTTAAACTCAGAAGGGCCTCTGTGCAAGGAACACTGCACGGGCAGTGTTGCCTCAATTTTCTTTTCTCCTAACTCGTTTGACATTCTGCCCAGAGACTCTGCCCTAAGTCAACACCGCCTGGGCAGTGCTGACTCGATGTACCCTGTGGTCTGTGCTTTTGAAATTTTTATTTTATTTTTTTATTTTTACTTTCCTGATTTGTATCCCTAGTTCACATTCTTATAATATGTTTTTGTATGTTTTATTTTGCAGGTAAAATGTAAAGCATTTAGTGCTCTACAGAGCTTAGAAGAAGACTTATGTACAATGAGGCAACTCCAGAGTTTTATCAAAGATCTTTCGGCACAAGTCCACAAGAGTCCTATTGGCTTCTTGCAAAAGCGAAGAGGAGGTATGTCCTTAGTCTAATGTTTACAAATGTGAGTGATTATGTATCATCAAAATCTGAATTCATCATTTGTTTTAAAAGCAAATTAAAAATATTCTCACTTTTCCACTACCCGTAATTTTTTTTTTGGAAGACCTATCTTTATTTAATTAGTGACAAGTTTGGTGTAATAAGAAATAACATAAAACCCATTTATTCCAGGTCACGCAATGCGTCTCACTTACTTCGTGTCTCCTTACGAACTGTTAGACAAAGACAAGGGGCTCAATCCACTGACGGTTGAGCTCTTAACACTAGGCATTCCTTCCGCGACCAGCGGCCTTGCTTCACTGGTCGTTCCTTCCCACACGCACATTGGCCACTCCGCGACGGTCCTTCTAGAAGGTTCCACGCCCAACAAGCTGCAGTTGTCACCTATCATATCTGGGGGGCAGAGGCCTGGGAAGGGGTAAGATTTTAAAATTCCTTTGCACCACGTAATATTTAGAATTACTATTGAAGATTATCAGCTGAATTGCTTGCAATAGGAAAGATAAAAATGGTCTCCAAAATGGCCGTCATTGACCTTCTCCGAGCTTTATTATCATCAATAGAAGGCATAAGGAGCATCTTGGAGCTGTGCACGTTGGTTCTAAATATGCATTACGAGATTTCCTACACAACAAATGAATAAAAAATAAAACAATTATTTTTCATTTACGACTCATCGGCGACGATACAAAAAAAAATATTTTAGATTTGTTTAATTAATTTTATCTTATTCTCACCATTCATCAATCTCATCTCAAGTAGCCAGGTTATGGTAACCTATCGATTAACGAATCTATGAAACATTTTCGATCGTCTCTATTTAGGAATGGACCTATCTACGCTCAACTGGTGCCTCAGAATAGCGCGATGCTGCCCGCGTGCTTCACACTAAAGTTATCGCAGCCCACCCCACTGTGCGCTGGACTAGCCAAGCTTATACACGCCACTACAGAGGTAAGAGGACAAAGATCTTTTTAAAATAACCGTGGACAAGATACAGTACAAATGATTCTGTTGAGCATAAAACACAGACTTAAACAAAAAGAAGGATTCGTTCTATCTAAAGGCGTTTTAGTATCATGTGGATGTGACCACGCATGCTGGATTGGCCCGTATCCCAACGAAGGAATGCAATTTTGATCTCAAACCTTTTTTCGTGATTCAATCGCGTGGAAAGGCAATCCCGTTCTTGTAATTTCGTTCTCAAACGATATTTTCAGAATGAGCGCGCGCAACTTAGCACACAATGCTTCTCTAAGCTATTTTCAATTAGTTAACATTAATAATTCATGGATTTATAGTGTCCGTGATGTGTGTGCTGATTTGTTCCTTGTTATTTATGCGTTATGCAGAAAATGATTACATAAATAAACGTTGATTTTATTGATTCGCGTTTCGATTACGTTTTTTTATTTACAAAATATAACACAATTACCTTAAGTGGGTGTAGTTTTCATTTTAATAAAGTTAAAGAGTTTTGATAAAAGAAACCTTTATTTAAAAAAGTAGGTGAAATGTCAATCTCGAAAACGAGGTCTCGCCTGATTGCCGGGAGAGATCTCGACACCACACTTTGTACGCGAACCCTCGAGTTTCCAATCTCGATAGAGATTGAATTCCCTAGTCCGAACCGCAGTGGTGATGCTACTCCCCAACCCTAGCTATTATTTTCTTCCGTCACTTTCTTATACTTATACCTGAGTATCGCAAACGTTTGAAGATATTATTTGACCTATTATATAATGTCACCCTTTTTTTAAATGCTTGAGTTGCTTCAATTATCTTATCTTCTAATATAATTTCAGGTGGAAGTGGCTGGCGACTGGGGCAATGCGAAGCCAATGTTGGGGCTAGTTGCCCAACAGTCATACAACAAGCTGACGCCAGGGAAAGTTATTGAATTGAATCTCAGCAAAGGACTGTTTGTGGTTTGTACCTCCTCGCATTATATACAGTGGCTTCCAAAAGTTAGTTGACATTTTCCACTTCAGCTGTAACAGACCACATAATGATTTAAAATTCTAGTGATCCTTGTGTTTGAACTGCTATAATGTTATTATTGACCTTAGACTTATCATAAAAAATAATCAAGTCCCCCTTCGGAGTATCTGATTATTTTTAATTCATAATGTGGCATCATAGATGAACTGGAAAACTGTCCATTAACTTTTGGAGGCCACTGTATTTTTTAATTATTTGAAACATCGGTCAAATTATGATTCATTATTGTCGTATTTGGGTCGTCATCGCTGCTGACTTTCAGGAAGTGAGGGTCTTCAATATTTCGTATCCATTCTGTATGATTTTATATTTATCTCATTACATGTACTCGACTCATTGACTCATCAGGAAACTATATGACCTCGGATTACTGTAGATCCGAGTTTGTACAGTAAACACATCCGTTGGTGCAATTAATTTTGTATGTACTGTAAAACACAGGAAATCTTAGTGACAATACATTTCCAAAGGATGAATTTTAGCTATGAATGTAGAGCACAATAATGATTGTCAATAAATTATTACATAATACGCTTTTATTTTATTTTCCATTTTTCTACCAAGCAAAATGGAAAATAAAATAAAAGTAATAAAATGGAAAATGGCTGTACATTAACCATTATCACGTTAAAATATATTAAATAAAAATGTTGTCTGCGACCAAAAAATTTCGCTGCAAATAATCCGCTATTTACATCCGTCATCTTCAAATTCTGCGTGTAAAAATACGCATCACGAAGCCGTCATCTACGTATTCAGTATATCAAACTAAGTAACAATTGAGTCTCGCCTTCGTTAAAGGTATTTTTACACCCGTAATTTATCTTCAAATATGCGTGTCGTATCCTAGAATCTCCCGGAGCAGACTCAGTGTTACTTCCTGTGTGAGACGCGTGGGTTGGACGGCTGCATGGTGACGAGTGTGCCGTTCACGCACCCGTCGCACGTGCCGCCGCTGCTGGCGTGTCTGCGGCAGCAGGCGCTCTTCAACGCGCTCATCACCAGCTGCGTGCGCACGCAATGTAAACAATGTAAGTGTGCTATTGTTGTCTATGATTTCTGAGCATCCCATTCCCTGGTTTAGTTTTTTATTTCTTCTTTCCACTAAATTTTTATTCGTTTGTTCCACAGTCATTGAGTTGGAGAGCGTGTTGATGTTCGAGGTGAGCGCTCTGTCGTGGCAGCACATCTCGATCTCGCTGGAGCACCCGGTCGACGAGAGCATGGCCACCGTGGAGCTCGAGCTCAGCGACCCGGCCGCGCCGCGCGCCACGCTGTACACGCTGCACAGCGCGCCCGCCGAGCACATCGACGAGTACATCACCAGGGTGCTGCAGAAAACGCACTCTATACCTATAACACTCAGGTGAGATACATCTCACGAGAGCATGGCACCGTGGAGCTCGAGCTCAGCGACCCGGCCGCGGCATTAAGGCCGCCTTATGTGTGGCACATTCGGCATTCAAGCAAAATATTCAATTCTGTTCGATAAACTAGATAGGTTACTTAACAGTGCAACAAACCAATAATCGTTTAGTTTAGTAAACAATTTGTTTTTCCCTTTTCCGCAAGAACCTTATCACCAAAAATGCTTAAACCGAGAAACACTAGGATATAGCAAATCATGTTCATTAAACAGTTCATTAAAACTTCTGCTCGCACGAATCAATGAGCAACAAATTCTGCCTGTACGGGGACTTGGAATGAGGGTAACAAGCCAGGTTTGCGAAACATTTTCCAGGTTGTAACTAATCCATAATGCCTAGTACGTACGCTATAGTCGATAGTATAATTTTAAATTTTAAATAAGTACATCATATTTGCTATATCTGTTCTCCTATAGGTCCCTCATAAAGATCTGGGAGCGGGAGGCAGCCAGTAAGCAGTTAAACGGCGGGTACTCGGCTCTCGAGCCAAATTTTAGCTGCGGACTGGGAGGCCTCGACCCCGGCGGCGAGCACGTCAAGCACGAGCCGGGGTCGATGACCTCGCGCGCCATGTACCCGTCCAGCGTCAACCATCCGCACCAGGGCGGTAAGTACTGCGGCAGTTAGGATTGCAACCGTTCTGTTCAAAACAGTTTTATACTTTGTTACGTTGGTCTAGTGGCCGCAAGCGCTAATGTTGAGCATGAGGTCCTGGGTTCGATTCCCAGGTCGGGCAGTGTCACTGGGTTTTTCCGTTAATTTCTCAGTAGCAACCCGAGCCTGGATTTAAGCCCGGCTATTACATGGGAGTTAAACAAAACTGTCTAAATGTGGGTGTACTTAGGATCACCCACATATTGCTTAACTTGTCGGGGATTACAGGCGTGACGTTATATTTACCCCTTTTCTTTTTTAACTCTGTAATGTTAGAAGGATAAATAAATAATACATTTTCCTCCTTCATGCGGTTTAATGAAAAAAATCAGGCCTTCCGTAAAGGTCGTCAAAAATAGTAAATGTTAATTGTTTGTTAAATAAACAAGTAACATATACAGTTTTTGCTTTTAAAAAATTGCATAACTTTTATTATAATTTATTTTTTGGATAAAAGTTGAACAATTGTAAATTACGAGTGCATGAATCGCTATGAGACTTTTAAGTCATTGACATAAGGTTTAAATTGATCTGCCAAGCATTTAATAGTTACTCATGTTGTCTACAGGAGCCTACCTCTCAGAGCAGCAACAACACCTGTCTGCAATGTGCCAGGAGCCGAGTGCCGGCGACACTAAACTACAAACAGACGAACGGAAATCCAAAAAAAGAAAATCCGACGATGTCTGGGCCACTCAAAAAAAAGGCAAACCATCAGGCATCGCCGAAATGATGGACTCTGATAGTGACAGTGACAATTCAGATGAATATGTTAACGAAGATGAGAATACTATCAACAGTAACTCGACGAATGATGACATTGAGGGCCGAGAGTCTTCAGTGTCGCAGAATGAGTTCACGTCGGACCTGGAGCTGTCAGCGATGGACGCGACCGATGCGCTCGGAGTGCCAGACAACAGAACCTCCTCCGACATGGACAACTCAAACGATGGAGACGTTGACGACATAATCCGGTTCGTACCCACTACTCTTTCATCTTACAACAGATCTCTCAACAGATTAATGTTACAGAGTAATTTATTCTTTACAGGAATTCTTTTCACAAGTCTGATCACAAAAGGCAAAAACTTAAAAGCAAAGATTCCGAATTACGCACCAATAGGAGCGCGTCTTCCCTACTCTTGGACTTAACCGAAGGGAAGTCTTATATGGCGTCTTCGGTAAGCATAACTCCTATAGGTAGCACACCGAACACACCTAACGCTGGCTCCGGCTCCAGCATAACCTCCATGTTATGCCTGGACAGGCGGCCGGGCATTGAGATAATCCCCATCACTGCGGCCGCACCAGCCGCTCTGCCCAGCTCCATAACAATAACGCCGATCACATCATCACAAATGAAAACGCTTGACGATCGTATCAGATCCGAGAAGAAGTCGAGCAGGTCGGGGGAGGAGCGCAGCAAGGAAAAGAAGAAGAAGCGCAGGAGAGACGACTCCATGGGCCCGCCCGAGAAAGTGCCGCCCAAACAGGACCCGCTCACTAAGCCCGTGTCGGTTAGCATCAAGCCCACTGACGGCTCCCCTTTACGTACGACTTCCCCAAACTCTCTTATTCGAAAATTTAGTCCAAGCCCAACGCATGGCAGATCCGTTTCGATAACTAAGTCGCCGAGCCCTAGCACTGTGAAGGGTTTGGGAAAGCCGTCGGGGACATCTAGTCACCACAGCAGCCCGAGACATTCTCCAGTTCAAAATAGCCCTAAACATTTACCTGGTTACTCGAGTCCAAAAAACCACAGCGTCTCGTCCCCTAAGCACAGTTCTTCGGGGTCGGGAAAGCCAAGCATGTCAGCACTAAAATCTGCGACCAGCGGGTCGCCTTCGGGGAAATCTGGTACAACTGGGTATGACCTCACTAAAAAGATATCCAAAGACAGTTACGGCTCTAGCTCGGTGACATCGAGGGATAAAGAAAAGAAACATTCCGGTTTATCTTTTTCCAGTTCCGACAGGAGTAGCCCTAAATTAAAAAACCCAATCAAATTGAAACAGTTAGAAATTACCCCCGTGTCCTGTGATAGTCCCGTAACGGAGCCTTTAATCTCCCCACCTAATATTGAAGTAAATAAATCAAATGCTCCGAGCCAAGCTCGCAACAGGAAAGGTTCCCTCAGTGCTGTGATAGATAAGCTCAAGTCTGCCCAGCACTGTGGCACAGATTCTGAAATAAGTGCAAAATCTAGTAGCCCTTCCAGTAGTGCCAAGTTTTCAGATCCCAAAACAAGTATGCCAGGCAGTAGTGGAAAACTTAACGATAGCAAAAATCAAGAGTATATGGTGAAGCCGAGCTCCGACGGTATGAAGATAACAATCAATAAAACTAGAACGAAAGACTCTTCGAGCAGTAGCTCCAAATTAAACTACAGCAGTTCTAGTTCGAAACAATCATCACCCCAACTCACTCCCCCGAGTCAGGGCTCTCCCAAAACGCACACAGGTTTAAAGCCAGGGGTCATAAGTGGACCCGCTTCTAAAAAGACTCAAGCAATGCAATCTTCTAAATCCGGTAGCGTCACTACGGGAGCAACACCTCCGAAAGCTAACATGAGCCCTTCGGATTCCTCCGGGTCTGGCAACCCCAACATGCCCAAAGTGCCTTATTCAAAATCGTCGAGCACAAGTAGTGCAGGTATCAACTTATCAAAGTCTGGTTCTAAATCCAGTTCTGGTTCCCCTAAAAGCAGCAGCACGGACCTCGCTAAAATAATCAGAGACAGGGAACGAGAGAAAGCCAGAACTAAACTTATGACTAATTCAGAGAAATCTATTTTTTCTTCTAAATCTGAACGCCATTCTAGCCCTAGCGGCTCGAGAGACGAAATAGATGGAGAAAGGTTTAAAACTTCCAAGGAATCGAATTTTCTCGTAGAAGGCTTGATCAAGCCCCTCGATACTAGCAAGTTTCAAATACCAAAATTGAAAAATCAAAACACTCCAGATAAGAACAGTCCTGCGGCGCAGTACGATCAACGATCTTTAGTTAACGATTTTGCTCGCTCGCTAGAACAAAGCAAATATCAGTTTCCGCACTTCGATAATCCAGGTGCCAGAACGGCCGATTCCCTTCAAAAGTCAGCGTATCCTTTGAACGTGCCGAAACCCCTACTCAATATGGGCAGCATGAGCCCTAAGACAATACCTCCCGGCAAGAATGATCAGTCTGACCGGCCTCTAGAATTTTCTAAAGCTATGGCTGACAGTATATCAAAGGGGGGTAGCCCAGTGAGAAATAAGGACGACTCAAAAGACGGCTATCCGCCGTCATTTCCTATCCTCCCCTTGGATTTCAAAACGGAAATGGCGAAGGGGTTTGCCGCTCCTAAGGGCAGTTCAGAGGACAGGAAAGGCGCCGACTCGTGCATGAAGCCCCCGGCGAGCGGCGCGGTGGCGCGCAGCGGGGCCACGACGCCGCAGGAGGCCGCGGAGATGTTGCTGGACTTCTCGTCGTCGTCCGGCAGCAAGGTGTCGGGCATGGTGGCCGTGCGCCCGGTGTACCCGTCGTCGCCGGCGCTGGCGCTGCAGCTGGCCAAGAGCCCGGCGCCCTCGCCGCTGGTGGCGCCGTCGCCGCACTCCAACTCGCCCTGCATCACCGACGACGAGCTCATGGACGAGGCGCTCGTGGGCCCCGGCAAATGAGTGCCAGCGCCAACCCAGTGCGAGATCGCGAGTTATTGCGCCGCATACGAAGAAAAACTGAACATTTCTCAAATTATATTGTTTGAATTATAACTCATTTATGATTCCTTGTGTAATTTTATTAATGGGATATTTATTTATAAAGTAATTTATTCGTAATTTTCTCTCTATGTAAACTACTTACTGATTCTTACTTTATACTCGTCGTATATTGTTTAATGTGTAAGGAAATATTATGTGATTCAAATATATTTTAGTAATCGAATATCATTATTTGTGTCATACTTTACATGTATAATGTAAAAAGACGATTCATAAGTCCATGTATTGTTGTTAACGGAGGAACCACTTAACGCAACTGCCATGAGTAAAATACAATTTAGTGTACAATGTTTTTCCTAATTTAAGTGATGCAGTATAGAATGCGACAATTAACAATCAATGTAAATAGATAAATTAATATAATGATATTGAAATGAATTTGTTGGTAAGGCCAATGTGCTTATAGATTTTTAGAAATAAATGAAAATCAATTATTATTTACGTGAATTTCGTTTTATTTTGAACAAATCATAATCATCATAAAACAAAACATTTCGTTTAAATTAGAATAAGTTAAATAAATTAAATATTATTATGACATAGGTAGGTACATTAATAAAATCTTAGAGAGCTAGGACGATAAAATCTGTAGTAGGGATTATAGAAGGGAAGTCTCCTGTACGGTGCATATGGATAACTCTGAAATTTTCTGCGGATTGCAAAGCGACGTCGTGGCGGTTGTCGGTGCCGCTTTCTTAAAAACGGAGGTGGTGCAAATCCAGCGGCAGTTTCCATTATTTCATCTTTAATCCTATCCGCTAGAATATTATCAATTAGTTGGTCACGCGGATAAAGATAATCGTCATCGTCGATGTTGATTTCATTCTGTGCATCGGGGATTACCTCTTCTAAAGGAGTAACACTTTCTTCAATTACTATATCAATTTCTCCGTCGCCATATTTAAGGGTGTCTCCGCCAGTGTCAGGTTCGTGCAAGAACTCTTCACTTATTACTTCCACTTTGATTGGTTCTGGATCATTTTTGTTTAATGTTGGATCTTCGACTTGCTTCACTTCTAACTCACTTATTTCTGACAACGGTTGTTCCTTATCATTATTTAAGTTGTCTGGTTTTGAAACAGGATTTGCAATCACACTGACAATCCCCACTATTAATAATAATATTATATTCGGCTTCATTTTTTCTGAAAAAGTAAGTCAAAAAGTTAACTTGTTAACGCGGCGAACACAAGGTTCAATGTGAAATTTTTCTAGTAAGCTAGTCTTATATTATAGAAGATCGAGGTCAAAGAAAGGTGTGTGGCAACACAAATTTCATTTGTAAATAAATTTCTCAAATACCGGAAATCCTAGAAAAATATCTAAACAAGTGAAAATAACAGCTTAAGGTGGATGCTCCAAGGTAGCCCGCGAAATTCAAATTTTCTTACGTTTTTTGCAATTTGCTGGTCAGTACTAAATTTTACGTTGATTAAAATATGATTCGCGGCCCTAACAAATATGTATTTACAGAATTATAACCATTAGAATCAGTAATACAACTTGTTAAGTTAGCATAATCCTAAAATGTCAAGATTTCATGAAATATGTAGTCATTCAGTTGGATTCCTACTTGATCTTAGAGATTTTCAGTAGGATTACTTGATCTTAGAGATTGTGTTGATGACTGTAATGATTATAATTCTGTAAATACATATTTGTTACGACCGCGAATCATATTTTAATCAACGTACAACTTAGTACCTACTGACCAGCAAATTGCAAAAAACGTAAGAAAATTTGAATTTCGCGGGCTACCTTGGAGCATCCACCTTAGGCCGATTTTTATAGTAGTAGTAGGTAACTTTACATACATTCATAAACTCAGCCCGTCTTCCCATGGGGAAAGGCAGAAACTACAGAACGCAACCTTCTACGATCCTTACATACTCCTTGTAGGTACCTACATAGGTAACTTAAATCTGAGAAATAATAATTGCGGTTTCAAAACTTTTGTATAGAAAATATGTCAAACCACCTTATTTATTTAGATAAAAGATAAATGACTATTGAAAAATCGGACCTTAATTAAAGTCTTCAAATAAATTTTCGTCCATTCTTGCTAAATCATTCTTTCTATACAACCCAAAAACTTGTGGTCAACTGCAGCGCTAAGCACCCCCACCAATGAGCAAAATATATTCCATTATAAAATTTATATTAGAAATCTACTCACTTAATAATATTTATGATGGCATGGAGGTCGTTGTGGTGGATTCATTCTTCGACTCTGATAATTCCTCCTCTGAGCATTTGCTTTCTCACTGCGCTCTCTAAGCTTTCTCATTGCAAATCGTGGTAGGAATGGATTCTGGGACTCTGCCCCTTCCATCATCTCGCCGTCATCTACTTTAGATGTTACACTCTTCGATTCCTCAAGAGGCTTCGAGTCGACAAGCATGAAGAAAACGAATACTGTTAAACACAATAACTTGAAGCTGAACATGATGACGTTTATAAATGGTAGTACCTAACTTTAAGAGAAGAACAACGGTGTGCTTGGAGCTGAAGCTACGGTGGCTAATCCCTTTGTATCTGTCTTCGAGAGCATGCTCATGTTTTATAGGGACGGTAATTACCGACAGATGACACACATCTGGTGCATCTGTTTACCCTATCGAATTTGAGGAAATGTAACGGGTCATACGGTCGCTTCCAATTAACACGTCCTCGAGTCACATTCATAGGCCGGTGGTGCACAACCGTAAGACCTACATTGTTGTAACGGATACTCAAGACTACCTATTTAATCAGTGATTCAACTAGTTTTCCCTGTATTGACGTAATTGTTTATTTATTTTTACATACCACCTCTAGATATTGAGTCCAAACAAATTTAAAATACTGTGTCTTGTTTCCAAAATATCCGTAACAATCGTCTGACACAGTTTTGAGTCACAATATCGATTACCTACAGTTGTTGTATTAATATTGCATTATTAATCGAAGACCAGTCAGCGCCTTAAACAATAATAAAAAGTTAATATACTACCTACATCAGTATTACGAATATTAATGCAATGTAAGTAGTAACAATAATTATAGCGGTAGCGGTAGGTACACAAGTCAATAAAATTCGTAACGTCACACAGGACAGGCTACCTCCTACTGAACTTATAAACAAACAAATAAATAAATTGAATATACGAGTACTTAAACATGTTTACATCAGTATACCTATACCTACTTACATAGGCCTGCGTAAACAGTACCATTACACCTAGGCAAATAGTCTCTAAAGTGTCAATAAGATTACCTAGCTCGCAATGCTACACATTTCTGGGATTTACCTACAAGAGAGCAGTGGTGACCCAATGGTAACGACCGCTACTTACGAGTTGTTGGTCGTAGGTTCCAACACTGACAGAAGCTTTACGTGTAAATTATTTCATCTCCTCTGCTCTCAAAACGGTGAAGGAAAATATTGTGAGAAAACCTACATGTCCTAGAACCAAAAATTCGAAGACATGGGTGTGGTGGATTATGGCCCACTCCCTTTCACAGAGCACGCATGTGTACCAATAGTGGGAACATTATAGGCTGATTATGCTACCTACAAGAAAGAAAGACAGAAACTTTGTTCTGCACAAGCACGCTGTATTGTTAGTAATGCAACTGTTGTAACAGATAGGTACGGCCTATGTTCAGCTGCAGACAGCGAAAGGCTGAGCTGATTGATAAATGAAGCTGATGACACACAACGACGCGGCTTGGCTGCTAAAACAGACTTAGGTGAAGTTTTTACTACCGACGACGATGGAAAAAGAAAATGCAATAATTATGGAGTAGCTATCTCTCTTAATTAATAAGTAGTCAGTCACTGATTAGCGACATATCTATCGGCAGAGCCTAGCTTTTCATAGATTCGTAGTAGGTAAGTACGCGACTACGTGTTTAAGGTAGGTACCTAGATACAACAAAATAAATATGACTACGTGGCACGATAATATTAGCCCTATAGCACAGATTACTAAAAGTTACTCCTTTAGTAGCCATAATGAGAAGAACGTGCGTAAATCGAGTAGGTATGATCAAGTTGATCACTATAATTAAATCGAACGCACTATGAATTTGAACACACATTGGTTTACATATCAGTCATTGTCAAGGTGGCTATGAGTCACGAGGTCATCATGGACATGATGCTGCTGTATAAATAACTATAAACACCCATCAAGTACCTACTGAACCTAAACAAACATGGGTTCTTGAAAATGTAACATAATAAAAGGTTTACTCAACACTTCGCAATAAACATAATTTTAATTGAACGCGATTTAAATAGGTATATTTTGCGTAAATGTTTAATTATAGTAGCATGACCATTCATAAAGTAGCTATATTCAGGAAAAACAACAGCAGAAAAATATAAATTAAGCCCTAATACCTACTCTAGTAATTTCAAACAATCTGTTGTTGGTACAGTCAACATCAAAAGTAGATGAACAAATTCAGAAATTCAATACTAATGAACGGAGTTCGCATCAGAACTGTGTGGCGTCGATGTGATTCAAAAGTATGTGATTGTAAATTATACCAAACATTTACTACTAGTACAGCTGCCATATAGCTGCGAACTCCGTTTATTAGTATTGAATTTCTGATTTTGATCATCTACTTTTGCTGTTGACTGTACCTATTGTAGAATGGGAAGTTATTTTTTCTACTCTAATGAAATTAATTTGTTTTTTTTGCGTAATATTTATGTCCATCTTCGAAATAAACACGAGAGAAGTTTATCTTATCTGAAACCTGCAGTTCATTGACGACATCGACACTGGTCTTTTTGCAGTTTCGCTGATGATTCATCACTGATGGCTAAAATCTCAGCCAAATCAATAACTTAATCTTATAAAACAAGTTAAGTAAAAGCTTGTAAATACTAGGCAATCTGATTCTAATATGATGTACCTAATCTTCAATGTCGGTAATATTGATTACTTATCTTTGATGCTGAATATAATTTTAGTAGTCACACCTTCGATCAATAATAGTAGGTACTATTGATCGAAGAGTTACCTACACACAGTAAAATGAATACAGAACGACATATTAAGTAGGTATTGAGTAAGTACAAAGGTATTGCTTATTTCTTCCAGCAGACCTGCGAATGGAGAAATGTAGACAATCTATGAATGTAAACTATTTTCATCTATAAGGTCAGGTGGGGTAAGTGAAACATACTTTACTTTTAATTTTACATAAACAGCTCTAGCACAGTAATATGAGTCGCATTTATAATAACGATTGATGCGAACTACTCTTCCTTTAATCGGTCATCTATGATACGAGTTCCAAGCTCTATAGTCGTTCTTAAATCGATAAAATCATCGAATTTAAGCAGACTGTGGTTTTGTTTCACTTCCCCCGTGTATGGGGTAAGTGAAACTGTCGCCATAATATGTATAATATTGAGCCTGCGAAACTAATAAAAGGGCTAAAATGACGTTTCAAAATGCTTTTATCTAATATGAGTTGTATTTCGTCGGAAAAAGTTTTAATTTAGGATATACACTTAAAAAATGTAATTTGGGGTAAGTGAAACGTAGTCGCGGTGGTCAGGGGTACTAAACCAGTGCAAAAATCGAACAAAAATTTACAACTAAAATAAAATTGCGAAAAGATTATAAAACATATCATTGTGTTTATTTAGGTGCTCATTGAACAAATTCAAGTTTTCTTACTTAATTCACTTATAATTATGTAAGTAGTATGTAGTAGATTAATTTTAGATTTGTCATCTAAAATAAATCAAAAATTAAACTCAAATAACAATAAAAATATTGCATTTTGCAGTTTTTCATCAGAGTAAGCAGCTTTATTAGTTTTCCGAATGTAATTTCGAGGCATGTTTTACAAGACCTGGAAAAAAATCCGATTATAACATAAATGAATTAAATTAACTTCTCCGTTAAGCTAACAACTCTAAAAATAGTTTATCAAAAAACTCTCATAAAAAGTTTATAAGTTTTGTTTGTACAATGATTGATTGCTGTCTGTTAATAATTAATATTTTGTTAATTGATGGCTCTACCGAATAATATTGGAGGTCCTCGAACGGTTTTTTGATTTTTGTCGGTTTGTTCGGGATTCTTGCAAAAACTACCTGCAATTTTAATAAAAGTAAACAAGTACCTCTTAGTTCGACTAAAAACTGGTAAATGTTTGGTCAAAATCTATTGGTTAGGTTACCTTCTGAACGAAATGCAAAGATGATAAACAATAAATTAAGTACCTAGTAAAACTAAACATTTTACGCGAGATTACCAAAAAAAATGTTTGTAAACTCTGCCACGGGGGAAGTGGGCCATATGTTTCACTTACCCCGGCCATCACTGTTTCACTTTCCCCAATCAGTACTTTTCGAGGTTAGAATTTCTACAACTTATAATTCAATTGCCTGCACGTTTAAGCTAGAAAAATCTATTAGAACATGAAATCTACAGTTTGAATACGTTCCTTACCTATAAAAATCTTCAAAAACACTATTAAATTGCTTGACACCAACGAAAAGATTAGGCGCGTCCAACTCGTGTTTTGAAGTTCCAAAGATGTCAGATTTCTTTTTTCTATATAACCATATAGAACTATCATAGCGACATCTGTGCTAGAGCATTGAAACCTCTTCGTCGATCCTGTTTTATCGACCGATCACTATTAGAGCCGAACTCTATAGCTAAATAGATAGGGTTGGGTGTTTCACTTGCCCCTTCGTTTCACTTACCCCACCTGACCTTACTTATAATAAATCTGTAGAAGTGAAAATTCTGTACATTGAAGATATCAAAAAAATAAATGGCGGGGGGTGTTACTAGACCGACACCGAACCCAAAAAAGTGATTAAAAAAATTTTTGTTTGTCTGCAGGTCTGTCTGTCTGTCTGTTTGTTCAGGCATCACGCCAAAACTACCGGTTCGATTACGATGAAACTTGGTATAATTATTCATTACTAGCTTCTGCCCGCGGCTTCGCCCGCGTGGATGTCGGAAATTATCCCACGGGAACGTGCTAACAGGATAAAATGTATGTGCTTCCCCAGAATGCCATCTATCTCGCGGGCCCTTTGTGGCTAATTACAGTAGAAAACCAATTGTGTCTCATTAGTGGTGATTAAGAGGGTACCTATATGATATCTTTACCTAAGTACCTACCTAATTTAAAAAAAAAAACTCAATAACAGAAAATTAAATACCTACCTAAATAAACCTATTTCTGATGATAACTAATCTAAACTCAATAAATAAACAAAATCCCTAAAAACTAATATCTATACGAATGACTAATCCTACCTAACAGTATTATAAAATAACCTACGGTCACTACGTACACTATCAAATATACTACCTACACTTTAAAATTAAAATCTATACCTACGACTCATATAAAAATAAACCTAAATAACTCTAAAAACTAAAAGGAATAAAAATGAACTCCACTGCGGGTGACCCAACCTACGACAAACTTAGTATTTGCGGTTGGTACAGTACAGACAGTGGTAATCGGGTATAGGGATCGAACCGCAAAATTAAGTTTGTTTTTTATTGTATATACTTTTCCGGGATAAAAAGTACCCAGTGTGGTGCCCAGGATATTAAAAAATAATTATACCAAGTTTCATCGTAATCGAACCGGTAGTTTTTGCGTGATGCTTGAACAAACAGACAGACAGACAGACAGACAGACAGACAGACAGACCGACAGACAGACAAAAATTTTTTTAATCACATTTTTGGGTTCGGTGTCGGTCTAGTAACACCCCCTGTAAATTATTTTTTTGATATTTTCAATGTACAGAATTTTCACTTCTACAGATTTATTCAAACTCAAACTCAAACTCAAACTCAAAGTATTTATTTCAATTAAACCAATTACAGGCACTTTTGAATTGTCAAGGGGTCGGTCAGTCAGAAAAATGAAGCTAGTTGCCCATTCCAAAGCGTAGGTACCTATGGAGAAGAACGGGCAAGAAACTCCATGGACACTCTTTTATATCAATATATGGTTACAAAGTATTGGTTACATCATTTATGTTATAAATTATGCATGTGAGAACGATGCAGAACGTTAAAAGCGTCCGTAATGAAAAGTTTAAAAAAATAAAAATAAGTTAAATTAAAATAAGCCATGGCAGCAAAGAGATGACCAGTCCCTACTGACGGCGCCCGTTCACGAACATGACGCGTGGATCAGCACCATTCAGCTCAACCATTTTGAAGGGAACCAAATGATCCAACACACGCGCCACCATCAGCGAGACATTTGAGTGAGCATGACATACTCTCTGCTGCCAGGGCAAATTCAAGTCAGTGAAAGACGTACACAGTATATGGTAGCTTTATAGTATGTACATAGTACTCACACATGTGCTATACAATTATACAATACTAGGAGATTGAATTTATATAATGCAAAAAAGTATTTTAAAATCTTCAGCAGCTCCAACAGTATTTTCAAATGCTAATCGATTTATTTATGCGTCCTTATGGAGCAGGACCAGCGTTTAGCCAAGCATTTTTATCAGCGATGTAATCCCCTAATTTATAATATGCCTGGCTGCATAGTGTGCGTTTTATACAAGATTTAAATTTCGTTTCATTCTGTTCTATTATGTGGGGAGGTATTTTATTGTAACATTTTAAACAGTACCCCATGAAAGATGAGTCTACTTTAGCCAGCCTGAAACCTGGTTGAACTAATTGCTCCCTATTTCTAGTGATATAATTATGTCTTTCACCTCTTTTACTAAAAAGATGTAGATTTTTCCTTACGTACATAATGTTTTCATAGATATATTGACAAGGTACCGTCATGATGTTAATATCTTTAAACAATTCTCTTAGAGAGTCACGCCTGCGGAGGCTATATATGGCTCTGATGGCTCTTTTCTGCAGAATAAAAATAGACTCGATGTCTGCAGCTCGTCCCCATAGTAAAATACCGTACGACATAATACTATGAAAGTAACTAAAATAGACTAGTCTCGCGGTATCAACATCAGTAAATTGGCGGATTTTTCTCACAGCATACGCTGCTGAACTTAGTCGTCCTGCAAGGGATGTTAAATGAGGACCCCATTGAAGCCTTGAGTCGAGCGTGATCCCCAGGAAAACCGTTTCATCGACGAATTCTAGTTTCTCTTGATTCAATTCTATCTCACAGTGACTACTTTTGACATTTGGTAAAGAAAATCTTATGCACTTCGTTTTTTTCCCATTTAATACTAAATTATTAGCAGTGAACCAATTTTGGATCTGCAGTAGGGCGTTATTTACGTCGTCAAAATTTGATGCACGTCTATTAATTTTAAAAATCAAGGAAGTATCATCAGCAAATAACACCATCTGTGGTTTAGTTTTTAACAAATGGGGTAGATCATTAATATATACTAAAAAGAGGAAAGGACCTAATATCGAGCCTTGTGGTACACCCATTTTTACTTTTAAACCGAGTGAATTGACACCATTTATTTGAACTTGCTGTTGTCTATCATTTAAATAAGATTTTACTAAACTGAGCGCAAGTTTTCCAAGTCCGTAATGCTCAAGTTTTAAAAGTAAGGTTTCATGGTCGACGCAATCAAAAGCCTTAGAGAGGTCACAAAAAATTCCTATGGCGTCTTGGGACTCTTCCCACGCCGTAAAAATGTGTTTTAATAAAGTTACACCGGCATCAGTAGTACAACGTCCCTTGGTGAAACCATACTGTTGGTCGTGCAATATTTTATTGGTGTTGAAATGATTGAGCATTTGGTTCAGCATCACCTTTTCAAACACCTTGCTGAAAACCGGTAACACGGATACCGGTCTATAATTATTAGTAACTTTACTGTCCCCCGATTTGAAAAGTGGTATCACCTTGCTGTATTTCATAAGATCCGGGAAGACTCCTTGATCCACACACAAGTTAAATATTAAAGCTAAGTACGGCGCTATAGTCTCAATAATGGAGGTACAAACTTTGATAGACATTCCCCATAGATCTTCGGTTAGTTTGATCTTGATTTGCTTGAAAGCTTTTATTACTATTGTGGGGTTTATATGCATGAATTTAAATTCAATCTGGCAGGATGAGACGTTTGCTCTTAATAAATAAATAGAACGTAAGGGCGAGGAATTTAAGATTTCAGTGGTTTTATGTGGGATACTGGTAAAGAAATTTACAAATTCATGAGCAACTTCTTTGTTAGTGCTTATGAGACCACGCGAAGTCTCTATTGTGAAATCATTATTATGTCTTTTATTCCGGTTAGTTTCGTCATTGATAATTTTCCAAACCGTCTTTATTTTATTATCGGCTGATTTGATCTTGTTGCTAATATAGAGGGCTTTAGCTACCTTGCAGGTATTTTTAAAAGTTTTAGAGTAGGTAGCAACATATTTACTAAAAGTTTCAGAGTTAATATAAGGCTTAAGGCCATACAGCTCAAACAATTTTTCCCTACTTTTCCTAATACCCTTAGTTGCCCAGTCACTGAACAAAAATCTTGGGCAAATAGTTTTGGTTTTCTTTTTTAAAGTATTATTGAACTCGGTGCGTACTACCGAAAAGAACCACTCATATAATTCATTTACATTGTTTTTAATATGGCCTGGTACATTTAACTTACTAATTAAGTTATTATTAAATCTATTTAGATTACTTGGTGTTATTTGTCTAGTTTGTATCAGAATTTTTTGTACTGGTGTATTGGATTTGAACACAACAGTTTGACCGCTGTGATCAGAAGGGAGATAATTTACTATGGCTTTATCTAAGTATTCGCAGCAACAAAAAACATTATCAATACATGTAGCAGAATTTTTAGTTATGCGGGTTGGTTCTGAAAACACATTTGACAAATTGAATGATTTAAAGAGACTTAATAATCGACTGCTATTTGAACTATTTTCTAAGATATTAATATTGAAGTCACCACAGATAATTAGCGATTTTTTACCAGTTCCAAGTTTTGCTAGAACATCTTCCATTACTGACTCAAATATGGAGTAGTTTTGATAATTAGGGGGTCTGTAAACGCACACTATAACATGCTTATCTAGCTCAACACAGGACAGTTCAATGTTATGTTCAACTGAAAGATCAACTATATCTGTACGAGTCTTAGTTTTAATAGAATTTTTAACTAAGATTAGTGAACCCCCACGCAGCATAGATTTCCGGTTAAAACAACTGCCCACACTATAATTTTCATAATTAATTAGCATTTCATAATCTTTCAACCAATGTTCAGTTAAACAAATAATTTCAAACATAGTTTTTTCTAAAAATAGCTCAATTTCTAATTGTTTGGTAGAAAAACCTTGAATATTTTGATGAAATAATTTCAAGGAATTCTGCTCAGACCCTTTTTTACACTTTACTATTTGAGAGCAAGAAGACACCTTGTTGTTGGTAGGTATAATAATATTGTTACTAGTGTCTTCTGTTGTCTTACTAACTAGTTTAAATTAACATCCAGAGTGAGCCCCAAGACTCCCAAGCCATCACCAGGCAATGATATCCCCCTACTCGTGGACCCCACATTAGGACAAGAACTTGCCATAGTGACACATGGATCCTCCTTCGTACAATCATTGTAAATAGTTATAGCATTAGTGCTACAGTTATTTTGAGTGACCACCTGTACATTAGAATTATTACTAATAATTGCAGTGTTAATTATAGTACAAGACTTCGACATACTACTTATGTCTGAGTTTATATAAGCTAATAGCCTCGCTATTTTATGTCTAAACCTAATGGGCAGATACACTGTATTCCTTGTCGATTTCAACTTAACAACAAAACTGTTGGTGTCAAAAAATATAAGTTTGTCACTGTAGTGACTTGCTAAGAAATGCATATGCTTATTAAGCATATGTATATAATTGTTTTGTCTATTTGATAGTGTCTCAAAATATGGAAAAGCACACAAAATAATTTTATTACACTTTATCTTTAAAAGTTTAGAAACACTGTCAGTGACAACTTCTTTTCTGACTTGTGAACTATCACCTACAAATACAGTAATGTTGGTATTTGAATCATATTGTTTTCCTGTAATTGATGTAATTATTTGTTTGAAGGATGTCCCAGGTAAACAATAGTTTTGAGTATTAAAACTAAAGTTGTCACTAACTAATTTCCCCAAACCTCTTCCTATACTATCTGAAAACATAACTGACTGATAACATACTTGACTACTACAAGAGGAAACATTACTAGCTGCTGACTGTCTTGCTTGAGATAATTCTTGCACAGTATCAGGTATATCTTGGTTGGGAATACAGTCCAGAGCACTCACAACTTGGGACGGGTCCTCCGTTGCCTCAGGCTGGAGAGCATCAAGGTTGGATCCCCTCTGACAAGTACACTGAGTGTTACTGAGAGTCAGTGAGTCCACTCTGTCTACCAACTCGTTTGTAGCAAGGATGTGTTCCTTGATTTGGTGTTGTGAGCATAAATATTTATTATAAAGGGACTTTAGTGAGTCATCAAGAGCTTGAATTTCAGTTTGTAAGCGTTGAGTGTCTATTTCATATATGTTTATACTATCTTCTAATTTAATTTGATAGTTCTTCAATTTATTCATAAGAGTAACACGTTCTTTCCTTAATTGAATATTTTTGGAAAAATGGTTTTGCTGTTTCTTAAATTTATTACATTTTTTAATGATTTTATTCAGTCTTGCATATTTTTTTATTTTATTTTGACTCATTTTATGACTATAGTTATGTTTCAGTAAGGAATTTTCTGTTAGGTCTATTGTTGTTATGGAATGTGGATTACAGCTTTTATTTAATAATTCATTAAATAAATGGTCAGTTTCTTTGATCTGAGAACGTTCCTTATCCTTCTGTAATTTTAGGATTTGAATATTCGCATGGATTAATTCATCCTCTAGGTCCCTAATCTTACACAAAGCCTCCTCGTATAGATTACTGCAGTTTTTGAAGCCATCTGTGACAACCCTCAGCTGATCCCGTTCATCGACAACATTGAGGTGCAGACGATGTAAGTCTACGAGCTCCTGTTTTAAGCTTGTGTTTTTGTATATTACTTTCTCTACTTCCCTCTCACTTTCCTCTCTCTCCTCTAACAGTGCTTGACATTTTCTCTCTGAAGCCTCAAGTTCATGAATGGTTGTTCTCAATCTAAGCTCCACATCCTGAGCAGCAGCCTTACGGGTCATCACAGGCATGGTTTCAGGAATTAGTACTGAAAGGAAAATTAAAAGAACGGTGAGAACTACTTAGACAGATAGAGAAAAGGAGGGAAAGCTAGAAATGAAAGAATAAATTGTTAGAAGTTAGTGTAGCTTAGTAGAGTAAGTAATGAGATAGGCTGCTGAATCTAATTGAAATGCAACTAATATGATTAGATTAAGTACAATGTTACATTGATTCTATTGTCATAAGCTTTTATTTTTGCTTATGTGGGTAGGATGATACAATAAAAAAATTAAATAAAAAATCAAGTTTTCAATAAAAGATTACAATTGAAAACAACGACAGTCAATGTTACTGTTGTTACGTATATAAACACAGTGTTATAACACTAATAGGATATCAGTATTTTGATATAATTTCACAACAACAAAGTTTCAATAAGATCTATGTAAACTAAGTGACTAGACCCAGTGCATTGGGCCTCAATGAATCTGTTACAGTCTAAGACAATTGTGTGCTAATTAAATAATAATAAAAGTAAACAATACTCCCCGTTTAAATAAGCAGGTCGACCGTCAGCTGTTCGTGAGAGGTTACCGGTAACGGCGGGCAACCAAACACTGTATTTAACTTTGTAAATTTGCAGGAAAACAATAATCCCGAGTATTTGTGCAGTTGTTTTACATTTGAATATAGTAATACAGTATAATTACACTTAAAAGTTAAATAAAAATAACTTTAAAATACGGAACAGAATTTTGACATGTCACTCGGGCAGTGTTGCCGTCCGTCCGTATTATAAGTATAGATTATCCTGGGCACCACTGGGTACCTACTTTTTATCCCGGAAAAGTATATACAATAAAAAACAAACTTAATTTTGCGGTTCGATCCCTAGACCCGATTACTGCGCCAACCGCAAATAATAAGTTTGTCGTAGGTTACGTCACCCGCAGTGGAGTTCACTAAGGTTATGCTCTAAATGTAGTGCTGAAGGTTGAATTTGGCTTGCACCGTTCGCAGCACACGGATCGCTACCGTATATAAGGACATTTTTTGAACTTTGATTTGAACGGACGTGTCGAGTGGCGAGCGTTCGTTCTTATTTTAACTGCTACTTGCAATTCTAAACCGTGCTTTTCAGTGCGACCTTTTTATTCCTTTTAGTTTTTAGAGTTATTTAGGTTTATTTTTATAAGTCGTAGGTATAGATTTTAATTTTAAAGTATAGGTAGTATATTTGATAATGTACGTAGTGACCGTAGGTTATTTTATAATACTGTTAGGTAGGATTAGTCATTCGTAATTTCGTATAGATATTAGTTATTATGGATTTTGCTTATTTATTGAGTTTAGTTATCATCAGAAATAGGTTTATTTAGGTAGGTAGGTATTTTATTTTCTGTTATTGAGTTTTTTTTTTATTAGGTAGGTACTTAGGTAAGGATATCATCTCTTAATCACCACTAATGAGACACAATTGGTTTTCTATTGTAATTAGCCACAAAGGGCCCGCGAGATAGATGGCATCCTGGGGAAGCACTGCATACATTTTATCCTGTTGGCACGTTCCCGTGGAATAATTTCCGACATCCACGCGGGCGAAGCCGCGGGCAGAAGCTAGTCATCTAATATTTTTTTTCCTACCCAAGATTCTGTCGATATCTGATTTCAGCCGGTAGATACGACTACCTACACTATACACATATAGGTACTTTAGTACTTATGTATGTAAGTTTATATTGTTTTTATTAAGTGTATCCCGTGTACGCACATTTGTGCAATCCGTCCACGTGAGTTTCGCAGTCGCAGCATCTTGTAGCTCGTAGATGTACCTATCTGATTGAATTGATGTCTAAAAACACGTGCTCTCGATTTAGTCACGAGGCGCCGTTTTAACATCAATATAATCTGTTAAATCTTGATGTAAAAACGGCTATGTCTGCAACTTTAGAGTTGCAGACATAGCCGTTTTAGACATAGCCTAGCTAATACTTGAGTTATTAATTAGTTACTCCAACGAAACATGAAGATTGGCGCTTGTTAAACAAATGTTGCGCATTTTTTGAGGGCATTGATTGATTTTGAAATTGTCCTTCCCGCTGTACAAAACAGATGATCGTTGAACTCGATCAGGCAACGCATTTTGATTAAACAAGCCATTTCTTTAGTCGTTCCCGTCAGTCTAAGGGTCGTAAGCACGATTATTAAGCAGGGTTCGACCCAAAGAGGACCGGCAAAGAGATATTGAGATTTTAGTTTCGCAATAGCAGCCCGGACTCTGGATTAGTCCCTGATTTTATGGCAATAGACTCGCCCCCCATTAAATCGTACCTCAACATTACCTACTGGCGAAATGTGGTTATCTATACACTTCTGCGTACGCCTACGGAGAATACGGGCGTGATGTTATGTTTATCATAAATCACATACAAAACAATTCATTTACGATAGTAGTGTGGGTAAATGAATTCCAAAAACCCTAAGTCAAGTTTATAATATAAAGAGCAGGAAAAATGTATTCATAAGTAAACGTGTTTGTTAAGGAAGTAGGTACTTCCTTTTATATTTTCCTACTAAGAGCATCCAGAATTGAACGGTAACTAAAGTTAGAAGAAATTAAAAACGTGACTTCGAGCGCTGAAACAAAATTCATGGCTGCCGTTTTAATATGAAGTGGCTGCATGAATAACAGAAGTCTGATTTATTGTTAAAGTCTACGCTATGGTTAACGGCACCTAATCTCGATCTATATAGGTTATTTTAAGGTTATACGGAAATAAATGTATATAGGTATATATACGTAAGATTACTCGTTTACCTAATGCTAAAACAAACATTACCTTATTATGTCGAGGCTACAAAAATATCATTACTTATTTCCGCAGCCAAAGGATACCTTATCGTAGAGTCTACTTGACATGTAAGACAAAGATTACATTTGGCAAGCAGTCTGTCTGTCTGCCTGGTGACAATTGTGACTAAGGTGCAGTGCCAGTTGGGCACGCCACAATTGCGGCGAAAAGTCCCCTCTTTGAGGAGTGGCTAGAAAGGCGCCACGGCGCCCTCACCTTCCGCCTGACGCATGCCTCACCGGACACGGTTGTTTCGGGAGATTCCTGTTCATGATAAGACGGGAGGAAACGCCAGGGTGTCATCACTCTGTGGATCGCCCGGAGGACACGGTGGAGGTCTGCCCGGCTTGGGCGGAGCACCGCCGTGTCCTCGTAGCGGCGATCGGCGGCAGCGATCTCTCGCGTCCGGCCCTGGTCCATGGTACGGAGCAAGAGTACATGGGAGGCCGTTACTTCCTTCTGCGAAGCAGTAATGCTCGCAAAGGAGGAGGCGGAGCGCGTGAGGGAGAGGCAATCTCTGCGCCTTCACGCCCCTAGTCACCGCAGGAGACGCCCTGGACGGGAGTCAACAGCCGCCTCCCAGCCACTGTAGGTGCGGGCTTGCGGGCGGCGAGCAAAGGGCAGCTCGCCGCCCGGTAAGGACCAGGCTCGGACCGACGCGGACGGCGCGTTGTGTTCCACGCGCGCCTCAAAGAGATGTCAGCACGAACTGACGGCCCGCTAGGGCCGATGCCTGCCAGGGCTGCGGGTTGTTCGAAAGAGATACCGTGGCCCCTGGCACAGGCAACTGAAGGAACACGGGTGGGTTTTAGTCATTAAAAGTCTGACACGCCCTTCCGGTCAGCCCAGAGCGGGAGAGGTCATTTGATGATGTCCCACCCAAAAAAAAAAGGCGCAGTGCCAGTAGGTACCTAAGTAGGTATGGAAAATTGACAAAGATTCTTTCGTTTGAGTAAACAACGTATTCATTCCAAGTTACAAGTGAACGAATCTTTGTCAACAACTCCAATTAAGTTCAATGCAACTTCCTTACAATTTCTTCTTTGACTGGCTGAGACAGACAAACAATTCTTGTGTATTTTTTTTGCTACCTATAAAAAAAATTGCGAAAACAAGACAAATCCTTAGTTTCTGTAAACTTATAGGTAATATTGACATGAATATTATTTTGTTTGCCTTTTGTAAAATAAAGTCAAGTGATTTGATTGGCTTAATTTGTTATTCCAAGGACTGCCACAGGGTTTAATTCTCGATCCCATATAGTCCAAGACTTGTTGATAAATTTGGGGATACCTTACCAACGCATAGGTAATATTTTAGTCGTCAAACATCTCATATACTTCGTCTAGGTTGTAACTGTTGTTACCCAGACGATGTTTCGTCGGTTTATTAATGGCAGTCATGACATCTGCCGGAACGATGAGGAACTGAAAAGAGACTGTCTCGTAGGTACCTACTGAACTTGTTCAGATAGACGCGCATTGAAACTTCCGCTTCAGTCTTTCAAGATGTCGCTAACAACCTCCTGAAAGATAGATACTATAATTTAGTTCAAAGCTTAGATATTATGTAGATCCTTATTTTCACAGCATATTGTCACTGTTTACGCTGCTTGTTTTCGTTACAGATATTCCATAATGACTGCAGTAGACAGCTAAAACACGGAAATCTACAAGTAGACCGGTACAATAAACTATTTGCTAATAATACACAGCATTTTTCAATGCTTAGATTACGCACTACCTAGCATTAGCAATTAAGTACGTAAGTAAGTACCTTTACTTATTTATCTAATAACCGCTAGATAAATATTTGCGATCAAACAGTGGGGGTAATCAAAGCTCTGTGTGCAATACTACTGCTATTGGATAATCTACATAAACAAGCAAATCTCACGTGTCGTACTCGTTATCAGTGTTATCTGCACCGAATGTGTTTACTCCGGATTAGCTGACGTTCGGCGTTCAGTTCCCAACTTCCCACACATGCAACATTTGAGCTTACGTACGGGCACGTTTTCGGTGCGGCATCGGGCGGCATGTGCTCAAGGTTTTCGAAGTTCATTGATTGATGTTGACGTAAGTGGCGGCGCGCTGAGGCGGCCTCGTGGTGCGCTCGGCACTCCGGAGGGCACCACGAGGCACTGTACTGAGCCCGCTCACTTCAGTCGGTCGGCGCTTCGCCCGCTACTAGTCGTCGGTCGTCGCGCCCATACGCCTCCGCTTCTCCACCTACACACGCACTATCGATCGCTTCATTCACAATGTTTTGAAGTATTCTCACGAGACCACAAAACAAACCGGCCTTTTTGGTGCTATACCTACTGTAAACGTAAATCCAACATGTTTTTTACGAGACACTAACTATTTTTACTAGATTTTTTAAATACTAAGTGAACAAATTGTAGAACATTTTTTTAACAGTATTAATTTATAAGAGTTTTTGTTGTAAGTGAATATAATTCCAACATGAAGGATAATAACAAAAAGAGGTAAGTAAACATAATCGACTCATATTATAATAAAATTTCAATTACAAAAGTTTTCATTCACAACACAATAGGTAGGAACATTTCGATCCTAAATACAGCGACCTATTATCATTACTAACAGTGTAGTTAACAACCAAATAGACAGACTTTAATTCATGAATTTGCTATTGGTGCCTATCAAATAACCAAAATAAAGAATTAAACGGTCGTCGTACGAGCTGCGTTTGAAATTGAAACACTTTCATAGCTATCACAACGTCGTTCTTTAGCTCTTTCTTATTTGAAATGCAAATGTAATCAAGGCGTTTGATTTGATTCAATAATTGAATAGGTTTCTACATCCTTACTCGAATGAATAAATAAAATGTTGGTCCTTCTTAGTATTAATTTAAGCAAAAGTTTCATCATTCAAACAAATGTAGAGATTTTAATGTAAACAGATTCATTTAACAAAAACTTTTGTGACCACTTGAGATTCAGGCCTTCAAATTGAGGCAAAAATTAGGTATACTTGAGAGAACTGACGTCTACTGACATTCTCCAACGTGAATCAATAAGAAGGTGAAACAATTTAAATACTTAGGTCGCAATCACAATACCATTGTAGTTGTTTGATGAGGGTGCTTACCTACTGGCCAACAGATTAATAATAATGGCTGCCAGTAATAACATGCACGACCAGCACGACATATTTATCTACAAGGCCTGTTTCTCTGTCATAAAATGCTAGAGCAGCAAAAACGTTAGAAATCGCGAAGATTGCGCAAACTTTAGCCAAGTCATTCTCGGTCGTTGGTACCTAAACATGCAAAAACTTTCTTTTCGTACTAAAATGTATCTTTGTAATTATTTTGTGTCTCCGGTCAGTGTAAACGTAACTATTCAGTATAGCTATTCACAACCATTCGGCAGGCTTCCGAGTCGAAAATGGTACATTTTAGGTTACCTGATTTGCCAAGTCTCCGACAGCAAATTAATAGCCATTGGCAAAGTAGCATTAGTCTATTTGGTTTAAATAAAGTTGGTTTAAACCGAATCGAAATTTTCTGGTTTCGGTTTTTTGACAGTGTTCAGAGGACTCTTTGGAAGCGAATCGAATGGTTGTGAATCAGCTGGTCTTTAATGACAATCGCAAACAATAGCTAGTTGACTCCTCGTTGACTTCATAAACGCATCAGTGATCGAAACTTGGCCTTATTGTTTTGTCCTTATTTTTAAATAATAAATTTCTGTAAATTTTATGTTCGTTATCTGTCTGCAGCAAACAGATAACGAACATAAACTTTACTAGTCTAGAAATTTATTATTAAAAAATAAGGACATGGCTGTCTGTCATTATTATTTCTAATTACCTAGTAACAGAAAGAGCTGTTAGCGGCAAATGCTCCAGATTTCACTCAGAATTCAATAGCAATGTTTTTTTCATCCATACCTAGGTATTAAAATACCTACCCATTAAAATGTTCGTTGTAAAAATATATAAGTATTATTTCCCAGTTAAATTATATACATAGTATAATGAAATTATATTATATAATAAAATCAGTAGAGTTTCAAGTTTCTTCTCTTTAAATCAGACGGTCGAACAGGTAGAGATATCTACTTATTGTTAAACGCTGATCCCAATTTCGCTACCTGTAGTAATTTCTTCTTGCCTTCCTTCGCTTGGTAACTAAACTTGAGTTGACAAAAAAGATGTTGTGTGATGAATTAAACCGGATAACTTTCTGTAGTAAGTACCTGCGTACCTAAGCTTGTGATGTATATTCTTTCAACGAAAAAAAGGAGAAACCAAACTATATTATATCAGAATCACTCGAGGATAAAAAGTAGCGTCGATCTGACCACAATCCTACAGAGGGGGGTTAAATATTCGTAAACCGGTTTATCACGAGTCTTTTTAAGTAGGTACGCGTAAAAGAAACAGGAAGCCTTCGCAACTTCATACCTATAAATATCTATATGTATAATACTTATTAACAACTAGCTTCTGCCCGCGGCTTCGCCCGCGTGGATGTCGGAAATTATCCCACGGGAACGTGCTAACAGGATAAAATGTACCTATGTGCTTCCCCAGAATGCCATCTATCTCGCGGGCCCTTTGTGGCTAATTACAATAGAAAACCAATTGTGTCTCATTAGTGGTGATTAAGAGGGTACCTATATGATATCTTTACATAAGTACCTACCTAATAAAAAATAAAAAGAACTCAATAACAGAAAATTAAATACCTACCTACCTAAATAAACCTTTTTCTGATGATAACTAATCTAAACTCAATAAATAAGCAAAATCCCTAAAAACTAATATCTATACGAATGACTAATCCTACCTAACAGTATTATAAAAATAACCTACGGTCACTACGTACACTATCAAATATACTACCTATACTTTAAAATTAAAATCTATACCTACGACTTATATAAAAATAAACCTAAATAACTCTAAAAACTAAAAGGAATAAAAATGAACTCCATTGCGGGTGACTTAACCTACGACAAACTTATTATTTGCGGTTGGTGCAGTAATCGACTCTAGGGATCGAACCGCAAAATTAAGTTTGTTTTTTATTGTATATACTTTTCCGGGATAAAAAGTACCCAGTGTGGTGCCCAGGATATTAAAGAATAATTATACCAAGTTTCAACGTAATCGAACCGGTAGTTTTTGCGTGATGCCTGAACAAACAGACAGACAGACAGACAGACCGACAGACAGACAGACAAAAAAATTTTTAATCACATTTTTGGGTTCGGTGTCGGTCTAGTAACACCCCCTGCCATTTATTTTTTTGATATTTTCAATGTACAGAATTTTCACTTCTACAGATTTATTATAAGTATAGAATAGATATTATGTTATTCGCAGCAATTAAGATTGAGGACCATTATATGCAGCCAACAGTTCTGTCACGGCACTCGTGTAGATCGCTCGCACGCGACTGTCGATTACGGGTAGAAATTTTAAATTAATTATATTGACGCGCTCATCGGTAATGCAGGATTATACCTAATAATGGCCACGGATGATTGTGGACAAGAAAAAACAGACTTGTATCAGATTGATACGGAAGAAGTGAGTCAGTTAGCTGGATGGATGTCACATATAGAAGATGAAGAAAATAAAAGTGATTCGTTAGATAATAATAATGAAACGAACTGCTGTGAAGTACAAATTATGGAAGAAGATGTAGTAGTAAATAAACCGTCGAAACGAGGAAGAGAAGAGGATGAAGAAAGCTGGACTAAAGTTGAGAGTAATAGAGGAAAGAAACAGAAACAAGTTAAGAAGGAGGTGTTTATTTGGAGTAAAGAGACATTACCTAAACAGTTTGCTATCGCAAAACTGTTTAGCAGTATGGGAATGACTGATATAAACCATATTAAGTACATTAACCCATATAAATTAAAAATAGAGGTTTCGACTGAGGAATGTGCGGGCAAGTTGTTGGACTGTCAGGAATTCCAAAACAAAGAGTGGAAGGTTTATAGTGCAATGGACGTAAACATTTCCTACGGTATTATACGGGACGTGGACCTCGAGCTGTCTGACGAGGAGGCATTAAAAGCGATCAGGTGTCCAAATGATATTCAAATCGTAACATTAAAAAGGCTACAAAGACGAGATGATAAAGGTGTATGGGTGCCTAGTGAGGTAGCCAAGGTGGGATTCAGGGGTTCATACCTTCCAGCATTTATATATGTGGATTGTCTATGCGCTAAGGTTGAACCTTATGTTTTTCCGGTAACGCAGTGTTCAAACTGTTGGAAATTTGGTCACGTAAAAGTAAGATGTACGTCCAAAAAAATTGTATGCCCTAAGTGCACAGAAGAGCACAGCAACTGTGAAATTAATACTTTTAAATGCGTGAACTGTCGGGGTGACCATATGGCGCTAGATAGAAGTTGTCCAGTATATGCTCGCGAGAAACGCGTGAGGGAGCTTATGGCAGAATACAACTGTACATACCACGTAGCCTGCAATATGTATGTTAGACCAAAGCCTCCAAATGTACACGCAGTGAGAGACATCGATAAGCCAAAGATCGACAACAACAACAGCTTCAGTGGTTTACTATTGGAAGAATCGGAAAACGTGTATAAATATGTTCCGAGTCAATTCCCACCTTTGTTTACGCAGAATCGACCGAAATCGCCTCAAGCAAGTAATAAAAATAAGCAATCACATTCGCAAAACATAGGTAAATCGGAGTGGTGGGGACAGCGGGAGTCGCCGGACCGCATTCCAAAGCAACCAGCTGCTACTGATAACGATCTCAGTGACAATGTAAACAATGAGCGGCAGGTAAATTTTGACGAGTTAATTACACGATTGAAAGATATTATTTATATGCGAGATCTGAGTATAAAAGAAAAGTTTAATAATATTATTAAGAGTTGTATTGAATGGTTAGTACTAGTTGTGGTAGATCATATGTCTGAGTGGCCTATTTTGAATAAGTGTTTAGAGTATTTTTTCGGACTTAGTAAGTAATGGATCATAAAAACAAAATTGTTAAATTCAAGTTATTGCAGTGGAACGCACAAAGTTTAAGACCTAAAATTAAAGCCTTGGAAAATCTTTTATTGCAAGATAAAATTCACATATGCATTATATCTGAGACCTGGCTTGAACCAGACAGTCATTTGAAAATTGGTCATTATAATATTTTTAGACAAGACCGGGATGATTCATACGGCGGGATTGCAATTGTAGTCCATAATTCCATCAAAGCACAGATCACTAACTTTAACTTACGTAATAGAAACATTCAAGTTCTCCATATTAAAATATTTAACTGTAACTTCTTAGAAAATATTGTTGCGGTGTACTGTCCTCCTAGTATTAACACTACTGATGAAGATTGGAAAATACTATTTTCTAAATGGTCAAAAAAAACTTTTATAGGTGGGGATTTCAACGGGCATCATATGAATTGGTCATACAAAAGCGATCGCAGGGGTGTACAAATTCACGATGCAGCTGATGATTGGCAGTATGTTTCCCTCAATACTGGAGACCCTACCAGACTTAAGTTAACAGTAAATCAGCTTCAAAAAAGTTCGCCTGACGTCACTTTTGCGTCATCAGATATTGCACTTCGGTTCAAGTGGGGTGTTTTACAGGAAAACTTAGGTAGTGATCACTTAATGGTTCTTATAACCACAGAAGTAACATGTGATAACGTAATAAAATCGAAACGTAATTTTAAAAAGGCAGATTGGCAAAAGTATAAAGAAATAATTTCAAGTAAAATTAGTAGTGTTAGTTTAACAGGCGACACCCAACAAATGTATGATGATATTATGGATTTAATTAATTATGCGTCAAAAGCATCCATTCCAGACATTAAGATTTGTGAAGACCCCACGAGTAAGTTTATTTCAAGATCCTATTGGTCTCCCGAATTATCTAGGGCGGTTGCGGAGCGTAGATTGGCATTAGCACAGGTGAGGAAGAACCCCATCCCTAAAAATCTTATCATTCTTAAACAGAAGGTTGCTACCGCACAAAGACTAATGCGTAAAGCTAGTGCAGAATCCTTTCATCAGTTCTGTGATAGTATAAGTGAGATGGCGTCTAGTAGCGAGTTGTGGAATAAAATGCGGTGGCTCAAAGGATATCGTACTAGTAGAGTTTGTTTGGATGCAGATAGGGCTGATGAGTTCTTACGACAATTGACGCCAGATTACGTTCTGCCACTGTGCCCTGCCTTTAATTCTACTAATTTACAGTTGGAGGCACAGATTTCGGAACAAGAACTATTTAATGTATTGAAGATGAAGGATACCGCTCCAGGGGTGGACGAAATTTCTTATTCAATGATTTATAATTTTCCTAGCAAACAGTTGATAGTTGATTTATTTAACAAATGTTTATCCGAAGGTGAGGTTCCAAGACAGTGGAGGAATGTTACAGTTGTGCCTGTACCAAAACCTGGTCGCGATCCAAGCAAAACAACATCTTTGAGACCAATATCTCTCATATCTTGTTTTTGCAAAACCTTACATAATATTATAACGCGACGCCTTGAATGGTTTTTTGAAAATAAGGGTCTTTTTTCCAAGGATACAGTGGGATTTAGAAGATCTCAGTCATGCCTGGACAATCTTGTACGACTAGTTTCACAAATTCAAATAGGTTTCACCAATAATCAAAAGACATTGGGATGTTTTGTTGACATAGACAACGCATATAACAATGTTAATATATTGAAAGTGGTTTCTAAGCTGGATGAGATGGGGGTGGGGGCTTCTATATGCAGATATATATGGGAATACCTAAGGGAGAGACATTTAGCTGTGTCACAAGTAGGGAGTAATGTTTCAATTACAAGATGGACATGTAAGGGATTGGCCCAAGGAGACCCTATGTCTCCAATTTTGTTTAACATCGTCACTAGTGATATATGTAAAGAGATTATGAGTGTGTATATATCCCAATATGCTGATGATTTCGTCCTCTATATTTCTGGACAAGACATTACATTTTTGACCACAACTCTTCAGGAAGCCATAAATAATTTAACAAATTTGTTGGGAGTACTGGGTCTGGAACTATCTCCCACGAAAAGTAAAATATGTTTATTTTCTAGGGGAAGGACCTTACAGGAGGCAAATGTCAATATCAAAAATGTTTGTTTGGAAAACGTCCCTGTAGTTAAATATTTAGGACTCTGGCTAGATTCATCTTTGAGATGGCGTAAACAGATCAATGAAACCTGTGAAAGAAGTATGAGATTTTTAAATGTTTTTAAGGTGCTAGCAGGTTCGTCGTGGGGAGTCCATCCTTTGCATTTAAGACGACTATATATTGCAATCATTCGCAGTCGGTTAGATTATGCAAGTTTTTTGTTCGATAATAGCGCTAACACCAATATTTCGAAATTGGACAAAATTCAAAACCAAGCCATGAGAATAGTTGGCGGTTTTTTAAAAAGTTGCCCAATCCACGCGATGGAATCAGAGTTATGTCTGCCACCATTGTTTGTTCGACGGAAATATTTAGCTGCAAAATTTTGCTTAAAAGCTAAGTCTATTGTTGAAGGTTGCACCATTTCAATGATATCAAAATTAACATCGATATGCAAGCAGGAATCATATTGGCGCAATAAGAAAAAACCGTTGTTAACTATCGTATACAGTGAGATGTCCAATCAAACTTTACATCGTTCTAATGTTCTAGAGATGTTCTCATTGTCGACATGGATGGCAAATATTGATATTATGTTTCACATTAAACTCAGTATTCATAATATGACAGGACCGAAAAGATCTCATACTTCTATAGCACTTTTAAGGAAATCTGTAGAAATGATTGCACAAAATTATTACGGATTCTATCAGATTTACACTGATGGGTCCAAAGACGATAATGGAACAGGAGCAGCCTTTTTTGATCCTCAATCTAACACGGGAGCTAGTTTTAAATTGAACTGCAAAATATCCATAGTGGCGGCGGAATTGTATGCTATTTTGGAATGTCTGTCGTACATGATGTCATGCAATTATGCTAAATTTGTGATATTTTGTGATTCAAAAAGCGCTTTGCAGCATCTAGCTCGGTGCACCTCGGGCATACGAGGTCTGCCCGTAGCTTATTCCATACTAGACTTATACCTAAGATTGAGGGAAACTGGCAAAATAGTTAAATTCCAATGGATTCCATCACATGTTAGTCTGATGGGAAACGATGAAGTTGATAAGTTGGCAAAAACAGGAATCTATGAAGGAATAACTGTCAATCATTTACCATTCTTCACAGATATATTAAGAAATGTTAAAGCAATTTGCAATAAGATGTGGAAGGAATACTTTGACAAAAGGTCTGTGGAGAAGGGTATATGGTACAGAACAATTCAATCTGGACCACCAAGGATTCCCTGGTTCTCTGAAGTACAGATGAATAGACGATTGTTGGTAACAAGCATGCGTCTGCGATCCGGGCACATTCCATTGAATGCGTTCGGGTATCTTATGAAGGTTGTAGATACCCCAAACTGTTTGATTTGTAATACGAGGGAGGACACCTACCACGCTTTGGTGGAGTGTGCTCGGGTTGGGACAGATCGGAGAACTTTGGAATCAGAAGCGGGACTTAGGTTAAGGGATGTTGGCATGTGTAATTTGATTTTGTCTAAACCTACATCCAAATTAGCTATTAAGTTATATTACTTGATTGTTAAATTAATTAAGTTAAGATCCTAGTTGTTACTTTCTATTTATTTTGTAATACTACGAGGCTGGCATAATCGCTTCGCGATTAAAGCCTTTTTTCTTAATAAAGATATTAAAAAAAAAAAAAAAAGATTGAGGACACAACTTAGCGACACTGCTGCAATTATTTATTTAAATAATAGTAATTTTTAAGTACCTAGGTCTCCAAAGCTTGAAGCTCCGGACCGCTACGAGATTTCTGACATTAGAAAATAAATTATCATGATTGATGTAGAATTTACTGTCTACGTTTTTTGAATCAGCTGCTAACGTCATCTGTTACAAACCTGTGCTAATGTCTTGGAAGAACTTGACTTTTGACTCCAAAAGGTCAAGACTTCCGATTTAATTCACAAAAATAACTACAAGAGTTTCCAGATTTGAGAGATATTCATAATAATACTATTCATAGGTATTCAAAAATTTTAACCTTGGATAACACAATGAATCAATGGAGAGCCTGAATCGGTGGAAAAGTAAAAAAAATACTTAAATAAACTATAGTCTTTTCCAGTCTCTTTTTAGACTGGAAATCCATAATGCAGAAATATAGGCAAACATGGGTTATACAAGGAAAGTCAAACCATTAGACATATCATGTGACAGGAAAAATCGTATCAAAAATAAAATTAATAACGCCATTAAAACAACCATTTCTTAAAAATCTCCAATACCTAGGTACGGAGCCTTTGTGCCTACGGATTTAGGACTTGATTTGCACTGTTGAGTGACTCTTTTACAATTTTTTTTCTACATCTCAGCAATTCCAAAAGAAAGCCGAAATGGGCACAGTTTTATTCGTAACTAGCTTGTGCCCGCGACTACGTCCGCGTGAAATTTCTTGTTAAAAGTTTTAACAAGAAATTTCACGCGGACGTAGTAAAACCCACGCCGCCGCATCGCATCGCCCGCCCCCGCTTTTATTTCACTCATATTTTTTCAAGAATTGGGCTATCTAATGCAAAAACAATTTTTCTAATCCGACTGGCAGTTCCAGAGATTAGCGTGTTCAAACAAACTCTTCAGCTTTATTATTTCATAGTAGGTATAGAAGTTACGTTCAAAACATCTAATTGTTTAAATTCACATTGAGAGCCACAAGAGCTCCTGCTCGTTCAATTAGGATTTAAATAATGAGTTCAGCCCTTCCGGAGGTTCCCTAAGGTAGGGAATAAGACGGCCCAGTTGAGGTTAAAGAAAAATATGGTTTTACCCCCCACTTGCCAAAAGTGCAACAATGTAGAAGAGACGTCTGATATGGAGCTGATTAGCAACAGACGACGTCTGTCGCCTAAAGCATAGCCTAAAGAGGACCATTAGCATACCCAAGGTGAATGTTATCTAGATTTTAATCTCTACTATAAACCATTGATGAGTGATGACCACGTTACCTAGTAAGAAACAGCTGGGAATTTGTAGGTAGGTATACAGTTAAACAAAGCTGTCTTGTTTCAAGGTTTTACAACAAAGACCATTTTATTCTACTTATTTCATGAGAATATTAATCACCTATATACTGAGTACTGTATAAAACTGAATTTTGTTCACATGTTTCGCATGCAAATGTAATGTTCTGCTTATCGTATTGAAGACAAACGAGAAAAAAATGGTGTAAGTAATAAATATGAGTCGAATATGTAACGAAAAAGATAAGAAACTTTAACGGGAAATTATTTTTGCTGCGTCACGTTATCGAAAAAGGCAAAACTGATATTGACATGTTGCAATACTAGATAAAGTGACGTCATACAAACAACACATGTGTTGAAGTGGATTTTATCCAAGTACTTATCAAGTATGAGAAACCAGGGCCGTCCAAAAGCGCGTTGGGTCGATGCTATCTTCAAAGTCATTGGGAACACCTGGATGAGTGATGCACGGAACTGGGAAGAAAGGCTGAAAAAAGAGGAGGCCTATTCCCAACAGTGGGTGATTCCGGGCTGAGGTCCACGTATCACTGGTCAGTTTCCCTCAGTCGTCAGTTTATTTAATTCGCCAGTTTTGTTGATTAGTCAGTTTCACTGATTCGTCAGTTTTACCGATTAGACAGTTGCGTTTACTCGACAGTTTCCAGTGAAATGATGATGAATTACCAGTAGGATACAACATTTTATGTTGTACCTACCTTCTTAGCACAGTCTAACCTGGATGAGCGACAGTTCAGGAACTAAAAAAAAAAGTTCGGTTACCCAATTTTCTCTCTTAACACGTTGCGGGATGCACTGCATTAGCAGTAGATTTGTCGGTGTTGAAAATGACAGTACGGGCACCGCCGTACAATTTTAACCTCATCTGAACTGAGGTACGGACATTACAGCGAAATTTTGTATAGAGGTACAAGGAAACCCGTTTTTACTGTCATACCACATCAATACGGCTATGAAAGTACTGTCATCGTATATTGTTCTTTAGTATTGCTCTAGCGCGGTACGGATAAAGCAGTGGTCGGAACTTGTATGGACAATTTTACTGTCATATCACATAATTTGAAAAAGTCAGCACCGTCCCGCAACGTGTTAAAGAGTTGCAGGATTGGTTTTTCTTACTTACCGAACTACAAATATAAATTACAAACGTTTAGCACTCGCTTATACTAGAATTATAGGGCAATTGGCAGTCTCAGTTGAAGAAGAAGTCCAAATGTGAAGAACGACTCTCTTATACAGAGGTTTCTGTTTCTCACTTGTAGAGCGTATTCGTGGGTTAAAATTTCAGGACCTGGCAATCACTCACTTTTAGAGTTTTCTCGCTTATCCAGTTCTCGCTTACCCAGCTTTAACTGTAGGTACCTACTTATTGCAAATCGAACTAACGGAACAGAACAGCTCCTATAGCGCTAACTAAATGGCATCCGGGTTATCTGACCCAACACGAGCAAGATAAAGATAAATCACACACAAATCAAAACAATAGTTACAACAATAGATAAATAGTAGGGCGTGCAAATAAAGAATCTATCTCATTATCACACACAATAGAACATAGTCATCAATGACGGCACAACTGTTATTGTACACATATCGGATTACGTAACCAGCTCGTTAACCGACAGATTGGTTCAGAGGTATTCAAATGAAACGAGAATTCGACAATGTACAGTTGCAAAACCTAAACCCATATGTTAGAAACCGACTCATACAAAACTTAATGAGAAAATTTTATAGCGAGCGCTGTGCGTCGCGTCGGTAAAGTCTGCACGACTTATGTACTGTACAGGGGCGTAGCTACCGCTGTATCAGCCGTATTTCAACGATACGGGGCCCCTGAGCTACAGGGCCCCCCGACGTGACGTGTCTGATTTTCAAAAAATATCCAGAACCTAAAATTCTTGTTGATAAAAAATTCTGTAAATTGGTTCAAAAATATGTTTAAAAAGGGGGTGAGTACCAAGATGACGACTAATAGAGAAGTATGGAAGAAAACTGTGACTGCCTCATTGGTCATGTGCATTTGGATTGAGTGATCTTTTTTTATTTCGTGACAAAATGTGATTGTACATTTAGTCAAAAATAGTCAAAACTCATAGCCCAAAGTAAAAAATTTGTCACTCTCAAGGGTCTTCAGTTATTGCCGAAAATGTGGATCACTCAATTCAGACATTTTGCAAAAACGGCTATGAGCGAAATCTCAACAAACACTTACTCTACTGACTAAATTTATATCTTAAAAATTTGTAAAGAATTAGTCACAACAGTTTTTACGCCCATCAAGGCATTTAAAGCTTCTTCCAGGTATCTTTGGACAGTATCATTGGATCACTCAGTTCAGACACCATGTCGTCTGAGAGATCTTTGTAATAAGGTTTCAGATGACTTTTTCTATAGATCTATTGTTTATCCTAAAATGTACAAATTCCGAAAATATTTGTACAATAAATATCATAACACAAATAC
The DNA here is from genome assembly GCA_945859715.1 of Apamea sordens. Taxonomy (NCBI): domain Eukaryota; kingdom Metazoa; phylum Arthropoda; class Insecta; order Lepidoptera; family Noctuidae; genus Apamea; species Apamea sordens. The sequence goes on along the minus strand of OX243998.1, from coordinate 11,882,372 downwards.
CTTTTGTTAAAAATTTATGAGTAATTCCATGTTTTTAAATTTGCTGAACTGAGTGATCCATAAGAATGCTTAGAGGTAACTTACCTGTTTCGTATTGATTTACACAAACTACGATAAATTTTTGTACAAATTTTTGACTAAAGTTTTACATAAAAATAATTTACGTAGACAGCTTAATTTACGAGATATTACATTTTTAATTTTATTGTTAGAGAAAAGTGCAGTAGGGTGACCATATAATATGAGATCTTCGGAAATATAACTGATACAGTAAGTACCCACCTATATAATCGTCAGTTGCAATATCAATTAATGTAACCAGGACTTAACTTGACTTTACAGGAGAGGCAAAAAAACTAAATTCTGTTCACAAAAAGAGTGGTAACTTTTTGTGTTTTCATCCTATTGCAATGCTGTTTAGAGCATTTTTCTCTAAATGTTGTTATCTGAAAGAAACCGTAATGAAACGTATTTTCAGATCATTTAAACTAGAAATCAGGAAATTACAGTTCTTAAAATTTTATCCCAAGCTACAAGCGGCAGCTTCGGACATAAGGAGTGCCTACTTAGTCCCACAACGAAAACGCCCGCGTCAACCCCCTGTATGAAAGGCTGGCCGGTGCAAATTGGTCAAAATGAAGATTTTACGGTTAGTTTAGGTTTCTACAGACGGACAGAGAGGCAGACCGACCGGCACATAGACAGACGGCCACATAACTTTTTGTTTTAGTAATTAAGCAAATATATATAAAACCCCCATAACAAGCCCTTTCATTTGATATGTCACACGGAGGTACAGCAAGGATTTGTTTTTTAATTTTTTAATTTGCGCCCCAAGAGTGACTCTATATTCAAAATTAATTTATTTACGTTACACGTCCGTTTTTGCGTCACAGAAATTCATATGTGTACCAAATTTCAATTTAATCGGTCCAGTAGATTCGAATTAAATAAGACTAATACATTAAAGACTATTAAAAAGTAAACTTTGTTATTTATTTATTTCCGAATTTTTTAATTTTCATCATGTTTCTATCATTGCAACTGTTGTATTCATAACGAAGAAGCTTTTCCTTGAATTAATTAAAAGATAGAGTTTATTCTAAATTAGACCTTAGTACAAGTGAAGTAACTCCTACAATCAACCTATCACAACGTATGTCCACGCCTTTAAAACTGTGTGATATACGTTAAACTAGATTTTATATTCTATATTGATATTACAACTGACGATTATATAGGTGGGTACTTACTGTATCAGTTATATTTCCGAAGATCTCATATCATATGGTCACCCTACAGCACTTTTCTCTAACAATAAAATTAAAAATGTAATATCTCGTAAATTAAGGTGTCTACGTAAATTATTTTTATGTAAAACTTTAGTCAATAAATTGTACAAAAATTTATCGTAGTTTGTGTAAATCAATACGAAACAGGTAAGTTACCTCTAAGCATTCTTATGGATCACTCAGTTCAGCAAATTTAAAAACATTGAATTACTCATAAATTTTTAACAAAAGGTATTTGTGTTATGATATTTATTGTACAAATATTTTCGGAATTTGTACATTTTAGGATAAACAATAGATCTATAGAAAAAGTCATCTGAAACCTTATTACAAAGATCTCTCAGACGACATGGTGTCTGAACTGAGTGATCCAATGATACTGTCCAAAGATACCTGGAAGAAGCTTTAAATGCCTTGATGGGCTTAAAAACTGTTGTGACTAATTCTTCACAAATTTTTAAGATATAAATTTAGTCAGTAGAGTAAGTGTTTGTTGAGATTTCGCTCATAGCCATTTTTGCAAAATGTCTGAATTGAGTGATCCACATTTTCGGCAATAACTGAAGACCCTTGAGAGTGACAAATTTTTTACTTTGGGCTATGAGTTTTGACTATTTTTGACTAAATCTACAATCACATTTTATCACGAAATAAAAAAAGATCACTCAATCCAAATGCACATTCATTGGTCTAGTGGTCGCAAGCGCTACTGCTGAGCATGAGGTCCTAGGTTCGATTCCCGGTTCGGGCAAAGTGTTATTGGATCTCGGCTTCCAATCTAACCGGATACCAGTATTTTACCTCCGGAGCGACTGGCTATCTGACCTTCACAACCCAGTTACTGGGTAATACGATGTCGCTTAATAATACTGGGTGTTAGACTTTCGGGCTTCTGACGACCCGTAACGACTGTCAAAGATCCACGAATGACCATTAGGATGAGCTACGCCACTGGTACTGTAGATCACGTTTTCCACTTCAGTAGCTATGAAATAAATAATGCAACAAACTTCTCCCCTTCACTACCACTCCATATATAGGTACCTACTGTAGATTATTGATTTTTCTACACGTATGGCTGAACAATTCGTCGATTTCATAACCTTTACCCCATCCAAGTTTGCTCATCGAACTTGCATGGAGTAAAAATCAATGACTCTTATTAATTTCATACATGTTATCAATGATAATAATGTACTTTGAATGGGTCGTTATCATATCACAATATCATTCAAATCAAGTGGGTATTTTACTTCTGATTGTGTGACTGTGATTTTTAAACACAAGAATCGCTTTACTCCCCTTGAGACGCAAGAATCATTCAACTGCAACGTGTTTAAATTTTTGTCAATATTTTAGTAGATAACTCATTTTTTGGAAGAACCTTCAAGGGTCCTCTTAAGGTTCTTCAAGAAAATGGGTTTCGTTAGGAAAATATACACAAACTACAAATGTCTCTAGTTCTCTATCTATATGCATTTTAATATGATTGTAGAGAAGCTGTGTTGTGATTGTATTTGAAAATTTTCGTGCATTTGGTGGTGATATTCCGCAACAATGCCCAAGATGGTAAAATGTCAGCTATCGAGTACGATAAATGTCAGGGACTTTATTAAATAGAATTCCTTTTTTCGGAAGATAATTCTTGTCAGTTTGACTTCGACAATCATGACAAGCATCACAACACAAGACCTTGGTCTTTCTACATTGACTAGATGTCTTCTCCATATAATGGTGTTTCAAATTGCCGCTTGCCAAAAGTCATCAAATGCCAAAATAAAATGCCGTAGAAGGCTGATCCGTGTGGTGTGGTCTCCGTCAACCACAAGCACTGTACACTATACACTGTGCTATTCACTAAGTTAATGTTACCTATTAGTTTCGAAATTAGTGGCCGATTATAGTGTTTTTATAGGTAGGTATAACTCTGGTTTAGAGGTGTTATTAAGCTTTGCGGAGTATATAACGAGATATCATAAACCTCATTTGGATTACTAGGTACACACAGCTACACATCAAGCTATACATAACCAGTTTAAGCTGACTTCTGATTGTACGAAAAACCTATACAATGCGAGGTCAGCTAAAACTAAAATTGTATAGCTTGATGTATAGTCGTGTGTACCTTACGATTTGTTACGATCATAGGACCAATAATAAATTAATATTGGAACATAACTGACAAGAGTTAAATATTATAAAACGTGTACTTTTTTCTGCATAACATTCAAAATGTGCCAATTGCCTAATACATATTTCTGGAGTTGTCGAATCGCCCACAAATAAATTAACTTCGTGCGAATCTACTAATAAGCCATTCATTTTAATCAGCTAAAGGTCCTCCGGTTAACCTCAATTAGAAATTATCTTCGCTTCTAAGCTTCAAATCGGATTTGTAGGTTTACTTGAAAAACAAAGCCATAAAAAGTCGGCTGGACAAAAACTGCCATTTAGTTTTTCTACTCCTAAGCCCGGAATTAGAGGTAACGCCAAATTAATGATGGTCCCATTATTCGGCGACGGAACTGTTTATCACCTAAATCATATTAATTAAGAGACTATTGTAGGAAATTAAAGGTTTAAGCCATTCGTAGCGATTGTCCAAACATGCAATGATAACTAACGATACAGACCTAAGCTTTAAGATTGTATGTAACATACAATGTATGTGTACCTACATAAATTAATACCAAACAGACATTATGCAACATGGGTGTATCTGCTGGTTCCTATACATATAAAATGAAGTTGCAACGTACCAAAGGGGTTAAGGGTTAGTTTGATAACATTATTTTTATTTATACTACGCCAGTCGCAACACTTGACCACGGGAACTAGACGTCCGGACTAAGGGCCCTGACCTGTGTCAGTGTCAGTAAAATGGTCTGCATCATTTTCGGATTTGCTATACATTTTAAACGGAAGTTCAGGGTCGTTAGAGTACAAAGGTAAGTTGACACATTTTTTATTTAAATTATGAAGACTGTAGCTTTGTAGGACAGTTTCAATGTTTTTGTGAGGCGTTCAATCAGCAGAAACTGCAGTTCCTACTTAGTGTATCATTATGTGGCTTTTCCTTGATACCTGTTGCCTAGGCAGCAAACACATACGAGCTTTGATACAAGTTGTAAACAACCAAGATTCAGACGTCCGATTTAATTACTATTGTGTGTAAGAAAGACTTCGCTTGTGTACAATCATTGATTGAAAGTCTCGGCTGTGCCATAATTATATAATACATGTTTGTCATGATACAGTTGTAATTATTGTGATGTAGGCATTATAATGTTATTACGAGTCATCGGTTAAGATGTGTTCATTTTCCCAATGATTAGTAATAAATAATTTAATTACTTAAAGGAATGATTGTCTGAACCTGTATCGCTATCTGTTTTCATGAGCCTATCGTCGTTTTATTCTTCATCTTTATATCTATTTCGTATTTAATTGGTACAAAATACTTATTCTGCTTATAATTAGGATGAAAAGTATATGTAATTAAAATCATGTACGTGTGCAGTAGCAGTCGTAGCGAACCATAGTAATCAATTAGGCTCGCTTCGTCCATCGAACGATAAAATTGGTTTCTATACCTATGTGATTAATTAATTTATATGCGATATGTTAGAAAAAAAAAGTAGTATCGCAAGTAAAACTTTAATAACAACTATTAATAATACTGATAATAAAGCTGAAGAACTTGTTTTTTTAACCCCCGACGCAAAAACGACGGGGTGTTATAAGTTTGACGTATCTGTGTGTGTATGTCTGTCTGTGGCATCGTGGCTCCCGAACGGATGAACCGATTTTGATTTTCTTTTTTTGTTTGAAAGGAGAATTTGTCGTGAGTGTTCTTAGCTATGTTTGATGAAAATCGGTCCAAGATGGCCGCCGCCACAAAATGGCGGATTACATATTTTTTCCCAACTCCCTCAATATGGGTATCAAATGAAAGGCCTTGACTAGTAGAATACTATACACTATGATAAATTTCAAATCCAAGATGGCCACCACCACAAAATGGCGAATTACATTTTTTTTAACAACTCCCTCAATATGGGTATCAAATGAAAGGGCTTGACTAGTAGAATACTATACACTATGACAAATTTCAAATTCAAGATGGCCACCACCCCAACATGGCGAATTACCAAAAACCTGATTAAATACCAAATTACCTGAATCTTAAAACGCAAGAAAATAAAAGAAATGAAATAATAAGGAGTCCCTGCAAAAAGCATGAAATAAAAAATTACATTTAAAATTTAAAAATCCCCCGACATCGTGAAACCCTATAAAAAGAAAAAAATAACATTGAAATTATGACCCTACGTAAGTACGTATGAAATGTTTTGATTAAATGTTGTCCTGTCGGAGGACCGCTACTATTTTAAACTTTTACAGAACGTTAGGCTAATAATTAGAGCGATCCCCCGACGGGACAGCATTTGATCAAAAAATTTCATACGTATATAAGTACTTACGTAGGGTCATAATTTCAAGGTTATTTTTTTTATTTTTATATAGGGTTTCACGATGTCGGGGATTTTGTTTGAACGCGTCAATCTCTGGAACCACCAGTTGGATTACGAAAAATCTTTTAGCATTTGATAGCCCTATTCTTGAGGAAGCTATAACATTTGGCTACGGGCCTAAGGAGCCGAGTAAAAAGAATAAAGGTCAGAAAGAACGCTAAGCGATAACGAATTTATAATAATACTAGCTTCTGCCCGCGGCTTCGCCCGCGTGGATGTTGGAAATTATCCCACGGGAACGTGCTAATAGGATAAAATGTATGTGTTTCCCCAGAATGCCATCTATCTCGCGGGCCCTTTGTGGCTAATTACAATAGAAAACCAATTGTGTCTCATTATTATTAGTGGTGATTAAGAAGGTACCTATATGATATCTTTACCTAAGTACCTACCTAATCCTGCCAGGGTAGCGGGATCATCCGAAAGGTTTACCGCTGCCCTGGAACATGCAACCTGCCCTGCTAAGGAAGGAACACGGGTGGGTTTTAGTCAGTAGGAGTCTGACACTCCCTCTGCTCCACCCAGAGCGGGAGGAGTCATTTGATGATTTCCCATCCTCAAAAAAAAAAAGTACCTACCTAATTTAAAAAAAATAACTCAATAACAGAAAATTAAATATCTACCTACCTAAATAAACCTATTTCTGATGATAACTAATCTAAACTCAATAATTAAGCAAAATCCCTAAAAACTAATATCTATACGAATGACTAATCCTACCTAACAGTATTATAAAATAACCTACGGTCACTACGTACACTATCAAAATATACTACCTATACTTTACAATTAAAATCTATACCTACGACTTATATAAAAATAAACCTAAATAACTCTAAAAACTAAAAGGAATAAAAATGAACTCCATTGCGGGTGACTTAACCTACGACAAACTTATTATTTGCGGTTTTAGCAGTATCGGGTCTAGGGATCGAACCGCAAAATTAAGTTTGTTTTTTATTGTATATACTTTTCCGGGATAAAAAGTACCCAGTGTGGTGCCCAGGATATTAAAGAATAATTATACCAAGTTTCATCGTAATCGAACCGGTAGTTTTTGCGTGATGCCTGAACAAACAGACAGACAGACAGACAGACAAAAAATTTTTTAATCACATTTTTGGGTTCGGTGTCGGTCTAGTAACACCCCCTGCCATTTATTTTTTTGATATTTTCAATGTACAGAATTTTCACTTCTACAGATTTATTATAAGTATAGAATAGAAGATTTTGATACACTCGCGAGCAATGAAAAAGTTCCAGTGACATAGCACCAAATTACTCCTAAACGGGAAAGGCTAGCTTAATGATGCCGTCTGCAATATTGAAGTGCATTTACCAGCGCATCAGAATATTACCAACTAAAACGTAAATATTGTGTTCAAATTTTAAATTATATGTCTTAGGAGATTTTGTGGGTGGAACTTTTTCATTGCTCGGCAGTGTATTTTCTCAGAATATTTGAATGTTTATACATTTTTAAGAAGGAATAATTATATGGCAAACAGTGGGCGTCAGCCATCTTGAGTAATTTTGTAATCTTTACGAAATTAACGAATTAGTTTCATTTATTTAAGTAGTTATCTACTTTTTTCTACTTTCAGGCAGAATACATACGTATTTTTATTGATATGGTAATTACCACCTACTTTCTTATAGTATCATATTATTATCGTAAACTGTGAGTGCTTCATGAATATCTTATACATTTTCAACAGTTTATTCAAACACTTTATTGGCTCGTCTTGGCTTTCATTGTTAAGAGTGTTAAGTCTCGACTGTCGAATCGCGTAAAATATTGATTCGTAAATATCTACCTAATCCGCAAACGAAGACAATATAAATTGGCCTGAGAATTGAGGAAATATCTATCATTATGGGCAGCCTTGTTCCACCGAGTACTACTTCTCCGTTTTGTGCCAGGTTTCCCTGATCTGTCTCTGTCTACTGTAGGTTGTGCTGGCTATTGGTCTGCCCTCGCTCCTTCTTCTGTGTTCAGAAAAAAAAAACAAACAAAACAAAAAAAATAGGTACTTACAAATAACAAAAAATGTAAGTAAGTACCTAAATATAAAAATATATATATAAATATGGTAAATATATATAAAATATATAGGTATATATATATCTAAATATGTTCAAATATTATACATAATATGTACTTATAATATTTAGATTAAAATACCGACCTTACGTGACTCTAGGTTGAACTTCAATTACCTTTGCATTTACGCCTGGCACGGACATTACGCCATTTGCAAATAAAAATAAAACATCAGCTGTGTTCTTGTAAACTGTAAAAGTGTAAACATAGCACGAAATAGTTTCTTTTGTTGACTCATTATGTATTTTTATCATTTCTAACGTGACGATATTATCGTGGACATCCACGGTAGGAAAGTAAAACGCCAGCACCTCAAGATAAGTACTAAAATCTGTCAAAATTCTTTAATAGATTTTCAACTTAATCTCTAAAGTATTAGGTTCAACGTTGATTGGGAAAATTAGACAGTTTCGGGTAGCTTGACCTGCAGGCGTCTGTACCTATAATTATGGAAATACGTGCACGTATAACGTTATCGTGGACGGAAAGGGCTCTGAAGGTCCGTGACATACCTACCTGTCCGAAACACATTATGACCAAACCCCGTAAAGCGTCACGTATCTGAGATATTAACGTTCAAAGTGTTGATCACGTGACATCCATATTTTTTAACTTGCGTATGTTACTTTACTTTACTTTTGATAAAAAACGTTGCCCCACACTAGGAATTTTTCCTGTATCGTGGGTGCGTTTACAAAAAAAAAAAAAAATTACAATTTGAGTTATAGCAAACACGATTTGGAGGTCACCTTTTAAGCAATGAGATGCTTGTGTTTTTCATTGCTTAAAAGGTGAAGGTTTACAAACATTCAAACTCACATACACAAACAGCCAGACCCGGAGCAACTACACTACTACACTACACTACATTACTTTGGTGCATGGATGTTTGAATATTTTCAACATTCAGAGTGATTGTTTCAAATATCTGTGCAATAAGATGTAAGCAAGTTATGTCTCGTCGTGCAAAACTTATAGATGTATATTTAAAAAAAAAATGCTGTTCCATACATTTTGACTGCGAAGGTTTTCTATGAAACAGCTTTTTTTTTAACGCGGGAGGTGCAGAAATATTTTCGGAATCCATTGTTACTGTTTGAGCACCGATGTATGGCACCCTGTATTTCCACACACTTTACTTTTTGTGTTATACTCGTAATAATACCGGACAATAATGTCCACAATAATGTCGTCACGTTAGAAATTATTAAAGCGCATATTGGCTGCTTTATCCAAAACGTATTCGCTATTAGAAATGTAAATGTGTTCAACACATTTACAATACACATTGTATTGTGGTGTGTGAGGTCAGTGAGGTAATGAGCATAATACTTATTATTGGAGTGACCGAGTATTTCAGACTCAAACTGTAGGATATAATAGGTCACCCTTCTCTCATCTATCAGTGCGTATACAAACAAAGTGTAGGCGGGAAACCGTTTGCTCAAAAAATACATTATCATTTCAGCAATCGGCCATTTACCTACATGGTAAATACAGACACAAACTGAAAACCTGAATCATTTGTTTATAATGATGAGTGGGTACAATGACCCCTTTTCCGGTTTTCAGTTATCTTAATTACCTACACCTTGTATAACTATTCCCATAAATATTTATACAAGGTGTCCTCATGTGGTCCACCCATAGATAGGTCCACCCTATAGAGAAAACAGTATTTTTAGGGTTCCATACCCGAAGAGTGCCAAAAGGTACCTATTACTAAGTCCATCCGTTTGTCCGTCTGTGTGTCAGCGGGCTGTATCTCATGAACCGTAATGATAGAAATAGTAGAAATTTTGACACACAGAGTGTGTAATTGTGTATTTATATTGTCGCTATAAGAACAAATAATAAAATAAAGTTAAAAATGAAAGGGGGTCTCCAAACAAGAAGCGTGTTTTTTCGGTATTTTTTGCTTTGTGGTACGTAACCCTTCGTGTGCAAGTCCGACTCGCACGTGGCCGCATTTTGTACCTTATGGAAATAGGTATCAGTCGTAAGACTTTCCAGAATTAAATGAGGAAATTACCATCTATCATCGATATCCATCTATCAAGCTATTGTTTTGTTTTGTATACAAACTTATCTACATTTTCTTTTGCACAGTGATGGAGCCCACGAAGCCATGCTGGGCGAGGGCCAGGTGCCACAGATCGTCAGCAAGGAGACGAAGAAAGCTGACGAGTATGAGGCTCTGCAGAGTTTCCTAAGGAGCATCAGCTCCACCGCCACACTACCGCCTTATGTGAAGGGAGAAACTTACTCTTCTGCGAAAGGAGTGTTTAACCAGGTAAAAATTAAACGGAACAATATAATAAAAAAATATCTGCAAACCTGGTCAAATAGAGCATGCGTATTGTAAATAAAGAATTAACAAGACAAACCAAACATTTTAAGTAGGTATATATACATACCTAGATAAGTCGCTTACAATGTTTGTCTAGAAAAAACAGTTTATTTTCCATGAAACATGATTCCATTCTTTACATTTATGACTAATGAAAACTCTCATTAGTCAGGCCGTGTCTGTTCATTCGAAAGCCAATATCATAAACCGCTGAACGGATTTAATTGAAGTTTTTAGCAAAATAGGTCCGTTTCGTGAAAGAAGTCTCTTAGACGCGGCGCCACTGTCGTACAACGGAATCGTAAATATTGATTGATTTATTTATCTCGACATCTTATTACAGGCACTGGTTAATAATTAGAGAAAGGTGTCTGAGGTAGGTAGGAGGGTTGTGTAGGAATGTTTCTAACTACATTTAAATAATAATAATTAGTTCCACTTACTTCCGCGGGACTTCTTTCGTGAAACAGACTCTAGAATGATATCGGAGAAAGTTTCCTCGTATGTGTCATATTGTGCATAATTTAAACATGTATTGTGTTGTATAACAGCTGAGCCGTTACGGTTTATATCAAGGAAGTCGTAAAGACTTCCGGTCGAAGGCGGGGCGGGTCCTCAAACCTCGATCGACTCTGAGATCACAAAAAAACAGTAGGCATCTGAGAGGCAATTCCCGTAATTTTAAGAACGTTTACAGTCTGATCTCCAGTGTCAATTTGTCAAAAATACCTCTAATTTCCCTACATTTTTGACATTGATTCCCCAAGATGAGATTGCGACAAAATTTTGTACGTTGGTAATCACGGGGATTGGCCTAATTGATATACGCTTATTTATTATGCTCAAAGTGATTCAACCTTGTCCAATTTTTCAATTCTCCCAACACATAGAGGTAATCCTAAGCGTGGGTGCTCTAATTTCATTTCTTATCTATCATGGCTCGCTGAAAATGGTTTAGTTCTGAAGCAGAGCAGCTGGAGAGACAGTCTAAAAGTGATCAACGTTTTTGTAAGCTTTTTCTAAAACGTCCATATCTTTTAAAATTTGTCTCATTAAACTCGGGTATCAACTTGAGGTCATTGCCGCTCTATTCTTATAGTAACAATAGGTTCTGAAATGACTGAGTATACATGAATATTCATGGGACGTGATCTATGGAGTAATATAGATACATATTTGAATAGGGATACTTTTCGTCTCTTTCCATCTAAACATACTCTTGGGCATCAAAATGTGACCGGCAATTTTGAGTAAACATATTCTTTTCACAATGTTAAGATTTCCGATAGGGCCGACGAAAGGTATCTCTAGCTACTGTGTATAACCAAATACATATATCTATATATATAAAATTCAAAGTCCTGACTGACTGACTGACTGACTGACTGACTGATAGATCAACGCACAGCCTAAACCGCTGGTCCTAGAGACATGAAATTTGGAGGGTGTGTTCTTCGTGAAGAGTTAGGTGGTGAAGGGCGGGCGTTTTTGGGGGACTGTCTTTTGTAATTTTGACGTTCGAAAAGTGCTGATTCTCAGCCTAATTTGAATAAATGACTTTTGATTTGATTTGATTTGATTAGGCATCCACTAAGAAAGGATTTTTCGAAATTCCACCTCTAAGAGGGTGAAAAGGGGTTAATTCGTTTGTATGAAAAATCTTATTCCTTGAGTTAATAAACTTGAAACTTGGCACGAATACTTCTATACTTATAATAAATCTGTAGAAGTGAAAATTCTGTACATTGAAAATATCAAAAAAATAAATGGCAGGGGGTGTTACTAGACCGACACCGAACCCAAAAATGTGATTAAAAAAATTTTTGTCTGTCTGTCTGTCTGTCGGTCTGTCTGTCTGTCTGTCTGTCTGTTTGTTCAGGCATCACGCAAAAACTACCGGTTCGATTACGATGAAACTTGGTATAATTATTCTTTAATATCCTGGGCACCACACTGGGTACTTTTTATCCCGGAAAAGTATATACAATAAAAAACAAACTTAATTTTGCGGTTCGATCCCTAGACCCATTACTGTCTCAACCGCAAATAATAAGTTTGTCGTAGGTTACGTCACCCGCAGTGGAGTTCATTTTTATTCCTTTTAGTTTTTAGAGTTATTTAGGTTTATTTTCATATAAGTCGTAGGTATAGATTTTAATTTTAAAGTATAGGTAGCATATTTGATAGTGTACGTAGTGACCGTAGGTTATTTTATAATACTGTTAGGTAGGATTAGTCATTCGTATAGATATTAGTTTTTAGGGATTTTGCTTATTTATTGAGTTTAGATTAGTTATCATCAGAAATAGGTTTATTTAGGTAGGTATTTAATTTTCTGTTATTGAGTTCTTTTTTTTTTAATTAGGTAGGTACTTAGGTAAAGGTATCATATAGGTACCCTCTTAATCACCACTAATGAGACACAATTGGTTTTCTATTGTTATTAGCCACAAAGGGCCCGCGAGATAGATGGCATTCTGGAGAAGCACATACATTTTATCCTGTTAGCACGTTCCCGTGGGATAATTTCCGACATCCACGCGGGCGAAGCCGCGGGCAGAAGCTAGTATCTAAATAAATTATGAAGATTGTCAGTTTTTTTTTTTTCTAAACTACCCCCTAATAAGGGATTGGGGGGTTTCAAAGTTTGTATGGAAGAATTTTAGCGCGCAGTCCGATTTACTCGAAACTCAGTATTTATACTTAATATTGAATGTAAAGAATAATGTGTATCAGGGTTTTTTGAAAATCTACCCCTGACGGGCTGAAATGGGGTAGTAAATTTTTCAGGGGAGGATTTTACTGCATGGCTTGATTAACTCGAAAATTAGTATAAATAATCTTTGAGTCAAGTTATGAATACATCCCAAACGATTTTTTTAAATTCCACCCCTGTGGGGGTGAAAAGCGGGGATACAGTTTATATGACAAATCTTCTTCATTAGGTTAATAAACTTGAAACTTTCAAGAATACTCGCCTAAGTAAGTAATAAAGTTTATCATTATAAGTTTTTCAAAACTACCCCTCAAAGGGGGATATAGGGGTGTTGAAGTTTGTGTGGAATAATTTGAATGCGCGGTCCGATTAACTCGAAACTCAGTATTGATACTTTTGACAGAAAATAATTAATAATAAGTATGTAAAGTTGTCGAAAATTTACCACTGACGGGACAAAAAGGGGTAATTCAGTTTTTATGGGGAGGATTTGAACTTGAAACTGTATGTTACATTTTCACGCCTAAACCACTGAACTTCTGATTTGGCATAGAGATAGATGGCATCCTGGGGAAGCACATACATTTTATCCTGATAGCACGTTCCCATGGGATAATTTCCGACATCCACGCGGGCGAAGCCGCGGGCAGAAGCTAGTAATAATATATAATAATAATAATATATCCCTGGACATTTCACACAGCGCCATCTAGTCCCAAGCTAAGCAACCTAATGCTTGTGTTATGGTAACAAGATGGCTGATAAACTACTTATATACATTTTTTTTTTGTAAATACATACATATTATAGATAGAAAAACACCCAGACTCGGAACAAATACATGTAGGTCATACAAATATTTGTTCCGTGCGGGAATCGAACCCGCGACACGCAGCGCAGCAGTCAATCGCTTAACCACTGCGCCAACCGTGCCGACCAAAACGATCTCATAGCTGGGTCATGTCTCAAGTATATGACCTGAATGACATAAATTATGCTAGCGAGTTGCGCCGGACGAGCCTAGGGATTTACCCGATGCCTAACGCTGCATTTTATCCACATTTCTTGTAGAGGAAAATTGTTTTAAAATCTAAAATTCAAAGACCAGCTTCTGTCCGCGACTTCGTCCGCATGAAATTTATGGTTCCCCCGTCCCACCCCATCGCATCGCATCGCCCACCCGCGCTATTACCTATTTCGTTTTCACTAAGCGTTTTATCTGATTTTTTTTTCTTTTTATTCGTCTTATAAGGGTCGTAGCGTGATATTTAATATTTCTTATAAGCTTCTCCATGAATTGGGCTATCGAATGCAAAGATTAGCGCGTTTAAACCAGCAAAGAAACTCTTCAGCTTTATTATAGTCAGTATAGATTAAGAAGAGGATAAATCTTGAGATAATGCGACTTTAGCGTTTCTCAAACTGAGTACTTACCCGATTCTCTCCTCTCATTTAAGCTGATAGCTATATCAAGAATGTGTATACGAATTGCTGCTATATACAACGTGGCGCTACAATGGCGACATTAATTTAATACACGGGTAGGGCTAGTGGCCAGTAATCATAAAAATTATAACAACATAAAAAAAATCGTAACTTGAAAACTTCCACCTGCGCCGCGCGCCGACATTATAGGGCTCTCTCTCTTTCCTTCAATTCGCCTTCTCTTTGCTCGTTAATTGTTTTAATTACATTGATGCGATGTTATGATCCGTGACCCTGGCAAATGACCCCTGCGCTACAGTTCTTTAAGTCAGGTTGCTCTAAGATGCTATTTTATAAAATTGTTAATAAATAAATAAATATTCATGTTTAATTAAATTAAAATATATTCATAAAACTACAACGCAAAACCGTATACGTGTGTTAAATTAATGTCGCCATTAAAGCGCCACGCTGTATACAATGTTGTATAATCAGAGTTGTCCAAAGAGCACTAACTTAACACGGTACTAATCACTAGTAAAAAAATCCATACATATTACTGTTTGTTTAGTTGTTAGCCCTGACCTTTAGCAACTAAAATGTCATCATCATTTTCGCAAATGCTAACTTATGGTACCTACCTAAGTTATCTCCTTTTTTTATTATCTTTATTAATAGTTTTGGAGTTTTTATCCACAACAATACGTCAACCTCATTGTACCTTTTACAATATATATCCTTAACATTAAATATATCTATACATAAAACAAAAAAAAAAACTCAGGACACCAGAAAAGCATACCTAGCAGTAATCACCTTAGCAGTAATCCTGAACCCTCTATATTATGTGTTCAGAAACACCGCCAAGCTAAAAAGTTGTTTTGCTAGATCAGACTTAGGGTATGACAATATCGCCTGTATTAAGCCATGTCTAATCTAACCTGTTCAAACAATTCTCTCTTTCCAATTTTTATCTTTCAGTCTTATTTTTAACACAATCCAGCAACAGATGTAGTTCGTCCTCGATTTTAAGTTATCTCCTGAATTATTAGAACTGCTTACTTCCTCATTACTTATAGTTATAGTATCACATTGTCACTAAAAAAACCCCTAATCAACGGTTTTCCCAGATTCTGCTGCATATCTTTTTATTCCTCACTTTTTTGTCCAGTAGACATATCTACAGTGTCTGTAAAAACTAGCTCATATACGCAGGTACCGTAACTGGACGGTCCAAAGTCACAGCCACAACATTGCGTCACAGTCGCTATGCAAATCGTAATACCTATATATTAGCCGACGATATTGACCGCAAAGTTAGTTCATTTGCATATGTAAAGAATAGACTACTTATCCTTATCTGTATTCCAATATTGCAACATGTGTGAAACAGAGGTTTGACAATGACATTTTAAAAAATATGGTATGTATTAAACTATGATAATCCTACGAATCAATCTGCCTAGTCTATTCCCAACTATGATGGGCCAACCCCAAAGCAACTGAATATCAGTATTATACACGGAGCGACTGCCTATCTGCACCCTAATTGCGTAACACACTATCAATCACAATATGAATTATTTTGAAGAATATTGCTACTTCATTTCTTCGTATGTTCTGCTCACCAACGTAAATAACGCAATGAATGTTGTTGAACTGTCAAAATGAAAGCCATTCCTACTGTTAGTGTGTTACGCAATTAACCCGCTGGCCTCCACAACCCAGTTACTGGGTAACCCTTGGTAGGACTTGTTGTCAGGCTTCTGAACTTCTGACTGCCCGTAACGACTGTCAAAGTTCTACGAATGACGAGATATAATGGATAGTCACCCATCCACGAACCAACCGCGGCAAGCATAGACCTTCAATCAATCCGTGCGACTGTTATATAATACATATTATATTATTCAGCCACAAGCCCTGATAATCCTACAAATACTTATTTTAATTGGTGATGTGAAAGTTGGATGTTTGTGAGTTTGTATGTTTGTTACTTAATCACGCTTTAACGGCTGAACTACTTTGGATGAAATTTAGCAGGAAGTTACACTATGGATTGGTTACACCTGGATTAATTAATACTGTTTATCCGGGTACACAAATAAGTTCCCTTAGTATGCGAGTGACACCACGAGTAATTTTTATTGCGCTAATAAGAAAAGTAGATATTATTTTTACACATACCTATCAGAAACAATGAGATGATTGAGCCTGTAATCGGATTATGTCCGACGAGATGACGTAATTAGTCCAACGCCAACATTTCGCTATAACTACGTTTTGGCAAAGAGAGCTATTTCTCTCGAACAGGCTAAAAATAAGAGTTCTGTAGATAAATATTTTTATTCAAATGGTTTGAATGGTTTTTACGTTCCTAGCAGTTTTTGTTGTGCTTTGCAAATATTCATCACGAGGTTTTAATAGTTCTAATTAGTTTATGTCTTACAGCAAAAAGATTCCCACTTAAGTTTTTGTTATTATTATTTGTTAAGATATTTAAATTAAAGTCCGTTCACAATTATTTTACCTCTAACAGCAGCAACATAACAGCAACCTTATTGTAACGAGAATAAAGATCACAATGATTTTGACAGACTTGTCAGTGGCAACATCTTTAGGTATTATAACGAAAATAAAGATCAATGTGATTTGGACAGTGATTCAAAATCAGACGTAAAATACCTGTGAACGGACTGTACCTAAGTATTCTATGGTATAAGCTAAAGACAAAAATGTTTTTAAAACACACCATGAAGAAAACTGTCTCTGTCGAAATTATTTTTAAATATGTATGTAGGTTCTAACTGTTAGCATGTCTACTGTCTACTGGCTGATATGGAAACAAAGGAACAGCGGTTCCTGCCCCCTATCTTCATCTCCTTTCCTCTAGCTTTTCTTTCGATGATTTGACGCATTTATCTAAAATTATGTCCTATGTCGAAAACTTAACCGACCCTTAAACAGACCAAATGAACACGCTTCCTCGGATCTCTGATGCATAAAAGAGAATTGTAACAAAAACATGTTTAATATGTATCGTCGGGATAAAACAATGAAGAAACCCGCATGTTTGCAATAAATTCATACCGTGGCCGTGGCAATTGCTGCTATGCGGATAACCCGAGCTCCTATACTATGTGGTTGACTTTCAACGCGAACACATAGCTGTGACAACCACAACTTATTAAGCCCATTTAACCTCACTAAATGTATGTAATCGACAAGGCTTTTAACCAGGTAAATAGCTTAAAACACGCTCGTTAACACTTCTTGTTAACACTTTGCATATATATATATATTGTACCTATATGTATATGATAAAGTTTTATAGGTAACCTTGAGGTTTTACACAATTTTGCTAACTTTGTCCGTATGTTCAGGGTAAAAACCTAATCGAATGTCCACATGTTAGAAGTGGGACCACACGAGTTCACCTACATTCCCCTAAGCATTAGTTAATTAGAAAAATTCCTTCACTTCAAGTATGTTATCGACGCCATGTCATGACAAGGATGAGCCATGTTGGCAAACTCCATTTATTCCAATTAAATAAATTGCTTGTTATAAGAACTGACAAGAGCTGCGCATGGCAGGCTTATACCTACGTATACGGGTGTATAGTTTCATGGAGTTTAATTGCTTAACATTGCAGAGGTAATTGACGTGCAGAATGTTTATTATGGGTCACATTACCGTCAGCTTTAGAGTGGCCGCGGTAAACCCAAGCAGCTTCTGTAAGCTGCTTGGGTTTACCGCGAGAGAATTAGAGGTAAAAAAGAACTGTGAAAGGACTGTGCTTTCACAGTTCTTTGTTACCTCTAATTTTGCATCACTGTCAAAATCACAGTGGTCTTTATTTTCATTCTAATAAGGTTGCATTTGGGTTGCTGCCGCTACTAAGTCTGTCAACATAGTTGTCGGACTGTAGTTGGTCTTAAGTCTTTTCCAGACTTAAACATTTTCAATAAGCATTACATATATTTGATACTAGCTTCTGCCCGCGGCTTCGCCCGCGTGGATGTCGGAAATTATCCCACGGGAACGTGCTAACAGGATAAAATTTATGTGCTTCCCCAGAATGCCATCTATCTCGCGGGCCCTTTGTGGTTAATTACAGTAGAAAACCAATTGTGTCTCATTAGTGGTGATTAAAAGGGTACCTATATGATATCTTTACCTAAGTACCTACCTATTAAAAAAAAAAACTCAATAACAGAAAATTAAATACCTACCTAAATAAACCTATTTCTGATGATAACTAATCTAAACTCAATAAATAAGCAAAATCCCTAAAAACTAATATCTATACGAATGACTAATCCTACCTAACAGTATTATAAAATAACCTACGGTCACTACGTACACTATCAAATATACTACCTATACTTTAAAATTAAAATCTATACCTACGACTCATATAAAAATAAACCTAAATAACTCTAAAAACTAAAAGGAATAAAAATGAACTCCACTGCGGGTGACCCAACCTACGACAAACTTAGTATTTGCGGTTGGTACAGTACAGACAGTGGTAATCGGGTATAGGGATCGAACCGCAAAATTAAGTTTGTTTTTTATTGTATATACTTTTCCGGGATAAAAAGTACCCAGTGTGGTGCCCAGGATATTAAAGAATAATTATACCAAGTTTCATCGTAATCGAACCGGTAGTTTTTGCGTGATGCCTGAACAAACAGACAGACAGACCGACAGACAGACAGACAAAAATTTTTTTAATCACATTTTTGGGTTCGGTGTCGGTCTAGTAACACCCCCTGTAAATTATTTTTTTGATATTTTCAATGTACAGAATTTTCACTTCTACAGATTTATTATAAGTATATAGATATTACAGCTACAGACGATCCATGATACGTGCCAACTGCCAAATACTACCTACTTACTAGCTAGTTACTACCTAAATAAATAAACCACTAAATAAAATTCACTCATTAAATATTATTTCTCTTCGCGTTGCCAACTAAGCTATCGCCTGAACCAGACCCAGTCACCTACTAACCCTAACACAAACAAACTTTATCTTGCCACAGCTGTCTTATCTCACTTCCTGAATCAGACGTCTATCTAAATAAACTGTCCCAGTTCAATCACGACCTCTTACATACTACGACTCACCTTAAATTACTTACACATACATAATCAGCCTAGTTGAGACTTGAGACAGAAGCCTCCTCCCCGTGAGAGGAGATTACGATTTACAGCCCATTCATAGGTCACAGGGTCAATGGTAGCCCAGTGATAATGTCCGCGAATTACGATTTGTAGGTCGTTGGTTCGAACCCAGACAGGCGCTTTACTTTGTGTAAATTATTTTTTCATACCACTTGCTCAAAAAAGTGACATTCTATGCCACAAAAAGCGAACATAACAATAGTCATTTTTAATCTGTTAAAAACAGGGAAAGAAAATTGTACTGAATTTCATTCATCCTCTAGGGGGAGAATGTGATTTAAATTTGGAATACTTACCGAAATTTATACTGAACTACATCTGTGTTTACACCATTGAGATTATATATAAAGCATTATACATCTTTTTGAAAAAGGAATACGCATTTATTATGCAGTTATGATTATTAAATAAAATTACGAAAACCGACGAGGCCGTATGAGCTTGATGCCTTTGCTTTTCCGACAAAAAAATATTAGTCTAGGAATTTGCCGCGTTTTTGTTTTCTTCAAATACAAAAACATTAAGTTTATTTTTTCGCGAAAGTAGAGTATTTTCCTCGGTGATAAAGCTGTCTTAGTCTTGGGTGAACTTAAATCCCTCGCTACACTCAGGACTTGTCTCCTGAACTTGTCTTAAATCCCTCGCTTCGCTCGTGATTTAATTTTTTAACACCCTCATCGCTACGCTCGGGAGTAAACCTCGAGTCCTTCGTTACGCTAGCGATTTAAATCGTCACCCGCGACAGAAGACACTGCTTTATCCCCTTGGTTAATAATCTACTATTTACATGAAAGTAGGTGCTGTCACAAAATGTAAAACCAACCTGATAAAATATTTATCAATGTAGGTACTTACAGACGCCAGCACATCAAGCTACTACAATCTGTCAAATTTCTTTATCAGATTTTCGACTTTATCGCAAAAGCATTAAGGTTCAAGGTTGACTGGGAAAATTTGACAGTTTCGGGTAGCTTGACCTGCTGGCGTCTGTACATTACAACAGCAGAAGGAATCTATATATATAAAATTCAAAGTCCTGACTGACTGACTGACTGACTGATAGATCAACGCACAGCCTAAACCGCTGGTCCTAGAGACATGAAATTTGGAGGGTGTGTTCTTCGTGAAGAGTAGGCATCCACTAAGAAAGGATTTTTCGAAATTCCACCCCTAAGAGGGTGAAAAGGGGTTAATTCGTTTGTATGAAAAATCTTATTCCTTGAGTTAATAAACTTGAAACTTGGCACGAATACTTATCTAAATAAATTATGAAGATTGTCAGTTTTTGTTTTTCTAAACTACCCCCTAATAAGGGATTGGGGGGTTTCAAAGTTTGTATGGAAGAATTTTAGCGCGCAGTCCGATTTACTCGAAACTCAGTATTTATACCTAATATTGAAAGTAAAGAATAATGTGTATCAGGGTTTTTTGAAAATCCACCCCTGACGGGCTGAAATGGGGTAGTCAATTTTTCAGGGGAGGATTTTACTGCATGGCTTGATTAACTCGAAAATTAGTATAAATAATCTTTGAGTCAAGTTATGAATACATCCCAAACGATTTTTTTAAATTCCACCCCTGTGGGGGTGAACAGCGGGGATACAGTTTATATGAAAAATCTTCTTCATTAGGTTAATAAACTTGAAACTTTTCAAGAATACTCGCCTAAGTAAGTAATAAAGTTTATCATTATAAGTTTTTCAAAACTACCCCTCAAAGGGGGATATAGAGGTGTTGAAGTTTGTGTGGAATAATTTGAATGCGCCGTCCGATTAACTCGAAACTCAGTGTTTATACTTAAGACCAAAAATAAAGAGTAACATGTATCAGGGGTTTTCGAAAATCTACCCCTAACGGGTTGAAAAGGGGTAGTTAATTTTTCAAGAGACGATTATAATGCGTGGCGTGAATTGGTATAAATAATCTGTGAATCAAGTTATGAATAGTCCCAAACGATTTTTCAAAATTCCACCCCTGTGGGGGTGAAAAGCGGGGAATACAGTTTATATGAAAAATCTTATTCATTTAGTTAATAAACTTGAAACTTGGCAAGAATGCTTGCCTAAGTAAGTAATAAAAGTTTATCATTATAAGTTTTTCAAAATTACCCCTCAAAGGGGGATATAGGGGTGTTAAGTTGTGTGGAAGAAATTGAATGCACGGTCCGAGTAACTCAAAACTCAGTATTGATACTTTTGACAGAAAATAATTAATAATAAGTATGAAAAGTTGTCGAAAATTTACCACTGAACGGGACAAAAAGGGGTAATTCAGTTTTTAAGGGGAGGATTTGAACTTAAAACTGTATGTTACATTTTCACGCCTAAACCACTGAACTTCTGATTTGGCATAGAGATAGACGGCATCCTGGGGAAGCACATACATTTTATCCTGTTAGCACGTTCCCTTGGGATAATTTCCGACATCCACGCGGGCGAAGCCGCGGGCAGAAGCTAGTTTAAAATAAAATAATTGATAGCACACAAAACATTTAGCTATTAGCAGCTGAGAATGTCTTTTGGTCTAAAACACTAGCCCAAAAGACATTCTCAGCTGCTAATAAAAATGCAAAATGTGAATGTGTGAAATAGCGGTTGCGAACACGCAACCGCTATTTCTGAGCATGAGGTCCTGGGTTCCGTTTCCAGTTCGTGCAACGTGTTATTGGGTTTTTCTGATCTGGAATTTCACAGTAACAGTCTGGAGTCTGCCCGGGCAGCTCGCCCCTTATTGGACATTGGACTGAAACATAACTGGCGAAATGTAGGGGATTGGTACACCTCTGCTCAACCTTTCGGGGAAACAAGGCGTGGTATTGTATTATGTCTTTTAATAAAAACTACATTCTACATAGATCGTAACTATTCGTGACGGAATCTATAATCAAATTAAATGCAAGTCATGTGTATCACACATTCTTCACACGTGCTTGCTGTGATTCAATCTGAATGATTATGAATAGGTATTTTAATTGAAGCAGATAAAATTGTATCATAGTGGTGGGAACATAACGTGATAAGCTATTATATCACTTGCCTATTTATAAAATGTGGAATCAATCAGAAATAAAATATAGTGAAGCTCATTTTTATATCCTTTCCCTTTTTTCGTGCTTTTTCCCTAACAGTGATATTGACAGTAGAGATAATAGAACCAAACACTAAAAGAGTCAACCCATGTGTGTAGCGTTTTATCAGCGAATAATTTAATTGGATAATGTTACAAATAGATACAAATTAGGTACTGCACACATGGGCCCTTGATGTGCTGATAGAATAAAATAGGATGATGTATTATATTTATCCAAATGCAGAGAGAGAGAGAAAGAGCAGTGGCGGCCCCTCAGTGGTTACAGTACAGCACCGACTTACGTGTAGATCGCGGGTACGAACCTATGGGCTTTACTTTGTGCAATTTATTTCATGACCATCACCACTGCTCTCAAAATGGTGAAACGAAACCGACATGTCAGACTAGAACCAAAAAAAAAATCGACGACCCGTGACATCCAGCAACCCGCATTAGGGCCGCGTGGTGGATTACGGCCCACTCTCTCTCTCAGACAGGTGGCGTGTGACCCAGCAGTGGGAACGTAGTAAAAAACAGAATCAAAAAAAAAAAAAAACTTACGAATATAACATTTTAGAACCCATAGGTTTATGTAATGTGTCGTATTTCAACGTTGCATTCGTTATTTCACGAAAAAATAGCAATTGAAAGTTGCCGAGTGTTGACATATTAGTGCTCGTGACTGTACTTAGATTGAGATGGTTATTACCTGATTACAAATACCTACTTTCTTATTTTCAGTCGACTAACATAACAGAACACCACTCACATTTCAATTTCCCAGGCCCATGTAATTCTCCTTATTTAATTATAATCTTTTAAATTCCATTTCATAATTTTATTTTTTTAAACTTTTAGCATGCTTTCAAAATTATCAATTGTTTGTTTTCTTTCACATATGTATAGTAATGTAAACTGGAGGAGCGGAACCACCTAATACAACCAAATCTTTGCTTAAAAGGTGACTCCAAACTTAACAATTTTATTTACATGAGCTGATGAAATAAACATTATTATTATTACAGCTATGTAATATGAACCGAGCACAAATCCAGACTCCGAGCTATTTAAAAAATGATAATTTTCTTCTGGAAAAATACAAAAACACTTTGCTGAATCCCAAAAACTCCTCGTCTTTATGGTAAAAATTGGTTGTAAACAAACTTAACTCTATAATCAGCCCTGTGTTGTCCCACCACAGGACAATGGCATCCCTTTCCTTTTCCACTCGATTCGATCCTGCGCAACGTGAACCAATTCCGCCTATATTCGTTCGTAAAGCATCGTCACATCATCTGCCGCGATGCCGTTGGACGTTTTCAGGGACCCACTTATTTAAAGGCATTCGTTGTTTCAGTGCCTAATAACATGCGCCGTCCTTATTCTGGCGGCGGGGGCCGGTCACCCCATCGGCTTCTCCGCCGTCGCACTGCCGCAGCTCAGGATCGAGAACAGCTCCATGAGGATAGATGATGAAATGGGATCCTGGATCGGTGAGTTTTATAAGCTTTTACATCATTTTTCAGCATTTTGTAGATTAAAACTAGGGACCTCAATGCATACACGACCGGCGACGTGTCGACGGCTACAGTTGCTTCTGCCGTTGATACATGCCGCTCCCGGCTCCTGTATAATAATATGACCACTAACATTGCCAGACTACAAAATAACATCACTTAAGTAAAAGTTACAATGAAGTTGAGATGAGTAGAAAAGTTTCCTAATAGACTCTATCTACTTCGGCTCATTCGTAGTAATAATATGCGTTAGAAGCAGCAGCAGTGGCAGTTGATGCTCGTGTAATGCATTCATTATGATTAGGTTTCAATGTAAAGGGAATCCGATACCCAGCAGTGAGGGATTCCGGGCTAAAATGATGATGATGTCGAAATCTCTGTACTTACACACGGCTACACGTCAAGCTATACAAAACCAGTTTGTCTTGGCCTCACTTTGTATGATATTTTCTCACAATGAACGGTCAGCTAATACTGGATTTGAATAGCTTGATGTGTAGCCGTGTGTACCTATTGAATCGAAATAAATGTAGGTCAGTATAAGTGTAAAGTGTGTGTGTGTGTGTGTGTTACGTCAAGTTGCTAACCGCTCCCGTAGCTAAAACACTTCCTACCTATAGGTATTAATAATCTGAAATGATGCAGACTTGCATAATGGTAACACCACAATTTTTTATATTTTTATTTTTGATTCTTTGACCAATCCAATACTTTGCAATTTGCTAATCACTCTTGCGCAATATTATGCAATGGCGACTATACAACTCGTATTTTCTCAACTTGTCGCAAGAACACAAACGGTCGTGTTATAGGCAAGTGCCTATAACAGGCAGGTAAGTACCTGCCTTATGTTTTATATAGGTACTTCAATGTCCTTTGATAAAATTAAGTATAAAGATCGTAGGTTGATAGACTTTATACCTATTAGGTATACCTACCTGATATTGTAGGTCACCGGTGTGCATGGTATCTAATGTAGAAACATCATAGAAGGTAAGTAGGTACATGCCATGATTAATGAACAGGCGAACCGGATGGGTAAAGTCAATGACCTCTTCTACAAAACCACGACAAAACTTTCACAATTAAGTACCTACCTAGGTAGGTTTAGATTACGCTACTTATGCCAGGACATCTCACAAGTTATACATAGGTATAAGTCATACGTAAAAGAACAGCAACATACATGATACATAACTCAACATACATAAATTGCGAAAAAACCCTTATTTACGTACTTAAATACTTGAATTATTTCGCAATAATTATTAGTTTTCGTATTATTTATTATTATGTAATTTCAAGCAGACATTCAGCCACGTTATGAAAATCGACAAAACACGACAGGTTTAAAAATAGATTTAAAAAAAATTGGCAGATGGTATTTTCCATGGAGCAAAAGAACAGCTACCGGGAAACTAGTTATTACCACATTATTACCAACAATGAGGCAGCAATATCTCTAATTTGTCATATTAATACCTAAGGGGCCGTCCCCACGGGCGTGAGAATCGCGGCGATATTATCGTCGTGCCACGTATTTCTATACACTCTCTTAGAACGTGTCTCCACACAGCGATATCATCGCGGCGAGAATTTGATGGCACGGCGAGACTATCGCCGCGATTCTCTCGCCCGTGAAGTACGGACAGCAAAAAAGATTCATATATAACACTATTATTTTTACGTAACATCGATGGATCCCTCTTAATGGCAAGCGACATCGCGGCAGGCCTAGATGGAGACTCCTTCAACAAGAACTGGTCCTTAGCAGCTTTAAACAAAGAGAAGTGGAAATAGCCTTTGCCCCGCTGCGGGACATCACAGGCTTTTAATAATTTTATTATTAACATCAAAATTAACACACATTAACATTATTTGATACCTACCTAGTTATGCAAATCTAAATAAGTAATACCAGATATTTTATTTATGATACACCTATTTTGGTCCACAAGATGTGTTAGTAACACTTTATAGGTAGTAGGTATATTCTATTACATCTTATATCTTCATAAAATAAAAAAAACTTAAGAGGTGTCAAGGGACACCCGGATGGAACGAAGTTCAAAGAGAGAGAGAGAGAGACAGACAGAGAAACACGCGCACGCCCCACGGCTTACAACTACCTATAGCAAAAAGCGTCGTTCCAACTTTAGGTCTTAATTTTTTCCGTCTAGCCCCCTTTCGCAACGCGCGATAAGGAACTTCGTTCCAAAAATAAAAAGTGTTGGTAGGTGGCGACTTTCGTTGTTGACTGTAGGTCTGTAGCTGCATTTAAGTAAATACTACAGTTATGAAGATGAAGAAAAGATTAAGTACCTACTAGACTAAGTATCATTATCTAGGTAAATGTAATAATTGTTGACTAAGTCTAACATTTCTGGACTAAGTTTTCTAGAAAAATATGTGTTCGCTACATAAATCATAATTAATTCGGTTCTCATCCTTATACTTGACGAAAC
The DNA here is from genome assembly GCA_945859715.1 of Apamea sordens. Classification (NCBI taxonomy): domain Eukaryota; kingdom Metazoa; phylum Arthropoda; class Insecta; order Lepidoptera; family Noctuidae; genus Apamea; species Apamea sordens. The sequence continues at coordinate 11,855,703 of OX243998.1, read as the reverse complement.
TAAAAGTATATATTTTCTGAGCGGAGGATTCTCACGTTATTGATGTTTCCTGTCGTTAGACTCTGTCATGTCATGAGTTCATGGCACACACCTCACATGGACATTGTTTATTACCCATTAAAGTAACATCTATACATATAATAAAATCGTAGAAAAGTCAAAACTGTACATTGAATATTTTTTTAAAAGAATACTTGGGGCGTGATCTACAATCGATATCGAAGCCAAAAATATAGTTTTTAGAATTTTTGTCTGTTTGTCTGTTTATCTGTTTGTCTGTTTGTCTGTATGTATGTCCGGACTAAACTCAAAAAGTACTGCATGGATTTACTTCAAATTTTGCATGAATATTACTAAGAGGTCGGGTCAACATTAATTCTACATATTATCACGCTATCACCTATGGGGGAGGAGCTGTGAATCTTTATTTTTCTTACGTATTCTGTGACAGCGTGTAATCTAACGACGCATATTTAAATGTTGTTTTTGAGTAAGCCATGCTATTATCTAGCTACACACTATAAAAACTACGCCATTTAAGTAACTTGGGCAGAGAAACATAGTTTAATGAATGTTAGTAGTATAATGAAAATTTTAAAGCAGCGCCATCTATGAGATTTCATAAAAATCAAATCAAGTTACATGTTAACACTTTTTGGAAATTAATTATTTAAATTTGATCATGTTGGCGAGGTTAGTAGTTAGTTACTCTTAAAATTCATAGATGGTAATGTGCATTTTCTTCATAAAAGTTGTATCGTGTAGTTCTTTTCGACAAATTCAAGTTCCAACAAAACCCTCAAAATCTTGAGCAGAGTTGAGGAAGACAATTTAAAAAAACACGCTCTGTGAAGTCGACCAGTTTGCGAGATCGCTTACGTATTACGAGGTGCCTTCATATTACACGTACGACAAGCAAAGGGGTGTATTTAACCGACGTCGACAAGGAGGTGCTGTGGAAGGTTTTCCGGGAATTTTCAAGGACACCGCATTGGGTAGGGTTTATACCGTGCATCCGAATAATGGCGAATGCTATTTTCTGCGGTTGTTACTTCACACTGTCCGAGGCCCAACGTCTTTCGCCTTTCTGAGGACTTTTGATGGCGTGGAGTATCCCACTTACTGCGCAGCCTGCGTAGCACGTCACCTTCTCGACGGTGACCAAAATTGGGATGACAACCTCGCGGAGGTGAGCGTCAGTGACAGTCCCAGCCGCATGCGTCATCTGTTTGCCATCATCTTGGTGTTTTGTGGAGTCGCGAGCCCGGTAGCTTTGTGGGAGAAGTATCGCCATCATCTGTCTGAAGATTTTCTACGAGCTTTGAGGCGTGCTACTGGAGACGAAGTCGGAGTAACTGATGAACGCGTGCTGAACACCTGTCTTAGTTCACTTCAAGATGTGGTCATTTCTATCGGCGGCAATTCACTAATCGAATATGGGTTACCGCCTCCCCAATCATCACCGCATCATGACCGTGGAAATCTATATAACGCTGAGACAAATTACGATCCGGGCGAAATGATCACCATACGAAATGACCATGTCGCTTTGTTCTCTTCAGAGCAAAAACAAATTTATGACACCGTCCTTGAAAGCGTTGGGTAAAACCAGGGTAAAATGTTTTTCTTGGATGCTCCTGGTGGAACAGGAAAAACATTTGTTACCACTGGCATACTTGCAGAGGTCAGGAGGCAAGGCAAAATTGCTATTGCTGTAGAGTCGTCGGGAATCGCTGCCACACTGCTTCCGGGTGGCAAGACAGCACATGCCATGTTTAAAATTCCCATCGATTTAGAGAGCGCCGAAATGCCTGTTTGTGGTGTGTCACGTAACAGCGATAAGGGACACGTGCTCAAGGATTGCTCTCTGATCGTATGGGATGAGTGTACGATGGCCAATCGTCCGCGTCACCGTCCTGACTCTCTTTACATTTTGGCTCCTGGCAGCATAACTACCAACGTAGTTTATAGGGAAGTGTTGTAAGGTATGTTTTGTGTCCTGGAATGTATTCCTGCATTATTTTCTCTATTTCCTTCAGTCACATCTTATGACTGAACTCAGCAGGATTCCCATATAACTCTCTTCACTGGCTTCGCTTACAAAAAAAACTTATATTTTAATGCTATTTTAAAAGTTGTTTATTTATAAGGCTATAGCGACACTGGCATCTTAGGTATTTTTGGTGCTGTAGAGCCTTCACGCAGACGACGTCGCGGGCAGCAGCTAGTATAAAATAATAATAAGTACACATGTGAAAAAATAAGCAAAAGAATCATAGAGCATCAAAAAATTCGTCCGCATCGCTGTCAACAGGAACAGTGCCTAAGAGGCTGGCCTTATTGCCACGTTGTATAGCGACGCTAATACTTTGGCCAAGAAACAGGCCAGCCCTCTGGTCACATGAAGAGTCGAAAGTAACTATTATGAAAGTAACTATAACTTTAAAAACACATACTTAGACCAATTCCTACACCTCTTAAAAATGACGCGCGTTCTCGAAATAACGGGAAATCAGAATCATGCAATGAACTGTAATCCTTCATATTATAAGAAGAGAGGACTACCTACAAAAACGAAACAAACACAATCTTTCACTATCGCAGTCCACTTTGACCAGCGGGGTAATTGCGTAACACACTGGCTTCACACAATAGCGTTGGCTTTCATTTGGACCGTTCAACAACATTCATTGCGTTATAAATTACGTTGTTGAGAAGACAAATTTTTCGAACATATCAAATCAAATCAAATTCGTTTATTTGCATAAAATGTGGTAGGTACAAAAGATGATTTAAAGTATATCAAATTGTAGTGTAAAGACACATTGTGCCATGTAATGATGGCATGCAAATATTGAATACATGAAGTAGGTATATAGTAACAACATTCAGTAATATACTAATAACGTAGTTAACAAAAAAACATAAATAATTAAAAAAATATTACAATGCATTTCTGAAGTGGTAGGACTGGCAAGTTTTTATGTTCAGAAATTCGCCGACACAATAAAAACTATGCGATATCAACCATTTTCTCAAAACCACACATATTTTTTTGTAAGGTTCTTCTGTTATTTATTTATCCATTTATTTCAGGCATCAAGGCCCATATAAACACATACAATACAATATTAATATAACTTAAAGATACTATAAATACATTAAACAATATAGCGATAGCAACTAGGAAGTGGTGAAGGGTGGGCGTTTTTGGGGTCTGTCTTTTGTAATTTTGACGTTCGAAAAGTGCTGATTCTCAGCCTAATTTGAATGAATGACTTTTGATTTTGATAATGACACTAAAAAACTAACTAACGCACACGAAGTGTCTGGGTCGTGCTTCGCTGACTGGTGTCATGTAGCCGACCACGAAACTGGCGGCGGTACACAACACCCTTCGGCCAGAACGTACGTACCCTTCCTTGAGGAACTTCTCGAGATGATGTGACGCGACTCCAACTTCTCGACTCTCAAAGTCCAGTTGGTCTTCACACGTATGTACTCCACGATCTCCTCAACCTTCGTGGAGTGGTGCAGTCTGGACATGTACAGCTGCGTCGTTGGGATTGCTGGACGCAGCAGCATGTTGGGTCCTGCCTGCGCGGTTCCGCACTGGTTCTGACAAGCAGGCTTCTTCTTCTTCTCCACCTTGATGAAACCATCGTTGTCGCACGTGTCCTTCTCTGGACCCTGCCTTTTCAAAACCTTGTTGGGTTTCGACCGGCTCCGTTTACCCCCTTTTGGTTTTCTCACTAGTTTTACCTGCGAGTTTTGCGACTCAGCAGGCTTGTTAGCGGCTACTATTGCTGCGTAGGCTCGTTTGAGGGTTGACGAACCTACACACGTCGTTGTCTCTACCTGTGTCGAGGCAGGGACGGCCACGGCACGCGTTGCAACGCATGCATTCCCGGCAGTTGGTGACGACTTTAACCATAAAGTATGAAAACTCAAATATTTATTTCGCAAAATACACAATACCTACCTACCCATAATCCAACTTAAACTAGGGGTATAATCTTGTTTGCTAAGAGATAATATATGAACACCAGTATTACGCGACTACTTTATTGAATTTGCAAACGTTTCGTAATCAAATAAGCGTAGGAACTAACATTACCTACATTAGAAGATAAAACAACCAAAAATCAGTCTACCTCGCCTTTTCTATTTTGTGGTTGGCTTCCAGTCCAACCGTATGCAACTGAATACCAGTATTTTACATAGAGCGACGGCCTATCTGATCTCCACAACCCAGTTACTGGGTAACACGATACCCCTTGGTAAGACATTGTTGACAGACTTTTTGGGGTTCTGATACTTCTGACTACCTGTGACGACTGTCAAAGAACTACGAATGACAGCTGGGACCAACGGCTTAAAACGTGCTTTTTCCGGGGGGTTCTTTGTAGCGGATGATCACCCATCCACGAACCAACCGTGGTAAGCGTAGCTTAAACTTCGACCGACCTCTGCGGCCATTATCATTCAGTCATGAGTCCCTCGCAATACAACCATTCTGAAATAATACAAAAAAAACTAGATATTCGAATACCGGCTTTTCAGGATTTAGAATTAAGACACATTAAACATGACAGATTAAAATCAGTTATTGTCTTAAAGATAAGTAACAAAGTAGGTTAAATAGGCTGTATTCTTTGCTAAAATTTACTATTTAAATACAAGGTTACATTACCTACATATGGCAATAAGTATCTACCTAATTGTCGTTACACGTTTAAGATTCGAAGACACAAAAGACTTGACCCGCTGTTTTCTCGAAGGGCCCAACCCTTCGAAGAAACAGGGCGTCGAGGTAACATGAGGCTTACCTCTACCCAACAAAAGGCGACGAAACTATTGCCATGAACCGGGCACGAATCTATAAGGGTCCAGGCTGCTACAGAGAAGATCCAGATAGAAAAACCCACTAACACTCTGCCCGACCTGGGAATCGAACCCAGGACGTCATGCTCAGCAGTAGCGCTTGCGAGCGACCACTACACCAACGAGGCAGTTCTGACTCGAACCCGAGAAATAATTAGATGTATCTGGAATAAAAATACGCCTTACAGTAAAAAACCGTTAAGTGAAAGCTACAGCACTGAAATCCGGAATGAGGTGATCCGGCAGAGAACCAAAGTGGTCGACATAGCTCACAGAATAAGCAAGCTGAAGTGGTGAGCCGACCATATTAGCCTTAGAACCGATGACCGTTGGGGTAGACGTGTGTGGAGACCGCGAATCGGCAAACGTAAGGTAGGACGCCCTCAGGCTAGGTGGAGTGACGATCTTCGCAGGGTGGCTGGTAGCAGCTGGATGAGAGTTGCCGAAAATCGAGCTAAATGACGTGCAATTGGAGAGGTCTATGTCCAGCAGTGGACTGCTGTAGGCTGATGATGATGAAAGCACTGAAAACAGATATATATTGCAACAGTTCACGCGCTACACACAATCAACACCGGCTGAAACCTGAAATTATCGGAAAACATTAGGTACCTACCTACTTTAAAATCAGATTACCTAATTAAATAAAAAATTCGAATGTATACAGTTAATATACATTCGAATTTTCGATTTTAATACTCGAAGACATATTGTAACATCTACCAACCCGCACTGGACTCACTCCCACGCACGAAGAGAAGGCCTACGTCCCACCAAAGGGAACGTTATAGATAGGCTGACGTTATTTTTAACCGACTTCTAAAAAAGGAGGAGGTTCTCAATTCGGATGTTTGTATTTTTTTTTTTAATATATTGTAAACACATTATTCATGAAATAATACGAACATTCAACAACAAATAAACATCACTACGATCATTATCGAGATGTTATTGTAAGAGGCACTCAAAACAATTTATTGATACTTAACTCATCGAACAAGATAAAACAGACATCACAATCATAAAATTACTCATATTTATTTCAACGACGTAGTAATAAAAATCGTAACGACTGTCATTTCGATAAAATCTGTGATAATTTAGGCTCTATTTAGTGAAGTGGCAAAATTGGTCACCAACCACCATGAAGAACAATTAATTTTAAACACCGTGTATAATTAATTGGTCATATTTTACAATAATTGGTCATGTTCGCATGGATGGCTAAATTAAAATCAAGGCTCCACACAGGCCGTGATTCTGAGACCAAAAAATTATTTGCCAAACTGCGAACTGACTGAATTTTACGCACGATGTCAACTTCATGTTTTTACTTGAAGATGCAAATATGCTATTTTATTCTATTAATGACGTCACTGAAACGGTATTTATGAAAGTATGTCGGTGTATTTCCAGTGTTTTTTGACACAGTAAAGTCAAACCATAAAGTCAGTAGAGACAGCCGTCATGAAAATGATGGCATTTTATGACTTGATGTAGCGTCCACCGCTTTCCTAGGAAACCGTAGCTCTACACATATTGCATAGGTACTTAGCATTTACTTTTGGTCAAAATAAGTTAATCATGGTAGGTTATATCAAAATAAATTCAAATATTTTATTTCATTTTAGTGTAACTTAGCCTAATGTTAGTATTAATTTAGCTACTACACTACTACTACTATTTTTCTTTTACTTTGTTATTTGTTTACGTATTTGACCTTATATTAGTTGTTTTACGTACATTACTAGTTAACATTTAGTTTTTATAATTTCCTATTTCCGATTCCGATCCTCGGAAAAATTCTACTCATACCCAGTTAGACAAAACATACTGTTTCTAATATATTTGGTCACTGGTCAGTAACAGAACAACATGCATGACCAATAAAATCTATCTATACTTATAATAAATCTGTAGAAGTGAAAATTCTGTACATTGAAAATATCCAAAAAATAAATGGCAGGGGGTGTTACTTGACCGACACCGAACCCAAAAATGTGATTAAAAAAATTTTTGTCTGTCTGTCTGTCTGTCTGTTTGTTCAGGCATCACGCAAAAACTACCGGTTCGATTACGATGAAACTTGGTATAATTATTCTTTAATATCCTGGGCACCACACTGGGTACTTTTTATCCCGGAAAAGTATATACAATAAAAAACAAACTTAATTTTGCGGTTCGATCCCTATACCCGATTACCACTATCTGTACTGTACCAACCGCAAATACTAAGTTTGTCGTAGGTTGGGTCACCCGCAGTGGAGTTCATTTTTATTCCTTTTAGTTTTTAGAGTTATTTAGGTTTATTTTTATATGAGTCGTAGGTATAGATTTTAATTTTAAAGTATAGGTAGTATATTTGATAGTGTACGTAGTGACCGTAGGTTATTTTATAATACTGTTAGGTAGGTTTAGTCATTCGTATAGATATTAGTTTTTAGGGATTTTGCTTATTTATTGAGTTTAGATTAGTTATCATCAGAAATAGGTTTATTTAGGTAGGTAGGTATTTAATTTTCTGTTATGGAGTTTTTTTTTTATTAGTTAGGTACCTAAGTAAAGATATCATATAGGTACCCTCTTAATCACCACTAATGAGACACAATTGGTTTTCTATTGTAATTAGCCACAAAGGGCCCGCGACATAGATGGCATTCTGGGGAAGCACATACATTTTATCCTGTTAGCACGTTCCCGTGGGTAAATTTCCGACATCCACGCGGGCGAAGCCGCGGGCAGAAGCTAGTTAAAAATATGTTTTCAGACTTTAAACAAATCTCGACCTAATTCTGCATCCTAATTGCGTAACACACAATCAATGACAATCTGAATCATTTTGAAGGATATTGATTATGCATTGCTTCATATGTTCGAACAATTGGTCTGCTCAACTGCTAAATAACGCAATGAATGTTGTTGAACTGTTAAAATGAAAGCCATCGCTACTATTACTGTGTTAGGCAATTACCCCGCTGCGCTGTATGATTTTTTTAATATTCAGGGATTTCTTCCGATGTCTTAACGCGACACAAATTTTGATTGAAGGAAACTTCTTATGCTTACGAAGACGACTTTGCATTATGAGAAAATCAAACTATCTATCGACTGTAAGAATTAGAATCAAGTCGCGAGTCGCCTGCACGTTCACACAATCGGCACGTGTCGAATGTACACAACATTGCCGTTACGTGACACCGTCAGTCACTTTACCTCATACATAATAGGTAGAAACCAAAGTCCACACCTCTCATCATAGGTCAAGTTTGTTTTCTATAAAACATAAACACTACAATACGCATCTATGTATTGGTAAGTTTTTCATTTTTCCAGCCATTTTCAAAACTCCGAAGGAGTTTAAAGGTAAAAACAATGTTATAATTATGGGTACCTACACTACCTACCCCGTTTTGAAATCACATACATTAGTACTTACCGATTATAACACTTGTGGACTTTTCCAGGGTAACAAACCCAGAATAAAAACTTTTTAGCAAGAAAATGCCATAATACGAAGAAAAAATAAACGATTTTTTTAAATTATGGGTAATGGCGATCATGATATTTTTTCGACCCAAAGTGGCCAGTGACGTCGTTCTACTTGACTTGCGATGATACCAAGAAGTTTGAATAAATAAACCAATAAATCTGCTGCTAATTTAAATATATCGTTTAACATAACAACACCTTCAAAAAAAATACTGAACAAACTCTTCAGTGTTTGGCGATCTACCTATCGTCTACGGGATATTGGCAAGATTGTGCTGACTCTTCCTTAAAAGCCATTAATCATCATCAATCTGATACTTATTGAAATTAATTTTATTTAAATTGGCTTAGACAACACACAATTAACGCTAATTAGTAACAATTGACTAATAATTATGCTGAAGCTGAAAAAACGTGTCCGCAATTAGAACAAGAAATAGCTATTCATAGTTCCTATACACAGGTAGGTATTTGAAGTGCAAAAAATATGGTTACGATTTATACACGAGAATTTTTTGGTCTTTAAGCATGGTAATTAATTAAGTAGATATACATACTTACCATAGTAACAGTTTAGTTAAGCTATGGATTGGTCCCGGCTGTCATTCGCAAATCTTTGACAGTCGTTACGTTACGTCAGAAGCCCAGTAGTCTGACAACCAGTCATACCACGGGGTATCGTGTTACTCAGTCACTGGGTTGTGGGGGTCAGAAAGGCAGTCGCTCCATGTAAAATACTGGTATTCAGCTGCATCTGGTTTGACTGGAAGCCGACTCCAACATAGTTGGAAAAAGGCTCGGCAGATGATAAGATGATGTTAATTAAAACTACTTCAGGTGCCTTCACCAATATTCAGCATAGCGAAAAACTTGCAATGAATGATTATTTCGTGATTCTCACATGCTTAATGTTATTAGGCAAGGCTTTAAATAATCAAACTAACTGGTTGGACTTCGCCCGTTGGACTAACATAAGGAAACCAAATCTGAGTCCAACGTCTAATCCATATTTTTTATTAGGCACCTTACTTTACTTACGTGACTGCTAACAAAGTAAATAAATAAAGAAAGAAAGAGAATTATCGCAAACAGCTGCATCACCTTATCATCATAATATTACAACGTGACATTCCACTCAGTTGACCTCTGGCAACGGGTTGTAGCGGTCAGCTGACTGAAACGCGTCGCTATCTGGCGGGTTACCTATGAGCTGACGATCGTCAGTGTATAGAATCACTGATACCTTATTTGACCCTAATATTATCTATGTTAGGTACTATTAGATATCAAAACTAGTTCTCACCGCCTCAACTTTTACCTATGTCAGAGCAGATAATTACAAAATACAGACAGAATGGCAAGGACATCGACGCGCAAACAGAATCCATGAATACAGCACATGCAAAAAAAGAAATAGCTGTTTCATAGAAAAGTGCAATACCTACGTGGTCAAAATGTAGGGCTTAGCAATTTTTTTTTTAAATACCTAACCAACCCGACATGATTTTAAAAATATGTCAGTATCAGTTGTCCCATGGGACTATAGTGAGATATAATTATAATCCCACTTGTCCCATCATGGGACTGGGTCAATGGGACTAGTGGGACAGACTCAATATTTCAACGCGGGGGGGTCAACACCATGTACTGAATCCATGGTAACAGGTTGTGCGTCCATGGTCTTCATATGATCTGACCAAGATTATGTCTGGACTTTAAAAGAGACTGTGACCTCTGAGTTTGTTTCGGCCTTTCTTCTCCGACTAGTCAGATAGGAAACGCCGACCTCATCTACTTTAAAAAAAAATATGATTGACGTGTAAAAGTGTTTGTACACCTACTTACAAAATAAAATCATTTATCATTATTTATCATGTTCCTGCCATCCTGTATACAGCATCTATCGGAAATGTATGGTCAAATTTAAGGCACAGACCATCAAACTGAACAACTTTCTCCATGGGACCAACATCGTAATATTATCGGCTATCCCTTACAAAACTTCAATACCTAGTCAACCCAAATGTATGGTATGGGACAGCTGATAGATTTTTCGCGATTACGATGTTGGTCCCACTCCCATAGTTCAGTTTGATAGTCTGTACCAAACCCTTAAATTAATATGACCACACATTTCACATTCACTCTGTATTCGTTGTAAGGTCGATCATTACAACAATGATTGCACTTAAACTCCATACCCTACAATTTTAGCATCAAGAACATTGCAATATTGCAATGAATCACAATGACCCCGAATTGGATCGATGATACGAGCTCTGCAGAATACTAAATAGAAATATATTTCTGCAAAAATTCTCAAGGACGACAGGATTTTGATAACAGAACCAAATAAAGAAATGTGAGAAACAAATCCTTAACCTTCTAAATGTCATTAAATCAAAACAGCGATACAATTTCATTAGCTATTTCCATCATTGGCATTTTCTGATAACATTTGCGAAAAATTCTCAAATTAAAACGTCAATCAATCGCTGTAAATAACCGGTCGTTTAAATCTGATGCATGCTATTTGATTTGGTATGCTTTGCTGTACTTACTCCGAATCAACAAACTCGCAAAGTGGGGCTATCGATGGTACGTCAGCAGGGTGTGGATGTGGAGCTGTAGCAGAAACGTTGTCCCACCTCCTGTCCTGCTTTCTGTGTCCCAAAAAATGCATCCACCGACTGTGCTGCCACCGACGAACCCGTGGACGTGGCGAAGTTTGGGGCCAACAAATACACTGTCGCGCCATCGACACCACAAAGAAGATCCTTCGAAAGCCATTCGACCATTCGTACCTACCCTTGACTTATTTCGTACACAATACCCGCGACAAAGCACGCAAACATTAAACTGTCGGCTACATTTGTTGATAAATTACGAGTAAGTATCTGAATTCAAGCAATGAATGATTGCCAATCAAGGAGAAGCATGCGGTACTCAAAATATTGACAAAGATTTCAGTAATCGACACGTGACTAAACTGTTAAATAAAAAATGTAACAACATAAAAATAATTGTGTTATATAGACCATGGCGCCGATTTCCTTGTTCACAAACTAAACTAAATTTAAGTTCATTGCATCTTTTTCTTTCTATTTAATTTAGAAAAGGACAGAAGATAAATATTAGTTTAGTCCTGTCAAACTAGTCAGCGCGCCTGACGTAAATTGACGTATTTTTAATAGCCATGTTGAGCCATGTTAATCACGTCTAATCTGTCTATGGAGTGTCTGTTTGACAGGACTAAACTATTATTTTATCTTCTGTCCTTTTCTTAATGAAATAGAAAGAAAAAGATTCACAGAACTTAAATTTAGTTTAGTTTGTGAACAAGGGAATCAGGGCCAATAACTGTAAAACTAAATAATAATGACTATAATACTTTACGACCGACATGCAAATTACGAGTACTATACCGTGAAGAGATGTGTACAGAGTGAGAGTTGGACGGAAAACCGTGGACCGTTCCAAGCTTGGCATAAGGGTAGACAGAGCCCTAAACGTCGAGATACGAAGACGTACGAAGGTTTACGGCAACGGAAAACGAGTTATGGATCTCAAATGAAGTTGGGCTGGACACCTGGCAAGGTGCAGTAATGACAGGTGGAGTAAGGCAGTGACCGAGTGGCGTCCACGGACTGGAAGGCGAAATGTTGGTCGTCCAGCGGCGAGATGGGTGGACGATATTATCCATCGTTACCATCGCGGGTTGAACCTGTATGCGGCTGGCACAAGAAAAGAGAGGCTTATATGATACTCAACTGTGGGTGAAGCCGAGTTGTGGATCATGACGATGATGATGATGAAGGGAACCACGAGCACACAAATTTGTCATTTGTCAAACAGCAAAAAAAATACAAACACCTGTTAGGTACTTATAAAAACAACAGCCTGAGCCTGACATTATTTTAATCCATTTGTCAAATACAAGCAATACAAGAGACTAATTAATAATCATGTCGTCGTAGAAGGACGTTGGAAGCGCTTTGAAAATAAATACTTAAGCATTGAATAACACAAATGGTTTACCTTCCTCGGCTATAATAGCCATTTCAGCATGTCTGCAAATATTGCGCTCTCCTTTCCATTTTCCTCACGATGTTTTCCTTCACCGTTTGGAGAGCAGTGGTGATGAAATAATTTACACAAAGTAAAGCGCCTGTCTGGGTTTGAACCTACGACTTACAAATCGTAAGTTGCGGCCATTACCACTGAGCCACCAATGCTCTCCGGCATGTCCTAGAACTAAAATCGAAGATATGTGATATCTACCAAGCCGCACTGGGCCCGGTTGGTGGATTACAGCCCCCTCTCGAAGAGAGGAGGCCTGTGTCCCAGCAGTTGGAACATTAGGCTGATTATGCTTTCCATTTTGTTTGCTGAATTCATGTTAATCTTTAAAAACTCATCATAAATTATATTCGTAACCTCTGTTTTGTCTCTCTTTCAAACTGTGTACAAGTTAGCCAGGTTAATCCCAAGAGTGAACAGCTGTTATTAAAACTTGTTTAATACTTACGCAACCTTTTGTATAATTTACACGCTTTCGTAGCGTGTCATATAGTTCCATAGTCCATAATTTCGAGACATCCACCTTTGTAACTCATATTATGGTCATTGGTCGCTCTCGAATTGCGAAGCGTCATGTAACTAATCGATCTTACGAGGAGCATATAATTTTGAACTTTGATCGTTAGCAGATCAACGTTCATAATTATATGCTCCAACGACCAATAGGTAGGTACTGCGCGTGTTAGCATTTTTTTTGTCTTGTTCGAAAATTCATTTTAATTCTACACACGCTACTCGCAAAAACATTCAGAAAAAGTTGGGAAGAATTACGCTGAATTATGATGACTTTTTGCTGCAATCACTACCAGTATGTAGGACCACTTACAAAGTACAAAAGTATAAACACGCACTTGTGGACACATAACAACGCAGATGAGTAGGTAGACTGTTTGATTATCTAATTAGCATCAATCAATCAACTCAACCTATCGCAGTCCACTGCAGGATATAGGCCTCTCATGGATGGCCCCCCTCCCATGCTGCGCCATAACACCATGTTCTTCGTCTTCTGCATCCAGTCGGTCTATGAAAAGACAATAAGACTATGCAGATTGAGAAGAACCTGAAACATACAAAGATGTTTTAACAATAAACCTCCTTTGTCCACAGCAAGTATCCACTCAGCAGCGACGCCGCTCGGGTCCATGCTGTCGGGTCCAATCATGGAGGCTATAGGCCGGAAGCGCACGCTACAGACATGCACACTGCCGCTAATCGTCGGCTGGATCATTATAGGGACGGCCTCTCATCACGCCCTGCTTCTCCTCGGCAGAGTCGTGTGTGGATTTGCCGTCGGCATTATGGCAGCACCTTCACAGGTATGTCTAACACTAGTTCAAGTCCCCTTATGCATAAACGTTGCTTAAAGTTAAGTAGTGAATAGCGACTGTTTAACCATACATTTTTGACGTTTAGCCGTCACTTAACTTTAATCATCGTTTATAAATAAACCCTTGTATTGATAATGATAGTACCGTCTCGTTGGTTTTGAAAATAGTCTCATGTTTTGTATGCTACTCAACAAGAAATTATATTCAGACATCTCGGTATTTTTCAACTGCTTCTAGATTACCATCCACTCATGCATAAAGTCTAAGACACGTTTGTTATTATGTACCTAGGTTATAAGAACGTTAAAATCTAGAGCTGTTTATTTTTTCGCAGGTGTACTTAGGTGAAATTTCAGAACCAAGACTGAGAGGTTTGATGATAGGCACGCCATTTGTGGCGTACTCACTCGGAGTGTTGTATGTGTACGCACTGGGAGGTGCGCTGCCGTGGCGGTCAGTGGCCCATCTGTCCACTGTGCTGCCAGCCCTTGCCTTCATTGCCCTGTGCCTGTCGCCGGAGAGCCCCACATGGCTGGCGCGGCGGGGGCGCTTCCACGACGCCATGGCCGCCATGTCACGCCTGCGCGGTGACCCCGACACCGTAAGTATCCACTTACTTATTAATCAGCTGAAGCGAGGTCATTATCAAAACTCAGACGGCCTTAATCGATTCGGACACGTGACGTAGTGCCCTTTCCAGCGTAGAAAGTGGTTATGCCTTTGAATTAGCATAGCCAATTAATCCATGAGTATCCTTTAGAACCTCTCTCATTCTCTCCATAAAAGCATGTGTACTTTTATGGAGAGCATTAAATTTAGGAAAGTCAGCAGTTTTAACAGACTAGGTTAGTACCATTATTTTCATAAGATATGCAACTTTTGACTGTATGCAATGCAACTGATGCAAATCTATATCTATACTTATAATAAATCTGTAGAAGTGAAAATTCTGTACATTGAAAATATCAAAAAAATAAATGGCAGGGGGTGTTACTAGACCGACACCGAACCCAAAAATGTGATTAAAAAAATTTTTGTCTGTCTGTCTGTCTGTCTGTTTGTTCAGGCATCACGCAAAAACTACCGGTTCGATTACGATGAAACTTGCTATAATTATTCTTTGATATCCTGGGCACCACACTGGGTACTTTTTATCCCGGAAAAGTATATACAATAAAAAACAAACTTAATTTTGCGGTTCGATCCCTAGACCCATTACTGTGTCAACCGCAAATAATAAGTTTGTCGTAGGTTACGTCACCCGCAGTGGAGTTCATTTTTATTCCTTTTAGTTTTTAGAGTTATTTAGGTTTATTTTCATATAAGTCGTAGGTATAGATTTTAATTTTAAAGTATAGGTACCTAGCATATTTGATAGTGTACGTAGTGACCGTAGGTTATTTTATAATACTGTTAGGTAGGATTAGTCATTCGTATAGATATTAGTTTTTAGGGATTTGCTTATTTATTGAGTTTAGATTAGTTATCATCAGAAATAGGTTTATTTAGGTAGGTATTTAATTTTCTGTTATTGAGTTTTTTTTTTTAATTAGGTAGGTACTTAGGTAAAGATATCATATAGGTACCCGTATATAATTATTTAAAAAAAAAAACCCGTAACATAATGCATAACATTATAATATTATTATACACCAACACGTAAACTCGTACACATACTCGCTTAAAAATAAACAAGCCATTCATTACATAGCATATACTGTGTTAATCAAGTAATCCAGTAAACACTACACGGGTATTTAGTAAGTTTAAAATCTCAATATTTCTTTCTGTCGGTCTTAAACGTAAGTAAATTAAGATGTGGGTAGGTACTTACCACCTTATTATACGCGCCGCACTATGTAGGTACTAGTTTGTTGATACTCAGATGTGTCTTCTCGACATCCGGGTGTCACTAAAGGGATGCAGCAGAATACCAGCGTCAGGTATTGTACCTGGCACATGCTGAGCTGGACTCCCATTTGGTGCAACCATGAGACACACACCGCCCAGAGTGATCGATCCTTATATTTATTTGTACTATGTGTCTATGGGTCAATTTAGTTTTTTAATATTTGTTTTTTTTTTTTACGTTTCACCTTTTTTGATGTATTTCTTTATTATTGCTTGTATTGTGTCTTTTGTTGCACCAAATAAACTTGTTATCTATCTATCTATCTATCTATCTACCCTCTTAATCACCACTAATGAGACACAATTGGTTTTCTATTGTTATTAGCCACAAAGGGCCCGCGAGATAGATGGCATTCTGGGGAAGCACATACATTTTATCCTGTTAGCACGTTCCCGTGGGATAATTTCCGACATCCACGCGGGCGAAGCCGCGGGCAGAAGCTAGTTAAGCAATAAAAGTAGCAGAATTTGGTCCTATTGATTTTACGCAAATGTTCCATAAAAGAACACACTATCGATATTAATCTAAATCATTTTGAAGGTTATTGCTAATCCATTACTTCATAAATGCTTGAAAAGTCTGCTCGACAACGTAAATAACGCAATGAATGTTGTTGAACTGTCAAAATGAAAGCCATTGCTACTGTTAGTATGTTACGCAATTACCGCAGGTTTGAGAAACTTTTAATTAAGCACTTCGCACAAGAGCAGCAGAATCCGTCCTATTCATTTTACGCAAATGTTCCATAATAGAACCTAACGTTCTGGAAAGCTAGAGATGGAGCTAGCGACCAGCGATTAGCTACGTAATGTTAAACAACTACCTACGTCCTTGATGCACTTGAAAAAAAGTGAGTCATAAATATTTATGATTATAATCGATTGCCGTCATCGATTGCAACTGCACATATGTCTAAGTAAGTAGGTATCAGAAACTAGATTACTGCAAGTAATTAATGTACGTTTTTTTATTGCTGATAAGTACCTAATTAATGTACGTTTATCTATTTATTTTTGACTAGCTTCTGCCCGCGGCTTCGCCCGCGTGGATGTCGGAAATTTACCCACGGGAACGTGCTAACAGGATAAAATGTATGTGCTTTCCCAGAATGCCATCTATCTCGCGGGCCCTTTGTGGCTAATTACAATAGAAAACCAATTGTGAGAGTAGTAGAGGGTACCTATATGATATCTTTACCTAAGTACCTACCTAATTTAAAAAAAAAACTCAATAACAGAAAATTAAATACCTACCTACCTTAATAAACCTATTTCTGATGATAACTAATCTAAACTCAATAAACAAGCAAAATCCCTAAAAACTAATATCTATACGAATGACTAATCCTATCTAACAGTATTATAAAATAACCTACGGTCACTATGTACACACGGCTACACACAAGCTATGCAAAATCAGTATTGGCTGACCGTTCATTGTGAGAAAATATCATACAAAGTGAGGCCAAGACAAACTGGTTTTGTATAGCTTGACGTGTAGCCGTGTGTACACTATCAAATATACTATACCTATACTTTAAAAATAAAATCTATACCTACGACTTATATAAAAATAAACCTAAATAACTCTAAAAACTAAAAGGAATAAAAATGAACTCCACTGCGGGTTACCTAACCTACGACAAACTTATTATTTGCGGTTGGTACAGTAATCGGATTTAGGATCGAACCGCAAAATTAAGTATAAAAAGTAGCCAGTGTGGTGCCCAGGATACTAAAGAATAATTATACCAAGTTTCATCGTAATCGAACCGGTAGTTTTAGATAGATTGCTAAATGCTGATAAGTAATTAATGTATGTTTATTTATTTATTTTTTATTGCTAAATGCTGATAAGTAGTTATTAGTATAACCTACCTTGTTGTTAGAATGTAAATGCCTGCTTTAACTTAAAGGTAAAATTGAATGTAGAGTTCGGCCGACGAGAGCATGCATTCTTGAAACCTAGCTGTGTGTTTCATACAAACGAATAGGTGTTTTACAAATTTGATCTTTAATAGCTACTAGAATTGTAGCACTGGCAAAGTGTCAGGAGCGCATTCTCTCGACGACTGGACTGTAGGTGCCTATGACGCGATATAGGCAAATAACATGAGTCTGGTCCTACTAAGTAAGTTATTTTAAAACTTGAAGGGCATTTCTGTTTCGAATGCCTATTAGTACTAGTATATACGAAAAACTCAATATTCATAACAAATTAAACTTTTTAAAACAAATAGGCACGAATAGAAAAGATTATTTTGGCGACAATGTGGAAGTTTATATCCTACTGAGAATAGCGTAACAAGGACATACGAAAAAGAAACAAGGTCTCTCTGACATTTTCATTACGCATTCTGATATAAGCAAGGACCAATAATGGATTAAGTTTTAGTCGCGAAATTATGGGATCTAATTATGATGATGAGAAAGTATTTTCAGTTAATATTACCTAGACTATGGATTTTATTAACGCTGGTCGACTCGCTTCGAGTAAGGATCATTTCATTATATCGGAAGACAAAAATCTGGCTAGCAGAAGTGGACCGAACTGCAGCATAAAAAAATGTTTTTTTTTTACAATATTTTTTATAATATGGACAAAAATGTAGTCTGCGAACAAATTCATGAAAAATAATCTAATAAAAAAAATATCTTTATGTCAGACTTTTTTTTTTTTGTTTTCGGGCGAAACCTTCGAAAGGCACCCGACCTCCGGGGAGAGGGGTCGGGGAGTGTGGGATTTTTACCTCACTAAAACCAACCCGGTGATCACCATCCGCACATAGGGGTGGTCACCGTTCCTCTTAAAAGACCAACTCCGGAACCACCCCTGCGCTCCGGAACCACCCCTACACTCCGGAACCACCCCTGCACTCCGGAACCACCCCTGCTTTATGTCAGACCTATAACAGTCCATACGTTGTTAGTGGTTAGTAACAGATTGTGTGATTGTGATTGTGATGGTTGCTACGACAGCTTCCCTGTATCTCAAATGGATTCGTATTTTTCCCACTTCGCAGTTTCGTCCCAATTAAAAAAAAACTGTGTAATATAAAGGTTTTTTATCAAAAATGTTAAATTGAATAGAGAAAGGTTGAATTTGCTTAAACAGTTAGATATGTATTCTTTTAATTTGGAGCAAAGTACTAGGAAGTACAACATTGACACAGAAACCTTGCAATCTGAACTTGACCATCTACAGGAGAAACTTTGTTCAATGACCAACAAATATAATACCTCTGAAGACCTAATGAGGGAATATGTGTTGGCAATGAATGAGCTGGTAAACTCACAAAAAAACAACTGTGAGCATTGTCTAACATCATCCAATGTGCTTACACTGGACCATTCATTGTCAACATGCAATACCTCCTTACTGCAACCCTGTGTTGATTTGATCATTCCTTCTACTAATGCTTCCAATAAAACTTGTAAACAAACTTTAAATAATGACATTATTTTATTTTGTGATGAGATTGGTAAGGACTTGGGTCACTTGTTGACAGATGAATATCCGGGACACTCATTAATAAATTACTGTATGCCTGGTTGTTCTTTGTCTCATATTATGAAAAAAATTATTAAATGTAACTTTACTCAGGATACAACTTTATTAATTTTTGTGGGTAATAGGGGAAATGTAAACAAAGGAGAACTGCTCCAGTATCATAAAACATTATGCAACCTTAGTTTAAGAAAAGATGTGTTGTTTACATTCCCTTATAGTAACAGTTTGCCACAGGAAGAAAATAGCTTAAGATTTGAACTAAATATGACAATGCATAACTTGACTTATAATAATAACTTGTTCCATTTGATTGATTTTAACAATTATGTTAGTAAAAATTTCTATTTGACAAAAGATAGATATAACATTGTTATGTACTATCTGCCTAACTATTATAAAAGACAGATAGCTGTGTCGCTATCATATTTTTTTTCAATTACAGCCAAAAATTTGGCTAAACAACTTGCTTCTTTTGAGCAACGCAATGACATTATAAATAATTCTGCCACTAATTTGGTAACAATTAATGACATTGCTAATAATTTAAATTAGAAAGTAAGACAATAGAGGATACCTCTAGCTGTATTGTACAGAATTGCAAAAGCAACTCAAAAAAGGCTTTAAAATCAGTAAATAGTATCAACCTGGTGCATCAAAATATTCAAGGTTTTATGAACAAAGATTTAGAAGTAGAATTATTTATGAATTTTAATAGTATTGATATTCTTTGTATAACAGAACATTGGCTGAAAAGCCACCAGTTCTTGTTCAATTTTAATAATCACCAGGTTGGTAGTTCGTTCAGCAGATTAAATGCTATACATGGTGGCTCATTAATTTTAGTAAGTAACCAGCTCAAATTTAAAGATCGTAACGATATTGTGAGCCTATCTGTTGAGCGTACAGTTGAAATTGCCTGTATAGAATTGGAGCATTTTGTTGTATTAAGTGTGTACAGACCCCCATCAGGATTGTATGACTGTTTTGAAAAGGTAATGGATGAAGTGTTAGACAGGATTTGTAACTCAAACAAGTCTGTTATCATTTGCGGTGATTTTAATGTCAATTTATTAGAAAACTCAGGTTCTCGTAGTAAAATCATAAGTCTGTTTCAGTCCTACAATCTTGTAAACCTATTTTTGGAGCCCACAAGAATAACCCCTACTAGTGCCACATGCCTAGATAATATTTATACAGATATTATACCAAGCCACAAAGAAATTATAAATTTACTAGATTCTGATCATTGCGGGCAAAGGATTACTATTCCAAATCAAAACAAAATAGTGGTTAAAAAAGATATCACTGTTAACCCCAAAACTGCATGTCGCTTGAAGGTTTTCAAAAGTAAACTCACTGATAAATTACCACTTTTGTCCATTCATGCGGATCCTAATCATCTATATGATAATTTTTTTAGTATATACTGTAAACAATTTAATTCAACCTTTATTCCCAAGACTATCTCGGTTAATAGTAACACATGTTTCAGTGATTGGGCTACCATTGGTATTCATAAAAGTAGAAAGCGGCTTTATGAACTGTACAATGAAAGGATTTACGTAAACACTGATGAATTTAACTTGTATGTAAGAAATTATTCAAAATTATTTAAAAAAGTTTGTTATATGGCCAAGTCACGTTATTTGGGTTCAAAGATTAAAAACAGCAATAATGTAATTAAAACGACCTGGTCTATTATTAATAGTGAAGCGGGAAGATCTAGTAACCGAAATACTGACTACAGCCTGTCTATTAATGACAACATAATAAAATCAGACTCACAAGTCGCCGAGGCATTTGAAAATTTCTTTTCAGATATTCCCGTTTCAACTACTAAATCCCTAAACTCATCACCTTCTGTTGCTGAGTCTTTGCTTATGAAAAATGTTAATGGTTGCGATTCGGAATTTCATTTTGAACATGTTACCTGTAGAGATATAATTAAAACCTTTCACACTTTAAATGTAAAAAAGACTGCAGATCTGTGGGGCAATTCTGTAGAAGTTGCTAAGTCTATTATTGACATTGTAGCACCTACTCTAGCTCTTATCTTTAATAGTTGTATTGACAGTGGGGAGTTTCCTGACCTTATGAAAAATAGTAAAATCATACCTTTGTTTAAATCAGGTAGTACATCAGACCCTACAAATTATAGACCTATTTCTGTACTACCTACCTTTAGTAAAATTTTTGAGAAATTAATTTTAGAACAAATGCAAAGATTTTTTAATAAACACAAATTATTACATAGCAAACAGTTCGGTTTTACAAGGGGTCGTTCAACTACTGATGCCGGTGTTGAACTTATAGGACATATTTATAATGCATGGGAAGACAAATGCGATGCCTTGGGCATCTTTTGTGATTTGTCCAAGGCATTCGATTGCGTTCTTCACGAAACTTTAATCAGGAAACTCCGCCACTACGGAATCCGGAACGCTGCTCTGGATCTTCTTACTTCATACTTGAGTAAGAGGATTCAGAGCGTTGATGTTAACGGAAAAAGATCTCCCGGATCTTTAGTAACAATGGGAGTCCCACAGGGCTCAATTCTTGGTCCTTTCTTGTTTCTTATTTATATTAATGACTTGCCGTACCTCATAAAGGATAATCATGATATAGTGTTGTTTGCAGATGACACTTCACTTTTGTTTAAACTTAAACGTCAGCAGCAGGTTACTGACGATGTAAATAGCGCGATCTCTAAAGTAGTCCACTGGTTCAATGTTAATAATTTACTTCTAAACGAGAAAAAAACCAAATGCATTAAGTTTACGTTGCCTCACGTTAGACAAGTGAAAACTAATGTGTTGGTAAAGGGCGAAGAATTGAATCCTGAAGACAGCACAGTATTCTTAGGCATAACTTTGGATGCTAAGCTTCAGTGGGGTCCACATATAGACAAATTGTCAAAAAAGCTAAGTTCCGCAGCATACGCTGTTAGAAAAATTCGTAATTTAACTGATATAGAGACAGCCCGTTTAGTGTACTTTAGCTATTTTCATAGTGTAATGTCGTACTGTATTCTATTGTGGGGAAATGCCGCTGATATTCAGACTATCTTTGTTTTGCAAAAGCGAGCTGTTCGATCAATTTATAAATTAAGTCCGAGACACTCGCTCAGAGAAAAATTTAAAGAAATTAATGTTATGACTGTGCCTTCTCAGTATATTTATGAAAATCTTTTATATGCCCATAAAAATATAAAATTGTTTAAAAAATACAGTGATATCCATGATATAAATACTAGGAACAAACACAAATTTGTTCTACCTACAACAAGGCTCAAGAAAATAGGTGGCTCGTTCAGATGCCAATGTATACGCTTTTACAATAAAGTTCCAAGCCCCGTTCAAGATCTAAGCCTTAATAAATTCAAATCATTCATTAAACGTAAGTTGTGCGAGAAAGCATTTTATACCGTTAAGGCTTATATCGAGGACAAAAAGGCTTGGGATTAAGCTGCTTCCAATTTTTACATATTGAATGTGTTTATTTTTTATTTTTGTTTTGTTGATGTTTTTTTTTTTTTATATACACTTTGACATTGATGAATTTGATATATACTATGACATTTACTTACTTTGTAAAGTATTCTATTATTTTAATTATTGTGAATGTGAAGACTATGTGGGTCATTGTATTTATATTATTTTTCTCTCTGTTCTCTTAGTTTTTGGCGTGGTCTGGCAGTTTGAGTAATTAATGTGGCCTACCCAAATGTCCTTTCTTTGGTATTGTTCGTCGGATCGTTGAGCTCCCTAAGTTTTGAGTTGAGCTGCACGATTTCTGACAAATGCGTGCACTGACTGGACAGGTCCTCTCAAACTGTTTGGTTCTTTCTTCAAAAAAACCATCTCAGACATAAATCTACATGGTCTTCACATGGTCTGACCAAGATTATGTCTGGACTTTAAAAGAGACTGTGACGTCTGAGTTTGTTTCGGCCTTTCTTCTCAGACTAGTCAGATAGGAAACGCCGACCTCATCTAGTTTTAAAATATGATTGACGTGTAAAAGTGTTTGTACAAACCTACTTACAAAAATAAAATCATTTATCATTTATCATTTATCATTACCTAGGTTACTAACGTTTTAAGATTGAAATTAATAAATATCCAAATATAAACAAATAAATAAATATCCCTGGACATTTCACACAGCGCCATCTAGTCCCAAGCTAAGCAACCTAATGCTTGTGTTATGGTAACAAGATGGCTGATAAACTACTTATATACATTTTTTTTTTTTTGTAAATACATACATATTATAGATAGAAAAACACCCAGACTCGGAACAAATACATGTAGGTCATACAAATATTTGTTCCGTGCGGGAATCGAACCCGCGACACGCAGCGCAGCAGTCAATCGCTTAACCACTGCGCCAACCGTGCCGTCAATGGCAAATTCCGTTGGCAATGAACTGAACAATAACAAAACAACAATGTAAAAGCAATATCTGTTTTTATTGAACTTCTAAATAAGCTGAGGCATTTGAATACAGGCTGTTACACACGTAAACATCCTCGGTAGAACAATTGAACATAATCTCTGATTGGTTTCGAGTTCGACAAGCACTAAATCCTTGCTTGAACAGCGTGAATGATTGTTAACACAGAGAGAGTAGTACTTACATTGTTGAACGTGCATTTGTTAAATCGTCCTGACAACTGAGGTAATCTGAGGCGAAAAAAATCGTTCTTTAATGCGTAACGTAGTTAAAAATTTAAAAACTAAAACCCAACTACGACAAAAAAAAAATTTAATACATATAAATCGGTTCTCTTAGCCGGAGACCGAACCGTCTGACTTTGATCTAGTCGGATAAAAAGAGAAAGTCTACAAAAATCCCGAGCTACGGATACGGGCGTAGGGACCTTGCACCGCCACGAGTGCTACGCGACGGCGTAGTCGCTACGCTTTCGAAACGATTTTTATTTTTTCAAGTTTCGATTTATAACTCTGTTTAGTTATATGCAGATTTTATAATAATTATGTTTAGCCTCGTTTTACCTTGTTGGTTTAGTGGTCACAAGATCTACTGCTGAGTATTACTTTTTTTTTTAATGGGAAATCATCAGATGGCTTCGTCCGCTCTGGGCGGAGCGGGAGGCCGTGTCAGACTTTTACTGACTAAAACCCACCCGTGTTCCTTCAGTTGCCATTGCCAGGGGCCACGTATCCCTTTCGAACAACCCGCGGCCCTGGCAGGCATCGGCCCTAGCAGACCCCGTCACTTAGTGCTGACATCTCTTTGAGGTGCGCGTGGAACACAACGCGCCGTCAACCCAGGCCTGGTCCTTACCGGGCAGCGAGCTATAACCCATTGCTCGCCGCCCGCAAACCCGCGCCTACGGTGGCCCGGATTCCGCTGTTGACTGCCGACGTCCAGGGCGTGTCCTGTGGCGACGAGGGGGGAATAGGGGCGTGAGGGGGCAGAGATTGCCTCTCCCTCACGCGCTCCGCCTCCTCCTTTGCGAGCATTACTGCTTCGCAGAAGGAGATGACGGCTTCCCATGCACTCTCGCTCCGTACCATGGTCTATATAGACCAGGGCCGTGAGTATGAGGTCTTGGGTTCGATTCCTGGCTCGGGCAAAGTGTTATTGGGTTCCTCCATCTGGAATTTCTCATTAGCAGTCTGGATTTATTGGTGATGACTTTAGGCTCGCCCCCTATTACATGACACATAAACTTAACTGGCGAAATAGTGGGGGTAAGTACTGGTGCACCTCTGTATAACCCTTCGGGAAATACAGGCTTGATGTTGTTTTTAGCCATTTATATATGTGCTTATTCAAATAAATCTAGATTAGGCAAGATACACTCTGCCGAATGAATTTAATATTCATCAAACAAGTAAGTAGGTTTTGTAGAGGCTTGTCTGTCGAAGGTAACCTCATATGTTGCAGGCCGGATATAATTTAGCGCGAATGACATTCGAACGTTCAAGCGAGTTTCAAAGATAGATGGTTCTAGAATAAGAAGTGACAATGAGACTGAAAGATGTAGAAAGATTCTAAAATATAAATATAAAAGGGATCACTGTGTTTGATTCCTCCCGGTACCTCGGAGGGCTCGTCTAGCCCTCCACAGTACCAACGTACTTAAATGCTCTTGACACTATGAGTACTATGACGTGTTCACGGTGCGTGAATCGAATGTTTATGTACTGTGCACTTCGTTAACTAACTATTTAAATGATAGCGACACGACCAAACATGCGTTCTTGACACCTGTCAGTTTCATACAAACGTCAATTTCGTACAAACACGCATCACGTGTCAGGAACGCATTCTCTCGACGACGGACAGCCGGACTGTAGTAATATTATTTACGTAGTATTCATAGGTATCTACCTACTTTTGATAGCGATACTACTTCCTTTACTGCGAGCAACCTCGTCAACATTATTATTTCCTTTATAATTTCCACATACTTACCTATAGGTACAACAAACAACGACAGTTCCACTGGAATAGGTATTATATTTGTTGCTAGCATACCTATCTCTTCTCGAACAGTCGCGGTCGTCAGGCAGACTCATCTAAATTAATGACTACAGCTGTTTTGAAGCATGCTATACATACATGTTTGTTTATATCTCGCTATATTGTTAGAGTAACATCGAAAGACGGCCGCATATGTGATTGCCTGTAAAATGGCCTCTTAATGAGCTCAACAAGGAAGGAGGCACACAACAAATTGATTTGTCATTTTCTCGAACATGTGCCGACACAAACAAATTCAGGCAATAAACGAGCATCGCTTGTAAAAAGCTGTTAATTATTGGTAGGTTTTGTGTTTCTAATTTGGAATAGCGGAGTCTGATAAACAAATTAATTAGTAAAGTGATAAGGTCACAACATCAATGAAGAGATTTTGTGAAAGTTAAATATTACCTGTGAAAGTTCAAATATTTTGCTGATTGTGAACATACCTACCTATCTATGTAGTTCTTCTCTTTCACTCTCCAAAAGAAAGAGACTATTTCACGTCGTCCTAATCTAAGTACCTAACTATACCTAATCAAGCTTAGAATAATAAGGCTGATAGTTTTTTACCCACTCTGGGTGGAGCGGAAGGGAGTGTCAGACTCTTACTGACTAAAACCCACCCGTGTTCCTTCCTTAGCCCTTTATGTTCCAGGGCAGCGGTAACCCTTTCGGACGATCCCGCTACCCCGGCAAGCTTCGGCCCTATCGGGCCCCAACTAGGTAGCCTTGCCTCGTTTGATATAATAACTAGTTATCCGCATATATGTATATGCGGAGTGTGACGAGTATAGACCATAATTCCACACTTAGAAAATAATAAATGCTGTTTGTCCCCAGGCCCAACGTGAGCTCCATGAGTTGATATCAGCTCGGGAGAAAGAGAAGGCACGCGGCGAAGAAAAGATAAACTTCCTAGAGACTGTCACCCGAGCGCCAGTGCTGAAACCACTGCTCCTCATCAACGCGTTTAACATACTGCAGATTTTGTCTGGCAGTTATGTCGTTATCTTCTACGCTGTGGACATTGTCAAGGACTCCGGTGGTTCTCTTCAACCTACTGTGAGTATTCCTTTTGTTTGTGGAATCTTAACTCTTGCCAGGAAGAGGAACATACAGATTATCCTTTCTTTTCGTGTTGCAGCTGAATCAGTATCAGTATTATAATAATTAGTGAAGTAATATAATATTTAATAGCCAAATTACTTATGTACTTACTAGCAATAAAAATAAGTTAGAAGCCTCTTGACTACCTGACGGAAAAAGGCTTTGAAACTTAAAGGCAACTTACTAATCAGAACACCATATTGTTAACAGATGGCAGCTAATGCGAGTGCACTGGTGCGGCTTGCAGTAACTGTGCTAGCGTGCATCTTACTCCTGCGCATCACGCGACGCGCGCTCGTGCTCGTGTCGGGCATCGGCACGGCCGTCTGCACGCTGGCGCTCGCCGCGCTCTTGTCGCAAGGGCCCGGCTCCGGCATCACGCCCCCCGCACTCATCCTTAGCTACGTCGCCTTCAATACCCTCGGCTTCTTCCTCCTACCCGGACTCATGATCGGGGAACTACTACCCACCAAAGTGCGAGGCCTTTGCGGAGGCTACATCTTCTGCCTCTTCAACTCCGTCCTTTTCGGATTCACCAAACTTTACCCCGTCATGAAAAACGCTATCGGCATCGCAGGAGTATTCGGCCTCTTCGGTGCCTCATCCCTACTCGCTACCGTAGTTCTCTTCCTCCTACTACCAGAGACGAAAGGCAAGTCTCTTCTACAAATAGAACAGTATTACCAAAAACCTAATATATTGTGGATTGGGCGCAAGAAAACAACCACAGAAATCCGAAGGGTTTGAAGGAACTTATAAAAAAATGTTGTACTTAAGCATAAGTGTCCGACTACTAGCGACACTGAATGGTTGTTGGATAAAAACTGCAAGTAATTATACTAAAATCACAATAGTGTAGTAGGATAAAATGTCAAAATCTCGACCGATACCTCAAAACCAAAGGACATTTTACAATAATTTGCCGTCGCACGATCTCGATGGAGCTAGATGGAATGGCATGAATCTGTGATAAAAGAATAATTTCCTTAGCATTCATTGAAAGTAAACAGTTGCCTTTATTGATCAGTAAGAGGCAAAACTTGATGAGCTGCAAATAAATCAATTTGCTAAACATTTGCAAACAACACTCATGACAAACTGGGTAAAGAAAGTGTAAATCTTTATACTTTTTATCATATTTAAAATAACTGTTTGAAAGGCCCACATGATGACATATCAAGCTATGCATTTCCAGTATAAGCTGCCTTCTTGCATCGTATAATGATACGATGCAAGGTCAGCTAAAACGGGAAACTGGCTTGATGTGTCGTCGTGCACTACTGTAATAGAATTTAACGACGCGTAAAGTGATATTTTAATCTAAAGTAAGAAACTGAAACGTGCCTGAGAGGCGCGAACTTATCTCAAATAAATAAATACAATAATAAATAAAATCAATCACTAGTTATAAGTAGGTAATTCTCACTAAACACGGTTATTCCGTATACAAGATGATACCTTTTATAATATTTTTTATAAATATGAAGTAAAACCAAAAACAATCAGCTGTTTGGTATTAAATACCATTGTAATGTAGCAATGAGAGATTTTAATCTGTGATTTATGTAACTGACCGCTTTTAAGATGTACTCGCAGACGTTTATTTAGGAATAGAAATAAAATATTTATGTACCTACTTATAAATGTATAATAAATAAGGTACCTATTTAATATTTATCTATCATGTTTTCAATGTAGAACTATTGAAATCCATTTGTGATTGTATCCTAGAATCGCGTTTTGATTATGCGAAGAGCTTGCAAGGAAGTGACGTTACAACTGCGTGTTAAACTTACAAAACTTACAGCTTGGCCAAAACGTCTAGAAGCAGAAATAAGTACCTACTTTATTTTGTTATCTACAAACATACTAGATGAAGAGTTTAAACTACAGGGAGATATTCTTAGGACACGTTTTTGTTTGAAGATAAATCTACGTTATACCTACGTTAGCGACAGTGGCGCCGTACTTTATCAACAGTACGGCCACAGGTACGGGTACGGCTGTTGAATCATGACGTAATCATGGCCCGTCTAAACTTTGCGCAGAAGGCTGCGCATTAACATTTTTTAGGAACCAAATGGTGTCATGAGGCGAGTGTGAGTGAGAGAACATGCGCGAAAGTTCATAGTGCCTAAATAAGCCTATATTCAGACCGCCATGATTCAATACCGTAGGTACTCTTTTTTGCCAAGCTGTAATTCTAGAGCTATGTAATCTTACTTACGTTTACATTATGCACAGTAATTGTACACTAATGCTCAATGTAAACGAAGCATGCCAGCGAAGTAACATTAAATAATAGCGTGATAGAATAAGAACCATGTAAGTTGTTAGTGTAATAGCAGGTATTTTTCTATTGCCACATAGAAAATTCCAAATTGTGATAAACCAATAAACCATTTAAATTACTATCGTTTTTTTAATTGTAAATTATATTTAACCATCAAGTTGGATATCATCATCATCATCATTTCAGCCGAAGGACGTCCACTGCTGGACATAAGCCTCCCCCAAGCACAGCCACTTCGAACGGTTTTGTGCTTCTCACATACAGTGGATTTCTGCGGCCTTCACAAGGTCATCGGTCCATCTTGTACGGTACTAGAGTTGGAGATGACCTTCTCTAAATACGATATAAGTAATAACAAAAACAATGTTTTTAACCTTAAAATTATTTTAATCACAACTTCACACTATACATACATATAAAATCATACATATTGGCTGCTTTCTTGCACAATCACCATAATATAGACATATATAGTGCAGTGTCCCGGCGTTATTCACAAATGATAACAGAAAGAGGCTGTCACACAGACGACGCTCTACAGTCCTTTCAAAATTATTTTACATCTGACAGCAACCTAAAAACATCATTTTTGTAACGAGTAAAAAGATCACAATGATTTTGACAGACTTGTCAGTGGCAGGAACCAGCAGCAACCTTATTAGAACGAGAAGTTATGTTACCACCGTTATTTTATGTAGGTACCTACTTTCTAAGCAAGAAACGACTATGATAACTGTAAACGGACTGTACACGGCGATTTTTTTATCAACCTCGATGTCTTTACGGCCAGGTACTGTAGATATATATTCTCCATGGTTGATAGGTCACGACGATTCGGGCAGCCGTTGGTAGAGGTGTGGTCGGGAGGAACAGCCGGGACAGACGTGAAGGGTGGTGGATACCACACTTTCGCACTCCCAGCAGTAGAACTCGTGACAACGCGTGCAGCGATACATCTGGGTAGGTATATGTATAAGTGATTAATAATTAATTCATTAATTTCTTCATCACGGAAAATGTTAATACATTGGGCTTTAATTTAAGAACAGGACAACCAAGAGACCTATCGCTTGATTCTTATCAGAAGAACATTTGACAATCTGATTAGAATTTTGGTAGATGCAGCTTTCTCCAAAGACTTTTCGAGGTAGAATACTATAAACTGTTACTGTTACTATTAAATATTAATTGACTCACTTGTTTATCAAGATCTGTGAAGGTTCTTAAACATGCAAAACAGTATTGTGCTTGTCCCTCATTCGCCATTTCTTCATACGGTTCAACGGGGAAAAGATGGTGGTATGACCTGCAAAAACGAAAATATTATAGCTGGCTGTGAAATAAGAATGGTTTGATTTACGCTGACTTTACGTTGCACATGAAGTGCAGGTTATTAATACATTCAAGATTATCTAAACTAAAAGGTAGCGAAAGGGCTCATACACCCCGAAATGAAGGGTAATAGTGCAGGTAATTTTGAATGCATCTAGAGGGGAGGTTTCGCTGCTATTCGAAGTAGTATTTTTTTTCTATTGTAAGTAGATATAGTACCTGGCCAGATGTGGTGCTGAAGCCAGTGTAAGTCCACAGGTACGACACTGAGCCGGTAGCGAACAGTACTTGCTGCGACACTGCGGGCACAAGTGACCTTCTCCGCCAACACCTTCGCCGTCCTCTAAGTGACTGAAAAAATACCATAAATAATGTCATTTTAGTATAAGCAACAGGAATAAAACGGCAACAGACAATTTCTGCCTGAACTTTATTAATATTTTCTGAGTCTAAATCTGCCTCGACTTTACCCAACATATACAAATATTCTCAGATTATTGTAAATAATGATATTGTTACGAGCTTCGGGTTCGTGACAATAAAAACTGCCGATAAAAATTACCTAATAAATAAATAAAATACATGATGCTCTCGATATTTTGTCGAAAGTGTCATGTATCTGCATTTATGTAACAATCAATCTATCTAGCTTTGTAAAATCTGTTTTGTTACTGCATTTTCTCCTTCTATGTTTAGTGCATACCATGGCAGCCTTTAATATTAAGGCTACACTATAAAATGTAAAAAAAATACATGGAATCTTTAGCATGTATTATGGTGTATGGTTTGTTGGTTGTCCAGATAAATAAAATAAACACACTAATTATAAAACACAATCGCTCTTAAGTCGCACTTGAAGATCGCTTTCGATGTATTCGCCTGTATCGCTGATTCAAGACTGACTGATCCGTGACCGTTGGATGTCGCGACGCCCCCGTGGGGGGCGTGGCGATTATAGTGCCGCAGATAGTTCCAGAACTTTCTATTTATAGAAACATCTAGAATGTTCGGTATAAATACCGACCCCGACTGACCAGATGTCGATAGTTCTAGTAAATTCCAGCATCTAAATGTCTACTCGATAATAGATGGCGCTAGTGACTCTATTAGTTCTGCTATTCTATAATAGATGGCGCTAGTGACTCTATCAGTTCCGCCACTCGAAACCATGATGGCGCTAGTGGTAACTAATGTCACCATGTATCAGGCATTAATATTGTGGCGCGCAACAATATCGATGATACTACCGCTAAGACCTGGATCTAACCATTTTGAAAACAAAACCCCGTGCACATGATGACTTTTAGGTAGACTAATAATATGCGCTGCAAGCAGGAATAGTCCTTACGGTGGTTAGATATAGATTTTGGCGATAGTTCATGTTGTTGTATGGTACTTTCGTCTCTAATACTAACCACATGCAAACAGTGATGGGTGGGTCAGCATTAGTCCCAGGATCCGTCTGGTTGGTCTGCGGCGCGGAATGCGGGAAGCCCATCTTCACGAGTCCAGCGTCCAGAGCACGCGCGCGCGGCGGTGGACTGGTCGCGTCCAGCAGTAAGGTACGGTAGTGGACATCGTCGAGCACCACCTGAACAAAGTACATCAACAGTCATCTTATTAGTAGATTAGTAAGTACAGTACATTGACGACAGACAGTTGTGTTGTTGCGGAGTTCGTTGCGCCACTTCTTCCCAACGAAAGGCGAAAGGACTAAAAAGTGGTGCAGAGGTGACATTTTGGGGTACTGTTTTATTTAAGTTTGACATTCAAAAACTACTGATTCTCAACCAAATTTGAATGAGTGACAATTTTTATTTTATAACTAGCTTCTGCCCGCGGCTTCGCCCGCGTGGATGTCGGAAATTATCCCACGGGAACGTGCTAACAGGATAAAATGTATGTGCTTCCCCAGAATGCCATCTATCTCGCGGGCCCTTTGTGGCTAATTACAATAGAAAACCAATTGTGTCTCATTAGTGGTGATTAAGAGGGTACCTATATGATATCTTTACCTAAGTACCTACCTAATTTAAAAAAAAACTCAATAACAGAAAATTAAATACCTACCTACCTAAATAAACCTATTTCTGATGATAACTAATCTAAACTAAATAAATAAGCAAAATCCCTAAAAACTAATATCTATACGAATGACTAATCCTACCTAACAGTATTATAAAATAACCTACGGTCACTACATACACTATCAAATATACTACTTATACTTTAAAATTAAAATCTATACCTACGACTTATAAAAATAAACCTACACAACTCTAAAAACTAAAAGGAATAAAAATGAACTCCACTGCGGGTGACGTAACCTACGACAAACTTATTATTTGCGGTTGGTACAGTAATCGGGTCTAGAGATCGAACAGCAAAATTAAGTTTGTTTTTTATTGTATATACTTTTCCGGGATAAAACGTACCCAGTGTGGTGCCCAGGATATTAAAGAATAATTATACCAAGTTTCATCGTAATCGAACCAGTAGTTTTTGCGTGATGCCTGAACAAACAGTCAGACAAAAAATTTTTTAATCACATTTTTGGGTTCGGTGTCGGTCTAGTAACACCCCCTGTCATTTATTTTTTTGATATTTTCAATGTACAGAATTTTCACTTCTACAGATTTATTATAAGTATAGAAGAAGATATGTAATGTAAATCAAATCAAATTAGAAATCATTTTTTTAAAATTATATTGTCTCTGTCTCTTACTAGTGTGCCTATCTCTTTCTAATACACAAGTGTGCTGTGCGATTGTCTGTCAATGCAAACCACGCTCTGCACTATAAGTGCAACTTGACACTATTCTTAGTTATAACATAATCTATCACAAAAAGAAAGAGTTATATTGCTTGTTAGTTTATTAGGCTAAAGTGTAATGAATTATTCAGAACTTTAGTTCTTATTCTTACGTACGGTTGTCAAACTTGGTTGCTAATTAAATTAATACAGTACCAAAAAATTGCACTCTACTTACACCATATTCTCCACCCGTATCTTGACATAACTTCTTACAAATTCTTACTTCTGCTGCCAAACCAATGACTGAACATCTTATTCCTTCTGTTTTTAATGCCTAAAAATAGATAGAATCTTTTATCAGACACAGACCTTTAGAAAAGTCACTTTCAAATAACAATCATGAACAGCTTTCACCATTCAAAGGCTACATAATAGTTTTACACACCTGAATAGTAGTATTAATATCACCCGGATCACAAGTAGTGAGTGATGCGAACAACACCAGAAGTTCTCTAGAAGCATGGGCAGGGAGAGGTTTGAGGACTCGCCCAGCAAACTCCAGGGTGTTTTGTAATGACGGCTCCCCATTTAGTACCATGTCTGTTAGCCTATGGAAAGAAATGGAGACCATCCAATAGGTAAGCTTACACAATCTTATCAGCCTCTATTTTCCCAAATAGGACACATGGCTCTATTCTGCAAGAGATGCGGGTTCTGTAGCTGCCCCTGTGCTACCTCCATGGGAAAAAGGTGTGAGTTTACATACGTAGATAGGATTACAAGCCTATGTGGCTTGTAATCCTATCTAGGATTTGTAAGAAAGTTATATGTTGAAGATTTACACACCCCTGTAGAGACTTGATATGTTTTCTGACATTCCCAGAGAGCTCAGTAAGTTTTTCAGCTCTTTTATTTTTCATCAAAACTAAGCCAAGTTGACTTAAAGGGTTCTGGTCAAAGTACTCCTCTATAAACTTTTCAAGTAGCTGAAATGTTTTAAAATACATTTTAGAACAATGTCCAGAAAATCATAGGAAATCATTTCAAGCATTGAATTTCAGTTTTGTATTTCATACAGGAATAACAAAGAATGAACCTACCTTTAATGTACAAAGAAATCTGGATGGTTTCAGATCCTGTGAGTTCATAGCTTCTGAACAATCCACTGCCACTAGTACATGCCTCATCATACCCAGTCTCACAGGTCCACGACGGGGCACGACCGCCTTCCGCGCCGCTTTTTGCGCAAACTCCGCCACCAGGCCTTCCACCAACCCATCCTCATCTTCTTTGATAGCCTCCCTGAAAAAGTAATAACATGTTCACATACATACAAATTGGCTATACAAACGTGGGTTTAAATACTTCAATTCCTTTTGATTGTTAAAGGCACCAAATCTTGAAAATGATTGAAGGCTAACTCAAAAATAACTCTCAAACTTACCAAGTCTTCTCATAACCTGTCTCCCACCGGTACTCTTTAGAATCCTGATCGTCATCAGCCATTATGAATAACACGAAACCTTCGTCACTAACCGACCCTCACACGAACAAATTATTAGGTAATACAAATCAATAATAAAATTGTTATATTACAATTTTTTTTTTTTACTGTTTTTGACAGTAAACAATAGTCATTCTTTAACTGAGGTAAACAACACTTTACACTTAGGTACCGTACCTACGCGTAGGACCTGGACAAAGATAATCTGTCAAAATAGTCAAATCAAACTCATTACTGTCACTTGTCAAAGTTAAAAATGTTAGAGTTGCGACCGAACTAGACAGTGCCGAAATTTCGACCTGGGCCCGTATTCCCGTAATTAAAAACGTTCAAAATCTAGTCGCAGTCTCATCTCGGCGACAAACAAATGTCAAAAACTTGTCAAAATGTAGGGAAATTAGACGTATTTTTGACAGATTGAGATTGAGATCAGACTGTGAATGTTCTTAAAATTACGAGAATTGCCCCTCTCAAATTCTGGGGGTCTACTCCGCAGTAGTATCGGCCGAATGTTCGGCCGTTTCCTGCTACGAAGTTACTATTTGGTTCGGTTGGTTCCGATCCTACACTCCTACACTCTTTCGAATATTGACTATGGCCCCGACCCCGGAGCCGACCCGAACTTTTTTCGCATTTTTCCTTCGATCAATAATAGTACTAGATTAAGGATCAGGAAAAAAATCAGTCGCTCAAGTGGCCACGTTTTCACACACGTAAACATCTACATTTCTTAGAAAAAAGTTTAATAATATTAACAACTTCAGTTTATTATAAACCATAATGCTTATTATAAGTTGATATTCCGCATATTTTTCAATGATTTGCCTAACAACATGGATATGATCAAGAACTCAGTAGTCTCTTCTAAAACCTGCCTGTTCTATAGGCTGTTGCTCGTCAAGTTTTCCCTCCATTCGCTTGAGTACGATCTTTGCAAATATTTTGTACAAGTTGGACATCAAACTTACGGGCCGGTAGTTTCCTATATCGTCTTCGATCAACAATACATTGTTGATCGAAGTATATCGTACTGATCACCTTTTTTGTACAGACCCCAAAGTTGGTCCCATATAAATTTGGACAAAAAAACTTGAGAGGTGTCAAGGGACACCCGGATGGAACGAAGTATAACTAGCTTGCTTTCTATAAGAGAGAGAGAGAGAGAGAGACAGACAGAGAAACACGCGCACGCCGCACAGTGGTCTGAAAATCGAGCTCCATACTCATAGAAACTTAAAGTCAGGAATTTAAAAAAAAATAATTGTAATGTCTGTGGTATACCTCCATAGATGTGATATTAACGTATGGATGGTAGTAGAAGCTCCACGCATGAGAAAAAAAAAATTGTGTTTTTTTTGTATGGGAGAAAACACTTAAAGTACGTTTTTTTGAAATTGAATGGAACTGAAGGGCTGGTGCTCACACGAGTGATTATACCATACACGATGATCTAGATGACATCCAATTCATGCACCTTTGGGTGCCGCTTTGCGCGTAGCAAAGTTTTGAAGTTTTGGTTTTTCGACATGTTTTTTTTTTCAAATATTTGACGTGTTTAAATGAACTTGCTGATCGATTTACTTATAATATCGTTAGTTTATAGCCTACTAATGACTTTTATGATGACAATAATGAAAAAATAATATTGATTAAAAACTTTTTTTTTTTTACAAAATTTCATTCCAAGAACTAAGTAACTCATTTGTTAATCACCGTTGAGTTATAATTAGATACTAATGATATGAGCATTAACCAGTTAAGCTCTAGTGGGGCCAAATGGGTCCCTCTCTCTCCCTCTCAAATGGTTCTCATAAGTGACGATTCAGGTGTAGACAAAGAGAACGTTGAATTTGTCGATGTTAGTGCGTCAATGATGGATTCGGATTTCGAGGACTCTGATGAGGGCGAAGATACTCTCTGTTAGCAGTAGTTTATGTGTACTATAGAGGTTAATGCTCATGTCATTAGTATCTAATTATAACTCAACCATAATAACGGTGATTAACAAATGAGTTACTTAGTTCTTGAAATGCAAATTTGTAAATAAAAAAGTATTTAATCAATATCGTCTTTAATTCTTCTCATCATAAAATCATTACCAGGCTATTAACTAACGAAAGTATATGTAAATTGATCGGCAACTTCATTTAACTACGTCAAAAATTAAAAAAATCACATATCTAAAATTCTATATTTTAAAAATTTGCTACACTCAAAGCGGCACCCAAAGGTGCATGAATTGGATGTCATCTTGATCGCCTTGTATGGTATAATAAGTTGTGTAAGCACCAGCCCTTCAGTTCCATTCAATTTCAAAAAAACGTACTTTAAGTGTTTTCTCCCATACAAAAAAAACTCAATTTTTTTTTCTCACGCTTGGAGCTTCTTCTACTGCCATCCATACGTTAGTATCACATATAGGGAGGTATACCAGAGACATTACAATTTTTTTTTTTAATTCCTGACTTTAAGTTTCTATGAGTATGGAGCTCGATTTTCAGACCACTGTGCGCCGCACGGCTTACAACTATAGCAAAAAGTGTCGTTCCAACTTTTGGTCTTAATTTTATCTGTCTAGCCTCCTTTCGCAACGCGCGATAAGGAACTTCGTTCCAAAAACAGCAGGCCAATGCCGTGTGTACCCAGCCTTACATTTCTCAAAAAGGGGCCGTTCCTGTCAACAACGTCATTCGAGCGCTAAAACTTTTTAACAAAAAACTTATAAAAGTACGCAATTTAGTCGTTCGATAGTCGGCCAACTTACAATAAAATTGTGTCTGCGGGCTCTCGAAATTGCCTTAAATTTAAATGGCGCCGACTCAATAGTAGATTATGCACCGAGGGGCTAAAGTTAGAGTACTGGCACAGATTATGTATAATTAGCGCAACTGCGCAAGTATCCGAGCCATTTATATTGTAGGCACAACCCGCACAACGCGCAATGGCGTCACGCAAACATGTCCGTAAGGATTGAGGAGCCACATCAGATTTTTTAAATCTGATCTCACCATTATTTAGCAGCAATGTAGCTGATTTTGCAGCACGTATTCTAGATTTAGCAGTAAAATATATCACTAGTTATATTTAATGCAAAAGTGGCTCCTCAATCTACACGTCTGAATTGAGGAGCCTGGAACTCGTTAAGTAATAGATGAATATTTTTGAAAATTTTGTATCATTTAGTAGCAATTGTGCATATTACCGTCTAAAAATTTAGCTTCTGTAGCGCTAAAATGAAAGAAAATACAATACTTTTCTAAACTCAGGTGAATTTCTATTGGATGTGAGCAATCAATTAATATATTCGACATAATGATCATTAATTTAGCAGGTGTTGTGTTTGTTTTTGCAGTATAGGAATAAAATAGTAAAACAGTAAATTTTGTAGATGAACGCATTTTCTTTGGCTCCTCAATCCTGGCGTTCTAATTATATATGACAATATCGTCGGCTTACCGCAAGAACTCACTAACTACAAAAAATCATTAAGTACAGATAATAGTACAGCTAAACTCGTCTCGATTAGATCTTTATAAAGCAAAAATGCATTTAATTCTAGCTTTTCAAATTTGGACGTTATTACCTAGGTATAAAGTCGATAATTACCATTTTGAATTACTTGATTCTTTGGAACTCGGTAAAGTACCTACAGTAATAGTTTGTAACAAATACAAAAAACACGAAATGGCACATTTTAATATAAAATAAAAGTCATTTATATGACTTAATACTTTTCTAAGATACGCATTATGCACATCACTTTAGAACAGCATTTGGTTAAAGTTCATTATGTGCAATTAGTGATTTCTTTAAATCTATGATTTATGACAAAAAATCATTAAAAAGACTTTTGTTACAATAAGGAACGGTTATTATTTACAGTTTTAGTTTGGTTAAAATACTTATTGTTTCTTAGCGATTCTTTGTATTTTGAGGTAAATGCAATCTATTCATTTGTATACAAATTAACTGCAGTTAGTTACTTTTGATAGACTCCGGTGAACACTCTTTTTTACTTTTAATGAATTTATGTTTGCGTAAGAGTGCGCGCAATTGACACACGCGTAATACTACCACGCGTCGGAACACTGCTGCGGGTAGAAGGGGGCAGGGTGTCCCTGCGAACCGAGCGGCAAGCGGCCGAAAGGCGCGCGGGAGGCACGAGGGTTCGCGTCGCGTGGCCATTTCGCCGCGGGATTGCATCGATGAATAATGTGCGTTTAGTTAGAGACTAACAGTTAATGACTTCTGGAAAAATGCAACGAAATTATAACTTTAAGCCGCTACTAAACTCTTTGCCGATGGTATGGTTCGCCGAAATCACGCTTAGTCGACGGTTGGTTCCACGAATAAATCCATCGCTTATAGAACTATTTGCCGAAAACACTGTTCATCGATGCTCGCTTCAGCTACAACACCTTTTACCGATGGAACGGGTCGCCGAAATACTTCAAACACAAATAATTTCACATCAGCTTCCTGGTGTAGGTCTCTAGGCCTCAGACATTAAATATTAATAATAAGTAGAAATAGCAACTTTATATTAAAAAAGAAAAAACTTTTTGAAAACAAGCAAGCAACAACTTTTTTTTTTATAAAGTTGCTATTTCTACTTATTATTAATATTTAATGTCTGAGGCCTAGAGACCTACACCAGGAAGCTGATGTGAAATTATTTGTGTTTGAAGTATTTCGGCGACCCGTTCCATCGGTAAAAGGTGTTGTAGCTGAAGCGAGCATCGATGAACAGTGTTTTCGGCGAATAGTTCTATCGGCGATGGATTTATTCGTGGAACCAACTGTCGACTAAGAGTGATTTCGGCGAACCGTACCATCGGCGAAGAGTGATTCGCTATACCGTTCTGAGCTCAGACACTTACGTGTTGAAAAAAGCTTATAACAAAAGGCTTCCTATAACCAAAGCGAAGAGCCCCTGAGCTGCATCACAAAGATGCACAAACGGCGGCCAAAAAGCTGGGCATCCTGAACAAGGTTAACCGGTACTTCACACCGGGACAGCTTTTAACCCTTTACAAAGCACAAGTCCGATCGTCTATGGAGTACTGCAGTCACCTGTGGGATGGCTCAGCTAATTACCAACTCGCCACTTTAGACTCAGTGGAGCGCAGAGCTAAGAGACTCATTGGCGATAAAAAGCTGGTGGAGGCAAAGCTTCACAGTTTGGCTCACCGGCGAGGTGTTGCCTGTCTGTCCGTCTTCTACAGACTGTACTTCGGGGAGTGTGCTCAAGAGCTAAATGAGCTCATCCCGCCTTCACCTTTTTACCATCGGAAGTCCAGACGCACTGCGGGATACCACCCCTATTTGGTTAATATAACATATATACGCACTAAGCGCTTCTCGTCATCTTTTCTGATGCGCACAGCTAAGGAGTGGAATCGTCTGCCTGCGTCTGCATTCCCGAGTTCATACAACCCGAATCTCTTCAGGGCGAGAGTGAATAGGCTTCTTCTGGGCAAGCTCGTTGCACCATAGATCTCATCCCTGCCTCTGGGCTGGATAGAGGTCAAGAGTGAGCCCATTGTAAATAAAAAAATAAAAAAAATCACTGGTACCAGAACCTACCAGACAGGGAAGGTCGAGATATGTTACCAGAAGAAGAATATTCGGACGAAGAATATGATTGAGTAGTAGAAATATGTTTACTACTTATTTCATTTATTTAGTTACCATGTTAACTTTTATTTTTACTGATTTAGGTGCCATTGTGAAATTTTGCAATTTTAAATTGTTTTTTTTTTAAGAATTTGTTATGAGGATAAAGAAGCCTTGTTATGTTAACTTTTAAGACTGATTAATACCAGTTGGTTCCTTTGAGAAACTAGTCTAGTGTTAGACTTAGTCTAATTTAAGAAATGTTGAATTCACTCTTAGTTTAGAGTTTCAATGGCAAGAAGTCATTAACTTGGTTTTTAAGCTTTAAAAAAAATATCCGTCAACATTTTTTACTTCTTTTGTTTGATTTTATTAATAAATATATTTAACTCTTTAACGCTGTTTTTATTTTTTCTAAACATATATTATTTATGATTTTATAGGACATCTAATGAAATCAAAAGTAATTAAATGATTTCTCAATGTTTAGTTTTGGTCACTTAATGAGTTCTTGCGGTAAGCCGACGATATTATTAATTATAATATTATTAATTATAATTATATTGACATTGAAAAGTTTATAGGTACTTGAAGTGAGAGAGAGACCTGCCCTTTATGATGTTCAGTTGGCCGAGTATCGCTGGCACGTAACTGAATTCCTTCTTTCGCAACGTGACGTCAAGGAAACGCGGCGATACCGTTACGAGTCGCCGCGGAATCGCCGCGATTCCGTAACGACTCGCGACGATACGCGGCGGAATTATCGCTCGTTCGTGGAGATTATCCGACGATATAAGGGCGGACTCGTCGCGATTCTCGCTCGTGGAGACAGCCCCTTACGGACATACGCAAACTAGTGCATGTGAAGTGTGATCTATAACACTATGGAAATGCAGTAGAACGTGGTTTGCAAAAAATTATAATTTCTGGAATCGTTGATTTATTTTGTATTTCGGAACCTCCCCCTAGTTGCTTTGAATCAAATCCTGAAAAGGAATGCTATGTGGTAGGCAGGCATATAACATTTAACTTTTATTCTACACAGGTGCAGTACTGTGAATACAATTTTTTTAAGACTGCAGCGAGTCACTATGTGGCACGTGTGACATCCTTCCACCGCGCTATTGTAGGCTCACGCTTAACGAACGCTAGTGTACTCTCAGCCTTCCATTCAGCAGGCAAAATAACAATTAATGCTGGTGTAATCTAAACCTTACATTCAGCAGGTACCTAACAACAATTTGCAGCGATCCTAAGCATTCCATTGAACCAATACATACTAAACTGAAATGGACTGAATATCAACAATTCAATACACAGGAATGTTTACAAAATTATTATTTCCGTCTGTAAATTTAATTTTAAGACATGGTAAACTGTACTGCTTTCAATGATTTTAAGCATTCCACATGGTAGTTAATTGATAAGTCTTTTATTTATAGATACTTTTGAGAAATTTATTACTGGGTTTCACTAACATAAAAATACAAAAATAGTTTAAAATAATAGCGTAACTCATCACAATAACATTCTATGCGCAAATCAAGTCATGAGATTTTCTTACAAGATGGCTGACACTCACTTAAGCATTACTAACCATTATATTCAGTGTTTAATCAATGCAGATACTTTACAATAATAAATAAAATAAAATGAGCCTTAAGAATAACCATTAATTCTAGAATGTGAACAGCAATTAGAACAAATGGCTTTATGTTTATTGGAATCTCTATATTAATAAAATCAGATGTACTGTTGAATTATTCATAGATAATTCATAATACTTGAAGTCATTGAACATTTCAACAATATCACCGACATGAACTATCTTGCCTGGATTTGTGGCAGAAAGCTGATGCATATTTTATACAGATCCAAACCATATCCTCGCCAAAGAATTTCTTTGATTGCTCATTCTTGAGTTCCTGACTCAACACCTACTTTGATATGAATTACTGCAAAATTATTAAGATTATTTTTATGAATAACTTTCTGCAACAAAGCCAGATGATGGTAATTAGCCCATTTGAGTTTATTGATATTTGATGTAAACAGCATCACTCTGTCGCTGCCATGGCACGTGCTTGTGCTCGAACTCTTTTGTCATATTCTAACCGATTTTGACTGTAAAAGAAATAAAAAACTTGTTTATTAAAACATCATAAGTTTATAGCGAATAATTCAAAGTTAACAATATATCTCAGAGTGTTTACTAACCAGTAGATTGTGTAAGCTTCTGCCTGTGCAGGGTCTTTAACATTAGGTTCATTGAGTAGATCCTGAATACCAAGGAGGATCTGTTTGATTGTGATTGCGGGACGCCAATCTTTTTCCTCATCTAATAGTGAAAGGCAAACAGTGCCCGATGGATACACGTTGGGATGGAAAAGTGGAGGTTCAAATTTGCACTTAGGTGGACTAGAAGGATAGTCATCTTTGAAAATCATGCGCAGCTTATAAAGACCTCCCTCCCATGGTGTCTGCAAGAGTAAAAGTAATTTGTTAGGAACTTTCTTGTTAGCAGGTACCTGTGTTAAATTACTGACCCTTGTGCAAATTCACATACGCTATCATTTGAAAATGCTATGCATTACAAATTGGATTACACAATGGGATATTAACACTAATGTTACTGTAGATTGGAAAAGTTCTAGAAATACTAACCCCCTTTTTGCCAGGAATCGCACATTCCCATGTCATGAGATTTAGAGATCCATCTGGATTTTTCATAGGCCTGGCAACAAAGCCCTGAAACACAAAATGTTCTCGATCATGTACTTACTAAACAAACAAGTTTAGTGGACAATCCCTAACAAAAAAAAATCATGTCGCTTACAAAGGGATGGTCCTTGCGCCAGGCTTTTCTTTCTTCAGCTAAACGTGCACTTGCTATTCCCGACATTTTCAAAAACTAAAACACAAGAACAGTCGGAAAGCGATCGCCTCGGATTCTTCAAACACAATCCCGAAATATCTTCGTCTTTCAGTGAAAAATACTAAGAAATAATATGAAAAAATAAATTATACGGCGCGAAGCGTCCCACGAAGTGATTAGTTTCACAGATGAAATAAAATATACTAAAAATTAGAGGTCAAAATGACGCTCACCAAACTTCAATATAACAATTTTTTTTTACGATTCGATTCGACTATGAAAGTTTTCACGATTTTGTAACTAATAGCAATTTAAAAATTGAACTCTTACGTATTTTGTATGAATAAAAAAACGCATGTTGTCTAATACTGTAATTAATTTAAAATTCTAAATATTTTGTTGAAGAAAACAAAAATGTAAACTATTTTATTCAAATTTTCCGTGTTCGATATTAATCGACTAAGTATCCAAAGTAGCGGTGGTTGACACTACTCTATAAATACTCCAATGAAATAATTTTGATTTTTGATGAATGTGGTTTGGTTGTTTTACAAGCAATGCAAACACAATAGCGATTGCGAT
The DNA here is from genome assembly GCA_945859715.1 of Apamea sordens. Classification (NCBI taxonomy): domain Eukaryota; kingdom Metazoa; phylum Arthropoda; class Insecta; order Lepidoptera; family Noctuidae; genus Apamea; species Apamea sordens. Next base: position 11,811,935 of record OX243998.1, on the reverse strand, counting down.
GGATAGATATCATAGGCTAGAAAATGATATTCTAGGTAAAACAAAATGGTAGGTACATTAAGACTAGGATACAATTTGGCAAAATCGGAAACATGTTGTATTGTAAACCTTCGTGTTCACACATTTTTATTCACATGTAATAGGTGTGTTTGTGTTTTTCCTACTACCTATACCTACCTAATTATTATAGTAGAATAGTCTTATAAGTAAACTCATGTTTATACACGAATCAGAATAGAAAGTAATCTATTCTATACTTATAATAAATCTGTAGAAGTGAAAATTCTGTACATTGAAAATATCAAAAAAAATAAATGGCAGGGGGTGTTACTAGACCGACACCGAACCCAAAAATGTGATTTTAAAAATTTTTGTCTGTCTGTCGGTCTGTCTGTCTGTCTGTCTGTTTGTTCAGGCATCACGCAAAAACTACCGGTTCGATTACGATGAAACTTGGTATAATTATTCTTTAATATCCTGGGCACCACACTGGGTACTTTTTATCCCGGAAAAGTAAATACAATAAAAACAAACTTAATTTTGCGGTTCGATGCCTAGACCCGATTACTGTACCAACCGCAAATAATAAGTTTGTCGTAGGTTAGGTCACCCGCAGTGGAGTTCATTTTTATTCCTTTTAGTTTTTAGAGTTATTTAGGTTTATTTTTATATAAGTCGTAGTATAGATTTTAATTTTAAAGTATAGGTAGTGTATTTGATAGTGTACGTAGTGACCGTAGGTTATTTTATAATACTGTTAGGTAGGAGTAGTCATTCGTATAGATATTAGTTTTTAGGGATTTTGCTTATTTATTGAGTTTAGATTAGTTATCATCAGAAATAGGTTTATTTAGGTAGGTAGGTAGGTATTTAATTTTCTGTTATTGAGTTTATTTTTTTTTAAATTAGGTATGTACGAGTACTTAGGTAAAGATATCATATAGGTACCCTCTTAATCACCACTAATTGGTGGAGACCTAATTGGTTTTCTATTGTAATTAGCCACAAAGGGCCCGCGAGATAGATGGCATTCTGGGGAAGCACATTCCTACATTTTATCCTGTTAGCACGTTCCCGTGGGTAAATTTCCGACATCCACGCGGGCGAAGCCGCGGGCAGAAGCTAGTAGGTATAATATAATTAGGTATATCATCATGCAAAATCTTGGCCAACTACAAAAAACCGTCAAAGAACGAGTCGGGCTCGTCCGCCGAGGGTTCTGTACCTTGGTAGAAAAAATATATTTTTTTCCATTTTTCAAAGTTTAATTGTAAAGGTTTTTTGGGCTGATTACTAAAATAACGGTCAAGTCAAGTATGTATGTATGTATTACTACATACACGTCGGACCACGCACAGCGAAGAGTTCCGTAGTAAAGATTCATTTTTACGCATGCTAACCTATTGATTTTACAGCCCAAGGCAAAAATAAGTTTGTATTTCTTAAAAAAGGTAGTCATGCCGTTGTAAACGAAAACATCCCTTAAAACCCATAAATTATTGATAAAAAAGTCACTTAGAAACAAGTAAGGGATGCAACAATACCCTCTCCTACACTCTGCATTGTATTTATTTATTTTTCATCCGTGAGTTAGTTACATAATTGAAGTGCCTTATTATATTTTTCGTAATTTCACTATCGTAGACCACTGTACTATAATATCATTGACCACTATATATACGAAATTATAAGGGTTCCGTTTTTGCCGTTTGGTTACAAAACCCTAAAAACTGTGCTAGTCAGAGATATCGATTTATTTTTCCTGTAATATTCACATAAAACTTCATCGACTAGATTTAATTTACGCGTATTTATTTTTAATGTGGCTTTGGACGACCGCGTGAGAGACCTGCAAGCCACACTGCCCATTCGTTTTGGTGGGCTCGGTGTCCGCATAGTCTAAGCCTACCAGTGTTCCTATCCTCGGTCCACAGCGCCGAAAAGTTAACCTCACGAATCTTGGTTCCTGCTCAGGTTGACTCTGAAGTACCGTGTTTGACCGACGCGGTGAACGCCTGGAAAGTGGCTTGCCCGGACACGGTTCAGCCCGAGAACCCGTCTTCCCAGAGACAGTGGAATGAGCCACTCTGCAGGTTGGTACGGAATAAACTTATTAATACGTCCACCAATACTGCTGAGCGTGCCCGCCTGCTGGCTGTGGGTGAATGGGAGTCGGACCTCTGGCTTCAGGCGCTACCGTCACCCAATATAGGCACTTTGCTGGGTGACACCACATTCCGGCTCGCTACATGTTTGCGTCTGGGCGGTCCTTGCGGAGCTCCACATCGCTGTCAATGCGGTGAAGCAGTCAACTGCCTCGGACACCATGGCCTATCCTGCAGCAAGAGCGCTGGACGGATGGCAAGCCACGCCAGCATTAACGACATCATCCGTCGGGCTCTTGTCTCCGCCGGGGGTGCCAGTTGTTTTAGAACCCAATGGCTTGGCACGCGACGATGGAAAGAGGCCCGATGGAATGACCATAATGCCTTGGAAGTTGGGTAGGCCTTTGGTGTGGGATGCAATCTGTGTCGACACCCTCGCGCCATCCCATCTTCTTAGCACGGTGGGCTGTGCTGGGGCGGCTGCTGCAGGAGCAGAAAACCTCAAACGGCGCAAATATAACGACCTTATTGGGAGTTATATGTTTGATCCGTTTGGGGTTGAAACACTAGGGCCTTGGGGTCCGAGTGCTCATCGAATTTTCGGGACATCGCCAAGCGGTTGGTTGACTCTTCACGTGACCAGAAGGCTGGCATATTTTTAGCCCAAAGAATCAGCATTGCCATCCAACGTGGTAATGCTGCCAGCCTTTTGGGCACTTATCCCATTGACAGTGATGCGGACGAATTTTTTGATGCCCAATGAGGGAGCTCCTGCCTTTTTCTATATTTTTTTCGTATTACATAATATATACTTGTATATAATTGTATACAGTATTTATATTAGTGTTAGCTTGTAAAAATCGTAATTAATCTGTGTATGTTAAAAAAATACGGTACTTAATACGCTTTGCAAAATTTGGAGATAGGGAGTATTTTTACGACCCTTTTTTAGGCATTAAACTTAAATAAAAATAAAAATAAAAATTTGCAATGAAAATAAGTAACGACATTTTTTCAATTCTAAAACTTGCTATGCTAAGTGGACAAGTATTCATAGATTAATATACACAAGTATTATTCATTAAGTCCATAACCATTCCATTAATTCAATAGCACTAAGTATTAGTAATTATTAAATGAAGGATCATTAGCTTAGTTATTACCTACGTAGGTACTACTACTAAGGTAGGGTAGGTACTACTAAGTTGGTAAAACGCATTTTGAATTTACATTGTAATGCGGTCGGAAAACATTAATTGATTTTATCTATTTCATTGGATGCATCACTGAGGTTTTAACCATTGAAGTCATGCATGCAACATAGTAGTAGGTATACAAAAGGGGGGTGCCCTCATACTTAGTAGGTACCTATGTAGGTCAAGCTGGTCCTGAAGATTTCGTGAATTAGATAGGTAGGTATGTACCTATAAGTCAGCAATCAGCATTGATCTCTATAAGGTATGTACTACAATATATGGCCCTAAGCCTCATCGTCATTGTGCCAGGAAATCTACATATCTGTGCAGTGGTGCCTTCATGCTCTTTTAACTATAATAATTATCCTTTAGTATGGCTATAGGTATGTACATAATGTACCCACCTAATAATGAATAGGTAAGAGAACACTCAAAACAGCCTTTGATAATAGAACGTGAATGTAGCATAAAAATTTATAGTAGGTAAGTATGTACTTAATAATGAAAAAATATGTTTTGTTTTTTTCATCAGGTAGAAATTTTTATTTCACAAGGTCAAAAGTTAACTTTAATAGAAAAACTTAGGTAACTTTACTTTGGAGGCAAATTCTAGTGAGAGTTGATAGTTTGTCCAATCCTCGTTCGACCAACTACGAACCTATTTGAAAAAAAAAAACAAAAAAAACTAGATATATAAAAAAAATCTGTTAAAATTAAAATACTAGGTTCATTTTAACTATTTATTTGAAGCATTACATAGTATTGATGTTATTTGGGGTATCGTAAGTAATTAGACTGTAAGGCAGTAACTAATTACAGAATTATTACACAGAATCAGAGGGATGTCGGTGAAACGTGGCGGTGAAACACAAATGTCGGCCAAAAGGAGTGGCATCCACAAAACAGCAGGTTTGTTACAGCATATCGAAAACGGTGTTGGATGCTGATTGGATAGAACTGTCATTTTCTGCATTGGGATTGGTTGGTATTCAAAAATATGACAATGAAAACAAGAAAATGTCGGCGATCACTAGGTGGCAGCTAAAGCGTGTCGGCGAAACGTTTTTTATCCTCATTATACATTCGATTGTTGATGTGATTTGTTCCGTTTCGCGTTGTATTCTCTGAAAAGTTTCATTAATTTAGAAAAAAAATATAGTTTTTGTAAGTGACATTGTCTTGATCGTGTAATTTATTAAAATCTATGTGAATTGAATTATGATATCTTAGATTATTGCATGTTTACATAGTTATTAGGACAGGACAGAAGCGTCTAATTTTATCGCTACGATGGCAGTATTGGCAGTGTAATTCAATGAGCGTTGATTTGTGTCATGATCATGAGAGAACAAATATTATGTTTTTTTGATAAATTAAAACTCCTATTTTAGTTTGCGAAACAGTTTGTGTTCGTATAGAGTGCCTCCTATAAAATAATGCTCTAAGTAATACCTATTACATATGTAAATATATGACGTGTGTTGGCGGGAATCTGCCGGTGTTAAATAAGGTTATCTTGCATGTATTTTGGACACCAGATGTGGATATAAGATCCTGTATAATGCAGCTGAATAATGTAAGTGGTGTTTAATTTTCAGGTTCGTCTGAATAGCAACAATGACTTCATTAGAGGAAGGCGAGACGCCACCGGAGGAGGTGCCGGCGGGAAATCCAGAAGAGTTGACGAAAAATCCGACAGCTTTGAAAGGTACATAGATATTTCTTTTTATTAGTAAACAGCCCCATTATATAGTTGTGGCTTGTCTTCATAATACAGTTCTTAAAAATGATTGTACATCCAAGGCAAGGCAAAGACACAATGTTATGGCTTGACAAGCTACTGGGTAATGTTTGTGGATACATGAATATTACACCATCAGCATAATATCAAGCTTAACCACACTTAAGTTCAACATTGAACAATGGTTCAAATGGTAAAGGTCTTCATAATAAACATTTTTTTTTACTGCTTGTTTGCAATTCCAATACCAGACGTTGTTTTAAATGAATGGACTAATATTCTTCTGAATAGACTAGATGTTGGCACCGTCTTACAATCCCTGAAGAAGGTCCCAGGTATCCACTATGTATGCAGTCCAGAACAGTAGTTGTGGCAATTCATGTAGGAGGTCTTTATTAAGCTGTGGATAGTTTTCAGCTGAAATGGTAAAAATAGATAGAAAAATATTTAGCTTGGGAACCACACAGGACATGTAAACAATAAAAAAGGGACAGAAAACAGAAAAAAAGAACATTAAAACTAACAAAAATGAATGAATGAATCTTATTGTAAACAAACTGTTTTTTTTGTGCTAATCAGAGGCTCATGAACAAATGGCAACCCTTGATGTTCTGGTGTGTGGCCTGTGCCACTCGGCATTCCACTTTGTTGAAGAGTTCAAGGAGCATAAAGAGGCCAACAACTGCACAGGGAAATCTCCTGTAAGAGATAGTGTAAGTATGGTTATGGTTTTGCAAAAACAACATGTGTGATGAAGGAGTTAAGATAAGAATAAAATTATAAGAAAGATGAGGGTTTCTTTTGAGGGGCTTGTGTCGATCAATGGGTGACCATTTTTGCAGCGGTCATTCTTGGATCTTTGACAGTCATTTCGGATCGTCAGAACCCTGAAAGTCTGACAACCAGTGTTACCAAGGGCTATTGTGTTACTCAGATTTGTGAAGGTCAGATAGGCAGTTGCTCTATGTAATAAAATACTGTTAGACTGGAAGCCGACCCCAACATAATTGGGAAAAGCCTAGGTACATTGCAGATGAGGCTTTCTTTTATTATCAGTTTGAGAATATATTCTTTTATTTATAGTTACCAAGAAGCAAATTATCATCCATGTATTTATTATTTTGATACACAGAATGAAAGTAAAGCACAAGTCTGGGCTTTCTTACTATGGAAATGCTCATCAGTTCGTGATGGGTCTACAGTGAACACAGACAACAGCTGGAAACTTTACCAGCAGTGGTGTCGCATGGCAGAGGCGCAGCGGACTGCCTGGATCACAGCAGGATCAAATGTCCAGGCCCTGTCCAAATTTGCACATGCAAAAGTTGTAAGTTATTCATATTGTTCTATCATGGCTACCATTATCAATATACCTAATACAGTTTGGGGGACATACAGGAAAGAATTGTTCACATGATTAAACTTTTACATACAGATGGAACTAAAGACTGAAGATCAACTGGTACCTGTTCAAACGCCAGTTCAGCAAGAAGTAAAGAGACGAGGCAGACCAAGGAAGTTGGCCAAGCCGGTATGTTTTCACCACAGCCAAATAACCCTTTATGCATGTCATTATTCCTAACACTCATCGCTAACTCAATCTTGCAGGAGGACTCTGAAACACAGCCCTCTGGGGAAGAAAGTGATGATATTGTTAAGGCTAGCCCCGGACTCAAGAATGTCCATAAAGTACCAATACCACAAAGTATTAACAAAACTAAGGTACTTATACTTATTTTTTATATTAATTTGGATAATTGTTTATGTTTTTGTAGACAATATTAAAGCCTTAACAATTGATTTTGCAACTCAAAATCAGTTGTAAACTTCAGTGCTTCAAAATTATGTAAAAAAGCTGCTTTTCTAATGACATAAATCATACATACACATACGTCTTATGGCTCACTGCTTCCCTACTTTGTATGCATGGCTCTTGGGAGTTGTAATAACTATAAAATAGATGTCAGATTCACATGTTTGTTATTGTTAGGAGTTGAATGAATCGGTCCGAAACGCTCAAGAGCGCGTGCCGCCAGAAGAGCGCATCGCTCGTCGCACGGAGCGACAGGGCGACCCTACTGAAGCCGGCGAGTACGTCGTAGAGAAGATCTTAGCCAAAAGGTTCAACCCACGCAGGAAACAATACGAGTATTTGCTCAAGTGGGAAGGATATCCGCAGTAAGTTGTGTGCTGATTTTACTAAGAAATTAGTCTTGATGTTCAAACAAATATATTGTCTTGTGTCAAGTCATTTCTTCAGGAAACATTCTCATGAATGGTTTTAGTTAATGCAATAGCGGCGCGTGTGCAGGAAGGATAGATTCTCGATTTTAAAGAATACATTTGATTTTACAGTGAACAGAATACATGGGAGCCTGTCGAAAACATGGAGACTTGTAAACATCTGTTGGAAGCATTTGAGAAGCAACTGGCGCGCCAGAAGGAGCTGAAGGCTCTGCGTGCGCAGCAGCAGCAGCAGCAACACCCAGTACAGGTCAACGGTTTTTATAATAATCGCCCTCTATAAGCATAATCACATGTTATGTGACTTGTGGACATAATGTTTAAATTACAATGATTGATGCGCTTGTGAAAGACAATATCCTTCTTTGAGTCTCTAATTTTTTTTTTCTTCTAGGTGAAACAGATAAGCACGCCATTGCCTCAGGTTGTCAAACAAGTGGTCAAGAAGTCCGACAGCCCTGCTGTTACACCATCTGGGTAAGAGCAGTAAAAATGTTTTTTAATGTTTGTTGCAGGGCCAAAATGGCCAGAGATCGCTCAAGACAGGGAGGTTTAGAAGGAAAAAGGGGAGGCCTTTGCCCAGCAGTGGAAACACAATATAGGCTAACGAAAAAAGAAAAAAATAATAATTTTCTACCTTTCCTTTTTTTAGAAGATTGCAATTAAAAAACAGAAAAGCAAAAACAAAGAATAAAAAACTTATTGTTTGTCTGAATTTGAGTCATTTGTCATAGTTTCGATTTTGGTCCTGAAACAAAACCATGTTTGTTTGTGTAGTCGTCTTCAGCGCACCAGCAAAGTCCGTGCTCTAGACCAGGTGAAGGCGTGGTGCGGCGCAGAGGACGGCGAGCCCGCCGCCAAGAAAGTGAAGAAGGAACTCTCCAGCGAAGACGAGGACTACTCTGACCCTGACTCCACTAAAGGTAGGGGCACTTGACCCATAAATAGCTAGCACACTCATTGTTAAAGTAGTCATTTGTTTTTCAATGCTTAGCTCGATGGGTGGGTTAAAACTCGGGGAAGCCTAGGTGCTTCTTTTATTACATATTTAACGCAAATAGCAAGGCCCAGTACTGATAATAATAAATATAGTAAACATTTCAGCTGACAAGAGAGTGCTGAATGGTCAGTCATCGCCCAAGTCCACTCTGGACCCTGAGCTGGTGAAATCACTCGGCCTCGCTGGAAAGGGCATGCCGAACATAAAGGGCGTCATTAAAGTTGACCCTAAACATATGCCTAACCTTACTACAGGTATTTGATTGTTTGGAATGACATGCTATGTTTTTGACAGCGATGTATGTGCTGGCTTTGCTGCTAATATTGACCCTTTGTGCTATATTATATCTTTTTTTACCAGGTGTTTATATAATGTCGAAGAGTTCAGGAATTATGAAGATTGATTCACCTGGCAAATTAGGACCCGGTCTAAACATAGATCAGGATGTGATTCGGAAACAGATATTAGCGGCTAAACAGGTATTACTTGTTTCAATATTATATAAAACTAAATTCTTACATAAAAGTGTGAGGTTTTGATAGTAACATATTTTTTCAGAAAAAGTTAGAGGAAACCAAAAAGACGTCCCCAGTACGCACGCCTATGACTTCACAGGTAACACTAGAATTAGATCATCATTGTTTTGAGACATTTAAAAGGTTTTTTGTACACAAATGATAAAAGATAAAGATATTTTATTTTGCAAATATGGGTACAAGTCATGGTGTTACATAATAGAAATACAGAAACAGCCATATTTTGCTAATTACAAGACATAAAAAAGTACAGAGTTTACAATTTTAAATAGATAAAGAAAACTTATGGCTCGGGAGGACAGCAGGTGACAGAGAAGACTATAATAACTCCATCAGGACAAAAGATCATTCAACGCACAATACAGAGACCATCAGGTCAGGGAGAAGGAAAATCACCTGTTACCATACTCAACAAGAAACTAGCTCAGGTAAGAACACAATATTTATGTGGAAAGTAGTTTCAAAAGCGAATATTTGGTTGTTGTAGAATTTACTTATCATTTTATTGCTGTTGTAGTGAGATTAAATGTCTCCAATGCCCTCTATTTGTTGCCTTCTCCAGTCAACCAGGAATAGTCGCGATTATATACAACAAAAAATGCTTGCGTTTTAAAAAAAAATAATAAAAATAAAAATTACCAATTAGTTTAAAACTTTTACTAACTATAACAAAACAAATGGTTAGTAAATAACGAACAGATTGACTGCACAGGGCGACAGTTTACTGCGGCGCGGCGGGTCGGGTCGGGGGCGCGGGCGCGGAGGATACTCTGTTGCGACGGCTGGCGGTAACATCGTTCGCATCCGGGACAAGGTTCCCGTGGCCTTAGACTTTGAACAGGTTAGAATATTTTCTATGGACACCATTTAAGTTTCCCGGACGGCAGCCGACGTGTTATTGGGCGGTGGTGATGGTTTATGAAGAAAATTATTTACTGTGAGTGAATCTGGCTCACATTGTGGTTTTTAGGATTCATGATGTTGTTTGGAAGTAGTTAGAATGTTTTTATTACATGCATGGTAAAATCGAAAGTGCCTGCTGATCTTACTCTGTGAGATGCTTTATCGCAAAATCATCACGATTGTAGAGGCCAGAGAAATATCATGCCACTATACAGAATGGCAATAATAACATGCTGGACTTCATCATGACGAATAAAGCATGTGTCCGTCATTACAAGCACCACGTACAATCGGGCAGCGAATGCATATTTGAGCTAACGTCATTGTCCCATAGTTTCATATACCATGATTGTTTTACCAGTATAATAAACATAGATTCACTAACCAGTTTTTTTTGTGCAAATTTTCTTGCAAGTGGTTATGAATTTTTTGTCGATAGAAAACTAAAGATAGAAAGTTGACTTTCCAAAAAAATTCAACTTGCGCTAAACAAGTAAAAAGTTAATTTCTTGCAAGAAGCATTCACAAGAATTTTGTACAGACGCCAGCACATCAAGCTACTACAATCTGTCAAATTTCTTTAGTAGATTTTCAACTTTATTGTTAAAGCATTAAGGTTCAAGGTTGATTGGGAAAATTTTACAGTTTCGGGTAGCTTGAGCTGCTGGCGTCTGTACCTATGTACAGACGCCAGCAGCTCTACAATATATATATATATATATTTTTTTACTTAGGTACTGAAACTGATATTCAAACTAAGCCAGACTGTATTGTAGGACAAAATAAAATGACTAACTAATGGATATCCAGCACACGCTAATTTTATTGGTTGTGGTGAATGGTGTTCATATCGATGGGTCAAAACTTGCAACGTGTTTGCAGTCGGACGCGTCGTCGGACACGTCAGACGGCATCGAGGACCCCTTCCCGCGCAGCCTGGGCCCGCTGCCGCCGCCCAGCCCGCCGCGCGAGCTCACGCTGTGCCCGACGTCGGGCCGCCGCCTCGCGCGCGCCGAGGGCGAGCCCACGCCGCCGCCCACGCCCTCCCCGCCGCCCACGCCGCCTCCTGCGCCCGACGCGCTCTCTGGCACCATGCTCATGAAGGTACCAAGCTCACTGCACACACGAGACTCTCTTTCTACATTCGATAATGCATAGAAAAGTCAATCAAAGTATGGGATTGGGTAAGGGTCAGTTTCTTGAACGAAAATTATTGTAAAATTAATGTAACAAATTGTCAAAAGCGAGCAACTAAGCTGACGTGTACAGCAACCATGTACTCCGGCAACAACCATGTACTCCGGCAACAACCATGTACTCCGGCAAAAATATTTATCGCATGGTCGTCACTATTATGTGGAACCGTTTAGTTGACATGCTTTTTGCGGTCCAAATAAAAAAGCGGCATCTATGGAAAACTTTAAAAATTACAATATACCAAAACAAAATTATAACCAGCTCCACAACATATTTTGCACAAGGCACTAACTGCCTTTCCCGTGATTTGATTCCTGGCCGAAAATTTTATTTTATAATGATAACTTGGTATTGTATATCCAAAGTGGAAAGAATCCTCTAATCACTAACACATTAATCAATAGTTATGCAAAAATAAAAGTAGGCGTGAAACCATAATTAACTGTAAAGGAGACATGAGAGAGATATGGACTAATACAAATAGCTGGCTTGGTAGGTCTAAATTTTTTATTTTTTTATTATTATTTATTTATTTCGCACAATGTTCATAGACCTGAACTATTACAAAATTAAAATCAAATAAAGCATTAAAATTAATCAAAAAACAAAAATTAGACAGACATTACATTATCATAATTAAAAATAATGAAATATAAATAAAAAAAAATTAAAAGAAAAAAAAACTTTAAAAACAAGCTTTTATTACTTATTAATATAAATAACTAAAAAGTTTAAAATAATTTAAACCTGATAAGCAGTGATAGGAATAGGTAGTGCCTATTTGCCTAAACTTCGAAGAACAGAGACAAGAAACGGAGACTTCCTTAGTACTATATTTTTTCCGGGACATCTGTCCCGAAATTCGGGACAGATGTCTGATTGATGGATATTTATGTACGCTTTTAAATACATTAAAAAATATGTTATTTGGAATAAGTAATTCGTCTATATTTACATTTATAATTTATAACTCCATAATAATAACGTTATTATTATGGAGTTATAAATTATAAATGTAAATATTGTTTTGTTGTTATGTCTAGTCGCAAACTTTAGGTAAATATAGACGAATTACTTATTCCAAATAACATATTTTTTTAATGTATTTAAAAGTCCGGAAAAAATTTAGTCCTAAGGAAGTCTCCGTTTATTGTCTCTGTTCTTCGAAGTTTAGGCAAATAGGCACTACCTATTCCTATCACTGCTGATAAGAAATAAATAAAAGCGTGTTACACCAAAACCATCCAGGAACCCGTTGAAATATACACACAAAATTTCATCCAAATCGGCCCAGCTGTCTCGAGTTTTAGCGAGACAAACAAACAGCAATTGATTTTTATATATATAGATAGATACTCGTAGATGTATGCTGATCATACTTCCCTGGTTTATAATAGCCATAATAATATTGATCCAATACAGCGTGATATGCAAAACTATTTTGACAGGGTAGTTCAGTGGGCGCATGATAATGGCATTATAATTATGAGTGTGAGTTTACAGAAATAAACACATTTTACACCTAAAATGTGTTTATTTCTGTAAACTCACTTCCCTTTTCTATATTTTATATGTATATTGTGATACGAGAACAACTGCCAAGAAACTGTTTTGCAGTTTGGCAGATTTTTTATATGTTACTGTTAAACAGATTTTGAAAAACATGGCTGGAGACCGTGTAGGTGCCAATCCCAAAAAATAATAACCCTAAAGATGCGAATGACTATCGCCGCATATCGGTTTGCAATACGGGTTACAGAATCTACGCCTCATACGTCCTTAAAAAACTAGATGATATAATAACGGAATTGGGCAACTACCAAGCGGCCTTTTTAAACAATAGATCTACAGACGACCACATCTTACTCAAAAGGGTTTTAGATGAGGAATGGCGTGCAGGTAAAAGAATTTATGTACTCGCACTCGACATAGAAAAGGCCTTTGACAACGTAGACCTCAATGCACTAAGAGATATCCTACTTCAACGTACCAACAAATAGCTAATTAACAGGATAATCAAAGTATGCTTGAATGAACGAACATGCATCAAATGGTGTGGCCAGCAAAGCAGTTGGGTTATTAAAGGAAAGGGGGTCAAACAAGTTTGCCCTCTGTCCCCTCGCCTGTTTACATTGGTCATCGACGAAGTCCTTAGAACCCTCGAGGGTGACCCAATTAATAAAACTCGACCAGGATCGTGAAATCTCACTCCCCCTGGTACTATCATTTGCGGACGACCTTATCTTCATCACAGATGACCTAGAAGGGTTAGAAGGTATCCTATACCATATTAAACCCCTACTAGGTAGTGTAGGCCTCCAAGTAAACGAAACAAAAACAACAATACTAATTAGGGACCCCATAGCTACACAGACAGCGACCTACGTGACCCTTAATGGAATAAGGGGTTACCGACATGTGATGAGATTAAATACTTAGGTACACTTATAACATCTGCATTAAGCAGAAAATGCACTATTAAAAAACATTGCAAACAGCCATTTTTATTAAAAAGCTACCATTCATAAAACACGCAAATATGGACTGGAAATTAGCCAGACTTATGTATCGAATGGTGATCGTCGACCGTTGAAAGTATCGGCACTTACTAAAGCTAACAGCCGGTCGATTCTGTAAAAATCTCACCGTGAAGGCTCAGGTGAAGTGAGCTTGATGTGTGTGAATTGTCAGTAGTGTCAATCCCTAGCATTATTTGGAATGACAGCTCACTCCACGCTCACTTCACCTGAGTTTTCACAGTGAGATGGTTACAGAATCGCACTGCTGATCAAGACTCAGAAAATATGAGCGAGTCATTATGAGAGATTTGATAAACCACTCCAGGAATAAACCGAGACAAAAGAAAATGCATGAAATCTTAGACGGAAAAACTGTAACCAAACGCATCAAGAACCACAGGATGTGCTACCTCGCACATGTTTACAGGCGCCGCGTACCACATCTGCTGCATGCAGCAATGGAGTACAAGGCCAAACTCAAGAAGGTCGGTCGACCTATCTACACGTGGAACGACAACCTAAAACAGGACATGAAGTACTTCGACAAGGGAGTCGATTTCTGGATAGATACGGCTGAAGACAAAAACAAGATCAAGATTGCTGCTAGTGAAATATACAAAAAACCGGAAACTGATAGTAGCGAGAACTCCGACGATGACATCGAAACCAGAAACGTCTAACACAACATAACACAGCAGAGCAAGGACATACAAAAGAACCGAGAAAGCAGTGGAACCTCGCCAAAAGATTCACGGGTTAAGCTCGAACAGAAGCACCTGGCCGCGTAGTCTTTAAAAGATGCCCATCCATAGACAAATATCACCCATCTCTCCACTAATCCAAGGCTTACTCTAGGATGCATATCCGGTAGGCTCTTAAATCCCCCCCTTCCTACGGGCACGTCTTCCTTACAAAAACCGCGCCCCCCGGTCTACTTCTTGATATGCAATGGTCGCTGTAGCACCATGAACATGAGGCTACAGGAGCTAGTGCGAATCTTGGGGTCATTCGATTAATCGAGTCTGGTCAAACCACGCTGGGATCGGTGCAATTCATTCATTCATTCATTACTGTTAAACAGATTTTGAAAAAATAAAAAAAGACATGCACTATTTATATTGAACTGTTTGTCTGTAGGTTGAAATGTCCCCTGGCGGAACAACCGGTATGTTGGTGCAAGGAGACGGCGCTCAACCCTCACTCCCTGTGCTCACAGACGAAGATGGAGTAAGTAAAGTCAATATTACGAAGGCGTAGTGATAACTATGGTAAAAAATAAACAAGGAGTCAATTTTATTTCATTATTATTTATTTTTCAACGTAGTTTCCTTGTAACTCGATGCACTTCTTCCAGCGTTTTTCTAGCTTTTCGATCCCTTCCTTACGTTTAAGTACGAGTTAGGTAACCCTTCGTAATAGGCCTTGGTTTCGTGCATGATCTCTTCGTTGTAGCCAAATCTTTTCCCACCAAGCCATTTTTTTATCCTTATAGACCTTTATTTACGTCACTGCGCGAATGTTAAAGTCTTGAGAATGTTTGCTCACAAGTCGGTAAGGCTATTAATTGGTATTGTTAGTCCCCAGTCCCCAGTACATAACATGCATCATTCCGTTTACACAAAAAAAAAATATAATTTAGGTTATCAGAGCTTACATTACAAATAATGTGTTGTTTCAGACGGAAGTGAAAGTGGAAGCCAGTGCAGTGAAACAGTTGTTAGAAGGAGGTGTCGACGACAGCGAGGAGGTCGGACTACTACACTCCGGGCATACGCCCATCATGATTCGAGGAGAGGATGGAGTGCTCTATCAGGTATATAAATATATAATCGACCCACCGCAGGGCAAATGCTTCTTCTTATGCAGAGAAGGCACAAGCATCACCATGCTTGCTCAAGACGATTTCAGACTTATATTAACTAAAGACTTGGATGAGATATGCTTACCAATAAATTTCTGAATTAAACAAGAAGGGATTTGTTGTTTCTGCCTACCCTCATGAGTTAATGTATCATACTGGTTTTTTTTTTTTTGTCAAGAACTAAGGCCTTCTTGTTGCAAGCTATTGGATTGTTTGTGCAAAACAGATGTCTCACAGTCTTTAAGCATTTTATGCTAACATGTATTATTATTTCCCACAGGTCGCGGGTGAGAATGAAGCGGGTCAAACGCTCCTGGTAGCGGCGGAAGGAGTCGAGGGCGCTGTCGAGGGCGTGGAAGGTGCGGTGGAGGGCGATGGTGACGTCATGTACGTTACCAGGGAGGATGGACAGGTCAGAAATTCTACATGCTTCTTCTTAGCATATCAATGTCAAAAATGTGATTTATTTTGTTTGGCAATTCAGCAATGCTATTCATATGGCTGAATTTTGGGCCAATAACATTTGCTGATGCTGCCATTTCAACATGCTGAACTATATCAAACACAATGAATAAGTCTCATACCCGTGCTGTCTTGGTAGTATCTTAGCAAGTTCTCCTTTTTGTTTTAAGGAATATGTTTGGTATTTTAATCTTGTATATTTGAGAGTACCTATTGATGTGTCATGATCACAAAGTAAATGTAATATTTTTTTTTTTCAATTAGGAACATAATGTCGGGTGTAAATGTTTTGCATTTATAACACTGATTTCTATTTTCGTAGAGCTTTAAACAAGCCTTTCGGTAGATTCAAGTCATATTTCCCGCAGGTCCTGGCGATCGATCCATCGCAGCTGGCGCAGCTGATGCCGGGCGGCGAGTCTGCTCCGGCGCTCCAGCAGGTGGCCGTGCAGGTGGAGGGCGAGCCCGGCGAGGACGCCACGCAGGTCATCGCGCAGCTGTTACAGGCAGACCTACCCTCACCTGGTCAGTATAGCTACAGTAATAATACTAGTTTATTATTGTCTCACTGCTGGGCAAAGGCCTCTTCTCGTACAGAGCAGGCATGAGCGTTGATCACCACATAGAATTAACTGAAAAATTATTAAGAGAATTTGGCATATGTCTAAAAAGGGGACTTTTGACTGCAGTCTGTGTGAATAATTTGGGAGCTAGATAATTATGTAGTTGGCTTTGATGATGATGACTAAAATAAGTTATTTATCCGTACATGAACTCTCAAATTAATTATGATGTTATTGTTACAGGCGGTACGCGAAGAGTGGTACTTATGTTGCCAGACGGCAGTTTGACAATGACTGAACTTGACAAGGAGCAGTACGAATCAATAACGGAAGCCAGCAAAGCACAGGAATGAGGCTTTGTGACGAATTTAACGTGAGATGACTTGATGACTCACGATTCGAAGTAAATCACTCAGTTATGGATCTATGAAGTCATATAGCTTCATGTTAAAATATTTGAAGCTATCCAATATTTTAACATGAAATTATTTCATGCAATTCTGAATAATTTGTTCACACACACACAGTTGTTTTTATAAGTAGGTTCATTAAAATTTTAGTTTATAATGATGCGCGTGAACATAAATGTAAATATAGGCAGGTCGAATGGCATCGTGAAATGCCGCGTACAAGTGTGTACCACATAGAATGTGATTTGGGTTTCTATGTCAATTTGTTCCTTTTAAACACACAGATACATTTATTTTGCGTAAAAATATGAATACATACATTTTATGGACATATTCGATACATTATGATGAATTGACATTAAAAGATGGCCTAGCATTGTGGTGGAACTAATGCCGCTGGCTTAAGTAACCTGTTGTGAGATATTTTAGCCCAAAATAAGACTGACTGCCACTAAGCTGTAAATATTATAACTACAGTACATGTTCAGGAGTTTTTTGAAAAGAATGATATTATTATGTTCAAGTCAAAACGTATTATAATTAAACTTTACTTAGAAGTAGCTGTATAAAAGGCAAATAGTAAGTTTCTACTTCTCCCTTTTGACGTAATGTCGTGTAACAACAAGAAATTCCTAACCCTAAACTAACCTAAATTTAAAACTAAACGAAGAAATTAAAAAAAGGGTAAGTTGAAATCAAATAAGGATATACATATTTATAAGATAAAGTTGTAGATGAACTGGCAGTCGTGTACAGAATGTGTAGGTGGAGTAAGGGTGAAGATGCGTGATAGGTGGAGGCAAAGACAGATCAATAAAATCAGTAGGTGAAGAGTGGAGGCAGAAGAGGGGCAGGTGGAATCGACGGGTACGTGGAGGGGCCCACGCAGCAGGACCGACCACGGTGGCAGACAGGCTACGATGACCTTACTTCACCCTTCCTTACTCCACCTACACATTTGTTACACCACAGTCTATCTCCATCTTTTTCTTGTAAATATATACTTAATTGATTTCAAGTTACCTTATTTTTTTTAATTTTCTTAGTTTAGTTTTAAATTTAGGTTAGGTTAGAGTTAGGATTTTCTTGTCGCTACACAACAATAATTATTTGCAAAAATATATTTAGTAAATATTCACTTCACATCATGAACTTTGAATTACAATAGCTATAGATTCCTGTATTGTATATAGTTCATTTGTAGATGATTTCAAGCCATGTGGCTTGAAATGATGAAGTGCTTAGTTTAAATTGCGGCTAAGGCATGTGGCTTAGCCGTAATTTAAACTAAGCACTTAAAAATGCACTGTATTACTAATACTAACATCGCTTTTTCGCAAATTCATTACAACAAAAACAGATGTTGCAGCCAACTGGCTAATATCATTCAGGCCGTTTAGTTAAAAGGCTAGGCGGTAAACTAAACGGCTAATTTACCCTTCATATGCCGAAACATAGATCAACGCGAGACACAATGCCTTTTTAATTGTCTGTAATTACTGCATTCAACGGGTTAAACCAGTTGGCTGAGACATAGATATTGGCACTGATGTCAGTTTTCATTAAGTAGTGGTAAGGCTTTATTCATGATATCTGTAGTTTTGTTTTCATATCCATGGCTAATTAATCATATTTAAGAAAAAAAAAAGTTCAATAAAATAAACACTATGTAGATCATGTTGTTTCAAAAGAAATAATAAACGGCGGTGGCATTCCGTAGTCGTCCCCCATGGGAAGAAGGCGCGAGTTTATGTATAATTAATCACGGTTTAGTTAATAGCCATATTAACTAAACCACCACCCAGAATAAATGTTTTCGTTAAAATGGGTATAAGCCTTCTAAATGTATTTGTAGGACTGATCCTACACTCCTACAATTGTGTTATTATGTACCGGTGCTGACACCGGGACGTAATAACACAAGGGTTTTCCAAGACTGAGGCTATTGCAGCAGATTCTAGATTTAACTATGGCCATTCTATAAAGATTGGTTTCACTATGACATACAAGTTTGAACTATCCACCCACCCGTTAGCCGCACGGGTCGATCAATCAGGTTAAGCTACGCTTGCCGTGCCTCTGAAAGCACGTTAAGCCGTTGGTCCCGGCTGTCATTCGTAGATCTTTGACAGTCGTTACGGGTCATCAGTAGACCGAAGGTCTGACAACCAGTTTTACTCAGGGGTATCGTATTACCTAGTAACTGGGTTGTGGAGGTCAAATAGGCAGTCGCTCCATGTAAAATACTGGTATTCAGCTGCATCTGGTTAGACTGGAAGCCTATGCCAATATATTATGTAGTTGGGAAAAGGCTAGGCAGATGATGATATAAGTTTGAACTACATTACTAAATCCAAGGCTTGCAGAAATAGCAGGTATGAGAATTCTATTTTGCTGCGATTTATCACATTCATATAGTCTCTCATTGAACATAAACATTTTCATGTATATATTTTATTTGCTTTAGGAAATTTTAGACTTTATTTTACAAGTTCATTGTAAATACCCACTGCAAAAAATCAAAGCGCACGACAGCAAACTCGTTACAAAACGTGATTTAACGATATTATTGGTTTAACCGTCTCAACAGTAGACTTAAACCAAGCCTCGCTAAACCACGTTTTGTATTTAGGTGAAATAATGTTCACTAGACAAATCCTTACACGCAAATGTAACTTTTGTCAAAGTTACTTTTCATTTTAAAAAATACGTGTAAGAAATGAGCTATATTATAGTCTTCGTTATTTTATTTTTGTAATATAATGGTATAAGTAATTATGATTAAATAGTGTCGTATAATTTGTCTTTTATTGTTTCACCCAACCAATTTTATAACCTAGCAATCCGATTCCTTGGCCTAAGGCAACCCTCAGTTCGATATTTCCCGTTTTTAACTATAAATTAAACAAATATTTAAACAAAATATTTAATTATAAATTAAACAAAAAAAAAAAACAATAATTGATAAGTGCACAACAGTTCGCCTCCATTCCGCTTACGAAATAAAAAAGCTCTCTAAGAAAGACAGAAAAGAAATAAATTAAATCTTTTCGAAGGTGTATGATTATTTTTACAATATATATATTTCTTTCTTTTTAAAACGTGTTTTATTTTTCACCTACCTACCTTTTAATAGTGTTTATTCATTGCATAGGCACAAATCCCGACTGCAAATTCTGTACACGCGGTTTGTACTTTCTGCCTAGTTAATTTGTTAGTCTATGATGCCAACGTGCGGTGATTGGTGGTCCGAATAATGTTTGTTTACATTCACGCGCAATTGACAACATCTAGCTGTCACTTTTTTCTTATTGGTTTTATCAAGCTATCCTTTTTACTTGTAGTGAAATGTAAAATTAATGAAAAGTGTGTATTTGTGCTGCCTCTCGGCGCGGAACACTTTTTTCTGTTGTTTTAAGGTGTATATAGGGCTCGCTGACCTTGTGCATGTGGGCGGAGCTAAACGCTCTACTCCCGAAAACGTAAAACGCGCGCGGTGGCGCGCTGAACTAAAACGACGATCAAAGAGTATGCAGAGGCACAGACATGCCGCCCGCAGGTCGCTATTTTTGCCAACGATTCCAGAAGAGAATTGCGGTTGCAATTCTGATATATTTTGTATAGATTGATACGTATGTTACGTATATTTTAAGCATTTTTCATTTAGAAATTTCGATTTTATTTAAAATCAGAACTTAGTTCCTGCGGGGTTAAAACTTTTCTTAGGAATCGAATAACATTTTATTTGCATACTGTAGGTAGGAGTATTTATTAAGTACATAAAAATGAGATTTTATAAAAAATGTGATCCTGTTTCACCAATTTGAATTATTATAAATCAGTAATAAACCTACCTAACTAGCACTGTACCTAAATAGCATTTTAGGGTTCCGTAGCCAATCGAACGATGTTATAGTTTCGGCAGTGACCTTGAAATAATTACCTACGGCCGTTTAGTAGATAAACCTCGTCATGGGTGTCATTTTCGTGGTTTTCGAGGGTGCTGGAGCCGATTATAAAGTCAAAATGAAAATCTAAAATGGCGGCTGCAAAAATTTTCAAATTTTTCATCATGGGTGTCGTTTTCATGGTTTTCGAGGGTGCTGGAGCCAATAGTGAGGTCAAAATGAAAATCTAAAATAGCGGCTGCAAAAATTTTCAAATTTTTCATCATGGGTGTCGTTTTCATGGTTTTTGAGGCTGCTGAAGCCAATAGTGAGGTCAAAATGAAAATCTAAGATGGCGGGTGCAAAAATTTTCAAAATATTCGTCATGGGTGTCATTTTCGTGGTTTTCGAGGCTGCTGAAGCCAATAGTGAGGTCAAAATGAAAATCTAAGATGGCGGGTGCGAAAATTTTCAAAATTTTCGTCACGGGTGTCATTTTCGTGGTTTTCGAGGGTGCTGGAGCCGATTATAAAGTCAAAATGAAAATCCAGGATGGCGGCTGCAAAACTTTTCAAAATATTCGTCAGGGGTGTCGTTTTCGTGGCTTTCAAGGGTGCTGGAGCCAATAGTGAGGTCAAAATGAAAATCTAAAATGGCGACTGCAAAAATTTTCAAATTTTTCATCATGGGTGTGGTTTTTGAGTTTGCTGAAGCCAATAGTGAGGTCAAAATGAAAATCCAAAATGGCGGCTGCAATAAATTTGGAATTTTGCTTCATAAGTGTCGTTTTCGTGGTTTTCCAGAGTGATAAAGCCAATAGTGAGGTCAAAATAAAAATCCAAAATGGCGGCTTCAAAAATCTAGTTTTAGTTGAAACTAATTATTCAGTCATCATTTGAGGTGTTGGTTACATATAAAACTAATTTTCCTTCTTAAATATCTAAATATAGAACTGGATAAATAGATAATCTTTCAATAATAAGTTACCTGTATTAAATCAATTGAATTTTAATACACAATGATACAGTATTCACGGAAACGCATTTCTTGTGTCTTAACCGTATAGGATATTGTTTTTGCAATCTATCTGTCACTCACTCACTCACTCACTCATGCGGTCTCGTGATAAATAACATTGTTTATTTGGCAACTCATCACACTAAGTATATTATTGTCAAATAAGTATCGTGTACCTAAAATCAAGTAATAATTAGTAAATTTTAGTTTGATCGGAATAACTTAGATTATTCGAAGTTCCTTATGTATGATTTAAAAAAAAAACAATTTTTTGTAGCCGCCATCTTGGATTTACATTGTGAGCTCACTATCGGCTGTAGTACCCTCGAAAACTATGAAAATTACACCCATGATGAAATATCTGAAAATTGTTGTAGCCGCCATTTTGGATTTTTATTTTGACCTCATTATCGGCTTTATCGCCCTCGAAAAGTGGGAAAACGACACCCATGATGAAATATTTGAAAATTTTTGCAGCCGCCATTTTGAATTTTTATTTTGACCTCACTATCGGCTTTATCAACCCCGAAAAGCATGAAAACGACACCCATGATGAAAAATTTGAAAATTTTCGCAACCACCATTTTCGATTTTTATTTTGACCTCACTATCGGCTTTATCACCCCCGAAAAGCATGAAAACGACATCACTGACGAAAAGTTTGAAAATTTTCGCAGCCGCCATTTTGGATTTTTATTTTGACCTCACAATCGGCTTGATCACCCTCGAAAAGTATGAAAACGACACCCATGACGAAAATTCTGAAAATTTTCGCACCCGCCATCTTAGATTTTCATTTTGACCTCACTATTGGCTTCAGCAGCCTCAAAAACCATGAAAACGACACCCATGATGAAAAATTTGAAAATTTTCGCAACCGTCATTTTGGATTTTTATTTTGACCTCACTAGCGGCTTTAACACCCCCGAAAAGCATAAAAACGACACCCATGATGAAAAATTTGAAAATTTTCGCAGCCGCCATTTTGGATTTTAATTTTGACCTCACTAGCGGCTTTATCACCCCCGAAAAGCATGAAAACGACACCCATGATGAAATATTTGAAAATTTTCGCAGCCGCCATTTTAGATTTTTATTTTGACCCCACTAGCGGCTTTATCACCCCCGAAAAGCATGAAAACGACACCCATGATGAAATATTTGAAAATTATCGCAGCCGCCATTTTAGATTTTTATTTAGACCTCACTAGCGGCTTTATCACCCCCGAAAAGCATGAAAACGACACCCATGATGAAATATTTGAAAATTTTTGCAGCCGCCATATTGGATTTTTATTTTGACCTCACTATCGGCTTTATCACCCCCGAAAAGCATGAAAACGACACCCATGATGAAATATTTGAAAATTTTCGCAGCCGCCATTTTAGATTTTTATTTTGACCTCACTAGCGGCTTTATCACCCCCGAAAAGCATGAAAACGACACCCATGATGAAAAATTTGAAAATTTTCGCAGCCGCCATTTTGGATTTTTATTTTGACCTCACTAGCGGCTTTATCACCCCCGAAAAGCATGAAAACGACACCCATGATAAAATATTTGAAAATTTTCGCAGCCGCCATTTTAGATTTTTATTTTGACCTCACTAGCGGCTTTATCACTCCCGAAAAGCATGAAAACGACACCCATGATGAAATATTTGAAAATTTTTGCAGCCGCCACTTTGGATTTTTATTTTGACCTCACTATCGGCTTTATCACCCTCGAAAAGTATGAAAACGATACCCATGATGAAATATTTGAAAATTTTTGCAGCCGCCATATTGGATTTTTATTTTGACCTCACTATCGGCTTTATCACCCTCGAAAAGTATGAAAACGACACCCATGATGAAATATTTGAAAATTTTTGCAGCCGCCATTTTGGATTTTTATTTTGACCTCACTATCGGTTTTGTCACCCTCGAAAAATATGAAAACGACACCCATGATGAAAAACTTGAAAATTTTCGCAGCCGCCATCTTGGACTTTTATTTTGATCAAATCCAATCTTTTCTCATTTTAATATTAGTTTAGATATGACTACTTGTATTTTACTATCGTAAGTATTCGTAAGCGTCCACGCGCACAATAGAAATGGGCCATCTGCAGCGAGCTAGTCAATAAACGCACACTGATACAATTAGTTCGTAAATATTTGCACTAACACAGACAGACGCGCATAGTCGGTCGATAGCCGGAGCGTAGCAGCGAGCGACACAGCCATCCCGTCTCAATGCTAACGCACGACTGCCGCCCGCGCCCGCGCAGAGCCCCTCTGAAGCTCGATCTCAAAGTGGGGACATTTCCTTTGCAAATGTTAATTGATTTACATAAGCTAAGACAAATCTGTAGTACCTCTAACCATCGATTTTTCAGTGTAAAAATATTTCCAAACATCAAAGCCGTTTAGAAGTAATATCGAATTTCAGAAAAAAATAGCGTGTTGGTAAATATTTTTTTAAGGCAAAAGTATTAGCCATACGAAAAAATCCTTCTACAGAAATGTTGTTCATGAATCTATAGCAAACATATATTTTTTACAGATCTTTTAATCAAGTCGTTAATGAGAAATATTCTTCATAAAGTGACCGTATTACGGTACTAAACGAGAGTAAGGCCCTTAAGTGTTTATCATATCTGTTTATTAGAAGATCATTGTTGTTAATTCATTCGTTTGTTTACAAACAGATGTCATAATGGAATAGTGTTGTACCGTTGCCGACTTACCGTAATAGTTTCCGAAACTAGTTCCTCCGCTGAAACGATATCCGTATATTCTGCGATGTTAACATAAATAATCTTGCGTCTTATTCGGTCCGAGTGACCTAGCTAGGTCCGGCCTGTGGTTCACACTTCACAGCACCAAAATCCATCGTGATCCAAACGTGATAACCAGTAAAACTCGTATATTGTATCGTTACTCGTTATAGTAGTAACAACGAGATAACAGTTGTTCCTTGATTGACACAACCCTAGCAATGGCAGCCATTTTATGAGACAATATGAGTTGTAGGTATGCACCTAAAACATTCGTAGCGGAATTTTTGCTCTCTTTCTTGTGTAAGCGAGAAAGGAAACGTCACTGCGTCTATTAGTTTCTCTGTCTACGGTATGCACCCTTTTTTTGTAGGTATTTCCAGTCCATACTTTTCTATGTCAATATGGTCAATGGCTACATCGAATAAGCTCAGTTCTGGCAACACTGACGTACAATGACTGACTGACATGACATTACATTCCCATTCCATGAATAAATTTCATAAAATGTCATTTTGTCAAACAAACTTCAGATTTGAACTTAGAGCTAGGCTATAAAAGCACTACTTGGTCTGTGGGGTCCATTTTACTTGACCAAAAAAAGTTATCAAAGTATTTAATAATATTAAAGTTGAGATTTGAAGTAATAAATCAAACTTTCTGTAGATAATTATTATACAATGGAAAAAGATAGTTGCACTTTTTACTTTGAAGATGCAAGAACAAACCGCAAAAAACTTTTTGAAGAAGCTTTACTACATGCTAAAAATGGAAAAGTTTTATACATATTATCTGAAGAATTAAATGAACTGCCGGAATTATCCCAAGACTTGAGTTCACTAAACAAGCATTACATGAAAATGATTACATTTATGTATGTTAAGAGTTTGGATTCATTATTAGAAAGTATTTCTGCATTACAAGATTGGCAAAGTATTCCTTCCACAATAATCTTAGATGATTTAAGTGCATACTGTAATAAAAACAATTTACAAAGTGCATGTGGTCTTGTTGCTCTATTTCAAGATTCATCAAGATGTTGTTCTAAATTGTTAAAAGGAACATGCAGACTATTTATATCAGTTCCTAAAATCATTGTAGGTGAAGACTATTGTAACATTCTAAAGGAATTTTATTGTTTATGAAAACACCTTTTTAATAAAAATTTGTACTTAAATATTTCCATTGCACAGTACCTATTTATTATTTATTAACCTTACCATGTCCTAATAAAATAGTTTATTACAGGAAAAATATGGAATGTTCTATGCCAAAGATCGTTAATATCTATATTAGTCTCAAAATACAACAATAAAACAGAGAATTTGTATCAAGATCTTTATTTACAAGGGAATAATGTTTATCATAAATACACAGGAATGAATTAATTGTTATGGATAGTACAGTGATAAAATCTCATCACCTAAATTTTAATACAATGTAAAGTAAAAAGAATACGAAAATAGCGAAAAGAAATAAGTAAAATATATAGTAGTTATGATTTCCTTTGCCCAATCTTAGGACACGGCCCATCGTCTTGCCAAGAAAACCTGAACTTCTGTCAGCATCATCATCGAGACCACGCAGCATCTTCTCCTGATAACGTACTTCATTGCCCAACTCAATGGATATGTCTTTCAGTGAAGATATTTTCCCACTGAGCTCTTCTGCCATCCGGTTGTTATCAAATTCCAGTGCATCTTCTGTTGCCACTCTTGGCACTGGCTGGTACTGATACCCGTCTCGCGCTCGACGCATACTGTTTCGACCCGCCGTTTTGATTAATATTATTAATAAACTGGATAAATTTTGCAAAACAATGCTATGCAATGACACTACACACAATATTCTGGACAATATGTTAGAAAGGTATTCTTCGCTTACGGATCAATTCGTAAAGATATTACTGACACAATAGTGATGATAATATGAAGCGAAACACCACAATTATTTCCTCTTTCTATCGAGAATGAAACTATTTTATCTTACAAAACAAGTATTGCAAAACTGGCTGGCAGCAGATGACAGTGACAGTGACAGTTGACAAATCATCACTATGCGTTTAATTGCTTTCTTTTCTGATCTGAAGATGACGATGAATACAAAAGATATTTTGTTATGAAACTCGCCACAAACTTAGTAATGGAACAATAATATTAATGAACTATTAATTTAAACATCTATCCATCTATATAAAAATCAATTGCTGTTCGTTTTTATCGCTAAAACTCGAGAACCGATTTATACCGTTAAGGATTATATCGAGGACAAAAAGGCTTGGGATTAAGCTGCTTCCAATTTTTTAAAATTTTTTTACGTATTGAATGTTTTTATTTTGTTTTTCTCTGTTTTGTTGTTGTTTTTTTTTTTATATACACTGACATTAATGAATTTTATATATACTATGACATTTGCTTACTTAGTAAAGTATTATATTATTTTAATTATTGTGAATGTGAAGTATTATTGTAATTAGCCTAACGTTCTGTTAAAGTTTAAAATAGTACCGGTCCCCCGACAGGACAATATTTAATTAAAAAATTTCATACGTACTTACGTAGGGTCATAATTTCAATGTTATTTTTTTCTTTTTATAGGGTTTCACGTTGTCGGGGGTTTTTTAAATTTTAAATTTAATTTTTTATTTCATGCTTTTTGTAGGGACTCCTTATTATTTCATTTCTTTTATTTTCTTGTGTTTTAAGATTCAGGTAACTTGGTATTTAATCAGGTTTTTTGTAATTTGCCATTTTGTGGTGGTGGCCATCTTGGATTTGAAATTTGTCATAGTGTATAGTATTCTATAGGATTTATGTAGAAAAAAAATATTTTGTCTGGGCGCAAAATTTCCTGGCCCTCAATTTTTTTTTCTCAACTTGGGATGCTTGTAAATAATAAATATTGCTCTATGCAATGTGGGTTTATTTATTATTTACGTTAAGAATATTAACACCATGCATTTAAAACCTTAAAACATATAGGTCATCGCTTGTTTTTTTTAAATATAGCCATTTTCATAAAACGTAAGATAAAAATTCTCTTTGCTCATGTTTACAACAACTTTTGTAAATGAATACAATCATAAATTCAAACGAAATGAACACCACTTCAAAGCCCTATTGTTTACCATTACAAAAAACATTCAAGTGTAAGCACACTCGACGAAACTTAGTCGTAAAACCGGTTTGTTTATCAACATCTGGCGGCCGGCGTCTACCTGTGGCGATGACGTAATCGGGTTGGCCATCGGCGCTTTTTTGTGTAGCGCTCAGGCACTTCCAAGCGGATAGTCAAGCCCTTTCATTTGATACCCATATTGAGGGAGTTGTGAAAAAACATGTAGGTAATCCGCCATTTTGTGGTGGCGGCCATCTTGGACCGATTTTCATCAAACATAGCTAAAAACACTCCCGACAAATACTCCTTTCAAACAAAAAAAAAACAAAATCAAAATCGGTTCATCTGTTCGGGAGCTACGATGCGACAGACAGACATACACACACACACACACAGACACGTCAAACTTATAACACACCGTCGTTTTTGCGTCGGGGGTTAAAAATGAATTTGCAAAAAGTTCGTTTGTGTGTTGTGTGTTTTTGAGGTGATTGTGAGTGTTGTGTTGTGTTGTGGGTATGGACGGGTATGTTTTCCTTTGGTGGGTTGAAATGATAGAATAAGTTTAGTTTAGTTTTAGTTTTTGGCGCTGTGTGAAATGTCCAGGGATATTATTATTATGAGACGTCATAGATACTGCCTAGAAACTACATAAATAATAATAATAATAAACATTTATTTCATACACCTAACTAAAAAAGTAAAGTATTTTGTACTTGCTTGTACCACTGTATGGGGAAATTTAATTCTTTAATATCTTTTTAATTACACATCGACAAATTCTGATATTTGGCGACAAATTAGCGACTAAATATGGGAGAAAACAGATCTTCGCTAGGTGCCCTAGTTTTTGAGATATAAATTTGGCTCAACTGGGGAGACTTACTCCAGATCGGCCACCTATAAACCCTTATATCTTTTGAACCAGAGTGACCGACAAATTCTGATATTTGGGGACAAATTTCGACAAATTAGCGACTAAATTTTTGTGTAATCAAAATTAAAATCCCTGTTGGTGGCTCTGCCAGAGTCAGCCACACTACGGCCTTAGCGATATAATAATAATAATATCCCTGGACATTTCACACAGCGCCATCTAGTCCCAAGCTAAGCAACCTAATGCTTGTGTTATGGTAACAAGATGGTTGATAAACTACTTATATACATTTTTTTTTTTTTTGTAAATTCATACATATTATAGATAGAAAAACACCCAGACTCAGAACAAATACATGTAGGCACTACAAATATTTGTTCTGTGCGGGAATCGAACCCGCGACACGCAGCGCAGCAGTCCGATAGAGCGATAGAGGTGAATATCACATATGATTCTATGTATGTTTGTGTAAACTAAAGAGCCTATTATTAAAACCACAGACTTATATTGGATTAAAACAGTGAACGAAAACATCGGGAGGAAACCGCCATGTCCTAGAGCCAAGAAAATCGAAGACTTGGGATGTGACATCTACCAACCCGCACTGGATTATGTCCCACTCCTTCTCACCGAGAGGAGGCTATGTCCCAGCAGGGAACATTATGGGCTGATTATGCTATGCTATACAAAAATCCCATAGAAATGTCCAAAATGTCTTCAGGATGGGGATGGTCTATAATGTCAAGTGCCTAGGGACTCTGGGTATGGATATGGTGAAGGGCGGTCGTTTTGGGGGACTGTTTTACGTAATTTAGAAGTTCGAAAAGTGCAGATTCTCAGTCTAATTTAAATAAATGGCTTAATTGATTTTTATTTTTTTCAAATACATTTATGAATTCCAGCGTAATGCACAATCATCATTACGATCGATCAAACCCTTTACCCAGTTGCCTAAGCAACGTTGGCCGATGGCCTGTTTACCAAGCTGTAACCTTAGAACAAATAATCCTATTTTTTTAACTTTTTACTTTCAGCAGCATGATACTTACTTCTACACTTCTTTTATTATTTCCTCCGTTCCGACATATCCTGGCCCTTCCCTACTTAGCGCGTAACAATAAACTGGATGATACTACAATGTTGGGTTATGCAACAGGGACTGGAGGCAAGATAAAGAAATAAAGACAAAATTAACGACGTATTGTACATAAATGTTTTATTCCAGTATATGTACAATGTATAATGATCCTCATTTTAAAACAAAGAACAGATTTCTTACATGAGTTTCAGAAAGGCTTACATACACACTACCATGCATTTTGGGGAATGTATTGCACAATTAATTTAATACTAGCTTAGATGTTACAAGAAAATAAAAAATTGGATATGATAGGTAGGTAAAAACAAGAATTTTCTAAATCGGATCAGCGGGTATCTCTTGTCTTTGATGGGACAAGGCATGAATACATTTCATAACCATCACATGGCACAATTCTACATTAACGTGTTTATGTCTATATCACAATAAATTGATAAAAACCGTAAAAACCCCAAAACATACAGTATTTGTACTAAACAATGAAAACTTTAAAACTGTTACTCACAAATGTTAATTACATACACATTTTATGTACATAATTTTACACTAGCATAATAATATATAATAATTTTACATTGAACTAATCAATAAATCAGTCAATTAGTATATTACATAAATACACTCGATACCCAACACATCTCGGTAATGTAACAAAACAGTCAAACCTGCAGTCAATATCTACTCAAACAACAACGAAGTATGTGCAGGATTCGATGTGTTAATGTCGCAAGGTGACATGAAAAAATGTCTGTCCGGCCAACAGAATTTATTGAAACACTAACTAGGTTATTTTCACATTTGAATCCATCGGATTATTCGTGTTAAATTAAATAATGTTCATAGACTGAAAATAATAATATGAGTAACCGGGGACCAATATAAGAATTATAATTTATGTAGCCTCGGAAAACAGTTTTGTGAAAGTTCCTTGTTTAATTGAATTATTTCTTAAGCGTAACGCAAAGTTAAAAATTAATCCAGTAACAACTTGGATTTATTTGGTGATCATTAAAACATAGTAGTATAGAAGGAATAACGAATGGCCATCATACAAAATTGTTTAACTATCACAACAGACAGCTATACGAGGTGCATTCAATAAGTACCTAGCCTAATCGCCAGAGGGCGCTGTAGTTTCAAAAGAGTTTTACCACAGTGTAGCACATTCTTTTTTAATTATTTTTTCAAATTTTCATTCCAATCCCTTCATTTGTTTTAATTTGACAACTTCTGGAAGCGAATGTATCGATCGGTTTTACAAAAATGGAAAAAGAGCAATATCGTTCGGTGATTCGATTCCTATTTTTGGAAGGGAAAACGCGTATCGAAATCAAAGAGCGCTTGGATGCTGTGTACGGTGACTCTTCTCCATCGATGGTCACCGTCAAGAATTGGTTCAACGAGTTTGCACGTGGCCGTACGTCGGTTTTTGATAAACCACGTCCAGGTGCACCGAAAACAGCTGCTACGGAGGAAAACATTAAAAAAATCCATGATCTCGTATTGGCAGATCGCCGATTGAAGGTTCGGGAGCTAGCTGAGACTGTAGGCATTTCAGAAGGAATAGTGCATCATATTCTTCACGAGGAACTCAGCATGAGAAAGCTGTCGGCGCGATGGGTGCCGCGTTTACTCACACCGGAAAACAAGTGCAACCGTGAGACCACATCGGAGACGTGTTTGGTGCTGTTTAAGCGGAATCCAACAGAGTTTTTGCGTCGTTTTGTGACCGTCGATGAAACCTGGATCCACTGGTACACACCAGAGACCAAGGAGCAATCAAAACAATGGATCCAGACCGGGGAACGTGCTCCAAAGAAGGCGAAAACTGTAAAATCGGCCGGAAAAGTTATGGCCACCGTTTTCTGGGATTCACAAGGTGTGATCTACATCGATTACCTCGAGAAGGGTAAAACAATTACAGGGCTTTATTATGCCGATTTATTGGGCCGATTCGACGCCGAATTAAAGTAAAACAACCCCATCTGGCGACGAAAAAAGTGCTGTTCCACCACGACAACGCACCGGTTCACACGTCTGCCGTTGCCATGGCCAAATTGGTCGAATTACGCTACGAATTGCTGCCCCATCCACCGTATTCTCCAGATTTGGCCCTTTGTGACTTCTTTCTGTTTCTTAATCTGAAAAAATCTCTCGCCGGGAATAGATATGGATCAAATGAGGAGGTCATCGCCGCCACGGAGGCCTATTTTGCAGAGTTTGACAAAAACTATTTTTCGGACGGGTTAAAAAAGTTGGAGCATCGCTGGGCTAAGTGTATCGAACTAAAAGGAGACTATGTTGAAAAATAAATTGCCACTTTTCCAAAATTTTCGTTCACTTTTTGTAGGCTAAGTATTTATTGAATGACCCTCGTATAATAAACATCAAATAATGGCTTCACATTAACATTAATATTTTATACAACATTTATAAGTATTCCATAATAATATAGTAAACTTTTAGATTTAATTTAATACAATATGATTTCCTGGTTACGAAGTCTTTCTATTTCGAGTCATAGACTACGTGAAAGTAAGTCACTAGCTTGCATCGAGTGCGACAACAGTTCACGTCTATCCCCGTTACCTGGCAAAATTCCGCTCCCTACCGTGGGATCAAGACTAACAGTGGAGATTCATCGCACGACGATCGGCTCGGGTGAACCCGAAGGCTCGCCACACCGGACCACTCTCGTAGTGCGCGACACATCGCACTCAGTCGCCGCCGCTGAGCAAGCGAGCGCGCGGCGCGCGCGGCCGTCAGATGTGTACCGGCACGTGCAGCAGCAGCGCGTCGCGTCGCGGGAACTCCAGCGCGCACATCTCGCACTTGTAGGGCCCCGCCGCGTCCGGCGCCGGCTCCGGCGGCGTCACGGCGCGCAGCTCCGCGGCCGGCGCGCGCGGCGCCCGGCGCCGGGAGGCGCGCGGCGGGGGCGGGGGCGCGGGGGCGCGGCGCCGGCGCGGGGCCGGGCGCGGCTCCTCCGTGTGGATCATGCGCGGGCGCGGCGCGGGCGAGGCGGCGCGGCGGCGGCGGCGCCGCACGGGCGACGCGGGCGAGGGCGGGGAGGGCGGCGAGGGCGGGGAGGGCGGCGAGGGCGGCGAGGCGGGCGACAGCTGCGGCGTGTCGGAGGCGCGCGACGCGGGCGACGGGGAGCGCGAGGCGGGCGGGGGAGAGGGGGAAGTACGTTCCCAGTCGCGCGGCGTCGCCGGAGATTGCTCCGTCTTCAGTTTTCGTCGTCTCTTGTACTTCCGTGGCCCCGTCTGGAAGCATATTATCGCATATACAATTATGTTTAAGCAGTACATCCCCCTTGCCATCTGGTTTGAAAGTCATTTGGTTCACCGACCCTCTGCCTACCATAACGGTGGCGGCTCCCAACAAAAGCATTCACCTTAGTCGCAGTCCTCACCTGAGGTTGTCTCTTGAGCGCCGTGTTGGCGTCACAGTGCTGTATGAGGTGCTGCACCAGTTCCGCGCTCGAGTGCAGCGTGCGCCCACACACTACACAGCAGTAGGCAGGACCACCTAGCAACAGCCAGAAATAAATATAATGGTGTCGTAGAAATGATGACATGGTGTCGTAGAAATTACGAGATTTATAGTGAATGCATGGTAACCGGCATAGACTTAACGCTTGATTCGCGTTTTCATCCACTGTTACTAACAGTGGGTGAAAACGCAGATAAAGTGACTTCCTTGTAACATATAAGAAAACCGGCTAAGTGCGAGTCGGACTCACGCACGAAGGGTTCCGTACCATTATCTATAAAAATCAATCATGAGTTGATTGAATGAAAGGTAAATTGCGGTTTACGATTTATGACGTATTACATACAAAAATAACATTTAAAAAAAAAGGACAAACACAAAAACGTAGCACCAGACGAAAAAAACAACATTTGCTTAAGACCACCACGAACTAATTACGGAAGAAAAAATATACTATACGAAGGAGCAGAGTTGTATAATACATTACCTAATGACATTAAAGAGATACAATCCTTTACTTTATACAAAAGAACCATAAAACACCACATCTTAAAAGCTTTCTCTAGGTTTTAAATTTAACCCACTACACGAATTAAGGGTTCCGTTTTTTGCCATTTGGCAACGGTATTGTACAATTTTAAAGTTACTTAGCAATTTAAGGTATATTTAAATTATTTATTAGCTAATAGGCTAGATTATAAAGTATCACCAAGCCGATGGAAACATGTAATGTATGAAGTACCGTTAGCACGCCGGTCGGGAGCGGAGTGGTGCGAGCGCACATGTTCACGTAGAACCACGCGCTGGTTGAACGCGCGCGGACACACCGCGCATGCGTACGGTTTCTCGCCTGAAATATAACGTTATAATAATAGTAATAATTTATTTACATAATAAGTTGGAACTGCTTGGAATCAGAGGAACTAAAACTCATCAAAAGTTATTTGACTGGTCGGCTTCAGAGTGTTAGGATTGGCCACGTCAATAGTGGAGACCTTCCAGTCACGTACGGAGTTCTCCAAGGCAGTATTCTAGGCCCAACCCTATTTCTCGTTTATATAAACGACCTCACAAGTCTTTCCCATTGCAAAATTATCTCCTTTGCAGATGATACTGCTCTCATTTTCTCTGCCGATACATGGGAAGCGGGTTTCAAAGCTGCCCAATATGGTTTCTAATGTATTACTGATTCTAATGATTATAATTCTATAAATACATATTTGTTACGGCCGCGAATCATATTTTAATCAAGGAACAACTTAGTACTGACCAGCAAATTGCATAAAACGTAAGAAAATTTGAATTTCGCGGTCTACCTTGAAGCATCCACCTTAAGCACTCTACTTGATAAAAAAATGTACATTTTTATGTGAATAAACATTATTATGATTATATTATTATTATTTAATCAAATAACATCTGTAGGTAAACTTGACTTATGCCAGTTTACAAAACCGGTAAGTTTTGCAACCGGCACCCTTACTAAGTTATAAAATAACAAGTAGGGCAGGCAGTGAGGGCAGTGGTGCAAGCCCATACGTACTTTGATTTTACAAAAATAATTGCAGACATGGTCTGCAATTATTTTTATACAGCGTGGCGCTTTAATGGCGACATTAATTTAACACACATATACGATTTTGCGTTGTAGTTTTATGAATATATTTTAATTTAATTAAACATTAATATTTATTTATTTATTAACAACTAGCTTCTGCCCGCGGCTTCGCCCGCGTGGATGTCGGAAATTTACCCACGGGAACGTGCTAACTGGATAAAATGTATGTGCTTCCCCAGAATGCCATCTATGTCGCGGGCCCTTTGTGGCTAATTACAATAGAAAACCAATTGTGTCTCATTAGTGGTGATTAAGAGGGTACCTATATGATATCTTTACCTAAGTACCTAACTTATTAAAAAAAAAAAACTCAATAACAGAAAATTAAATACCTACCTACCTAAATAAACCTATTTCTGATGATAACTAATCTAAACTCAATAAATAAGCAAAATCCCTAAAAACTAATAGATATCTATACGAATGACTAAACCTACCTAACAGTATTATAAAATAACCTACGGTCACTACGTACACTATCAAATATACTACCTATACTTTAAAATTAAAATCCATACCTACGACTCATATAAAAATAAACCTAAATAACTCTAAAAACTAAAAGGAATAAAAATGAACTCCACTGCGGGTGACCCAACCTACGACAAACTTAGTATTTGCGGTTGGTACAGTACAGACAGTGGTAATCGGGTATAGGGATCGAACCGCAAAATTAAGTTTGTTTTTTATTTTATATACTTTTCCGGGATAAAAAGTACCCAGTGTGGTGCCCAGGATACTAAAGAATAATTATACCAAGTTTCATCGTAATCGAACCGGTAGTTTTTGCGTGATGCCTGAACAAACAGACAGACAGACAGACAGACAGACAAAAATTTTTTTAATCACATTTTTGGGTTCGGTGTCGGTCAAGTAACACCCCCTGCCATTTATTTTTTGGATATTTTCAATGTACAGAATTTTCACTTCTACAGATTTATTATAAGTATAGAAGATTTTATAAAATAGCATCCAACACCCATATTCCAAGACGTTTCCTCGAAACTTCCTCCACCTCCACTCATTCGAGGTTACCTTAAGGACTACCTCAAGGAATCCTCGAAATCGGTATTCTTAGTTAAAACTCGGTCTTGTCATGAGGCAATCTTGAGGATCCTCCAGTGAGGTTGAGTCGACGTCGAGTCGAGGTAAAACGTCATTAAATACGTCATTGAATCATAGATTACAGTACACACTTTGTTTTTTTTTGTCTATAGTCACTCATAAATTGTCAGATTGCGGTTTTTTTATGTGTGCTCGCGTCGGTCCTGTCATCCTGTGTTTGTAGCGTACACTAGTTTACTCTGTCTAGTCTGTCTACGGTTGGTAGGTTTACGTTGAAACTTTAATAATTTAATTGTTTTTTTTTATTGAACAGAAGCAGTAACAACATATTCCACACTGTTTCTTTCCTAAAACGATAGCTTCTTTGGAATTCTTCATTGTCATAAAATTCTATGGGGTTTTCTGCATCCTGCAAATAACGGCGTGCAGGTTAATCATAATAATCAGATTAACATAAAGAAAATTCAGAAACTGTTGGAAATCCGTTCCGGCTAATCTCCGAAATCTGCCAATCTGCCAGTAAAAGTCCCGTCAAAATCGGTCCAGCCGGGACCGATTGGCAGATAGCTGATGTTATAAGGAGTAACTTAGCCTAAAGTACCCGTCACGAGAAGCTATAAATTATGTAAACAAACATCTTTTACTAAGTAAACATTTTATACTGCGAGATAATAATAAATTGACCATATTCAATCGACATGAAATATAGACGGGTTATATGAAAGTAACAACCTATTTAATTTAGTCGGATCATATTTTAACGACGCAAAGCGCTATCGTTTGTGTTTCTTGATACCGGAACGCGTCCGTCGCAGGGATTGTAAACTATCGGGACGCCATTTTGAAATAAACGCGTCATTCGAGTTTCGAATGCGTACGAGTTTGTTTCATTGCTTTGCATATATCGCGGATCTGGTTGTTATTGTTAATTATGTTATTGTTTCATTATCACTTTTTTATTGTTGTTACTTTAATTTTTTTGTTGGTCCATATGTTGTGAACTCCTGAACACTTGTTTACAAAATTTATAGCTTCTCATGACGGTTACTTTAGGATAGAATTAGGGTTCCGCGCAAAAAAAAAACCCATGAAATCCAACGCACGCAAACGAAGTCGCATGCACAGCTAGTTAGTTAGTTAATAAATTGAAAACGCACCTGTATGTATTCTTTCATGTTTCCGTAGCGTGCCGCCGTCCGCGAACGCTTTCCAGCAGAAACGACACGCGTAAGGCCGCTCGCCCGTGTGGATACGGATGTGAATCTGTTGCGAGCTCCGCGAACCAAACACTTTGCCTATGGACACATTATATAAAGTGTTACAGAAAGGGACCTTAAGGAGGGTTGTAAGTCCTCAGGAAATGGAACATACAATTATTCTTCTTCTTTTCCTGCGTTGAATTTGACGAAAAATTTCTGTCTGGTTCTGGTCTAGAATCATGTGCTGAATTCATTCGGTTACAATTTGCGCGTCAATGCCCCTGCATCGGCCTGTATATTTATGCGTTGACTTGCGCTGTTATGCCGCCCTGCATACATTTTTTTTTGTATGTCCACATAACTTTTTACAGAGTTGTCAGATTTTAAACTCTTTTTTATTTTTATTGCTTAATGAATGAGCCTGCTCTTGACCTCGATCACGCCTGATGGAAAGCGATGTATGAGGTCTATGATGAAACGAGCGTGCCAAAAACTTTTTTAAAATTGGTTGTGTAAGTGGCTGTCATTAGATCCTCAAACGAACAGGCGTATGGACACTTGAGACATTCCAGCTATACCCTGTCCATTAGGTTAGCCGTTTTTTGACAGCTGTCTTAGAACGTACATATTCCAGATTACGTAAAAGTTAACTTTAAAATGTGTAATAAAATAAATATATAAACTGCCTTATTTTATTTATTGTTTCTTACAGACATATTACCGTTAGTGTCAATGGATTGTATGTTGCTGCAATCAGTAGTTCCATCTGTCAAAAAACGGTTTACCGAATGGACAGGGTATAGTGGATCATGTTTTGGACAGCTTCACACTCGCATTATGAAATCTGCTGTTTTCTAGGAACATTACTATGTTTCGGTTTGAATAGGCGCCGTAGGTATGTGAGCGGTGGGGCGGAGGGGCGGGGGCGCTTGCAGTCACAGTACGGCGCCGTACTTCGCCGCCGCCCCACCGGACATACCTAAGGCGCGGCCCACTAGTTCCGCGCGGACTATAGTACAGCTGTTTTTCAAGCAAAGGACACGAATACCACAATCCTAGGTCATTATGAACTGCAAAGTATTGCAGTTGTTTAAGCCACTCAAGATATAATTGTACTCACCACATACTCGACAAGGGAATTGCCGTGAATTATTTGACGATGACGTATTATTTCGACCTCTAGCCATTCTTTTTAACCTGCAACAGAGAAAGGTATATAAGCTATTGTAGATAGGGAAGCTTTATCTCGGGACTGGTATTCTGTTAAGGGTACATCCGGCCTCGAAATACAAGTGTTAGTACTGACGTGGGGTTGACTAGTTTCTGATGTATAATAGGGTATTTGACTGGTTTATTATTTAATTTTTCTAAACTTAGAAAAAAAAAATAGTTAAGTTCTCAAAAAATGGCGAAGTTGTATGGGTTTCAAAGTCCATTAAGCTAGGCAAACAGCATTACCAGTATTTGACGTCAAAAAACAGGAGCGCCGTGTAGTAACTTGACTAAACTTGAGTACAATTAATATTTTGTGTGACGAGGGTAGAAGAATATTTTCAAGAGCGAGTAACTTCTTCATATCTCCACCGATTTTGTACATTTTTAACATAAATACCTAACCTTTCGTCTTTTTTAAAATGGGGTAAGGGCAGGAGAATGATGATGACCTATCGTCTTTTTGGTAGCATCTTTAAAATAAGTATTCATTAATGTATATTTTTGATAGTAGACTGCCCTTTTGCATGCTGGTGAGCATGAATAGGTAGCTCAATGTGTTTTTTGGGTTTTTCCATAAGAAATTTCTTAGTAGGTCAGGGAGTCTGGATTTGTACCCGGTCGATGGCAATGGCTCACTCCCTGTTACATAGGACTTAAACATAACTGGCGAAATGTGGGTGTACTACAGGTACACCTCTGCGTAACCCCTCGGGGAGCACAGGCGCGATGTATGTGAGTAGTGAGACCTGGGCGCGTGCGGCGCGCGCGGGCGCTCGGCGTGGCCCTCGGCGTGCGCCAGCAGCTGCAGCGCGTCGGCGAACCCCTCGCCGCACACGTCGCATGTGTGCTCCGCCCACGTGCTGCTGGAGCTGTCGTGCCGCTTGTAACTGTCGCACCAAACCACAATATTAATTGACTTCTTTTTATTATGTTGCTAATTTATGTTATGAAATTATGTCACCAAGAATCCAGGATATACAGCTATGCCTAGTCAGGGACTTGCAGTTACATCAGTCTAAGTTCTCTGTTAGTTAGAATTTCATACCACGTTACTTGTATGTTTGCACATATGCACGTTAAATAAATAAAACATGTATTACAGACGACGTATTAGCACCGTCTAGTTAGTCAGCGCGTTTAATGTTGTTAAAAAATCCGACAACGTCTACATTTACAGACGTTCGTTGCGACGAATAAAAGTCTAGTGTATAATGTATAATTAAATCCAAGATGGATTCGAGACAACGAACGTTTTCACAGAGCCGGATCTAGGGGGGGGCAAGCCGGGGCCCATGCCCCGGGCGGCAAGTTCAGAGGGCGGCCAAATTCACACTTTACATTATAGACAACTCATCATTTACCCACGGAATAAATAATAGTACAAGTACAGAAATTTCATGGCCATATCAACTCGACCGATACCCAGAGCGCGGAGTGAGACGTGCTGCACGAACATTTATTATTCGCGAGGCGCGTAGGCATAGTTACGCGCGGCAAAATACGCGCCCGCTCGCCCGCAGGAATCGCAGATCGCGGCAGCACGCGTCTGGTTACCGTGTTTGCGAAAGAGATGAAGCTATATTCGAAACCTCCCCTAGTTTTTCGAAAATTACCCCTGACGGGCTGAAATTTAGTCATTTTTACAGGGGAGGATGTTACTGCATGGCTTGATTAACTCGAAAATTAGTATAAATAATCTTTGAGTCAAGTTATGAATACACCCTAAACGATTTTTTTAAATTTCACCCCTGTAGGGTGAAAAGCGAAAAGGGATACAGTTTATATGAAAAATCTTCTTCAAGAGGTTAATAACTTGAAACTTGGCAAGAATACTCGCCTAAGTAAGTAGTACAGTTTATTATTATATGTTTTTCAAAACTACCCTTCAAAGGGGGATATAGGGGTGTTGAAGTTTGTGTGGAAGTAATTGAATGCGCGGTCCAATTACCTCGAAACTTTGTATTAATACTTTTGACAGAAAATAATTAATAAATTGACCCCTTTTTTTGGGTGGGAAATCATCAAATGACCTCTCCCGCTCTGGGCTGAGCGGAAGGGCGTGTCAGACTTTTACTGACTAAAACCCACCCGTGTTCCTTCAGTTGCCTGGGCCAGGGGCCACGGTATCTATTTCGAACAACCCGCAGCCCCGGCGGCATCGGCCCTAGCGGACCCCGTCAGTTCGTGCTGACATCTCTTTGAGGCGCGCGTGGAACACAACACGCCGCGGGCCTAGTCCTTACCAGGCGGCGAGCTGCCCATTGCTCGCCGCCCGCAAGCCCGCGCCTACGGTGGCCGGGAGTGTGAGGGCGTAGAGATTGCCTCTCCCTCACGCGCTCCGCCTCCTCCTTCGCGAGCATTACTGCTTCGCAGAATGAGGTAACGGCGTCCCATTCATTCTCGCTTCGTACCATGGCCTGGACCAGGGCCGAACACGAGAAATCGCCGCCGCCAATCGCCGCCACGAGGACACGGCGGTGCCCCGCCCAAGCCGGGCAGACCTCCACCGTATGCTCCACCGTGTCCTCCGGGCGATCCACACAGTGGTGACACCCTGGCGTTTCCTCCCGCCTTATCCTGAACAGGAACCTACCGAAACAACCGTGTCCGGTGAGGACTTGCGTCAGGCGGAAGGTGAGGGCGCCGTGGCGCCTCTCTAGCCACTCTTCAAAGAGGGGACTTATCGCCGCTATTGTGGCGTGCCCAGCACTGGGTTGCGACAATCGCACTCTCCATGCCGCTATGAGATCCCGCCAGAGCTCTGTCCGTTGTACCGTGATTTCTCGCGGCAGCGGAGTTACGCCCTGACGTTTTGCCTCCTCTCACCACTCCCATATGTGGGCGAGGACTTTGGCCTCCACATCCCATGGCGGCAATCCAGCAAGGAGGTTCGCCGCCTCAGCGGAGACCGTGTGGTATCCTCGGATTAGCCGGACAGCCATGACCCTTTGGGACGCGTTCAACCGGCGGGCTGGCCGCCGCCTCAGGGAACGCGCCCACACCGGTGCCCCGTAAAGGGCCATGGACCGCACGACCCCCGCATAGAGCCTCCGGCAGGAGGCGTTTGGTACCGTAACCGGTGAGAGATGTCGTGCGGTGTCCCACAGGGATCGGTCCTGGGGCCGCATCTGTGGGATAAATTGACCCCTAACTGGGCAAAAAGGGGTAATTCGTTTTTTAAGGGGAGGATTTGAACTTGAAACTGTATGTTACATTTTCACACCTAAACCACTGAACTTCTGATTTGGCAAAGAGATATATGGCATCCTGGGGAAGGACATAGTTTTTATTTTGGTAGCATGTTCCCGTGGATAATTTCCGACATCCACGCGGGCGAAGCCGCGGGCAGAAGCTAGTGCAATAATATATTTGATTTTTATTTTTATTATACGTATTTTTATTTTAAATCCTATCCTGTGCTGTGTATAAAATATATATCCTACACGTTTATGTCTATATATTATCTGTAAATAAATAGGCTTAACACAAAGAACAGAGATAGATGCATTATTTCCGGAAGGCCTATGTAGGCTATGTCCAAATTTCAATCAATTAGTGGACATCTGATAGCTGAAATTATATGGATGATAAAGGTAAAAGTAAATGTAAGTGGGCGGGGGCGGCATTTTTCAGTTTATGCCCCGCCTAAATAAAATTGAAGATCCGGGGCTGCGTTTTCAAGAGCGCTGATACCAAAAATGTTAAATTAAAATCCAAGATGGCAGCCAAGATGATTAAGCAATTCTGAAGAGTTCTAGCTTGGGCATCGTGTCGGACACCGCGCGTTCACTAGCGCCATGAGGTAGACGGGACTATAACATTAATCACATACCTGTGTGCCGCCGCCACGTGTCTCCGCAGCAGGTCGGCTCGCTGGAAGGCGACGCCGCAGTCCTGACAGAACAGCTCGGGCCCGCGCATCGTGTCGTACACCGCTCGGTCAGACGCCCCGTGTGACAGCGGGGATAGGCGGAACTCCATGTCGTCTCCTGAATAGAACAACAATATAGAAATTAGCACACTCGCAATGTTACATTTACAGCTATATGATACTTACAGAGTTTCACAAAAAATCTAATCAATTAATACGACATCCACTTTTCACTCAATTATACTTTCTGAGTTTATCTTAGATGCCATTGACATTGGTGAAGAAAAATATCGTGAAGAAACCTGGGGGTCTACTCCGAATTAGTATCGGCCGAATGTTCGGCCGTTTCCTGCTACGAAGTTACTATTTGGTTCGGTCGGTTCCGATCCTACACTCTTTCGAATATTGACTATGGTCCCGACCCAACTGAGCCGATCCAAACTTTTTTCGCATTTTTCAATAATATTCGGTTCGGCCATGTGTCGGTCCGATCCGAACATTCGTACTTTGCACTTCGGAGTAGGCCCCCAAGACTTTTTAGTTAATATAAGAAGTCTAAAATCGCCAACTCGTCTTAAGCAAGCGCGGTGATCAATACCCGTGCCTTCTTTGTATGAGAAGAGGCCTTTGCCCTGCAGTGGGACAAGAATAGGCTGGTGTTATGCGTACCCGAGTCGGAGTCTTCGTAAGGCGGGTCGGGCGGCTGGTCGCGCGGCGGCAGGTGCGGGTGGCGCGAGGCCGCGTGCGTGGCCAGCGCCTCGCGCGACCAGCACAGCTCGCCGCACGAGCCGCACTCCACTGGCGAGTCGCCGCCGTGTACCTACCAAAATACAAACACACTTTGCATAACTTGTTATCGTTTAAAGTAAGCCCTCCTAAGTACCCACGGGCGATTTTTTATCGAACACTAGATTTTCAACGCACTGCTTAGAGTTGAAAATCCATCAGCGTGATTTTTGACACGCTGAAATACACTCATTGAATTCACAATACTCGGGTTAACAGCGAGAGTTGAATATCCAGTGCGTGAAAAAAAAACTGAAACAAGGTAAATAAAACAGAAAGTAGTACACTTTCAATAACTTATCACTCAAATTAAGGTTGAATTGAAATTTTCGAGGAACACATGGTGATGGTATGGTTACTTAAAAACTACACTGGAACGCAAATAAACCGAGCCACCCGCTACCTTGGAACTCGGATTCGATTTTCTTAAAAAGTATAAAACTCACAACTATCAAAGTTATACCTACAGAAAGTGTGTTTCATGATGATTAAAATGAATGGAAAATCATTGGGATCAATCAATTTATTAAGTGTTTATTAAGGATTTTAGAAAGAAGAGTCATTTTCCAATCGTGTAAATCATTAGCAGTGATAGGAATAGGTAGTGCCTATTTGCCTAAACTTCGAAGAACAGAGACAAGAAACGGAGACTTCCTTAGGACTAGATTTTTTTGCGGGACATCTGTCCCAAAATTTGGGACAACACTTTTAAATACATTAAAAAAATATGTTATTTGGAATAAGTAATTCGTCTATATTTACCTAAAGTTTGCGACTAGACATAACATTTATAATTTATAACTCCATAATAATAACTTATCCTTTATGGGCTCTAAAGGAAAAATAAAACACATAGACTATATGTATAGGTACTTATATTATTTTTTAAATATGACTTAGTTGGAAAGCATATGAAACAAAATGTACAGACGGATAAAACTGCGACCATGGCGGTTTCTTTTTGTAATTTCTAAGGATAGATAACGAAATGCGCTGCCGTAAAAGTCGTATTGTACTTTCGGTGCAAACAATGTGATAAGGCCATTATTTTAATATCATGCATATTTTTAAATATACTTTAGAAATATATTTCATTAAGATAAAATACAAATAGCGTTTGTTTTTGAAATAATAAATTCGTCCTATAGAGAATGCTAAAATGATAACTGTTGAGGATTGAAATGATAATGTCTCAACTTCGTAATAATAAGATCGTACTTCTCGTCGTACGT
The DNA here is from genome assembly GCA_945859715.1 of Apamea sordens. NCBI lineage: Eukaryota > Metazoa > Arthropoda > Insecta > Lepidoptera > Noctuidae > Apamea > Apamea sordens. The sequence continues at coordinate 11,767,961 of OX243998.1, read as the reverse complement.
CGTACGTCGATCGTACTAATAAGATCGTACGTGCATGCGCAAACGCTGATTCTGGCCGAATCAGCGTTTGCGCATGCACGTACGATCTATATTGTCGCGATCGCGCGTATCCGCCATTATTCAATGTAAAGTGCCGTCTCATTTTTATACAATATATTTTATTAACTACAAGAAGTTGAGACATTATCATTTCAATCCTCAACAGATAACAATTACCGTTTCATTATTTTAAAGACAAAATGTCTATTTTTTTCAATTATACACATGAACTTTAGAAATCTCATTAAACGTAGCCGAGAGTGAGCTGGAAAGAAGATATTTACTTCGAAACGTGTACGGCTCCTTATACAAACATTGTGATTCATAGTATTAAGATCAACAAGTCATTTACAAAAGGATCTCTAAAAAAAATTTTCAGAAAATTTTATGGTTGTAACGACTGTGAATGTTATTTATTATGTTATGTCGAGTCGCAAACTTTAGGTAAATATAGACGAATTACTTATTCCAAACAACATATTTTTTAATGTACTTAAAAGTGTTGTCCCGAATTTCGGCACAGATGTCCCGGAAAAAATTTAGTCCTAAGGAAGTCTCCGTTTCTTGTCTCTGTTCCTCGAAGTTTAGGCAAATAGGCACTACCTATTCCTATCACTGATCATTAGTAATCATCAAAAGAAAAAAAAATAAAGCCAGAAACAAAGAAAAAATTATAAAAAAGTTTTTGGTCAGTATTCAGTATTCCCTCCCCTTGCTCGGATAACTGCCAGCATCCTCGTATTCATCGACCTCACGAGCCTGACGATGAAATCTTGAGGAATTGCATTCCACTCCTCTTCAATTGCGATTCGCAGCTCTGGAAGCCTTGTTGGAGCTGGTACCCGGGCTCGAACCCGACGTTTCGGCTCATCCCATAAGTGTTCTATCGGATTCAAGTCCGGGCTTCGAGCTGGCCAGTCCATCGTACGAATGCCGACGTCGTCATGTAGATACTGGGTCACCAACTCACCACATTAGCAACATGAGGCCGTGCATTATCATGCATCAACTGGATATCCTTCCCGATATATCCTGCGTAAGGTACCACATGGTCTGCGAGGATTTCAGTAATGTAGCGATGAGAAGTCAATCCACGTGTACGGCCCGTCGGTTCGATGAAAACTAACGCTGTATGTGCGGTTAACGAGATGCCGCCCCAGACCATTACAGATCCTCCTCCATAAGCAACAGTTTTCTCGATGCAACACTGAGAATAACGTTCTCCAGGGCGACGATATACTCTCTGATGTCGATCACTTCCATGTAGACTCACCCTGGTCTCATCAGTGAAGAGTACATTACCCCACTGCTCTAACGTCCAATCCATATGCTGTCGAGCAAATTCATATCGTGCTCGACGGTGGGCTACCGTTAATGCTGGGCCTGTTGCAGCTCTCTTTGGAGTCAGGTTCCGTTCAGCTAGTCTCCTTCTGACGGTATCTGAACTTATGAACACTACTTGGCGTTCGTCACGCAGACTTTGTTGGACTTGAACTGCGTTGAGGTGGCGATTTCGCAGAACAGTAAGTTGGATATAACGATCATCTGCTGCTGATTTAGCCCTAGGTCTGCCCGTACCTGGACGGCGATCGAATGCTCCAGTCTCTAGGTATCATCTGTATACTCGTTGCACCGAAGATCTGCTAATTCGAAGTCTTCGAGCGACCTCACGTTGCGCAACGCCTGCTTGAAGTAGTGCTACAGCTTGAGCTGCTTTCTGAGGTGTCGTATCCATTATTGACCGAAAAAAGTAGCATAAATACACGCGTCTGAGTAAACGATGGATAAAAACTAAAGAAATTATAAGAAATATCCGACTACCCTCATTGTAGAAAAAAAGAACGCTAATCGTGAACTCTAGTCAAAACAGAGCAAATTGTTAGCATTGTGTTTGTTGCTTGATTACAATGTGAGTAGACGGTACTTTAAAATAAATTTATAGTCATTTTAATCATCATGAAACGCACTTTCTGTAGGTATAACTTTGATAGTCGTAAGTTTTATACTTTTTGAGAAAATCGAATCAGAGTTCCAAGGTGGCTCGGTTTATTTGCTGTCCAGTGTATATCAGGCACCAGTCTTTTACAATGGTGAAATATAGTCTAAGTATTACGTAAGACAATGTTTATTTCTAAGGCAACCAATTGTAAAGAGAGAATAAATGACATTTTATTATTATTTTGACTTCATCTCAATACCGGTTAAGAGTAATCCAAAAAAAAATAAAAATAAAAACGACTGCCCTGCCAAAAAACGAACTAAAAAGTAAAAACCAAGTTGTATTCCCTGACTAAACAGATAAATAAAATTATCATTGCAGTCGGGGGACCTCTTAGATTAAAAAGGGTTCCACAGATGGTCCCTTGACTGCATCATGTTTTTTTTTTTTTTTTTTAATACATTTTAGTGACAAGCTTTATTCATGCTAGGTGGCTTTAATGTAAGCACTAAAGGTGGTTTATTTTTAATCTAAATAAAGTTGTATCATAATCTAAAACTTCAAATAAATATAGTATGGGCTATGAAAGTTTAGGTACATTTTTTTTCCCCAGTAATATGCAATAAATGGCGTTGCGTTAATCTTAACCAATATGTTTGTTTTTTTTTTTTTACTAGACTAATTATGTTACTCGTGGGACGGTGTGATGAGAAAGAATTCGAAAACTCAATCATCTACGAAACCATTCACTCATTTAGACATTCTCAGTGTTACTAAACTCTGATCGTTTCGACTTGAATCATTTGCACAGCCAAAGATGAAATGTTTGTTTTGCACGTACACCATACCTAAGTAAAACTGGTGCCATAAATATATACATTTGGAATGTGCTCATCAAGGCCTTCAATTTGATACCCATATTGTAATAATTGAACAAAACAATTTTTTTTCATTTTTCAAAAGGGAACCATACTGCAGCCATACTGAATTTTTTCAAAAAAATATATAGCCAGTGTCACTCAGGATGACGTAAGGACTCTAACGATACGCCATACATCCAAATCTGTTCAGGCATTTAAAATGTATGGTGGAATAAAGAAACTCACATACATACATACATCAACCCTGAATACATTACACTCCTTTTTGGGCAGTTGTGTAATAAGCACTAACCCGGGCATGTGACTGCAAAGCCTTCTCCCTAGCGAAGCCGACGCCGCAGTGCCTGCAGACGAAGGGGCGCGAGGGGTCGCTGGGCGGCGGCGGCGGCGAGGGCGCGGGGGGCGCGGGCGCGGGCGCGGGCGGCGAGCGCGGCGGGCGCGCCGGCGAGCGCGCGCGCCGCGACCACTGCTGCGTGCGCGCCGACGTCATGTTCTCCCACATGCCGTTCTGAGAACAAACATTTAGACAATGAACAAATTGTATTACATAAATGGCTACAAAGCAAGTTTTAATTTTTATTCCTAAACTAGCGACCCGCCCCTGCTTCGAACACTTTTCTACAACTTTACAAAACATCTACTGGAAATATGTATTACATGAATGTAACAAACCTTTCGAAATAAGAAGAACAACGCGGTATAATAAGTATACAAAGTACAAAGAGCAAGCTAAATTTGGCAGGTCGAAAATATTAGTGAACACACTACATACCTCCTCGACCGGCTCCGGATTCTTTTTCCGTCGACCTCGTTTCTTCTTTGGTTTTACAATTTGGTTATTGTCTAAAACATCTTCTGCAACAATTAAACACCCATATTATTTTGAAGATTAAGAGAAACTTTCTAGAAACACATCAGTTTTAACTTTTCAAATATTTTCAGCAGAAATTTGAAGTTTTTCAACTAATTGGACCTTAAATAAAAGGCTGAGACTGCCTTAAACCGGATCTATATTACAGTGTTGTGTCGTGAGGCGACTGTTTCTGACGCAGTGTTATCCAATCAAAATTTGTTGTGATTTGACATAGTCCTGAACAGATTCGTTTGACTGGTGTATCCCAAGCAACGACACAGTAATGTGTCTGTGGCTTTAGAATAGAATATTCAATGTCTTAAATGTAAATGGTTCCACATATTTTGCTTGCTTAATTAAGCTTGCAAAAAAAACCTTTAAATTATAAAAAGAACCGAGTATTGTGGCGTAACTTGGAAGAGGTCTGTATCCTAAAGTGGACTGTAATAGGCTGAACTGATTGATAAACTTTTTCATACACTTACCATAGTCTATAGAATCGGGGTTTTCAGGCACAAAGGCGTGAACCTTGAGATGGTTCATGAGGTCACACTTGCGCACGTATCGCACGCCGCACAGATTGCACGCATGCGGCCGGTCGTTCTGATGGGCCACCATATGGTTCATGAGAGCGGCCTTCTTACGGAACCGCCGTGAGCAAAAGTCGCAGGGCCAAGGACGCATCGCGGTGTATTCATCCTGAGAAACGATAATGTAATGCACCCTTATACAATCCCATTGTAATTGTTCAAATATATCCGACTATGACTACGAGTGTTAGCAACAGGTATTTGTTCACAGACTCGCCGCGAGTGAACCAAAAACGTTTGCTTCACTCCCAATTAGGGACTAACCACACTTATTCAGCTCTGTTCAGCTTTTGTCCATAGAAAACAGCGATTTTGTATGGAATGCGTATGCGTCCGTTCAGCTTTACGGATGCGTACGCATTCCATACAAAATCGTTGTTTTGCCACAGTTGGTTCGTGGATGGATGACTATCTTCACATACCATGACCCCTGTGCCTCAGAAAGTACGTTAAGCCGTTGGTCCCGGCTGTCATTCGTCGTTACGGGTCGTCAGTAGCCCGAAACTGACAACCACTCTTACCAAGGGGTATCGTATTACCCAGTAACTGGGTTGTGGAGATTACGCATTGTCGAGGCGGGGGGGCTCAGTAGCCGTGGCTTGAAGGCCCACGGTGAAGCTAAGAGGAACCCGAGCGGGGGTAGCTCGCCAGGGCTTTGCGGCTAAGCCGACGACGTAGCGGCCGGCGGGTAGGTTACGGTGCCGCTTGGGCGACATCGCAACCTACCTGAGGCGGGCCGCGATGCCCCCGTGTGGGAGACATCGCGGCTGAGGATTGAAGGCCGCGGCGGGAGAGGAGTGCCGGTATTGCGGTGCGCCGCTCTCCCTACCTTCCGCGGCCTTAACAGGGCCGCCACCGTTTGATGGCGGACGCGGTGGGGCCGCAGGGGAAGAGGAGTTCCCGTAGCCCCCCAGCATGGGGGGCATGCGGGGCCTGACAGCTAGGCGGGCGTGCACCGGGAGGGTTGTGTAAATGTGTATGTAAAGGCTATGCCGGTTTCCGGCGATGTGGGTGCACCGCTGAGTTTTAGTGGGATAAAAAAAAAAATTGATGGATATAAGGAGAAGCACGGCACACCAAGCGGAGTACACGGTCTACCAAGCGGAGTGTGTGGGTAGGATACAAGCGGCTCATCTCATGCCATAGCAGCCAGGAGAATTACGGACACTCATGTTCGTATACTCCCTGACAGCGCCTCAGTCCTACAATCCCTAAAGAAGGGATGCATCACATCGAATCTAATACTAGGATGTCACAATGCGCTTGAACAGGTAACTGAATCGAACCGCAACACAGTGACACTACAATGGATAAAAGGACACAGTGGATCGCTAAGTAACAATAATAACGCGGCTGACGAGCTGGCCAGAAGGGCATCCAGCACGTCAGTCTATGGACCGGAACCAGTCGTGCCCGTAACATAGAACATAGAAGGAGAAGCTACACGCTTTAAAAGTTTTTGGAAGCGATTATTCCCGTCCTTGTCACGCGGTACAATATTATTGGCGCTTAGTTAGTATGAAGTTACATAGTCGTGACCTCACTTCTGTGATAGTGCTATATATTTGTCTAGCAGTTATTTAAAAAAATTTATGACTTGGCAATGTTTTAAGCTTTTACACTTTTTATAATATGGTTTGCATTATTTGCAAACAAATACTATTTAGAGTAAAATAAAAAAATTATCAGCATCCCTATTGTTGTGGCTCTACTGGGTAAAAATAAAACAGATGAACAATTCCTTCTGCTTAAAGTGGCCTTTTTAGGCCCCCAGGAGCGTAAAAAGGCCACTTGAAGCAATACCTCTAAAAGCTATTCATTTCCTGAATTCCCAACAGATCATTAGCAATTCTTCTAATTTTCATAAGATTTCATTTCATATTTGGTGTTAAACATTGCCGCATGAAAAAAATAAAATCCGTAATTTTATCAGTAAATTTTTCATTACAGTTTTTATTAATCAAATTGGTTTTTTATTTTTTATTTCTACAGTTTAATTGTTATTTCATTGTGATATGAATTGCACACAGATCATATAATGAATTGTCAGTTTGTGACCATTTTACGATTTACACATAAGTAACATAGACATAGTCAACTTACTTGATCTGTTGGTAAAGGAACATCAAGGTCATTTTCTTCTTTCAGAATCACATCAGCGTTATTCAAATGATCCATAGGAACTTCAACTCTAAAATAAAATAATGAATTAAATGCAGTTATAGCAATCATAATAATATGTAAAGAAGAAATATTGTTTATTCTTCCACTAAATAAAATAAATTGAAAAAAGCTTCTGTCTTGAATAGAAAATTAATTTAATTATTTCAAAACTCATGAATAACGCAAGAGAAAAAATAAGTAGGTCACAAAACTCTAATAGATTTTTATCTTAGAAGGCACAATTGTGTGACTACGTTGCAATAATAACTAAGAGATCTAAACGGTAAATAAAAAAATGTGAGAGTTCTTACTGGTACCTTTCCTGCCCACCAGGAATCACCCAATCGTCTGTAATGACCTCTTCGGTGACACACTCCACGTTAGGATCATCTGCCAGTTCAGCGGTCTCTGTATAGCCCACTACGTCTTGCGATAAAAACATTAAGTTCTCCGCAGCCATTTGGTCCGTGCTCATCATCTCTTCGGCTGTCTGTGTGTACAATTGATTCTCAACCTTCAACTAAATATGATGAATAAACATAATTTTAGGCAGTACATTTACAGAAAAAATAATTTCTTTCAACACACACACACACATAATTATTATTTATACATTGTGCAATTCATTAAATTCTGTGTATAGTGTATCATTTTATGGCTGTGAATAAGTAACTGCACAGAGGTTTTAAGGTTTTTCAAAGGAGTTTTGGTGGGTATATTGAAAAAGAAAAAGACTGAAATGCCATGCTGCCATTCACACAAAGAAAAAACTTATATAATATTTTAGTCCTAAAGCTGGGTTCCCATAGTAATTAGTCTCACCATGTTGGAATATTCTGTGTGCTGCGCGTTATCTAGTCCTGTTATCACTTCCTCGGTCTCAACAACACCTGGACTGTGCTGGAAAGCAAACATTTTCTTCAGTAGAGAAGAAAATAAAAAGAAAATGTAAGAAGAAAATAAAAGATAGTGACAAATGACAATCCACCGTTGTAATCATTGTAAAAAAATCAAACCAAAAAAATAATCTCGAGTAATTTTTTTTGAAGTTGTATACAGTGTGTCTCTTTAATGGTGGGTGCCATAAATGTTTACATATTCGCCTTTTTTTATGGACATATATAAAAATTTCAATAAAACATTATTATTTATTTACAATTTTCTAAAATAGCAGCCTGGAGCAACCAGCAGTGCGATTCTGTAACCATCTCACCGTGAAAACTTAGGTGAAGTGAGCATGGAGTGAGCTGTCATTCGAACTAATGATAAGGATTGACACTATTACAGCTCACTCTAAGCTCACTTCACCTAACTTTTCACGGTCAGATTTTTACAGAATCGATCAGCTGTACTTAAAGAACTGTAGCGTAGGGGTCATTTGCCAGGATCATGGATCATAACATCGGATCAAAACAAATAATGTGCAAAGAGTAGGCGAATTAAAGGAAAGAGAGAGAACCCAATGTTGGCGAGCGATGCAGGAGGTAATTTTCAAATTACGAATTATTTTATGTTGTTATAATTTTTATGATTACTTGCCCCTAGCCCTGAATATATGCGTGTTAAATTAATCTCGCCATTATAGCAGCACATTGTATGAACAAAAAATAAGGTTGAGACCAACAAAAAAAAGAGGAGTGAAAGTATTGTGTTACAAAAAGTTTAAATGATTATAAGGATGACAGTAGTATAGTCAACCCCGTAATGACTACCACCCTAAGGTAGAACGTCACTTCCATGTAACATAACAAAATGTCTATATCACTTTCAAGGCCTAATAGTTGTTACCTTCGTGAACTTGCATATAACACGGAATTGTAGTCAAAAGTGGCAAGCAATTATGAGGAAAACTGTACAGTCAAACCTCATTTTCTTTACCTTCACTTCAACTTCTTCCTCCCATTGGAGGTTGAAATCTTCAGCTTCTCCATCCATAATTAGTTCTTGATTTCATTCCATTGATAGCTTGGTGGATCCAGGGGGCCACCTAGAATTTTAGATTAATTTGTTGTTTCTCTAAGACTCAACTAAAGTAATTGAGGCAGTTGAAAAGTTTTTGTTCAATCTCAGTATTTTGTCCCACCGTTTTACTATGGCCTTACATCCTTCCAGATGGGATTAGGTACATAAAGTTTTAAGATTAATTAAAATTTATCAAATTGAATAATTATGCAATACCTGCCCGTAAAAATAATATAATCCCCCCATAAAACTACATGGTTGAAATGACTTATGGAACATGCTGAATGCATTCCTGTCATTAATTCTACATACATCGTAAAACATCCTTGAATCAAAACATCAACATAACCTTAACATTTAGCTACATTTTATATAGTCACGAATCATGTGTTATACGAAAAGACCAATCGTTGGTAATAAAATATTCATTACTGTAGAAGTCGTTCTAGTAATTTAGACTGAAAGCCGAAACAAAAATGGTGTCAACTTGGGAATAAAGATGTAAAAAAAAACGGTTAGGTTATCCTGTCAAAGTAAAGGTTAGTTACAATAATCATATACCTCCAATTATTTATTGAAATAGTGAAAAAGAACAGCCGTATAGCGAGAAACATCACGTTCAATACGATAATCATAGCTGTTTTACATATCTATACGTTTACGTGACGCAATCTTAAAACTTATCGATAGTTCATCATCGATGAAAACAATAATATAACCAAAGTCAATACATTTTTTTTGAAAATAACTTACCTGGGTATTGTTTAGTATTTAAAGATTGACCGTTTTATGCTCAAAATTCTACTCGTAAAGCCAATATTTTCTAATGTTTGGTTATCAGACAAATGGCTATCTTCCATTTCCATTCCAACAACACCATAGACAAACTAACGCAAGTCGCAAACGCTCAAACACAAACTTGTAAAAAGTATTTCAGCAATTAAAATGCTCAAAAATCCACAAATCCACAGTTACATTATTTTATGTATCCCGACACAATTATAAAAATTACATTAATTGATATTGTAAAAAAAATACAGGGGGCCTGTATAATCTGTAGTTTATAACCCCAATGTGGTTTTTACGTAGACAGAGGATATATAGACAACGCCTCAGCGTATGGGGTATGAGATAGCGATAGTTCGACATAAGTACATTACTGCAGGTACGTGCAATTAATATTGCCATACTTAGACTTTTACCCCAATTTTGTGGGTAATATGGTACTTATTGAGTACTTTGATTGTACTACGTCTACGATTTTTTGATGTTATATTTATTTATTTATATATACTTTATTGTACACCACAAAAATACATAGCATAAAAAATACATGGCACACTACAAAATATACAATGGGCGGCCTTATCGCATTACTGCGATCTCTTCCAGGCATCCTTAGAATGGACAGTGATTTTCCTTGACATAAAATGGGACTGTCGTTGGTGCAAACATAATGTATACAATAAACTAAAATAGATACACAAATATATACATATCCAAAATTATAGATACATAAATACATACATACTATATATACAAGTAACGAAAAATAAAAGAAGACTGTAGATGATTGCAGTTAGGACAACAAGATCACAACGACAAGTAGTGGTCCTTTACAAGTCTTTTGAACACCTGTAACGACTGCGCGCATTTTATTTCAACTGGCAATGCATTCCACAAACGAGCGGCCTGGACAGTAAAGGATTTATCAAGGAAAGTATATTCTACTTGATCTGGTGATAAGCCTAAAATAAAAACAGGCACGAATGCAACTAGCTTCAAAATGACGTGAGCAGATTCGGGAGTGACGACTTGGATGCCAGTTAACTCGGCCTGTACACTCAGTCCACTTATTTCTTAAAAATGGTTCTTTCGAAAAACTAAAAACAAAAATTAAAAATGAAATACGCTCAGTGATAAAAACAAATAAGTGCTGGTATCCCCGTTAAGGTATTATCCGACTATTGACAAAAGACACGAAGTAACATAGATAACCGCCTATCATAAAATGCTTCACAGCTTGGTCGGTTAATACGAAAACAAGTTAGGATTTAATCGTCTTTTTAGAAGAAATTATCACAATATTTTGCTTATTATTGACACAAAATAGTCTTAAAGTACAATATTTTGTTAATTTACTTGCTGTAATATGTAAAAAATGCTACTTACCGATGAAAGGTTATGTTTGGTTGATTTCGTTCACTACGACATTTACAGCCGATTACACAGCCACTCACCATCATTACACACTAAATATTACCTTTTGGAATATCAATAAAGTCAGGAATTACACAAAGTATGCGTTTCACAGTTTTTTTATCAACGAAAATATTTTAACACAACAATTTGTTTGCCATCAACGACTAGTGATGGCAAACAACAAAAACCGATACGCAAATAGAGATAGAAAATGTATGCTATGTCCTGCTCACACATACACATTTTGACATAAGTGTCGTCTCACTTTCGCAATTATTCTTATTTTAATAGCTTGTCTATATATCCTCTGTCTAGGGGTTTTTACTTAGACAAAGGATTTATAGACAAGCTGTTAAAATAATAATAATTGCGAAAGTGAGATGACACATGTCAAAATGTGTATGTGTACGCTGAGGACTTGTCTACCTACTATTCTCTGTCTAGGGGTTTTTATATTACATAAATACATGATATTACACAACGGCAACATTTGGCATTAAAAACCGAAAGCTCGTCGTAGGTGGCAGCACTGTTCACCGTCTACAAGCCACTATTGTTTTGTTTAAGGTTACTTTTGTGTCGATCATAAATTAAGCAGATCAATATGTATCATTATTTTCATCTTTCGAAAATACAAGGCTCCTTGTATACAAAACGCTCCTTGTATACAAGTCGCTTGTTTACAAAAACAAATGGATAATGAGAGCTAGCTGGCAAATTCTTGGCTGGTGGAGCGCAGCGACATCTGAATTGAGCAAGTGGCAGTTTTTATCCCCATTATACCACAGGATCCATAGATCAAATCATCAAATATTACTATTTGAGCTTCAGTTTCAGAACGAGCAACGATTGTGAGTCCAGTTGCCAGTTTGATTCTTGACCAAGGAACTAAGTTCCTTGCATGCGTAGACAGAGAATGCTCTGTCTACGCTTGCATGCCTTGCATGGAATTATTATATACGTTTGTACATAATAATTCCATGGTTCCTTGTTCTTGACCATTGACAATCTTGACACAATGACACTATTTTTGACTTGTTGACAGCTGTAACTAACAGAACAGACACTGACACTGATTTCGTGTACAAATTCACATCACAAATTGATGTTTATAGTATAAATTAAAGAATTTATTTAGTAAATAAAAGCTTATGTGGTGAATAATGGCTCAAGAACTAAAAGAACTTTGTCAGCTTCTATTTCCAGACTCCACTGAAGGTAATGTGGCCTTTTCTATGCACTCAATTCAATGTCAGTCATTTTATATTTTGTTTTACTGAAAGAAACAAGTGATTCGAAATATTCCAAAATTTGGGTTTTAGAATTCCTCTTGATACTGTTACTCATAATCTCCTGAAATTTCCGTATTAAAACTTCGATATTCCTTGTTTGTTGTATTCTGCCATTTCTTAATAATTAAAAGCACGCTAAAACCTTTCAGTTTTGGTTCTTTTTTGGTATGTTTTGAAAGAAGCTGTAAACCATAAGCTGTATCACCTTTGGTGCCGTTCCACAAACGATGGGACACAATATTTTTTTTGCATTTCATTTTCACATTAGTAATACAATCATTTTGATTAATTTACAGAAAATGCAGAAAACTTTAGTGAAATAACAGACTACATAAAAAAACTGGGATCCCAGAATTGGGAACATATTCGGAAAGAGCCCGAGAGACTGACCGAGGAGATGAAACAGCTGACTGAACAAACACAAGAGCTAGCATTTGCTAATTACAAGACATTTGTTGAAACAGCAGAGATATCACATACAATCATAAATGATTTAGCAAAGTCCAAAGAATCACTTTCTTCCTTCTTGGATAATACACCAGTTTTCTTACAAGAATGTGATAAATTCTCACAAATTGCTGGGAATATTGTCAAGGAGAAGAGGTAAGACTTGTTGGTTAAATTGTTACTGTAATTTTTTTAAGAAAGTGGGTAGGAGTCATGAATTATTTTTATTGAACATGCTACCCATATTTCAGTAAGATTAATATTATATTAACACTCTCACCGCCACCCATATATAGATTTTTTCAGTGCAGCAGGCCATGCGGTCTGCCGGCAGCCGTAACTTTTCCTATCCGTGCTGGCCGCGGACGGTGCGCCGGCGGCCCGTACGGCCTGCTGGTCTCGCTCAGTGCAATATGTAGGTGGGGTACCTTACTCGAAAAGATACGCCCGCCGGCGGACCGTATGGCGGTGAGAGTGTTAATTACTAATGTTGAAACGATTTTCAGCCGCTATAGTACCATCCGTAACCAAAGTGACAAGCTACTGGAGTTGCTGGAGCTGCCGTCTCTAATGCGAGAGGCTCTCAATGCTGAGGACTACGAGAGTGCTTTGGACATCTTCACCTTTGTCCGCAACCTGTCTAAAAGATATTCTGAAATACCTATTGTGCAGGTATGAAACCCTATTATTATTTACAATCTGATAGTCATATTGACATGTTTACTTAGTATGTTCTATTAAATTTATTGTCCAAGTCAAATCATTTATTTCAAATAGGCACATAAAAGGAACTTTTGAAGGTCAAAATGTACAAAGAACTGATTGATTCTAGTTGCACCGTTGAAATGGTAGTTTCGTATGGAGAAGAATGGGCCAGAAACTCCACCATTACTTTTCTAAAAGAGTTTCTAAAACTATTTCTAAACATGTTTTTGTTTTTCAGAACACTACATCAGAAATAATGACGCTCTGGTTTGAAACTCTCTACCACCTTTTCAATCAACTGCGGTATGATTTGCCACTTCCTCAATGTTTGCAAGTGAGTAACTAAAAAATAACCTAACCTAACCTAACATGATTGACATTTTTAAATAAAAAAAACTTGAGAGGTGTCAAGGGACACCCGGATGGAACGAAGTTCAAAGAGAGAGAGAGAGAGAGAGACAGACAGACAGACAGAGAAACACGCGCACGCCGCACGGCTTACAACTATAGCATAAAGTGTCGTTCCAACTTTTGGTCTTAATTTTTTCCGTCTAGCCCCCTTTTGCAACGCGCGATAAGGAACTTCCTTCCAAAAATTAAAATAATATTTTCTTACAGATTCTAGGCTATCTTCGCAGAGCCAATACTGTTTATAGATCCACGGATGAAGATGAGAGCAGTATGTATGCTGGTAGCATCAAATCAAATAATACAGCTACTTCTGATGGCCTACATGTACATTTTCTAAAAGCCAGAAATGCTTGGTTTGAAAAAGCTTTGGATGATGCCAAAAATACGGAGGGTATGTCGTGTTTAATCTATTGCAAAACTACTGTAAGTTATATGAGTTAGAGATGAATTTGTCGCAAAAGTGAGAGAGTGAGCATTAGTAGCAATCTTTGCTGTACTTACTGATTGCTGTGTCCACTGTTGTCGTTTGCATCTGGTGCTCAATTTCGAATCACACACTCGAATTTACACCAATGTTATATTGTAAAAAAAAAAACCCAGCTTTATTAATTCTGCATCTTTTTGTATTTCAGCACCAGAGAGATTATTGCGAAGAATAGTAGAACTGCATAGAATACATCTTTTCAATGTTTTGACTCAGCACAAGTCTATATTTTTATCTGATTCTCAAGAATCCAAAATAAAAGATGATGAATTGAGTGGCACTAGTGCCTTATCCTGTTGGTTAAAATTAAAGGTAAACCATATTATAGTTTTCTCATAGTTCTTATTAAGATTCTATTCACACTGTTTACTTCAGTTTCATAATTATTATTGTTCTATGCTTTTTAGGTGGAAATATTGGCACACATATTAAACCAGGATTTGCCAAAGGAAGATGAAGCCAGTTTCGAGTCTCTTCTTAATCAATGCATGTATCTCTGCTTATCATTCGGAAGAGTTGGTGCAGATATGAGATGTGTTTTAACACCATTGTTCCGCAACAACATTCTTACACAGTTTCATAATGGGCTAGACAAGGCAGACTGTCAGTTTGAGAATCAGATGCGATTGTATAAAGTACCGAGCTTAAAGAATGTGCCACGGCCAATGAACGAGAGTATATCTGCAGGACCACCAGAAAACTTACTGGATTACTATCCACTAGCTGAATATTGCAATGGGATGCTAACGGTTTTGAACTCCATGAGAGTTACAGCACCATTGAATATTGTGAAGGAAGTATACAATGCGTTCAGGGAATCTTTCAACAAAACTGTTCAGGTTTTGTTAGCTTTCTACTACAGAGAGCAACAAAGCTTCACTGATACTGAGAAACAGAACTTTATTTCTTTGTGCATATGCTTCAGTGAAGACTTGGTGCCATACTTAGCCAAGTGTCTAGCACAATCGTTTCCCTCAACGCAAGTAGCTGAACTACTGGGCGTCACTTTGACTGTTTTACAAGAGAGCAATATTCTACATGTTGACCAAAATGCTGTGTGTGAACCCTTGAACTGTATAACAGGACTGGCGGTTAATTAAATTATTTATATGAATTAGGGCCTGAACACCCGGGGCCCGTGGCTAAATAATAACAGCCGCACAGGTCGATCGATCGTGTCCGTTTCAATGGCGCGGCCACGACGTTTTTTTTTAAAAAAAAACATGCCAATATTTTGTAACAATTTGTAAAAGTTGATTCCCAAAACCATACATTTGTCAAAGCTATGGTTAAAAAGTTATAAGGGTTTGAACGTGGCCGCGCCATTGAAACGCGGCGAACCGCGCGGCCACGGAGATCTTTAAAACTAAGCATTGCAGAGACCTGAAATTTAGGTAAATAACAGATTGAATTTGTAAAAAATTTGTAAAAATATAGGAAAAATTCCTGGGTTTATATTATAGGAGCTGCAAGACTTAAACCTCATGGCCGCGCCATCGAAACGGTGTGAAACACGTTATGGCCGATATCTCGCTGAAAAAGCATCGCAGACGTCTGAAGTTTTTTGTAAAACCCAGATTTGAATTTGTCAAAACTAGTAAAAATATAACAAAAAATCCTAGGTTTATATTTTAGGAGCTGTGAGACTAAAACCCCATGGCCGCGCCATTGAAACGGTGTAAAATACGTTATCACCGATATCTCGCTGAAAAAGCATCGCAGAGGTCTGAAGTTTTTTGTAAAACCTAGATTTGAATTTGTCAAAATTGGTAAAAATGCACAAAAAAATCCTAGGTTTACATTTCAGGAGCTGTGGTACGGTATCGCGTAGAAATAAGTCGTGATTCTCTTTCGATGAAAGTGATAGCGAGATCTTTTTTTTTGTAAATAACACCTATGAATATGTAGAATTACCGACAGTAGGGATAATATAATTTTTTAGTGCGTCTTGAATATTTCAATAAGGTGACCATGGCTTATCTTTTACAGAAAACTTTGCACGTATCATATTAGAATAACTCAAGGATTCAGGAGAGGAAATTTTTTACAAATTGTTACAAAATATTGGCATGGTTTTTTTAAAAAAAAAACGTCGTGGCCGCGCCATTGAAACGGACACCGATCGATCAGGTTAAGCAACGCTTGCCGCGGTTGGTCTGTGGATGGATGACCATCTTTACATACCGAGACCCCTCCGTGCCTCGGAAAGCACGTTAAGCCGTTGGTCCCGGCTGTCATTCGTGGATCTTTGACAGTCGTTACGGGAAGTCAGAAGCCCGAAAGTCTGACAACCAGTCTTACCAAGGGGTATCGTATTACCCAGTAACTGGGTTGTGGAGGTCAGATAGGCATGTAAAATACTGGTATTCAGCTGCATCCAGTTAGACTGGAAGCTGACCCCAACATAATTGGGAAAATGCTAGGCAGATGATGAGGGCCTGAACACACGTACCACAACCACACCGACAAAATGTGGGCAAGCAGTGGTTACATGTGAATAGTGTTGCTGCAGCGTCTTGCAGTTGCGAACTACAAAACCAAATCATACGTTGAGTTTGTGATGTGGCCCGCCGTCAGTGCGCGGTCTCGCTGGTGGTTGCGACGTGACCTTGATGAGGTCGTTATCGCCCACGCGGTTGATTTTGACAGCCAAATGTGGTCTGTGTGATAAACTATTCATTTTAATACAAATTAACGCCCCATCCACGTGTTATCGTTGTACATGTGATCGGGTCCTTAGAATGTAAATGCAAATATTACAAGATTATGTTTATGTAAATGGATGTATAAATTATTAAATTAAATCAAAATAAAACGAGTATTTAAGAAAAGAACTTTTTATCTCCTTATAAAAAAATGAGTGAATAACTGTATAAAAAAAAATTAAGGCACGGCCTCTTAACAACTAGTGAAAAATAGGAATGATTACAATACTTTTCTTATTTAACAACAAGAATATTATGTAAACTTAACTCTTTTAATTCTAGATTTTCCTTCATCATTTCTGGACACCTCATAGAAGTGTGTAACCTTGTCAATTTGTCCTAAAGACTCTATGAACTCCCGATCGTGAGTGATGATGATGAACATGAAGTTCTTCTGACTCATTCGTTCTTGTACGATATCTCCGAGAGCCATGCAAAGGCTTTTAATATTGTCTTGATCTAAATTTGTTGTGGGTTCGTCTAGGGCTAGAACTCCGAATCTGAAAGTAATGACATTAATGAGATTTTACGAAGACTACACATTCTTACACCATTTCTAGTACTGTCTTATCTAGAAACTATACGATAATATGTGTCCGTTTCGACTGTTCGGTCACAGTGTCGTAGAAGAAAAACGACTACCTACGTCAACATTACGAAGAAATTTGTAAAACACTAACAATGAACTGCGCGGCCACGCAGTTCTCCACGGTTTGACCGCGCGGCCTTTAGAACTTTCTGAATATTGGATCTATGAATTTGCGACTGTCTTTGTTAGGGTTTTACAAATTTCTTCGTGATGTTGACGTAGTCGTTTTTCTTCTACGACACTGTGGCCGAGCAGTCGAAACGGACACGATAATACGAGTAGAGAAAGGCGCTGGAGTTTGGGGATTTAAAATATTTGTTCAAATTCTCGTTCTAGTGGCCGCAAGCACTATTGATGACCATGAGCATGCAGGGTATTGTTATTGAAAACAAAAAAACAAATTCGAAGTTTGGATTTGTACCCAGTTGATGGCAAAAGGCTTGCGAAGTCCCATGTGATAGGGGTCACAGGGGTCACATGGGACTTGACCAAAATTGGCGAAATATGAAGATGAACTATAGGTACCTCTGCCTAACCCTTCCGGCAAAACTCCTTAGCACTTACCTAGAACTGAATGTTTCAGCGAGAGCCAGTCGTATGATGAGGCAAGCCAGCACCTTTTGACCAGCACTACACCTGTTTCGCATGTCGATTTCAACACCGTTCTTACATTGAACCACCCTGAAATAAAATTGATTAGTCACTGAAACATGTTCAAACGAAAAACAAAACTTATGGATGGACGATAATTAATTTAAAGTCAGCCAGTATTATTTATTTTGGCTGACTTTAAATTAATTATCGTCCTGACATGGGGTGAAGATACTAATCACTTTGACCAACTTTTGCAATGTATTGAAAAAAAATCTGTTTCATAAAAAGATCACAGCATCCCCGCGTCGAGGTATCTCCGTCCTGTGTGGTTTCATCCATTTTGATTAGTATTGCATTTTAATGCATGGAATAGCAGACATTACTTTATTGGAACGAAGTTTTTAAACGGACCTTGCGGTAGGAGTAAACTGGGAGAAATCGTCACAACGAAAACTCCATGCGACTTTTTTATTACATTTAGTAGAGAGAGATCTTTTTCATGATTTTTGAGGGTGCTGAAGCCGTGTGGTCAAAATGAAAATCCAAGATGGCGGCGGCGAATAATTCCAAATTTTCGTAATTTTAAAATGTTTCAGGGTTGGTGCCCTAACAAAAGTTGTGAATGATTTCTCAAACACAGCCGAAATGATAGTATGAACATAAGTTTTACCTATATTCGTATTTACGACGTTCCGAATCGATCGTCAAAGCACCTTCCGCTTTGATGGCTATGTAATCTATATCATTACCACTGTAGATTTTAGTCCAAAGTTCTCTGTAAATGCAGAAATAGAAGTATTAAATAACGGATGTGAAAGACGCTCTTATCAATAGCGAAGCAAATTCAAAAACACTAATGTCTTAGCATTTAAAAAATGTACAAATGACGAAATTTGTTTCTCATCATATACATAGCATTTTTTTTTAATCATAAGAAATCCTGAATTAATTCATTTCTTCACTGACAGACAATGGACAGCCTAATCCGCTGGGTGTAGAAGCATAAATCTTTGCACATGAGTTCCTTATTCAATTCAAAAACGTTTATTTCGGATAATACCAATCCATATTTTGTTAGCAGGTACAGTATTTTAAACTATGTTAGTATACGTAATATATAAAATCAGATCTAAAATAAATTAAAAATTAAATAATAAATTAACGATAGTGAGCAAACAAGGAAGGATTATTGAAAATTCCTCCCCTAAAGGGGTTTGGGGATGAAAGGTAGTATGGAACTACGTCATTTTTGTCGATTGCAAATTCCATCGAAAGGCACATGGCTTGTAATTTAACAAGTGTTTGTTTAATTTAAACTTACTTTATTATGTGATTAATGCTTTCCATTTTCTTTTTGTGGAACTCTAAGAGACATTTTTCTAGATTCACCAAATAGTCCTTTACATCCTTGTCAAGCATTTTTGTCACTTCCAGTTCAAAAAATTTCTCTCTATATTTCTTTTCTGTATCTTTACCTAAAGCAGTTTTGAGGTCTGATTTGTTTTTTTTTAGTGTAATCTGTAATATATAATAAAGGTATAAATTAATATGTAACTTTAACATTTCAGATATGTCTGCTTTATGTTTCCTTTGAAGTAAGTAGTAACAGAATGTGTCTTTGTGAATATTACCTGTAGCTCATCTAGAATACCATCAGTTTTAAACTTTTCATTGTTAAGCTTCTTGTATTGCACTGACAAAGAATCCTTTTCCTTCAAAACATCTCTGTCAATTAAGCTCAACTTTTCTTTGATGTCAGCCTCCTCTTTCTCACATTCCGTAGTTTCCTTTTGAATGTCTCTTAGTTTCAAATTGTCGTCTAATTCGCGTTTGTAAATCTGAAAACCATACCATAGGTATCATTATTATATTATACTCAATACTCAATATTTATTTGCATTCCACAATGTGAACTTAGGTGGTAGGTACATTACAAAATATACATAATTTTAGATCATTGTGGACCCTGTCATTATATGAAAATAGTGGAAAAAAGTTTGAATAGACCATTAGAAATTATCTGGAAAATGAAAAATACAGTTTACTGTGCCCGCGACTTCATCCGCGTGCATGTCGGACAACAAATTGGATTTCATGGATTTTAATTTTTTTGCGTGGAACCCTGATTCTATTTCTAAAATAAAAGTAACCTAAATTGCTCCTTACAGCATCAGCTATCTGCCAGTTTCCCAAGAATCAAAATCGGTCTAGCTGTTTCGGAGATTAGCCGGAACAGACAGACATACAATTTAAAAAAAATTGTTATTAGTACCGTATATACTTTCACAAGCATTTAGTAAATAGTAGATTTTACAACAAGTGCACAAAACAAACCATTTTTATCCGAGGCTCGGGCTGATAGTAATGTCGAGGATAAAACAGTAGTATAACATAACATTTCTTTAATTAAAATTCAAAGTAAAATTAGAACAGTTTTGAATACTGAAGGATTTTTTTTTTAAATCTTACGACATTGATATTAGGCTGCAGACCTATACAGCCTACTATTAAATTAATTTTGTAATAATAATTTTCTTAAATCAACTAACCTACCGTACTTGAATTAAAATTTTAATATCTATTATATCTTAAAAAACACATAAGGCGAATAAATTAAAGTAAATATTATATAATAACAAATTCTATCTATGAACTTCTTATTGTATTTGGCTGTATGGCTCATTTTCTTTGCCTTAATATAATTTATTTATTTATTTTAAAACACATACACTATCATCACAGGATTACCTAATACAATAGTGTAGTTATAGTTAATAGCTTACAACTAGACTTACAATTATATACAAAAATACTACATATTAACCGAAACTGATTTTACAAAATGCGGCCCGTGTGAATTCACTCAGAGTACAGTTGAAGCAGTCAATCTGTTGTGACAACGTATTGAGTGTACGCAGCGCGCGCGTTAACGGCGCGTGCTGCAGCAGGTTGGTGCGAGCGGGCGGCACCCACAGCAGCGGCGGCCGCCTCCGCCGCCCCACGTGCCCATCAGATACACACAACCCAACCGTGTGTAGAACGCCTGGGTTGTGTATTTTACCACGCATAATTTTAAATAAATAAGTGGCGAGAGCTACTTCCCTTCTTACTTCCAGTTTATTATAGCCCACCATGCCCAGCACAAATAGAGTAGGATACAACAGTGGATACCCTGGATACACACCATACTGCTTTAAGTACAGGAATCTCACGAATTTGTTCTGGATACGCTCTAGCATTAGTTTGTACTTGGCTTCATATGGCGACCAGACGACAGCATTGCATTCCAAATGACTTTTTACAAGCGCTTCGTATAACGATCTCAGAGCTCTGATGTTCGTGAACTGGTTTCCTAGCCGTAAGACCAACCCTAAATTGCGATATGCTTTTTAATAATACATTATATAATACATTTATGAGTAGATACGTTAATGCCCTTGTGCACAAAATTCGATTTTGTGCAGCCTATACCCTGCACAAAGAAGCACTTTCAGAGCATGAGAAGTGAAAAAGTTGTTATTTTGACATTACTAACAGACACTTAAATTTTATTTATTTGTATGTACATATATAATAATATATTGTATTTTATTCCTACCTGTTCCTTAGCTATTTCATCCTTCAGACACTCAATCCTCTTAGTAGTAGTCTGTCTATCACTCTGTATCTGTTTCAGTTTGTCCTCCAGTTTCTTTATTGCTTCCTCTTTCTTTTGTTTTTCAAGTGGAATATTTCTTTCTATATGTTGTCTAATATCAATATCGATTGACTTCACTTTGTCAAATGCTATTGTTACTTTCATTATCTCATTGTTTTTCGTTTCTATGTTAGCCCTGCGAAATACACAATTGATTTATAATGGAGCCAAAATTATAGAGAAAATTTCATTTTGTTTTTAAAAGTACTTTATTTCCAGTCTTACCTGTTCTGATTTACAACTTCAGCTTTAGCTTGTTCTTTCTCCTTGAGTGCTTCTTTCAAAGGTTCTACTCCTTCTTTCAACTCTGCCACTTCCTCAATGAACTTCTCCCTATTCGATTCTAGTTGTTTTTTTGATTCTTGAAGGTTATATATCTCCTGAACCTGTTGACATTTGATAAAAGAGATGCGCTTAGGGTGGGAAAGAGATGACGCTTTATAACAGCTAAACAATTAATAGCGGAGCATAAATACTATGTGGTAGGCAATCACGTCACATCACAAAATAATCATCTCTATATTATTTAACAAACACAATTCGACTACATGTAATGTATGTCTTTAGCTGGACTTACCTTTTTCTGCAAATTAAGGCATTCTTCTTTAATTTTGTTTTTCTTATCGCGCAAATCCTGCATTTTTTTATTGTGCGCATTAAGTTTCTTCTGAGCTTCCTTGAGCTTTGCCTTCAAACCGGCAATTTTTTGTTTTAGTTCCGCCTGTTTAGCAGTAGCTTCTTCCAAGGTCATGTCTGATTCAACTTCCGAACATTGTGCGTTTATAGCTTGAAACTGGAAAAGAACAAAACGAAGTTTTAAACATTGAAAAAATGTTTAATTCCTTTCTGGATTTTATAAAGTAGAAAGATATAAAACTATCTCACCTCCTTGGTGAATGTTTTGACTTCTTGGTTGTATCGATCTAGCAATGGCATATCTCCCTGCATTTGCTTTACGGTCTGTAGTTTTTGTTCGGGCTCTAAGAGAGACATTGACAAGCCGTCTACCTCTTCCGTAAATTTATTAATTTTCTGTAAAGTAAGAAACATTATCATTATTTATTACTTTCTTTGATGTACTGATTTTTGGTACACATTTTTATTTAAGCATCACTTACCGTTTCGACATCAGCAATGCGTTGCTCTAGCTGTGGTTTGTCCTTCTCTTTGAACGACTTAATCTTTTCGTTCAAAGATTTCATACTCAACAGTTCATCTTTCTTAGCTGATTCTTTTTGAAGCTCCTCTGCTACCTTTTTTAGTTGGTCTGGTACATTCAAAACCTTAGTATTCAGTTGGCCGATTAAATCTGTTACCTGAAATAATTAAGGAATAGCATAGTATACATAGTTAAATATATCGAATTTGAAACAAAAATTATAATTTGATCATTATAAATACCTCAGTTTCGGAGTCAAATCCACGGTTACATAGAGGGCAACAACTGTTGGCTTTCAGCTGCGATTCGTATTTAGTGATAACAAACATCGAGGACTCGAGAACATTGCGATCATCCTGGAATATTAACGAGATTTAAAATATGAACGAAGCCAAGTATTAAGATTTTTTTTTCCATATTATGTCAATGGCCGATTTTTCAATCGACAGAATACTTTTTTTTTTACTTTCAGTATGCGGTTTAACTTTTCTTGACTCCTAAAAATTTACATACAACCGAAAATGTATTTATACGATTGCAAAAAACACTTTTCAACTAAGACTAGAATTGGTACCTTAGTCAAACATTCTTGAACTTTTTTTCCGTCAGTTATAGACACACAGCTGCGCTGAATTTCAATAGTGTTGATTTATATAATTAACAGATATTGATGATTAAAAAAAATTACCAACCTGCAGCTTTTCCACATTAGTAATAACTTTATTCAGAGTGTTTTCATAGGTTGAGGTGCCACAAACTTTGTACATTTGTTCTTCAGCTTCTACTTGTTCTTTGGACTTTTCCATTAATGTACAACGGACGTGCTTCCTTTCTTCCTCAAGCTTAGTTATCTAATGCCAACAAAACATATTAAATATTTAATTCATAAGATCCTATCATCCACATTCTGCTTCAAATGGACCATGTGTACAACCTTGAGGAACCCCCTTTGGAGAGAGGAGATAACCAGTATCTGAAGTTATTAAGATAACTTCAGATACTGGTTATCTCCTCTCTAGCAAGATTTACTTGTGTAGATAAACAAGTAAATTAAATAACTTGATGTGATTGATTTCAACTAATAAAGTTTTCAAACTAAATAAATACGAGTACTTAAATCTCGCGACAAGCTTTTATATCATATAAATTGTGTAATGACGTTTTAAGTTGATAGTAAAAGTTTGTTTTTCTTCTTAGCACATTTCAATACAAGCTTGTTTTTTAAAAAGGTTTATTACTTTTCATTTATTTTTTACTTTTTAGTTATTGCTGGACACGTTTCATCAAAACTTAGTCCGCCATATTGGATTTAGAGTGACGTAACTTTATTTTTCGAGTTATTCTTAGCCCTTTCATTTCAGCTCAATCGGTTGAAGATATCTGCTTCAAAATTGAGTTGCAAGATTCCACCCGAACAAACATACATATATTGCAAGTTAAATAAAAGCTTGTAAAAACAGGCCCCTCTCCAGAAATATTAGTAGTTTTCGAAGGCATGTAGTCGAAGTAGTAAAACTCTGGATAATATTACTTACTTGAGTCTTCTTTTCGTTCAAGCTCTTTTTCAATGAATTGACCTCAGAATTCAAGCCAGATTCTAGCTTTTTCAGAGACATTGCGAAGTCTTTCTCAGGCATGCTACCTAATACTTCTGTTAAAGATGTTCTATGCTTGTTTTTAAGCACAGTTAACTGTTTTTCTTTCTGCTTTAGCAAATCTTCTTTCACCTCGCGTTCTTTCAGTTTGGCACTTTGTTTTTGTAATTTTGCAATCTGAAAAATGATGCAAAATAAACCGTTAGATAATAAGTCTTATTAAATAGCGGAAACTTCGTAATTAACAAATCTTAATAGTTTAATTTCTTACCTTCTTATCGATAACATCAAGTTCTTCATCATGTTTCTCTAATTCCTTATCATCCTCATTCATTTGATGTTGATGCTCTTCTGTGTTTAACTCTTTCTCTACTCTTTCATAATTTCTGCAATCAAATTCGGAATGACACAGCATTAAAAACAGATTTGACATGGATCAAGTTCGGTTAAAAATTAATATTTTTCTGAATACATGCTTACTCTTCAGCAACCTTGAATTTGTTTTCTGCAGTCTCCAGACGTACTTTTGACTCATTCGCAGCTGCAATCTCTTTTTCCAATTTTGTTACCTCTTTTTTGTTCTTTTCAATGTCTTTCTCTTTGCTGGATATTTGTTGGTTGTGACGAGTCTAAGAAACAAAATACTTGAAAATACACTACATAAAAGCATTTAAAATTTTGCAACTTACTTTCAGTTAAGTACAAAGTAAGCATTCTGGAAGTTGTAAGAAGTAGAAGAGTAGTAGCGTGAGTGGAGTAGTTCTATTGAAGTATCAAGTACTTCTTTTTTAATGTAATCTATTGACATGCCTTTATTGATTGTACCTTATTATTATTATTGATTTTTTATGTTAATTTTGTACGCCATCTATTGGAAAAACATAGTGCACATATCTTAGACTATATCTTTAACCATACCTATGTTTAACAAAATAAATGATTGATTGATTATGGTAAACAAGAAAAAAAATACTCACAAGAGCAACACGACTTTCATCCACCAATGATTGCTTTTGCTTCTCCTGTTTGTCAGCCTCTGACTTTAATTCACTTAGTTCCTGTTTCAGACTTTTGATTTTTTGCGTAAGTTTATTCATTCCTTGTTCTGCTTCCTCACTAGTATCAACTGTTACTATTTCCTCAACTCCTGTAGATAGATTAAAAAACTTCTTCGCTTACTAGTAAAATAACTAGTACTACTTACTAGTAGAATATATTATTGAGGTCTTACCAGCCAATTGTGCAACTTTCACAATCATTTCATTGCGCTCAACTACTTTCTTATCGTTTTGGCTATCCAACAAGATTAATTTTTCAAGCCTTAACTTATTTGCATCCTTTTCATTTGCTACCCTTTCTTCCTCATTATTAAAATTAGTAATTTTTGAGTACGATTCTTTAAGTTCCTTTTGGTTGGCTTTCACAGTCGCTTCGTAGTTGCCTAAAATTTAAATAAGGATAGTAAATAATAGCCTCCCAATCGATTTCGGTCACGGTGGCCAATCTCAACAAAGATTAGCCAGGTATGTAGGACATATAATATTGCACAAGTCTGTGCGTAAATATAGATGCACTCTCTGTTCCTTTACTCTCATAGTCCGATGGGAAGGCAATCCGACACGACGGGGAGAGATCAGGCGCAGGGGCTGCAGTCTCGACATTCATAGCGATCGCTTTACGATCGAATTCGGTCGCAAAGTCCCGGATTGACAGGTGTAATATATGGAGTGTCAGGACTTTGCGACCGAATTTGGTCTTAAAGCGATCGCTATGAGTGGCGAGACTGCAGCCCCTGGACCAACGGCTTAACGTGCCTTCCTAGGCACAGGGGTATCAAACCGCCAACTTCCAAACTCAGGACTGTTACTAAGAAATACCTAATGGAAAACTCAATAAGATTTTGTCCGCCCCGGGAATCGGACCCACGAGACCAACGGGGCAGTAAAAAAATAATGACAATATTAAGCCAATTCGTTATTTTATTTTTGCATAAAATATTTTATATTAAAATGTTGTAATATCATATCTTACTAATTTTCTCTTTCAATTCCGGTATTGAGCCCTCAAATACATTTTTGATATCCTTTTTAAGCTCTTGCTCTCGTTTATGACAGTTATCCAGTCTGAAATTTTTATTAAATGTTAATTAATCCATAACAAAGACAACAACTGAAAACATTTTTACAATTGTTAACAATAAAATTATAAATTAAAACGAAAATATGAAGAAAGAGCACCCAATGCAAGCTGGAGCCCAATCACAGGGATGATGCCACTAGTGGTTGCGTGGTCGGTTTCTTTGGATTTTTTTATTTGGAGTGGATACAAATAACATACTTCACTTTTAATTTCTCTAGTTTAGTATCATAGGTATTCAGTGATGTTTCCAGTTTTTTGATAGTGGTCAATTTTTCTTCTATTGGTTTTACATCTTTTTTTATTTCACAAAGCTTCAATTCAGTTTCGGAGATTCTAGTTTCTGTATTGATGACTTCCAGTTTCTTTTTATCTAGTTCCTTTTTTTGTTCTTGCAGAACGTCAACTCTATCAGCTATAAAGTACAAAATTTTAGATATAAATGTCAAAATAAAGACTTTGACAGAATAATTGTAACAATTTTTAGTTTTAGACTTGTCACCAAGGATTTTCATTGTTTTTTAATTACTCACCAAGAATTTTGATGTCTGTAGCATATCCTTTCCTAATTTTCTTGATATGTTCAAAACATTTACCATATTTTTCTGAATCAAATATTTCATCAAAGCGCTCTTTAACCTTTTTGCCTTCATCTAGAGGCCAGCTTGCTTCTTCTTGGTGGCAAAATATCACTGCATTTAGGATTGCCTTTGATACGCCTGGAAATTACCAAGTCATGTAGGGTGAAGAAGTATTGACATTAAAAGAGAATACTGTTTGTATTCTCTTTTTAAGGAGCATTTTAGAGTTTCTTGATTACTCTTACTGGATACCCACTCCACTTTTAACCCATCACAGACTGCTACTACTAGAAGCCGAAAGAAGGCTAGAAGAAGTATGTAAGCGCTCAACAATTTTCACAATTATTTTTTATTGCTGTTTTAAGTGTATTTTACTATTTAATTTTTATACAAAACTGTAAAATGCTCATAACAATAAAATTAACAACAATGACAAAGAACCTTGTATAAAATAAGTGTGACGAATGAAAATGGATGTGCGAGAGAAAAATATTAACTATTAAAAAATTGCATTATTGATTAAGAATGCATTTATTACCTGACGCAAACCTTCCTTCGTAATGCTGAACAATTTACTTGATTAATTGCCAGAAGAGTTGCAAGTTATGGTAATGCACATGTGATGGAAGCATTTAAAAAGAAAGGAATATGAGTTAATGTATCTATTATGTAAAACATTAATTTGATGCAATAAATACTTGAATAATTTTTAATTAATCTATTTCTTTAAAAAAAGTGACAACATTGAACTCAAACTCAACTCAAACTCAAATCATTTAATTCAACTAAACCAATTACAGGTACTTTTGAATTGTCAAAGGGTCGGTCAGTCAGAAAGATGAAGCTAGTTGCCCATTCCAAAGCGTAGTTACCTATGGAGAAGAATGGGCAAGAAACTCCATGGACACTCTTTTAAATCATAAAATTGTTACAAAATATTTGATTACATCATTAGTGTTGAAATGAATCATGTGAGAATGATGTAGAAATACGTGCACATTAAAAGCGTCAAACAAAAACAATTTAGAAATTAAAAATTAAAATAACCCGAGGCAGCTAAGAGATGACCAGTCCCTACTGATGATTGAAAGAGTTTTGTATATTTTGAAGCTTGAACATAGTTGTTGGCATAAGGCTAGGCTAGATGGTGATAATGGTGATGAGTGAGTGTTTGAGAAAGTTGTTCAGTTTGATGGTCTGTACTACACCCGTAAATATGACCATACCTTTCTGATATAATTATGCTGTATAATGGAATGAATTTGTTACAAAGAAAGCTACTTATTTTCTACTAGATCAGGCACAGATGAAACAACTTACCAAGCTCATCATATAGAACCGCATCTAGATCAGCACATCTTTTTGATATATCCTTTGTTTTCCCAGCCTCATCAGTGACTGATAGTAAAGAATCTAGAGTACGGAAGGATGTTTTCTTTTTTTGTAACACAACCTTCATAGATCTTGTTACCTCCATGTTTTTGTTTTTTGCATTTGCAAGCTAAAATATGAACAAAAGCACTTATTAATACTCAAGCAAAAGTTATTGACTGTGTCCTTTGAGAACTTATTTATTTATATATCTTTAGTATACTTCAATAAATGCGATAAGAATCTGATTGGCGGTTATAGTAAAATCTATCTCGGAAAGTAGCTTTCAGGGAGAGCACAAAGAATCTTTTAAAAATATGCTAATGTTGGATTATCGATTTTCTACCCTGGCTGCTTCTCTTAAAGATTACACTCATTATCGTTGTTTTTTCTTAGATAACAAAGGACTTCTTTAAGACGTACCTTCAGTTTTATTTGCGCCAGAACTTCAGTCGTTCTGTTTACTTTAGGGTCATGTATGAAACTTTCACCATGACCCATTCCCGGCGGCATTTGAGACGTGATGGCATAACGCACAGCTTCAATGATAGTTGTTTTACCACATCCATTTTGTCCCAGTATCAGAGTTAGAGGACTATCAAAAGTAATCCCCTGCTCGTCGGAATCATCAGGTCCAAAACTACGAATGCCCCGTATCATTAACGATTTAACAACCGCCATGATGTGATACTTGTGGTAAAATGTAACGTAGTATATTTCGCGCCAAGTGCAGATATCAGTTCACCCAACACTAACACCAAGCGGCAAACAGGGATATTTCAATCACAATCGCTGACAGCCGACAGGTTAGGATCGGTACAGCAAAGCAACCGCAACCGTAAATTTGACATTTTTGAATTCTGTCAAACAAAGTTACCAACAAAAGACTGAGTTACCAACAAATAAAAGGCAAGTAATCAAGATTCCGTTTTCATAGTGATACTTTTCATTCGCTTTTTCCAATGTATATACGTCTACACATTAAGCCAAAGAGTAAAGTAATATACATTAAGCTATAATAACCAGTATAAGCTTATTTCTGATTGTACAAAAAACAGCTAAAACCGGAAATGTGTAACTTGATGACTGTTGCCGTGTGTATATACGTACAGTCATCAACCAACCGTACATCAGCGGTAAAACTTGGACTATGAATTTACAGCTAGGATAGGGTGCTGTCAACGTCTAATTTGGTCTAACTCAAACTATTTATTTCAAATAAACCAATTACAGGCACTTTTGAATTGTCAAGGTCGGTCAGTCAAAAAGATGAAGCTAGTTGCCCATTCCAAAGCGTAGGTACCTATGGAGAAGAACGGGCAAGAAACTCCATGGACACTCTTGTAGATCATAATAATATATATTTTTTTTATATTTTCATTACGGACGCTTTTAACGTTCAATCTGCATCGTTCTCACGTGCATAATTTTGAACATGAATGATAATAATAATATCCCTGGACATTTCACACGTGAGAACGATGCAGAACGTTAAAAGCGTCCGTAATGAAAATATAAAAAAAAAACAATTCAAATATTAAATTAAATCAAGATAAGCCATTGCAGCAAAGAGTTGACCAGTCCCTACTGACGGCGACCGTTCACGAACATGACGCATAGATAAGCACCATTCAGCTCAACCATTTTGAAGGGAGCTAAATGATCCAACACATGCGCCACCATCAGCGAGACATTAGAGTGAGCATGACATACTCTCAGCCGCCAAGGCATATTCAAGTCAATGAAAGACGTACCCAGTAAATGGTAGCTTTATAGTATGTATACATAGTACTCACATACGTTCTATGCAATTATACAATACTAGGAGATTGAATTTATATACTTAATGCAAAAATAGTATTTTAAAATCCTCAGCAGCTCCAACAGTTTGTTTTAAGCAAAGACATTAAATTAATATCTTAAATCTCTTTGGTTATATGAATGTAATTGTTGTAACACAAAGTTAAAAATGGATTAGCGATAGGCTCTGTTGGGACGGCTGCTGATGGTTCAGAAAACGAGAAACGGCATATAACAATCAACAATCTGGAAGAAACACTAGAGCAATGGAACTAGGTGAACATTCCGAAGTGCCCACCTAATTTTTCGGGGCTTCGGTCAATTACCAAGCGGTTAGCCGACTCTACACGTGACCTGAGGGCGGGCCTATTTATTTTCCACATAATCAGCTTTGCCATTCAACGTGGTAATACTGCCAGCCTTTTGGGCAGTTCTCGCGTTGACAGCGATTCGTAGGTACGAATTTTTCAATTATTTAAAATATTTGTGCATTTGAGGTTTGTGAGTAGTTGTGAGTTTTAACCATAGAACCACAGAAATACAGCATTGAACATTGGAATTTCTAAGTGACCGGATGGCAAGACCAGCCTTATAAATTATATTTATTTCTTTTCATCTTTTGTATCTGCGGGACTTGTTATACAATTTACAGTATTAAGTTATATATTTTTTTTATTGTTTTCCATCATTGTGTTGAAGAATCGGATAAACAATTTTTTTCGAATGAATACCGATTTTTGTAAGTTAAAACTCTACTACTCTATAACACACGCTTACCGCCGCCCGCCTGCTGGCTGTCTCTACTTCTGTCATTCATTGTTTGTCTGTTTGTCAAGCGAAATATTATTTATTTTGTGAATTAAACGTTTGATCATTTGTGAAATCCAGTTCCATGTCAATTGCTCAGTGTTATAGTTTCGTAATAAATTGTGAAAGATTGTTATTTTTATCATTTGGTGTACCTTCTCGCAAAACAATATTCCTGGCAGGAGAAATCGTGAACACATCACTGCATTGTGAAATTCGTTCATGTAAGTATTATATTAATTATTTACTTGTCCACAGTATTTTTTAATAGTCCGTTTACAAGTCTTACTGTTCTCTACATAATCGTAGTAAGTAAACAAAATAAACTCAGTCAAATGCTAACATAACTTGCAAGAGTTTCACAGAAATCCACCTTAAATAAATACAAAACGGTTTTACTTAGATAAAATAAAATAAAAATGTATTGGACATGAAATTAATCATTACACATAGTGATTATATTTTACATAGGAACCACATAGATTATTGTGTGCCATGCCCTTGAAAGAAGTAAATTAATATTTCCCTCATACTTGTGAATCATCATAACTATAAATCTGTGTTTTTGTCAAGGCTAAAGACTGATTTCCAGTTTAGTATTTAAAATATAAAGTGCAGTTTTAATGTCAGCATTGAAATGATCTTGAAAGTACAAATGTAAGCCGCCATATATGGTTAATCAATTGATTAATTGTTGTATTATATTATATTTTTATTCTGTCCTCTGTTTCTGTATTAATCTTTTGAGTACCTCTCAAAAGATTATTTCATGTTGATTATATTGTTATTTGTTGCTCACTGTGTAGTTACATACTTACCTGTCTGTAAGTACTTCTGTCAATCTCAATGCAATATACAGGGTGGCAGGGACATTGGCGTGCAAACTGTAACCTTCAATTCAGCATATGATTCTCGACCACCTAGCGTAGAAATGGTTCGTCAATATAAAACTAAAAAAAAGTTGTTTCATAGAAAAGTGCAATTTTACACAGTCAAAATGTACAGAACAGCAATTTAAAAAAAAATACCTATGAAATAATTCAACTCAGGTTTCAGAATCATGTACTGGCTCCATGGTAACAGGTTGCGCTGCCACCCTGTTATTTTCAACAACATTGTTTGCTATTTCACACTTCATTTACAATCTCACATTGTAGATGTCAATATTGTTGATAGTTGGAAGACAATGGACAATAGTTTGTATTTATATGAACTGTGAATACAACAGAAGTTGGTGAGACCATTTAATTTTGTGTGGATCAACCAAAATTGCAAAGGATAGAAAAACCAAAAACATATTTTGTTATTAACTTTTGCATGCTATAATACTGGTTTACTAATCATCAATTCATCATGTTATGCTCCAGCTGACATAACACAAAGTAAAAAAAAAACCGGCCAAGTGCGAGTCGGACTCGCCCAAGAAAGGGTTCCGTTACGTTACGATTTATGACGTATTAAAAAAAAACTACTCACTAGATCTCGTTCAAACCAATTTTCGGTGGAAGTATATATGGTAATGTACATCATATATTTTTTTTAGTTTTATCATTCTCTTATTTTAGAAGTTACAGGGGGGGGGACACACATTTTACCACTTTGGAAGTGTCTCTCGCGCAAACTATTCAGTTTAGAAAAAAATGATATTAGAAACCTCAATATCATTTTTGAAGACCTATCCATAGATACCCCACACGTATGGGATGATGAAAAAAAAAAAAATTTGAGTTTCAGTTCTAAGTATGGGGACCCCCAAAATTTATTGTTTTTTTTCTATTTTTGTGTGAAAATCTTAATGCGGTTCACAGAATACATCTACTTACCAAGTTTCAACAGTATAGCTCTTATAGTTTCGGAAAAAAGCGGCTGTGACATACGGACGGACAGACAGACAGACAGACAGACAGACATGACGAATCCATAAGGGTTCCGTTGCCATTTGGCTACGGAACCCTAAAAAATGGCCCACTTTAATATCCTGATGAAGAAAAGGCTTTTCCTAAGACTTACACTCTTTTCTGTCATTAAATTCTATTTCCTACTATTATCCTACCAATATTATAAACGTGAAAGTTTGTTTGGACGGATGGAGCTTTATTACTCTTTCACGCAAAAACTACTGAACGGATTTGGATGAAATTTGGCACACAGATGGTTTATAACCAGGATTAACATATAGGATACTCTTTATCCTGATATTCCCACGGGATCGAAACTTATGCAGGTGAACCCGCGGGGCGCAGCTAGTGATATTATAAACGTGAAAGTTTGTATGGATGGATGGATGTTATTTACTCTTTCACGCTAAAACTACTGAACGGATTTGGATGAAATTTGGCACACAAATAGTTTATAACCAGGATTAACACAGGATACTTTTTATCCCGATATTCCCACGGGATCGAAACTTATGCGGGTGAAACCGCGGGGCGCAGCTAGTATGTCATAATTATAGAATGTTTGCTTTTTTCCTTATTCTTTTTTTCCATTCGCAGGAGAGGACATAATTCATAATGGCATCAACTACAGTGATCGAGACTGTCACTATAACAAGACCACTAAAGGTAAGATATTATTGAATTTATCTATGTACCTAGCAAAAAAGATGCCAACTTCTTATCAAAAGTAACAAAAAGTTTTAGGTTCAAGAAATGAGAACATCCTTCACGACTGTGGAGTTTTGCTAGCTAATTTAATTTGACCCAATATATAATCCATACTAATATTATAAATTTGAAAGTGGCGCAGATTTCCTTGTTCACAAACTAAACTAAATTTAAGCCCAGTGCATCTTTTCCTTTCTATTTCATTAAGAAAAGGACAGAAGATAAATATTAGTTTAGTCCTGTCAAATTAAGATACATAGACAGTTTAGATGCGATTCAAAACATGGCTTCTAAAAATAGGTCAATTTACGTCAGGCGCTGACTAATTTGACAGGACTAAACTAATATTTATCTTCTGTCCTTTTCAATGAAATAGAAAGAAAAAATTTTAGTTTGTTAACAGTGGAATCGGCGCCAGTATCTCTCCGTTACTGTGTTCCTTTTTCACGTCTAAACCACTGAACAGATTTTGATAAAATTTGGCAAGGATTACATGGCATCTTGCGGCCTTCCTCAGGATGCCATCTAACTCTTAAAGTGCTACCAGGAATAAAAGCTACTCTTATTCCTGGTAGCACGTTCCCGTGGGATAATTTCCAACATCCATGCGGGAAAGTTGCAGTCAGAAGCTAGTAGATAATACCTGAATTCGCAAGTTTTGACTACTGATTTAATGTTTGATAAAGTTTTAAAAATGTAGACATCTCTAGCCATATAGTCCTCAACATTTATGTTGTTTAACAAGTAAACCTCTTATTATTAATATTAATGCACAAGCTTAGTCCAAGTAGATAATAACAATATGGCCTTCGTTGTTGTGGTTTCTGACATACAGACATATTATTGATGACGATAATAGGGTCAACAGTATGATTGTCTTTTATAATAAGCAGAAGTGTCTTGTATACTTCACTATTATTTACTTTTGTACGTACTATTTTCAGGGTTAATCAATCATTTTTACCCTAAAATTATTTGTTCTTTGAACCCTGTATTCTGATGTCTCATTATGTTTTTTTTTTAATAATATGGCTGACTCATGCTCAAACAGTCATCGTTCGGTTGCCAACGCCGATGACGGTACCTACCACTTTCCATTGTCCAGAATATGATTGTTACGTAAATTCAAAGAGTTGCGTTAAATAATTAATCACTGCATTCAGTATATGAAACTGATACAAACATGTTTCAACTTGTATTATGAACATATTAAGCTGAATAAATCTACTGCTTCATATAACGGGGGCTTCTCAACGCCCATTTTATGAACGGATTCGATAGCATTCATTGCGTTAGTTACGTCGTCGAGAAGACGAATTTTTTGAACGTATGAAGCAATGAATTAACTATTTCCTTCAAAATCCTTCGGATTGTGAAATAAAGTGTATTACACAATTGGGGTTTTGCGCTCACGCTTAACTCCCCGTCCTGGAAATGTGCAAAGGCAACTAATTATTCCATCACAATTTCGTATAGTTCTGCTACAGGTGGCCCCAGGCCTTGATAAAACTTGTCCCAGCGGTATGGAAAACAGTTATTATGCACACAATGGTTCAGACAGTTGCTTTGAAAGACATTCATTGTTTGCGTGCATAGGTAACTGTTTTGCCGTGTGTACTTACAATACTATTTTAACGCATAATATAATATAACATAACAATGCTCCTGATGTGTACATGTGTGTGGCACGTATTAAAATATTTTTTTTCTAATGCTTTTCTTCTGGCTGGATACGCGCGCGAAATTCCACAAATAATTTTAGATTTATGGTGGTTCAAATTTCAATAAAGACAACAAAACACTAACCAAATTCGCAATGCATACACCACACACATTGCAAAAAAAGAAACAAAGTGGATTATTCCTATGCCCTTTGTTTATTAAATATTCGCCATCCTTGATCCAATTTAAAATACCTTTACTGACATATCTCTGCGAAAACCCACAAGTGCACAAAGCCTAGTATTGGATTAGCGAGCGTAGTTGGTGTACTGTTAGTGAAGATTGGTATCGTGATGCAAACGCACGGGAACTTGACAGCGAGCTACTTGTGGCAGCCGGGCGAGTTCGCCCGCCGAATGCTGGGAGAGCGACCGTCACCCGTGCCACCCACGAGGGAACTGTGGCCTCCTCCGCAGCAACCCTTAAGCATCAGCACGCTGCATATCGCATATCTGCAAGATGAGCCATTACCGAGACGCGCGGCAACTCTTCCTTGCCAAATGTACCCAGCAACAATTAACGCCGAGCATGAGTACAGCAGTCACTGTAGACCACGCGTGTGTACCGTTGGAACGAATACCGAACCTCCTCCGACAATTCTCACCAGGATGAGGCTTCTTATGAAACGCCAACAAGATGAGCCCGACAAGACCATTATTGCAAGTTGCCCACCGACTGGACGTTTAACTGCTGTACCGAGGGAAACCGCTTTCGACATCAAAGAAGATGAGAATTCGGCACGACGAGCATTTAATGGAATAAAAAAAGCTATATCAGGAGTGAAATATCGGGTAGCTCCGGGTTCCGAGGCCGTGGATAGCCCAAAAATTGTTTATCATGTACCTAAACCTGGGGACAGAATGACTACGACTTTTGGAGCAGAAGAAAAGAAACGCAGCTGGTGCAAGCTACCGTCACGCACGTCGTGTTCACGACGGCTCCGAGCTTTTAGCGAGTGGTGCAGACACCGCCCTCGGCGCCCTCCCAGGCGTCAGCCACATCCGCCACGTCTACAAATCACGCAGGTGTGATGATGACGAACACTCGTAGCTGGATTGTGAGCGTAATTCGCTAAGTGCTTTGTGTGTCAAAAATAATTCAGTCGGAAATATAAATACATACAACTGACATAAAACGAACGATGGTATTGAACGCTAAGCGATAATTGTGTACGTTTTGTAGAAGGATAGAGTTTTAAGTAGAGTTTTTGGCTAATAAATGTGTTTCCATAATCTGTGTTTTGTTGGCGCACCGGCGGGCGGGTGGATGCAAGGGGGTTTGGGAAGGCAGGGCGGGCGGCAGTCCCGTGTTAGGCGCCGCGTCGCCCGGTCTTACCGCCCGAATAACGAATCCCGCCCTAACAGCCTACCACGTACCTACATAGCCGATTATATCCAAAGCAAACCCCCATTTATTGTTGATTGTGATTTATTTGGAAAGTTATTAGCTGCTGAAAGTGGTAAATACGTACAAGGTGGTGTTTTATGTGAAGGCACAAAACCGGCGCGACCCAATGCGCAAACCTCACGAATGATACCGAAAACTAGGACGAAAAATTGTTTAACTTTTTTTTTTGTATTTAACGAGTTCTATACAGTATAATAAAAAAGCATCACCGTCGAAACGTTATTTTTCTAAGAATGTTTAATAATTCATTGTAAGTGCTAAAGTGCCTTTATAAAGAACGATTTTTGTTTGCACAGCCAAATTCTCCAAGGCCTAATATCATGCTGTTTCCATTAAAGATTGAAATACGACCATTTTTTTTTCGTAATTATTTCAT
Source organism: Apamea sordens (assembly GCA_945859715.1). Classification (NCBI taxonomy): domain Eukaryota; kingdom Metazoa; phylum Arthropoda; class Insecta; order Lepidoptera; family Noctuidae; genus Apamea; species Apamea sordens. The sequence continues at coordinate 11,730,848 of OX243998.1, read as the reverse complement.
TTATTTTATTCAATATTTATGATTTATTAAACATTCTTAATTATACTTAGGTACTGTTGCATTTTGAATACCCATTCAAAATGCGATTTCACAACAAACAATAAAACACAAAAAAAAAAAGAAAAAAACAAAAGAGTTGGATAGAAAGCATAATATAATATAATTACTTATAAGTAAATCATTTGAACTAAAATCAAGTAAAAATAAATTAAACCAATCTTCATTTTGTACATCTTAGATAGGCAATCAAAAATATTACAGAAAAACAAGTTATACAGTTCTGACGGTTGACTCGATGAAAGGATATTATTTTTATTATAATATGACGGCTCGGTTGGCGCAGTGGTTAAGCGATTGACTGCTGCGCTGTGTGTCGCGGGTTCGATTCCCGCACGGAACAAATAATTGTATGGCCTACAAGTAGTTGTTTCGGGTCTGGCTGTTTGTGTATGTGAGTTTAAATGTTTGTAAGCTCACCCATGATACAGGAGAAATTCCTAGTGTGAGGCAAAGTTTTTTTCTTAAAAATAAAAAAAATATGATTTATTTGATGAGAAAAAAAAACAATCCTAAATAACAATTTAGGATTGATTTCTATAAATTTTAGTAGTATAATTTTAGACATTGCTGTATCACTACGTAATATGACAAACAATCTCTCAGCCACGAATTTTCAGATTATTGAAGCAGGTGAAAAATAATGATGATTGAGGTTTCTTTTAGAACTTGAAAATAAGAAACGACTGGCTACTTGAGAACTATGGACTTGTACAAGAAGCTATAGATAGAACTTAATTGAAGAACGTCAGATTGAATAACTTCTGTCTATAAAATTAGATTTTCGAACAAAAGCAATACTCTAGCGCCTCCGCTAGAGTATTGCTTTTGTTCGAAAATCTCAGTGCGCTAGGCTAAACAAAACTTTTCCGGATCGGACTGAGTTAGACTCTTGACGAGTACGAGGACATAATATCGATCTTCCTTCTTGTTAAAAAACACAAAGCCGTAGACGCATCTCATTTATGTTGAAGAAACGCGTCGACAAACATAACTAAAGGCTAATTCCCCAAATTGAAAACGTTCAAAATCTAGGCGCAATCTCATCTCAACGACAGTCAATGTCAAAATTTTGTCAAAAATATAGCGAAATTAGAGGTATTTTTGAACGTGTGAACGTTCTTAAAATTACGAGATTTGGCCCTCTGATCTCAGACAAGTTTTTGACATTGATTGTCGTTGAGATGAGACTACAACTATATTTTGAAGGTTTTAATTACGAGAGTTGGCCCTGTGACTGTGAACGTTCTTAAAATTACGAGAATTGCCAAGATCCGAACTCCTTTCACAATTTAACGTTCGATTTTTAAATTCAGGGTTTGTGACTCATCATTCTCACATAATTTAGATGAATGCTCCCAATTCATATGTGTCCATATGACTCGTCAGATTATTTATGTTTCCGATGTTTCCGGAGTAACCCACAAAACGATCATTTTTCTAAGACAATGAATATTTATCTCGCTTTGTTTGGTTTGACGAATCCAAATAAACTCTACTTTGGCTTTGTAGTTATGATACAAGTTTGTTTGATAAATGTTATTTATAGTGATGATGAGCCACTTGTTCTTCGTTTATCATATTATCACGTATGCATGTATAGTGGTGTAGCTATATTATTATAATGTATATTGGATTCGTCTCACTTCCGTGAATGATGAGTATACATGTTGATATTTGTTGCAATGTTCCAAGGTGACGTATTTTTTATCGATCTCCGGAATGTTGACCGCATTTATTTGGTTTATTTTCAAATTCACGACAGTCTCGTTCTCGATATTAATGCGTAGGTACATTTAACTGATTCGCGTCCTCGTAGTTGACATAGTTTGCTTCACAGTTGGACACATTGGATGAGAACTCTTTTCAACCGTCTGAAAAGTAGAACTCGTTTGTACAGCTGAAGGACTTACAAAATTTTGTAAAGTACTACAAATCAAATATACACTGATTCTGCTTCCATGAGATTTAAATCATATAGAAATCGTCATAATTTGCAGAAAAAGGAATATGGAACACTATACTGATACACATTTTAAATATGTTCTATTGAAATTAATTACCTACCAAAAGACGTTTCTGGGCTAGGAATATTCTTCCGGAGTGGCTCAGATCAAACAGAACAAAAATACTAGCCTTTTCTGTAGAAGTTTTCTTTGTATGTTTCTCGAAATTCTAAGACAGTACCTACATGTACATGTATCATGGATGTTATTGTCCACCGTCACTGTCGCTTACGGGTGACCCCGTTCACCACACTCTTTCCCCCAAAGCGCAGGGTTGTGGGTGTTGTGACCTATATACGAACAAACCGATGTGGAAGGACGTAACGACGAATACTGCTAATGACGATGACAATTTATTCTATGAAAGCAGTAAATAAAGTCGTTTTTCTCTAATATGGTCACCGTATCGACATAATTATTATAAGGGATCCCTTGCCCACTGCTTGAACTCATTTATCAGCACTTGGCGGGCTTTCGTGTCCGATCCCTTTCAATTCTTTTCGTTGACACAATCAATCACCTTTCAATCAGTAGTTTACCTAACCTCAGGGACAGGGACGATTTTTCTGTATTGTGTCTGTAACCCAATCGACGGTGATTGATTATGATTACATTCTATCGTCCTTTGCTTAAAGTTTACTTAATAGTAAAACGTATTCTAGTATTTCGCAATTTGGCAATATTATATATACATAATTAGGGATTTACAAACATAAAGTTGTACAAGAAGGCTGATTTTGTGATTAATCGTGGATTTAAAGACAAGAAGTGTCACAAGCAGTTGAGTGCATTAGTGGTAGTGGTGTGATGTGTTGAGTCGTGCACGGGTTCGCGTGCTGTGGTGGCGGGCCGGTAGCGAGCGCATGCAGGGGCGCGCGGGCGCAGGCCCGGGCGGGCTCCGCTCAAACCCGCGCGCCCTCCCGCCGCCAGTCTTACCACCACCGCCGCAGTTCGCCACTGAGCAAGACGAGATGCCTGCCAATCAAATTGCACAGGTTCGAAATCATTAAAAAGATATCAATAGCCTACTTTTGCTAGACATATTAATCTATAGAAAAATAATGCCTTTGGACACCAGTTGACCACGGTAGAGTTGTAAATATTGGTTTTCGTGGGGTTTTAAAGAACCCTGACTTACTGGTTAATCGACCGCAAGAACCTCAACAGACTGTAGCAGGTTGCATCGCGAATAAAAGGCGAGGTTGATGATTGAAAGTGCGAGGGTTGGACTTGGTGGTACTCTGTTGTACGCTTCTCTTTCTGCATCAACCTCATTAAACTGATAAGCCTTATTGCCAATTTCAGACGATGGCTTCGAATGCTCTTCGTTCAACGTACCTGCAGCTAAATATTAAAAGTAGTGGTTAAAAATGAATGAAGATTTTACGTAAAGACCGTTTTGATTTGATATAAACCCTGATCCAGAAGTTGCGGACAAATATTGGGCTGATATACTTACGTAGTTTTACGGTGGTATGCCTTTGAACGTCACTTGCGTAGTACTAAAGTGGCGAGTATTAAGAGCAACTGAACCGGATTGGTTTGCATTGTAGTGCATATGAGAACGGAAATTGGATTTTCGATCCCCCCTCTTAACTACATAATATGTGTATGTATGTTCATGTGTTGTACTTGTTTTTTTTTTTTATTTAAACAGTTTTGTCGTGCCATGTTTGAATCAAAATCAAAATTGAATTGCATACGGCTTGCTAGCCATAAGAAAAAATGGGTGGATTGTGAGAAACATGTTGATATTATGGCTATGGAATAAAGCATGCTGCGCCGATCGCAAATGAGTTAGGATAAGGGCAGGAAATGAGGGTGATGAAGCTGAATATGAAAGAAGACTAAAATTAGACGGGTTTTTGGCGCTCTAACCCGTACTAAATGACCAATAATTTCTGGAGTTCTCTTTCTGTCTTCTATCAATATACTTTATTCCTGCTTTAATCTATGAAAATATGCATAGCTTCAAACTATTTTTTGTCCGTCCCCCTTTACAAATGACCGGAAGGACCGAATGTGAACTCATTCGCTTTATAATTTAATGAATGAAATTCCTCTTGATGACAGATGCTTCCGCTTCAATTGAAGAGTTGATAAATAGACATATTTGACCCTTTTTGTCCTAAATCATTTTGTAAAGGCAGGTATACTTTTCAAAGACAGGGTCGTTTTTATTATTATTATACGTTGCATTAATCAAAGTCTAGACAGCGTCACACATACAGTATACCATTGTTAGTTACAATAATTAGTTATTGTAAACTAAAACTTTTCTGGGTATGTGAGTTTTCTATAGACTCAATCAATGGCAATGAAATCAGTTTTAGCTAAGGACATTATACTTGCTTCAGTCAGACGTTCAATGGCCGTACTAAGCTATAGTAAAACTTTGCTTTATCCAATAGAACAGTAGACAATAATGCTAGGATTGCTAGGTAGGGGAGTAAAAGTGCGCCGGTGTCGCATGCAATACGTACTTAGCTTTAAAACTCTTGAGGCAATAGAGGAGCTATAAGGAGTGCGCGTGAAGTGTGCTCGGGGAGTCCGAGAGGCGGATCGTCGCCGTCTCTAACAGCTGATGGCGGTCCCCGCGCCCCGAGCGCCGCCGTCGGGGACTGCGATCGATGACCGCGCCCCGCGCGTTCCCCTCACCTCTAGACACCGTCCGACGGGTGCGTCTCACTTTCCCGCTTTTCTTTCCTTCGAATATAGGTAGATGTACCTACTTTGACGCACACCCACCATGCCGCGTGTTTTGACTTCTATTTATTGCGTCTCATTTGAGCCACTCGTGATGGATGATATATTTTTCTTCGTGTAGCTGTATTTTTGTAATAACTAATAGTCTGCTAGATTACTTTCATTACTCAGCTTCGTTTGTTGTTCTGACTCGACAGACATAATTAAATCTGCAACTTAACTTTCTTGCGTTCCATGATATCTACCTACATTCATTTAATAATGAACAACAATGAAACCGACCGACCCTTTATTGTTTTTCTTTCCAATTAAATAGTTCCTCAAATTTACAATCTCCACTTTTTAGAATTAGCTGGCGGTTAGTTCCCCTATACGAATATTGTTTTTGATTTTATTGATCTACTCAACTCAGGCAAGATATAACTAATCCGGTCTACTCCCTCTTAAATAAAAATGTGAGTCTTGGTCGCGAGTCATTAGTTGTCTCTAGGGGATCGCCTATACTCGTATATCTAAGAGCAACAGAACGTATGAGCAATAGAAACGAAAGGACTTAGCTAGGGTTGGGCTCTGTAGGAAGTAAGTAATTGAATTACTGATAGAGCATGACTTGGGAAAATGTATTATTAATCTTCGACATCTTTTTGATATATAGAAAGTGTAGGTACTGTGTCTGTGCTGTACCAATCCTATGGCATATGTCTCGAATATGACAACAAAGATTGGCGCAGTGGCTGAGCGATCGACTACTGTGCTGCGTGTCGCGGGTTCAATTCCCGCACGGAAAAAACATTTGGATTGCCTACAGGTCAGGTCCGGTCAGGTTCCGGGTCTGGCTGTTTGTGTATGTGAGTTTAAATCTTTGTAAACGTACCATACAGGAGTAATTTATAGTGTGGGGCAAAGTTTAAAAAAATTACATGTAATATATCATGGGTTGCCAAGCCAATACTTATTAATTTCTGCATGCATGCATACAAATCATTTCTGCGGTGTGTATTTTACTGCGGCAACAATTTTTTGTCTTCATTACTTTTTATATTTCTATGGTCACATTTTATTCCTTCCCGGAAAGGCTCAAGGCGAGGCGAAATGATAATCGAAGGTTGAGCTAGTTTGCCATGGTCGGTTCTTGGATGGGTGACCATCCATTACATATCGAGTCCCCACCCGTGCTTCGGAAGGCACGTTAAGTCCCGGCTGTCATTCGTTGATCTTTGACAGTCGTTACAGGTAGTCAGAAGCCCAAAAGTGGGGTCTAAAAGTGACCAAGGGGTATCGTGTGCCCAATTACTGGTTTGTGGAGTTCAGTTGCATGTAAAACACTGGTATTCAGCTGCATCCGGTTAGACTGGAAGCTGACCCCTATATAGTTGGGAAAAGGCTAGGCAGATGATGATGGGTGTTTAGTTGAATAAAAAAGATATCATGTATGTATTCAAAATTTGTGTTTCAAATTGACGTTATTTGAAGTTAAACAGATATCAAATTTATTTTAATTGTAATTAAGTTGATTTCAGAGTGACTAGCACTATTGAAAAAATTATAAAAATGTTTTAAGTTGTAGCGTAAACTGAACTTTATTGTGTAAGAATTAAAGTTATTTTTCCATAAACTCATATTTGTTTAAATCATTTTTGGCGGATATGTCGCGAATGCAGATTACATTAGCTTTTGATTGCTTCGTTGGTCTAGTGGCCGCAAGTGCTACTACTAACCATGAGGTTCTGGGTTCGATTTCGGGGTCGGATAAATTGTTATTAGGTTTTTCCATCCGGAATTTCTCATTAGCAGTCTGGATTCGTGCCCGGTTGTTGGCAAATTGGCATTACACTAGTGACTAGACCAGCCTCAACCATAACTGGCGAAATGTGGTGTCCTAGTGGTAACGGCCCCGAATTACGAGCTGTAGGTCGTGGGTGTACTATAGGTATAGACGCCAGCACATCAAGCTACTACAATCTGTCAAATTTCTTTAATAGATTTTCAACTTTATCACTAAAGGTGGGTTTAAGGTTTAAGGTTGATTGGGAAAATTTGACAGTTTGAGGTAGCTTGATGTGCTGGCGTCTGTACATGTAACGTTCCCCCTGCTGGGACACAGGCCTCCTCTCAGTGAGAGGGAGTGGGCCATTATCCACCAAGCGCGTCCAGTGCGGGTTGGTAGATGTCGCATGTCTTCGAATTTTTTGGTTCTAGGACATGCCGGTTTCATCACGATGTTTTCCTTCACCGTTTTGAGAGCAGTGGTGATGAAATAAATTACACAAAGTAAAGCGCCTGTCTGGGCTCGAACCCAAGACCTACAACTAGTAAGTCGGGGTCGCTATCACTGGGCCACCAATGCTCTCTACTATAGGTACACTTCTGCCTAACCCTTCGGGGAATACAAGCGTGATGTTATGTTAAAATGGCATCCACGATTGCATGGCGATACTTAAATGTACGCTAGGCAGTCAGCCTCGTTACTAGTCACTACGATCTTGTTGAATGCTTGATATTTTACGGGCGGTGTGCATTCTGGAATTGCTAGGAGCTAAGAAATAAAACGCCCGTATTTTTCCAGGGTTTTAGGACAGACATACAGAAAACAAAAACAACCATACTGTTGTTCAATTCAATCTTTATTGCATCCATAATGAACACTTGCAGGTGTAAGTATAAAACAAAAGAATATGGGCCCTGTCGGGTACAGCAAAATTTTAAATAAAGGAAGAACACTAACGACAATAAAAATATAGATAAGTAAAATCAAAGAGTATCTAAAGGAGTATGTTATGTGTCGTCAACCGGCGGCATGAGCTATTCTTTAATATTTCGTGCTGATACGAGAGAAGAAGTACAGTCACGAACACCAATTTGTCAACACTTGGCAACTTTCAATTTCGATTTTTTCGTGAAATAACGAATTCAACGTTGATATACGACACATGACAAACCTATGGGTTCGAAAATGCAATGTTCGTAACATTATAAAATTTTATTAAAAAATAAAGGAGTAAATCGCTTTTGAATAAAGCCGAGTGTATACATACTTTTGCTCGTGACTGTACAGCCCGATTCAAACTTTATGACGGCTCTGAAGTGCGCTACTCGCTGTGCAGTACCTCACCCAGTCACCCCTCACCCCCGCTGACAGGTGAATTTCTTATTGCGCAGCAACTCGCCTCATGTTCTGAGCCGCCATAACTGCTCAAAGGTATTAAAATTTTAAAAAGATACTTTCTAGATTGCAGTGCGATCTAGAAAAAAAGGTCTATGTACCTACCTAATTGTTCATTATGATAAAATAATATTAATATGTATTGGCACCGAGTTGCCGTGTCTGGCCATACCGCTGTTAAACCCGAGATGGTTTGTGTGGTAGGTTCAACAAATTCTTGTAATATTTTTTTTTTTATTAATTAAAGATAAAAAAAGGTTTTTAATGAATATTATTCACCTAATTATACAATGACACATTTTCGTTGCAGGTGATCGCGCTGATATGTGGGTTGTTGGTGGTGATTCTGATGGTGTTGGGGCTGGCGTCGGCAGACTGGCTGATGGCGGCGGGATGGAGGCAAGGCCTCTTCATGCACTGTATAGACCCTGAAGCGCCCACGCCGCTGCCCTTCGACATAACTGCACAGCCCGGCTGCTATGCTGCAAGACCCGCGCCTTATATTAAGTGAGTGATACTTTAAGGGCAATACATATTTAAAAGTTTCTAAAGAAAATAGATGAAAATGAACACCTAATCTCCGAAACTAGAGCCTAAAATTTTGAAAAAAAAATACACAATATAGTTATTTACTTATAGATTAGGTACAGGAAAACCTATAAGAAATAATTAAATACCATGGTAATACAGTACCCTCCGTCTGCGGAAACGGAGGGTTATGTCAGACTTCTACCGACTAAAACCCCACGATTCTACGATGAGTCTGGGGCCCGGGAGATACTTGAGGTTTGTAGGGTAGATGATGTGCAGTCTGTATAGTGTAGGTCTTGACCTACCTACATGTGTGTACTGATCTGTCAAGGCAGATCAGTGCACACATGATACAAAATCGCATGGCAGTTTTGGCAGTCCAACTCCGTTATATAAGAGCGAATGGTCACTCCCTAATGGTATACCCCTATGTTAAATTACAAAAGCGGTAGGTAATATTTTTGTTCGCGGAAAGCTGATAACTTTAGTTATCAATAGTGTTATCTAAGTATCCGTGCTGATGATTCGAAAACTGCTTTTATCCATCTTGCTAAGCAACCTGCTATTTCTACTCAAAGTTTATAATCCGTTTGCTAACACCTCTTACTTTAGATTGATGTCTAATCTCCCAAGTTAGGTATCGACTCGCAGTTTAATGATTATGGCTACAAGGGTTTTAAGTAATTGATTAGGTATTGCAGACCCTCCCAGTCGGGGGTGCGGTGAATGTACGTGTATCTCCCGGGGCCCGGACGTATATTTTTTTTTATTAACGATGGGCTCACTCTTGACCTCAATCCAGCCCAGAGGCAGGGATGAGATCTACGGTGGAACGAGCTTGCCCAGAAGAAGCCTATTCACTCTCGCCTTGAAGAGATTGGGGTTGTATGAACTCGGAAATGCAGACGCAGGCAGACGATTCCACTCCTTAGCTGTGCGCATCAGAAAAGATGATGAGAAGCGCTTAGTGCGTATATATGGTATATTAGCCAAATAGGTACTGGTTATAGGTTTTGGTACGTATGTTGGTAGAAGGAACAGTGTGGTTTTAGTCGGAAGAAGGCCTAAATAACCCCGTTTTCCCCAGACGTATCCATGCGAATTTTCACAAGGAAAAAAAAAAGTATTGCATTTCCAAAACACGAAGTACTTAATAAAACTATGTTAATATTTTATTATGTCTAAATATAATAAATATTATTTTATTTGGATTTGGCTACACCAATATGCCGTGTTGACTGTCAATAGAGTTAAGAGTAGTTATTTGACTTTTGGGGCATAAAGACTGAAGCAATAACATTAATTTGAACAAACATTTTTAACTAACGAAATAAAGAATTCTTAATCCAGTCGTTTATGGCTTGATGACAGGCGACACAGGGCAGCTTTTATAAATAAACATTATTTACATTGTATAGTATAAACCATAGATTTTTTTCTTTTCATTCTTATATCTATGGTAAAAACCATCAACTGAAATGATTGTAATATCAATGTTGTCAGATCAATAAATTTCTTCAATTGAATACTGGAATATGATTTTAGTGATATTTTGTTAAAATCTTTGCATTTCATTAGCTTTCTTGTTCACCTTTTAAAAACATTAAGTCTGAAAAAATATTATCGAGTAAGGCCACACAAAAAAAATTGTGTCTGGCCTGGGGGCCTACTCCGAAGTGCAAAGTGCGAATGTTCGGCTCGAACCGACACATGGCCGAACCGAATATTATTGAAAAAAGCGAAAAAAGTTCGGATCGGCTCAATTGGGTCGGGACCATAGTTAATACTCGAAAGAATGTATAATAATATAATAATAATAATATCCCTGGACATTTCACACAGCGCCATCTAGTCCCAAGCTAAGCAACCTAATGCTTGTGTTATGGTAACAAGATGGCTGATAAACTACTTATATACATTTTTTTTTGTAAATACATACATATTATAGATAGAAAAACACCCAGACTCAGAACAAATACATGTAGGACTTACAAATATTTGTTCTGTGCGGGAATCGAACCCGCGACACGCAGCGCAGCAGTCCGATCGCTCAGCCACTGCGCTAACCGTGTTGTCGTAATGTAGGAGTGTAGGATCGTAACCAACCGAACCAAATAGTAACTTCGTAGCAGTAAACGGCCGAACATACGGCCGATACTACTTCGGAGTAGACCCCCTTGTTTCAGTCAGTTTTATCAAAATCGTCTTAGGGCGTTCTTAGGACAAATTTTCGTTTTGTTGTGGAATGTTGACACTGACAGCTTTTAAAAGTTATTTTAGTTATATTTAGCTGATTGCTTTCAGTTTCAATGGTGAAATTCGCGCTTAGACTTTGATCCAAAAAGCCAAGAAGTCCACTGCTCTGCTCTTTTTGGTTTGATCTGGTTATGTTTTTCACGTGTATCTTCGTATATGGAATTATTAGGGGTACTGAAATTGCCGATTTGTACTGAAAAATTGAAATTCTTAATTTAAAATATTTATTTAATCAAAATAATTACCATTGTTATTTATACATTGCTGCCATCTAATAGGAAGGTAATTTATGCCTTTGCGACAGAACTCTCGTGATCTAGATTCGACAAACTGTGTGAAAGCATTTTGTACTGCCTCCTGAGAAGAAAACTTTTTATCACGTAGAAAATTGTCCAAATTACGAAAAAAATGGTAGTCCGTTGGAGCAAGGTCTGGCGAATACGGAGGGTGACGAATGGTTTCTAATTGCAGTTCCTGTAGAGTTAAAACGGTTTCTCGTGCTGTATGAGGTCTCGCGTTATCATGGAGCAATAATGGTGAACATTGATTCATGAGTCGGGGCTGTTTCACTGCTAGTTTTGCTATCATTGTTCGGAGTTCGGCACAGTAGACATCTGCCGTTATTGCTTGACCAGAGCGGAGAAAGCTATAGTGAATAACACCATGCTGAGACCACCAAACAGTTACCATTACCTTTTTATTGGTAAGCTTCGCTTTAGGACACTGTAGCGAAAAATGCAATGCAGCCATTGCATTTTTCGCTTACGGTTATCGTAAAGAATCCACTTTTCATCACATGTCACAATCCGATCCAATATTCCTTCTTGTCTGTATCGATTCAACAAGGCAACGTTTCAACACGCGTTTCTTTCTGCAGATCAGTCAAATCATGAGGCACCCATTTCTAATATTTTTTTATTTTATAGATTTGACGCAAATGAGTCAATATTGTTGGTAAGGTAACGTTAAACCATGCCGCTAATTCCTGGGTAGTTTGGCTCGGATCGGCTTCCACCATCTCTTTCAATTCATTCATTCCTGTGTGGGCGGTCTTTCACGTGGTTCGTTCTTCAAATCAAAGTTTCCATCACGAAAGCGTTTAAACCAAAATCGCACGGTGCGTTCATTAGCAGTCCCATCTCTACGCAACATTGATATTGCGAGCTGTTTCTGCCGCGTTAGTTCCGCGTCGGAACTCTTAGGTATTCAAAAATAACTCGAAGTTTCGAAGTATTCATCTTTCTTGTCTAAGCTGAATAAAAAAAACAACTGAAAGTCGATACTCGAATGTTGCACAAGAAGAACTTCCTTCCTCCTTCTTCTTCTTCTTTTTTTTCCATGTGAAAAAGGTTTCAGTCAAAAATCTCAAACCATGAAGGTTCTATGTCAATCCGAAGTAAGTACCTATTAAAATAAAACTGCAATTCCATACTTTAACCCCTATTATTATACCCTCGAACCACCCTAACAGCTGGATGGATTTATATGAATGAGGTGTCTATCGATTCGTCTAGGTTTTGTTTTTATCAGATTATAGACGTCAATTAAGTAAAGTCTTGAATTTCTATTTTCAAATACCATAACCATGTGGGGTATCAAACTGAAGGTGTTGGCGACGATGACACGTAACTATTAATTAAGCGCGTTATTTCTAATTAGACCACGTAAGCGATTATGATATACATGTAACTATTAGATAAGTGTGTTGTTTCAAATTAGATTATTCTATAATGACGACTTGTAACCATTGGTCGAATGTGTTATTTCCAATCAGACTAAGTAGCCTTGTTGGCAACAGTGATAAGTAACTATTAGTTAAGTACGTAAATTCTAATTAGACTAATTAAGTGATCTTTTATCGTAATACTTCTCTCGTAAGATTGTTGATTATAAGTTGAACATTCCAGCCACTAGAGGCGCCACTTGTACCATGTTGATACGTAAGCTTAAGAACCGCGAAACTTTACCGTAATGAGGACCGTTTCAGTATTTTAATTATTTTAAGGTGTTATTTAAGGATTTTGAGACTGAAACTTTTGTATTTAGTAGAGATAAACTATATCTAAGGCTAGACATATAAGGAAACATTGTAAGGAATGTCCTACCACGAAAAACACGCAGTTTTGGGTTTCCCATACAAAAAGTCACCTGCAACCTGATTGGTCAGGGGGCGGGGCGTTAGTGCCGTGTGCAAAACTACAGGGCTCTGATTGGTCAGACGCTATAAATTTTAGCTATAAAAGAAGGGCGATTTGCCATGGTCGGACATTCCGAATCCAGCAGTATTAGAAGAAACATCAAAAGGAAGAAAAATAAAACAAGAAGCTCTGAAGAAAATATGGTTTTATTCTGCACCTGCTACACATCTCCTCAAGTAACATCCCGCCAGCAATAAGTCAACACACAGTCACACTCAACATTTGGTCCTTCGCAACCGGATCGGGTTCAAGACACCGAGAAGATGCCTACAACAAGGTCAGAATCAGCGCAGTCAAAAACTACGAGCGAAAGTACTTCGGACTGGAGTATGAATACGCCGAGCGATTCTACAAGTACGTCGGCCACGAACGCGTCAATTACAAGTCGATCGACGCTTACAAAAAGATCGCCGCCGCCCAGCGTACAAGGACGCCAGCCACCCGTACAACAACTTAAGGAGACTGCCGGAGAGGAATCAACACCGGGGGAAGCAACAGGCACCGCCCCCCCGACCCGCACCGTCAACAAAGAAGCCGAATCGTCAAATCCCGCACGCCAAGAAGAAAATCGCCCGACGTCGCAGAACTTGGATAGAAGCATTGTAAGGTCACGCCCTATCCATGGTAGCGCGCCAACGTCGAGAGAAGAAAGCCTGCAGCCGCCTCAACCTAAGAAGTCGACCCGCGATATAGACACACGGTCCGTTCGCTCGTCGCATAGGAAGAAAGCAGAAGCACAAGCGAGAATGACATTGGCAATAAGGGAATTAGAATTAGCGGAAGCACGATCAAGAGTGGCTCAAGCTGAACTGGAACTCTTAGCTGTAGAGTCAGAAGAAGAAGATGGTGCCGGAGAAGAAGTGTACGAACGAACTCAAGAAGTCGAGAAATGGTTCATCCAAACCGGGGTCAGACCTAATAAGGACCAGACGCCGATCGAAACAGAAGAAAAGAAGAGCGACATCCAAGAGTTGGCTTCAGTCATACTTAAGTTATCCGAGAAGTCACGTGACAACGTTTCACCGAAGCATCTCGAACTCCCTCACTTCAACGGGTCCTGTGAAGAATGGTTAGCTTTCAAGAGATCATACGAAGACATGGCCGCTTCGTTCAACAACAACCAGAACCTAGCGCGCCTCAGAATCGCTATACAAGGAAAAGCAAGAGAAGCCGTCCAAAGCCTACTGTTCACCGCTGAAGACCCACGCGAAATAATCAAGGGACTGGAAGCAAGATTTGGAAGACCTGGAGCACTGGCACTGGCAGAACTAGAAAAAATGAAAAATCTGTCAAAAGTCGGCGAAAACCCAAGCGACATCTGCGTGTTTGCAAGCAAAGTGAAGAATGCTGTTGAAACCATCAAAGCCTTGAAGAAACCGCAATATCTCAGTTCCCCCGAAACACTGAGAATTATAGTCGACAAAATGCCAACATCCATGAAATTCCGTTGGTTCGCTTATCACAGAAGCAGAAGAGATGAAGAAATTCAAGAACTACTACTCGTCGAAGCCTTTTTAGAAACAGAAGCCGACATGTGTGGGGACTTCGCTCCACCCGAGGTGTCCTCGGAGCAAAAGAAGACAACAAGAAGACCCATACATTCAGTGCAAGAAAAGTCACAAGAAAAGCCACGAGAAAGGTCACAAGAAAAATACAAGAAGTCGTGCCCGTTCTGTGAAGAAGAACACTTCGCGATAGAATGCAAGAAGTTCAAAGAAGCTAACATAAACGAGAAATGGGAAATGATAAAGAAGGCAAGAATATGTTTCAAGTGTCTTAAGTTCAAGCACTCAAGAATCAACTGTAAGGCTCCGGTCTGCAAGCAGTGTAAGAGATGGCACCATACCATCCTGCACACCGACAAGCCGCCAGTACCAACAGAAAAGGAAGCAAACAAAGAAGACCAGGGAAGCGCGTCAGGAGAGAAGATCGCCTCAATCCACAACACAAAGGGAGAAGAGAAGGCATACCTGAAGATCATCCCAGTGGACCTTTTCGGTCCAAAAGGTCAAGCCCGGGTACTAGCCTTGTTAGACGAGGGATCGACTGTCACGCTCCTAGACGCATCGGTCGCCAACAAGATCGGAGTTGAAGGAAAGCAAGAAAAACTCACAATCGAAACCGTCGGCGGGAAAGTATTAAGAAAAGATAGTTCACAGAAGATAGAGTTCAAAATAAAAGGGGCTCATAGAAGAGATAAGAGAACTATCGTCGCAAGAACCATCGACGACCTGAAGCTGTCTCAACAATGCATCAATAAGGACACCGTGCAAAATTGCCAGCACCTAAGGGCAATTGAAGATCAACTCCTCTACGACACCGAAAGGCCCAAATTACTAATAGGCCAAGACAACTGGGGGCTGATAGTAACAAGAAGACTGAAGAAGGGCAAACCATCCGACCCCGTAGCCTCACTCACCAACCTAGGGTGGGTGCTACACGGATGCGAAACAGGAGCCACTGCCTTAGTAAACTTCACTCACTATGGCAGAGTAACCACTGACGAAGAAAGCATAGAAGAGATCGTCCGAGAACACTTCCAGTTAGAATCTCTTGGAATTCAAAATCGGTCACCAACCAATGACAGCGACAGAAGAGCATTAGAAGTCCTCGAGAAAACTACGAAGAAATTGCCGAGTGGTCAATATGAGACGGGACTCCTGTGGAAAAAAGAAGATGAAACCCTACCAAACAACCACAATCAAGCAATCCGTCGCCTAGTCAACATCGAAAAGAAATTAGATAAAGACCAAGAAGCTAAAGAAAACTACGAGTCTCAGATCCAGAATCTAATCGAAAAGGGATACGCAGAGAAAGCGCCAGTAACTTCAAACAAAGGAAGAACATTCTACTTACCCCACTTCGCCGTCGTGCACCCAATTAAGAAGAAGCTAAGAATAGTTTTCGACGCAGCTGCCAAGTTCGAAGGGAAAAGCCTCAACGACGCCCTGCTTTCCGGCCCTGACCTACTACAGTCATTATTTGGCGTGTTACTACGCTTCAGAGAAGGACCCGTGGCTGTCATGGCTGACATCCAGGACATGTTTCTTCGAGTCAAGGTCAGAGAAGACGACCGAGACAGTCTCAGGTTCCTGTGGCGCGGAAGCCGAAGAACAGGCAAGCCAGAAGAGTATAGAATGTCGTCAATCATCTTCGGAGCAGCATCGTCCCCAGCGACAGCGATATATGTAATGAACAAAAACGCAGAAGAATTCAAAAGGACTCATCCCGAAGCAGTGAAAGCAATAAATAGAAACCATTACATGGATGACTATCTACAAAGCTTCGCATCCATAACCGAAGCAAAGAAGATATCAAAAGAAGTAAAAAACATCCACGCGAGAGCAAACTTTCACCTAAAGGGGTGGGCTAGTAACAATTCGGGGGTACTATCAGAAGTAGAAGACACCAACAAAGAAGATTCCCTGCAACTAACGAAGGAAGAGAAGACTCTGGGGCTAAGATGGCTGGTTAAAGAAGATAAACTAGCTTTCAATGTTGGGCTGCGCAACACATCAAAAGACCTTCAAGAAGGTAAAAGAACTCCAACAAAAAGGGAAGTCACGAGCGCCGTGATGTCTACATTCGACCCAATGGGCTTCGCAACTCCAGTCCTAATACAAGGGAAAAAGCTAATTCAAGACATTTGGCGATCAAAAGTAGACTGGGACGAAGTAATCAACGAGCCCCAAAAAGAAGCCTGGTTGAATTACATAGAAGAAGTATCGGCGTTAGCAAAACTGAAGATCCCGAGGTGCGTCTCGCCACGCGGCAGAAAAGGGCAGTTGCACACATTTACCGACGCAAGCGAAGAAGCCTACGCAGCAGTAGTCTACTGGAGGACAGTCGAGCCCGAAGGAAAAGTCCATATCTCCATGATGGCCGGCAAGGCAAGAGTAACGCCAACGAAACCAGTATCAATTCCGAGGTTGGAGTTACAAGCGGCGCTGCTTGGCAGCAGACTAGCCGCCACAATTGAAGAAGAGTCAGAGCTCGAAATATCAAAGAAAATCTACTGGACCGACTCTAGTACAGTACTGCAGTGGATAAAGGCAGAACCAAGAAAGTTCAAAACCTTCGTGGCCAACCGACTGGCAGAGATCGAAGAAAAATCCAAGCCAGAAGACTGGAGATGGGTGCCAACCAAGGAAAACCCAGCTGACGACGCCACAAGGGGAATCCCAATCGAATTCGACCACAACGCCAGGTGGTTCAAAGGCCCGTCATTCCTCCGTCAATCAGAAGAAGAGTGGCCAAATCACGACTTCAAACCGGAGGGTACCATGCCAGAAGAGAAGAGCAAGCAAAGAGTGATGGCAATGAGAACAGCAGAAGACGTCCTTCTGGACCCAGAGAGGTTCTCGAGCTGGGTGCGACTACTACGCACTACAGCTAGAGTGGTTGCCTTCACACACTATTTATTGAAGGCTCGCAAAGCAACTACCACTGCCACGCGCCGGGGAGACGACTCCTGGAAACCCCAGAAGAAATCCCAGAAGAAAGAAATCGGGCACCCGAAGCAAGCGACCGACAGAAGCGAAAACAAGCGACAGTACCTACCCTTAGAAGAGGAACATTTGACAAGGGCCGAAGAGATATTAATGAAAATGAGCCAAAATGCTAGTTTCGCGTCAGATATAAAGAACCTGACGATGGAAAAACCTCTAGAAAGTGCAAGTCGGCTCAAGAAAATCGACGTTTATCTAGGGGACAACGGAATTATAAAACTAAGAAGCAGAACGTCGAAGTTTCACGACAAGAGCGACAGAAAAATGAATCCCATCATCTTAGATGGAAAACAGACGATAACGCGTCTCATCATACAGCATTACCACAAGAAGTTCCTTCACGGAAACACTGCTACGGTAATGAACGAGATTCGACAAAAGTACTGGATCCTGGGCTTAAGGGCAGCCCTGAAGGCAGTCGCGCACAGCTGTCAATGGTGTAAGACGAAGAAGAGTTCACCAGAGATACCCCCGGCGGGTGACCTACCAAGCGAAAGACTACAGCACCATCAGTTCCCGTTCTCTTGCACGGCCGTAGACTACTTCGGGCCGATGCAAGTCACCATCGGTAGAAGAACTGAGAAGCGCTGGGGGGCATTGTTCACCTGTCTCACTACTAGAGCCGTACATCTTGAGTTAGTGCCCTCCCTTAGCACTAGCTCGATGATCATGGCGCTACGACGAATGGCAGCCAGAAGAGGCACACCTAAAACTATATTCAGCGACAACGGGACCAACTTTATTGGGGCCAAAAGAGAACTAGAAGAGGCCGCACAAGAAAGGGGCATCAAGTGGAAGTTCATTCCCCCTGGGACTCCAAACATGGGAGGCGCCTGGGAAAGACTCGTACGGTCAGTCAAGACAGCATTGGCAGTAGTTCTCGACGAAAGAAGCCCACCCGAAGAAGTGCTTCACACGCTGATGACCGAGGTCGAACACATCGTCAACTCCAGACCTCTCACCTCGGCCAGCATGGATCCAGAAGATGAGGAGGGCCTGACACCAAACCATTTCCTATTGGGGAGGTCGTGCGGAGCCATGGCGCCAGGAGAATTCGACGACACAGAATTGATCGGAAAGGCTAACTGGAGAACCACCCAGAGACTCGCAGATCACTTCTGGAAAAGGTGGATTAAAGAATATTTACCGCTCTTAATGCCAAGGAAAATCGAGGGCAAAGAAACCAAAGACCCAAGAGAAGGAGACATCGTCTTAATAGTAGACGCTACACTGCCTCGAAATTCATGGCCTCGCGGAGAAGTTGTCAAGACGTATCCTGGACCGGACGGGAGAACCAGGGTCTTGGACGTGCGGACGTCGGGAGGAATACTTCGCCGCCCAACTCGACGAGTCATCGTGCTGGTTCCCGCGGCATCATCGCCTCCGGAGGATGCAGTGCTACGCACCGTGGGGGAGAATGTTGGCGACGATGACACGTAACTATTAATTAAGCGCGTTATTTCTAATTAGACCACGTAAGCGATTATGATATACATGTAACTATTAGATAAGTGTGTTGTTTCAAATTAGATTATTCTATAATGACGACTTGTAACCATTGGTCGAATGTGTTATTTCCAATCAGACTAAGTAGCCTTGTTGGCAACAGTGATAAGTAACTATTAGTTAAGTAAGTAAATTCTAATTAGACTAATTAAGTGATCTTTTATCGTAATACTTCTCTCGTAAGATTGTTGATTATAAGTTGAACATTCCAGCCACTAGAGGCGCCACTTGTACCATGTTGATACGTAAGCTTAAGAACCGCGAAACTTTACCGTAATGAGGACCGTTTCAGTATTTTAATTATTTTAAGGTGTTATTTAAGGATTTTGAGACTGAAACTTTTGTATTTAGTAGAGATAAACTATATCTAAGGCTAGACATATAAGGAAACATTGTAAGGAATGTCCTACCACGAAAAACACGCAGTTTTGGGTTTCCCATACAAAAAGTCACCTGCAACCTGATTGGTCAGGGGGCGGGGCGTTAGTGCCGTGTGCAAAACTACAGGGCTCTGATTGGTCAGACGCTATAAATTTTAGCTATAAAAGAAGGGCGATTTGCCATGGTCGGACATTCCGAATCCAGCAGTATTAGAAGAAACATCAAAAGGAAGAAAAATAAAACAAGAAGCTCTGAAGAAAATATGGTTTTATTCTGCACCTGCTACACATCTCCTCAAGTAACATCCCGCCAGCAATAAGTCAACACACAGTCACACTCAACAGAAGGGCTAGAAGATGACTCTAAAAAACATTAAACAAAAAAGAATCCTGGCTTCTCGTGGGAGTTTTTTTTAGTTTATCTCAAATTTAATGCCACCAACTGCATCATACTGCTTAAAACGTGACTCCGGGTTTCGGGTGTCAGGTTTTTTTTCAATTTAATTGTATCCTCGAATTAAACAGAAAAAAAAATCAGGAAAATAGAACTTCCTTTTGTTGAAGTCGTTGACATTTTCGTATTTGTCCCTCAGAGCCGCAGCGGGGTTGTGCGTGGCAACTTTGGCAGCGGATGTGTGCGGCGCGCTGTTGACCGGGCTCGGTCTGCGCTCCGCCGACCACCGTACCAAGTTCCGCTACTATCGGTTCGCCGTGCTCGCCATGTCGCTAGCCCGTATGTATTCACAATTTATGTCTTTTAGAAAAATTTGTTAAGTTTAGTTTCCACTGCAACTTGAATAATTTTATTTTGTCTTTAGTCAATATGAAAGCAACTTAATTTACACTGTAGTAAAGTTAATATTTGTTTGAGTTGAAACAATAATTATTGGAACAAGTTTTGAACAGACTACGTCACTTCAATCAACTCAGCCTATCGCAGTCCACTGCTGTACATAAGCCTCTACGTCTCGGTTCTACGTCACTTGTTCAATTTTTATTCCATATTGATTGGAGCAGTGCCAGTGCTTGAGTTATTGGTATTTCGAAGTAGTTGCAGGTCTGGATTTATGGACAGAAGATTTGAGGATCAAGAAAAACCGTTTAACCATAAACTGACTTTCTTTTTTTACAGTAATGTGCATTTTAATAGCATTAGTGATCTACCCAGTCTGCTTCGCTGCGGAATTAAATCTGGGTAAGTTAAAAATTATACTTTCTAATCTTCTTAATCGTCCATTTCCCTTCTCAATAGGGTCTAGCTTTTTCAGACCAACAATAATTCAATTTTTTTTGATAGTTCTGCTAGGAACTGCTACTCCTAATATCTTCTTATCAATTGATCAGAGTACAGTATGAGTAAGACTCTCCTATTAAACGGTTTCGATACGTAAACGCCACAAAGAAGTTTTAGGCGGCAGTTAGCGTTTCGAAGATACCACGCCAGTGTCACGTCAATAGAAACCATCTTCACGCAGATGACGACTTTAGTAATGTTTATTTCACTTAATAAACTATAGCCTGACTAAGAACTAGGGATGCAAATAATATAAGTGGGTAGAGTGCTTCTTCTTCTTCGTGTCGCTGGCACGACAGATAGTCAAATTTTGTTGACCCAAAACTTTGCCACTAATGCTAAAATTATATGAACTCCTGAATTCCAAACCAGATAAAAACTTGTATCTTGGAAATCAGTGCTCATTCGTGGTAAATTAGGTGTAGAAGCTTAAAAACCACATAAATGGCACTTCCAGCAATTAATCAGTCGGAAGGATCAACTAATTCAGTGTAATGCGTGTATACAGGTAATAGATCGGTGTGGGAGTTCGGGTGGGCGTACGGTGTGGGCTGGGGCGCCGCCATCTTTTTGTTTGGAGCTGTTGTGCTACTGCTGTGTGACAAGGAGAGCGAGGAGCTTTACTACAAGGAGCGAAAAGTGAGTGACTTCTAAGTACAAGCGTTTAGAGTTTAATTTAGCTTGGCAAGTGCAACAATGGCTCATATAAAATAATACCAACCTGTTACTGTCCCACTGCAGGGCTAAGGCCCACTATAATTCCAGGTTTCGTCACTATGTTTTCTTTCTCCACAAGATAAACTCGGAAAGTATAATACATGTGAATTGAAAAAGTCACATTGGTACTTGCCTTTTTGGACCTAGAACGACACAAGACAAAAAATCTTGTGTAAAGTATGATATTTTCAACTTGAATAGGTTTTATGAATGTGTAGTTCTGTGTATTAACTGGTGTGCCCCCCAGGTGGTGAGCGCGGAAGGCGGGGCGCGCCCCTAGGGCCGCGGGCGCCTGCCCGACCTGGTGCCGTGAGGCGCGCGCGCTCGCTAGCGCCCCGCGCCCGCGCCCGCACTCGCCGCGCCGCGCGCGCGCGCTCGCCGAGCCGCGAGCCGTGCGCGCGCGCTGGATCTAATGCGCGCGCGCCCCGCCCACACGCCTGACGTCGCGGCTATAGACCTCTAGCCGTCGCCGCCGCGCACGAAGCCCCGGTCCCCGCCGCCCCGCCGATATACAAATCGGCTACGACCAAAAAGATTACGGACAAACGTGAACTCTGTTATTGAAGATGATTTTATTCCCTCGATGAACGGATCTCTCCCTCGTGGGAAAGAACCGTTCTTCAGGGTATTTTTTTTGCCTGAAATCGGTCTTCATCATACACACGTTTGAGCTATAAACTTTTTGATCGAGCCGCTCGTTCGGGCGTCCTTCGGGTTTGGCGAGTTCGGGCCGTGCCCGGTCCGTCGACGGATCGCGCGCGGTCGCGTCACTCGGCGACGGGGAGCGACCTATCGATGCAGTTTTTGGACCAATCGCAACAGTAGCGACGGTCGCGTTCATTTTGTTGTTCGAAAATATCATAGTACTTGGGCTGATCAAAATTATAATTATTGTATCGCGTTGACTGCGAGTCGTACTGAATTTTTACTCTAATATTAAATATATTATTGTGCAAAGATAATAGCATAAATTGCACTTGTGTTTGGCTACTTCCAGTGTAAGTGCTATGATTCTTTTGTAGACAAGGGTTTGTTTTGATTTATGTTTAGTTCACTTCGTAGTTTTTATAGGACTTACCTCGGTTGATTATTAATTATTTTGTGGCATTGTGTTGATTCGCAATTATTTTTATTTAGTATCGGTTAGAGCGATGAAATGATAAAACAAAAAGATCTGAAAATGTGACATTAGTTTGGATCTACATATTAAGTGAGAATTGCCTTTTTCAAGGATATATTTTGTGATTCCTTTTTATTTTTTTTATTGTTAAAGAGTAGATTTATATTTTTGGCAGCCGGTAGTCGATCCTCGGCGCATCTCGCTCCCGCGATGGACGGAACACATTCAGATATCTGCGTGTACTGTCGTACCTCGAATGTAATCCGATCCAAAGAGCGTTATTTTAATTTATTCGCTTTAATTTATTGATTCGTCCTTAGTTGTGTGTAAATATCGTTTAGTGTGATGTCGTACGGCTTCTGTTGCATCTGGGGCGGCGTGTGCAGGTGTGTGTGGGCCGGAGTGTGACGCGAGAGTGCAGGCGCAGCGGCTTCACGCCCGGGCAGGCGACCCACTCGGACTGCTACCGCTCGCTCAAATATATTCGTATCGCGTACTACTTGCGCCTTTTGTAATGCGAACTCGTATTCTAGTGTTAGTGCACGACTAGTGTAAGACGTTGTTAGACAAGTGACTGTGCGTTACCTCGCCGAGAGGACCGACGTCGACCGCGTTCCGATGTACCGGTTACACATGAGATTATCGGACTATGACTACTGAGATATTTAAAGGAATTAAATATGTTTTGATTAAAAGTTACCCTTTAGTATGATATACTTCATATTATTGAAAAACTATTTTATTAACGATTATATGTATACATAGGAATCATGTCTGTCTATGTACACAGATTCATATACTTAATTGAGATTAATTTCCATTGTATTAGTGATGTCTAGAATCTCTTATTTATTTTAAAATCTCATAAAGTTTGGAATTGAAGATTATTTAAAAATTATATTTTCTTAATATTTATGTAAACTTAATGGAACAATTAATTGATGAATAACTTCGTAATTATTAACTAGCGGTAATATGTGTAAGTGAAATATTTGTGGACAATGCTATAATGACATTGTGTTTGTCTGACACTACGAAATTAAAACTTTGTATTTATTGTCGAATTTTATAATCACTGTTGCGGTACATACCGAGAAGGCTTGAGCAATCCTTGAAAGTGTCAGCTCCTTCGTGCCTAGTATAGTTTTATTCTGTACGGGGGCGTTATTACGAAGTTTTAATGCCATCATGACGCAGTGCGAAAAAAAGGATGGTGCGATCGGTCATGTATAGCTCTGTCTCTCTCTTAAACTGGAATTATGATGGCATTAAACCGTCATAATAAGGCATCTGGATCAATGATTATTCCATATACCTGTGCTTTGCGTCTCAGAATGGTACCATCACTTCGCAGAGATGCTATTGAGATGTTAGTACCCCCTTTTCTAAGAAAACGTTAATGAAGAATAACAGATCGCTCTGAATGTGGTTCTTTTCATACAAGAGAGCTTTATCGCAGAGTAGAGTTGGGTTATCCTCAACCCCAACTAAGTTCTCATTGGTTTTGTTTAAGAACTGGGCGGTTATCTGCCTAGCATCGAAGCATCACTGAATTTTCTTGCATTCAGACCACTGTACCTGGGTCATTATCAGAGATAGTTGGGATTGCAATTCTGAGGGAACCCCTAGGCTATCAAAGACACTTTTAATATCCTTCGTACGGAGATTCAGCATGTCCATCTTGTCGGAAAGTTAGCAAGATAACCAGTTAATTAATTACACCGTCTATGGTGACAAGCAAAAAGAATGTAATTGGTTATGGCTTTAATTTTTTTCATGTGTGTTATGAATGTTATGATCAAGGCATAAATCGATTTATTTGTGCAGGTTAAACTTATTTAAAAACCTTCGATCATTACTAATTACTAGTTCGGCTCGTCGTTAGATCAGGCCTCAGCAACTGTTTATTTAGTTATAATATTGTTTGTGATAAAAAGCAGCTGTATTTAATGTTGAAGTGAGAGGCTTTGCATAATTCGTGTTTACATATACTTAGTAGGCGCAGAAGCGTGTCCGCTTTTGACAAAGTTTTCAATTTGTATTTTCACGTACACTTGTCGATGAAGCATGATTGTTAATAGTAAAACATAATAATTAACTCCCCAAACTTCCAATAACGATATAAGATACGTAACTCATCTGGGCCCTAATTCACTATGACCACCTAACGATTCCTTACTTCGAAACCACGTAAATTCCTTAGCTAATCACGGCATCAGCTAATAACGTATTCTCTATGACACAATGAACGAAACCGCGCGAAATGAACGCGAAGTTGGCGTGGTTTGAACTGTCAAAATACCACGCTTGATAACCGCACGTGGTAAGATTACCGTACGCGGGGAATAATAATGACCATACAGAATTTGGGCCCAGAACCTTCCATTCGCGAAGCCCGTTCATTCGCCCTTAGTCACTACTTTATAAGTTACACTGAAATAATAATGATTTACTCCAAAACACCTCTATCTTTTGGCATCTTTTATTGCATTAACCTTCATTTAAACTTAAACACTAAGCTTTACTTTAGAATTAAATCAAGATTTTTATTTAAGTACAAGGCTAAAATTTAAATTAAGTTTTTAAAGGGCAATTACTGTTGCTGTCATCATTAGTCCGTTAAATATGAATAAATCACACTGCCATGTATGTATGAACTTACATTTTCTTTGTAAGTCATATTAATTTTACTGTAGTTTTAATGAATAACATTAAATTATTGAATTTCCTAATGTAAGTGTACATTTTACATAGAAATGATAACCCCTTTGTAATTGATATTGAATGACATTAGCTACTTAATTTTATGCACCTCGAATAGTACAGTTCCTCGTCAACATTATCTGACCCACCCTAAAAACAAACGAATTTGGACCCTCTGGCTGTAACATTAAGGTTTATTCAATTTATATGAGCTTAACAGACAAGTGCACGAGGACTTACAATCAATACAGACACGCAAATTTCATCTTTATAACGTTAGCATTAGGTTATATGTTATAACTACTTGTTATAATATAATTAGTGTAATAGCTTATTTTAATGATTGCGTTCAAGTAATTCTGGTCTCGTGGTCTGTGTATAAGACTGAGAAAATTAAGGTGCGAGATCAAATCCTGCGACGATGATATTGTTTTGCTTTCAATTTAGAATTTATTCCAAAACTATTTCTTGTATTATTATAAAGAACTATAGACGGATAATCTTCAAATATAAACTTTGTAAAATGGTAATATTTTCGCATAACTTGTAATAAGTGGGTAGTTGAAAAATAAATATTATTTATTATAAAACTGGTATTCAAATGCTACTAAGGGTATGCAGTGACTACGCTCAAACATATTTGACCTTGTCTTACTAAATTACAAAAACAACGTCTCTTTACCATTTTTTATTTTCTATTTTGTAGGTAGATTTTTTTATTATCATGTCTCAATGGAGTGATTATTTAAAATACAAAATAATCTATTTGCACGAGGAAAAGGTTGGCTGCTTGTGCTGTGCAAGAATAAACTTTATGAAAGTATACTATATGGTTCAAATTCTTTAGAATATTGCGTCTAGCATAACAACTAAGATCAAATTTCAATGCTACTTATAAGAGTTGAGTTGGTCTTGTGGTCACTAAGGTAGTGCGGTGTTCATCGTTGTCTACGTTCGAAACCGAGTTTAACCTAAATGTAGCTTTTTGCTCAGCTGTTTTTTTTATTACACTTTTTTTTTACATTTCTTTAATGGACGACGTAGGATCTTGTTTTTTTAAACGGGCAGTTTGTATAGAAATAAAATTAAAAAGTTGCAAGTTTAAAATGTTTATTATTTCATTAAAACACTTAGGTAAGATAAAATAAGTAAATGCTCATATATATTTCCAAATTAATATACCTACATTTTATATTAATATGCCATAATCAAATCTAACCATTTATTAACATTAAACAAGGCATGCTTATGCTTAAAAGTTTGTTATCGAGAAAATTAATTCATGTGTGAAATGCTTTACAGATTTATAGCTGCCTATATGTAGTGAATAAACATGTTATTTAAATAGAAACAATCTATTTATAACAATAACATCACCACATAATCTGCAACATTTTAATGGTTTAACAATCAATCCATTGAGCATTTACTTACATGGTGTGTTTAAAAATAGAAAATAAAAAAAATAAAATTTAAATATTCCTGGGCGAAACGGACCCTTTCTTCGCGATGAGCAGGTGTCAATGCAATTTTCTGTGCCGGTTTATAATTCCTTATCCCAGCAGCGTGTAAATGCCTTCTCACTGTTTCCACTGAAATATTGTGGTTTATTGCGGTTACACGAATGGGCAAAAAATGGATTTTCAACTTGACTTGAAACAACGGTGGCGTTCGAATTCGGGACTATACTTGATGGCTTTTGCTCCTGGACGAATCCGCTGAATATTTCCATTGTCTCCATAACGTCTTAGGCATAGACTGACCGTATTTCTCTAAAACAAAAAAAAAACATTTTTGGAACCGTGTATGTAACTTGTAAGGAGTGAATGTAATGGTAAAATAGCCAACTACGCGTTCGTTAATCACAATCAATAAAATAAAATAGGTATAAAAAAACACTTACTGCTATATTAAGTCGATGACCAATCTCTCTAATTCCAACATTCTACTCATGTAAAAATATGATTTTATGTTTGGTAACACCAAATTGCTTAAATATACTTATCGAGTTATGTGAAACGATTTACAAATGTGTGAGCGCAGTCACTGCTATTAGGCGTAGTGTAACTTTTGTCACTTAGATGAATTTATTATCTACCTCACGAAGCAAATATATTTTTTACTTCGTTTCCAAACATTCTTGGTAAATATAAATTCTGTGAACTTAAAGTTTTTCAATTTACCCACCTGTCTACAAGATAAGTTATTAGGCGTAAATCATATTGGTCGTTCTTTAATAATGCAAGCAATATTGTAGAAATGAAAACAAATTAAAAAAGAAACTGATAATATAGGTGGACTGTATTTTCGAACCCACATGTTGTTCTTTGCCAATCCAGCATCAAACCGCTAAGCCACAAGAACTTGTTGGAAATACGCGAAATTAATGATTGGGTTGTAATTATGTAGTGTGACTTAAAAGCTTTTCAACTTTAATGTCAACGAGATAATGATTAAAATAGCTTAACAAAATGATATATAATGCCGGTGGCTCCGACAATGTTGGGTGGGTTTACCTTAACCTTACGTGTTAAAGATCAAATTTGCGTGTCTGTATTTTTACTGTATTTGTCCTTAGAGTGCTCGAGCACTTGTCTGTTAAGCTCATATAAATTGAATAAACCTTAATGTTACATTCAGAGGGTCCAAATTCGTTTGTTTTTAGGGTGGGTCAGATAATTGTGATGACAGACTGTACTTGGACATACTGTTTTTCTCTAATAAATTAACATTTCAAATCTTCATGTAAATGGAATTTTCAATACGGTAATCTGAGATATTATTTTCACTAGTGAATCAATTTTGCCCTATTAACATTTACCTAAAAATGAAATCTTACGAAGCAAAAATAATAAAAAATAGTTGCAGTTGTCCAAGTAGATCAGTTATACAATTTCTATTTCCTTAGCCAAATTATGAGTCATATCAAATGAGATTGAATAAAGTAACTAGTATAAATTGTGTGTATATTATTTTCTTCCTATTCTTTCAGCTTTATCTTGCTTCCTATAGGTCTTCTTTGGCACAACAGCCGGGCAATAGTGAGAAATACTACTCGAGTAAAAACATGTCATGGTTTAAGGCCATGAAGCTAAAACAAAGAGGAGTAAGCAATTGTGTTCTGTGATTCTTAACCGGGTCCTGACGTCACCATGGCCTTAGTCAGTGTATTGTTGGCGTTCGTACTGTATACAACTTTGTAAACGTTCTCATTTTACAGCATTATTCGCGCTAGAGGAAAAAAAAAATGAAGTGTTGTTTTATCTTGTAAAAATTACTCTGATAGACGTTCTGATGCTATGTATGGCATCACATTTCATTTGTAAGTAATTTTATGCGTAATTTATTAAAATAGTTCTAGAAAAATCTCTTAGCGTCGGCGTTTCCGAACATAATTCTACCCGACACTAGATGGCAAAACTTGGCGTCATGGAAACTAAAAATATTTAGGTACGTAGATACTGAAGTTTGTTCAACATTCATTCCTAAAGACCCTTTAATGGCCAAAATATTATTTTTGTAGTTTTTATAAATATCATTTTGTAAACAGGCCGCCACTAACATATTTTAATAATATTAATACTGAAGTTTGTTCAACATTCATTCCTAAAGACCCTTTTGTAGCGGTATCTACAACGCCACATGCGAACATCGCGTCATACTGACGTCACGCAAATCCTGCATCTCTCGCAAGCAGAGTTTACCGCACAGTTAGCATAGATACAATTTCCCAACATCAATCGTTAGGCAATAGCCCGCCAGACACAACACCCGTCTGGTCGGAGGATCCTCCCTTTTCTATGGAGGTTGAGTGAACTTTACACCCTGTTCCTCATCCCTCTAAACCGGTGACCCCGAACATGAACGTCAGCGCAGCCTTCGTGCACCTACTTCAGCGTGACGTCATCATCATCACTCCCGCACGCTTCAGCAGCGAGTCACCCAGCCAGCCAGCATCCACGGCTTCAACGGGTATCCTGACCACCAGCATGCAACGTCCGCGCATACCTGGTCATCACCCTCAGCCTCATCAGCAACCTTGGCACAGCACACTGCACCTTCAGCCGGTCAACAAGCAGAGCACCCTCTACTGGTCGACGCAGCAGCCAGCCTCAACCCGGCGCTGTACGACATCCGACGCACTGGAGTATAACGCAGCGCCACCCCGACTCACTGGGGACATCTCCGCAGACAGTTCCGACTCACCGTGAACTATGCGACAACCGGTTCCGACTCACTGGAGAGGTTCCAGTGAGTCGGAACCGGTTGTCGCATAGCTGGCCTGGCAATCGTCGCAAGATACAAGACTCAGCCCACTATCGACCTCCGGTCTCCGGAGGGGAGTGATGTAGCGGTATCTACAACGCCACATGCGAACAACGCGTCATACTGACGTCACGCAAATCCTGCATCTCGCAAGCAGAGTTTACCGCGCAGTTAGCATAGATACAATTTCCCAACATCAATCGTTGGGCAATTGCCCGCCAGACACAACACCCGTCTGGTCGGAGGATCCTCCCTTTTCTATGGAGGTTGAGTGAACTTTACACCCTGTTCCTCATGCCTCTAAACTTTAATGGTCAAAATATTATTTTTGTAGTTTTTATATCATTTTGTAAACAGGCCGCCATCAATCGTCAACTATGAACAACGGTAATGGTACGAAAATCCTGAGTTAGAGTACGACCCTGTTGCATCTTGCACCTAGTGACATCTAGTGCGAGATAGTTACGTTACTACAAAGTAAATTCGACAGAACGAGCTAGTTTTGCTATTGACCGGTAGATGGAAAATAGAAGTGGGCGGGATCTAATACCCCCCTCACCTCGTAGTGTCACGCGTTGTTTCCTAAGGAAATCGAATTAGAACATCTCTTTGTTTTTTTTTTGCTTCATGTTTAAGGCTCATGTGACTTTGGTAAATCGCGTCGCGCCTTTCTTTGGACGATTACGTGACGCCTTTTATGTGAGTGCGCTCAAAAGATTTACGAATGAAAGCAGAGACCAACGGCTGCGCATTCCGAGGCACACAAGAAATAGACTAATTAAATACAAAAAAAAAAAAAAAAAAAATTGTGTCAACGACCGCAATTATTCGAAATATCAATTTTTTTTTTGCATAATGTTCGTAGACATCATTTTGTAAACACGAAAAAAAAACATTCTTTCATTTCTTTTTTTCAAGTACCTAACTACAGCAAATTGGAGTTTCGCTAGCTAATTAATTTGACTTTTTTTAGTATGGATAACTTTTTGAAATAAATACAACATTATAGAAAACTTAAGATTTATTGACAAAAAGTAGCATATATAGCATATTGTGTTACATACTTGCATAATTTTAACATTACATTACTACAAAATTAACTCTTATTACAAATTACATGATCAATTTTATTGATCACTTTTCAAGGTGGATTATTGGAATTATCATATTTTAACAGAACCTTAACATAGGCACGTGATAGGTTGGTTTTTAAGACTAAAATTATTCAAATTCTACATTAGACTTCGACGCCTGATATAGCCTTTATGCTTGCGATTAATCTTTTGTTAGCGTCCTTATAGTCGACCGGTTGTACGTTCATCACTGTTGTTTTTAGGCGGGCTTCATCCTATAAAATACATACACATTAATATCGCAAATAAATAGTACAGTTCCGCATCTAGTGGTCGCAAGTGCGACTACAATGTGGGGAACTTAATCTAAAGTTAAGGCCTTATTGGGTTTACCTTTAGGAAATTCTCAGTAGCAACCTAGGCCCCAGATTTATGCCCGATTCATGGCAATAGGCTCATCCCCTTTATCACATGGGACAAAATAACCGCGAGATGTGATGGGTGTAGGTACTATTAATAATCCCCCTCTTCTCTCTGTGCCCACCCTTTGCCACCAACCAAACTTGTTACCAGTTTGGTTTTAAGTCTTTGTAAAAAATAACTAACAAATACAAAATGCTGTCAATATACTTACGTTGTAAGTTTCCATTTTAGTGCGGAACTTGAACACGAAAGTCCTGAACTTGACTTCTTCGAATATCTGCGTGTACGCAGCCTTGTCGTATTCGAACAAACGGCCGACTTCAGCGACATTTGTACCGAGCATCGCTTCCGCGGCTTCGTTAAAAGCCGTTATGCGCTGGTCGCCGGTCGCATCTGATACATTTGCCTGTAATAGAAGGGATTGATTGAAAGACGTAGAAGTTGCCGTAGCATTGTTAGATTGCCTATTCGGTACTTTGTAGTCGTTAAAAATTATGGACCTTAGTGCAAAGGCGTGAAAAATAAATTTCTATTTATTAATTTAAATTTCTTTAGTAAAGTAACCATAAATGCAACTTACTGCCAATAAAAGTCTATATTTATAATTAGGATATTCTCTGTTGCACTTTTCGCATCTGTAAAGGCCATTTTCTTGATCGACGAGTTTTTTGTTGCACTGTTCTTGTGGGCAGGCCTTGTATACTGCGTTATCAGCGAAGGTGAATGTTAGTACTCCGAGGAGACTGAAATAGTCGCCCTTGTCGCCAGACCCGAGCTGACGGGCCTCCGCATCCGAGAATGTGATCCATTCGTTACTGCCGCCCGAGTAACCTCCAGCTCTGAAAATTTTAAAAGATACAATTATACACTTTCTTATAGCTTCGAATATTACAGCTAGATAAACTATCCTCAAAACTGGAAACTCGCTACTCGACTGTCTGTCACTTTTTGGGTGTTTAAAACCTAGGTAATACAAAATAGAAATTGTGAGCGCGAACCATAATAGTTATTAAGGTTAACCAGGCAATGAAAAACCTCATTTGAATTTTCACTGATTTACGATAGAAATGTATCTGGGGAAGCATCAAAAACATTTATTTTTTTATGTCTCAGTCACGAACAGTGACTGCATCCATAGCATGTAGAGTAAGTGAGATCAGAGGTGACTAGACAGATGTGTCTTCCAGGATGTTCTCCTGCTCCAAAACATTAAATGACTGATTACCTGGCAGAAATATTAACGATTTCCATGTCAGCGCCGCCGTTGTCGTACCATCCTCTCAGTTTGTGTGCTTCGGGTACGTCCGGATTCAGTCGGATCATAGAGCTCGCCAAACATGACAGGGACTTACTGCCATTGAACTCGGACAAACGGGCTCCCTATAATGTTATGTTTATTTAACCAACTTTCTTATTTGCATATTATAGTAGTTGTATACATCCTCAAAGTAGGTTTGAATCAGAATTCTGCTAGTCAATTGTTTTTTTTAATTTTTAATACAGGATAAACATGCATTATTATTGAGAGCATGAGTTGTAGGTCGTAGGGTCGAACCAAACGGTCGTGGGTTCGTGAGAAAACATGTCCTAGAACCAAAATTTCGACGGCATGTGACATTTCTACCAAGCCTCATGGGCCCGCGTGGTGGATTACGGCCCTTCCTTCTCACAGAGAGGAGGCCTGTGTCCCAGCAGTGGGAATGTTATAGGTTAAATTATGCTATGCAATCTTAATGATTTTAATAGAGAACTTACTTTTACAGCTATGACCGGGTTTGTGTTGCTATCAAAGTTTTCAGCTTCTTTTCCCCACATTGTTAAGACTACCTGTAATTTTAATAACACATTAACGTTTTTGCTTAACAACAACATTTCCCCTATAGAATTTTCTATTAAAATAGGACCGTAATGAATATGTGTTACTAACCGCGCCGCCAGAGTTGTCAACAAGGGTGAGTTCTCTCTTTTTCAGCAACTTTCCAGTACTTCTAGCAGTCAGTTCTTGGAGGTCGGCGGCCGACTTGCATACACCTACTACATCTGTAAATGAAAAACTGATGTTACAACAGATGTTTTCACAACAACACAAAAAAACCGGCCAAGTGCGAGTCGGACTCGCGCACGAAGAGTTACGGAACCCTTCGTGCGCAAGTCCGACGATTTTTATAGATAATGGTACGGACCATTATCTATAAAAATCACGTCTGTTGTATGGGAGCCCCCCTTAAATATTTATTTTATTTTTATTATTAAAGTAAACATACAACTGAGTATTTTGTGAATATTTCAAGTGCCTACCTATTACCATTATTGATATCGAGCAAAAAAGGGCAAAAAAAATCGCGTTTGTTGTATGGGAGCCCCTCTTAAATATTTATTTTATTTTTAGTATTTGTTGTTATAGCAGCAACAGAAATACATAATTTGTTCTTGAGATACAGCCTGGTGACAGACAAACAGCGAAGTCTTAGTAATAGGGTTCCGTTTTTACCCTTTGGGTATGGAACCCTAAAAAGGATGTTTTATTTTATTATACTGAATGGCTAAATTATAAGGGCTCATGTAAGCATAGGCATAAACAGTCTATCATGTTCAGGCCTCCTCTCTGTGAGGGGGAGTGGGCTGTAATCCTGTCTGGGCTTAGAAAGTAACTGCAAACGTGTAGTGTTTATCTTACCCAGTAAAGTATCCACATTTTTGGCAGCAATCTCATTAATAGGTACAAACTCGAACTTAACACTGGGCACACTGGAAGAGTCTTCCATACACTCAGCAACCACTGTGTTAGCTGTGAATGTCATCTCATAGTCGTTCTTTATACTGGTGTACTGCTTGTTAGCTGTCTTAAGTTGACAACGACTTATGTAGTATACTTTGTCCACCTGTAAAACATAAATTATTAAAATACAGGTTCGTTTTCAAAGTGTTGGTGAGACCCTAGTCTTGGTGACATTACTTAAGCCACCACTTTCTAGCCATTCTATGACGCATCAAATTTCGTTCTGCTATAGCTTCATCTCAAAATTATGATTATAGCTTCTGCCTATGCATAAATATGTAAGCTGTCACGCCCTTTATGCCTGGAGGCTTTTATTTAGGTAGTAAGTTTTTATTTACATTTTAATTAATTATTTATTTATTATTATTTTTCAGCTTGAGTACATTTAGTTTTTATTATATTTGTTGGTATATTGGCGTGGCTAGCTGACATATTGCAAGTAATTTAATTTTATGTTATGTGCCTTGTAATGCCTATTCCTGTGACTTACTTAACACCTAGTATTGTATAGTATCAAGTATTTTATAACTAAACAGACAGCTGTGCTGCTGGGGAGTTTGTTGCGCCACTTCTTCTTCCCAGCAATAGCACTAGGAAGTGGTGAGGGGCGGGCGTTTTTGGGGGACTGTCTTTTGTAATTTTGACGTTCGAAAAGTGCTGATTCTCAGCCTAATTTGACTTTTGATTTTGTCATTGACTTCGTCTGCGTGAAATTTTTGTAGCCCCCGACCCACCCCGTCTATTCCTATACTTTGTTTTCTCTTAGCATTCTTTCAGACTTTTTTTCTTTTTGCTCGGCTCCTAGCTAGCCTGATGAAATGGTCTATAGCCTTCCTCAAGAATTGGGCTATCAAATGCAAAAAGAATCTTCAAATCCAACTGGTTGTTCCAGAGATTAGTGCATCCAAACAAACTCTTCAGCTTTATTATTACAACAGTAATTATTGGTGTGGTACTGGATACAATATGGTGTTACTTCATCAGAATCGCTTGCTTAGCAACCATCCTGACTACAAGACTTAAGAAAACATGCGAAATCACGATAGAACTAATATGGCTCACCTGTATCATATCATAAAACTTATCACATTCGTTTTTAAAGGCCGTAGCTCTGATTTCTCCACTGTCATCACAGAGGTCCATACTGAACAGTTTGCCTTCTCCTCTGGCATTGTTCCAAGTGCGTATATCCGACTTGGACATCACACGAGCTTTAATCACCCACCTGAGCAAATCAAAATAATGTATGAAATAATGAGATAAGTTTTGAACGGAATATTATCAATAATAAAATATTAAATGCTGTAAAATTTATAGTCCGCACAAGCTAGACTGAGTATATAGCAGCCACTAGAGGTCACCACTAACTTGGTGCATTAGGTCTCTCAGCAATAGGTAAAAAGGATTTGAATAAAAAAAGATAACTTACTTATTCTGATATGGACTGAGACTAACAATGCGATGGGTCATCTGTGAAGAGAGTATGCTGGAATCAAGGTTTGCAGATGTAGTAGGTGCTAACGACATGGGAGCTGGAGCAGTCTTTGGCCGGGGCGCGGGCGACGCTGCGGCCTGCGCAGGCGCCGTCGACGTTCCTGCCGCTTCCTCAGTCCATGTCTGAGGGTTGCCCAGCTTCTTTC
This sequence comes from Apamea sordens, assembly GCA_945859715.1. Lineage (NCBI taxonomy): Eukaryota > Metazoa > Arthropoda > Insecta > Lepidoptera > Noctuidae > Apamea > Apamea sordens. The sequence goes on along the minus strand of OX243998.1, from coordinate 11,695,522 downwards.
CTACCTCGCTGCCTGGAGATACTATTGTGATATCCAAGATGATCATAACTCGCCTGTAGAACACAAATATTGTAAAGTTTTGTGCAAACATTGTGTAGAGAGTTAAAACTGGATAGTTTAAATGTCAAGTTATGATAAAAATATAATAATAATGCAAATGGCAGATTCAAATCCATAATTTCCATAAAACAGATTCAAATCAGTCATATGTCACAAACAAAGTTGTAGATTATAGTTAAGTGATGTATGGTTAAACAGTTGCTAATCACTACTTAACTTTAAGCAAAATTTATTAATAAAGGGGATTATTTACTTAAGTAATGTTGTCACACATACTTCTCTCCTTTGCCAGTATTTTTCAGCAGTGAGGTGACAAAACGGTCAATCTGCACCACAGAGTAATCGGAAAGTTCTCCTGATATCAATTTGTCATTAAGTTGTGTAGCGAGCATGGCAAAACTGTGGGAATGCTTGCCATCTGACACAAGTAGACGAAACCTCTCATTGGCACCACTGCCCTGGATCTTCTTGCTACCCAAAACTTGCATTATGGGTTTATCATATACTCCACCATTCATTATGACCTGTAAATGTTTTAAAACTTTGAAGTCTGTTGAGTACAACAGTAAAATTAGGACAGCAGGGTTGATAACATAGTAATATTGTTAGACTTATCGACATGAGTACTTAATAGGTAACAATAACAATTAATATCCTTGGACATTTCACACAGCGCCATCTAGTCCCAAGCTAAGCAACCTAATGCTTGTGTTATGGTAACAAGATGGCTGATAAACTACTTATATACATTTTTTTTTTGTAAATACATACATATTATAGATAGAAAAACACCCAGACTCAGAACAAATACATATTGTAGGTCATACAAATATTTGTTCCGTGCGGGAATCGAACCCGCGTCACGCAGCGCAGCAGTCAATCGCTTAACCACTGCGCCAACCGTGCCGTCACTTTCTCTTTCTCACAATTAAATACACACGTAACATAAAATCATGCCTGTATTCCCAGAAAGTTTAGGCAGAGGTGTACATTATAGTACTTCCACATTTTGCCAATACTTACTAAAATGTAAGACTACTAAGTAGGTTGATACTAATTTTATTAATATTGGAATTAGTCATTTTTGTAACTCCAATGAACCATGAAGTCATAGATTATGACATCAATGGGGGTGTACAAATTAAATTAATGTTACATGAGATTCAAAACAATTGCCAAATGCTATGCAATGCTATTGTTACCTACGTTTGATTTGATATCTTTTATACTACTTATTTGTTCTCTACTCTCTACTTATTTGTATCTAGGTATCAATCTTGACTGGCATTGCAACATGTTGGAAAGATATGTACTTGATAATTGCATTGATAAAACAATCTTTTATGACGTATTTCGAATAAATTATCACGTACGAGTAGGTGCAAGTTACGACCTGTCCTAAATAAACGATACTCTGATTACCTGATATTCTTTTTATTTTTGAGCATTTGATATTTAATTTTTTAAACAAATGCCTGATTATAGTCGTTGTCTAATAGTTATGATCAGCTTGTAGCTAACAAGTAACGAATTGTGTTTCCAATGGTTGAAATGCAAAAACTTACCTCAAGGGAGCCTTCAGATAGTTTGTGGCTCATTTTGGAAGAAAATTACGTTCCAACTCCTGTTTAGCTAATATTCTAATTCTGCTGGGAGCAGAACCAGAGATTCTTGATAACAATACTGTACTTATTGCAATTTAAAGAAAGAAAAATATAACGAACGGTCGGCGTCGGCGTATTTTGCCAAGGCGCGAAAACCTGACATTGACAATAATAATTGCGTTGACACTGACATGACAGCAGACACTGACACATTCCTTGATTGTCTATGAAATTCAGTATTGCTACCATAAAAGATCGAAAATAAATTATCCTATTCATTGCGCGTTTTTTCACTGGCCAGTGAAAACTGATTTGACAATCCATCTGCGACATACTATGTCAATAAACGCATTTTCTTTCTTGCTTAAATATTCGAATCCAGCGTGTGGACGACAATCAGTGATATTTAAGTAATAAGTTGATGCAAAATAGAACTCTGACCTATGTTTTGACGAGTCAAGTGGAAAGTACAGACGCCAGCACATCAAGCTACTACAATCTGTCAAATTTCTTTAATAGATTTTCAACTTTATCGCTAAAGCATTAAGGTTCAAGGTTGATTGGAAAATTATGACAGTTTCGGGTAGCTTGACCTGCTGGCGTCTGTACATGGGTACTACGTGTGAAGTTGGCGTTTTGATACCTACTACTACATGAACTGAACAAAGTAACCATTGCAGTTTGCAGGTCCGTTTACCTGCACCCTAATTGCGTAACACACTATCAATCTCAATCTGAATGATTTTGAAGGATATTGCTAATTCATTGCTTCACATGTTCGAAAAAATTGTCTGCTCAACAACGTAATGAATGTCGTTGAACTGTCCATTGCTGCTGATAGTTTGTTACGCAATTACCCCGCGGGTTTTTACCGTAGTAGGTAGTTCCATCAGCTGCGACAGATTTTTATTTTTATGTTAGCCTATGCTGTCCCACTCCCACTCCCTTTATTCGCATAATATTAGATTCTCAAAATAGCAGCCGCGACCTCGCCTCGCTGTCTCAGGGCACCAATTCTGTGCTATTTGGGCCCACAGTTTGTCGGCGGCAGAGATATCCTGCCCAGTCCCATAAAGTTGGGCAGCCTTTTGAGCCACGTCAGCTATCTTTATTTTGGAGGCAATATTGTGGTTCGAACACGATCCGTTAACTTAACGCCTAGTATACTGCGCTCCATTGCTCGTTGGCAGACCTTGAGTTTGGACTTCTGGATGTTAGTCAAAGACCAAGATTTTTTAAAAATGAAAACAAATTCCATCAAAACCGTTTATTTCACGAATAGATAACAATACATTAGATACCACAGTAACTTAATTACATTTCTATAACAAAATAATACTTACAACCAGAAATATCCACCTCTATAAAAATAATATCACAATCGATTTTCACTTGGATTCAATCCAATAAACCAGGTAACTTAATAATGTAAACAAGTAAGTTTTCGATGAGAAAAAAAATCGTAAGTATATATTATATAGTAAGTAGGTACTATTTATAGAAGCAATTTGCATTTTTTTTTTAGTAAGCAGAGGTCTAAAAGACCTACAAACTACTTATGGTTATCAAAGTGACCCCATCACGAACACTATAAATAGGTCGGTATATCGATTTTTATAAACTAGTCAATTTGGAGTCGATTTCACTCGGATTTAATTCAACGTATAACGAATTAAATTAAGCAGTAGCTTCGCAATTAGATTATACAATCTACAATAACAAAGTATGAACGCTATTTGGCCAAATGTAACAATAAAGCAAAACGTTCATAAAACCTCTGTAAAGTGTAAAACTAATAAGTATCAGTCGATGATTAAAAACTATTTAAATTTAGAATCCATCGATGCTGCCGACTCGTCTGTGGTCAGTCTGTGGTACCAGGTAGCCGTAGGAGTCTCTGGCGGCAGCTACCATGGCTGCGAACCCAGCGGTCGGTCCCAGCTCGGTGGTTGCATGACCCTTTTCTCGGAGAGATGCGATGATTGTCTGGTGGTAAAAAAATGAAAATAATTGCAATGACCAAAATACCAATAGTCGTCGTCGTAATAGTCAGGCCTATGTGCCCCGAAAAGGCCCGGCAGAAATAGAGAAACTCCCTCAAATCGAAAGGCAGCCTAACTCTGAGTACCTTACCAAACTATCTTTATTTTCCCTTATTATGTTTACTTAGGAACTTCGTTTCCCGTGTATCCTCTAGGTATCTGTAAGATATGTTAAGTTATCACATATAAATTAATCTTACTTATCCATCTACACAAATAAATAAAATTGAAGTGTCTTTTTGTAATCTATAAGTACATCTATTATCATCATCATTCAGCCTATAGCAGTCCACTGCTGGACATAGGCCTACCCTATTGCATGCCATTCAATTCGATTTTCGGCAACTTCAACTTACAACAATTTTATTTATTTGTATAGGTATGTAGAGTATAGACTCTACATATACAAATAATTAAAGTTGTAAAGTTAAATAACAGCTTTTTATTAAATGCATAAGAAATGGCCTGTCTGTCGGTTTGTTACGGTTAATCTCCTAAACGGCTGGATCGATTTTGATGAAATTGCTTTGAAGGTCGGTGGCATACCTACCCGTCACGTGATCAACTTTGAACGTTAATATCTCGGAAACGTGACACTACGGGGTTTGGTCTTACATAAGTTTTTTGTTTGCATTGATGTCAGCTATCGATTTATATACTTAGGTCACATGCGTGGCCAACATGCCAGGTACCATATAAAAATCTTCAATCTCCTTTGGTATGGGGATACTTTGAACCCTGCATACTTTTTGTCGACATACCACGCGGGCGAAGCCGCGGGTGGAAGCTAGTTATCAATAAATTCAAGAGGGTTTTCGTCACATGATGGCTCGCAAACCTATCTGGCTTCGTTTTAATAAAATATTGAGAAATGACATTGAACAGGCACTGTGGGTGAGGCTTGCGGTTGTTATGGTGTAACCGAGCAATCAAGGTAAACGGCGAGGGGCTACGTACTGCAAACACGTACTAAACATAAACTACTAATACACAAACCACGTTCTGTCGATAAAAAAGATAAGTTTAAATAGTAAAATAGAAAAATTATCCAAGGAATCCTAATCTGACGTCACAATAATCGCACCATTGTCATCATTGGCGCCGATTCCCTTGTTCACAAACTAAACTAAATTTAAGTTCAGTGCATCTTTTTCTTTCTATTTCATTAAAGAAAGCTTAGTCTTGTCAAATTAGTCAACGCCTGACGTAAATTGACGCATTTTTAGTCGCCATGTTTTTAATCACGTCCACTGTTTATGGAGTATCTTAATTTGACAGGACTACACTAATATTTATCTTCTGTCCTTTTCTTAATGAAATAGAAAAAAAAGATGCACTGAACTTAAATTTAGTTTATTTTGAGAACAAGAGAATCGACGCCATTAGGTACCTGCCTAGCCTTTTCGCAACCATTCTAAGAGGATGCAGTTGAATACCAGTAGGTATATTACATGGAGCGACTGCCTATCTGACATCCACAACCCAGCAACTGGGTAACACGGTAAGATTGGCTGTCGGACTTTCGGGCTTTTGACTACCTGTAACGACTGCCAAAGATTTACCAATGGCAGCCAGCACTAACGTCTTAACCTTTTACGAGGGGTTTCGATATGTACCTACCTAAAGGATGGTCACCCATCCCCCGACCGGCCTCGGCAAGCGTAACTAAGCGTAGCTAAACCTTCGATCGACACGTGCGGCTGTTATAACTTAGTCACGAGTCCTATAAATAATAACCCTAAATGTATAAATAGATCTGAATGTATTAAGCATAATTATAGCATTGCTAACAAATTCTCTGAATTGTAAAAAATCTTTTCACATCGCCATTGAGGGAATACAACTGTTGTGATGCTTTTTCCATATGAATACATCAACTATTATTGTTCGTGAACAATGCATAGGCTCTTCATTTATTGTCCAACATTCTAACAAATGTCGGTCACGGTATATTGCGTAATGTAGCAGACTCGCAGTTCGCTATACTGAAATAAATATACTATTTGTACATATGAGAAATACAGTAGGTACGAGCAGCTACAATGTACCTACATTGTAGCTGCTCGTACCTACTGTATTTCTCACCTATGGATGAATTAGCGCAGGAAAAAGATAGGGAAATCGTTTGGGTAAGATTGTAGATAAGGGAAATAACGTCTAGTACCTACAATGTCGTCAATAAAGTCAATAGTTTACTTCATGGGAATGCATTACAAGCGGTGGGAGAGTGATCCAGTCTGGAGACGCGCTCTACGGGGCCGTACAGGGTGGGGTATAGCCGTGTGGCCTTTTATTCTTAGGGGGAAACCAACCTTAACACTAATATTAACAGATTTAGGAAAAACCAAAATTTTATCAGTCTAGGAGTAAGGCCTACCTACCTAGGCTTATCCTTATGATTTTAAGGCCATCGTATTTGTCAACTTTATGTCTGCGTTTGTAATTACCGGTAGAACATAGGCCCAGGTGGTGGATTACAGTCCACTCTCACTACCAATTACAGAGATGCCTGTGTCTTAGCAGTCGGAACATTACCTATACCTAATTAGGCAGATTAGGCCAAAGTAGGTACCGCATGAAAGTGGGGTGTATTAGTTTAATATTCCTCCAGACCGTATTTCAGTCATGGCGGCCAATCTCAACGGAGATTAGCCTTCGGTACGGGAGGTATTATAGTGTAAAGGTGCTGATAGACTTGAGCATTCACTTGTAACAGAACATCGAGCATGCGCCGTTTTCATATTTGTCGAACTGAACAACGAGCCGAGCCAAGCATAGAGCCAAACATTGCTATGAACATTTTCATGAGCATTCTAGTGAACGCTCTAGTCGATGCTCGTCATAAAATATTCTTCACGAAGATGTCAGACTTGACGGTCGCGTGTGCGACGACCGAAGCTTGGCTTGGCAAAAAGCTCGAAGCAATGCTCGCTAGAATGCTCGCCAGAACGCTCGATAGAATGCTCGCTAAAATGTTCTCGTATTTTTCTGTGATGTAACATTCGCACAAATGCTCATTACAAGTGAATGCTCAAGTTTATCAGCACCTTACAAGTGTGTGCACAGACACAGGTGCACTCTCTCTTCGGTTACTCTCATAGCTCTCTGTTGTATTAACTAATAGATATAGGAAGGTACTTATTGTATGTAACACTGACGATAAGATTACAGTGTAGTAAGTATCATAAATTACTGCCTACATAGCAGCTAGCACGTATGACCCTAATTTAAAAGAGGAGATTACTGCTAACGTTTTGCTTTCAACCTCATCATTCCAACGTATCATTATTTAAAATATCATTTTCACGAAATAATGTATTATTATATCGACGTTTATAATAGTATTGCATTAGCTATTTATATTACAACTATTATCACAAGGCCGTTTTGGTTGACATAACAATATCTCGATTCGACACTGACATGTGTCGTTATTTATATAAACGGTTCTTTAACATAATCAGCCTAAAATGTTCCCACTGCTGGGACACAGGCCTCCTCTCTGTGAGATGAAGTGGTCCGTAACCCAACACGCGTGCCCAGTGCGGGTTGGTGGATGTCATATGTCTTCAATTTTTCGGTTCTAGGACTTGCCGGTTTCCTCACGATGTTTTCCTTCACCGTTTTGAGAGCAGTGGTGATGAAATAATTTACACAAAGTAAAGTGCCTTGTTGGGTTCGAACTCACGACCTACAACTTGTAAGTCGCGGCCGTTACCACTGGGCCACCACTGCTCTCGGTTCTTTGTAATACTATTATTAAGAGGAAAGTTGAATAGTTATTCGGAAACAGTTAAAGCGACCTCAATCAGGTCCTATGACTGTGTCAAGACGACCACTTGAAATTATCTTACCGGGTTGAAGTCCGCCTCATGCTGCACTTCCATAGGTAGCAGCTGATGATGGAGTCGCGGTCTCTGGACAGCCTCCGGAAGGTCACTACCTTCTAATATTGTATGCCGAGCCATCTGAAATAGAAGAACAACTTAATGTAAGCTTGAACTCATCGACAAGCATAATTATTATGAGGTAATAAAATTTGGCAGAGTTGCATATAATATAATAATAAAAAATAAAGTTATAGAAATAGTCTCAAGTAACACATTTTGGAGAAAATACAATAAGTAGGTAAAAGAAAACGAGATAACGTCTTCAAAAACGAATGATGCTAAAACTCTGAGCAGTGCTTAGTGGAAAGGCAAAGCAAAAAAATAGGTGAAAGCTTACCAGAGCGACTTGCGTGGTAATCTTAGTACCGCCGGCGGCTCCTAGGACCAAGTCAACCCTTCTATTCCTGTTCATCACAATGCTGGGGACCATTGAGCTGAGTGGGTTCAGTGAAGGGGCCAACATGTTCGCAGGAGAAGGCGGCAGACCGTATGCTGACTCCAAGTGCGGGATCGCAAAGTCATCCATCTCGTTGTTCAACATGAAACCCAGGCTCCGTGACCGCCTCTGAGAGCCCCAACTGTAAAAAATAAGAGTCGTTCATTTTGTGAATGCGTTCAATCATGCCACAAAGTAACATTTTGGTCTAAGGTTTGTTAAGAGTGCAGTTGAAACGATAATACGGATAAGGAAAACTCAAGAATCTTTTCAAGGACATCAGGGCAATGTATCCTCAACATGACCGGGCGAATGTTTTTAAAAGATTTTGGAGAAAATCAAAATATCCATTGAAAACAACGAGTATTTTTGTTGGTTTTGTTTAGACATTGGTTCCGTTTGAGATTTAATTTTACTAACACAATGCTACGATTGAATGTCGAGTTTATCGCCTTGTCCCATCTTTGTCCTCAAAAAAAATATTTGGTATAGTAAATCAATAATAATGATCAAGTGATTTATGCTGTTTTAATCTCCCTCTGAATGTCATAAAATTCAACAAACGGAACATGCTACTTGGCCTGCAGCATTTCTTCTGTGTTCCAATATAAACATGACACACTGCAATCACCAAGGACTATTAGGTATATAATAATAATAATAATAATCAAGAGTCAAGAGTATATGAGTCTCGGAATCTGGTCCAAGTTCAGCCGCCGTTACCATTCTAAACCTGATTTTTATAAAATATGTTAAAAAAGCATAGTTTAGGTACATATAATTAATGGTGCTGGTGGCCGAGACGACGCTGCCATCGGGGGCGATGACGACGATGTGGGCGGTGCCATGGTCATCTGCACCTTCAAACAGCGCGCCGTAGTGTTGCCAGTCATTGTATGTTCTTGAGTCGTTGACCAACTCCCGGAATGATCGCGCCCAAGCGGGGTTTGAGAGATTGCGCTCCAACTGAAATAAAATGACGTTATGTCAGTGCCTATGCAGTTGAAGACCTTCGGTCTTAAGTCCTGAAGGTCGAAAATATTTGATCAAAATCACACAAACAATCCATCTCTAACAACACCTCAAACAATTTCCCAATCTGAAGTCTTTTCTTAATGCTTTTGGCTGTACTCTGTTTGATCCAGGACTTTTTCATTGATCTAGAATCAAGATATTGGGTACTTAAATCGCCTTATATTCAATTTCGGGACCATGAGTGTGACCGCATCTCCATTTTTGACAAAACAATTTCATGACGCTGGGATTTTCACTTCGATTATTATAAAATTTGCTCTTCACTTACGTGTGCGTGTTGTATTACAAAAGCATTATCGACCTAAGCACCGTTTATTATGATGTCATTGGTTTCGACGATGTAAATAGTATTTTTTCTAGTAACAACTTCCTATTCAAATAACTGGCAATTACAGTTTCCTCGATCTCTCGTTTACTACGGCTATCTTAATCATGAACAAGCATACCTACCTATATTCTTGAGAGGACTTATCTAGATTTCATTCTCTGATATCTCTACCGCCTTTTATCAGTTTAGTTCATCTAATTTCATATTCATGAGTGACGTAGTTCTACTTCCGTTATTATAATAATCAAAATGTGTCGTAACAGCTGGCATGCTACATAGTGAATATTATATATGCTATATCAAGTTTATTGACACAAACTGCTCGGGCGCAGCTATTATTTGCTTTGTGTCAATAGTAATAGGTATTATGATGTTACAAAGTGTTAGTTTTAAAAAGCAAAGTAATTTTATGAGATAAATCGGAGATATACTTTCATCTGACAATTATATTAAAGTACTGGACTAAGCAATTTTTTTTTTACACTCTTAGATTTTTTCCTGTATGTTCACCAGCCGGTCTATTCTGTTAAAATCTCACCGTGAAAACTAAGGTGAAGTGAGCTTGATCGGAGTGAGTTGTCATTCCTCAAGATGCTAGGATAGGATTGACACTATATTGACAGCTCACTTCACCTAAGTTTTTACGGTGAGAAGTTTACAGAATACCACTGCTGATGCTAGGGATTAACACTTTTGACAATTCCCTTGAAGCAAACTTCACTTAAGTTTTCACGGTGAGATTTTTACAGAATAGATACTTCAATTTAAAGAGGAGCAAAAGTAGGTAGATGCGTATAAGTTTAAACTTTGACTACACCAGAAATGATAATAATTAAAGGAAGGTAGGAGTGTGATTACCCCAACAGTAGCCAGAAGGTTGAAAAAGAACCTTCTCTTCGTGACTATAAAATTCAAGTGACGAAAGCGCAGAAATCTTAACCACAACCAAAACTTATACATTTAAGTGAGCTTACAAAACTGGTAAAAATACTTACATCACGAATGTCATAGGGTAAGTTAGAGCGTGAAGGGTCGCCGAGGCCGGTTCGTTTTGCGTACGCGTATTTGAAGGTTTCGACGACGCGGTGCCAGTAAAGGTTGGACCCTGTCGGAGCGGGCGTGCCGTCTCCGACCCAGTCGCGCAGCATGTTCAGCATGAACGCCAGAACCGACCCTGACCCCGGCAGAGGTACTGAATAAAGCGTGTACTCCTCCGTTAACGGCACCTCGATTGGCTCTTGCCATTCCACCCTAAAATTTTATAAGACTATTATTTTAGACGACTTTTTCGAAAAAAGGAGTTAGGAGACTCCACTTTTGCACCTCTGAAGGGCAATAGCTAGCAGAATATTTTGCCCTATTTGATCAAGTCCTTTGGGACTGCAAACAGTCAACAGCAATGATATAATCTCACTTGTAACTCTTGAGGTCTTCTTCTGTAATAATGCCACCGAAGCTCTGAATATCTTGCACGAGCCGCGCCGTCAAGGAGCCGTTGTGTATCGCCCGTGGGCCCTCCTCCGCGATGATTTCCAATGTTTTGGCCAACGTTGGTTCGGTTATATACTCGCCCTCGTTCCATACCTCGCCAGTCACCGGATTCACGTACACCTCCCTTATAGAAAATGATGTTGATTTACAGTATAAAAGTAATAGTAATCCAAAAACCCAAACGGTCAAACGGTAGGTATGTGTGAAACGCGGGATTGTTAATATTTTCGTCATTAATGAGGCGGGACTGAACAGTTAAGAGAGTTAAGAATAGTGAAGGAATTTAACATAGAGGAATGTGTCCTTACCGCATAGAAGGCTCGGCTTTGATTCTGTCGCTGTAAGTCCGGAGCACCCGAGCCATGTAGGCGTTGACGAGATGTCCGCGGCGGCAGAGTTCGGCCGTGGGCTCCACGAGCTCGCGCCACGGCAGGCGTCCGTACTCCTGATGGAGGGCGCCGTAACCCGCCAGCTCTCCGGGCACGGCGATGGCGAGGCCGCCCACGGTCGATGATGCGTTGATGTACATATCCTCGTGGGCCGCGGCCGGCGCCCTCTCGCGCGCGTTGATCACGCGCACCAGACCTGTCGACGCGTCGTACACCGTTGCCAGGAACCCACCACCGAGTCCCATGCATTGTGCGCACGCAATACCCTCACAGAATAATGTCGCTATCGCTGCATCCACAGCTGTGCCATTTTGTTCCAGGATTTTGCTAAAATGATCAAAATTATAATTTGTGTAACACCAGGTTATCAAATGTTGTTTTGTGGAGATAATAATCAAATAAGTCATCGCACTCAAGTCATAACTCAAGATAAATATTAAGCATTTAAATTGATTTAAAAATAGATTGGGCTATCGATAGTTTAAAACTTTAAATAATTAAATTTGTCGACTGGAGACAAAATCGTGACGTGATAAAATTCTAGTTCAATTCACAATTAATTTTATAGGAATTTTAGATAAAATTAAGTAGATTTTTTGTTTTCAGCATTAATATAATCATACATTTTCAATTTACGTATTTTAAAAACTAACAGTCTTAAAATAATATTAATAATATGTACTAGTATATAAAAAGGAGGGGAAATAATCAAAGGTCATCAAAAAATTCGTCCGCGTCACTGTCAATAGGAAACGTGCCCAAAAGGCTGGCAGCATTGTGACGTTAGTAGGTATTGAAAATTATAATGAGGGCTATTAAGGTCCCTTCTGATTTGTTCGGAAATCTGAGTTCACTTAGTAGAAGATTGGTGCGTACCGTCCAATAGAAGCACATTCGTGGCCATTGGCGGCGACGGCAGCGCGCGGGTAGCGCGGGTGGTTGGGGCCGGCCCACGGCTGCAGAACCAGCACGGCCACCAGCGCGCCCGCGACCAGCGCCGCCAACACGCTGCCCACCAAACACCACCGCCGCGATTTGAAGATCCTGACCAACACAACAAAAAACAAACATTAATAAAAGCAAACCTAGCACCCTAATTGCGTAGCAGACTATCAATCTCAATGCAAATAATTTTGAAGGATATTGCTAATCCATTGCTTCATATGTTCGAAAAATACGTGTGCTCAAGAAGGTAAAAAACGCAATTAATGTTGTTGAACTGTCAAAATGAAACCTATACTAATAGTGTGTTACGCAACTACCCCGCTGATCATTTATAGAGCGCAAACGTGGTCAAACGAAGCGTAAAATGTTAGCGCTCGGGGTCACTCTGTGAGAAATGGAACGAAACTTCGATCCAAAACACATCAGACGTAGAGGACACAGCTGCCAAATCAAAATGGAAGTGGGTAAGGCCACATCTGTCGCATGCTGAAAGAGTTTTGGGTGAAAGTAACAGAGTGGGACCCGAACAACTCAGAAGGTGATGGCAACGCGAGATAAATATCCTACGTGAAGGAATGGGATGATTGCAACAGATCGATATGGGAAGATAGAAGGGTGGTCTTTGCTCTGCAGTAGGACACAGATGGTTTATAACCAGGATTAACATATAGGATACTTTTTATCCCGATATTCCCACGGGACCGAAACGTATGCGGGTGAAATCGCGGGGCGCAGCTAGTATTCATCATCATAATCTGCCTAGCCTTTTCCCAACTATGTTGGGGTCGGCTTCCAGTCTAACCGGATGCAGCTGAATACCAGTATTTTACATGGAGCGACTGCCTATCTGACCTCCACAACCCAGTGACTGGGTAATACGATACCCCTTGGTAAGACTGGTTGTCAGACTTTCGGGCTACTGACGACCCATAACGACTGTCAAAGATCCACGAATGACAGCCAGGACCAACGGCTTAACGTGCTTTCCGAGGCACGGAGCTTGTATTGTATAGAGAAAATATTTTATTTTTTGTATGTTTGTTTATTACGTTTTGATACTAAAACTGCTGAAAGCATTTGGATGAAATTTGGCACGTGGGTAGACCATGACCTGGAGAAAGACATAGGTGACTTTTCATCCTGGATCGCAGACGAAGTCGCGGGCAACAGTTAGTAGGAAATACAGCTATCAGAAGACTATATTTGCTGTTCCCTTTTTCGATGCAGTCGCGCGTCGTCATGTAGTGCTTGTGATTTTTGGAATAATTTGGGTCAAAGGAAAATGTGTCTGTAAGTGGTACGCGGCGCAACCGGGATCATCTAGATTACTAGATTTTAGTGTAAGAAAGAAAGTGAAAAAGTTATTGAAGTTTCTTTTAGGTAAAACCAAATTAATAGGGTCAATTGTCTTCCGGCGGAACAGAGCCCAGCCGAAGTCGAGCTGTAACTGTTGCAAGGCAGCAGCATTTTAGGAAAATTACAAGTGAGGACTGCGGTAAGGTCTACGTGAAGTAAACAATCATTCATTACCTTATAGGATACCAGTTATTATCGTTTTATTTACAAACATTTGAAAATTCGCATCCTGACAATCTTAGAACATTAATAATTTTGGAATTCTAATGTTATTATGAGTGTATTGTAAGTATTACTAAGCTTTTTTGGCTAATAGAACACAACTGGAAGATCTCCTCAAAATGTCAACTGTGTGTCAAGATGTTTTCTTTTTTTTTGCAGACAGTCATGTACCAAAAAGTTTTAACACGGAATGCAATACCTCTTTCTTAGATATATTCCGAGGAATGCAAGAAAAGTTGTTTAGTGAATGATGTAAATGTTAAAATAATGTTTATTTTGATTTGCTTCTTGACCACGTATAGGTATATACCTATCTACCAAGATTATGAGCTCTTTGGGAAAACGGGCCCCATTTTAAAACGCAAAGCACTGGTTTTAAGGACGTTTCGTGCAAATTACAACACAATACCTAAGCGGTATTTTATGTAAATTATCAGTTTTATTTGGGCAAATTTTTATAGGGTTATTGTTTGAATTTGATAATCAATTATAGAAGCGAGGACTGAAAAATGTTCCAACTGTTCTAAGATAGCGCTGCTACTTAGGTACTTAGGTACCTTTTTTTTTTTTTGTTTTCGGGGGGAAACCTTCGAAAGGCACCCGACCTCCGGGGAGAGGGGTCGGGGAGTGTGGGATTTTTACCTCACTAAAACCACCCCGGTGATCACCATCCGGACTTATGGGTGGTCCCGGTTCCTCTTAAAAGACCAACTCCGGAACCACCCCTGCGCAACGCCTATAAGGCACATCTCTGGGGACCTACTGGCAAAATACATATTAAGTAGGTAGTTTATGGTCAGCTAAGGCAGAAGCGATGTATGGAATCCGGCTATGCCAATGATGTTGTCATGTTGAGGAGAAGACTAGAGGAGCAGTGGTGACCTAAAGGTAACGGCCGCTTACGAATTGTAGGTCGTGGGTTCGAACTCAAGCAGGCGTTTTACTTCGTGTAAATTATTTCATCACCACTGCTCTGAAACCGGTGAAAGAAAAGATTGTGAGGAAACCGGAATGCCCTAGAACCAAAAATTCGAAGACATGTGACCAACCCGCACTGGGCCCGCGTGGTAGATTACAGCCCACTCCCTCTCGAAGAGAGGAGGCCTGTGTCACAGCACTGGGAATATTATAGGCTGATTATGTTTATGCCTATTCAATGGTGTTGCAATGGTGTGACGTCATAATTATGCAACCAGAAAGAAAATACCATCATCAAACGCTAATGATGCAATACTATGTAGTAGGTAGGTACATACTAACTATATGGATGCAATATACATTCCTAAAACAACATCATCCATGTTTTGTTAAAACGTCATGTTTACAAAATATTTGCTTCGCGCAATATCTCCCTACAATCGTATTTAAGTAAATATAGGGCGGATTTATTTTATTATGCAGTGTCATAAAAAAAAAAAACGTACACCTATCTGTGTTATCGTCGGAGAAGGCCACGAAATAAATAATTTAAATATATTTGAGTACGGTAAGGATGCATTATATTGTTTTATTACTTACATATAAGAAACCTGCCCATTAACAGGTAACTGCTTAGCGGCACGATATGAAAACCTTAGTTTTATTAGTTTGTTTGTCTGATTTCCCTTTTTTTCGTCGCAAAAAGGGTTTTAGAGTGAACATGTTTCGGATAGATACCTACGTATACATTCAGGTACCTACATTATTTTGAAGTAATTACAATCCAGTTTTTATAATTAAGTAAGTACCCAGGTACCTTTCCTAATAAGATTCGATGTTCTGATTTCGAGACGATGTTTGTTTTTGAATACTTAAACTGAATATGGTACAACAAAAAATGTAGAATTTTAAAATATTATACCTATATTCGCAAATAGACTGTCTAAAAAGTTACTGAAGGAAGCCTGCTTATCGAAGACATATCTGATTATGAATAGTTCCGATCATCAATCTAATAACGAATCGATCTAGTCTGTCTTCATCGTTATACCTAGAACTTGAACGCTTCGAGAGCATCTTCTGTAGTAGCGGCGTATAAATTTACAAGAGATACTTTATTAATGTCTCGTATTATACATAATGCTAGACACTAGATAGACAAAGGCACGCAGCTAAGATTAGAATGTTAAGAGGCACATCTATGTGTGAGGCAATGTTAAAATGGATAGCATTGCCAATGAGTATGCAGTTTTGTAATAGGAAGTCTGAAAGTGGTGCCGCAGACCGAAAAGTTTTGTGGAAACATGGACATGATGCGGAGGAAGAGGGACATATTGTGAAGAAAGTTTTGAGTACCTAGGTATGAATGTAGATGCATAAAGATAGGAGCGGGGAAATACCAAGTAACAATGTAGGGATTATGTTAGTATAAGGTGATATGATTAGAAATGGGATGAACTATGTGATGACAGAGCTGATAGAGATGTTTGAGGAAGAAGACATAGGGAAGAACAATGATGATGATGAGACACTACAACGTTCACGGAAAGGGGGCACTACCAGAAACAATAAGTAGAATTCATTACCGCAACCACAAAGTTAACTATGCAGACACTCATTATGAATGGATAGTGAAAATCCAAACTATGTCAGCATTAATCTAATTACTTACCTACCTTAATTTTTAAGCGGTAATGACCTAAATTGTCTGTGTGTTGGAGACCTAAATGTCGTATGATAATACGCCATTTAGGTCACCGACAGTTTATTTATATTTTGATAGTACCTACCTAAGTGGTCACCGCTACTTATGCACATCCGCAATACTAAAGGAATTGTAGGCGTTACCATCTCAGAGATGAAGCTGAAGTATCTCCTGCTGATACCCATACTATAAGGATCATCATTGCTACTTGACGGCAGAATATGATGGTATTTCGTCCAAGTCAATTCACACTCACGGACCGGACGGTCACTATAAAATTCAATTATGCATCACGTCTACGAAAATATTTGGACAAGGACAGCCATCGTGAACTACTGAACTTCTAAGTAACATCGTAATTAGGTACTTGCCACGCAATTAGAGCATTGTATTGCGGTCATTTAGGCATCTATTGTTCCTTGTGTTTCGTAATTTTGCTATTTTTGGCTTCTGTAGGGAAATTAGGTCTAGATTTTGTGCGTGGCTGGTGATTGCCCAAATAAAAAATAAATAAAAAAATTGCAACCACATGCAATTTTTTATTTTTTTTTATTTGGGCAAGTGCACTAGTCGACGGCTCAAACTCTTTGGTACCCGTGACTAACATGCATTCTAAATAGCATACATGTTAGTTTTAGTAGTAGAGTTTATATATTTATTTAGCATAAATTTTTATTTTTCTTACATTCATTTATTTATAACCAACTTATATAAAGAAAACGAGCGCGTAAAATTTCATGAACAGACCTTTGGGCGTTATTATGAAAAAACTCCAGGATCTATTTATTTAAAATAAAGTTATTTGAATTTTTTGAATAAAATAATTATCGATAGATAATTTATTTCCGCGAATCATATTTTAATCAACGTACAACTTAGTGCTGACCAGCAAATTGCTAAAAACGTAAGAAAAATTGAATTTCGCGGGCTACCTTGGGTGCTCATAAGCCTGCGTTCGTACGAGTAGAAGATACCTACTGCAACTATTATAGGGGTCGTGCGGGCCCACGGCTTATGGACTATGGTTGTTCCGCGGGGTAATTGCGTAACAAACTATCAGCAGCAATGAGTTTCATTTTGACAGTTCATCCACATTACATTGCTTTATTTACGTTGTTGCAGACCAATTTTTCGAAGATGTGAAGCAATGGATTAGCAATATCCTTCAAAATGATTCAGATTGTGATTGATAGTGTGTTACGCAATTAGGGCGCAGAAACGTTTACAAAAAAAAAAAAAAAAAAATGTTAGGTTTTAAACATTGGTTGGTTGTTGGGTTTAGTTATTTATCTATACTTATAATAAATCTGTAGAAGTGAAAATTCTGTACATTGAAAATATCCAAAAAATAAATGGCAGAACCCAAAAATGTGATCTAAAAAATTTTTGTCTGTCTGTCTGTTTGTTCAGGCATCACGCAAAAACTATCGGTTCGATTACGATGAAGCTTGGTATAATTATTCTTTAATATCCTGGGCACCACACTGGGTACTTTTTATCCCGGAAAAGTATATACAATAAAAAACAAACTTAATTTTGCGGTTCGATCCCTATACCCGACTACCACTGTCTGTACTGTACCAACCGCAAATACTAAGTTTGTCGTAGGTTGGGTCACCCGCAGTGGAGTTCATTTTTATTCCTTTTAGTTTTTAGAGTTATTTAGGTTTATTTTTATATGAGTCGTAGGTATAGATTTTAATTTTAAAGTATAGGTAGTATATTTGATAGTGTACGTAGTGACCGTAGGTTATTTTATAATACTGTTAGGTAGGTTTAGTCATTCGTATAGATAATAGTTTTTAGGGATTTTGCTTATTTATTGAGTTTAGATTAGTTATCATCAGAAATAGGTTTATTTAGGTAGGTAGGTATTTAATTTTCTGTTATTGAGTTTTTTTTTTTTAATTAGTTAGGTACTTAGGTGAAGATATCATATAGGTACCCTCTTAATCACCAATAATGAGACACAATTGGTTTTCTATTGTAATTAGCCACAAAGGGCCCGCGACATAGATGGCATTCTGGGGAAGCACATACATTTTATCCTGTTAGCACGTTCCCGTGGGTAAATTTCCGACATCCACGCGGGCGAAGCCGCGGGCAGAAGCTAGTGTATGAATAAATTTTATCGATGCCGTGATTCAAATGATGTTTACTAATTCATTAATTGGGGATTAACCATTATAAATCAGCAATAATCTCATTATTAGCAGATCGCAGATAACAGAAGGCCAATTGCCGTAATTTAAAACGTTTAAAATCTAGTCGCAGTCACATCTCGGCGACAAACACTTGTCAAAATGTAGGGAAATTAGAGGTATTTTTGATAGATTGAGACTGAGATCAGACTGTGAACCATAGATATTTACATTTCTATGCTGTGAACGTTCATAAAATTACGAGAATTGCCCCTCAGATTGCGCAATGTCATACAATACACCTAATTTTCTTTGGCTTCCTTTTTAATTTTAGTGACATTGTTGGATCCGGGGTTCGATTTTTCGCATATTAAAATTTTATGTCTTTAATTTGCTAGGGCGAACTCAAAACTGGACGGACGCACGGGCTCGCGAAAGATGGAAGGAGTGCAGGGAGGCTTTTGCCAAGGAGTGGGACAGCGTAGGCTAGTTTTTCAAAATGGCGACCATGCACGAAGCCTTTATAAATCAAAAGCGACATCAATGGAAAAGACCAAACTCCGTAAAGTGTCACGTATTGATGTTTGTAATGCTGGCTCCATATAAAAATCTTCGATCCCCTTTCTACAGGGATATATCTACTGGTTTCGTTTTTGAAAGACAGAAAAAGTTTTTGTAGTAGTTTTGCAGTCACCGACGTGTCCCTGATTCAGTTGAACGTAGCTTAGGATAGGTAGTCACGCCTAATAAAGATAAGTACTTAGTGAAACGGCTTGCTATCTTTACGAGGGTTTAAGAGCATTAGGCGGGTGCTACAGACCCTCATTCAAGACTTAAGTGAACAGTGGTGGCCCAGTGGTAACGGCCGCGACTTAAAGTTGTAGGTCGTGAGTTCGAAGTGTTCGAACCCAAGCAGGCACTTTACTTTGTGTAAATGATTTCATCACCTGCTGCTCTCAAAACGGTGAAGGAAAACATCGTGAGGAAACCGGTACTAACATCTACCAACCTGCCGGTCGATTCTGTAAAAATCTCACCGTGAAAGCTCAAGTGAAGTGAGCTTGATGTGAGTTGTCGGTAGTGTCAATCCCTAGCATTATTTGGAATGACAGCTCACTCCATGCTCACTTCACCTAAGTTTTCACGGTGAGATAGTTACAGAATCGCACTGCAGTACTGGGCTCGTGTAGTAGATTATAGCCTACGCCTTTCGAAGTGAGGAGGCCTGGGGCTGGAGTCTCGACATTCATAGCGATCGCTATACGACCGAATTCGGTCGCAAAGTCCCGGATTGACAGGTGTAATGTATGGAGTGACAGGACTTTGCGACCGAATTCGGTCGTAAAGGGATCGCTATGAATGTCGAGACTGCTGGGGCTGTGTTCCAGCTGTGGGAACATTTTATGGCTGATTATGCTATGGTAAAAATCTTCAGCAACTTCTTGAGATTGCATTAACATAATGACATACCAGTTTTAGCACTAAGCCTATGATAATTAGATAACATATGTACGTATTTTTATTATCAAATTAATTACCTTGATAAACAAAGATAAATAACAACCATTGTGCTTTAATGTCAGCGGTATCTAATACTGTATCATGAAAAGGAATTTATGTAAATACATTTATATGTTTATTAGGTATAATGACTTCAGATAAATTCATTCCAAGTCCGATGCTTATAAGTAGATACCTACTCCGATCCGACAGCCCATCATAATCGATCAGCTGGTCGATTCTGCAAAAATCTCACCGTGAAAACTCAAGTGAAGTGAGCTTGATGTGAATTGTCAGTAGTGTCAATCCCTAGCATTATTTGGAATGACAGCTCACTCCACGCTCACTTCACCTAAGTTTTCACGGTGAGATGGTTACAGCGGTGCGATTCTGGAACCATCTCACCGTGAAAACTTAGGTGAAGTGAGCGTGGAGTGAACTGTCATTCCCAACTAATGCTAGGGATTGACACTATTGACAGCTGAGCCTCTTGCTCACTTCACATAACTTTTCACGGTGAGATTTTTACAGAATTGATCAGCAGAATAGCACTGCCGGTCTCTGATGTAGCAGCCCAACAACAAGTAATAAGACCCATCACATAGCAGTCATCTAAACATTCTATATATCAAACTAAGGGCCGATTCTTCAATCGACAGGATAATTTTTATTCGTGGAATAAATTTGACGTCTGACAGATTTTGTATGGAAGAACTGTCGGTGGAAGTTTACATGGTAATGTAGTACATCATATATTTTTTTTAGTTTTATCATTCTCTTATTTTAGAAGTTACAGGGGAGGGGGAACACACATTTTACCACTTTGGAAGTGTCTCTCGCGCAAACTCTTCAGTTTAGAAAAAAAAAATATTAGAAACCTCAATATCATTTTTGAAGACCTATCCATAGATAACCCACAAGAAAGGGTTTGATGAAAAAAAAAAAAATTGAGTTTCAGTTCTAAGTATGTACCCCCATAATTTATTGTTTTTTTTCTATTTTTGTGTGAAAATCTTAATGCGGTTCACAGAATACATCTACTTACCAAGTTTCAACAGTATAGTTCTTATAGTTTCGGAAAAAAGTGGCTGTGACATACGGACGGACAGACAGACAGATATGACGAATCCATAAGAGTTCCGTGCCATTTGGCTACGGAACCCTAAAAACATTTGACCTCCATAACCAGGCTCCCAGAGTCCGTTAGGTATGGTCCAGTACAAAAATCACAATGTCAGGAAGGACATTAGTGACTCACGGTTTCACGGTATGCATTTTTTACACCCGTTGTAGGAGTTATGTTTTGGTTGGATCTACCTACATACAATCTTGTCGGGTGATCGAGAGTGTGTGTCGAGTCGAGAACTTAGAATTAGATCGACAATGGTCGGAGTAGGTAGTGAGAGGAACACTAACTCGAGTTCAATTGCAACAAATAGGGTACCTACCGTAAACGCGGAAATTACCACAAACATTTTACGAGTTTTGAATATACAGAGTTAAATAAAATTAACTAGCGAAACTCCGCGGACGTGATCTAAACACGATAAAACAATGAAATTAATTTGATGTTTTTAGGGTTCCGTAGCCAAATGGCAAAAAACGGAACCCTTATGGATTCGTCATGTCTGTCTGTCTGTACGTCCGTATGTCACACCCCACCCTTCGTGCGCGAGTCCGACTCGCACTTGGCCGGTTTTTTTTTTGTGAGGTCACCGTCGTTTTTATTCTGCCTCGATTTTTAACGTCGGCGGTGCGAACGTGGGCTAACAACCCAACTAAAGGTCTTTGAACCTAAAAAGAATTACATTAAATCTTCTTGTTTTTATTTGTTCGTGTTTAGCTAAACCACGTGTGCCTGAGTTTCGCCAGCTAATATAATTTGACCCGAGAATATTTTCATTAATTGAGTCTCTAAACTCAACTGGTTTATCTACTATTTTAATATAAGTAAGCCTAAACTCGATTCAGATAAAAAAGCTTGTAAAAATGAGATTTATTTGCATAAAATGTGTCTGTAAATAGACATGCGTGGATTGCGTGGTCATACTCGTCATATAAAAAAAAAGAATATATAAAAAGGTTTAAATGTGGATTGTTTGGTGTTTATGAGTGTGTTATGTCAACGTGAAGTGTTTCATGTGGTATTAGAAGCATGACATATTTTAATTCCTGTTGGCATAATAAAATCAATTTCATAATTTTGTGGTACCTACAAAGCAAGTTCTAATTTGAAGGAGGTTTTGGGTTTTTGAACTGGCTAATAAATTATAGGAAAAACTTTCGATGACAAATGGTGTAAACAGGTAGTACAACCTGATTCAAACTGTATAGTGCCTCGGAGTCGGAACACGAGGCGAGGAAATATTGTAATACTGTGGCTGCACAGTAACCAAATTACGTGTCAACGGGGGTGAGGGGTGAGGTAGGTACCTATTGCGCAGCGAGTAGCGCACTTCAGAGAGAGCGCAAAAAACGCGCGCAATTGGAGAGGCGTATGTTCAGCTGTAGACTACTCAAGTCTGATGCTGATGATGATTGATGCAGAAGGGAGTTCCCTGGCGAGTTTGTACCTACAGAACACCTTAGTAAATCAGGATAATGAAATAGTGACATTAGGTACCTTAGGAAAACCCCGTCGTGCACATCCACGAGGACGTAAAACATCATAACGGTTAACTTATTGTGTCATCAGTTCATACGAGTCTTGGTTTTTCTTTATGCTAGGTACACGCGGCTACACGTCAAGCTATACAAAACCAGTTTGTCTTGGCCTCACTTTGTATGATATTTTCTCACAGCCAATACTGGTTTTGCATAGCTTGATGTGTAGCCGTGTGTACCTTCACATGCAGGGACTTTAGTCGCTGGTGATTACAAAATCTCATCCACAGACTGATTTCGACAGCCAGTTTGTCGCTTGCGATGTCAGAATCTGTGTGTGGCCGTGAGATTTTGAAATCACGTATGTATCTAGGCATTTGGTCAGTTTCTGATAAGCTCCTTTGTTCAACGGCACGGTTCAACGTGCCTGTCAAAATTTCAACAAGCTTCCCTAATGATTCATACAACTCGGACGAACCGTGCCAAAACACGGCTTATCAACCGCGTCGTAGAAAAAACGTGTTTGTCAACAAGATACCATATATGGATGGATCATAATGTATATGGATCACCCATACAACATTGACGACCGTGCCTACACACAGCGAATACACCGTAGTTTAGTAACCGGTAGTTTTGTGCTGACAGACACGTTTTTTCTACGGCGGGCGGCGCGGTAAATACGCCGCGCCGCCGTGCCGTAAAAAAAAAACGGGCCGTGTACAAAGCGCCTTCATGTTCACGTTTCTCAGCGGCTGGGTTTCTCTTAGCTATCTTTTGTTTTATTTTCCATTTTTTGCTGACGTGTATAATCTATCAGTGCAATTATGTAGATAAGTAATTGTAACACGCGACCATGACGTCTCTCTGTCATTCCATAACATGGTAGAACACACACACACACACACACACCCCCACACATGGTGGTGGTTTATTTGGAGGAAGAATATTATTATTAGTTAATAATCATTTTCTTATTTGTACAGTAGCATGGAAAAGAAGTCTAAGGACAACGAGCCTTATCAAAGAAACCGTGCCGTGTACAAAGGTACACGGCACGGTAATTTCTTTACGGTACCGGCGTATAAACCGCACCATAGAAAAAACGTGTCTATCAACGTGCTTCCAGTGATCTATACAACACTGACGACCGTGCCTACACACGGCGAATAAACCGTAGTTTTTCACGGTAAGAAAAACGTGTGTAGAGACGCCAGCAGGTCAAGCTACTCGAAACTGTAAAATTTTCCCAATCAACCTTGAATCATAATACTTAGCGATAAAGTTGAAAATATATTAAAGAAATCTTAAAGATTGTAGTAGCTTGACGTGCTGCATGGCGTCTGTACAAAGGGCCTAAAGAAACTAGAATGTAGTGAATCGAGAAACCTTCTGGTGGATAATGCAGTTCCAAACCATTAATTTATTTATTTATTTACGCTAATTGTGTAGGTAAATAAATAAGTTAATGGTTTAATAAATTAGTGGCACGTTACCGTTGCAGGATATAGATAGGTATTTATTTTTATTAGCAGCCTATTCTTACATTCTTTTTTATTTAAATATCCCGTCACATTAAATTGATTAGATGTAAATGAAAAGCAGGCAGTCAATGTGTTGGCACCAATTAGGTAACGAATTAATTGGTACCTAATTAGGTACTTAGTGGGTGCACATGGTGTGGGTGTGGGCTCTTTGTGTATGTGAGTTTAAATGTTTGTAAACGCACCCACGATACAGGAGAAATTCCTAGTATGGGGCGTTTGTTATAAAACTAAAACTAACTAAACATATTCGTGGATCCCTATACCTACCTACTGGAAAATACTACACGATTATAATACAATATACAATACATTCCTAGGATTTACTATTTTTAAGATTTACATAAACATCGTTCACACGTGTTTCAATATTCAAATATTCGTAGAGCTACCACAACTTTATAAATATTGCCCAAATATACTGTAGTTTTGAGTACATAATTAACCACTCAAGTGATTAAAATTTCATACATTTTGCGTAGTAGCATTTAAGTTCCTACTTACGTAAGTTATTACGTAGCTGTTAGCACCTTATCATAATAATAATTGTAAGGTAATTTTATCATTGATCTACAGGGTCAAGTTACATTAGTTAGCGAAACTGCAGACGTGATAAGTACTTACTTATAATTTTTTAAATTTTATTTTAAATAAAAACATTAAAAAATTTTAGTTGTCAACGATCACTGGTTGTTTTGTTACTTGAAGTATGAGTCGAGAAAATATGTTTCATCGTGTTTAGATATCGATACCAATCACGTCCGTAAAGTTTACACAAAATATAAACTGATATTTTAAATTCACTTAAAATATCAGTTTATTTTTTGTGTAAACTTTACGGACGTGATTGACTACACTAACTGCGTAAGATGACCCCAAAGTACCCCTGCGTAAGATGACAAAATAAAAAACATTTTACTTTTTTTGTTTTATCGTGTTTATGTTTAGATAACACAAGCATTAGGTTGCTTAGCTTGGGACTAGATGGCGCTGTGTGAAATGTCCAGGGATATTATTATTATTATATAGGTATCGATACCAATCACTTCTGCCGAGTTTTGCTTAAATGCACGGTTGTGGCCTGTGGGTAACAAAGTGGGAACTTATCAAAAGCGCAGCATATAAAGAAAACCGATGCGTTCCATAGCAGAGATGCAGGATGCAAATTGCAAATCAAATCAAAATCAAGTCATTTATTCAAATTAGGTTGAGAATCAGCACTTTTCTAAAAATAAACTTGAAATAAAAAGAAAAAGATGCACTGCACTTAAATTTAGTTTAGTTTGTGAACAAGGGAATCGGCGATAATATCACAATATATACTTTTTCATTCTAATCAGTATGCGAAGGAGAAAAAAAGAAAGCTTTACAAACCCGCCTTACTTCACTTCAGATGTGGTTCGTTCACCTTGGTCATTAACTTAATAATTTATTTTGAATACTAAGTTTTAAAAAAACCTAAAAGCGCTTGACAAAAAGTAATAGGAACCTGCTAAATTAATCTATACTTATAATAAGAATGTAAAAAAGTTGTGTCTGTACATTGAATATATTTAAAAAAGAATAATTGAGGGGGTTTAAGAAACAGTAATAGAACACCAATCTAATAAAAAAAGTCTGTCTGTATGTCTGTTTGTCTGTTTATCTGTTTGTCTGTTTGTCTGTTTGTACACGCTAATCTCCGAAACTACTGGACGGATTTGAATGAAACTTTTTTTGTTATCTAGCTATTAAGCCTGGGCAACATATAGACTATAATTGATTTTGGAAACTGGAACACCTGATGCAGAACCGCAACAGACCAGCTAAACTAGAAGAGTTACATAAATGGCGCCTTAGAAAAAAATGTTGTGTCTGATGAGCATTTTCTGTTTAGAGAATAAAATTGAAGATCCGGAACACCTGATGTGGAACTCTTAGAGCACAGCTAAACTATAATATATATAGATTTGACATCTTAGCAAAAGTTATTCAGTCTGATGAGTATTTTCTACTGCGAGAATAAAACTCGAAGATCGGAACATCTGATGTGGAACTCTAAGAGCACAGCTAAACCATAACATATATAGGAATGACATCTTTGCAAAAGTTGTTTAGTCTGATGAATATTTTCTGCTGGGAGAATAAAATTCGAAGATTGAAACATCTGATGTGGAACTCGGAGAGCACAGCTAAAATATGGCATATACAGACATTTTAACAAAATTTGTTTGGTCTGATGAGTATTTTCCGCCTAGATAATAAAAATCAAGGATCAGGAATATTTGATGTGGAAATCAGTTTATACTAATATATTAACATAAGCTAGGAGTACCTCCACGCGGTGAAGGCGGTAACAGTTTGGGCCTTCTTTTCGATGACGATGGTAAATTCATTGAAAACTTGGCTTCACTGGCTAAATCATAATATAATAGATATGCCTTCGGGCTTATGTTATTTGAGTGTTTAATTTCCTTTTCCATTTATCTTCGTGACACGGTAGCCTACCCGGTAATGCAGGGGAGCAATCACTTAGATCTTAATTGCAAAGTTATTAAAGTACTTACATTAATAACCATAACCAAGCCACGAAAGAGGTCAAATCTTTCGCAATGTTCGAAATTTAAAGATCATAAGATCCCAAGAATCGAATGAAGAACGCCAGGCAAGACTTGATGCTGTTCGACAACATCAGGCTGTATCTCGCCCAGCGGAAACTTCTTCCGATCGTGAAGCACGACTTAGCGCTGATCGTGAGCGTCATGCATCGTCTCGCGTTTCTGACACTTTCACACAAAGAGAATCACGCCTGCGTTCTCAGCGTATTTACGCATCTACATCTAGGTCTCTAGAGACCAGTGAGGATCGTGATGCGCGAGTGACCGCTGATCGTGATCGTCATGCATTGTCTCGCGAGTCGGAAACGTTAACGGAAAGAGAATCACGCTTGAGTTCTCAGCGTATTCTCACGTCGACTTCTAGGTCGTTAGAGATCAGTGATGAACGTGATGCGCGACTGACCGCTGATCGTGATCGTCATGCATTGTCTCGCGAGTCGGAAACGTTAACGGAAAGAGAATCACGCTTGAGTTCTCAGCGTATTCTCACGTCGACTTCTAGGTCGTTAGAGATCAGTGATGAACGTGAAGTGCGACTGGCCGCTGATTGTGATCGCCATGCATTGTCTCTCGAATCAGAAACGTTCACAGAAAAAGCATCACGCTTGAGTTCTCAGCGCATTCGCACGTTGACTTTTAGATCTCTGGAGACCAGTGAAGAACGTGATGTGCGACTTACGGCTGATCGTGATCGTCATGCATTGTCTCGCGAGTCGGAAACATTCACGGAAAGCGAATCATGCTTGAGTTCCCAGCGTATCCGCACATCCACTTATAGGTCTCTAGAAACCAGTGAAGAACGTGATGCGCGACTTACGGCTGATCGTGATCGTCATGCATTGTCTCGCGAGTCGGAAACATTCACGGAAAGCGAATCACGCTTGAGTTCCCAGCATATCCGCACATCCACTTATAGGTCTCTAGAAACCAGTTAAGACCGTGATGCGCGACTTACGGCTGATCGTGATCGTCATGCATTGTCTCGCGATTGAAGACAGACACTGAAAGCTGCTGGTGTTGATTTGAG
The DNA here is from genome assembly GCA_945859715.1 of Apamea sordens. Classification (NCBI taxonomy): domain Eukaryota; kingdom Metazoa; phylum Arthropoda; class Insecta; order Lepidoptera; family Noctuidae; genus Apamea; species Apamea sordens. Next base: position 11,667,688 of record OX243998.1, on the reverse strand, counting down.
AACTGGCTGTTTTTCTCATGGCCAACTTTATGTTGCTTTCTCAAGGGTTAGCCTTCCGGGTTTTATATTCTGGCACCCGACGGAAAAACCAACAATATAGTTTATAAAGATTTTTTTTAGAATAGTTATGTTAACTAATTGATATTAATTTCGCTTCATAATTTCGGAATGAAAATAATTCTACCTTTTTATTTTAATGAAGTTATAACCTACCCATTGTCTACAACACTCAATCTAAGGTATACCAAACAAAACCGATGAAGGATTTCGATTAAGTAACGCACAGTTCAAACTCTTGCCGAAATTCCTATCGGAACGAGAAAGGGACTGGATCCGCGTACGAAGTCGCGGGCAGAAGCTAGTTCATAATAAATGGCTCTCGCCTGCCTGAGATAGGAATAAATTACGTCGATTATGCCTTAGGTAGGCGGACTCGCATACTTATGCAATAATTATTAAGCTTTTGCCTGCGGTTCTGCCCACGTTCTGCCCGTGTGGTGGTCGGAAATTATCCCATGAGAACGTACCAAGAATTCTATGTCCTAACCCGGTTCATGGTATCTAGGTACACACGGCTACACGTCAAGCTATACAAAACCAGTTTGTCTTGGCCTCACTTTGTATGATATTTTCTCACAATGAACGGTCAGCTAATACTGGTTTTGCATAGCTTGATGTGTAGCCGTGTGTACCCGTATGCCAAATTCCATCCAATTTCACAGACTTTCACATTTTATCATATTAGCAGAATACTAGGCTACCTAGTAATAATAGCTAGGACCGTAACTCCATCGCCTCAAGAATTCTATGTCCTAACCCGGTTCATGGTATCTAGGTACCCGTATGCCAAATTCCATCCAATTTCACAAACTTTCACATTTTATCATATTAGAAGAATACTAGGATACCTAGTAATAATAGCTGGGACCGTAACTCCATCGCCTCTTCAAAATCGGTTCCGACAAATCGGAAATACCTTCTGAGTAGGAGAAGACTAAAGAAGCGATGGATAGATTTTGTGGAGGCTTGAAAGGCCCCCTCTTTCTGCTGCAAATGTATATAAATAAGTACGGAGACAGACTGTGCCGATCCCAAAAACCTAAATCATAAAGATTTATTTTACACTAGCTTGTGGGCGCAGCTCAGCCCGCGTGGAGGTTGTAAAATAGCCCACGGGAATGTCCGACGGGGATAAAAAGGATCCTTTGTCCTAACCTAGGTCATGGTCTATCTGTATGCCAAATTTCATCCAAATCCGTTCAGCCGTTTTCACGTGATTGAGTAACAAATAAACAAGCGCACTTTCGCATTTAAAATAATCGTTAGGATTGTAGATATACCTACAAGGTACTTACAAAGCCAATTGAGTAGGCAGGCAGGCAAGATCCAATCCAATTGTTTACTATTCCCAAAAAACATGAATGTTTACAATTATCTACGCTACAAGCAACCGTAACGGCGGAACGTATTTTAATTATTTTCAATGTTTGGTCAGACGTAGCATTTGCCTTGGGTGTTGTCACTGATGTGACATGCTTTGCTTTGTTGCAACTACGACCCAAGAAGAAAACTGTCGCATATTTAATAGGCCTTTTTTACGGAATTCTGATTCAATGAAAAGCAAAGGGACTAGGAACACTAAAAATAGATAGATAGGTAGTTAAAATAGTTAGGTAGGAAGTTAAGTATGTACAGACGCCAGCACATCAAGCTACTACAATCTGTCAAATTTCTTTAATAGATTTTCAACGTTATCGCTAAAGTATTAAGGCTCAAGGTTTTTTGGGAAAATTTGACAGTTTCGGGTAGCTTGACCTGCTGGCGTCTGTACAATAATTACTAGGATGTCGATAACTTCGTACCTAATTGATATAGTAGGTAATAAAGAGTCTTTGATAATTGATAAATAACTTAGGTACAAAACTACCAAAATTCTACAGAACAGTAAACCTCTTTTTAATAGCCTTATTACACTACGCGATATTCAGGGACACTTTCCCTAAATTGGGATCGTAGAAGGGGAAGAAGGGCCCTATTAAAAAAACACATCACCTAAACGTCAGACCCTAAAAATCGTGTAGTGTAATAGGCGTTTTAATTCTTGAAGTCATGTGAATGTAGGACTGTGGGAATCACAATAGCCGATCAACTAAATGGAATATTATTGCTTTGTTTTCACCATTCACGAATTTTAATTTATGAGAGGTAGGTATTGATATAACCACCTGCCCAAATTAACACGATTTTATAGTCGCTACATTGCGTTTATGGTTTTAACAATACACACATGATAGATTTTAGTTTAGGTTGGCAGGTAGGTTATATCAATACCTACTTATAATCAAATACCAGAAACGATAGTGATGGGAAATAATAGAAAACAAAAATACGATCCTAAATTGGTTGCAAACTAGTATTTCTACACTGCGAAATTGACCTATCAATTTCAATACAAGAAACTTTAAATAAGCAGGTCAACCTACACAATGCACATTTTTGATAAAACATGTTAGTAATAAAAACCATTAGAATACATTATTTCACTGATAAAACAAATGTTATTTAAATAAAATTAAATGCCGATGTTTCTCACCACATGATTGATGCTGACGACAGTCCGTGATCGAAGTCACTCACAAACTGCGCGAGCGCAGGCGAAGGAAGAATTGTTTGAATGGTATAAGGTCGATCGTTCGCTTTCCTATTACGTAGGGCCATGAATTGACGATCTTACACCTTGATGTAGATATCTTAGCTTACGGCAGATAAAGTCTATGATATAAGAAGATAATAGACGTATTTTCAGAGAGATTTAGGTAGGTAAAGTTCTGATAAAGATTACCACATGCACAATACTAAACTTCACGCCCGTGTTTTAAAAAACGATGGGCAGAGATGAGGAACCCAAGTTACAAAGAGTTGGGCAAATATTAGGTTTCTCTGTTAGACTTCTAATAGAGAAATCTAATCTTTACCCAACATTGGGAACGAAAGACCAAAGTCGTTCTTTTAAAAAAATAAAAGCATTTTACCTAGGTACAAGTACCATTGGAGCCTTTTTTTAACTGACTTTTCACAAGAATCAGTGTCAAGCTGTAACACAACGTGTTAAATGTGAGGAACAGGTATTTTGTTCTCGTAGCCTTTCTAGATTAACGACTTTCACGCAGACACCGACATTTCAACTGTTCGACGGACTCTAATGTATCGATATTTTTTTAACGTTGAACGTTTTGTACCTACCTAAGTCTTTGCAAAGTAACTGTTATATCATCATTGTTATGAAGTATAAATTAGAATAATTGCCGAGAGTTGTGTAAAACCCACGACATTATTGTAATTTATCTATATCGCGTCTATACCTACATATAATAAAATCGTAGCGAAGGCAAAACCGTACCTATGTACATTTGCCAAAAAGATTTGAAAAAAAAAAAAACTGGTAACGATTCTAATACCGAAAATATAGTTTTTAGAATTTGTGTCCGAATGTAATTTCTAAAAACTATATTTTCTTTCAAACTCAAACAATTTATTTCAATTAAATCAACTACAGGCACTTTTGAATTGTCAAGGGGTCGCGTCGCGCGGTCGGTCTGTAAGAAAATACTCTATTGGACCAACTGATGTTTGTGTACTAGAATAGTCAGAATAGTAAAAAACTTTCCCATTCATTTCCTCGGAAATGAGACTCGAACTTTTTATTTTGGATACTGAATTACTGATGTGATACTATGTAATAAAAAAAAGCTTGTGTCTAAGGCCCAGCACACATGGTGAAACGCAACTGCAACGAAACTGCAACTACTAGTTACTTTTGAGTTTCATTTGAGTTTATGCCATAGATACCTTTGAGAGACAACACACGTCGCAACTAGTTTGAAACCGGTTTGAAACGCGTTGCAGATCAGTTGCTTTGAAACCAGCGTGCAGGAAACTCGTGTCGGATTTGGCGTCTTTTCTGTTCGAATCGGAATGATTGTGACTAATTTCATCATATTTAGGTTGCGGCGTGTGTGGAAAACGTTTGAAACTGGTTTCAAACCTATAATTTCAAAAGGGTTTCGTTGCAGTTGCGTTTCACCATGTGTGCTGGGCCTAAGTGATAATAGCAGCTGCACGGGTCAATCGATCAGGTTAAGCTACGTGTGCCGCGGTTGGTTTGTGGATGGGTGACCATCTATACATATCAAGACAAGACCCCTCCTTGCAAGCACGTTAAGCCGTTGGTCCCGGCTGTCTTTCGTGGATTTTTGACAGTTGTTACGAGTCGTCAGAAACCCGAAAGTTTGACAACCAGTCTTACCAAGGGGTATCGTATTACCCAGTAACTGGGTTGTGGAGGTCAGATAGGCAGTCACTCCATGTAAAATACTGGTATTCAGCTACACAAACTAGGAACATCTACTATCTATTCTAGTAGTAGTTAGTTACCTATTTATTTTTACTCAAGACCTAATAAAAAGAAGTATTATGGAGAACCTAATCTTTATTTTATACTTGTAACTCCATGCAAAATTATGTACAAATATTTTAAACTAGCTTCTGCCCGCGGCTTCGCCCGCGTGGATGTCGGAAATTATCCCACGGGAACGTGCTAACAGGATAAAATGTATGTGCTTCCCCAGAATGCCATCTATCTCGCGGGCCCTTTGTGGCTAATTACAATAGAAAACCAATTGTGTCTCATTAGTGGTGATTCAGAGGGTACCTATATGATATCTTTACCTAAGAACCTACCTAATTAAAAAAAAAAAAACTCATTAACAGAAAATTAAATACCTACCTACCTAAATAAACCTATTTCTGATGATAACTAATCTAAACTCAATAAATAAGCAACATCCCTAAAAACTAATATCTATACGAATGACTAATCCTAACTAACAGTATTATAAAATAACCTACGGTCACTACGTACCTACACTATCAAATATAGGTACTACCTATACTTTAAAATTAAAATCTATACCTACGACTTATATAAAAATAAACCTAAATAACTCTAAAAACTAAAAGGAATAAAAATGAACTCCACTGCGGGTAACGTAACCTACGACAAACTTATTATTTGCGGTTGGTATGTACAGTAATCGGGTCTAGTTGGTATAGTATCGAACCGCACAATTAAGTTTGTTTTTTATTGCATATACTTTTCCGGGATAAAAAGTACCCAGTGTGGTGCCCAGGATATTAAAGAATAATTATACCAAGTTTCATCATAATCGAACCGGTAGTTTTTGCGTGATGCCTGAACAAACAGACAGACAGACAGACAGACCGACAGACAGACAGACAAAAATTTTTTTAATCACATTTTTGGGTTCGGTGTCGGTCTAGTAACACCCCCTGCCATTTATTTTTTTGATATTTTCAATGTACAGAATTTTCACTTCTACAGATTTATTATAAGTACTAGCTTCTGCCCGCGGCTTCGCCCGCGTGGATGTCGGAAATTTACCCACGGGAACGTGCTAACAGGATAAAATGTATGTGCTTCCCCAGAATCCCATCTATCTCCCGGGCCCTTTGTGGCTAATTACAATAGAAAACCAATTGTGTCTCATTAGTGGTGATTAAGAGGGTACCTATATGATATCTTTACCTAAATACCTAACTAATTAAAAAAAAAAACTCAATAACAGAAAATTAAATACCTAGTATACCTACCTACCTAAATAAACCTATTTCTGATGATAACTAATCTAAACTCAATAAATATGCAAAATCCCTAAAAACTAATATCTATACGAATGACTAAACCTACCTAACAGTATTATAAAATAACCTACGGTCACTACGTACACTATCAAATATACTACCTACGACTTATATAAAAATAAACCTAAATAACTCTTCAAACTAAAAGGAATAAAAATGAACTCCACTGCGGGTGACCCACCCTACGACAAACTTAGTATTTGCGGTTGGTACAGTACAGACAGTGGTAATCGGGTATAGGGATAGAACCGCAAAATTAAGTTTGTTTTTTATTGTATATACTTTTCCGGGATAAAAAGTACCCAGTGTGGTGCCCAGGATATTAAAGAATAATTATACCAAGTTTCATCGTAATCGAACCGGTAGTTTTTGCGTGATGCCTGAACAAACAGACAGACAAAAATTGTTTTAATCACATTTTTGTGTTCGGTGTCGGTCAAGTAACACCCCCTGCCATTTATGTTTTGGATATTTTCAATGTACAGAATTTTCACTTCTACAGATTTATTATAAGTATAGATATACACTCGAGAGCAATGAATCCGGGTCACTTAAAGAATGTTAAAAATCTCGGAAACTAAAAATGATAGGTTAATGCAATAAATTGTATTTAATAGACAATGTAATACTCCTTAAATGAAAGTAAAAAAAATATGAGTCACCATACATTTTATTAACACAAAATTACATAAAGAAAAAAACTGCTGATCTCTCCTTAAAACAAAAATAGGAAACATGAAATTTTTGAATTTTATTACGATTTTCTTGAATTTTAATACTTCGTATTGCCTCCTCGTGCTTCCATTACTGCGTTTACGCGGTTTGGCATGCTGTACACCAAGTTCCTTATACGATTTTGGGGAATATTCTCCCATTCCTCTGTGAGAGCAATTTTGAGCTCACGAAGCGTGATTGGGGGAGGGTTTCGTTGTTTTACGCATCTGCCTAGCTCGTCCCAAGCATGCTCGATCGGGTTGATGTCCGGGCTGCGCGCTGGCCACTCCATACGAGTAATGTTCATCTCTTGAAGGTAGTCATTCACAATCCTACCTGTATGAGGTCGGGCATTGTCATGCATAAATATAGCATCCTCACCTAAATTGACCATAAATGGACCAACGTGATCATTGAGGATTTTTTCCACATATCTTACGCTAGTTAAAGAGCCGTTTTCTATGATCAATAGCTCTGTGCGACTTTCAGAAGAAATTCCGGCCCACACAAGTACAGACCCACCACCGTAGGCTACTTTTTCTTCGATGCATGCTTGCTTGAATCTTTCCCCTGGTCTTCGATACACTCTGTGTCTTCCATCGTGCTTGTAGAGCATAAATTTTGATTCGTCGGAGAACATAACTTTTGACCAATCTTCAATACTCCAATTTACGTGGCTCTGGGCATATCTTAGTCTTGAAATACGATGCCCACGCTCCAGTTTAGGGCCGTTTGCAGGTCTAAGGGGTTTTAAGTTAGATTCAGCAAGCCGACGTCTTACTGTCCATGCACTTGGGTTACTTCCTCCGAGGCGTCGAAACTGATTTGTGAGTTCAGTTCCTGTGAGAAAGCGATTTCGAAGCATGGTGTTCACCAAGTATCGGTCTTCTCGTGCTGTGGTAAACCTGGTTCTGCCCGTTCCTGGTCTGCGTAGGTTAGAACCAGTTTCTTCGTAACGTCGGAGAACTCTTTGTACTGTTGACAGCGACACACCGACAGTCCTGGCTGTATCGCGCTGACTCCGGCCGGTTTCCAGCATTGTAAGTATTCTGGTGCATTCTTCAGGCGTAAGCGACATAATTTCAGCTTGAATAATGAATATAGAGCACTATCAACATGGTTTATGTACCCACATAAATGACAGATTACAAACAAAAGCAAAACCAAATGCTGTAATTTCGTAGTTCCATCTTCGAAAGTGGCCCTTTTTCAAATTTGATTTTTTTATGATATAACTTTACAATAACAAAGAAGTATTAATACCTTCATTTAAGGAGTATTACATTGTCTATTAAATACAATTTATTGCATTAACCTAGCATTTTTAGTTTCCGAGATTTTTAGGATTCTTCAAGTGACCCGGATTCATTGCTCTCGAGTGTAGATAGATAAGCTTCTCAAGTGTGGTAGGTAATTTAGATAAAGACATTTAAAACACTTATCTAAAGTGTTTCAAATGTCTTTCAGTTTGAAAGGACTTGGGTAAACTCACTCACTCATCGATTATATCATTTATATTATCACGAAATTATGGGAAATCTTGGCATAAAATTATAAAGACTGAGTGTTAAATTGTTGGACGGATTTGGATTTGTTCAATTTATTAATCTTTATTAATCAACCAATCTGCTAAGCTATGTTAGGGCTTCCATTCTCACTGGATCCAGCTGAATACCAGTATTTTACATGGAGCGATAAAAGCTTGACGGAAAAGAACTGACTGTTTTTTAGAACTTCGTTGTCCGTCTGTCAACTTCAGGAACGCGTGGAGTCAACGCAATCAAAAGATACGGGCGTTTATGCCGAATATTTTGACACTCGCAAGGGAATCAAAACCTAGGTATAGGGTACCTACTTCCCGTTGACTTAGAATCATGAAATTTGGCATACAGTGCTAAGTCAAAAGCGATTTGAACCGTTTGAACAGACTTTCAATCAAATTGATTGATTTTGGATTCTTTCTTTGCGTCATGTTTACCGTATAGAGGTATGAGGAACAGGGTGTAAAGTTCACTCATATTCCATAGAAAAGGGAGGATCCTCCGGCTAGACGGGTGTCGTGTGTGGCGGGCAATTGCCCAATGATTTATGTTGGAAAGTTTGTATATATATGCTAATTGCGCGGTAAACTCTGCGGATTTGCGTGACGTCAGTATGATGCGTTGTCCGCATGTGGCGTTGTAGATATCGCTACATCACTCCCCTCCGGAGACCGGAGGTCGATAGTGGGCTGAGTCTTGTATTTTGCGATGCTTGCCAGGCCAGCTGAGGTTCCAGTGAGTCGGAACCGGTTGCCTCAGTTCACGGTGAATCGGACCTGTCTGAGGAGGTGCCCCAGTGAGTCGGGGTGGCGCATAGTTCGCGGTGAGTCGGAACTGTCTGCGAAGATGTCCCCAGTGAGTCGGGGTGGCGCTGCGTTATACTCCAGTACGTCGGATGTCGTACAGCACCGGGTTGAGGCTGGCTGCTGCGTCGACCAGGAGAGGAAGCTCTTCTTGTTGACCGGCCGAAAGTGCAGTGTGCTGTGCCGAAGTTGCTGGTGGGACTGAGGGTAATGACCAGGTATGCGCGGACGCTGCATGCTGGTGGTCAGGATACCCGTTGAAGCCTCGTGACTCGCCGCTAAAGCTTGCGGGAGTGATGATGATGACGTCACGCTGAAGTATTTGCACGAAGGCTGCGCTGAAGTTCATACTCGGGGTCACCAGTTTAGAGGTATTGAAGAACAGGGTGTAAAGTTCACTCATACTCCATAGAAAAGAGAGGATCCTCCGCCCAGACGGGTGTCGTGTCTGGCGGGCAATTGCACTAATGAAAAATGTCGGGAAGTTTGTATATATGCTAATTGCACGGTAAACTGTGCTTGCGAGATGCAGGATTTGCGTGACGTCAATATGACGCGTTGTTCGCATATGGTGTTGTAGATACCGCTACAACCGCAAATAAAACTTATTTCTTTATTCTTTCTTTCAAAATTTCATTTTGAATTCTTTTTCAAAAAAATATTCAAATAAAATTGGACCGGGTTCACAAACCGGGTATTACAGATAGTTTGCGGTTGATATCACTTTTTCTGTCTTGTGATATATTTGTAGATGTTAAATAGGATTTTAAATAAAACATACAAACAAGTAAAAAATATCTGTTATTCAGGATAGCCTCCATACAATATTTTAAACATTGAATCTGGTAACTAATGAATATGACATCATATTCATGTAAAAGAGGCATGGTGTACATATTTCAGTCCCATAAGCCCACGTTCGAACAGACGTACAAATATCGCAGCGGGATTTTATCTCGCATTGTATTTTCAACTCAGTGTTGAGCCGGGCATGATTTAGAATTGAACAGAGCGCATCCCAGTGCGTCAAAAAAACACACTGTTGGATTTTGAATTCTCGGCGCTAAGCAGTGCGTTGACAATCCAGTACGCGAAAGACGCGCCCGTGTGAACCTGCAGGGTAAGCGGAACACACTATCAGTAGCAATGGGTTTCATTTTGACGGTTCAACAACATTCATTGCGTTATTTACGTTGTTGAGCAGATAAATATTCCGAACATATGGAGCAATGGATTAGCAATATACTCCAAAATGATTCAAATTGAGAGTAATAGTGTGTTACGCAATTAGGGTGCTGGGCTGATAATGGACATATACAAATGTTAAACATGCAATACATTTTAACTACGGATGTTTCTTTATAATAAACATTTATGTGGCCCTGACTTAATTGTGCACCAACTAAACTAAATAAATTAAGACTGACCTCTTACGAGTAAAAAAAGGCTTATATGCAACACGAGAAGTTTCTCGCCCTTCAAGATACTAGAATATTCGTGCATTCATGATTATCGCCAAGCGATTATCGCACTAATGTATGTCTTTACTCTCAAGCGACGAACAAAAACTCGACTACGATTATGTTATACGAGACTTGGATAAGATTTTTTCGTTTAGGTTCACTGACGTTTTCAATTTTTAATGAGAGGCGGTTGTCGCTTTTATTAATATCGTACAGTTTACACGGGGCAATTTTTTTTCTCCTTTCGATAACCGCCTGTACATGCAAATGCAATGGCGTAATCCTCTCGTCGTTTTAATAAGCCTTAAGGCTCCCGCAGACAGGCGCGACGCAACTCTAGTACTATGAAAACTTCATGGAAATTGTTCAACCAGAATCGCGTTGCGCCTGTCTTCGGAAGCGTTTATGTTTGGTTGCTGCACACAATCAGTAGGTACAGACGCCAGCACATCAAGCTACTACAATCTGTCAGATTTCTTTAATAGATTTTCGACTTTATTGCTAAAGTATTAGGTTCAAGGTTGATTGGGAAAATCTGACAGTTTCGGGTAGGTTGACCTGCTGGCGTCCGTACCATTTATCATAAATAACGTTTGATAATTTTATTACATAGGATCACTTCCTGTCGTGTGGAATAACAATTTAAATAATGTTTCCTTAAAAATCTTAACAATTTCATTAGTCTTCTAATATTTGGCAAATAATAGCGAGGAAGGTCGTGTCGGACTGTATTGATGTTGATGCATTTAGAAACTAGTAACGTTCATGATGGTATTTGGTAATAAAATATTAATTTATCTAAATTACATAATATTATATTATGTTTGATTAAAGGTCAACTCATTGCAGATAGAACAATAGCAATATGCTCAAGCAGTAATTCAACGATAAATTTATAGTGAACTAAAACAAAAGTATAAATCTTTTATTACTTGGTGTTGTATCTACAGGGTCAAATCTAATTAGCTAGCGAAACTGCAGATGTGATGGGTATTAATACTATTAATATTTAAACACAATAATAATATAAAATAAAAAAATGATGTTTTTTTGGGGTCAAAGACCGCTGCTAGTTTTGATACTGGTGTAGTTTGTGTTGAGAAAATCTGTTTTCTTTTCTTTTATCGTCTTTAGATACTTATCGAAACCGTCTGTGAAGTTTATACAAAAAAAAAAAAACATATTTTTACTAACTGCGGTCGATGACTCCACGAAGAAAACAACAAAATTAATTTATTTTTGTTTTATCATGTACTATCGCCAAAATCTATATCTGACCACCGTAAGGACTATTCCTGCTTGCAGCGCATATTATTAGTCGATCTAAAAAGGATCCTCTTTTGTTTTACTTACGGACGCAGTGGTCATCATGTGCACGGGATTTTGTTTTCAAAATGGTCAAATATAGGTTTTGGCGATAGTATAGTCGTCAGCAGGTCAAGCTACCCGAAACTGGGAAATTTTCCCAATCAATCTTGAACCTTAATGCTTTAGAGATAAAGTCGAAAATCTATTAAAGAAATCTGACAGATTGTAGTAGCTTGATGTGCTGGCGTCTGTACATTAACCAAAAAGATTTTATTACCGAAAATATAGTTTTTAGAATTTGTGTCCGAATGTAATTTCTAAAAACTATATTTTCTTTCAAACTCAAACAATTTATTTCAATTAAATCAACTACAGGCTCTTTTGAATTGTCAAGGGGTCGCGTCGCGCGGTCGGTCTGTAAGAAAATACTCTATTGGACCAACTGAGGTTTGTGTACTAGAATAGTCTATCTGTGCCCCGTGGTCCCTTCCGTAGTCCCTGGAAGGGACCACGGGGAATTTCTTTCCCCGTGGTCCCTCCGAGAAATATAATGCTGCCGTCAGAATAGTAAAAAACTTTCCCATTCATTTCCTCGGAAATGAGACTCGAATTCACTCGAACTTTTTATTATGGATACAGAATTACTGATGTTATACTATGTAATAAAAAAAAGGAGGGGCTTGTGGCTAAGTGATAATAGCAGCACGGGTCGATCGATCAGGTTAAGCTACGTGTGTCGCAAGCACGTTAAGCCGTTGTTGGTCCCGGCTGTCATTCATGGATTTTTGACAATTGTTACGAGTCGTCAGAAACCCGAAAGTTTGACAACCAGTCTTACCAAGGGGTACCTATCGTATTACCCAGTAACTGGATTGTGGAGGTCAGATAGGCAGTCACTCCATGTAAAATACGGGTACTTATTCAGCTACACAAATAGGAACATCTAATATCTATTCTAGTAGTAGTTATATAGTTACCTATTTATTTTTACTCAAGACCTAATAAAAAGAAGTATTATGGAGAACCTAATCTTTATTTTATACTTGTAACTCCATGCAAAATTATGTACAAATATTTTAAACTAGCTTCTGCCCGCGGCTTCGCCCGCGTGGATGTCGGAAATTATCCCACGGGAACGTGCTAACAGGATAAAATGTATGTGCTTCCCCAGAATGCCATCTATCTCGCGGGCCCTTTGTGGCTAATAACAATAGAAAACCAATACATTAGTGGTGATTAAGAGGGTACCAATATGATATCTTTACCTAAGTACCTACCTAATTAAAAAAAAAAAAAACTCAATAACAGAAAATGAAATACCTACCTAAATAAACCTATTTCTGATGATAACTAATCTAAACTCAATAAATAAGCAAAATCCCTAAAAACTAATATCTATACGAATGACTAATCCTACCTAACAGTATTATAAAATAACCTACGGTCACTACGTACACTACCAAATATGCTATAATAATAATAATAATAATAATAATAATAATAATATCCCTGGACATTTCACACAGCGCCATCTAGTCCGCTATACCTATACTTTAAAAACAAAATCTATACCTACCTACGACTTATATGAAAATAAACCTAAATAACTCTAAAAACTAAAAGGAATAAAAATGAACTCCACTGCGGATGACGTAACCTACGACAAACTTATTATTTGCGGTTGACACTGTAATGGGTCTAGGGATCGAACCGCAAAATTAAGTTTGTTTTTTATTGTATATACTTTTCCGGGATAAAAAGTACCCAGTGTGGTGCCCAGGATATTAAAGAAAAGAATAATTATACCAAGTTTCATCGTAATCGAACCGGTAGTTTTGGCGTGATGCCTGAACAAACAGACAGACAAAAATTTTTCTAATCACATTTTTGGGTTCGGTGTCGGTCTAGTAACACCCCCTGCCATTTATTTTTTGGATATTTTCAATGTACAGAATTTTCACTTCTACAGATTTATTATAAGTACCTATATAGATAAGCTTCTCAAGTGTGGTAGGTAATTTAGATAAAGACATTTGAAACACTTATCTAAAGTGTTTCAAATGTCTTTCAGTTTGAAAGGACTGTGGTAAACTCACTCACTCATCGATTATATCATTTACATTAACACGAAATTGTGGGAAATCTTGGCATAAAATTATAAAGATTGAGATTCCAGTGAGTCGGAACCGGTTGCCTCATAGTTCACGGTGAGTCGGACCTGTCTGAGGAGGTGCCCCAGTGAGTCGGGCTGGCGCATAGTTCGCGGTGAGTCGGAACTGTCTGCGAAGATGTCCCCAGTGAGTCGGGGTGGCGCTGAGTTATACTCCAGTACGTTGGATGTCGTACAGCACCGGGCTGAGGCTGGCTGCTGCGTCGACCAGGAGAGGAAGCTCTTCTTGTTGACCGGCTGAAAGTGCAGTGTGCTGTGCCGAGGTTGCTGGTGGGGCTGAGGGTGATGACCAGAAGGCTAATTCTCGTAATTTAAAACTTTCAAAATCTAGTCGCAGTCTCATCTCAGCGACAAACATACGTCAAAAACTTGTCAAAATGTAGGGAAATTAAAGGTATTTTTGACAGATTGAGATCAGACTGTGAACGCTCTTAAAATTACTAGAATTACCCCTCAGGTATGCGCGGACGCTGCATGCTGGTGGTCAGGATACCCGTTGAAGCCGTGGATGCTGGCTAGCTGGGTGACTCGCGCCGCTAAAGCTTGCGGGAGTGCTGATGATGACGTCACGCTGAAGTATTTGCACGAAGGCTGCGCTGACGTTCATACTCGGGGTCACCAGTTAGAGGTATGAAGAACAGGGTGTTAAGTTCTCTCATACTCCATAGAAAAGGGAGGATCCTCCGGCCAGACGGGTGTCGTGTCTGGCGGGCAATTGCACTAACGATGAATGTCGGGAAGTTTGTATATATGCTAATTGCGCGGTAAACTCTGCTTGCGAGATGCAGGATTTGCGTGACGTCAATATGACGCGTTGTTCGCATATGGTGTTGTAGATACCGCTACAACCGCAAATAAAACTTATTTCTTTATTCTTTCTTTCTAAATTTTATTTTGAATTCTTTTAAAAAAAATATTCAACTAAAATTGAACCGGGTTCACAAACCGGGTATTACAGATAGTTTGCAGTTGATATCACTTTTTCTGTCTTGTAGTGTTAGATACATATATTATAGGGATTTTAAATAAAACATACAAACAAGTAAAAAATATCTGTTATTCAGGATAGCCTCCATACAATATTTTAAACATTGAATCTGGTAACTAATGAATATGACATCATATTCCTGTAAAAGAGGCATGGTGTTCATATTTCAGTCCCATAAGCCCACGTTCGAACAGACGTACAAATATCGCAGCGGGATTTTATCTCGCATTGTATTTTCAACTCAGTGTTGAGCCGGGCATGATTTAGAATTGAACAGAGCGCATCCCAGTGCGTCAAAAAAACACACTGTTGGATTTTGAATTCTCGGCGCTAAGCAGTGCGTTGACAATCCAGTACGCGAAAGACGCGCCCGTGCGAACCTGCAGGGTAAGCGGAACACACTATCAGTAGCAATGGGTTTCATTTTGACGGTTCAACAACATTCATTGCGTTATTTACGTTGTTGAGCAGATAAATATTCCGAACATATGGAGCAATGGATTAGCAATATACTCCAAAATGATTCAAATTGAGAGTAATAGTGTGTTACGCAATTAGGGTGCTGGGCTGATAATGGACATATTCAAATGTTAAACATGCAATACATTTTAACTATGGATGTTTCTTTATAATAAATATTTATGTGGCCCTGACTTAATTGTGCACCAACTAAACTAAATAAATTAAGACTGACCTCTTACGAGTAAAAAAAGGCTTATTATGCAACACGAGAAGTTTCTCGCCCTTCAAGATACTAGAATATTCGTGCATTCATGATTATCGCCAAGCGATTATCGCACTAATGTATGTCTTTACTCTCAAGCGACGAACAAAAACTCGACTACGATTATGTTATACGAGACTTGGATAAGATTTTTTCGTTTAGGTTCACTGACGTTTTCAATTTTTAATGAGAGGCGGTTGTCGCTTTTATTAATATCGTACAGTTTACACGGGGCAATTTTTTTTCTCCTTTCGATAACCGCCTGTACATGCAATGGCGTAATCCTCTCGTCGTTTTAATAAGCCTTAAGGCTCCCGCAGACAGGCGCGACGCAACTCTAGTACTATGAAAACTTCATGGAAATTGTTCAACCAGAATCGCGTTGCGCCTGTCTTCGGAAGCGTTTATGTTTGGTTGCTGCACACAATCAGTAGGTACAGACGCCAGCACATCAAGCTACTACAATCTGTCAGATTTCTTTAATAGATTTTCGACTTTATTGCTAAAGTATTAGGTTCAAGGTTGATTGGGAAAATCTGACAGTTTCGGGTAGGTTGACCTGCTGGCGTCCGTACCATTTATCATAAATAACGTTTGATAATTTTATTACATAGGATCACTTCCTGTCGTGTGGAATAACAATTTAAATAATGTTTCCTTAAAAATCTTAACAATTTCATTAGTCTTCTAATATTTGGCAAATAATAGCGAGGAAGGTCGTGTCGGACTGTATTGATGTTGATGCATTTAGAAACTAGTAACGTTCATGATGGTATTTGGTAATAAAATATTAATTTATCTAAATTACATAATATTATATTATGTTTGATTAAAGGTCAACTCATTGCAGATAGAACAATAGCAATATGCTCAAGCAGTAATTCAACGATAAATTTATAGTGAACTAAAACAAAAGTATAAATCTTTTATTACTTGGTGTTGTATCTACAGGGTCAAATCTAATTAGCTAGCGAAACTGCAGATGTGATGGGTATTAATACTATTAATATTTAAACACAATAATAATATAAAATAAAAAAATGATGTTTTTTTGGGGTCAAAGACCGCTGCTAGTTTTGATACTGGTGTAGTTTGTGTTGAGAAAATCTGTTTTCTTTTCTTTTATCGTCTTTAGATACTTATCGAAACCGTCTGTGAAGTTTATACAAAAAAAAAAAAACATATTTTTACTAACTGCGGTCGATGACTCCACGAAGAAAACAACAAAATTAATTTATTTTTGTTTTATCATGTACTATCGCCAAAATCTATATCTGACCACCGTAAGGACTATTCCTGCTTGCAGCGCATATTATTAGTCGATCTAAAAAGGATCCTCTTTTGTTTTACTTACGGACGCAGTGGTCATCATGTGCACGGGATTTTGTTTTCAAAATGGTCAAATATAGGTTTTGGCGATAGTATAGTCGTCAGCAGGTCAAGCTACCCGAAACTGGGAAATTTTCCCAATCAATCTTGAACCTTAATGCTTTAGAGATAAAGTTGAAAATTATTAAAGAAATTTGATAAATTGTAATAGCTTGATGTGCTGGTGTCTATACATATCGATAGCCATCACGTTGCAGAGTTTCGCTAGCTAATTTGATTTGACCCTGTATACAACGTGGCGCTACAATGGCGACATTAATTTAACACACGGGTAGGGCTAGCGGCCAGTAATCATAAAAATTATAACAACATAAAAAAAATCGTAACTTGAAAACTTCCACCTGCGCCGCGCGCCGACATAGGTCTCTCTCTCTTTCCTTCAATTCGCCTTCTCTTTGCTCGTTAATTGTTTTAATTACATTGATGCGATTTTATGATCCGTGACCCCGGCAAATGACCCCTGCGCTACAGTTCTTTAAGTCAGGTTGCTCTAAGATGCTATTTTATAAAATTGTTAATAAATAAATAAATATTAATGTTTAATAAAATTAAAATATATTCATAAAACTACAACGCAAAACCGTATAGGTATGTGTGTTAAATTAATGTCGCCAATAAAGCGCCACACTGTACATAATATCCTTGTTCGCTGGCAATTAGTAAACAGATAAATTAAAAAGACGAACATCCATTATTTCATTGTAAAAAGTTTTCTGTGACACAGTTTGATGAAAATTCTCTTCCAGATTAACTATTTTGACAACTTGATCTGTTTAAATACAATTTTCGTAAACTGAATGTGCACAAAAATATCATTTAGGGCTGATATTTTAATCATCATTCTGATAACTTTATACGAGGAATAATTTTGAAATTTTGACACTTATTTCATGCAAAAACGGTCAAATGTCAATTTTATTCCTAAACTAAAAGTTATCTGGCGATGGAAAAATCAGCACTTAGACAAACTTATCATATTCTAACTACATCTCAAATGAATATAAATGTAAAAAAAATACTAACTTAAGCTAAGTATTATATTAATTTTTACTAGTCCGGTGTTCTGGATCTTGGCAACTCATCTCCAAAACAATGCTTATTAATAGGGTCCTTATAAGAGTTCTCATGGAGAACACTATGGGAACTGGTGCGACATTTCGTCAAACACAGTTCGTAATCGTCACTCAGTGAACGGAAGAGTACATTCTTCTCCGTTGAGAGTTTGGATAACACTACTTCTAGCATGTCCCTCTGAAAACAAATTAAAATAACTGTTAGTTATTATTTTTAGATTAATGGCATATAAGGGCCGGCGCCCACTGGCGGCAGGCCGGCACGGCACGGCAAGGGATTTTTATGCGACGAATAGAAATATAACCTAAATATGTATGACAATAAAATTGAAATTTCAATGATGATGCCAAATCACGTCGCAGCAAGCCTAAGGATATCGGTATCGTTGCCGTTGAAATTTCAATTTTAATGTCATGCTTTGAAATTATATTTTCTATTCGTCCATAAAAATCCTTTGCCGTGCCGTACCGCCAGTGGGCGTGGCCCTAATGGCTCGCCTTCTACTTATGACAATAGCATGAGTGTGTCAGCAGAATTTTTCAGAATTATTATGTGTTGTGCCAGTCGACTGTTGGTGCATACATAAGGTTTCCAACAGAGATTTATATCAATATCCACTACATCCTTGATATGGTCTTCAGGAAGATTCATGTGATATTTGCCAGCAAATAAATAAGGAATTAATAATAATTAATAAATAAATTAAGGAATTAATATTAATTTATGGATAGTAGAGCAGCGGTGACCCAGTGGTAACGGCGGCGACGCGCGTAGGTTCGAACCCAGACAGGCGCTTTACTTTGTGTAAATTATTTCATTAATACTGCTCTCAAAACGGTGAAAAAAAACATCGTGGGGAAACCGGTATGCCATAGAACTAAAAATTCGAAGACCCTCAACCCTCTCACTGGGAGGAGGCCTGAGTACCAGCAATGGGAACATTATAGGCCAATTGTGTAAGGATCGTAGCAGGTGACATTCTGTAGTTTCTGCCTACCCCCATGGGGAGACGGTGTGAGTTTATGTATTTACCTATGCATGTAAATAATAATGTCTTAAATGGATAAAAATGTCAATACCTTACTGGGATCCAAACAACATGACACACAATATTCATATATTATACAGCAATTGTTTTCTGTACAGGTCTCGCAGCTGTATCTATCTGCGGACTCAGCATCTGTGTCACAACAGCCATTCTTTGTCACATCACTTCTGTGGCACACATAACCTGAAATACAAATGTTTGTTAGTTAAAGTATAGCTTTTGTATAGTAGTTTTATCTCACGGAGCAACACGCGCTTTAGTTGTGTTTACCAAGTGTACGAACACGCGTCTATTTACACACACATGTGTAAGCAAGCGCTGGAGCTCTCGGTATCGTCCGAGACAATGCCGAAGTCGAAAATGTGTGTGTGTGCGTATGTGTGTTATGTGCTCACGCTACTCGTCGTCTTCACGCACACATTCACAGCATGTTTGTACACTTAGTTACCACAAGTAAAGCGCGCGTCGCTTCGTTAGATAATAATACTGTAGGTACCTGAGCATTAATATGGTGATTACATTTTAGAAGGAGACTGTCTAGCTTACACTGTTACCAGTTATTGAATATGCGATAATTTTTTGACAGAAAATAGTAAAAAAGATCATTGGGCACCATTGTATGGAAATTATACCCACGCTATACAGAAATAAAATAGGGTGGAATAGACAAATTAATGTCACTAGTTTACGATAGTATGGGTGGCATTAATGTGGGTACTGGCTGTTAGGCCCAAAAAATTAAAGTGTATTTTTCCAAGTGTATTCTTTATGTATATATTTTTTTTACAACAATGAAATTCTTAATCATGCATTATTATTAACTTTGAAAATGGGGCTCGCACCTAAATGAAAACACCCACACGGGTCGGTCGAAGGTTTATCTTCGCTTGCCGCGGTCGGTCCGTGGATGACCATCCGTTACGTAATATCAAGACCCCTTCGTACCTCGGAAAGTACGTTAAACATTTGGTCCTGCCTGTCATTCGTAGATGTATGAGCCATTAGGGAATTCAGAAACCCAAAAATCTGGCAACAAGTCTTGGTAATGTGTTACCCAGTAATTGGGTTGTGTAGGTCAGATAGACAGTTGCTTCATATAAAATTCGTTGGACTGAAAGCTGACCCTGACATACCTAATTAGGGAAAGGCAGATTGATTGGTAAGAGGCTCATCTGCTATAACATAACTGGCCTAATGTGATTGTTACATACACCTCTGCTTACTTCATACAAATAAAGTGTGATATGAAAATATTACCTCTATCATCGACAAGTAATTGTTTTCCTTGCACCGAGTTTCTGCATATCATGTGTTCAATAGTGTCATTGTGTTCTTGAAGTGTTCTCCAAACAAATGGCTTCCTTTCAAATGAAACATCTTGATAAATCATTCCTCTGCTGCTGCCCTGGAAAATTGATGTTATTTATATTACTAACAATTATTGTCCTGTCCTAATTTCAATGTGGTCTTCTTCTTCTTATTTCAAAAGGACGTTTTTTACCGAATTAGAATAAGTTCCAGGGGGTCTACTCCGAAGTAGTATCGGCCGAATGTTCGGCAGTTTCCTGCTACGAGGTTACTATTTTGGTTCGGTCGGTTCCGATCCTACACTCCTACACTCTTTCGAATATTGACTATGGTCCCGACCCAACTGAGCCGATCCAAACTTTTTTCGCATTTTTCAATCATATTCGGGTCGGCCACGTGTCGGTCCGACCCGAATATTCGCACTTTGCACTTCGGAGTAGGCACCCAGGAACTTTCAAATTTTTCAATACTAATAATAAAGCTGAAGAGTTTGTTTGTTTGAACGCGCTATTAACTGCACCTACCAGTCGGATTTTAACTAATTGTTTTTGCATTTGATAGCACAATTCTTGAAGTAGGCTATCGGCTATTTAACATCACGCATCGGCTATTTTACATCAGAAGCTAGTCTTTCTATAAAACTTCGGACTTTATGAAAGTTTAAAAACAAAAAACAGACAAATCAGTCAAGCAGACAGCATTTCATTTTTATTTATACATATTATAGACTAGCTTTTGCCCACGACTTCATCAGTGTGAAAATGCATGTTCCCCCAACCCACTTCATCGCATTTTTATTTATTTATATTCAATAACAAGTAACAAACGACTCAAATATGTTAGTAACAATATTTCTTATCAACTACGTTAGTAAACTAAACACACCGACGGAAAGAAAATACATTTATTTACTGACATATAGTTCATGCGAATCCCTGCTACAAGCTCAACACCGATGTGGAAAGTTTCAACTCAAACTCAAATCATTTATTTAAATGAAACCATTTACAGGCACTTTTGAATTAACAAAATTAAATAGTCGGTCAGTTAGTCAGAAAGTTGAAGCTAGTTGCCCATTCCAAAACGTACATCTCTATGGAGAAGAACGGGCAAGAAACTCCAAGGACAGTCTTTTAAATCAATATATTATTACAAAATCCTGGGTACATTATTCTTATTGCTTCTTTAGGAGAGAACAATGTAAAAAAGAACCAATTAAAAAAAAAAATGTTTTAAGTAGGTACTGTCTACTTTCAAGAACATTCAGTAAAAAACTGCTATTTTGACATTACAAACAGACACTTCAATATTATTTATTTATATAGATAATATAAAAATGGTACCCACATTGGCGCAGTGGTTAAGCGATTGACTGCTGCGCTGCGTGTCGCGGGTTCGATTCCCGCACGGAACAAATATTTGTATGACCTACATGTATTTGTTCCGAGTCTGGGTGTTTTCCTATCTCATAATATGAATGTATTTACAAAAAAAAAAATGTATATAAGTAGTTTATCAGCCATCTTGTTACCATAACACAAGTATTAGGTTGCTTAGCTTGGGACTAGATGGCGCTGTGTGAAATGTCCAGGGATATTTATTTATTTTATTTATTGTGGTAATAACTTCATAGTTTAGTAAACAAAAAACAGACATGGCTGGTGGGTAGCTATTTGAAATACCATTTTGTTTTTGAAACAATATCACAATTCATTGGTTCTATTGGTAGTATTCAATAATGTTAGTCGTCTCTCACATTCGTTCTTACTACAGGGGCAGCTGCTAATCTATAATAAGTTTTCTTAAGATCCCAGAAACATTACCTTATTCTTTCATAGACTAGGACTGAATCCAGCTAACTCTGGCAAACCAAAAGGTTAAAAAAAATACCTATATTACTTTACTTTTATTACTCACCTCTCTTAGAAAGCTGACAATACAATAAGTTAACGAAGAAGCGAATATTATGCCCAACACTAATCTTCTTCGTATGAATCGCACTAAAGCAGCATACCACATTTTATACTTGTAATTAACACTCAACTTACGAAACCGATTACAATAATGCGGAAATAAATCGACAAATAATATTAACATTTTCAGGCGTAAGAATGTAGTGCAGAATGCAACACTTTCTCCGAAGACATCGTAAATAAAATGTACCCTAACTGAAATCTAACGGTATATTGATTTAATCCTGTTGGTATGCTTTGTGTATTGTCTTAATTAAGATAAACAATTATTTTGTTCGATTTGGATGTTTCGCGTTTACATATTCATTCATTGGAAACTCGACTCGACGAAACTAAACTGTAATTATGACAAATATGACAGTAAGATAAGTTTGACTTTGGCAGTGACACTTCATTTTTTGACAGCGACTTTTGACAAAGCAAAGGCTGCGTTCTAATTCAAAATTCCTATATTCTATCTGTATAATTATAAGCTTTTTTTAAGCTGAGAATCAGCAATAGTATGTGGCATGCTTAGCCCATCTATCTAAATTCTGATTTTTTATTTGCTAAACTAGACTACGATGAGTAAAGTCACAAAAATATATGGTTAAACAGTCACTAATCACTACTTAACTTTTAGCAACGTTTATGAATAAAGGGGGTATCAGTTTAATCCATGCATTTAGACAAGGCATTCTTTTCGGGTGATGGTACTCTTCTTCGTTGTTTTCTTAATATTGAGCCCAGTATTTGGCCACGTTGATTGCGACATCAGTGGTATTTTTTAGGTCATCCGAGGTGAAGGTACCGTACATACAGGACAGGGTATCAGGGCACATAGGACCCTGATTTCCTGTCAAATTTTCTGTCTCTGGTGCTGCTTTCAAACTTCCCCTTAGTATATAAGGAGAAGTTTGACAGTAGCACCATAATAATAATTTTTACTTTATCCATTTTCGTAACTCGTAACCACAGCCACACATCCATCTCAACATTCTCATCTCCGTTGCATGCGATTATCTTTTATCATCTGTCTTCTACACGGCCCAGCATTCCGATCCATATAGTACAACAGGGGCTGCAGTCTCGACATTCATAACGATCGCCTTATGACCGAATTCGATCGCGAAGTCCCGGAATGACAGGTGTAATGACAGGTCTATTTCACCATCCCTTATTAGAACCACATTTAAAGCAAACAAAAAACTATTGACTTTGACGCGATCTTGGTTAGATTGTTGACAGATTTATCGTGATGATGAAGGACTTTACATGTAGTAAAGTCCTTTCTTATTTATTTTAACTCTGACAGCAACCAAACATAAACCTAATGGCAACGAGAATAAAGATCACTGTGGCGCAAAATCAGAGACAAAATAACTGTGAAAGGACTGTAGTGCTAGATTAATGGAAAATATCCGTATACTTTAATTTGACAACCTTGATTGATTGGTATTCTAAGGTACCGTTAAGACATTTTCTTTTCCAATCGACTGATCATATTTGTATTTCACCACAATAATCGCTACAACGCACTTTATTACTTTAGGATCATCGTGCTTAACCTTTTGAACGCCAATCACTTGTATACAAGTTCGAGATTTTCGTGCCCTCAGCAGCGCCACTACTTGATTAGAAGCAATGATATTCTAGTAAACAGATATGTTATACACTTACAAAACAACAGAAAAATGTGTTCCGCGCCGAGAGGCAACACACATACACACTTTTCATTCATTTTACATTTCACTACAAGTAAAAAGGATAGAAAAAGGATAGCTCGATAAAAACCAATAAGAAAAAAAGTGACAGCTAGATGTTGTCAATTGCGCGTGAATGTAAACAAACATTATTCGGGCCACCAATCACAGCACGTTGGCATCATAGACTAACAAATCAACTAGGCAGAAAGTACAAACCGCGTGTACAGAATTTGCAGTCGGTATTTGTGCCTATGCAACGAATAAACACTATTAAAAGGTAGGTAGGTGAAAAATAAAACACGTTTTAAGAAGAAAGAAATATATATATTGTAAAAATAATCATACACCTTCGAAAAGATTTAATTTATTTGTTTTCTGTCTCTTAGAGAGCTTTTTTATTTCGTTGCGAACTGTTGTATACTTATCAATTATAGTTTTTTTGTTTAATTTATAATTAAATATATCAAACAAAATTATAAAGAAAAGTTATTAAAAGGGAAACTAGAACTCTGCTGTAAAGATGACTTTACTGCCTAATATTCGCATCTGTACTTTTATTCTATGTCCGGAGTGCACGCATCCTTGTCGTTCTTACGACAAAAAATGTATTTTCCATCTCTTTCTTTTTTCTAACCTCCAAATATCAGAATATTAGGAAAATAATTGAAATATATTAATAAATCGAAGTATATTGTGTACTTCTGTGTGGTATGAGATCCATTGTGTTTTATTAACTTTGGTAACATAATTGGTACACTTTTTATATACACAAGATGGCATTTTGGATGATAATTACGTAGTAGCGCGCACCGTCTATCTCGTAGACGTGCGCGGCACGGACTAAAGGCAATACGTCCCAATTAGGAAGTTTTCTAGTCTTCACGATTTGCGCGCTCATAACATATCTGTTTACTAGAATATCATTGATTAGAAGTAATACTAATATAAAATAAATTTAAGACTTTTACAAGACCTTTTATTTTGTTTTTATGGAAACTTGCCCTGTTAGAAGCCATATTTTTAACTTTTTCACACATAATAAGTTCTTGTTTGTTTTATATTCAATAGAAACAAAAACGCCAGAAAATATTTTAATGCCCCCAACGCCAAGTACTTGATATAAAGTAAGCCAGTGATGGGACAAGATGAAGACCTCGCTATATTTCATCTTGTCGAAACGATCATAAATACTATTATTGCAAGAAAATGACGTGAATAAATAATGTTTTATAAATATTGTAAACTATAAACTACGTTTTATTCACCTTAATCAAGAATAAATAGGATTTCTATTCATTATCGAAATCGATAGTGAAACACCGTTTGAAAAACCCATCCTTACAAAGTGGCTAGTTGTCACTGCGCACAACGCAACGCCACGAACTTGTATAGAAGTAAATTTGTGACGTCATAAGCGGACGGGTTTCAAGGTCATAGTGACATTGTGCATTTTGACGTTGGCGCACGTGTTCTTACAAAAAAATGAGTGACGGTGAATATGACGAATTATTGCGAGTTTTACAAGGTGTGGAGTCTGAATCAGAATTTTGAAATAGTTCGTCGTCTTGACATTCCGTTAAGTCGTCAACTTCCGTTTCAGGAATGTACTTCCGTTTTCTATTGGTTTCTAAAAACTAGAAAAATCATTGCTAGTATTTTGTGACACCTATACCATTAAAAAAAAAGATCTGTAACATCTGCGTAAAACAGTCACTTACCCTCCATTTTAATTAAAAAAAAAAACATGTAGAAAAACCACGTATCTAGCTTCTATTGATTGTATTTGGTTCTATTAGTTGTAAGTAAACTAAATAAATTATGCATGAATCAGTTGAGGTTATGCACGTGTAACTCGACCACAGTGAATAGAAAAAAGAAAAATACCATAGACATCGATCGACATCTAGACATCCTTCTATTCAGAAAGGATTTTGTCGTGCCTCGAGCGCCAACGACTTGATATGAAGTAGAAGGATTACATTTGGAGACAAATAGGGAAGTGCCTTCTAGAACACACGTCTAATAAAACAATTCTTTTCTTTTATTATGGGAAATATATTTATTTAACCATTTATGTACACACATATAAAACAGACATTGAAAATCAGCACAGAAAAAATAAGTACAGAGGTGATGCTTATTTCGTAAGAAATCTCTTCCAGCATACCTGAGATAGGACAGTAAATACAGAGATGTAGACAGCGTGTGATAGAGCAAAGGAGACAAACAATAATACATAGAATCAAAAATAAACTATTCACTTAAAAACTAAACAAATATTACGAGAATATATACATACAAATAAACATACATAAATACTTCTAAAATAAAATAAATACATACACAACTATGATGAAGTGGACAGATAGTGTTCTTTCACTCTTCTTTTGAAAACTGCAATAGTTTGGCAGTCCCTAATGCATCCAGGTTTTCATATTGATTTTTTTATGAAATAAAACAAAATATGAAAATACGGTATCAGTTTTTATTTAGCTTCGTAAATTGGTGAGTAAACATTAATTTAAATTTAAACTTATAATATTATTTGTCGATAGGACATTAATCCCATCCCTACGTTTTACTATAGATACGTTATACATTTGTAGCGTGGCGCTGGAGGACACATCGCGTATTATATAGATGGGCGTTCAAAAGGTTAATCGTGCTTAAAGCCAGCACGATGAAGTCAAAGTATGACATATTTGTATTATGTAGATTTATATGCTATGTCTGAAGGTCAAAGAACAGACATGTAAATACAAAGAACAAAATATAGTCGCTCCATGCAGCTAGCTAGGTTAACATGCATCTCATTTGGTTATTGAAGAATGTATGTGCATGATTTTACCAAAGATTTATAACGTATGTTTGTGTTGCTATAGATACCGTCATCAACAGCTTCTGGGCGGCTGGGTTCCGTGGCGAAACAGCCGGTCGATTCTGTAAAAATCTCACCGTGAAAACTCAAGTGAAGTGAGCTTGATGTGAGTTGTCAGTAGTGTCAATCCCTAGCATTATTTGGAATAACAGCTCACTCCACGCTCACTTCACCTAAGTTTTCACGGTGAGATGGTTACAGGATCGCACTGCAGGACCTTCCTAAGAGCTCCATTTTATGTTATAGGTACCTTTATCAGAATACTTACTTGAAGGAAGAGGTTCAGTGACTGGGAAGTATGCATGTAAACGAAATCTCTCCCCTTATCAACCCCTTAAGCGCGGACTTTAGCAAAATCCTTTTTAAATACACCTACCTACTAGTTCTGTCCTAAATTCAAGTTTCTTCTATCTTTAGCGATTTTGGCTGCGGGAAAGTTTTACTAACGGGTCCGTAACTTAACTTCGAGAGTCATATGTTCGATGAATGGAAAGTCGACTGAACGATTGTTCGAATGGAATTTATTACGAAACAATCTTTTATCGCCAAACGCTACTTCGACTGAACGATTCATCGAATATTTATTAATCGATGGACTGCTCTTTCGCATGAGTTTTACTTATTACCTATATTGTTTAATAATTGAAATAAAATTATTATAAAACAGATTTTTCGTCACATATTATTTCATACATAATCGAGGAAATCGAGGAATAATAATTTTATTTCAATTATTAAACTATATAATAACTAAAACTCATGCGAA
The DNA here is from genome assembly GCA_945859715.1 of Apamea sordens. Taxonomy (NCBI): domain Eukaryota; kingdom Metazoa; phylum Arthropoda; class Insecta; order Lepidoptera; family Noctuidae; genus Apamea; species Apamea sordens. Next base: position 11,640,135 of record OX243998.1, on the reverse strand, counting down.
AGAGCAGCCCATCGATTAATAAATATTCGATGAATCGTTCAGTCGAAGTAGCGTTTGGCGATAAAAGATTGTTCGTAATAAATTCCATTCGAACAATCGTTCAGTCGACTTTCCATTAATCGAACATATGACTCTCGAAGTTAAGTTACGGACCCTTTACAAACATACCCGCACCCTAATTGCGTAACACACGATCAATCGGAATCTGAATTTTGAAACAAATTGCTAATCCATTGCTTCATAAGTTCGAAAAATTTGTCTGCTCAACATGTAAATAAATTAAACCGATTCCGATTGATCGTGTGTTACGCAATTAGGGTGCCGGTATTGTAAATAAATAAACAAATCATCCTTTATCTATATAAATAAAACAAAGCCGGGATAGTTACACCCAGCTGGACCGATTTTTATGATCTTCGTTCATTCGTTCAACATTAGTTTCTTCGTGCATTGAAATTAAATATTATTAAATAAACATTTTCATTTGCAAAAAAAAAAAATTAAATTTTTTATTTAAAAAAATGAAAATCGTTGTGAATGAAATAGGAACTGTACAATAAAAATACATGTTGTGTTTTTTGATTAAGTATAATTATATGATTTTTCATGTTGATTTTTAATTATAATGTATTTCTTACCAGGTAGGTAACATACAAAGATGGTTGGTACATATGGATAAATTCAGGACAGATCCGCTGCTAATAGCGGGAATACAAATATTTACAATGTGAATCTAATGTACACGTTGGTATAAAACCTAACCTATATACTACAAAATACTCTAATAAACAATAGGTACAAAATACTTATACTATGTACACCACCTCACCTATGTGCATCACCTCTGTACCTATTTTTTCTGTTCTGTTTTCATTGTCTGTTTATATATGTGTGTACATAAATGATAAATAAATAAACAATACAAAACACTTAATGTATGCAGGGCCGGATCTACCTAAGGGCTGCTTGGGCTGCAGCCCAGGGCCCCGAGGTTACAAGGGGCCCCCAGACCCCGCTAAAAACAATAGGCGATAATTTGAATTTAAAAAATGGTTGTCTGTAAAGTCGGTTTACGGACGATATTTTTACGTGATAACGTCATAAGAAAACATTGATGAAAAATTGCATACTTCTATGAATTGAGTTAAAGGGGGAAATACGTGTAAAAGGATGTTTTCATGCTGATTTTCATTAATTTTTTTAAGGTATAAAAAAATTACTTTCTTTTATATGTCTTCTATATAAAACTCAATTTAAAAAAAAAATTGCATTTTTTAGAGGGCTATTAAAATAAGTCATGTTTTTTTACCATATTTTCATATATTGTTTACTATAAAAAAAGTAGTTAAAATAAAAATATCGCTTTTGATTAAGGTTGATATTCAGCACAATTGTGTAAGGAAATTATAAACCAAATAAGATGATTGGTTTAAAACTTTTTAAGCTATATATATACATACATACATGTATACACCGTTTCGAAAAAACTTGTTTCAGAAAAACGCGTTTAAAAAAAAAAGTAACCGATGGGAACTTACTAAATCGCTTATAACTTATGAACGAATAAGAATTTTAACTTGAAATTTTGAATCTATACTTTTTTATAGTTTTACAAGCGATTCATTCAAAAAATTGTTTTTTTTTAAGCCTACACGTATTTGCCCCCTTAATTGAAAATTACAATTTTTAAATAAATTAACATTTATTTGCACTCGTTTATTCAAAGTATTTTTTTATTTAAAACAGATTAATTATAAGTAACAATGTACCTACTATTAACAATTTATATACAACTTATATACATGTGTGATATGTAAGATCCTCCAATATGCGTTATTCGGCTAAGGATAGGACGATGATAGGAAAAGTATGAAATCAAGGGGAGTGTTTCAAGTGTAATGTGCCTCGAAAAAGTCACGCTGTCTCTCTTCTACTCGGACGCATCGGCCGATGAAGTGGAAGAGAGTGACAATGAGTCATACTTTTTCGTGCGTGCTGCCGGCGTTCATCGTTTTATAAGACATTACCTATCACGTCAAAAAAAATCTAAAACAAGCCGTGATGGGTGCTACTCTGCAAAGTTACGCTAACTTCAACGGGCGCGACGCGCGACTCTTCAAAGTTTGAAGGGAGTTTCGAATATTATATAACATAACTGTCACACACATAACCTGTCAATTTCTTTTACTAATTCATAATAAATAAATATAATTATTTTTTTAATAAATATAATATAACTTGGTTCAAAGACTATTTATACCAATTTTTGAGTTAATCAAGCCACGCACTATAATCCTCCCCTGAAAAATAGACTACCCCATTTCAGCCCGTCACGGGAAGATTTTCAAAAAACCCTGATACACATTATTCTTTACTTTCAATATTAGGTACAAATACTGAGTTTCGAGTAAATCGGACTGCGCGCTAAAATTCTTCCACACAAACTTTGAAACCCCCCAATCCCTTATTAGGGGGTAGTTTAGAAGAAAAAAAAGAACTGACAATCTTCATAATTTATTTTGGTAAGTATTGGTGCCAAGTTTCAAGTTTATGAACTCAAGGAATAAGATTTTTCATATAAACTGTATCCCCCGCTTTTCACCCCCACAGGGGTGGAATTTTGAAAAATCGTTGGGGATTATTCATAACTTGATTCAAAGATTATTTATACCAATTTTCGAGTTAATCAAGCCACGCATAATAATCCTCCCTTGTAAAATTAACTACCCCTTTTCAACCCGTTAGGGGTAGATTTTCGAAAAACCCTTATACATGTTACTCTTTATTTTTTGTCTTAAGTATAAACACTGAGTTTCGAGTTAATCGGACCGCGCGCGCATTCAAATTATTCCACACAAACTTTAACACCCCTATATTCCCCTTTGAGGGGTAGTTTAAAAAAAATTATAATGATAAACTTTATTACTTACTTACTTAGGCGAGTATTCTTGAAAAGTTTCAAGTTTGTTAACCTAATGAAGAAGATTTTTCATATAAACTGTATCCCCGCTTTTCACCCCCACAGGGGTGGAATTTTAAAAAAATCGTTTGGGATGTATTCATAACTTGACTCAAAGATTATTTATACTAATTTTCGAGTTAATCAAGCCATGCAGTAAAATCCTCCCCTGAAAAATTTACTACCCCATTTCAGCCCGTCAGGGGTAGATTTTCAAAAAACCCTGATACACATTATTCTTTACTTTCAATATTAGGTATAACTACCGAGTTTCGAGTAAATCGGACTGCGCGCTACTTCTAATTCTTCCATACAAACTTTGAAACCCCCCAATCCCTTATTAGAGGGTAGTTTAGAAGAAAAAAAAACTGACAATCTTCATAATTTATTTAGATAAGTATTCGTGCCAAATTTCAAGTTTATTAACTCAAGGAATAAGATTTTTCATACAAACGAATTCCCCCCTTTTCACCCTCTTAGGGGTGGAATTTCGAAAAATCCTTTCTTAGTGCCTACTCTTCACGAAGAACACACCCTCCAAATTTCATGTCTCTAGGACCAGCGGTTTAGGCTGTGCGTTGATCTATCAGTCAGTCAGTCAGTCAGTCAGTCAGTCAGTCAGGACTTTGAATTTTATATATATAGATAATATATCATTTTAGAAACAGTTTTTTGACATGGCTATTAGTTGAGTACTTAGATAGGCCCCTAAGTAGTTTTAGCCCAGGGCCCCACAAATTCAGGATCCGCCCCTGAATGTATGGACATTTGTACTCTAATATACTTTATAAAATAAAAACACAACAATAACAACATTTCTATTATACACCTAAATAAATCTTATTATTTAAAAAAATATTATTTATTTACCCTTATAATAAAAAAAATCTTATAATGTGCATTATTTTCTCATACATTTTTCAGAATATTGAAATGAGAGTGATAGGTATATAATTACATTTTATCTAGTGTAGTAGTGTATAATAAATATCTCTAAACAATAAAAAGTCGGTAGGGTAAAATGAGATCTGCTACACGTTTCGTTACAAAAATAAATCCACTAAACTATAACTAAATACTAAACTTTAACAAACAGAACAAGAAACAACACCAAACCAAACGTCAATCATTTTAAAACTAGATGAGGTCGGCGTACTCGGCGTTTCCTATCTGACTAGTCTGGAAGAAAGGCCGAAACAAACTCAGAGGTCACAGTCTCTTTTAAAATCCAGACATAATCTTGGTCGGATCATATGAAGAACATGTAGATCGATGTCTGAGATGGTTTTTTGAGGAAAGAACCAAACAGATTGAGAGGACCTGTCCAGTCAGTGCACGCATTTGTCAGAAATCGTGCAGCTCAACACAACACTTATGGAGCTCGACGTTTAAAACGATTTGGGTTTAACAAATACAGCATCTTCTAATATTTATAAACAGGGCAGTGTAATACAACATTTAATGAACTGGCTGGCTAATGCTTAGGCCATTTATACAAGTGTGAATAATCATTTTAACAACTTTTATATTAACATTAGGGAGGTTATTATGATTTTGACAGTTTATTGACTTTATTTTTCCGTGGTTTTTGTATTAAAACGAACAATAATAAAAAGAAAATTGGTCTGTTATTAAATGATACCTAAATGATTTTATTTTGTAAGTAGGTTTGTGCAAACACTTGTAAACGTCAATCATATTTTAAAAACTAGATGACGTCGGTCGGTTAACATATCTTAGAGGTCACAGTCTCTTTTAAAGTCCAGACATAATCTTGGTCAGATCATATGAAGACCATGTAGATCGATGTCTGCGATGGTTTTTTTTTCTCTCTCTCCTTATTTAAAAATTTGCCGTGCCCGACAGGGTCCATAATTGTTTCTATATTTTTTTATTTTACCACCTCTAAGGCCCTGTTTTTTGATCCGTAGTTAAACTCAACAAATTGTTAAAAAGTAGTAGTAACTTAAGCTAAATTTTTGCAAAATGAGTTTTTTGACCAATTTTTAGTTTATCTAATGATTATTTTTTAACTAATATTTAATTATTTGACCATTAGCAATATTAAACACATCAACACGGTCTAGGGATATTTAAAAAAAATGCGAATTACTATTAATGTGTTAATAATTTTATATGACATTATATATTAAAAGAAATGTTATTTAATACTCTACCATTTTTTTAAATAAACGTTTACTTAGTTTACAATTTCAGGATTTTATGAAAAGAAAAAGAATAATAGACCGAAACCGTATTTGAATTAACTTTTATTTTAAAAAAAAAAAAAAAAAAAGAAAAAACATTTAATTGGTGTTAATGAACTTGGAGTTAATAATCTGAGAAAGCGCCCATGAGGTTCATAACACATCGGCAACGATTTGGCATGCTCAGAACAAGGTTGTCAATGTCTTGCTGCGGAATATCGTCCCAGGTCCTTCTGAGGTGCGAAAAAAGTTGGTCTTCTGTTGCCAGATTTTCGGGGGCTTCCCTCAGAGCTCTTCTTTGAAGCATATCCCATGCGTGCTCAATGGGATTTAGGTCTGCCGATTGAGCAGGTCATTCTAAGGCCCGAACATTGTGTTCCTGCAACCAAGCTGCTACCGTTCCCTACTGCTACTGTGCCCGGGCATTGTCGTGCATGAGCAAGAAATCTTGCCCCATTTGTATTCTGTGGGGCAAGATTATGGGCCCCAGCACCTGTTGGCGATATTTTTCTGCCGTCATAGTGCCCCGCACCCAAACGAGGTCCGTCCGTCCTCCAAGGCGAATTCCTGCCCAAACCATAATTGTTCCTCCTTGGTATGGGTGGACTTCCTGGGGGTGCTGGAGTCGGCTCCATCGCCCAGGAACTCTCCAAACACGCGTCCTGCGTGAATCTGGATGGAAACCGTACCTGGATTCATCCGAGAACAGCACATTGGACCATTGCTCACGGCCCCAGACCACGTGGTTCCGAACCCATTCCAACCGTCGTCCACGATTGCCTCTCCGTAAGGATGGGACCCGGAGTGGTCTACGAGAGCGTAGATTGGCTTCATGCAGTCGTCTCCTTACAGTTTGGTCACTCACAAGCACTTGGTGTTCCACCTGCAGCCTTTGGACCAATCGAGTCGACGTTACATTTGGTTGTGCTCTTGCAGAAATTTGCAGAAATCGGTCTTGTCTGATAGTAGTGATACGATTTGGCCCCCGATGCCTCTCCGCTACTTCACCTGTGACACGATAGCGTGTCAACAATCTTGAAATCACGTTTTGGTGCGTCCCTATTGCTCCAGCAACATTACGTTGAACCGATCCAGCTTCCAGCATTCCTACAGCCCGTAACATTTCCTCCCTAGTTAAATGCCGGCGTTGCATGGCTAGAACGGCTCAATTTGCGCTTTATCTTTAAGTATTCAAATAAAAAAAACTGATTCTCAACGTAATTTGTATTTTTTTTCTAAATCTAGCTTATACGAAAATTCGCTCTCCGACACATAAAGACATTTTTTGCCACAAAACAAAATATTTTTCAAAAATTTGAATTTAGAACAACTCCGAGATAAATGACGAACAAATTGCCGTATAAAAATTTTTAATGCGGCCAGTACTTTTTGAGTTATTTAATTGAGTATGAAATATCCCTAGACCGTGTTGATGTGTGTATAAATTGTATATCATTATGTATTGCATTACATTATGGATTGCAATAAACGATTTGAGATTTACGGACATTTATCGGACTGTGAAAGGCTGTACATAAATATAGTAGGTATAGTATGGATGGAAGTATGGATTTTCATTTAGGTAAGGTAACTGCTGTTTTAAAAGGGTGGTAATAAATAGTTCATTGTTTATTACTAGTTAGTTTTTCATGTAGGTAGTTACATGGTAAATGACTACTTTATTACTTTTCTACTTTGGTTATATTAAAAATACTCAAGTTGGTAAGAGTTGATCGAAGGTGAATAGTGTAAATACCCATGTTAAGTTACATATACCTACTTACTGAAAACAATTTATTTTCATGTTATTCAGGAGGATTATTCCGAAATGTCATATAAGAAGAAATTGTGAATTGACAAATCTTTGTAGAGCCAGGTATAATAAAAGGTATGTACCTACTCCCTAACATAGATGGTTGTCGGGATTGACCTTAAGTTTAAGAGTTTTTCACAGCTGGTTCTATAGGTACCTATAGGTTGAATGAACTTTACACGCCAATTTAATAACACAAACTAAATTTACATTAAAACAAACACTATCGCAAACATTTGAATCAACCACAAAGAAAGAAATTAATACAATAATCGATAGCCTAGACATATATATATATAATTATATAAGTAGTGGAACTGATGGAATTAGGTACTCTTACTGTTAAAGAAATAAAATGCATTAAAAACCTAATATTAGACCACTTAACTGACTATTATATTAGCCTTGAAAAAATAAAAAATAAACTATATTAATCATTCGTGCTATGTGTGGTATCGTGTATATTCTGATTATTTTTAAAATACCATTATTTTGTACTTTCCGTTGCTACGTATTACTCCACGGTGCTCGTTTTTAAATCTGGCTGTCCAATTCCTGGAATTAAAAATGTTAAGAATAAAGTTATTTAAAAAGATCAACAGAAAGAAATAACATGACGACGGTAAATGTTGAATCTTCAATAAAGATGTTGATTTTATTTATTTATTATTTTTTTAAACATTGTGCACAAGTAAAAAAAATACTGTACAAAGGCGGACTTAAGTCGGTAATGCCTGAGGCATTTTCTACCAGTCAATCTTACGGTGATGCAGAGATAAAACGTGGCAGGTGCAACATACGGGATAAATAGCTATGAAATGACTATAAAATACAAGAATAAATATTAATACATATATAGATAGTGTGCAGGACGCCCACATACATAACGGCATAATGTATATAAGTAAATAGAACGATTAATGTTAGCTCTAGATTCATTCCTTACTGTTGTTGCGTAATGTTTAAGAACACCTGTTATTGCGCAATGTCTACGAACATTATTGCATAATGATTGCGTAATATGAACAATGCTATGCAGGTGTCAGGTGCATGTCTGTCGTCATCAATAGACTCAGACTATGCAGGTGTCAGGTGCATCAGATTGCAACATATTTAGCTGTATAAATATACCCCGCTGTGGGATTCATGAGTCAGTCGTCCTCGTCACGAAACCACCAAGTAATAACACGTCGAGCTAATGTTGATGCTCGGACCGCGGAGTCCCATGTAAAGTCGTGTCGATTTGTATTCGGTTCAGATCAAGATCTCATAGAAACAACACGGAAATAAATAGTCTTCGAACAACAAGGAGTTTTTCATTGAACCAAGCGGTCTCCTACTACAACCAAGTTCATTGAATCATTGACCTAGTGATCCAATTCTACAGTGTTTAAATTTGCTCAAAATTGAAACTCTACTTTTTGACCTAATTACTGGACCGATTTCGTTAATTTTTTGTATATCGTCAGAAAAGGTGATATCAAGTATGTGGTATAATTACCTGACAGAGATAACTGCAGTAAAATGGTGTACGGCGAGTATTGTAGGGGTCATACGGCGTTGAAGTGGTCTTGCCGCACATATAACAACGAACGTTTAACATACGTGTGTTCGGACTCAGTGACGTCACGTTCATTATTACTGGACTACAATATCCATCGTTTTCCATCTGCGTTCCATGCTGCAAATGAAATAAATTATTAAATGAGTCTCTTTTACAATAAATAAAATAATAGATGTATTTTGTTGGTGCGAATCCGAATCTTACCATAGGAATATTATTATGTGTGTTATGATATAACGATGGCGATGTTTGATTGGTGTTAATGTAATGCACTTGAGTTGGATAGCTGGCAATTGGCTGTCCTATGTTCTGATGATTTTGGTGAGGTTGTGTCATGTTATTATAATATGTCTGATTCGTGTTCACATTTGTTTGATGGTAATTATGTGGCCTATAAGGCAAGTTTTTAGAAGGATGGTTCATATTGTATGGTGGTGGGGGACGATCATATGGTGCGTTCTTCTTTTTAGTATTTTTGACACGATTTTCGTCTGTTCGTCTTGCAACTGGTGTCTTTCTTCTAGCTTTGCAACTTGGGGCAACATTATTATGACTTCCATTCGGCTCCACTGCAATACACTGCTGTTTTTCGTTAATGTGTATTAATGTATCTGCATCGATATTTATACTAATTTCGTTGCCAGGAGTTCCAGAAGTAAATATACATAAACTGTTTTGTGTTTTTTGAGTTGCAATGTTACTGTTTGCAACGATTTCAGATTGTTGAAAATTCAATGGTAACAGCGGTCTGATCAGTTGTTGCTTTAACATTATATTTTCATCAGAATGACATGTAATGCGATTATGTTTAATATGTTCTTTTTTCTTTTTTGTCCATGTTAGTAATTCTTTAAAAAATGGTAGCACGTGGCATCTCTGACATTTCCACTGCAAAGATTTGCTATTGGCGAGTAGGACAGTATTATCTAAAAATTGATTAATAAAAATTTCATTTTGTTCTTGTGGCAACAATATTGACTCGACTGTGGTATACGATAATTCAAAAAAATGAGATTTTATAAAATGAAATACCTCTTCTCTTTTTTTATTATCTTCATTAGTTTTCTTTATCCCGTAGTGATAAAAAGATTGCAGTATGAGAACTATGTGTTCGGATAACCTGTTTAAAACATCTTCAATAAACGTAGTAATTGGCTCATGATGGTTAATAATTTGACTGAGACTAGGTGAACTCTCTTCGTTATTAATTACTATGTTATCACCGATTAAACCTATTGCATGTAGATTGGCATCGAAATGATTTTGATTCGGATAGTGGCCGATGTACTTTGTGTTACTTCCTATTTCTGCATTTTTGTAATTGTTTGAATTATGTCCGGTTATTTCTGTAATGGTTTTTTTATTCAAAAGTCTGTTGTTTTTGTTCAAACTTAATATGGGTTTATTTAAACCTCCATCGCTGATTTGATTTTCAGAACTTATTTTATCTTGTTTTTTGTTATTGTCGTTGGTATTTTCTCTTTCACTCAATGAATTTTGAACTGTTGGGGCATCATCATCGCTGTCTTCAAATATAATTTCTACGTCAATAGGTGCATTGAAGTCATAATCCACCATCTGGTTCAGAACGTTAGCTGTAACAAAAGAACAACCTGCTAATCATTCTTTTTACATGGCACTAATAATAATTATTTTCTTTACAAATTAAAAAAAAATAAAAATAAAAGTCGTTTATTTTGGAACAAAAACAGATACAATCATAAAAATAGTAAAACGATGATAACTGCAAAAGTTAATCACTGTGGCGCAGCTATCAACGCCCAGCACCTAGTGAGAGGGTAGTTCGTTCCAGATAAGAAAAATATATTATAAACTATATATAAGTTGGTAAAAAAAAAAGAAAAAAAAGAGAACAAGCAAAAAGACAATAAAATTACGGGATAAGTGTAGTGTGTAAGTAAGACCTGGTGTATGTGTGTGTGTCTGAGGGTGTGTTAGCGTGTGTGAGAGTGAATGTGTTACACTTCCACAAGTTTTTCAGTTGCATCATATGTAAGCGATTTTAGCCAAGTATCGAGCCTTTTCTTGCATTTATTTTTGGTAAAAGAATAGATGTTGATCGTTTTGTTTATTCTATTGTACAATTTTGAGCTTATGTAGGTACAATGACGACAAGCTGCTACATTTGTACAAGGTTTTACATCGCATACTCGATTTGAACGGCGCGGCGGCGTCTACTGTTACATCTAGCTGGTTCATAGGGAAGCTGGGTATGTTTACGTAACACTACCTGAGAAACAAATAGCTGTCTGACTGTTAGGACCTGGCAGAGAGAATACAGGGAGATTGTAGAAAAGCGTATAGGTTTCCTCGCAAGGTCTTTCAGAACTGATCTTTGAGCTCTCTCAATGCGTAACATAGAAGTCTTATGAACGCCACCCCACACTGTCAAGCAATATCCCATCACTGACTGAGCTTGTGCTAAATATACATTAATTAAGATCCTAAAGTCTGCCGCAGATTGGAGTTTCTTGAAAATATATAAAAGCTTCCTCAGGCGTGTCACGACTGAGTCAATTTGTTGATGCCATTTAAGGTAACTATCAAGTACAATACCAAGATATATAATAGTTTCAGTACCTTCTATTTCGGGGCAGTCACAGATAGTGTCAGAACGAGGGTTTGTACAGGTATGGGCTTGGACAGAAAAAGGAGTCTGGGGTTGACCTGACTTGTTTAAAGAAAAAGTAATGAACTTAGTTTTATTGAGATTTAAAGTTAACAGATTTGTAGATAACCATTTCATGACAATACTTAAGACTAACTCAGCGTTACTAAAAGTTTCACTCCAATTGCCGCCATGAATTATTAGAGCTGTGTCGTCTGCGTAAGTTACTATTTTGCAGTTAGAGAGAAGCACGCTGCCCTGAGGCACACCAAATGTGAGCATCTCCCTTCATTTGGTGTGCCTCAGGGCAGCGTGCTTGGCTCGAGGAATCACCTGGTCTTCACATGATCTGATCAAGATTATGTCTGGACTTTAAAAGAGACTGTGACGTCTGAGTTTGTTTCGGCCTTTCTTCTCAGACTAGTCAGATAGCAAACGCCGACCTCATCTAGTTTTAAAATATGATTGACGTGTAAAAGTGTTTGTACAAACCTACTTACAAAAATAAAACCATTTATCATAGCGATCGCTTTACGACCAAATTCGGCCGCAAATTCCCGGATTGACAGGTGAAATGTATGGAGTGACAGGGCTTTGCGACCGAATTCGGTCGTAAAGCGATCGCTATGAATGTCGAGACTGCTGGGGCTGGTCGGAATCCAGCTTGTTGTGGAGGTTGGTGTTTGTCCAATTGGGGCGAGATACGATTATACCTGTAATTGGTTTAGTTGAATTAAATGATTTGAGTTTGAGTTGACTGACTTTAATAAGGCTAATCGGTCGATAGTTATTAAGGTCTGATTTATACCCCTTTTTATGTAAAAGGGGTATAAATAATAATAATATTTGAGTGGCAAAAGTTATTAGGGAATATACCTGTTTGTAAAATGTATGTTGTGAGTGGCAAAATTTATCAGGGAATATACCTGTTTGTAATGTGTATAGATAGAAGAGTAGATTCGCCTATTTTTAAAATTTCGGTACTAATACCATCCTCACCTGGTACCCTGTAGTACTTCATTGTACTAAGTGTGGTGTGTACTTCAAAACCAGTGATAAGGGGGGGGGGGGATGGTATCTGAGCAAAAATAGTTTATTCTAAGTGCTGGGGACTGGCAGTTTGAGTACAGCAATTTGTAGTAATTTGTGCAGATTTGTAAAACTTTATCCCTACTGCGATGTTTTTGGCGATTGTTGTCTTTAATACGGTTCATCCACTGTTTACCTTTTGTAGTGCCTTGTTTTTGTAGTGTTTAGCTATTTATAATAAACTAGTAGTATCTAAAGCAATTTGGATTAGTTTGATGTTAAAAGATCTAATATCTTTTCTAATGTTGCATTTGACTTCTTTGTTTTTGTTTTTATACTGGGGGCATGTCTTATCCACACTTAGAGCCTGTCTTTCATCTATAAGAAGTTATGGTATTTGATGTTAATTTTTTAATTTTGTTCGGTAGTGTTTTGGTTTTTCTATTAGCTTTTTTAATACTATTGACAATATTATTAAATTGTTCCTGTACGTCATTGGTTTTTAAATCTAGTATACTAAAACTGGTTTTATAATTCTAAATTGTTGTTGACAACCAAACCGATAACCTGCACTGTTATCGGTTTTTCTGGTATCTGGGCCGTTTAGAGGTACTGCTCAGATGCTCCATATGCAGCGCCACAGTTTTATGCCATATCGGGGGCAAGAGCTACTGTTCCATGAAAGAGCTTATGAAAGGAAATCTGCCTTTGTCACCCAAGCGAAAAATCATGGACATGTGCATCCTTCCCATTCTGACCTATGGATCCCAGACTTGGTCTTTGACAAACATTCAAAAGTCTAAACTCAAGGTTTGCCAACGTGCAATGGAGCGCAGTATTCTATGCGTCTAATTGACAGACCATATTCGCAACACCACACTGCGCTCCAAAGCATAGATTACTGACTTTGCTCAAAAAGCCGCTAAGCTGAAGTGGGGCTGGGCTGGCCACGTCTGCCGTATGTCCAATAAGCTGTGGACCAAAATAACCACCACGTGGAGCCCTGACTCAGCTAGAAGGCGTCGCGGCAGACCCCGTACAAGATGGCGGGACGAGCTAGACAAAACAAACGATCAGCAGTCTACTTTAGCCCTGGATAGAAAAACCTGGAAGTCATTGGGAGAGGCCTTTGCCCAGCAGTGGGATGATGCAGGCTAACAGTAACAGTATGTTACTTTTTTATAGATGCTTTTGACTTTCGTCGAGGGCAGCGGGGTAATTGCTTAACACACTACAGTAGCAGTGGCTTTCATTTTGACAGTTTGACAACATTCAGTGCGATATTTGTGTTGTTGAGCAGACACATTTTTCGAACATATGAGACAATGGATTAACAATATTGGGGCCGTTCCTATTTTTAGTATATATAAATGATTTACCTCATTTACTAAAAACCCGACCACAAATGGTGTTATTTGCTGATGACACATCACTGATTTTTAAAGTAGACAGACGTGCACAGCATCTTGACGACGTAAATAATGCTATGCTTATGGTCCATAATTGGTTTACTGTAAATAATTTAGTATTAAATGAGAAAAAAACTAAATGCATTAGATTCGCTTTACCGAATGTTAGAAGTAGTGAATGTCACGTTGTATTGAATAGGGAGATACTTGAATTCGTCGAAAGTACGGTTTTCTTGGGTATCACGCTTGACTCAAAGCTGCAGTGGGGTCCTCACCTAACATCACTTGCAGGGCGGCTAAGTTCAGCCGCTTACGCTGTCTGGAAAATCCGTCAATTAACAGACGTGGAAACCGCAAGACTGGTCTATTTTAGTTACTTCCATAGCATCATGTCTTACGGTATTTTGCTGTGGGGACGGGCTGCAGATATTGATTCTATCTTCATTCTGCAAAAGAGGGCTGTCAGAGCCATGTACAATCTCAGCAGACGCGAATCTCTAAGGCAACTGTTTAAAAAAATTAACATCATGACGGTTCCTTGTCAATATATATACGAAAAACATTATGTACGTTCGAAAACATCTACATCTTTTTAGTAAGATAAGTGACAGGCATAACTTTAACACTAGGAATAGGAACAAACTAGATCAACCGCGCTTCAGATTGTCTAAAGTAAAAACTTCTTTTATGGGGTACTGTGTAAAATGTTATAATAAAATACCACTCGATATTCTTCAACTAAATGAGAAGAAATTTAAAACATGCATTAAACGCACACTATGTAGACAAGCATATTATAAGTTGGACGAGTATATAGTAGATAAAAATGCTTGGCTTAATGCTGGTCCTGCTCCACAGGCAGTTGAGCTTACAAGTTGATCACAATTTCAATATTTGGTAGAGATGCTTCCCCTTTTTGTTTTTTTTTTAGTGTTTATTTTATTTAATCAGGATTAATTTTTAATACTTCAGTATTAAATACCTCTTCATGATTGGTAGTTATTTTTTTTTTCTCTCATCTCTTAATTATATTGCAAACTATAGTTTTGTATAATTTAGAAGCATTTTTGAAAATTTTGTAAATGTAAGAACCATGGATCCGTTTTTTATGATATTTTGATGTTGACTTGAAAGAGCATGGCAGTTGAGAATATGTCATGCTCACTTAAATGTCTCACTGGTGGTGGCGCGTGTGTTGGATCATTCGGTTCCCTACGAAATGGTTGAGCTGGGTGGTGCTGATCCACACGTCATGTTCGTGAACGGGCGCCATCAGTTGAGACTGGTCATCTCTTAACTGCCAAGTATGTTTAATTTTATATTTTTAATTTTATATTTTAATTTGTTTTTTTACATTGTTCTCACATATAGAAGCAATAAGAATAATGTAACCAGGATTTTGTAAAAATGTCTTGATTTAAAAGAGTGTCCGTGGAGTTTCTTGCCCGTTCTTCTCCATAGAGATCTACGCTTTGGAATGGGCAACTAGCTTCAACTTTCTGACTAACTGACCGACTATTTAATTTTGACAATTCAAAAGTGCCTGTAAATGGTTTAATTGAAATAAATGATTAAATATAATATATCCCTGGACACTTCACACAGCGCCATCTAGTCCCAAGCTAAGCAACCTAATGCTTGTGTTATGGTAACAAGATGGCTGATAAACTACTTATATACATTTTTTTTTTCGTAAATACATACATATTATAGATAGAAAAACACCCAGACTCGGAACAAATACATGTAGGTCATACAAATATTTGTTCCGTGCGGGAATCGTACCCCCACTACGCCAACCGCGCCGCCGATTTGAGTTTTGAGTTTTTGAGAATATCCTTCAAAATGATTCATATTGTGATTGAAAGTTTGTTACGCAATTAGGGTTTTGGTTCGAGGTGGCGCGGGAAAAGAATTCCCGCAAGGACTAGGGGAAGCCTTTGCTTACCAGGGGCAGTATAAGCTTATTGAAAAATAAATGACTTTCGTTAAAACTTACTGGTTTCCATTATTGTTAAATCTTCTGTTTTATTTTGGAATAATATTCTTGTTCTCCGACTTGATTGCCTGTAAAGAAACGATCGAGTTTATAAGGTATTAATGATAAGGTGTGTTGGTGAGGTAGGTGTGGTGCTTCTTCTTCTTAGCGTGTCGATAGCAATCTAAATGGACTCGGCCCAAAATTCGGCCACTTGTTTGGCGCCATCACCAGTGTCCATCAGTTCCTGTAACGTGCAACTGACAGGACACGCAGGACACGATATTAAGTGTCCCATCGTTTGTGGAACAGCACCACATTTACACTCCAAGGCGGAGTCGTCTATGAATGAATCTCCACCTGAACAGGTTTTCCTTGCTTCGGCCAACCAGGGACCGGTTACCCAATGTAACTCATGTCTGGGTGGGAGATCTTCAGCAGGTGGGACGAAAGGTTTGGGTAAGGAAGCACAGTCTCCCCACAGCTTCAGTCTTTCTTGCGATCGTCCGCCAGTGAGTGGGACGCCTTTGTGGCACAAGGACTGTTCGGGGTTGGGGTGAGATCAACATAAACTAATATTAAAGATTATAAAGATAGGTATATTTCAGTAATACAAATGGGACAAAGATTAAAACTAATGAGGTGAATGAGATGAGATTGAGTCGCGCCCGATATGCTATCCGAATACGTACTGACTGTTTTACTTAGTAACATAAAATATTCAAGGCGTAAAACGCGGTGTCGCAATTACGCTGACATGTTTATTATTGTTCGGTGATTGACCCGAACAAGGATGTTGTTGTGCATAGGGTGTTGTGTGTCGGAAAAAATTTTGACTCTTTCGCTGGAGCTTGCCACCGCTCAACGAACCACTGGTGGCGCTATTCCTGCCAGTGAGTACATCATTTGTACCGGGGTCGGTTTTAGGCAATCAGTGATGACTCGGCACGTTTCATTCAAATCTGTATCCACTAGCTTTGCATGGGCGGAACGACTTCCGCAGAAAAAGATAGCGCCAGTCAAGTAGTTCGCATAACCGACAGTTCGCATTCGACAAACCGTGTAGCAGCTTCGTTTGCATCACAATTATGCGAAATAAAAGTAAAATCAGTAGTTTTTAATTGGTCAACAGCGCCCTCATAGTTTAATTTTGTAATGTATCTTTTTGATTGATTCTTGTTTTTAGAGGGGGTGTTACTTAGACATAGCATTACAGAGGCGTGTTCGCTGACGGTGGAATCTATAACCATGACGGTTTCACACGTAGTGGTAATCATTATGTGATCGAGGCAGTTATGCAGTCTTGTAGGATGGGGATCTCCCGATAAAAGGCACATTTCTGCAGTTAGATTTAGATAGGATGGACTATTTCTATCTGTACTATTAGGTTTTATGTCTATATTTATATCACCTATCACAATGATGTTATTCGCTTTTACTTTACTTAAGATGCCTTCAAAGGAGTTAAGGAAGCTATCAGTACAATAAATAGATGGGGATCTATAGGAGGCTAGAATACAAACGGAATCAATTTTTAATAGAAGATAATTAGCACCTATTGGGTTCGGTTCTTGAACCGTGCACTGGATATTGCTTTTAACGAATATTGTAATGCCGTCGTTTTGATTTAGATATTTCTTGCTAGAGTATGTCACGTAATTTTCCATCGTCGGTATCGGTTTGTCATCGTTTAGCCAACACTCTGTCAGGATTATGATGTCGATTTCACACGATAGCCTAGCTAATTGAGCTTGAAAACCATCAAAGTTTTTAGCGATGTCTTAGAGGTTTTAATTATCTCGTTACAGGCGTCTACATCACAGTGATGAGAAGATGCCACTGTCAAGTTATCTATTTGTGTTGAAGTAATAGTTTGTGTAGCCATTGAATAAGCGTATTTCATTTTTGTTGCATGCGAGGGTGCGTATTACTGTGATAGATGTGGTGAAAATAGGAAATGAATAATTAATGTTAGGTATACCCATACGAGACTAATTTACAAGTATGTAAGTGAAGTCAAGGTTTGTGAGATGTGTAACGTGTAGTTGTATTCTTGTGTTAACTGTTTTCGATTGAATGTGTTGGATTTATTTTTTGTGTATGTGTTTTACAATATGAGGGCAATTGCAGATAAAAAACTAATAATAAAAAAGATAAAAGTAAGTGGGACTTGAAAGTCCTAAAACAGAAAGTTCTATACGAGGCCAAAAGGCTCCTATCTCAGCATGATGCTGCGACATTTAAAAGCGCTGGTATTCTGATAGGGCCCGCTGTGATGTCCCAGTCATTGTGGTAATTTAGGTTTTAGATCAGCTTCGTTTTTGACATGTATGTATTGATCTCCTTCCTTTTGTCGAAGAAAAACTTTTCCAAATGAGGTCCAGCAGAACTTAAAGCCATTCTCGCTAGCAAATTTCCTCGCTAGATAGAATAGCCGTTGTGCCTTCATAGTTAAGCTCCCTGATAGATAAATTGGTTTTAGTTCACCTGGTATATTTGTATGGGATGTGTTTAACTTGGCTTGGGCGTTATTGTGATTGAAGTTTCGGACTTTCTGTAGAATATTTTCTTTTGTAGTTATCGAGACAAAGTCGACTATAATACACGATCATCCAGCTTTTTTATTTATGCGGAAAATATCCTTAATATCATGTTGTTCGAGCGAGATTTCCAGAACTTTACTAACTCTATGTACTTTCTATAAAGCTACCATTTACTGGGTACGTCTTTCATTGACTTGAATGTGCCCTGTCGGCTGTGAGTATGTCATGCTCACTCAAATGTCTCGCTGGTGGTGGCGTGTGTGTTGGATCATTAAGTTCCCTCCAAAATGGTTGAGCTGAATGGTGCTGATCCATACGTCATGTTCGTGAACGGGCGCCGCCAGTAGGGACTGGTCATCTCTTAGCTGCCTCGGCTTATTTTAATTTTTAATTTCTGAATTGTTTTTGTTTTTTTATAACGGACGCTTTTAACGTGCACGTATTTCTACATCGTTCTCACATGGTTAATTTCAACACGAATGATGTAATCAAATATTTTGTAACAATTTTATGATTTAAAAGAGTGTCCCTGGAGTTTCTTGCCCGTTCTTCTCCATAGGTACCTACGCTTTGGAATGGGCAACTAGCTTCATCTTTCTGACTGACCGACCCTTTGACAATTCAAAAGTACCTGTAATTGTTTTAGTTGAATTAAATGATTTGAGTTTGAGTTTGATTTGAGTTTAGAAGTTTCTGTTACTATGCGATGCAGATCCTGCTTCCCCTTCCTTCTTTGGGATATTTCTCATCTCTATTTTTGTGAAGCAGGTTACGCTCCAGGTTCTCAACCTTACCTTCGACCTGATTAATGTAGGCTTCATCGATTTTCCGCTCGCTTTCGATATTATCCATTTTTATTATTATAATATCATCGTATTGTTTAGTGACAGAAGAAATGCATTTTTTAAATTCCGAGTTCTGTGCTATAATTTCGTTCATTGATTCTTGTAATGCTTTAAATTTACTTTCCGATTGCGCAGTGGCCGATTATAATAAGTCCCGTATATCTTGCATAAAACCGACCATTTCATCTTCACGTTTACGTTTATTACGTGACGTGACATTTACATCTATGCTGTTTAAGTTTGGGGCAGATCCCGTTAATGCAATAGTTTTCCTCAATCCCAATCCTCAAATAGGGTTCCTCACATGAAGAGTCTCAGAGTAACTAGCTACGGTCGTGGCTGGCGATTGGGGTGGTGTACGCCTCATGTTGTCAATGTTTACATAAACTCGTAATACCTTGTAACAGTAGTCGGCGTGTGCGCGTAGCTCTCTTGGTGCAGTACGGAGTGGTAGGAAGTGAGTCACGGCGCGCGCAGTCGCTGTGTAAGCGGGACGGCAATTATGGAGAGTGTTCTGTTCTCGCGGGGGTGAGGTGGGAACGCGGTTAGCACACCTTGTGAGCTTGGTGACCAGCCGATATCAGTCCGTCACTACGCGAAATTGACCACTTCTCGTATTGGCATATAAGTGACAATCCCATATGCGGTAGGGATTCTAAATTTATATTATATTTAAAAAAAATTGACACACGTCCACTCTTGGTCACGGTCACGGGCGAAGGGGAGATTTTCGCAACGCAACATAAATAAAACTGAAATGCATGAAAGAATGAAGAATTGCTAGTGAATTGATCAATTATCTTATTAATTTGCTTGTTACCAACATAAAAAACCTCTGCGACTGTTGACCTAGTGACAAATATAAGGATCAATATCGATAATCGAAAAATAGGCCTAGGAATATTCATTGATCTAAAAAAGGCATTTGATACCGTCAGCCATGAAATACTAACAAAAACTGAAAGATTTGGGTGTTACAGATACAGCATACGATATTTTCAAATCATACAAATAGGTCCCAAATTGTTAAAATCGGTAACCATCAAAGCACACCTAGACCTATTACCTGTGGCGTGCCCCAAGGCTCAATTTTGGGCCCATTACTATTCTTAATTTATATAAAGAGTATACATGAAATTGGGCTAAAGGGAGAAATTACTTTGTACGCTGACGATGCTAGCCTGTTCTATTTTGGTCACTTGATAGATGTAGTTATGAATGAAGCACAACATGATTTGGACATTCTACACACTTGGCTCCAGTCAAATTTGCTGACCATAAATACTTCAAAACCAATTATATTATTTTCTCAGCAAAAAACAAAAAAAATTGGTACCTATAGTCCATTAACAATTAACGGTGAAATAATAAACAAAACGAACTCGGAAAAATATCTGGGCCTACTACTTGACAGTGGACTTACATGGAAGCCGCACATAGAAAAAATACAAAGTAAACCATTATCCCTATCAGGTGCCCTACGGCCCATATCTCGATGCTTGCCCAGACATGTGCGGTACACAATCTATAACTCCTTGGTCAAGCCTCATCTGGATTACCTAATTGAAGTATGGGGATCAGCAGCAAAAAGCCCCTTAAATAAACTACAGAGATCACAAAATAAATTAATTAAAACGTTATTTCGATATGATTACCTAACACCGACCATAAAAATTTATAAGGAAACTGGACTAATGAATTTATCGCAAAACTATAAATACAACACCTGCATCCTGATTAGAAAAATTATAACAAAGGATATTTACTCACAAATAACATTTACCAAAAATATAGACCACCACAAACGTAATACTAGACAGGCTAATGATATCCGTTTGAAACCACCTAGAACTAACTACGGAAAAAAGAGCATTCTGTACGAAGGAGCCCAGATTTATAATAAATTACCTAACGACACAAAAGAGGCTAAAAGCTTATCAATCTTTAAAAAATTACTAGAACGCCATATTTTGAAGGATCTTTCATTAATAGAAAATCATACATTTATATTATTTGCAGATGACATTTCAATTATCGTGACATCTGATAAAAAATCAATATCTGATCATGAAATTGACATTAATAACACTATAGACAAAATTTTACAATGGCTACATATTAATAAATTAAAAATTAATTTAGATAAATCAAATTACATACAATTTAATAAATCAAAACATGCCAAATACAATTTTAAACTTAACATTGACAGACTCAAAGAAGTAACGCAAACCAAATTCTTGGGTGTACTCATAGATCAAGACTTAAATTGGAAAGTACATTTAGATGATTTATGCAATAGAATTAATAAATTTACTTACGCCCTCAGACAAGTAAAGAACGTAACAAACGTAAAAACGGCAATTACTACATACCATGCATATATTGAATCAATTTTAAGTTACGGACTTATTATGTGGGGGAACAGTACGGACAAAGACAGAGCATTCATTGCACAAAAGAAGTGCATCAGGGCCATTTGCGGACTTCGTCCTGACGAATCTTGCCAATCATTTTTTAAAAAATTGGGTTTGTTACCACTTCCTGCACTTTACATATACGCAATCTGTAACTTTGTCTACAGTAATAAGGGATTGTTCAAAAAAGCATATGAGGTAATCACTCGTCCAACAAGAGATCCACACAGACTTGTAACAAAGGATAATCCCAAATCAGCCAAGTATGCTAAAAGCTGCCTTGTGATGTGTGTACGCATATACAACAATATCCCTAATGAACTCAAATGTATAAATAATGCTAATTCATTTAAAAACAAGCTGTATAAATGGCTGAATGGACATAATTTCTATGACATTAAGGATTTCTTTGACATACATTTATAATATATCTATTAATTTGAATTATTTAATTACTACTTACTGTTATTTTGACATCATAATTATTTTTGCATGCAATTGATACATATTCTGTATAGCTAAACATGTGGACATTGTATTTAAATAAGACTGTAACACCATTATACCATGTTTAAGGCAAATAAAGACTTATCTTATCTTATCTTATCTATAGAACGATAAGGATAAACTTGTAAATTTTACTAACAGTACCATTTTATTTGTAAAATACTAAAACAATATATATTATAAAACTGTTCAATTATCGCTTGTTCAAACGCACTATGCCATAGACCTTAATAAATAAGCACTGTTCGCGCCGCAGCTTAAGCGCGCACTATACACAATCTCCACTAACATTTTTTAACATCTACCCTACTAAAAACGCTAATCGGTTATTTAGTTTACTTATTATTGTATTTTTCTCTGTAAGTGATTAATGTAATCTTTTGAGAAATAAATGTCTTAAACCGTTTATGTTTAAGTAATAACCGCCTTAATAAGTTACATATATATGTAACTTATTAAGGCGGTTATTACTTATTATCACACTGCACCAGACACCGCTCCGGTGTGGGGTGCTGCGGTTTTTAACTTTGACTGTAGAATCTTGTTTTGTATACAAAAACCGCAGTGTTATTACACTGACACCGCATCTCCGTGCAGTCTGCAGTCAAAGTTAAAAACCGCAGCACCGACCACCGAAGTTGTGTCCGGTGCAGTGGCATAACCACATAAGAAAAAAAAAGAAGAAAAGCTTCGATCAATAATAGTACAAGAAAAGTGAGACAGCGTTTTGATTTTTTGTTGATTGCAATAGTCCCGTATTACATGGGACATAAATGACAAAATGTGGGTGTACCTTGTAGTCTCTGCCAACCTCTTCGGGGAAAACAGGCGTAATGTTAACGTAAACGTTTGTCGACACTATTGCACCATCCCATCTTTCTGGCTCGGTGCTGCGCTGGTGCTGCTGCTGCGGCTGCGGAAAACCACAAGCAGCATAAGTAGGTATACCTAAATTACCTTATTGGTAATTATATTTTCGGGCAGTTTTAGGTTGAAACCTTCGGTCCGAGTGCTCATGGTCTTTTTAAGGAAATTTCAAAAAGGCCTGGCCAAGGTAAAAGGCACAGCGCAGGCTTGGGTACAGTAGCAGTCGACAGCAATGCGGATGAATTCGACGCTATATTTTAGTTTGTGAATAATTTTAGATGAGTTAGGTTTTAAAAAAATGAGTTAGTATTACATTTTACTACTGTTGTTGCTTTCCCTCACTCGGGATATTACTGAGGCCACTTTCTTCCGAATTATCGCAAAGTAATCGTCAGTGTGCGCATCAGCGAACATACCTGACACACTACAGTAAGATGGAACACCTCAACAGCGCCCTGAAGGCATTGTTGTAGTGAATGCGCGGGGCATTGTCTGCAAGCATACTATAAATTAGAGGATTATATACAAGATAAGAACGCTTGGAAACATGCTGGTCGTGCTCCATAGGACAATCTAGAGTCTAGACAAAATCAAACTGCTCGCATTTAATTGTAAATTTTATTCTTTTCTGACATTGGTTTACATTCTGTAATTGCTTTAACTCACACCGTGACTTATTACTTGTTAATTTAGTTTTCTTTTTAATGAAAATCGTCTACTTTTACAATGTTTGTAAATATGTGAGCACCTATCACGATAATTAATTGATATGTCATGGTTTCATTTTTAATTATTTAACCTATTGTGGTAGTTGTCGTACTCAGCTCTAGTATTATAAATGACGGGGAACGATAAATAGCCGCAAATACGAGTTTATCAGTGATTTCACATGTTAGGCGATTTCCGCTTAGAAAATTGGGTTCTTTAATAGTGCAATTAATGTTATCTTTTATATACATAACAATACCGTCGTCGTTCTGGTTGGCCTTCCGTTTTGTATAATACGGTTTATAGCCGTTCATCACAGGGAGATTCACCACTTTGCTTAGCCAGCACTCAGTAAGCACCAATACATCACAGCTAATATTGAGCAAGTTTATCAATACTAATAGTTCGTCAAAGTTTTTATTTATACTTCGCATATTTATAATGGAAGATTTTGATATGATGGTTTGACCCTACCAAGTAGTTTGAGTAGTCTGACGGTGGACATTTATATGATTTTGCTACTTCAAATTCATCTAAGTCGGCTGTAATAATATAATGCAGAATATTAGTCATTTATAATATAAGAAACGATTTACGATTGAATGATACCAAACAAAGCTCCGGAGTGTTTGGCATGTATACTATGGTCGGTAATAAAAACTAGTGTAGTGTGATATAAATGACACCAATTGTTGTGTGAATTATGTAGTTAGGTAAGGTGTAATTAGATGTGTGACAAAATTTATGTTTGTGTTTAAATTTGTGTTTGTGATGGCTTATTTTGTGATGGATTTGAGTGTTGTTTGTTATGATTCATTTTACTTGAGTTATGTAACAAAATATAAGTATAAAGAAAGTTATCAGTAAAAATCTATATATATATAATTCAAAGTCCTGACTGACTGACTGATAGATCAACGCACAGCCTAAACCGCTGGTTCTAGATACATGAAATTTGGAGGGTGTGTTCTTCGTGAAGAGTAGGCATCCACTAAGAAAGGATTTTTCGAAATTTCACCCTTAAGAGGGTGAAAAGGGGGAAACTAAACTACCCCCTTAAGGGATTGGGGGGTTTCAAAGTTTATATGGAAGAATTTTAGCGCGCAGTCCGATTTACTCGAAACTCAGTAATTATACCTAATATTGAAAGTAAAGAATAATGTCTATCAGGGTTTTTTGAAAATCTACCCCTAACGGGCTGAAATGGGGTAGTAAATTTTTCAGGGGAGGATTTTACTGCATGGCTTGATTAACTCGAAAATTAGTATAAATAATCTTTGAGTCAAGTTATGAATAAATCCCAAAACGACTTTTTTAAAATTCCACCCCTGTGGGGGTGAAAAGCGGGGATACAGTTTATATGCAAAATCTTCTTCTTTAGGTTAATCAACTAAACTTTTCAAGAATACTCGCCTAAGTAAGTAATAAAGTTTATCATTATAAGTTTTTCAAAATTTCCCCTCGAAAAGGGATATAGGTGTGTTGAAGTTTGAGTGGAATAATTTGAATGCGCGGTCCGATTAACTCGAAACTCAGTGTTTATACTTAAAACCAAAAATAAAGAGTAACATGTATCAGGGTTTTTCGAAAATCTACCCCTAACGGGTTGAAAAGGGGTAGTCAATTTTACAAGGGAGGATTATAATTCGTGGCTTGATTAACTCGAAAATTGGTATAAATAATCTTTGAATCAAGTTATGAACAATCCCAAACGATTTTTCAAAATTCCACCCATGTGGGGGGGAAAAAATCTTATTCATTTAGTTAATAAACTTGAAACTTGGCAAGAATACTTGCCTAAGTAAGTAATAAAGTTTATCATTATAAGTTTTTCAAAACTACCCCTCAAAGGGGGATATAGAGGTGTTAAGTTTGTGTGGAAGAAATTGAATGCGCGGTCCGAGTAACTCAAAACTCAGTATTGATACTTTTGACAGAAAATAATTAATAATAAGTATGTAAAGTGGTCGAAAATTTACCACTGACGGGACAAAAAGGAGTAATTAGGTAAGTTTTTAAGGGGAGGATTTGTATATTACATTTTCACGCCTAAACCACTGAACTTCTGATTTGACATAGAGATAGATGGCATCCTGGGGAAGCACATGCATTTTATTCTGTAAGCACGTTCCCGTAGGATAATTTCCGACATCCACGCGGGCGAAGCCGCGGGCAGAAGCTAGTAGTGTAATATAACTTATGCATAGAAATCATTAAAACAAAGTAGATTAACGACGTACTGCTTACTAATGACGAGCTGTGACATAGTCATTCTTGTAGCTCCTTAAGTGTTGATACAGACTTGATGAGATTTTGTTTATCTCCGGCTTGCCTTCGAAGAAAATGTTGTCATTAGAGGTCCATTAGAATGCGTATTTTCTTATGCGTGCAAATTCTCTTGCCTGGTAAAAGAGCTTTTTGTTTGTATTAGTTAGGTGCTCTTCAACATAGACTGGCTGTTTTGGTCCCGATATTCCGAGTATCTCCGTATTCAATTTGTCTTCTTTATTCGTCTTTTTATTGTTATAGGTTCGTACGCGTGAGATGAGGTCGAACTTTGTTTGGACGTTAGTGAATTCAGCGAGGTATTCCACTTAGAGCACTGATTTGAACAGCACTTCCGCGAACCGCACATGAGCACTTCCACTAACTGCACTGAAACAAAATTTCGTAACGTGTGGTTTTGCTGGTGCCCCGGTTCCCAGCTGTGCGATATTATATCTCGGAAGTGGGAGGCAGTTAGAGGTAGGTTCACTAAGTTGGCTATGTCTATTACAGTTTTTGAGTTTTGACAGATCTGTCGACGACTCTTTTTCCTGTGTGGTATGTTGCGCACTTCTATACTTAGACGACCGGCACTTATATTGAAGGTCAATGACTCGGAGGGCTTCTTATATTCCATGCTTTCTTGTTGCAGGCGCTTGATTTCTTTTTGTAGGTCATCATATTGAGAGCCGAGGAATTCAACGGATTTCTTTATCCCGATGTTAGTTTCTTGTATTGCGGTCTTAGTATTTTGGATTTGTATGTTTTGGAGTTTCAGTTCTGCTATCCACTCAGAAACCAGCTTTTCTATCCACTCAGTTTGTGCTTCAAATTGCTTTGCTGCATTCGCATCTTGGTCGACCTTCCGACCATTTCATTCTTAAATTCTTGCTTGAATTATTCAAATTGTTCCCACGGGTTATGCTCACGCGGTGATTCATTTAATCGTGGGCGCTTGTTGCGTGAGTTCAGATTAACAAACTTCGGGTCGTTCACTGCCTGAGTGATATCGGTTTCCGTTTGGTCCATTAGGGTTCTTGGTGTGGTTGGTGGAGGACGCTGCATTCGCATTGACATGGTAGTAAACAATGTATATTATTATTCAATACGGTATATCGCTATCTGTTTATTTCTGCGCCCACTTCACGTAGCACTCGTAGCACGACTCGTGGCACTGGTGCACAGTATAAAGACATGAACAGTACAGAAACTACGTACAAACGTTCGAAACGGCACACTCACACAGACGTGCGCATCTACGATACCCTTAAGCGATAGTCGCGGTGATCTCATTCACGGGCTTCCGTATTACTAACTCTTTGGTCACGGGTGCCGTATTGGAACGAGTAGTCGCGTAATACATTTATTCCTAGCACCACGGACCGTCCGTCTTTTTAAAAATGCCTCGAGCGTATTGTGTAGTATATGGCTGTTAGAACTCGGCTTCTTCAAAACCGGAGCTTTCGTTTTTTTAATTATTTTTTTTTGTCGTGGGTGTCGTTTTCATAGTTTTCGAGGGTGCTAAAGCCTTTATTGAGGTCAAAATTTAAATCCAAGATGGCGGCTTCAAAAATTTTCAAATTTTTCGTCATGGGTGTCGTTTTCATAGTTTTTGTGGGTGCCAAAACCGATAGTGAGGTCAAAATCTAAATCCAAGATGGCGGCTGTGAAATTTTGCCATGGGTGTCGTTTTCATTGTTTTCGAGGGTGCTAAAGCCTATAGTGAGGTCAAAATGTAAATCTAAAATGGCGGCTTCAAAAATGTTTCGTCATGGGTGTCGTTTTCACAGTTTTCGTGGGTGCCAAAATCGATAGTGAGGTCAAAATGTAAATCCAAGATGCGGCTGTGAAATTTTTCAATTTATTTGTCATGGGTGTCGTTTTCATAGTTTTCGAGGGTGCTAGAGCCTATAGTGAGGTCTGACTTTGTTCAATATATCGAGATAATGGATGAAATTTTTCGTTCTTGTTTTAAAAGAGAACATATTAACTGCAAAATAGGTCTTTCAATTTACAAAGAACTTGACAAAATCTCTTTTATAGTACCCTGTCCTTGTTTCCCGATATTTATTTAAAAAAAAAACTATTTATTAGACTGAGAATATTTTACACTGTAAAATTTAATAACAAAGCATTTCGAACATGTAGCAGGTGAAAGTATTTTTCAGTAAATAATTTATAATGGAGAATAAAGATATTTTTTTTAAATGTTGTTTTCTTTAATTACTATTACACCCATTTTCGAGTTAAAACGGTAAGGTGCAGGGTTAACTAGGTATCGGTCGAGCGACCCGCATTTTGACTTCATTATCGGGTTTAGCACCCCCGAAAACTATGAAAATGATATTCACGATGAAAAATTTGAATTTTTTCGCAGCCGCCATCTTGGATTTACGTTTTGACCAGAAGGAGGGAAATATAACCAGCCAACTCCTAACCGCAAACCGCGTTAAAAAACTTCTTTACAATAAAACACATCAATTTTAGAGACATGAGTGACAATCCTAACGCTCCAATGGACCGCAGGTAATTATTTTAACAAATAGGCCTAGTTTCCATACTGGTTCTTATTTATATTGTGACTGGTGTCGGCTGTGACGACGTAGTCGGTGTCGTAGCACTCGTAGAGTGAACTCGTAGCGTGAACTCGTAGCGGTCGCATAATTCGCCGGCGTCGATGAATGTTTCTGTGGCGTAGTGGCCAGCGCGCTCTCCTCCGTCGTCGTGCACCGGTGATCGGAGGTTCGAATCTCACTCAATCACGAAGATTTAGAGGTAAAAATTTTAATTGTGGTATCGCGACATTTATTTGTCTCACTCTAAGACGCAAAAAGGCGTTAACTGCCCATTAAAGCACTTTGAGAGAAACAAGGAACTCAAAACTACACTAATCAACCAATCCCGGTAAAGTTAAGGGTTTAAGTTAAGCACAGTGCGCGTCCGTACTAGACCAAAGCTCGCAGCAGACTAGAATATGGTGATGGTGCTAACAAAAAGTTTACGTGGTCCCTATAGTCCTCTCCACAATAGGCGTCATCCCAAATCACCTTCTGCCATAGCCTTAAATTACAGTACAGGTATAAGATGGTACAGACGCCAACACATCAAGCTACTACAATCTGTCTAGATTTTCAACTTTATCCCTAAAGTATTAAGGTTCAAGGTTGATTGGGAAAATATTACAGTTTCAGGTAGCTTGACCTGCTGGCCTCTGTCCTCTCGGCATGCAAATTAAGTCATAAAACAAAAAAAAAAAACTATTTTCAAATAAATCATGCAGCCGTGAAAACTAACGACACAATTTTCATCTAAATTAATAATCAATTTATTATCTTAATTGTTATATATTTTTATCATTTAAAGTCTTATATATAAACATAACATTTTTCTAATATTATTATTAGCATTTTTTATTGCAGGCAGCTTAGGTTTAAATATTCGTAAAGGGTGTTTTTTTATATTGTGCGGAATTTTATTGTTTAACTAGCTTCTGCCCGCGGCTTCGCCCGCGTGGATGTCGGAAATTATCCCACGGGAACGTGCTAACAGGATAAAATGTATGTGCTTCCCCAGAATGCCATCTATCTCGCGGGCCCTTTGTGGCTAATTACAGTAGAAAAGCAATTGTGTCTCATTAGTGGTGATTAAGAGGGTACCTATATGATATCTTTACCTAAGTACCTACCTAATTAAAAAAAAACTCAATAACAGAAAATTAAATACC
Source organism: Apamea sordens (assembly GCA_945859715.1). Classification (NCBI taxonomy): domain Eukaryota; kingdom Metazoa; phylum Arthropoda; class Insecta; order Lepidoptera; family Noctuidae; genus Apamea; species Apamea sordens. Next base: position 11,610,671 of record OX243998.1, on the reverse strand, counting down.
TACCTAAATAAACCTATTTCTGATGATAACTAATCTAAACTCAATAAATAAGCAAAATCCCTTTAAACTATATAATATCTATACGAATGACTAATCCTACCTAACAGTATTATAAAATAACCTACGGTCACTACGTACACTATCAAATATACTACCTATACTTTAAAATTAAAATGTATACCTACGACTCATATAAAAATAAACCTAAATAACTCTAAAAACTAAAAGGAATAAAAATGAATTCCACTGCGGGTGACCCAACCTACGACAAACTTAGTATTTGCGGTTGGTACAGTACAGACAGTGGTAATCGGGTATAGGGATCGAACCGCAAAATTAAGTTTGTTTTTTATTGTATATACTTTTCCGGGATAAAAAGTACCCAGTGTGGTGCCCAGGATATTAAAGAATAATTATACCAAGTTTCATCGTAATCGAACCGGTAGTTTTTGCGTGATGCCTGAACAAACAGACAGACAGACAGACAGACCGACAGACAGACAGACAAAAATTTTTTTAATCACATTTTTGGGTTCGGTGTCGGTCTAGTAACACCCCCTGTAAATTATTTTTTTGATATTTTCAATGTACAGAATTTTCACTTCTACAGATTTATTATAAGTATAGATAGATATAGATTATAGGCCCCATTGACATAGCATTTTTCCTAAGCAGTGCTGTTTTGTGCCTGTATGTAATAAATTTTTACATTGTGTTCTCATAGGACCTGAACGAGTCCTCATATCGGCTAGTGACGGAAATTAAAATTAATTAAATTAATTTTAACAAAAATTTTCACTTCTAAATATACAACGACGGGAAGGTCAGTATTTTCAGTGACTTAAACATAGGCTCACAGTCTGTAGTTTTTAGATTTGACATAGATTTGTTACTACAATTGCCCCAAAACTTGTATTACTCCGAACATTAATATTGGCGCAACAAGTCCGTGGTAAGCGGTCAAGAGTATAAACATTGCTTATTTTATGCGACAGGTTATACCAGGGCTGCCCAACCAATTTTGATGGTGGGCCATAATTTTAATTCCGTGCCAGCAGGCAGGTCATCTAGTGAATAAAACTTGCATACAGTTATGGTAGATACTAAAAATACCCAGATATTAAAATGAAACAAATGTTTAAGTTACTAAAAAAACTTCACTGACTTTGAAGAGGTGTAGTATAGGCTAATGCGTTGGTGGCCCGCGGGCCTGGGGTTGAGCAGCCTTGGGTTATACAGAACATAAGCTGACTTGCTCAGTTTAGTACAAACGTGTTCAGCATGAGGATTCCAAGTGAGACTGCTGTCCACTAAGGGCGCGTTCACATTAACGTCCGTTTTACAGGTCCGTTAAAACGTGTATGTTATTAGCATATGTAGTTGTATGAGCGAGTTCACCCATAATACCGTATTCCGGATCCAGTAGAAAATACCGATCCGACAAAATAAGCAGCAACCCGTTTTATAGGTCCGTTTAAACGTATGTGTTATTAGCGTATGTAGTTGTATGAGCCAGTTCACACATAATACAGTATTTCGGTTCCAGTATACTGATCCGATCTCTTAAAATCAGTCCTGTGTGAATACTATCTCCAATAGCGACGGATCCGTTAAAAAGGATCCTATACTTAAATGCTGTGTGAATACTATCTCCAGTAGCGACGGATCCGTTAAAAAGGATCCTGTAAAAACGTACGTATAATGTGAACGCGCCCTAAGACATCTAGGAATTTTGCAACATCTGTTGAGTCTACATTTTGTTCATTAAAACTAACCTTAAATTAACTTTAAATTTCAGGATAATTTTCTAAAAAGAAGTTATTAAATAATTTTGTTATTAACAGAACACACAGACCGTAAGAAAATGTTATAATATACGAATATGATGTATGAATAATAATATAAGAATGTTGTGTTTTGAGAATATGATGTTTTGATAACCCCTAAGATGACCCACTGACCTTTGTGATGATTTGCGATTTGAGATTACGAAATTTTGAGAATATGATATTCAGAGACGGAGCGATCTGCTTCATTCGGCAGATATAAATACGTACGCACGATATTATTATTAATCAATTTATTTCAGATAAAATCAATCCATACAATTTCAAATTATAAATACTTACAGAAAAAATATATAAATAATAATAACTGAACTAATATATAAACAGAAAAATAGAAAAATAAACAGAAAAATAAATCATCACACGATATGCCTGTGAATATTAATTAATGATAGGTACCTTGATATTCTGGTGCAGTAGGCAAAATCACATTATAATTTCGCCAACCGGCAGGAATTTAGACACAACACACCAATCAAGAAATTCTAAAAATAACGCACCCACTTTATACTGTGTCACTGTCACGCACATAAACAATTGGATATTTTGCGCAGCACTATTTTATTTAACCTTCACGTCCTTAATTAAGTCAGCACTCTTTATTTAATCAGACGTCGGGGACATCAGTGCAGCGCGCGCACAATATGGAACTGTCTTGAGTCTAGGACTAACAAACAAACACTGGTCCGCGTCCGACTGTTCGAGACACGTTGGGCGGAGACTGGGGGAGGCGCGCGCGCAGTGCGCGTCACGCCAATGACGTCTCAGTCTCGCCGCAGCACGTAAACGCAAACTTTGACCTTTATGAGTTTTGCACTGTTGAGTGTTGTCACAGGTGCTATTGTGCTCGATCATGGCACGGTAATATCTATGAAATAAATGCCTACAGCCGCGCGGTACGTAAACATGCGATAGGGCTGCCCGCCTACAGCATTTTAATGACATTTGCCTACTTTGTTTCTTTTTTTCCACTATTATTTCATAAAAAAAAATTTGGAATAAAAACGTTTTACATATTGATTTATTATTACACAATTTCCTAAAAATTAAAAAACTTGTAAGTACTAATTGAAAAAAGGAGTTTATTTTTAGTAGGAACCTAACTAGTTATATAAAAATAATTATTTAAAAAAAAATGGTTAGGGTAGGTTAAAACTGTGACCCCTACGTCCCCTACCCACGAGCTGAGCAAGCGAAGCGAGCGATGCCGCGGCAGCTGCCGGCGAGTGCCAGAAGCGACTAGATTATATAGAAAAAAATACTTTACTAATTTACAGGCAAGTACTGAAGTTCTTTAAACCTATTAAAGAACTTCAGTATAATTAATTGACCGAAATGGAAATAGCAACCACGTAGGATTATACATATTTTCGAAATTTGATCGCAAGCTTTAGCCGATTTTTCAAATTCTAATATGTAAACTCTTGGCATAAAATCTATGTTATATTCTGTATTATAAAATGATATTTTGTATAAACGTGATTTTTCCAAAATAATCTAAATATTAAATGAAAAATTTATAAATGATTAGATATTATCCGAATGATTACGTATCTAGATAAATATGGAGATGGTAAATAAAGAAAAGAATATGCTGAATGGCGCTTTTTAGCGTAATTTTGATATTTGGAAGTCTAGGTTTACCTATCTTAAGATTAGATCACCTTTAATATAATAATATTATAGTGATGATCTAAAATTAAGATACGAGACGAACGGGCAGTTTCTTCGCCAATAGTAACAGCCAAAGTAGGTAATGTCACAAAGTAACTGTTAACATTGTTTCTTCACAATTTGAGCTGTTGATGTTTTGTTACTTTTTCTCCTAACTTTTACTGCTCACTAAGCAGATGTGAAAGCTTTAAAGTAATAGTTATTTTGTCAAAGTTGTATTGTTGTAGTAGGTAGTAGTGGTAATTTAAAACACCGGTCACCTAAACGAAGTTTAGGGATCTTTTGTAACAAAAATATGTAATTATAATAAAATGAAAAAGCATTAAATGCGCACTTAAATCAAACATCATGTGGTATTTAAAACAGTCAACTAAAAATATTATAATAATGACAACATACCAAGGCGTCAAGTTTCCGTCAGTAATCCATATTTATTTTAGTATACTTAAAAATTATGTTAGTAACCAAAGAATAAAACACGTGCCACCATAATACCTACTATTATAACTAAATTAAATAATTAAAGAACATAAAATCAAATCTAATCTAAACCATATTAAATATTATATTATTAATTTATTTAATTAAAATTATTCCTTTTTGAGAGCTTCCGTTGCGTGCGCTGCGTAAACGGTTTAAGTTACGCAAAAATCATGTGTGATGGAATTGTTCCTCTTTAAAAGTTCTAAAAAAAAAGTCCGCGACAGCATATGTCTATCTTTTAAGATTGACTCACTATAACCTTTTTTATGGTAATCGTTCGAAATTAATGCAATATTTCCGAAGGTGTTTTATCAACATGATATTAATCCGTATCCAAATAAATATGCTATTCATCACACGTATTTAATTGTGAACTAAATTGCCCTTGACATCACTCGATTTCAATCAACATCTTAGGAGATATCATAATTTTAAAATAACTCCGCAACAAAAAGGTATGATAACGTTCGGGCATAGTATAAAGAGAGGAAGTACGTCATCTTCATACAAACGCACGCGGCTTGTATGTGTGCGCCAAAGTATCTGTGCGTCGCCGCACGCACACTTAAACAAATCTCGGCCCGTTCGGGCCCCGTTTCACAGCGCGCCAGTCGGGGCTAACATCGCACGAGGTTCGCGCGTCACGGCTTTTCGGCACCGCTAAATGAATGAAAAATGTGTGATAATCGCAAGAGAACGTATTGCTGTGTGTTTGGGTGTTTATTTTATTGGTTTATTTTATCCTTTTTTTTTTATAAATAATACTGCTATGAATCTTGAATAATTTTCTGTGTTTGTTAGGAAAACCATTGTTGAACTTTACTGACTAATGATCACTGAATTAGTTATACAGAGATGTGTTATCTTTGGCAAGGGCCGGGCTTTAAACTAATGAATTGGTGCCAGTACTATCGGTAACCTACCGTTTACTCGTGCTCATCACCGCCCCGCACCGCCCGTTTGCTGGCCCGTCGCTCTTTCTTTCATCGTGAAAGGTTTCATCATCGTTTAGGTACCCAGGCAATGTTGTCGGACATTTTTTGTCCGGGATCCCAGTATTGGAAGCCCGTCTCGAAATGCTTTCGATCCAGTCTGTCTTGCTGCCTTCTCCTAGCGACGACGCCCTAAGCCAAGGTCCGTACCACACAGGGGGTGCCCTTAGCGTGAAAGCGCGTGTTTTTTTAAAATTTTTTTTTCATTGTCAGACAATTTAAATTAAAAAGTATAATTTAATTTCAAAGGAAGTCAACCTAGTTACCCTATTAAATCAGTCATTTAATTATAATTTTGCCTTAAAATTTTGATTCTAATTTTCATTTTTCATTTTCGTTTTAATTTTTTATTTTAATCTACATTTTAATTATTATTTCTTTATTTTTTAATTATTATGAAATTATATTTTTAAATTTATATTAATTTACTTATTTTTTTAATTGTCTGTTGTGACAATTAAAAAATAATTTAAATAACTAAATAACAATTAATAAAAAAAAAAAAAAAATAGTTAAAACGTCCCTTTAATAAAAAAAATACACGCGTATCTTATAAGGGTTCGGTTTTTCCTTTTGTAAACTATATTGGAAAAGAATTTGGAAATTTTCTATGCGGTATTAATACCGGTATTGAAAAAATCCTAGCAACGTTTCAGGGCACGCCCTGTGCTGTGGCGTGATTTGGTTTTCAGAACAGGTAGGCAGGCACATTAAGTAAAAAGTAACTGGTTTACTGGCTAAAAAATAAATGTGTGGTCGGGGACCCCCGGCAGGACCGATTTAAATTTTGCCGTTTTGGATTTTCATTTTCACCTCACTATCGGCTTTAGCACCCTCGAAAACCATGAAAATGATCACAATGACGAGAAATTTAAAAAAATTACAGCCGCCATCTTGGATTTTCATTTTGACCTCACTATCGGCTTTAGCACCCTAGAAAACTTCACCAATGATGAAAAATTAAAAAAAAGTACAGCCGCCATCTTGAATTTTCATTTTGACTTTATTATCAGCTCCAGCACCAAAAATTCAATACCGGTATTAATACCGCATAGAAAATTTTCAATACCGGGATCGCGGGATCCCGGTATTGATTAGACTTTATTATTTTCCAATATAGTTTACAAAAGGAAAAACGGAACCCTTATAAGATCACTTCGTTGTCCGTCCCTTTTTGTCACGAACGCGTGTATTTTTTTTTTATTAAAGGGACATTTTAACTATTATTTTTATTTTGGTTGCTGTTGCAGGGGGTCCAGGTTCCATCAATTTTTGCCCATCATCCATTGGTCCAAGTTCCTTGCCAAACATGAGAAGTTACCTGCGCTTTAGTAGCCTTTCTTCTCCTCGCCTTCATCCATTGTGTGAACAACACAATAGAATTCCGAGAGCGACCACATCAAAGTCGCCGCTCTCGGAATTCTACGACGTTTTTAGAACTCATTCGGGTCTGGAGTTTTCTAATGACGTTTCAGCAATGAGGATTAGGCTATTGTTTAAAAGGAGAATTCCTTTTAAACAATAGCCTAATCCCTATTGCTCTTTGTATTGAAAAACCATTTGTAATGACAAAAAATGTCCGTTTCCCGGTATTAGCCTATTGGCTAATAAAATAGAATAGTAAACTATTATTTCCGAGGTGGAGGAGAGTCCATAGGGTTAGTAACAATTAAATACCGGGAACCCGGACATTTTTTGTCCGGAATCCAGGTATTGGAAGCCCGTCCCGAAATGCTTCCAATCCAGCCTGTCCCATGCTGCCCTCTACAAGGGACGCCCTAGGTACGTACGGGTCCGTACCCCACAGGGGGTTTATTTCCGAGTTCCCGGTATTGTGATGGTTAATTGTACAAACTATGAAAAAAATACAGTTTTGGGTTGAGGTTACCATACAAATCTGCAGCTGCTACGATCCCGTTGTCAATACAATACCCAATGGTTGGGAGCAATAATCCCATTGCTGAAACGTTATTAGGATTTTTTCAATACCCGGTATTAATACCGCATAGAAAATTTCCTCACCGGACACGGTTGTTTCGGGGGGTTCCTAAAAAGTATGAAATATGTCACTTAACATTTTTAGTTCGCGTTATTCTTTCTTTTTAAGGTTAAGTTTTTATTTAAAAATCAATTTCAATACTTTGTGAGATATCTGCGTAAATGATACCTCAAAAGCGAGAAGGAGAGCGATTATCAAGCATGTTTTCAAAAGGGTTGGATGAAAAAAATAACCTCCGTTTTTTTTTTTAAATAAGGTTCATTAAAAGTATTATAATTTTTTCAGTTTTTAAGAACTAAATGTCTGTAAAAAAAATGTCTACTGACATAGAGGCCTAAAACATGTTTTGCTAGATTGCTTATACATTACTTTAATAAAATAAAAATGAATTCATATCATTCAATTTGACCATAAATAAGCAGTTTACTAAAAAATTTGGGAATTTTAGAATAAAAAATAAAAAAAATTCTAAGACTTCGTCTAAGACAACCATGGCTTAAATGGTTCTAAATTATCTGTACTATCTTCACCTTAAAGCTTAGCACCCATCTTCCAATCACCTTGTATAAGCTAACATTTAAAATAAAGATATGTGTACAGTCGAACAAACTAATTGGCTTGACACCACAACATCGTGGCAAGGCACATGACTGATCCCTTCTTGTCCACCCGCGTAACAGCAACAGCACACAATGTGTGCTTACAAACTGTGAGAAATCATCTATATTCAGCTGGTTTACGTTGCAGTAAGCCAGCGCGGAAGATTTTGCTGTCTACTGCGCACCGACAAAACCGACTACAATACATTAATTTTGATTGGAAGAACAATATGGTGATAGAAAACGAAGGTTTGCCGCTTCATTATTGTCGAATTTATTTTTATACAAATAATGGTCATATTTGTTAAGCGAATGTGAACAAATACAAACCTCGTATTATTGAAAGTCTGGTGGAGTGATGTTATTGTTATGCCGTTAGATCTAAGATGTTGATTCACTTCACCTCTAATTTTACTTTGTTTCAATTTATATACCTACCTACTTTGACAAACTATTTATGTCCATTCTTAACAAAAACATTCTCTTTGTCAAAAAAACTGACAAACAACTGTGTTTTACTCATTCGAATGTCTAGTATGAAATGTATGAATAGCTAAAGAATATATTAGGGGTTAAATTATGAAATTGCCGATTTGTACTAAAAAATTGAAATTCGTTTTTTTTTTAATTGAACATATTTATTTAATCAAAATAATTACCATTATTATCCATACATTGCTGCCATCTAATAGGAAGGTCATTTATGCCTTTGCTATAGAACTCTCGTAATCTAGATTCGACAAACTGTGTGAAAGCATTTTGTACTGCCTCCTGAGAAGAAAACTTTTTATCACGTAGAAAATTGTCCAAATCACGAAAAAAATGGTAGTCCGTTGGAGCAAGGTGTGGCGAATACGGAGGGTGACGAATAGTTTCTAATTGCAGTTCCTGTAGAGTTAAAACGGTTTCTCGTGCTGTATGAGGTCTCGCGTTATCATGGAGCAATAATGGTGAAGATCGATTCATGAGTCGGGGCGGTTTCACTGCTAGTTTTGCTATCATTGTTCGGAGTTCGGCACAGTAGACATTTGCCGTTATTGCTTGACCATATCGGAGAAAGCTATAGTGAATAACACCATGCTGAGACCACCAAACAGTTACCATTAACTTTTTATTGGTAAGCTTTGCTTTAGGACACTGTTGCGGCGTTTAACCTGGGGTCAGCCATTGCATTTTTCGCTTACGGTTATCGTAAAGAATCCACTTTTTATCACATGTCAAAATTCGATCCAATATTCCTTCATTTCTGTATCGATTCAACAAGGCAACACAAGTTTCAACACGCGTTTCTTTCTGCAGATCAGTCAAATCATGAGGCACCCATTTCTCATATTTTTTTATTTTATTGATTTGACGCAAATGAGTCGTAAGTAAGATAACATTAAACCATGCCGCTAATTCCAGGGTAGTTTGGCTCGGATCGGCTTCCACCATCTCTTTCAATTCATTGTTATTCACCTGTGTGGGCGGTCTTCCACGTGGTTCGTTCTTCAAATCAAAGTTTCCATCACGAAACCGTTTAAACCAAAATCGCACGGTGCGTTCATTAGCAGTCCCCTCTCCAAACGCAACATTGATATTGCGAGCTGTTTCTGCCGCGTTAGTTCCGCGTCGGAACCCGTATTAAAAAATAACTCGAATTTTCGAAGTATCCATCTTTCTTGTCTAAGCTGATTAAAAAAACAACTGAAAGTCGATAATCGAATGTTGCACAGTTTTTATTTAAAAGAAGAACTTCATAGGTACCATGTGAAAAAAGTTTCCCTCAAAAATCTCAAACCATGAAGGTTCTATGTAAATTCTAAGTACCTATTACAATAAAACGACAATTTCATACTTTAACCACTATTATATTATGTTTAAAACCAGTTTGCATTAAATCATTGTATCGGCCACACAAGTTTTTTTTGTTATCATACAGCCCACACCAAATTGAACCTTAAAACAACCATTGCAAAGAAGGAACATATTGGAAGAAACGATACGGATCATTTGCTAATGACCCAAGTGATAAGCTCGCTCATTCCAACCAATAGCAATGTTTACCTCATAAAAAATTAAAAAGATCTTATTGGTTTTATTTAATTAACTTTCTAGTTTTTTGCATAAGTGATTTTTTTAAACACAAAATTAATAAAAAACAAAAAGTAAAAAGCAGCAAAGCAAAATTCCTCAGTTGGGATGGAACTCACGTCGTCTAGCTAACATCAGTAGCTATCGCAGGTGGTTAAACCAATTAGCTATGGGAACCTTGTTATATCAGACTAAAATATGGGCTCATATTTTTTCTTTGTGAACCCGTTCATTTTATCTTTAACCGCGTATGTATATTACGTATACCCACACAATAATAATGACAGTTACCGATTTATGCGCGATGTAAACTAATTAAATGTGCCGTGTGTACATGTGAAAAATAAGCAAAAGATTTTTAGACGATGGCACGCTAGGAGGTGATGTAGACACTGCTTTAAAAGATCTACTACTCCTCAAACAGGAATTTCAATCTATTGGCTTGAACTTTAGGTATCTTTCTAACATTACCGACAGACAATATTGATTCTAGATAAATATATATTTTCTACGTTCTTCCCCTTTATGGAAGCAACCACATCTGTTGGACAAAATTGACCATATTATTCGCAGCACAACCATTTTAAATATGGCCTTGGACGACTGAGCGTGGCTTCAAGCCATAATGCAATAATGCTGAGCGTGCCCGCCTGCTGGCTGTGGGTGAGTGGGAGTCGGTGGTCTGGCTTCAAGCATTCCCGTCCACCTTCCAGCTCGCTACCTGTCTGCGTTTGGGCGCTGCTCCGATTCGTTGTCAGTGCGGTGAAGCTGTCGAATGCCTAGGACACCATGGCCTATCCTGCAGTAGGAGCGCAGGCCGCATGGCACGGCACGCCAGTATTAATGACATCATCCGTCGTGCTGTTGTCACTGCCGGGGTGCCAGCTGTTTTAGAACCCAACGGCCTGGCACTAGACGATGGGAAGAGACCAGACGGAATGACCATTATACCCTGGAAGTTAGGCAGACCTTTGGTGTGGGATGTAACATGTGTCGACAGCCTTGCGCCATCCCATCTTCCTAGCACGGTGGGTTGTGCTGGAGCGGCTGCTGCTGGCGCAGAAAACCTCAAACGGCGAAAATGTTCCAACCCGATTGGGAGTTAAAACACTAGAGCAATGGGGTCCGAGTGCTCACTTGGTTTTTCGAGATATCGCCAAGCGGTTAATCGACTCTTCACGTGACCGCGATACAACGTGGCAATGCTGTCAGCCTTTTGGGCACTGTTCCTGTTGACAGCGATGCGGACGAACTTTTTGATGCCCTATGATTCTTTAACTACAATTGAAAAATTAACCTACCTCATAAATGAAAGAAATGGCCAACAAACACCAATAACTGCCGACCGACTTTTTGTATTACGATGCTGACGTCATTTTTGATATTCACATATTGAAAATGTTTCCACTGTATAAAGTAAGATATCCTTAGGCCGATCGCTCACGTTCGTGCACCTCTTTCGCTCTTACTCCACTATACTGACCGTCCGCAGCAAATTGTCACTCAAGTGCAAATTGCGCCTCTACACCACGGTCATCCGTCTCCTCATGACCTATGCTTGTGTCGTCTTCGCACACGCTAAGCCTCACCATCTGCATAGAATAGAATGCAGACCCTCCAAACCCGTTTCCTCAGAAAGGTCATGGGAGCTAGTTCTATGTACGCAATGATAGTTTACACTTAGATCTCAGAATGCCCAGCACCGTCCACCAGTTAATGAAACGCCTTTCCAAGCGTTTTTTTGATACTGCTTTTTATCAATTGTTCAAAAAATGTGTTTTTTTTAATCAATTTTTAGTTTATCTAACGATACATATAATATCATTGCTAATGGTCAAATAATTAACTATTAGTTAAAAAAATAACCATAACATAAACTAACAATTGATTAAAAAACACATTTAGCAAAAATTTAACAATTAGTTACTATTTTTAACAATTGGTTGAGTTAACTACGGATCAATAAACCGACCCTTAGAAAGTTACTTACATTTTACTACAACTTGCGCAGGTAAAGGATGGGATTTAAAAAAATGGTAGCCTTTGTATTTGCCTATCGGTCAAGGCAAGAGGAACATAGAACAATAGAATCAAAATCAAAAATCAAAAGTCATTTATTCAAATTAGGCTGAGAATCAGCACTTTTCGGACGTCAAAATTACAAAAGACAGTCCCCCAAAAACGCCCGCCCTTCACCACTTCCTAGTGCTATCGCTGGGAAGAAGAAGTGGCGCAACAAACTCCCCAGCAGCACAGCTGTCTGTTCAGTTAGGAAATACTTGATACTTGATTGTATACAATACTATATGTTAAGTAATTATCATTACAAGGCACAGAACATAAAATTAAATTATTTGCCATATGTCAGCTAGCCACGCCAATAGACCAACAAATATAATAAAAACTTTATATACGTACTCAAGCTGAAAAATAATTAATTAAAATGTAAATAAAAACTTACTACCTAAATAAAAGCCTCCAAGCATAAAGGGCGTGACAGCTTACATATATTTTATGCATAGCTGGGTTCTGGTCACATAGCTGTCACTTGAAGTCATAGATGAAAAACTAGGACCATCGAAGTAAAATAAATAAATAAGTTAATACAATAACCTGTCAGTAAGCTAATTCTGGAGAAAGAACATGAACATTGTCTTGAGTTAATTAGGGCGACCAACTATTCTTGTCGTGTAAGTAGTCGTTGATGGAATAGTAAGCCTTTGAACAAAGGTTGGATTTTACTTGAGCTTTAAACGCATTAAAAGGCAAATCTAGCAAAGAAGAGGGTATCTTGTTATAAAAGGTACAATCCTGAAATTCCTGAGGTAAGAAGGAAGGTGGGGGAACAGGTATTCTCCCATTGGCTAAAAGGTGCATCCTACGGAATAGTCACCCAATACATTTTTAAAGTATACAAAATTTAGCGCGCAGCTATAACTCAGAAGTCCAATAAAACTCGAGATACACGTTTTATATCCTTTAAAAATGTATTGGGTGACTTTTCCGTAGGATGCAAGAAGTCATAAGTAAAAAACTGAAAGAATTCCGAAAATTTCAAGGTGTTTTTGAGCACCACGCAGTTTACACAGCAGTGTGATTCTGTAACCATCTCTCCGTAAAAACTTAGGTGTAATGAATGAGCGTGGAGTGAGCTGTCATTCCAAGTAATGCTAGGGATTGACACTATTGAGAGCTCACTATAAGCTCACTTCACGGGAATTCACTTGACTTTTCACGGTGATATTTATACAGAATCGATCGGCTGGTATTGATATATATCCTATTGTTTGTTTTATTTTTATTTTTAACTGTGTTTAGTTTAGTTTATGATCCTGCACGAGTCGCAATAAATACTTTTTCTTTCTTTCTTTTAACAACATCCCAACAAAGTCAGTACATTGCAGTGCAGTGGAGTCACAGTTGACAGTAGACACAAAAATCGCGTTAGAGCCAAACCACACGGGCGGCGCGGCTGCGGCGCGGCGCCTGAGCGGCGCCGCTGCGGTTTTCTACATACAAAAATGCATTGTAGCCACATGGCGCCGTGCGGCGTGCTCCGGCGCCGCGCCGCGCGCGCATCGGAATCGAGACGAGGCGGGGAGGGGTGTAAGCAGAGCGGAGCCGGAGCGGCGCCGCTCGCAGTTGTTGCGTAGCGATGGGCAACCTCATTTTGCCGCCGCTGCGGCGCCGCCGCGGCTCCGTAGAACGTTGCGACGCCGCTCTGCCCGTGTGGTCGCCAGCGCGGCGAAATGGCTTGCGGTGCGGCGCCGCACCGCCCGTGTGGTTTGGCTCTTAGGTAGGTATACAATAAAGTATAGTTATACTAAAAAGTGTTTTCATGTTTATTTAAAAAATTGTATTTTTGGTGGTTATTGTTTTGTGGTGAAACTTATTAGGTAGTTTTTCTTAAAACATTGCGAGGAAACCGGCATGTTCTAGAACAACAAAAAAATCGAAGACATGTGAAATATTCCACTAAGTCCGCGAGGTGGATTACGGACTACTCCCTCTCACACAGAGAAGGCCTACCGGCCAGTTTCCCAGCAGTGTGAACATTGTAGACTAATTATGCTAATTACAATGAATTGCGGTGTAGTTAGTACAAAATGCTGACCTTTGTATAGCCATTATGAGAAGAACCTAGTGAGTTAATCATGAATCATCAGGCATTATCTTTGTTTTTGAAATTCAAAGTCCAGCCGGTCGATTCTGTAAAAATCTCACCGTGAAAAGTTAGGTGAAGTCCCGTGAAGTGAGCTTAGAGTGAGCTGCAATAGTATCAATCCCTAACATTAGTTGGAATGACAGCTCAATCCACGCTCACTTCACCTAAGTTTTCACGGTGATATGGTTACAAAATCGCACTGCTACAGCTGGTCTGATTTTATTATCTTACTAATATTATAAATGCGAAAGATTGTATGGATGGATGGATGAAACTTATGCGGGCGAAACCGCGGGGCGCTGCTAGTATTATTCATAAGGAAACAATCTAATGAGTCCTACTTCCTATATTATAAACGTGAAAGTTTGTATGGATGGATGGATGTTTGTTACTCTTTCACGCAAAAACTACTGAACGGATTTTGAAGTTAATACTTAATAATATTATTATATTATCTGTGCCCCGCGGTTTCACCCGCATATGTTTCGATCCCATGGGAATATCGGGATAACAAGTATTCTATGTGTTAATCCTGGTTATTTATTTATTTATTTGGGACAAACCAACAGTAACACATTATATCTGCGCAAATAATATAGACAAAGATATTATATAAATGTGAAACTCACACCGTTATCCACAGCATAACACTGGTTATGAACTATCTGTATCTGTAAATATCATCCAAATCCGTTTAGTAGTTTTTGCGTGAAAGAGTAACAAACATCCATCCATCCATACAAACTTTCACGCTTATAATATTAGTAGGATTTAATTTTTTGAGTCCTAAGATACTTTGTGAGAAGAGGCCTTTGCTCTGCTGTAGGGTTGATGAGGATTCCTCTTCCTCATCCTCATAATGCGATAGTTCCTCATTTTTTTGCGATTCTTTATCATCTTCTTAAGAGACTGTGACCTCAGAGTTTGTTTCGGCCTTTCTTCTCAGAGTAGTCAGATAGGAAACGCCGACCTCATCTAGCTTACTTTTTTTATAATAGACGTTTAAAAGTGATTCAGATATCCTATTTAAAGAATAAACAATTTCATTTCATTTCACTTCCACATCCTCAAAATTAGGCATAAAATATTCCTCTTCCTCATTCATAGGAATTCATTGGGAAAGTGTTATCATATTGACGTATTCAATGAAATTAAAAGTAATCTTCGTCTTTGATCGTTGCATTAGATAGGTACTATTAGATATGTAGTTACAGTAAAAAGACGATAAAAATATATATTAGGTACTTACTTTCAAGATCGGGCATGAACGTGTGTCAACGTGTTTTAGGAATATAATACAGCACGCTATTGTGTCCTTAGCCAGTCGCAAATTTTTCTTTTTAATTAATTTCAACCTCCCTATTTCTAATGTTGACTTGACTTTGAAATCACAGCTTCTATCTTCCTCATCCTCTTTCTCCTACTCGTATCCTCAACCTCATCCATTTCCTCAAAACGTATTTCTAATACTCCCTCATCTGCACCTTTTTCCTCAAAACCACTTCCTCATCAACCCTAACTCGCAGTGGGTCTGGCATTAATAAGATAATTAAGCAATCTGCAGTGGTTTTCACCTTTGGCTATGTCAACAAACGACTATGAATATTTACTTGTCTTTTACGAAAACTAGTAAGCGCAATCTAAAGATTTATCCCCAAAACCGAGATATCTGTAGGTACCAATACAGTAGGTACACAAACACCTGTTAGAGTGCTCTCGCTAATAAGATCAAGATATAAAGGTGTGTTGTTTATCGTTTTCAGACTTTCAGTCGTGGTCCGGCCGTCGGGCGCGCCTCACGGTTTTCAGGAATTGAGGAAAAGCGCGCCAATTTTCCGCGTACGTAGTACTAAAAAGTTCTCGACTGTTTAACGATTCCATGTTTTGTGTGAAGTGATTTTATTACAAGTTTATAGTAACGAATTAGATAAATTGGTACAGTTTTACAATTAAGATGCATTTTTTTACTACTTAAACACTGCTGTTGCTCCTTTCTGATTTCCAAGTTGTAATCAAAGTAAAAACTGATTTAGAATATTGACTTAAATAAATTTCTAGTTAATTGTAGATTTCAATGAGAAATATTAATGATTGCAAAGCAAGTACATTTTCAGTAAATTGATTTGACATTCAAGCTCGTTAGAAAATCTGTTGCCAAGATGCTGATTAGCATTTGCTGCTGAAGCAATTAATTAAAAGCGTGCACATATTTTATATTCTTAGTTTAGTGAAAGTTTTGACCACGGACTCCACGAGACAGGCTCGACCTGGTGTGGAGTCCACAAGTTAAAATATTAAAATTATGGTTTTCCTTGTAACAATAATATTAAGATTAGTTTATTTGTATTAGTTTAAAGGAAATAGAAAATTACATATTTGGTTAATATATGATTTATTATTATTATATTTATTAATGGTTCGTTCAAATATGGTTAGGCTAAAAACTAACTTACAAACAGTATATTAGCAAGAAAATAGTGAAATTTTTTAAAAGCATCTTAATAAGTAAAAGGTACAATGTAGTAGATAACATCTCTTATGATAGAAGAAAAAACACATCAAGAGGAAACGGAAGGAAATGAAAATGAGAGGTAAGTGGACATTGTTTATCTTTGACCTTATTCTAATAGGATTATGGCCGATCAAAGAGTCTTTTATGCCTGTGTCACTGTGTTATTTGATAATACTTTTTTTACTAAGAAAACCAACAGAAAAGGTATTAATATCTTTGACGAGGATCGTCCTGTTGAATATACCTACAGTGCCCTTCAAAAGTTAGTTGACATTTTTCCATAACCTAGCTAGGAGAGCAGTGCTCACCCACACGTTTGTAGAAATAGTACTTACTTATTTTGTAAAACTGTATTTTAACGTGTTCCACAATCCTTTGTCTTGAGTAAATAAATTTTATTATTTTTTTTTTCCACTTCAGCTGTGATACCATATTATCATTAAAAAAAACAATCAGGTACTCCTAAGGGATTAGGTACTTGATTGCGTTTTATGATAAGTCAAAGGTAGTTGAATTAGTCAATAAAAACGTTATAGCAGTTCAAAGTTCAAACTACAATATATTATGATTTAAAATTCTAGTGATCCAAATTATCACTAGAATTTTAAATCGTAATGTGGTGTTCAAGGCTGAAGTGGAAAAATGTCTACTAACTTTTGGAGGCCACTGTAGCTACCTACTATTTATTTATACTAATAATCTATATACAGAGTTGATATGTCAGATTACACTACGTATACTATACGTGTTTAGTATTAATTCGATACGGCATAAAAATAAAAAGCGCCAGAAATGAGAAAATATTTTTTTCAAACAAACTAAATGGCTTACAAATCAGAATAAAACGCACCCACCCTTTGTAAATAAATTTGACTGACCTTAGATACCTAGGTAACGAAGTGGCAACGTCTTTATCGTTGTAAGGTGCATGACCTATGCTTAGACATAATCAGCTATTAGGAAAGATACATCGTGTTCAAACGGTGCAAAAACTTAAAAAATTATTTGCGACTAAACTACTGCTCCTATTTAATTGATTTTTGGTACAGAGCTTGAAAATGGTACCTAGAATATGTAGTTTAAAGGAAAGCCCCTCTGTCGAATCAACTTTGTATAAAGGGTGTTTTAGGAGTTTTATTTCATTTTGAATTTGTATACCTCTAATACAAATTCAAAATGAAATAAAACTCCTAAAAATTAATTTCATTATCATGGTATTGGTTTTATTTAAAAGATATTCTTATGCCATTAATGCTTAAAAATGATTTCGGGCATATGGGCGCCACGGCTGGCTCGAATGAAGTCGGGAAGTCCAATTTTCGACCACTTTTTCGAGCAACTGGGGCTGTATATCAGCTATAACGCGGCAAATGTTGGCTTTCAAGTGGTCCAACGTCTGTGATTTATCTGCGAAGACGTGTGACTTCACATATCCCCAAAGAAAGTAATCCATAGGTGTGAGATCACACGATCGTGGAGGCCAGCTCACAGGTCCATTACGCGAAATTATGCGATCTTCGAATGTTTCCCGCAATAAATTGATGGCGCTGTCCAAGATCTGTCCTCAAAATCTTCCACAAAGTGGATGGGCACAGCTCTAATTGCTGTGCACGATAGCGAATCGACTCATTCGGGTCCTCTTCAAAACTACACTCCACAGCAGCAATGACTTCTTCTGTGCGCACTGTACGGCGTATTTGTGGATGCGTTTTATCAACTAGAATGTGCGTGGTACGAAAACGATCCATATTTTTCCGAATAACTTGCTCGGATGGACGATTATGTCGACCGTAAACTGGACGTAGGGCACGATAAGTTTGGCGAACTGAACCATGGTTTTCAAAACAAATTTGCACAATTTGCAAGTGTTGTTCTGAAGTAAGTCTACCCATTGTGAAATGGCAAAATGCACTGAACACAAATATACCGCCAACTGTCAAATTGACAATCACTAGAAACAGCAGATAACCTCTAAAAAAATAGTTTATAATAGAAATGAATCCCTATTTCCCTTGGTCACGCCATAACTTGAGAACGACTTTACCGATTTCATCCATCTTTTTTTTTAAAGTTTTCTAATATTTTGTAGAAGGTTCTTACAGAAAAAAAAATTAAGAAAGTTGCGCAGAAAATTATAAAATTTAAGAATTACGCTAAAACAGCTGAACGGATTTAGATGAAATTTGACACATGGGTAGACCATGATCTGGAGAAGGACATAGGCTACTTTTCCATCTGGATCTCAGACGAAGTCGCGGGCAACAGCTAGTAATATTATAATTATGCATTACTATTTTTTATATTTTAAACGTTTTTTATAAAAATATAATAATTAGTACGTAATAAATAAACAAAATAAACTATACTACTGACTTATTAAGTTATGACTTATATACGTTGTGTGAGTTTGTATGTAGTGGGTTATCTCCGGAACTAACGACCTAATTAAAAAATAACACTGGTAGAAATCTACATTTTTCCTGAGTGCTATAGGCTTATAAATTATATTTATATGATGCATAATTAGCGCGGGCGGGCGATGCGATGCGATGGATCGAGGCCCGAAATTTCACGCGGACGAAGCCGCAGCCTGATGAGCTAGTATCTAATAAACTTATCACAAATTAGATTATTGACTGTTTGCAGACTTTATTAAAATAATTATTAATATACTTAATACGAAAGTTTCATTTCACTCGACACGAGTCAGAATGATGATATAGTCTTCCCTTTCATTCACAGCTCGACTTGACCCACAGCTGGGCATAGGCCCCTCTTTTTTTGTGCCAATCCCCAGGTTAAATATTTTGATTAAATATTGTCCCGTCGGGGGACCGCTCTAATTATTAGCCTAACGTTCTGTTAAAGTTTAAAATAGTAGCGGTCCCCCGACGGGACAATATTTAATCAAAAAATTTCATACGTACTTACGTAGGGTCATAATTTCAAGGTTATTTTTTGCTTTTTATAGGATTTCACGTTGTCGGGGGTTTTTTAAATTTTAAATTTAATTTTTTATTTCATGCTTTTTGTAGGGACTCCTTATTATTTCATTTCTTTTATTTTCTAGTGTTTTAAGATTCAGGTAATTTGGTATTTAATCAGGTTTTTTCTAATTCGCCATCTTGGATTTGAAACTTGTCGTAGTGTATAGTATTCTACTAGTCAAGCCCTTTCATTTGATACCCATATTGAGGGAGTTGTGAAAAAAAATGTAATCGGCCATTTTGTGGTGGCGGCCATCTTGGATTTGAAATTTATCATAGTGTATAGTATTCTACTAGTCAAGCCCTTTCATTTGATACCCATATTGAGGGAGTTGTGAAAAAATATATAATCCGCCATTTTGTGGCGGCGGCCATCTTGGACCGATTTTCATCAAACATAGCTAAGAACACTCCCGACAAATACTCCTTTCAAACAAAAAAAAAACAAAATCAAAATCGGTTCATCCACACACACACACACACACCCCGACACGTCAAACTTATAACACCCCGTCGTTTTTACGTCGGGGCTTAATGACATAAAAATAGAGACAGTACATGAATTCACCCTACTCGGTCTATCCATAGATACAAATTTAACCCGTGAGAGGGCGCGCTATGAGCAATTTGCTCACAAAAAAATTGAAAGCAAAAAATTATGGTAATACTGACGTCGTAACAACTCGAGCGCCTAGGTACCTTCCTAACTATTCATCCACTCCATCCTGATGCAACTCTCATGCTGGTCAGTCCTGTTGCAACCGCGCAGCGAAGCGTTTCTGGAAGTCGCGTACTATCATGCGGCAATTTGCTCATCACGCGCCCATCCGTGTAAGTATTTATTTTTTCAATAAAAAAAGTAATATTGTATTTTCTAAAATATATTATTTTATTTATTTATATTATATTGGCTGATTATACGTAAATACTCTAAAGTAATATTTTAATGTTTTTTTTTTTTCATTTTTAGCTCCAAACACACATGTAAAATGGGCGATCGACGTGAAACACAAATTTGTTCGTGGAAGAGGATTCTGGTGATGAAGCAAAGGATGCAGATCTTGAGAATGGAGAACAACATCTTGTTGACACCATAGAAAGCGATAGTTTCATCATTCGCAGTCCTCATGCAACAGATACGGAGCAATCTCCGAAACTGGAAGTGAAGCTAAGCCCGAGATTGTAACATCTTACAATTCCACAAAAGGAGGAGTGGATGTAGTGGACCAGAAGAAAGAGGACTATTCCGTTGCCAGAATCACTTCAAGATGGCCAATGCGCATATTTTTCTCAATTTTGAACATAACGGATCAATGCCCAAATAATGTACAAAGCTAACACAAAAACTTTGATCGAAAGACGTACATTCCTAAAAAATGTGGCGCTCGAGCTGGTAAAGCCACCTATTTCACGCCGGATTTGCACGGAGAACATATCATCAGATCTCAAGTTCCTTATGAAGCGATTTGTGCCGGCTCCTAGACCTACTGCGGAGCCTAGGCCAAGCGGATTCTGTTTCATATGTCAGAGACGTAAGAATAGACGCTCAAAAAAAGCTTGCACTTTGTGCAAAAAATTACTCTGCACCGGGCATACCACATATATGTGTTCAATGTGTTTTGAGAGGCAAACTAGTCAAGATCACATGGAAGAGTAATTTTTTAAAGTTTTTATGATGTAAGATTTTTTATTGTGATTTATATGGAGACTGACAAAATTAGAAACTAGTAATAAGTTGTTTTGTTATTTGTTTTAGAAGTTGCATTTATGTTTCATAGTTTTAATTAAAATACTTATTTTCCTACTTACTAAACCTTGTTTTATTCATACAAATCCATTATAAGCCAATAAGTACTATTAAAGTAGAAATATGAGCATTTAAAGTAGCGTGAGCAATTTGCTCGCGCGCGCCTCTCCGTGCAACAAACTGAGGCGCGCCTTCTCACGGGTTAAATTGGAAATCACACATTAAAAAAATTCGGTCAAAATTATCTAAATTTGCCTATGCCCTCCGCGAAATTAAAAAAAACTACAAACCTTCAGACAGCCCTTGTTACGTATTTTGCCTATGCATACGCATGGTTAAGCTATGGCGTAATATTATGGGGAAACAGTATACATGCACCTACACTTTTCACACTACAAAAACCGTCTAATCAGAATCCTAGTTAACATAGAAGACACAGACAGCTGCAAACCACATTTCCAAGAACACAAACTTTTAACACTTCCCTGTATATATATCCTAGAAATATGCAAATTTGTTAGAATTAACCAACAATTATTCACTACACGAGAAAACATACAAACTAAATATACACTACGACACAAAAATAGGCTAAACCTACCTGGTGGCTCTAAGCTGAAAATACACTCAGCAAGCACTTTAGTAATGTCAGTTAAAATATATAATCTATTACCAGAAGCAATTAAAAATGAATAAAAATTGAATATACATATTTATAAATAAACTAAAACAATATGCTATTATAATATTAATGAATATTTTAATCTATACTTATAATAAATCTGTAGAAGTGAAAATTCTGTACATTGAAAATATCAAAAAAATAAATGGCAGGGGGTGTTACTAGACCGACACCGAACCCAAAAATGTGATTAAAAAAATTTTTGTCTGTCTGTCTGTTTGTTCAGGCATCACGCAAAAACTACCGGTTCGATTACGATGAAACTTGGTATAATTATTCTTTCATATCCTGGGCACCACATTGGGTACTTTTTATCCCGGAAAAGTATATACAATAAAAAACAAACTTAATTTTGCGGTTCGATCCCTACACCCATTACTGTGTCAACCGCAAATAATAAGTTTGTCGTAGGTTAAGTCACCCGCAATGGAGTTCATTTGTATTCCTTTTAGTTTTTAGAATTATTTAGGTTTATTTTTATATAAGTCGTATAGATTTTAATTTTAAAGTATAGGTAGTATATTTGATAGTGTACGTAGTGACCGTAGGTTATTTTATAATACTGTTAGGTAGGATTAGTCATTCGTATAGATATTAGTTTTTAGGGATTTTGCTTATTTATTGAGTTTAGATTAGTTATCATCAGAAATAGGTTTATTTAGGTAGGTAGGTATTTAATTTTCTATTATTGAGTTTTTTTTTTAAATTAGGTAGGTACTTAGGTAAAGATATCATATAGGTACCCTCTTAATCACCACTAATGAGACACAATTGGTTTTCTATTGTTATTAGCCACAAAGGGCCCGCGAGATAGATGGCATTCTGGGGAAGCAAGGAACATAGGTACATTTTATCCTGTTAGCACGTTCCCGTGGGATAATTTCCGACATCCACGCGGGCGAAGCCGCGGGCAGAAGCTAGTAATAAATAAAATCAAAGTTGAAGTGAGTAGTAGTAAAAACATTTATATTCTACTTTTTCATATAATAAGTAATATATAATAATAGCCCTCTTCATCTATCCTATCTTGCTCTGCCCGACAGGGTCCACAATGATCTAAAATTGTGTACATTTTGTAATGTACATACCTACCACCTAAGTTCACATTGTGGAATGCAAATAAATATATTGAGTATTGAGAACAAATGAATAAAGATCCTATTTATGACAACATGACTAATACAGGAAAAAGTATGTGATCTCTTTTGACATACTTAATATGCTGTTATTATGGATCATTCTCACTAGTTCCACCAGCGGAACTAGTGAGACTTTTTTTTCTCAGTAGTTCCATGGTTCTTCTTAGTGGAACAAGTGAAACTAATGTTAATCAACATCATTATCATTAGTTCCACTTTCTAAGAAAATATCATCAAATATGAATAAATAAAGAAAACTGGATTTGTATTTTTTATCGATATATTCAGAAGTTCAGGAAACCACCGCTACTGCCATGGAACCACGGGTAATTAAAATTACCCATCGACCCATAATGGGTCGACCCACCGGGACCATGGGTAACGAGTGTTTTCATTTATTTTCGGAAAAGCTGTAATTTTCGTCGCAAAACACATTATTATCTTTCTAAAACAACCTTTTATTAGTTTTGTGTTACTGACACTATTGGCAGCTCACTTCACCTAAGTTTTCACGGTGAGATTGTTACAGAATAGCTCGGCTGGTCACAAAAGCCACTAATAGAGAGAGTCCATGGGGACTCGGCGGAGCACCGCCGAGTCCCCATGGCGGCGATCGGCGGCGGCGATCTCTCGCGTCCGGCCCTGGTCCAGGCCATGGTACGGAGCAAGAGTGCATGGGAAGCCGTCACCTCCTTCTGCGAAGCAGTAATGCTCGCAAAGGAGGAGGCGGAGCGTGTGAGGGAGAGGCAATCTATGCGCCCTCACGCCCCTAATCGCCGCAGGAGACGCCCTGGACGTCGGGATTCAACAGCCGACTCCCGGCCACTGTAGGCGCGGGCTTGCGGGTGGCCATTAATGGGCAGCTCGCCGCCCGGTAAGGACCAGGCCCGGGTCGACGGCGCGTTGTGTTCCACGCGCGCCTCATAGAGATGTCAGCATGAACTGACGGGGTCCGCTAGGGCCGATGCCTGCCAGGGCCGCGGGTTGTTCGAAAGAGACACCGTGGCCCCTGACACAGGCAACTGATGGAACACGGGTGGGGTTTAGTCAGTAAAAATCTGATTTTTCCCGCTCATAATTTCAAATAATAAGAAGAGTATGTTTACGTTAATTAAGCTGAAACAGATTTTAAGACCTTGGCTTCAATCCTTAAGTTATGACGACACCAAAGAGTTAATTTTATCAGTACTATAAAAAACGCGTATAATATGCAAAAAACATTAAGATACTTATGTACTCACATGTGTTCGCTCACCATCAGACATACACACACATCCACTCATCCCCACACACACCGTCTCACTTACTCACACACACACACACACAGGCGCAATCACACGTTCGCTTTGTTTCTTTTATTGCTTAGTTTTACCTTAATAATGGTTTTACTGTTTCAATACCTATTAGTGTTACTTATTACTTGTATTTTATTACATAAAAATTCAAATGTGTATTGATGTAAGGCAGAGGAAACTGATTCCTGTAACACAGGTTCGCCTAGCACAGGAGTCAGGGGCCTCACACGTAAGGTTGTAATATTTTTTTATGTCAATAAAGTTTATTTATTATTATTTATTTATTATACCTATGTCAAAGAATCGTTATTTGGGAGCAGTTAATAGAAATTTACATATAGTTATACCGTTAATGAGGTAGCAGGGAAGCCACATGTACTGAAGAAATTAATGCCAAACTTCTTTGTCGTAGGTAACGTAGTCTTTGATCTCATAATATGCTTTTTTGATAAGGACATGTTTGATGTGGGTTTTGAACTTTTCATCGCTAAGTTCTGTAACCGACTCTGGCAACTTATTATAAGAGCGGATACTGTTTATAAGAAATTACTAGCTTGTTTTAGTTAAGTAATCTATATTTGAGTATCACAATTTAATTTTTACTACGTGTATTTATTATATTATCGCTTTTTATTTTGAAAAGTCCTAAGTTTTTGCGAACATACAAAATACTTTCTAAGATATAAAGAGAAGGCAGAGTTAACCTACTGCATGCAGTGCTGCCAGCAACATATTTTCAGCGATACAAAAACATTAGAATGTTACCCACCTTTTAACCACGAAAAATGAGGATTGTTCCCATACTAGTATGTTGGCTGTTAGTCTCTGAACGAGCACTAAAATAAAAACATTTATGAATGTTGCTCACCTGTTTACCAGGGAAAGTGAGAAATGTCCCCATACTAGTATGTTGGCAGTTAGTCTTTGGACGGGGAGTAAAAGGCTGGATTCAGTCGTGGTCCACCTGCTTAGTTCACCTGGGTGGACCACCGGCACTTTTTCTTGCCGGTGGATCACCTAAAGGATGAGGAGATGCAAATAAAAAATGTTATGTGGACGTACTATCACGGACACTTCCGCCTGATCACCACTAAGTTCATTTTTGCTTGCACTCAAAACATAGAAGCGCTCTCTAGCCCCGCCCCGTTGACCTTGAATAGACGAATGAAAGATAAGACGGGCCGACTGCACTGTCGACGCGGTGACGCACGCGCCGTTCGAGATTTATTTTTATTTTCAAACTACTGCTATTACCTATTTTTTATATTATGGACTAGCTTCTGCCCGCGACTTCGTCCGCGTAGATTTCGGATTTGTGACAGGATTGCGTATCTCAAAAGGAAATCAAAATAACCCATAAAAATACAAAATATTTTTTTTAAAGTAAATAGAAGAAGATGTATTTTTTAAACTTTGCGAAAAATGAAATCAAAATAACCCATAAAGATACATAATATTTTTTTTTTAAATAAATAGAAGTAAGAAGATGATTTTTTTAAACTTTGCGAAAATTATGAAAACTTTATAACACTATACAGATCATGGATGTGATGTAAATAGTTATACTATGACTTGATTTTTGATTTTGTAAACTTATTCCTGCACGTGCACGGCCTTGGTGACGCCCACTTTGCAACGGGCCGTGCAGCAGAAATCGTAATATTTTAATTTCGCCATAACTTCAAAACCAAACGACCAATTTTAATCATTCAACGACCAAATATTATCTACATAAACTGTACTTACTGATGAAATACTTTATTTTGATAAGGATGAATAGCATGAGTAAAATAAATGCGTATAAATGTAGTCCAAAAAAATTCAAGATTTTTAAATAAAAAAATGGTTGTTGTGCCTCACTCGACATAGATAGGTATAGTGTGTCGCGGACTTTTTTGTAGATATTTATAAGATCTACAATTAATTTGAACATTTTATGGTTCTATCTTTTATAGTTTAGGCAGCGTACGCAAAATAAGTAACTTTTCTGGTTGATTTTTTACACCTTGTGTCCGAAAAACCCAAATATCTTACGGAACCCTATTTTTTTCCAAAATAAAATTTAGTCTATGTTACTCATGGATAATGTAGCTTTCGAATAGTGAAAGAATTTTTTAAATCGGTTTAGTAGTTTTTGAGCCTATTCATTACAAACAAAGTTTTCCTCTTTATAATATTAGTATAGATAGATCTGGGATTCGTTATTCGTTAATTCGTTGAGTTAATAATACATTTTGTCTTTATTTTTCTAATTAGAAATTTGATTTGATAAATCCTATTGTCGGTTAGGCATTAATTAAAAAGTAAAATACAATCTTGAAGTTTTATCAGTTTTATTTATTTATTAACTGAACTGAACAAAGATATTCATAAAATATTGGACATAGTAAGTAGGTAAAACACACAATTAACAATATTCAAATTTTTTTAGGCTTTTTGCAATTTTCAGTTCAGTATAAGGTTGTATGGTAATAAAAAAATTCAAGACATGCCCTTCAGAACATATAATTGAACGCGTTAGAACGCGGGTTTTTTAAATTTAGAACTAGGAAGTTGGTGTGGCCTAGCCTTCATTCATAAGCCGTTGGCGATTAAGTCGCTAAAACTTAACGAGAAAAACAATGTCCTGTATAAAAATAAATTCAGGGAGCTCTGCTCTCGGATAAACTGTTAGCACAGTTGGCACCATTACGTTTTGTAATAGTTCGCAGTAAGTTTCGCCATTTACTCGCCCTGGGAAATGGACAAGCTCTCCGGGACCATCAGCACTCATCCAGCCCCACATACTAGCGCATATCCTTCCAGAATCATGATTAGGAATCACGTTTCTAGGTAGGCATGTTTGAGTAATGCGAGTGATGCATCACGCGTAATATCACCCGAGCGCGTACTGTAACATCACACATTACTCGATTAAAATAAGCATCACACCATCACACTAAACATTACGCGCGCGGTAGCAGCGCAGTAACTCGTGACATGACTCGCAGACTCGCTCGAACCGAGCCCTCCCGAACGCATCGCATCGGCAATGTTCGGTTTATATCGGAAGTCCGGAACTAGGCGCGTGCGATTTCGTATTTCGCCCGGTCAGGTGACTTATTATGTTATTTAGAACTCTATTTTTATTATAAAAGGGTTTATATTTCCTTGACACCATGTCTTATTACACTAGAACATTGCATTACATTAGAACGCGCGATGGTGTGCTATCGCATGGCGCGACATCCTATCATCACGCGTGATGTTTGAAGTGATGGTGTAATGTAATATTACTCGGCACGAAATGTAATGACATATCACATCACTTCGTGGTGCACTGTTTTGCACATGTCTATTTCTAGGTTCGTAGCGTGTATTCATCACGCGCCACAAGTGTCGACGACAATGTTGGCTCGACGTAAAACATTTCTCATCTGAGAATATAGCGCTTGTGAAATAGTGTCTACCATACGTTGGAGGTTATCAGATATGGACGTGGTGCTCGCGGCCTATCCTCTAAGACACCCTCTTCTTCATGGCGTCTGATCCACAGCCGGACAGTGTTTCTCTACAAGGAATAAATAGTCTAATAACAAGTGGCTTCATTAAAAAAAAAACTGACTTGTTTCAAAAAACCCGACCGCAACAAACGACGAAATAGTTCTAAACAAATCAGTTTTCAGGTTTCGTCCATACTAAACCCTAGTCCCAACTTTCTTGGTCCGTATATATCTACCTCCATGTATAGCTAGAAGGCGCAAAAGTACTGATGGTAAGAAAAGTGCTTGTATGGTTTGTATTTATTTTTATTCAGTCATCAATTCATCATTCAGTTGTAAATCTGCACCATTTTTATAAATAAACGTTATTATTATGATCTCCTTTATTTCATTTAAATACTTACAAAATACATTTTTAAATATTTTTATAAACAAAAGGATAAAAAAACATTTAAAAATATAAAAAGTAGTAGCCCACCGGTATCGGGAACAGGGTCCAAGCTACCGGCGGTCAGGGCTCCAGAGAGAGGAACCTCCTGACGATGCGAGCCGTGTCCAGAAGTACCGCTTTCTGAATCAAGTCCTTGATCCAGCTGCCCAACGAGAGCCTCCTCAGGTGTTGGTCGAGGCTCTTGGCTATTAAGCCATTGGCTGTCACAACTATCGGAACAATGATCGCTGAGTCCACATCCCACATGTCGATAACCTCGCGAGCCAAGTCAAGATACTTGATTTGTTTATCTTTCTCGGCTTTCACGAGGTTATTATTATTATATCACAAATTACAGTCTGTATATAAATTAATTTAAACTCTCGTCTGACATGTTGCTGACACACATGTTACTGATACATAAAATGACTTGTTATCAGTTGCACTGGGGCATCATTGTAATGTCAAACAAAGAGATGCTTCTTATCTTATCTTATAAGTGATGAGAGAAAGACCTTTATGTAATTACCGAAACCCGCTAGGTATAACAAAAGTATCAAAGGATGCCACCGACTTTTGCCCACTGCGGTTATTGAATTTTATGACTCTTTTGTTCGGCTTAGGCTTATTGTAAAATTTCTAGAAATTAATTATTTAATAATTAGTCACTACCTACTTATTTGCACGGAATTTTAAGTAGGTTATTATTAACCAACAAAATACTTTTTACACAACAATGGCAAGCATTTTTTTAATTAAAACCAACTATTTTTATTTATTTATTCATATAAAAATTCGCATTGTGTTTGAATTATGCACATTAATTAATTTATAACGGCTAAAAATATAAATTATGAATTTCAAATAGTAAATTTCACTGCAAATAATTATTATTTTAGTCAATAACATTGAAACAAATAGTGCGTGTGTGAGCAAGAAAGTATTCCGAGTTCGCCCGTCATAACAAAGCAGTAATACATACCACTCTCATAAAGGTATAAGTAATTGCTTTACCAAGTATATAGTGATAAGTATAACCAAGATGTAAAATCTAAATATTTGCACGGCAGAAATGCCGAATATAGTAAAACCGATCTTATGTTAGCTACCTATATTCTTGCAAATAAATCAGTCATTCATTCAAGTTTAAAAACTTGGAATATTTTTTCTGCTTGTTCCTCGTTTAATTATTTAAATTATTTTAATTATTGTCATGGTAAATTGTGTGGTTTTAAAATACCTTAATTTATAAATAAAACTTTATTAACGATGCACAGTGCAAAGTTTATCATGCAAATGTTATCTTGTGTAAGTAATTGAATACTTTCTAGTTTGTTTTACATCAATAAAAGTATTAGATAAATAAATAATAATATAATATATTTATTCAAAAAAAATATAAGGCATAAAAACCAGTACAGTTTTGCTTAAATTTAACAAACAAGCAAAAAAAAATTAA
Source organism: Apamea sordens (assembly GCA_945859715.1). NCBI lineage: Eukaryota > Metazoa > Arthropoda > Insecta > Lepidoptera > Noctuidae > Apamea > Apamea sordens. The sequence goes on along the minus strand of OX243998.1, from coordinate 11,581,106 downwards.
AAAAGAAAAAAAAAGACAAAAAAAATTATTATTATTTTGTTTTTTTTTTATTAATATTATTATTTTTTTGTTTGTTTGTTAAATTTAAGCAAAACTGTACCAATTTTTATGCCTTATAATTTTTTGAATAAATATATTATTATTATTTATTTATCTAATACTTTTATTGATGTAAAACAAACTAGAAAGTATTCAATTACTTACACAAGATAACATTTTCATGATAAACTTTGCACTGCGCATCGTTAATAAAGTTTTATTTATAAATTAAGGTATTTTAAAACCACACAATTTTCCATGAAAATAATTTACTCAAGTAAACAGCTCAATGGTCAATATTCAAAAGGTCGGGTAAGCGCGCCCATGTCAAATAGTTCGTCCGTAAAATTAAAAAAAGGAGTACACGTGATACGTCTCTAAGCTGCGCAGTGCAGGTTGCAACTAATTGCGTTATCGCTTTCCTAATAGGCCAAAACTTTTAGGGGGCGTGGTTTGGCGCCGCCGCAGGATTTAGGCAAAAAAATTTTTAAGTGAGCAGGCGGAAAAGACCGCGATAGTACCATGCAAAAATTATGTCAAAGTTATGAACGGTAATATTAATTAATATTCGAAATAAGATTCGGACCGTATCAGAGACCCACTTCATTGAATTCCTAAAATTATTATAATGTGAAACGATTTGATGTCCGAAAACTCAATTATTGCTTCCTTCGAATATAAGGTTATTTATAAGTTACCCTCTGAGGAATTGTATAAAGGATTGTTGTATAAAAACTTGAATTCAGTTCTATATGGATCAGTGATGTAACATCACGGAATTGAATAGAAATCTTGATAGTGTCGAGTCCGAATTTCTACTGCACGACGCGAATGCGGTTTCGAGTGCGCTTCGGTTTGACCATGGCACTAACTCAAACTAAGATACAGAACTATTGTATTTTCTCCTTTATTTTTGTGGTCAGTACCTACCTCTATTGCGTGCTTTCTGAAAGTAATAATAAGACATGAAATAATAATAATAAATTTATTAGACATGAAAAAAGGTACACAGATACAGGGTGACACTTAATTTAAGCGTGCGAATAGCCTGGTACATAATAAATGATCAATGACCCCCATGCTAAGGCAAAACCTATGTTACAGGGGTCATAAAAGTATTTTATATGTGTAAAGGAAAAGATTATCCTTGACGCAATCAATTAATCAACTCATCCTATTGCAGTCCACTGCTGGACATAGGCCTCTCCCAGACTGCGCCATACACCCTGTCCTTCGCTTGCCGTATTCAATCTGTCCCAGCCGCCTTCTTTAGGTAGTCCGTCCATCTAGCTGGGGGGCGTCCCACACTACGCTTGCCGATACGCGGTCTCCACTCCAGGACTCGTCTGCTGCTCCGGCCAGCGGTCTTTCTTGTCGAAAGACCGCTGGCCATTGCTGACATGGCAAGCTCACTGCCACTTCAGTGAGCACACAGTTTTCTTGACGTGCTACGATCAAATGCATCCTACTAATTATAACTATTTATACACATACACACACTGGCATAAAACTGTTTTCCTGTCGTAAGACGTCCTCGAAACATAAGGCTCCATGAAAACCAGCGTCAGGCACTAGTTGTCTTGCATTTATGCTGGCAAAGCCAATTAAGGCACACAATACTGTTATACTTAAATAAGTTTTTGGAACGAAGTTCCTTATCGCGCGTTGCGAAAGGGGGCTAGACGGAAAAAATTAAGACCAAAAGTTGGAACGACACTTTTTGCTATAGTTGTAAGCCGTGCGGCGTGCGCGTGTTTCTCTGTCTGTCTCTCCCTCTCTCTCTCTTATAGAAAGCAAGCCAGTTATACTTCGTTCCATCCGGGTGTCCCTTGACACCTCTCAAGTTTTTTTTTGTGTGTTTTAGGTAATATCGCCAAAACCTACTTATATCTGACCATTTTGAAAACAAAATCCCGTGCACACGATGACCACAGTTATAAGGGGAATCCTGGACCGCGATCCCGGTCCCAAAAGCCCCCCGACCCGAGCTGCGTCCGTAAGTAAAACAAAAGATGATCATTTTTAGGCCGACTAATAATAATATGCGCTGCAAGCAGGAATTGTCCTTACGGTGGTCAGATACATATATACATATTTTGGTGATAGTACCTATCTATATTGAGTGCCTTAACATGATTCAAATAAATTTATTTTCATTTCTATGCTTAATTTTTTTCGGTTTTTGAATAATGCTATACCTACTAAAGAATATAATGATTTACAGAGTAATTTAGTGGAACTTTTAATAAAGTTTTCGTCTACTATCGTACAGTTTAAAGCCTCCCAAGGTCCTGATCGATTGGGTTAAGTGAGCTCTAGTTAGGCTTCCAAGTTGAAACCTCTACCTAATGATGCAGTCTCAACGACGGACGTGAGAGGCATTGAGCACGAGCATTACGCTCAATGTGGTTACATGTATAAGTAGTAGTAATATTTGTAGGTATGTACGAAATCAAATCTACGACCAGTGGTAACGTAGTGCAGAAACCAATCAGACACCATCTGAGCCAATGGAACCATATAAAGCCTTTCATAAAAATAAACAGACAACACAAGAAAAAAGAAAGAAAGAAAAATAAGTTTCTTTGTCACAGAAACACGTGCATACAAAAAGATAAGAAAAATAAAAACAAAATAGATCTATTATCACGAGCACAAAAGAGAAATAGTTGACAGCTGCACGTCATGACTGTGACAAGAAGGTTTCCACTCAGCATGATGCTGTGCTATGGGGGCGACAGCACAGCGCCAATTTTCAGTAGTTACCCGAAAAGGACGTAAACCAAGTCAAGCCTACTCCGAAGTGCAAAGTGCGAATGTTCGGATCGGACCGACACATGGCCGAACCGAATATTATTGAAAAATGCGAAAAAGGTTCGGATCGGCTCAGTTGGGTCTGTACCATAGTCAATATTCGAAAGAGTGTAGGAGTGTAGGATTGGAACCGACCGAACCAAATAGTAAATTCGTAGCAGGACACGGCCAAACACCGGTCTGGCTGTTTGTGTATGTGAGTTTAAATGTTTGTAAACGCACCCACGATATATGAGTAATTCCTAGTGTGGGGCAACGTTTGATATAAAATAAATAAAAATAAATATAAAGCAATTACTTAACATGTCAGATGGTAATGTTTCCATGGAACCGTCACAAACCTTTGACAAAACCAGCAAAAACAAATAAACCTCCTTTTCCTCGCTATGTAGAGACCGCATCGTAACCACAACAGATTACTGAGAAACGAGCTAATTAGTTTTTGTAGGTATGTTCCATCTCGTTAAATATACTCTTATTCTTTTTGGCACTCTTTAATTGGCTGAAAATGTAATAAAAGCTTGTAAATATAGTTTGCATCTGCGTAATTTCGATCCAGCCTGTCCCTTGCTGCCTTCTCCCAGCGACGCCCTATGCCGAAGTCCGGACCTCACCCTTAGCGTGTAATCGCTTAGTATTTAAGTTTTTTAGGCCCTGGCTGGAGGCCTTAGTTTATTGAGGCAAGTCCGGTTAAGCAGATGACCACCTCTTAGGTTGAACTAAAAAATAAAAAGCATCTACGGTGGTTAACAAACTGCACGTTGCTAGTAACACTCAATACGAAAACCACTTTTACTGCTGCGAAATAAAGACCCGGTCAATGTCAAATTGTTGCCAAGGACGTGCGGTTGACTATAGATCCAAGATGGCGGCTTGCAGGAGTTGATTGTTTTATCATTCGTAGTCGTAGTAGGCTGAAGCACTGAGTATAGAAGCAAGAACTTTTGCACAAGTTTTCCTTATACTATAACGAAAGTGAGCGCTAAGGACCGATCTTTGAAAATTCATCTCCTAAGGGATTAAATGAAAGGAGATGACAGTTTTTAAGGAAGTACTATAATTTTTGAAGTTAAAAACGTCGAATTTGATATTTATTCTTCTGTTTATGAGTTACAGTTAGTTTAAACTCATCCTCTAAGGCCGATAGAAAACACCTTCGGGCACACGGCTACACATCAAGCTATACATAACAAGCATAAGCTGACTTCTGATTGTACGAAAAACCTATACAATGCGAGGTCAGCTAAAACTGGAAAAGCCGTGCGTACCTATGATACATTTTCTTATGTAAAACTTGTGCACCTACCTATTACATATCGGGCTATTTTCAGTAAAGTGCTAACCAAAGCTAAGTATAAGATTGTAAGAAGGTCGGCCAGTATAATTCCCTGTGAATTGGTCTGTCACGATCACAATGTTTAGACAAAACATTGACATGTCGCGTAAGTGTTAATAAAATACCATAAATAGACAGCTAAAGGAGGATGTGGAGAGTTCATCTGCAATAAAGTAGTTATAAAAGTGTTCATGCATAATCAGCTTATAACGTTCCCACTGCTGGGACGCAGGCCTCCTCTCTGTGAGGGGGAGTGGGCCGCAATCCACCACGCGGGCTCAGTGTGGATAATTGGATGTTACATGTTTTCGAATTTGTTGTTTAATTAAGGACATATTGATGTCCTTAAACAACAAATTCGAAAACATGTAACGTTTCGTTTCCTCACGTGTGGTCGTTTACCATTTTGAGAGCAGTGGTAATGACAACACAACGCCGCTATAGTGCCGCGCGATCTGTCCGCTGGTTTCGAGAACGGGTCTGCGTTGCCCGCTCCGCTCCCGCGCCGCCGCCGCCACCGCCGCCACGCTGCCCGCAAGATTCGAGGCCTTAGAACCCACGACTTACAACTCGTAAGTCGGGGCTATTACCACTGGGCGCTGCTGCTAAAAGTGTTCGCGTAGAAAGTCAAAGTCAAAGATCTTCATTGTGAGACAGTGGTTACAGAGTTGTACAAAAACAAAACTTCGTCCTTTTCTTAGTTTGCCAAGTTTGTCTAAGACTTCATTACTACTGACATAGGTACTACAAAGCAAACCAAATGAAAGAAAGAAAATGTTTCTCTATGTGAAAATAGAAGTTACTTCCTGAAATAAATTTGAATTACCACAGCCACAGGAAGCTGAAGGGTAATTGATTATTTCGTACCAATTATCGAAAGTTCATAGAATTTTGAGACCTGTGTCAGATCAAAGTAACATGAGCAATTGAGCACTTATGGTATGGTCATTAAATTTCGTTTGGAGTTTTTTAGGGTTGTATTTGAAGACAGAACACAGCGCTAATTAAATGGCTTTACAGTTTACAGTGTCGCAAAAGTTACAAATCAACGGGAAAGGCAATATCGATGAAAGTTAGTGTTAGCTAACTAGTCTAGAGCGTCTCCACTTTCTAATTGAACTTACCATTTTAGTATTGAGAAGGATGGGAAGACCGAAGATGGTCAAAAGCGATAGTGGCTGAGACTTGTGAGAAGATATTTGATCTTGGATCTTGGCAGTCAGTAGGTCAGACAAAACTGAAAAAAAGAAATAGCTGAACCAGTTTTGCTAGTTGGAAAATTCTCTAATAGGTACCAAAGTTTTGTTCCAATTAGCAGAACTAATGTAGCTGCAAGTCCCAAACTAGGTATGCTAATCGTTGTCTATCAAAATGTTAGCTAATGGTTATCAAAACGAACTAGTCAAACTGAGTTAGTTGCAAGAACAAACTATTTGATAGCCTGTAACCAGACACTTTGACTTGTATTCAATAGAATGTTTATTTAAAAAGTGTCAGTCACTTATCTATATATACCGAAATAGAATACATTAATTTATAACTAAATCTATTTATTTATTTGTAGCAATTTTTTTTACCAAATATTAAATCTTAGTTTATTTATTACTAGCTAAGTCAAATGTATAAAATATCAGTCAAACTTTGAGACTTATTACAAAACTGTTTAGCAATTTGTAGTCCAAATGTTGTTAATTATAACAATACGAATTTGTTTATTGATAATAAAGCGCATTGTTTAGTAACAACGACACTAACTGTGTATCTATAAACTGTCAAACAGTTTTGTATGAATAACAAAATGAAGTTGTCTGCAGTTAGCTTTGAGGGGTTGGTAAATAATAACTCTACTTTTTTTACAAAACTCATTTTAGTTACCAACAGCCCTTAGTTTAGTCGTCACTCGATTTTGGTGGCATGCAGCAAAAATTTTAGCTATTAGCTACAATTCTTTTTTTTCAGTGAAAAAGCTGGAAAAGTGTGGATACGGTGAAAGGTCCGCAAAAGTGATGTTAAAGAGGAAGCAGACACAGAAGTAGTTGGAAACAGACTGAATATATGTTGTAGGGATGCCTCATTGGCCTCTAATAACCGTAAAAGAGAAAATTGCCACGCCCACCTTTAAAAATATAAACATGACTGTCGAAATGTGGGTGCACTATAGGTGCACCTCTGCCTAACCCTTCGGGAGATACAGGCGTGATGCTATGTTATGTTATGTAATTATGTTTAAAAACATAATTATGGCTGCGCAGTTTACCTAAGTCATCTTTACAACAACGCGTTTAGGGTGCTGCTGGGGCTGCCGAGGTTTTGCAGCGCTTCCTATGATGTTCGCGCAGGCGCAAACCGATGACTTTTATGCTATTACTAGCTTCTGCCCGCGGCTTCGCCCGCGTGAATGTCGGAAATTATCCCACGGGAACGTGGTAACAGGATAAAATGTATGTGCTTCCCCAGGATGCCATCTACCTCTATGCCAAATCAGAAGTTCAGTGGTTTAGGCGTGAAAATGTAACATACAGTTTCAAGTTCAAATCCTCCCCTTAAAAACGGAATTGCCCCTTTTTGTCCCGTCAGTGGTAAATTTTCGACAACTTTACATACTTATTATTGATTATTTTCTGTCAAAAGTCTCAATACTGAGTTTCGAGTTACTCGGACCGCGCAGTAAATTTCTTCCACACAAACTTAACACCACCCCCCCCCTATCCTAACCCTTTGAGGGGTAGTTTTGAAAAACTTATAATGATAAACTTTATTACTTACTTAGGCAAGTATTCTTGCTAAGTTTCAAGTTTATTAACTAAATGAATAAGATTTTTCATATAAACTGTATCCCCCGCTTTTCACCCCCACAGGGGTGGAATTTTGAAAAATCCTTTGGGATTATTCATAACTTGATTCAAAGATTATTTATACCAATTTTCGAGTTAATCAAGCCACGCATTATAATCCAGAGAAATTATCTATGTCACGAATTAAAATATTAATCATAATTATAACTAAATATAAAAAATAACAATAAAAACAAACAATAACAAGGGCCAGAAAGATACGTAACTAACGGCGCTCTTTGGCGCCTCCATAATCAATAGTACTTATGAACCTCTTTTTAGCCATTAGTTTCGCTGGACAGTCAACGGCACTTGTCTTGAGATTGCTCGGTTTTTTGAAGTGCAAGCAAGTAGCGCATTTTGGTTCCTCGGTCCTCTGTGTGCATTCTTTAACGGAATGACCCTGATCACCACGTTTGCCACAGGTATTTGTGGTCATGATTTGGCCGCATGTCCGTACTGCTGGCACATATAACAGCGTGGGACTAGAGTAAAGTCTCTCACAGGGCATGGCGACCAGTTCACAAACACTCTGTCTTTAGATATCAGGGCTTTGCGTATGTCTGCAGATCATCATCATCTGCCGAGCCTTTTCCCAACTATGTTGGGGTCGGCTTCCAGTCTAACCGGATGCAGCTGAATACCAGTATTTTACATGGAGCGACTGCCTATCTGACCTCCACAACCCAGTTACTGGGTAATACGATACTTGGTAAGACTGGTTGTCAGACTTTCGGGCTTCTGACTACCCGTAACGACTGTCAAAGATCCACGAATGGCAGCCGGGACCAACGGTTTAACGTGCTTTCCGAGGCACGGAGGGGTCTCGGTATGTAAAGATGGTCACCCATCCACAGACCAACCGCGGCAAGCGTAGCTTAACCTGACCGATCGACCTGTGCGGCTGTTATTACTTAGCCACAAGCCCTGTATGTCTGCAGATACTAAATCCAATTAAATCCTTAAAAGTAAAAAAAGGATGAAATGGAATTTTATCTAAGTTTCTATTTATTCCTAATGGGTTATTGGAACCTGTTTGATGTAAAAATAATAAATGAATAGGTCTCAGCATCCTTCTTACCTGACTTATGGCTTAACTTAATGGAGGTCAAAAAGGTCTCGAGGCTGCAATCCTATAGGTTCTCGGCTAAATTCTGATGAAACAAACAATTAAAAACTTCCTTCTCTTGCATGGACGAGGGCACTCCAACAACCACTACTCTAGGTTTCCTTTTTGGGGGCTAGTCAGCAAAGGAAGTTCCGGTAACTGGTTTCACAAGAAGCTGCGATTTTTAGCAGTTGCTGCGACAGATCATTTCGGTCTTCGAATGTTTGGACGGTGGTGTGGGCTCGGACGGTATTCATCTTAAGGGACTGGTACTGAACGGCCATCTGCGATGTGCCGTGACTAACTTTTCGGCATAGGGTACTCATACACAGTTTTTGCTCCATATTTAATTTGGCCTCTGCTGCAATAGAGCACACTTCGCTTAGGCACTGCTCAATGGACGACATCCAGTTCCCGGATTTCCGGCGTCGATATCGCTCGCTTCTATCATGACATCATCTCTTTATTGTATTATTTTATGTATTATTATGTATATATTGTGCTTAATATGGGAATAACTTCATGAAATAAATGATTATTTAATTTAATTTTACGACACTTACAAGGAGAGAGGAAACTCCACATCAAACATTGAAACTTAATACCAAATAGAAAAATTTACATAGCTTCCGTATAAATTTAAATAAAATGTACCACAATGGCCAATCGTAATGCAGCAATAAAAACCACAATGTAGATGGTTTCACGAGAAATTCTCACTCAGTGAAAACGAGTTTAGTTGAATTATGCTCTGTAACTAAATTCAAATAGTTGTAATTAGCTAGATTATCTCCAATTTGTTTGGTGCATTGTTTGTCCGAGAGCGAAACGACCGACGCGACATATCAGCTACACGTCATGCTGATCGAGTATTCAGTAGCCATACATTGTAGACACGGTATACCAGGAAATAGATTACGCAAAGAACGTACGTACGTACAGTCTGTTCTGATCTGACCCAGCCTAAAAACAAACGAATTTGGACCCTCTACCTGTAACATTAAGGTTTATTCAATTTATATGAGCTTATCAGACAAGTGCTCGAGGACTCGATGAACAAATACAAGAATAATACAGACACGCAAATTTAATATTTTTTACGTAAGTATAGAAATATCATTCATATAGACGAACATTATCACAATGTTTTAAGGTAAAGAATGATGGACGTTTTTGTACGGAGCTTGGCCAGCTGTAGCCTTATTGCGTAACACTATCAATCTCAATCGGAATAATTTTGAAAGATATTGCTAATCCATTGCTTCATATGTTCGAAACATGTGTCCGCTCAACAACGTAAATAACGCAATGAATGTTGTTTAACTGTCAAAACTGTTTTACTGATACTTTAGTGTGTTACGCAATTAACTCGCTGGCCACCAATAGGTAAGAACCGTCTTAAAGTTATTACGGTGCGTTTACAATCTGAACTCTTCAACCTTATTAGTGGGATAACCTTTGAGGTACCTATTCCAATCCCAGGTGAGATATCAGATGACTATTATTAAAGTGTATGGCTCCGAGCTTGAAATAACGAAATTAAAAAGATTATAAAATTGGCATGTAATTCAAGATGCTTCTTAAATAATGAAAATTTTATCTAGCGGTTGTAAAAAGAAGTAATAAGCTTACTGGCTACATTTTACCATTGCAATTAAAAAAAAAACCTGGCTGGCTACTGACTGACAGAAATAGGTCAGGACTATTAAATGTGCCAGACGTTATACAATACTTACGCAGTCAACTGTTGGTACTAAAATAGACATTTTATCTTTAAGTTAGTCTTATAGAAGTTCATTCTTATCTTCTCAAATTAAAAAAAACACAGATGACTCAGACTCCAATTATATTAAGTATATCATGTAAAACACAAATCATTCTCATTAATATCAATGTTATAAAACGACGAGACTAGGGAAAAAAAATTATACTTTCGATTGGGGGTTTTTTCCCGATTACTGCGAAGCAAAAAGGAGGATTATGATTTTGACCGGTATGTATGTTCGTTAGATTACCAATAATAAGGCGAAGTAGGTTTAAACCTATTAATCTACCGTTTGTAGGTATGTTATATTTGTATTTTTTTAGTAAGGCAGAAATAACAGCTTTCTTTTGTTTGTCCCCAGGATTCCCAGAGGCTCTGGTACTATTCAGCGTGGTGGCGGTGGTGACTCCGGGGTTTCAGTTCCGGACCAGGAATGCCTCGGACGCATCAGTGAGCAAGCCTTGTTCTCTCGGAGAACACACGGCAACAGCCCAGTGTGTACAGTCACAGTACCGCCTCATATGCAAGGATGGCTTCGCTAGCCACTGGATACGGGGAATAAAGTGAGTAATAAACCAATATTTATTATTTTATTAGAATTAAGTGTCCAAAACTAGAATTCAATTAATTCAAAGCTCAAAATAAGTGTAACTGATGCTTTCACGGTGGACGTATCGTAAAGAAACGGCATGGGTGGACGTCTACTCAAAACAGTGAAAAAGTAATCAGGGTTACGACCATAGATATAGGAAAGAAGGAGATATGCCCAGTAGTTGAAAATGTATCGACACCCAGCGTCGCTAGTGTCCCCCCTCCATGCGCCACTACAACAAATGCAGTTTAGCAATAGATATGAAGTGAAGTAAGTGAACACACTCGCAATTAATAAATGAGAACGTACTACACAATTGTTTTTTATATTTCTGTGGTTACGACTGACGCAATAGAATTTCATACAAAAGTACTGGGCTTGCAGTCTCGAAATACTCGTAGATAGAAAGTATCCGACCGACGATGATGATGTACGCTACCTTTAATTTAGCCACTAATAAGGTTCTTATCACAGGAGGATCTTGTGGCCAAATAATAACATCCGCAAGGGTCGTTCGAAAATTAAGCTATGCTTGCCGCGGTCGGACCGTGCATATTACATATCCCCCCCGTGCCTCGGAAGGCATGTCAAGCCGTTGGTCCCGGTTGTCATTCGTAGTTCTTTGACATTCGTTATTGGTAGTCAGAAGCCCGAAAGTCTGACAACCAGTCATGCCAAGGGGTATCATGTTACCCAGTTACTGGGTTGTGGAGGTCAGATAGGCAGTCGCTCTATGACAAATACTGGTATTCAGCTGGATCCCGTTAGACTGGAAGCCGACCCCAACAATAATTGGGAAAAGGTTAGGCAGATGGAGGTTCTGATCATAAAATTACCATTATAGACGAAATTAAAAATAATAGACAAGAAGAACTTAACTTCAACTTACTTGGCCGATTATGAGAAAACTTTGCCATCATTTGTTGTGAGAAATATAAAGATGGCCGCCCACACTTTTATTACATTTTGTATATGATATGAAGTGGAAGCTCAGTGTTTCAGTTTAGTGAATAATATTGTTATTTACACCTACGCAATACACGTTCCTTTGCCAAACTATTCTGCTTCAGACTTTGTATATAGATAGGTACGTATAAAATAATTTATCAAAATAAGCACGACCTATGTATTGTTCAGTTTTGTTGTAACTAAAAACATTGGGTTATTGTGTGTTTGGGCTACGATTATTTTTGGTTGAACACCTCCCCGGCCCCGTTGGTCTCGTTGTTGCAAGCGCGACTACTGAGCGTGGTGTCATGTGTTCGATTCCCAAGTCGGGAAAAGTGTTATTGGAATTTTTCATTAAGAATTTCATAATAGCCCGGAGTTTGGCGTTCCACGGAAAGCACGCTAAGCTATCCAGACGTGTAAAAGTAATTCTGATATCCTATTTGCAGAATAAACAATTTATTTTATTTCAAACTAGCTTTTGCCCGCGACTACGTCCGAGTAAAGCATCTTTTTAAAAAAAAAGTCCGTAAGAACCTTCTATAAAGTATTAGAAAACTTAAATTATTAGAAAAACTAAAAAAAAGATGGATGAAATCGGTAAAATCGTTCTAAAGTTATGGCGTGACCAAGGGAAATAGGGATTCATTTTTATACAAGCGGAGTTTTAGGGCACGTCTACCTACATGGCAAAAAAAAAAAACTAAATTCTTATCTCTCAAAATACAGTGCTATGTGGTGAATCCTGGGTGAATATGTCGGAGTCATTCGTTTGACTATTCGGAACGTTAGCGCTATCTCGTGGCGCTAGACAGAGTCTAGCCTGAGTTCGTGGGGAGACGAGAGCAACAGCTACAAAAGCGGTGTGAGCAGAGCTCTCGGGATCATCGAAACATTGGACATCGTACGAACAACATGTGCATAGAAACTGTCGCCTTCCGTATCGTTGAGTTGTGTAGGTACCTACAGTATGTGATTCGCTAGTGTGACTAACTTGTTGTAAATTATAATCTATTTTGAACTGCAAACCGTTTTTCTATTGTGCTATAACCGATACTACCCATAGTACGCCCACAGTAATTAAAATATGCCTGATGTTAACGAGAGACAGACATACCTTCTCCGTCATATATATACTAGCTGACCCGGCAAACTTTGTTTAGCCTTATAAATTATTTCTAGCTGCCCGGCGCTAATTCGTTCGTGTGGTGTCCTATCCCCTACCCTACCCTTACCCTACTCCTACACTACTCGTATCCCACTCCTACCCTACTCCTACCCTACTCCTACACTACTCCTACCCTACTTCTACCCTACTCCTACCCTACTTCTACCCTACTCCTAACCTACTCCTACCCTACTCCTACTCTACTCCTACCATACTCCTACCCTACCCCTACCCTACTCCTAACCTACTCCTACACTACTCCTTTTAATGTGGATATATTATGTATTTTGTCGATTCAAAAGCCTTAATTTAATACGTGCTTCAATTCGAGTGGACCCGAGTCTACCGTACCGAAGGGACGATCGTCAAATGTTTGACAGGAAAGTATGTAGAACAGTTTGAATGATTCAGATTCTGATTGATCGTGTGTTACGCAATTAGGGTGCTGTTTATATGGGAAAATGAAATGGTTGTTTTTACTATCTTCCCCGCAATTTTTCCATATTTTCTCACCGTTTTAACCTTCCCTGGACTACGACAAACATTTCAAACCCAAAATCAGTTAAATCGGCCCAGCCGTTCTCGAGTTTTAGCGAGACAAACGAACAGCAATTGATTTTTATATACAACGTGGCGCTACAATGGCGACATTAATTTAACACACGTATACGGTTTTGCGTTGTAGTTTTATTGCACTTTTCTATGAAACAGAAGATTTTTTTTTTGTCATCGACGAAAAATTTCTACGCTATGGGGTCTAAACTCATGTGCTGAATCCATGGTTACAGTTTGCGCGTGGATGTCCCTGTCACCCTGTATATAGATAGATAGAAGATTAAACTTTTTATATATAATTTACATGAATTTGCAATTGTTTGTTTATGTTTTTGTTACTTTCTACGGAATTTGTTACAGTCAACATCCATTAAGGAAACTTTCTATTGCCGTTCTGTAGGCGGTTTCTTTAGTAGTCTTCCTTAATTTAATTTAAACAATTTAAATCGACTAACATTTTATCTTTATTTAGGTACATTTACATTAACATAAAATATCACTACCTACTGCTAAAAGATCTGTGGCTAAAACATTTTCTATACCTAGAAGATGTTAAAGCCACTACGGTGTTTTAGAAAATTTATACTAGCAAATACCGCCCGTACCCCCGTACCCGTATAGAAAATTTCCAATACCGGGATCCTGGGATCCCGGTATTAATACCGGTATTGAAAAAATCCGGTTTTCGAAACCCCTCGTCCCGGCATCAATCGTAGGGCAGTTGCCCACCAGACACCGACACCCGTCTGGTCGGAGGGTCCTCCCTTTTTTATGGAGGATGAGTGAACTTTATACCCTGTTCCTCATACCTCTATACGCCCACTATGAGTGTTTAGATATCGAGACCCATCACGACTGCAAAGATTCGCTAGCTAATTAAATTTAACCCTGTATGGTCGTGACAGCAGAAAAACGCGATGCTTTCACGCCAGATCAGTTCAATCTGTCGATTTCGTGATGCTGTCCGTTCATGTAACGACAAGTATACCTACCCATTTCTTTTCGTTTATTTTCTGTTAAGCATATATTATTATTATCTGTTATCTAAGTTGGGTTCGGGCTCCAGTCTAACCGGATGCAGCTGAATACCAGTATTTTACATAGAGCGACTGCCTCCACAATCCAGTTACTGGGTAACACGATACCCCTTGGTAAAAATCGTGGTCAGGCTTTTGAGCTTCTGACCATCTGCAACAACTGTCAAAGATCTACGAATAATAGCCGGTACATATCGGGTCAGCGAGTAAAAGATGGTCACCCATCCATGAACCGACCATGGCAAGTATATTGTAATACTTGGACCTTACCAAACAATTTAGATAGGATTACGTAAATTAAAGGCAACAAGATAACCTGTGTCATAAAAAATATAAACAAGTAACAAGCATTTGATATCGTTGTCAACTCCATCGATAAACCTACAAACTTTTTAATGGGAGTTTAATAATAAATCTGAAAAAGTTATAAACCCCGTTGGCGGAAAGCGTAGTACTCGCAACACTTTGGTCGATATAAGTTTCTAGACTCTACAGGGTATTTTATTAAATAAACCCGTTATCTTCAAACCCTGAAACCAGAAGGAAGGATTGCAGATGACGGTATTATCGATCCCAAGATAACAAGTCAATAGGATTGTCCAAGAATATCTTAGCCAATCAAGAAACAAAAGATCTATCGAAAAGGTCAGATGAGTTATAGTTACTCCCTACTGGTGGGTCTGAAAACGTGAACGAAGCATTATGAGTACAGTAAGGATAAGCACAGCCGCCAGCTATTTCTGTTTTGTGCCCGTGATTACAAATCTATTTAATTTTAATTTTTCTTTATTTCATTAAATCCTATATAAATTATATTTTTAAATATTAGAATATCAAAAAATATAAAAACATTTAAAAATATGAAAAATAGTAGCCCACCGATATCGGGAACAGGGTCCAAGCTACCTACTAGAGAGGAACCTCCTACCAATGCGGGCCGTGTCCAGAAGTCCGCCTTCTGAATCAAGCCCTTGCTCCAGCTGCCCAATGAGAGAAGAAATATAATTGGCAATTATTTTTATTTATTTATATACAGCGTGTAACGGAAGGGGGGTATCAACCCTGAAGGATGTGAATGTGCTCATGAAACTCAACAACTTTCCCCAAAGAAAATAGGTCGAAATATGAAAAAAAAATTTGGCCCTCCCTTACAAAACTGACTACCAGCTGATTGAGTATGTAGAGAGGGAGGGTGATTTGGGGTGTCTGTGGGTGTGTAGGTGTTAGTGATAATAAAAATTATTTATTTGTATAGGGGTTTCATCAGAGCTTCTGTTTCATCATAATCTAGAGTGAGGAGGAATTCTTTAGTTATTTTTTTACATATATGTGAGTTTAGCGTATGTATGTTAAGTTTTTTATGTACTTTATTGTATATAAGGGCACTTAGGTAGGGGTAGTGACGTCTAGCAAATGTACTTTTTGTTTGTATTGTGGGGCAAGCCGGTTTGTGTCTTCTTCTTACTGTCGGGATATTATTTATGCTGTATGAGAGAGTCTCGTGTTTTCGCATGACTGCACGTAGTATGTATAGTTGACGAACCGTTGGTGTTTTAAAGTCTGTAGAGTTGATGCATTGGGAATCTAAAATATCTTTTAAGAATGACTTTAATTACGGCTCTCTGGGCTCGTTCAACCTGTATAATGTCGGTCTTGGCAGCCCCTCCCCAGGCAGTGATGCAATAGCGCAGTACTGATTCGGCTAGTGCCGAGTATACAATCTTTAGGATTTCGCTGTTGGCTCTTAACTTCTTAAACAGAAAAATAAGTTTCCGTATTCTTGTGGACACTGTTTGTAAGTGCGTTTTCCAGGATAGGCAGGCATCTAATTGAAGGCCGAGATATCGTACCACTGGTGCTCCAGTTACAACGGGACATGTGCAACGGGGGAGAGAGAGTTGGAGTATTTGTGGGCTTTAATAAGCAGTGAACCATCTTGCGGCAGGGTGGAACGTCTTAGTTTTCGCAACGTTAAGTGTGAAACTGTTTTGCTCCAGCCATAACATCACTTCACCAAGTCCCTTTTCCGCGGTCTCTTTAGCTGAGGCCCAATCACGGCCATAAGATAGAATTGCCGTGTCATCCGCGTAGGCTATTATTTTTGTGGATGGAAGGGATAGCTGACAGAGTTCGTTGACGTAGATCAGAAAAAGGGGAGGACTGAGCAAACTTCCTTGAGGGACTCCGACATTGTGAAGGTTTTGCTTCACTAATGTGCTCTCCCACCCTAACGCACTGCATCCTACCAGTAAGAAAGCTTTTAAATAAGTCATGAGTGATGCCCCGCACTCCCGCACGTGATGTTTTGCTCCTTCCTCCTTACGTAGAAAGATGTTTCCGTTCGCAGTCCAGCAAAATTTGTACTCCATTCGTTTTGAGAATTCCCTCGCCGCAAAGAAGAGCTTCCGAGAGTTGGCGGGAAGATATTCAGCAACGTAGATCGGACGACGGTCACCGGACAGCCCGATAGTGGAGGTACTCAAGCGCCCTTCATTTGGGTGTTCCTGGTTAAAGTTTCGCACTGAGGTTATCATCTGGGTTTTTGTTTCCACATTGGTAAATTCAATAACTATTGGTCTAACCGCACCCGGCTTACCCGGCAGGCGGTAAATTTCGCGGACAAGAGTTTTATCAACGGGCATGTTGACCGCGGTGCCTAGTTGGTTAATGATGGTGGTGAAGTCGGCTGTGGATTCTTTTTCTTTGTTGGGCACGTTGCGGATTTCAATGATGGATTGGATGACCGCGATAGTTGCTGGAGATCCTGTAATTTTGTTTCTAGGTGCTCTGTAAGCCTTTTTCTCTTTTTGCGATGACTCAATTTGTTTTGACATGTCGCGTATTGTTTTGTTATGAATGTGACCGTCTTATCAATTTCTAGGAATGATTTATGCAATGAACTGTTTTGTAATTTTAGCTCAGCTATTTCAGACATAAGAGTTTTCAGTCGGGAGCTTTGTTCGTTTGCTATTTTTGTAAGATATTCCTCTTGTTCCTTTTTCCAAGTAGTAAGAAGCTGGCGCATCTCTTGTTTGAAGTCTTGGAGTTCGCTGGTTTTAGGTGACGTTTCCGAATGTGGGCGTTTGCTACGTGAAATTATATTGACATTATCGTATGGGCCACTCGATAACGATAGCTGTGGAATGTCTGAATCGGACTTCACTTGCATTAAGTTAGTGATTGATGCCACGCGCGCCGGAGAGTTTGGAGGTGAGGTGAACGTGTTACTGACATCACGAAGCTTGGGTGATTACTAAAATCAGTCGTATTGCACTGCAGGTAGCTTTGATCGTAGCAATGGCACGTCACTTGACCTTGGTCAGCTTCGACGTAGCGGTGCGCGAGCAAGAGGCAAATTATTGCCAATGTCCCTTTCCCACAGGCACTCCGCGTAGCCGCGTGCAGCGATGAGCGGGTATTAGATGCGATATGGTCCACTATTACTTTGTTTATATGGGTTATGGTCGCTTAAACACACATTTACTTAAATTATTTAAAAACAAAATACACGTCTACTCTCGAACAAGGTATCGGGCGAATCAATTGTACGAATATACTTTATTGTACACCACAAAATACGTATATTACACGTTTATACGTGTATTTTTCTTTATTATTAGAGTTAATTATATTTTTGTGACAAATAAACCTATATTTCTTTCTTTTTTCAGTAGTCCGCACGTGCGTGGTAACACTTCGACATTGAGCTGGCCTAGCGAAGTTCAGACTTTAGACTTTCAATAGAATACGAAGGCTAGCTTGTATTGGTTTTGTTACCTCTGAAGTGTGGCCTACTGTACCATTGTAAAGGTAATT
The DNA here is from genome assembly GCA_945859715.1 of Apamea sordens. Lineage (NCBI taxonomy): Eukaryota > Metazoa > Arthropoda > Insecta > Lepidoptera > Noctuidae > Apamea > Apamea sordens. The sequence continues at coordinate 11,563,094 of OX243998.1, read as the reverse complement.
CCGTAAATTCTGCCTTCCTTCTCTCATGGAGAAAGTTTACGAAATAAGTAATTGGCAATCACCATTAATTATAGATTAGGTACATGTATGTTCTGCCTTCCTTCTCTCATGGAGAAAGTTTACGAAATAATTGGCAATCACCATTAATTATAGATTAGGTACTTACATGTAAGTTCTGCCTTCCTTCTCTCATGGAGAAAGTTTACGAAATAATTGACAATTAGGTACCATTAATTATGAATTAGGTACATGTAATACCTTAATTTAATTTACAACTCAGTGAACACAATCAAGATTGAAGAGCGAGGGACTCATTTCTATTTGTATGACAAATAGAAATGAGTCCCTCGCTCTTCAAACCTTTGTTTGTTTCATTTGACGGTTTCCAAATCCATTCAAGTTTACTTGACGTGCCCAAAGCTTTTCGAGCCTAAAATCCCGATATTACATTTGTATTCTCTGAAGCATACTTAGAGCATCTAAATTGTTTATTCGTAATATGTTTTCTTTACTTTTGTGTTATTCGGACAAGTTCAACAGATCGTTTGATGTTTTTTCTCGTCCGGGGATTAAGTTCATACCTACATACATACACCTACATAAACTCAATCCTTCTTCCCGTGCCGTGGCGACAAGCAGAAACTACAGAGCGCCATCGCCATGAGGCTAGTGTATAATGAAAATAAACTCAGAAGGTCAAGAAAAGGTGAGCGAAAGCCCTTACAAGTACAACACTATACGTTGAAAAATGCAGGAATTAGAGTCCATTTCCTTACTCATGTGGTAGACTTTTGTTCGAGACTAGGGTATCAAATACCTATACAAATGTCTCCACTATATCATTTTTCTTGGTGAACGAGAATTTAAAAGGAATTCTTTCTTAAGCTAGTTTCAAGTCAAGTTTGATAATAATATTCAATTTATAAAGGTCTTTTGCGTCACAAGTTTGTTTTTTTGTTCATTTATTCGTGATGTAGTATAGAATGAAGATTCTTCCGACATATTTTTCTATGAATGTAAGCTCAAACGAAGGTTGTACGAATTTTTTAGGTATAAGAATGAAGAATCTCCTCAGTGTCTGTACACTTGGTAACCACAAGTAAAGCGCGCGTCGCTTCGTGAAATAAGAATACTGTTTTGCGGTGACCGACCTTGTACAAAAATTGTAGCGGTTGGCCGCATTCAGTCATACATAAATAACCGACTTGTGGAAATTTATCGATGTTCGCAACATGATTTTATGAAATTTTAGCTAAATTGGACTGTGACGATCGACGCATTCGGTCAACGACCTAATGTAAACGGACTGAGTCGGGGTTACAGACATATCTTGGACATGGCTATGACTTAATTAATTTATTATGAGCTCTCATTAGAATGACTAGGACTGTATTCTTTCAGAGACATTTCTTTTTCCTATTTTCTTGTTAACCGTTTTTATACTCTCTCTTTTTTTCTAGGCGGGATATAACTCACCTCCGGTTACAGAACTGGCCAGGGGATTGCTTCAACGTCGCTCGCCTTCAGTACCACTATCCTGAGCTGGTCTTCTTAGAACTCATCAATTCTACCAGTCTCAAGAGCTTCAAGGGACACTTCAGTGCTGTGAACAAGATTGAGGTTTGCGTCTATTATTTTGTTTTCTTTATGCTATTGGGGGGCAAATAACTAGGTGGCCATGGTAAGTGGTCAATATTGGAAACACTGTACCAGAAACATACAAGCCGATCTATTCTAGTTTTCAAGGTGAGATTTTTGCAGAAAAATTTCACCCTGAAAACTTAAGAGCTCTCAATAGTGTCACTTGCGCGCTGGAAAAAAAATAAGTAAAAACATTTTTAAAAAACATAGAACCTTAATATTTTCTTAAAAGCTTGAGGCGTGAACATCCTTTTTACACTTTAAGATAAGCTTATGAGAAAATATACACCTCCAAAAGTGTCTGAGGATCAAGGTATTTTTTAAAATATTTTATAGCCCTATTTAGATTGATTAAATAAAACGTTTTTGTATGTGTAGATTGACGAAGTACTCTCTGCTTTTGCATTAATAAAGACTTTTCGCGATTTTTACTATTGCTCGAATTTTCACCCGGATACTGACTATCGAAGGGGACAGACGTGTCCCATCTTTGTTTTCACTTAATGCCACGTGCACAACACGTTGACTTTGACTATGAACGTCGAATTTAAAATTCGAACGGTGTTTCGCGTGTTGTTTTTGTGGGTGCAAATTAAAACGCTGGTAAAGTAGCTTACATTTGCTCCTGATCTACAGCTCGAGGACTGGGCTTTACGGCCGAGAATCCTGGTGACGTCGAACGACTCTAAGGGCCATTGGCGGGCCAATCTGATGAGATCTTTCCGTTTATTTCAAAGATCTCTATTGGAAGCTGTATCCGGCTGTGTTTTAGTTTGTTAATTTGAACTTTTGAAGCCACGTACAAATTCAACATGATTTTAAGCTATAGCTAAGCTGTAGGACAATGGTTTCAAATAAAAATAAATAAATAAATATTATATTTAGTAGGGCACTATAAACTAATTCGGTCTATTATTCTAGCACAAAGTACGGGGTCGCTCTAGATTTTGTACTTCACGCTTTTCTTAACCTTTAACTGGTGACGTGCGGTCTCACAGGCCGAGCGGTGTAAGCGAAACATCATATCACCCCCTTCCCGGCACTTCCCGTGTTTGAGCGCCTGAGTAGCTTCGAGTTTAGTGTAACCAGTGCCTTAGAGGGGGATAGTTGCGTCGGCCAGGCCCAAATCGGTAAGTTAGATCGATTTAAAATTCTCGAGCGGCCTCTCAGACCTTATGTCACCACTTACGTAACTTTTTTGGAATTTCACTATATTGTTTTATTGCGGTTTTTTTCAGATATTTCTTACAATGAATGACTCTGGACCTCCTAGAAAAAAGCGTAGAGAGGTTCTTGACCAAAATGTACTGCCTAGCACAAGCAAACAAGTCTCATCAGTCATATATTCTAATGTCGATCGTCGAATTGTAGAATGGTTAGCACAAGAAGACTCAAGTGGATCGGAAGCTGAAGACGTTCCCGAAAATACGGAAAACCTGTGCTGGTTGTCCTCCTAAATTGAACCGTAAATCGAATTATCAATGTATATCATGCGATAAACATGACTGTGTGTTTGCAGTCTGCAAAGCAATTATGCCCTAACTGTCAATAAAAAATACTAAAGTTTGACAGTTGTCATTTTTGAGACATGACACTTGTGATAAGAGTTTATTTTTTTTTTAAGTTGATTAGTGTTTGAACTTTGATAAAAAAACAAATATTTTATAATTTATGTTGATTTTTACTATTTTATAAGCAATTGTTGATCTCGAGCCTAGTTTTTCGATAACAGAGACCAAAAACTTTGTAACTACTAGTTCCTAATTAAAATTATATTAAGACCAAATGACGTTGTTTTAATTTTTACTTTAATATATAATTTAACACAAAATAAACATTAGGATAACCTACCATATTTTAATATATGTATTATAAACCAGTTATGGCAGCGGCCTGTCAGGCCGCTCGTCACCAGTTATGTTACAAAAAAACCATGTCACCAGTTAAAGGTTAACGTAACATTGTACTAAATTACCAAAACTGCCTTGAACAAGTTATCTATTTCCTAGCTTGTAAGTCAAGTTTGTATACCCACGAAGCTATATTGCACCCGCATTGCAACAAAAAAGTACCCTGAACTCTTAAGTTTGTTTCTATAGATAAAAAAGAGCGTAGCTTAGTTATATTGGTTCCCAAATCCAAAGTTGCACATCTGCCAAGCTTTTGTAATACCATAAAAACAAAGGGCATAATTGTGCTCATGACAATAGACAGGAATTCTTTGTTTAAGGCGATAGGAATGTTATGTGTTTAACGTTCGACCACGTGTCTGTACGTCAAGACTTCGCTTGATATATTTTGGAGCATCGAGATAACAGGATGTGCTACCTCGCACATGTTTACAGGCACCGCGAACCACACCTGCTGCATGCAGCAATGCAGTACAAGGCCAAATCCAAGAAGGTCGGCCAACTTATTTACACATGGAAGGACAGCTTTAAACAGGGCATGAAGTACTTCGACAAGGGAATCAATTTTTGGATGGATATGGCGAAAGACAGAAATATGATCAAGAATGCTGCTAGTGAGATTTACAAAAAACCGGAAATGGCGAATATTAGCGAGACCTCTGACGATGACATTGAAAACAGCAACATCTAACACAACATAACACAGCAGAACAATGGCATACAAAAGAGCCGAGAAAGCAGTAGAACCCCGGGGGTTGAAAATCCTCACGGATGTCCGGGCGGCGGGGTCTGTCAGACTCTTTTTGACTAAAGACCCCGGTCTTCCATCTCACACCTGCGCTGGGGGTGACGGGAACGTACATACGATGCTTCCGCAACCCCCGACTGGTGCTGGCCCCCGCGGCCACCGCGGGCCTCCTCGGGTCAGGGGGGGGAGTGAGGTGTTTGAATCCCCCCGCCACGTCTAAGAGGGGCGCGCATGAAAAACTACGCCCCACCACCTCGGGTCCTGATGTGTGGGGGGCGACAGACGTGCCCAAGTCCGTCACTCCTGGACCCATTTAGGGGGGCTGGAAGGGGGCATTGTCCGCTCTCCGCCAACGCCCGGTGCGCCTGCTGCGGGCCGCGTGAGTGGACGAGATCTCCCTCTCCCTTTCCGCAGCCTCTTTCTGCGGGACGACTGTTTCGCAGAAGAAAACCACCACGTCCCAGGATTCTTCGCTGCCGACCATCGACTCGACTGCAGCCGGCAGCGACAGGTCACTGCCTACTTCTGAGATGAGTGCACGGCGCGGCTTCTCCCAAGCGGCACACTCTGCCAGCGTTTGCCGCGCCGTGTCCTCCCGGCAGTCAACGCAGTGGTGACACCGGGCGTCCGGCTCCCTGTTTATGCGACACAGGTATTTCCCGAAGCAACCATGCCGCGAGAGCACCTGCGTCGCCCGAAACGTCAGGGAGCCGTACCTTCTCCCGAGCCAGTCCGCCAGAACTGATGCTCGACCTGAGCCAACCGGGCAGGAACGTCGTTAAAAAATGCTCATCCAAAGATAATTATCACTCATCTCTCCACTAGTCCAATGCTTACTCTAGGATGCATATCCGGTATGGCTCTTAAATCCTTCCCTATTCTACGGGCACGTCTCTCCTACCATTACCGCGCCCCCTGGTCTACTCCTTGATATGCAATAGTCGATGTAGCACCATGAAACATGAGGCTATAGGGGCTAGTACGTGGGGTTCATTCGATTAATCAAGTCTGATTTAACCACACTGGGATCGGTGCATTTCATTCATTAGTTAATCCTGACATTAATCGATTCGTCGAGTAGTAATTTGTATGAACGATCTTGTCTGCGTGTGGTGATGCGAGCTCGTCCTCCATGTCACTCTGCCACGCTGCCAGTAATGCAGTAACGTGTCCAAAGTCTACTTATAACACTCTGTGTAGTGCCCAGAGCAATTGCCACAGCACTTTGCCGAGAACCAGCTTCGAACATTCCCATGGGACTGATCATTTGTTCTCGGCTCAAATGACATCTTCTTTCTATAATAACGGTCTTTTGTATTGATTCCACTCAAAAGTATAGCAGAGATTTTACTGATTTGGCCTCAAACCCATTGCATACCAGCACCCTAATTGCGTAACACACGATCAATCAGAATCAGATTATTTTGAAGCAAATTGCTAATCCATTGCTTCATAAGTTCGAATTTTTTTTCTGCTCCACACGTAAATAACGCAATGAAAGTTGTCAAACTATCAAAAAGAAACCGATTCCGATTTTTTTTTTTTGACAATGGGCTCACTCTTGACCTCAATCCAGCCCAGAGGCAGGGATGAGATCTACGGTTGATCGTGTGTTACGCAATTAGGGTGCCGTTATCCGGATTATATGAGCTCAACCGTCACTAATGAGACACAATTACTTTTTCTATTGTTACCGAAACTTAATAAGCTTGCAATGCGAGGATATTATACGACTTGACAAAAGATTTTCATCTTTTGACTGAAATTAAAAAAATATTCCCTTTTCAAATGTGCTTGGTCCCTAGGCACTTTTGTTGTGTGTATTAAGAGTCTATGTAAACGTTACATATATTTAGAACTTTTGGGTTCATTAAAAGCTTGTCTATAAAAAGGTTTGTAATTACTTTAAAAAAAAAAAAACAACCGACTTCCAAAAAAAAAAAACACTCGAAACTGAAAAATAACTTTAATTTTGGAAGTCGGTGTCAAAAAATGAAAACCAACGACACCGAATTCCGAAATTATAGTTATTTTAGTTTTAGTAAGCAAAAGTTATTTTTTTTTTTGTAAAAAGGTTTTTATTTTTCACTTTATTTCATATATACTTGCAAGATTACAGGCACCCCAATAACAATTTTGACAGAAATGAGGGTGTACCCTGGTATACTGAACACATCTGCGTACCCCTTTAGAGGGTACAGGCGTGATGCTATGTGCAGCAATCGCGGTTGATTTGCTGGCATTTATTGAAGAGTTCCGTTGTCCGTCTCCGAAACTCGCATTACGAAATTATAAATGGGACCATTACGCAATAAACCTCTTTCGAACAAAAAAAAATTTTGCAAATCGAATTAAACGAGTATGACGGAGTTATGCCCGAAGATACATAAAAAAACCAAAAAAATATAAACGTTCGAATTGAGAACCTCCTTCAAGTCGGTAAGACTTAAAAAAAAGGAGGACAACCACAAAAAAACACACCTTCTTCAGCTTTAATATTAGTATAGATATACATAGAGGTATCTATGTAAATTATAGGCCATATGTTACCTGTTGATAAGTAGATTGCGAATATGATAAGTCGATAACAGACAATATTCAACAAGCATTTACAAGTTTAATATAAAAAGTGTTTATCTTATCGAGCGAGTTTATCGTTGAAAGTTGTTGATGTTCCAGCTACCGAACTGTCAGATAATAAAATCATAGTTGATCTTGTTAAGGCATGACCTATTTTACCTATTCTCACAGAAGAGATGGCCGATGGGGCGTAGTGACCGCGTACCGGAAGACGTAGCGTTGGAAGGCCTCCCACAAGATGTGTTTGATTTTACTTCGAAAATAGATCCGTGTTCACAATACTACTATTTTGGTAGGCGCAGCCTTGGTAGGCGCCCCAGAAAGTGGACCTATGATATGGTGAAGAACGCTGAAATGCTGCTGGATGATTGAAGGACTGGTCGTTGGCTATGTTTTTGGAGGCTTACGAGTATGTCCAGCAGTAGACGGGTTGTGGCTCGTTGATGATGATGACTTCCTGACCTGCAGCTGCAATAGCTGAGTGTGCACCATTCGATATTTCTCAAGCTAGAAGACTGTCAACTGTCCAGGGTCCACAAAATGTTCACTCACACACACTAAGAACACAGAATACGATGTGTACGCGCCTGGATAGCGAACCGCATAGAAAAATAGTCCATACGTGTTGATCGAGCAGACTTGCAAATCACAGTAGCACCACAATTTTTAGTGACGGAAATGGCGCGTATGACAGTTTGCAAGTACCTATAGCTGTTACAAATTATGAACGCGCGTCAAGTGGTTTTTATGTCAATGCCATAAAGTTTAAATTGCATTGCAACGCACGATCGTGAGATGCAACACTATAAGTACCTACTTTAAGTAAACTAAAGTACCTTTTTTAAGTACCTTTTGTTATATTCCGTACAGAGTATTGATTCATTCGTCAAGACTTGATTAATGGGGCACAATAAATGATTACATTGTGAAGGGTGACGTTACTCCGTTGAGTCACACCACAATATTAACATTATAATTTATTTATCACAAACCACTAACATTACAGGGAATTCCTAATGCGTCAGCGATTATTCATAACTATTTTAAATTAACACATACAATATTATTTTTAACCGTCTTCTAAAAAAGGAGGAGGTTCTCAATTCGGATGTTTGTATTTTTTTTTATGTTTGTTCGCGTTTAACTCCGTCGCTTGCCAACCGATTTGAAAAATTCTTTTTTTGTTGGAAAGGGTATACTTCCCAAATGGTCCCATAGAAATGTCACCAAAAACGGTTCAGTAGTTTGGTTTTTAAACAAAAATTACTGGTAAAAATTACAACTTAAAAGTGAAAAATAACTTTAATTTCGGAAGTCGGTGGCAAACAACGAAAATGTGAACCCAACGACAACGACTTATTTATTTTTCACTTTGTAGTGTCGTTTTTTTGTGAATTCATTCAGTGATCAGGTAAATATATCGTACATCGATACATCTGCAGATATGGGTAGGTACTATCGCCAAAACCTATATATCTGACCATTTTGAAAACAAAATCCCGTGAACATGATGACCACAGCAGCTGCGTCCGTAAGTAAAACAAAAGAAGATCCTTTTTAGGTCGACTAATAATATGCGCTGCAAGCAGGAATAGTCCTTACGGACGGTCAGATATAGATTTTGGCGATGGTACCTATAGAAAGAGGATATAAGGCAAAATTTTAGCAAACACCGCGTGAAAAATGGGTTCTGAATTTTGAATAATATCACGCAGAAATTAAAAAGAATAGCTAATAAGTATATTTATTTATTATTTATGTCTATATACTTTATTGTACACCACAAAAATACATAGCATAAAAAACAACAAAGCTAAAGAGCTATATTTAGCTATATTTATCTATACTAACAATAAAGCTAAAGAGTTTATTTGTTTATTTCAACGCGCTAATCTCTAGAACTATCCGTTGGATTTGTTTATTTTTCATTAGATAGCCCAATTCTTGGGGAAGACCAGGGGTTGACTGCAGGGAACTTCTGCTATAGGCTTCATAACATGGACCTTAGGAGCCGAGCAAAAAACAAAAAGGTCAGAAAGAACACTAAAGGATGATTTCCACAAAACGGCTCCCATCGTATCGAATCGGAACTAGGGGTTCCGAATACCGGATTTTTTCAATATCGGTATTAAAGTTGTCAAAAAATAAAAGGCCCTTTTTGACATTTGAGAATGCGTTCTTAACGCCTGTCAGTTTCATACAAACGAATACGTGTTTTGCAAATTTGATCTTGATTAACTACTAGAACTGACAATGTCAAAACGGGCCTTTTATTTTTTGAAAATTTTAATACTGCATAGAAAATTTCCAATTTTTTCCAAAATTCTTTTCTTAATTAAATAACTACTTACTAAGTTTCACCACAAACAATTAAGTATCGGTTTATAAATATAAAATCACTTTTTTAACAAGTATATGTCGGAGATGGTATGTCTGTCTCTCGTTAGCATCAGGCATATTTTAATTACTGAGGGCGTACTATGGGTAGTGTTGGTTATAGCACAATAGACGGTTTGCAGTCTAAATCACATACAATTTACGAACAAGTTAGTCACACTAGCGAATCACACACTGTAGATACACAACTCAACGATACGGAACGCAATTGACAGTTTCTATGCACATGTTGTTCGTACGATGTTCAATGTTTCGATTCTCCCGAGAGCTCTGCTCACACCGTTTTTGTAGCTGTAGCTCTCCGTCCACCTCCACGAAGTCAGGCTAGACCTGTCTAGCGCCACGAGATGGCGCTGGCGTTCCAAATAAACGAATAACTTCACATATATGTATAATAAAAATAAAAAGGCAGGAGCTCATTGGGCATCGAAAAATTCGTCCACATCGCTGTCAATGGGATAAGTGCCCAATAGGCTGGCAGCATTACCACGTTGGATGGCAATGCTGATTCTTTGGGCTAAAAATAGGCCAACCCTCTGGTCACGTGAAGAGTCAACCAACCGCTTGACGATGTCCCGAAAAATTCGATGAGCACTCGGACCCCAAGGCCCCAAACGGGTCAACATATAGCTCCCAATAAGGTTTTTGATAATATAATGGAGGTATTAATAGTAGGAATATTTTTTATTTAGGATTATAAATAAAATCACCAATACCGGAATTTTATCCATCAATCCATTGAAAAAATGACAAAAATGTCCGAGAGCCCGGTATTAGCCAATACCGGGATTCCGGTATTGGGAGCCCTAATCAGAATGGATTTTACAGTCTTTATACGATATTAAATCGTGTACACAGTATTTAAAGTCTATATTACCAAACCACGCACAGCAGCTTGACCGCGGGCGTTTTCTGCGACACACGATCGTAGCCAAAAGTATGCTGCGACGCGCGATCGGCTCCATTCGCCTGTCATCGTATCCGATGGAATCCTTTCGGTTATCGTCGTAAAATTAGAACACGTCAATACGGTAGGAATGAAACTATTTGACTAGGCACAGAAACGGATACGTTCGCATGCGACGGTACGGAGCCGATCGTATGCGTCGACATCCTGCTGGACGCGATCGGCGGTCACTTCAACCGTTCGTATCCTTTCCGATCCGATGCGATGCGAGCCGTTTGGTGGAAATCATCCTTAATCGAAGACGAACAAAAGGATAAACCTCCTCGACCGATAATGAACCAACGTAATTATATCATTAAAATTATTGGAAAGCTCTTTTAGTTCTAATATTTAATGCTTTATTGAGCTTTTTGTGTCATTTATTTGTATAAAGGAACAGGGGTGTAACGACTATGAGACGCAGGACAGACGATTAGACAGCTAGGTGGAATGCGGCTTTCTGTCCCACCCAGGTCTATTCGGGATTCTCGTAATTCCTTTTAAAATAACGATGACAATTGCTAGTGTATAAAGTAAGTTGATGGGCTAAAGCGGTATAATTGTTGTATTGTTATAGTATAGACGGCCCGGCCGGCCGTCGAGAAAATGCGTTCCTTACACCAGTCAGTGAGACAATTCTAGTAACTAATAAACATCAAATTCGCAAAACACGTATTCGTTTGTATGAAACTGACAGGTGTCAAGAATGTATTCTCTCGTCGGCTGCACTGCAGTTGCAGGTATACAGTATGTAGGTAGGTATAGGTTCAGGGAAACACTTAATTGGGCTACATAAACAAGCTCGTGGTCCGACGTTTTGTTTTGACAGCGGGAGCCATATTCGTTCCTACAAAGCGCCACTTTGAGGAACACGGTTTTGCAAATACACACGTAATGTTCCATTATACATAGTTCATTTTTAATTGCAGCTAAAACATCACTTAAATAAAGTCATGACGTCGCGACATTGTGAAGGGCAGACGATGAGTAGTAGAGAAAATCTATTTTCTTTTATTATATCGATAGGTACTCATCACGTCTGTGAAGTTTACAAACACACCTCATATACGCACTTACCCACAAACTTTCGCCTTTATAGTATTAGTGTGATTGTTAACGGAACGTGGGAGCTTGGATTGCACAACACAAGGAATCCTAGTGTGAGGTATTCATTCAATCCACTTTAGTCTATTCCTAGCGAAATTTTTTTTTTGTTATTTTTATTTGGCAACCGGTGTTTAGTTCTAGGGCTGAAAAAAGGATGACTTTTTATAAGTAACCGATTTTTAATTACTAAAGCTGTGTCCCGCCATCTCCGATTTCTGTCTGTCGTCTGCAAAACGTGTAACAACTTTCTGTGCCTGCGACTTCGTTTGGGTGCATGTCAGAAAAAATGGATTTCATGGGTTTTAATTAACATAACATCACGCTATCTACCAGTGGAAATCCCGTCAAAATCGGTCCAAACGTTTCGGAGATTAGCCGGAACAAACAGACATACAAAAAAAAATTCAATTGTTTTTTTGCTGTACGTGCTTACCTTATTTATTTTCATATGCATTTAGTAAAAAGCTGTTATTTTGACATTATAAACAGATACTTCAATTTTATTTATATGTATTGTCGGAGTCATTCGTTTGACTATTCGGAACGTTAGCGCCATCTCGTGGCCCTAGACAGAGTCTAGCCTGAGTTCGTGGAGGTAGACGAGAGCGACAGCTACAAGAACGGCGTGAGCAGAGCTCTCAAGGATCGAAACATTGGACAGCGTACGAACAACATGTGCATAGAAACTGTCAGCGTTCCGTATCGTTGAGTTGTGTATCTACAGTGTGTGATTTGCTAGTGTGACTAACTGGTTCGTAAATTATAATCTGATTTGAACTGTAAACCGTTTCTCTATTGTGCTCTAACCAACTACCCATGGTACGCCCACAGTAATTAAAATATGCCTGATGCTAACGAGAGACAGACATACCATCTCCAAGAGTATAGATAAATAGATTATGTGATAAGAGTATTAGCAGGTTTACCAATTAACATTTTCTCAACAGAAACTGATACTCCACGGACTGATAGCTCTCTGGGAGCTACCACCTGAGGTTGTGATTGAGATGCCAGTTCTTCGCGAGATGGACCTTCGGGGAAACATGCTGAGACATATCAAATCACCTCTGTTGACGGGACCAAGGACTTTGGAACACCTTTATTTAGCAGGTGAGGTATAGATACTGTACCTACAGGGCAGGAACAAGGACGCGCAAACTGTACCCATGGATAAAGTACATGATTCTGAACCGAAACCATACATGATTAAATATTTCGTAGGTTATAAAAAAAAATCTGCTGTTTCATAGAAAAGTGTAATTCCTACGCAGTCATAATGTATAACACAGCAAATTAATAACTGACGAAAAATTTCAACGCAGGGGACTTCAGAACCATGTACCAAACCATGTTTATAGTTTGCGCGTTGATGTCCCTACCACCCTGTAGAGTTTAGTTATACTGCCATCAGCATACCATACGCCATATGCGCCAAGTACTCAAGTGTGTCTCCTTAAATTGCTTGGATAATGTTTGGATACAAGTGACCCAGCACTACTTGGATAGAGATTGGTCCTTGGCAATTCAGCCGGTCGATTCTGTAAAAATCTCACCGTGAAAACTCAAGTGAAGTGAGCTTGATGTGAGTAGTCGGTAGTGTCAATCCCTAGTATTATTTGGAATGACAGCTCTCTCCACGCTCACTTCACCTAAGTTTTTACGGTGAGATGGTTACAGAATCGCACTGCTGGACAGAGAAAGGTGGAAAATGAGTAGGAGGCCTTTGCCCAGCAGTGGTACATTCATGGCTAATAATAACAACAAGTGACTCAGACTAGCCCATAGGCAATAAAAAACCCAGACCATCCAAAACTGGAGACACAACAAGAATAAAACAAATATAAAACAAAAATAATCAAGGTGTGAATGCACATGAACCTTTTTGGCGCAGCCGTGAGGCACACACTATTGTTGTCTGAAACATTATATTTTATTTTTGTATTTTGTGTGTCACGAACTGTGTCCAAATAAACTTTATTCTTTCTTTCTTTACATAAAAATTGTGCCGTCTACGCAAAAATGATCATTATTGCAAAAAAAGGGATCCACACCAGAAGGCCTATCTATTCTCGTAATTAAAAACGTAAACGTTCTTAAAATTATGAGAATTGCCCCTCTGTTTTAAGTTTTAGGCGGGTATCACATCTCCGCCGCGAAACCATAGCACTGCGTTTGTTTCGCACGTATCTGTGGCAGTTGACCAGCGAAACTAATTTTTTTTTGTATGACGGATGAGGTGTGGACGGAAAAAGTAATCCAAGAGGGCCAAAGTAAACCTATACTGTAATTACTAAGTCGAAAGCGACGACATTTTGCTCCGACCACTGCAATTCAACTGACTCTCATGATGTTCCGCTTCTCGAATCGTGACAGAATGTCACGGTAATGTTAATGTTTTTAAGCGGAATTCGTAAATCGGTTTCCCATCATTATTTTCGCGGCGGCGATGGTGAGTGTGCTAAGGTCTTTAACGTCAGACAACCTATAAGTTTGGGGTAATGCCCTCATAAATTTACTACTTAAGTTTCAATAAATAATGCCGAAAATACGGACATTACGTTTTTGTATTTATTTAGAACAGTGTTGATCGCTTCTTTTATTTGTCAATTGACCTTGTCTGAGTCCTTGTTCACTTCTCAAAGTTGATCTAATTTATTTAGGCAAGATAGCTTTGTTATTTTCGTACGTCTTTATCGAAACCTTTTTATATGTTTTTAAGGAATTTGTCCTGTTGTAGGTACAAAGTGGCGACAAACAAAAATTCATAAGGCTCATAATCTCATAAGGTATTCGGAGCAAAATTAATGAACTTGAAGCAACATAGAAAATTCGAATACAGATTGTTAGGTTAATTAGGTTTTCTAAAAGTTGTGTTTGACTAACATCCAGAAGGCCAAACTCAAGGGCTGCCAACGAGCAATGGAGCGCAGTATACTAGGTATTAAATTAACGGATCGTGTTCGTAACTCATAACTGCGCTCCAAAATAAGGATAGCTGACGTGGCTCAAAAAGCTGCCCAAATTAAATGGGACTGGGTAGGACATATCTGCCGTCGACCAACTGTGGGCTCAAATAACACAGAACTTGTGCCCTGAGACAGTGAGGCGAGGTCGCGGCAGACACGTAGGAAATGGCGGGGCGAGCTGGATAGGTTCCGTCTAACCTGGACGGAGGACGCGCGGGCTCGCGATAGATGGAAGAAGTGGAGGGAGGCCTTTGCCCAGGAGTGGGACAGGGTAGGCTAGTATAAAAAAAATACAGAATATAAAAATAACGTTGTTTTAATAGAATTTTTTTATTAACCTATTTTTTTAATTAAAATAAATGTACACATTTATCAAAATTAAATATCGTTATATAATACAATTACCTTAAAATATATTTTTAGGGTTATGTACAGACGCCAGCACATCAAGTTACTACAATCTGACAAATTTCTTTAATAGATTTTCAACTTTATCGATAAACCATTAAGGTTCAAGGTTGATTGGGAAAATTTGACAGTTTTGGGTAGCTTGACCTGATGGCTGCCAGTACCTCAAAAGGAAAAAAAATGTAACCCTTATAGGATCACTCGTGTGTCTGTCTGTCCGTTTGTCACAGTAAAACTCTTTTCTATCTCCTTGCTCTGCAGTATTAAGTGTTGCTGTTTTCAATGTCTTCGTCGAATGTCTTGCTAGTGTCCGTTTATTTATTTATTTATTTAACCATTTATTTACACACATATATAAACAGACATTGAAAAACAGAACAGAAAAAATAGGTACAGAGGTGATGCTTATTAATCCGTTTCCGTTTGCTTATTTTTCCGTTTCGTTTTTCTCCGTTTTCGGTTTTTTGTAAATCACACTAGCAGTTTTCTTCATCTTATTTTTGTTTTCCGCCGTACCTATCCAAAAATGTATTTCCTTATCGAAGTATTTAATATCATGTTATAAGTTATCATTCCATGTGTAAATAAGTCAGCTGAGCTTCGTGGATTTGGCCTTGTAATGCAGGTCTGGTTCGCTGCGCCTGGAAACATGGGTAGCACATCCTGTGGGTCTTGACGATGCGTTTGGTTACGGTTTTTCCGTCTAAGATTTCATGCACTTTCTTTTGTCATGATTTATTCCTAGCGTGGTTAATCAAATCTGTCATGATAACTCGCTCATATAGCGAGTACATACATTCTTTTACCTGCACGCGGTTCTTCGTCTAAGACCCTGTTAAGCGTAAATATATTGGTCGTCTGTTGATCTATTGTTTAAAAAAGCAGCTTGGTTGCCCAATTCCGTTATTACCTATATCGTAGGCGTAAATTCTTCTAACCCGTATTGCAAACCGATATGCGACGTTAGTCATTCGCAGCTTTAGGGTTATTGTTTTTCGGAATTGGCACCTGGTCACCAACCACGTGTCGAACGCTTCTATCTGTGTCCAGGCTTTATTCAAGTGTTTGGTGACGGCTTTCCCCAGTCCATTATAGCAGGCCCTGCATGCTTTTGCTTTCGTGCTTTTGTTTTAGCTGAAGAATCAGTTTCCTGGGCAGCTGTTTTTAATACTTTCGGTATGGTAGGTATTTCTTAATCTAAATTTTTGAAAAAAAAAATGAAATTAGTTTTTTGCTTACAGACTACACGAAAACCTATAAGAAGACTATGGTCTTAAAATAACATGTACACACGGCTAGACATCAAGCTATACATTTCCAGTTTTAGCTGACCTCGCATTGTATAGGTTTTTCGTACACACGGCTACACATCAAGCTATGCATAACCAGTATTGGCTGACCGTTCACTGTGAGAAAATATCATACAAAGTGAGCCCAAGACAAACTGGTTTTGTATAGCTTGACGTGTAGCCGTGTGTACAATCACAAGTCACCTTATACTGGTTATGTAAAGCTTGATGTGTAGCCGTGCGTACAAACTTAAAATTGCAGTTGGAATGTACGGGAGAAATGTTTTTCAAATACAATTTCACTTTTTTTCTTGGGATCCGTCTCGGCAACCTACTTTACATGTTGATCCGCCGTCGCCGCCACGACCCGTGCTCGAGCCAGCTCGCGCCACTGAGCTTTAAAATCGTCCCTAAATAATTCCGATCCAGCCTGTCCCTTGCTGCCCTCTCCCAGCCACGCCCTAAGTTGAAGTGTACCCCACAGGGGGGGCCTTAGCATGTAATCGCTTAGTTTTTAAGTTTTTGCCTTAATTTATTGAGGCAAGTCCGGCTAAGCAGACGAAAACCTCCTAGGTTGAACTACGAGATGCCATTCCCAAAAAAAAAAAACTTGTTCAATAATGGATATTTGAAAATTCCGTTCGGTATTTTGCAGAATGTGTCCATCTATCTAGGTACACGTGACTGTAGCTAACTTTATTCTGTTATTACGGCAGAGATTATTAGCAGGTGATATTTCCCAATGGAATTATTCCATGATATTATGATATTCACGCATGAGAAAATACATCTTCATCGGTACTACATAATATCATCTACTTGGTCATTTATATGGGTTTCACGGGAAAGTGTGTGTGATGGTAAGCAGGATAATTATATTCTCTGAAGTATTACTTTGTTTGTCTCAATATTGCGACTGTGGATAGCATGAAAGGAAGGCTAAAAAGAAAAGGTATCCTCA
Source organism: Apamea sordens (assembly GCA_945859715.1). Lineage (NCBI taxonomy): Eukaryota > Metazoa > Arthropoda > Insecta > Lepidoptera > Noctuidae > Apamea > Apamea sordens. The sequence goes on along the minus strand of OX243998.1, from coordinate 11,546,141 downwards.
TTTCATTGATCAAATGTCAATAAACAACTTTTACTACGGGACCATCCTTGAAATCGTGAAAAAAAAATCAGTTGATCCATAGAGTATGTCGAGTTATGCGAACATAAATCTATGGATCAACAGATTTTTTTTTCACGATTTCAGTGTTGACCCATTAGTAAAAGTTGTTTATAATGATGAGTACAATGACCCCTTTTAAGGATTAAAACGATCAAAATTAAACGGTGTATACACGCTTAAGCAGAAAATCGAATTACGTCATCACCTAAGTCACTAAGTAGTAATACCTAATAATCTAACGGGCTTGAATATTCTCACGATCGGTGATTGTTTACTTGTTATGAAGATCATGCCTATAATGTACAAGCTCGTGCCTGTGACTTCGTCTGCGTGAAATTTCTTGTTCCCCCGACCCATCACGTTGCATCGTATCGCCTGTGCTATCATTTCGTTTTCGCTTAGAGTTAAGAACTTTTTTTTCTTTTTGCTCCACTCCTAATGATCCCAGCATACTGTTAAATGCAAAAATATTTTTTCAAATCCGACTGGTAATTCCAGAGATTAGCGCGTTCAAACAAAAACTTCAGCTTTATTATTAGTATAATATTTAAGAATAAATTACAGCCATGATCTTTAACATTGCTATCATAAAAAAAGTCCTAAGTCATAATAACGAAATTAAAAAATATTATAAACATCCATGGAATAAAACCATTCCCTTATATACAGGGTGGCATCCCCATCGACGCGCATACTGTAACCATGGATTCAGCATATGAGGTTAGACCCCACAGCGTCGAAATTTTTCGTCGGTTATTTAAAAAAAAATATTGCTGTTCCATACTTTTTGACCGCGTAGGTATTGCACTTTTCTATGAAACAGAAGATTTTTTTTGATAACCGATGAAAAATTTCGACGCTATGGGGTCTAAACTCATGTGCTGAATTCATGGTTACAGTTTGCGCGTCGATGTCCCTGCCACCCTGTATAAGGGAATACCCATTCCCTTATACATTCAATGGAATAAACCCTTATTCCATTGATGTTTTATAAATGTCATATGTTGAATTTGGACATTTTGACACCGTTGGACATTTTGCCCCTGGACGTAACAAAAAAGACAAAGCCCAAAATTATGTAGGTATTGAATGAATTTGATTAAATTCTTGTTCTTTGGTTAAGCGGGATGCCTGAGATCTTTTATAAATCTTTTCTAGACGCTCGCGGCTATCAATATAATTTTATTTGCCTGTAGGGAAAATAAAATTGTATACTGTTATTTATTCACAAAGACAACACTACTAACAAAAAGCCTTAATTACAATTTACAAGCTAACACTCAAAAATATATATTCAAGTACTTACATAAGTAAAAAAATAAAGAAAAAAGGAGGAGCTCATTGGGCATCAAAAAATTCGTCCACATCGCTTTCAATGGGATAAGTGCCCAAAAGGCTTGGCACTGGCTGGACTGCCTGTTGTCTTTGGGCTAAAAATAGGCCAGCCTTCTGGTCACGCGAAGAAAAAGTATTAAAAAGAAATATTATATATATAATAGTCAGGCAAAAATATGTTACCCTTTGCTTTTACAGGAACATGAGTAGTAAATTTTAAAAACCTGTCTTGTTAAACCCGTCATAATTCAAAGGGAAGTCTTAGCGGAGTGTAAATCGCTTAGCTTAACATAAATACATTACGTAACTAGTTTTCGCAGAACCTAGCTCCTGTAGAGGATTTCATACAACCTGCTCCATGTTTGTAAAATATGTACAAACAGTAATTAGTTAGTACCTAATTCTTCTACTCTTTTTATTGCCGAGACTGGAGACTAACACCTAGTTTCTGCGGAGTAACAGTAGCAATGGCTTTCATTTTGACAGTTCAATAACATTCATTGCGTTATTTACATTGTTGAGTAGACACATTTTTCTAACATATGAAGCAATGGATTAGTAATATCCTTCAAAACTCTTGATTGAAAGTGTGTTACGCGTAGGCAATTATTAAAGAATTCGTTGGAAGTTTTTCTTATATGCAAACTGTTGGCGATCGCCGCGCTCTCTTTACAAAGTTAAGAGTGACCTCACCGGAGCGGCATGGTGGCTCACGGCGCCGCCGCCGCTGTATCATGAGCCGGCAGACGTAAACACCGATAAGACAGGGTCCAAATTCAGCATGGGAATATAAGCAAGAGCAGCTTTGCGTGGCGACCATTGTTATATTCGTATTAAGATTTTATAGTGACTTAACCGAAGACCTTTGTAAGAGGCGGTCGATTCTTGTTTTAAATTTTTAATAACCTAATATGTCTTTATTATATTCTTGTTTTAATAACCTAATATGTCTTTAATATATTGAGTGAAAATATTATAAATTGTAAAACTATAAAGTTGTTTTAGTTAATGGTTAGTGATCTAAGTGCACAAATAGTTATTAAAACATTTATTGTTTGATTTATTGACATTTGATCAATGAAATGAGGATACCTACCTTTTCTTTGTAGCCTTCCTTTCATGCTATCAACAGTCGCAATATTGAGACAAACAAAGTAATACCTACTTAGGAGAATATAATTATCCTGCTTACCATCACACACATATAAATGTTTTTTTTTTAAACGTGGCCCCACACTAGGAATTTCTCCTGTATCGTGGGTGCGTTTACAAACATTTAAACTCACATACACAAACAGCCAGACCCGGAACAACTACTCGTAGACCATACAAATATTTGTTCCGTGCGGGAATCGAACCCGCGACACGCAGCGCAGCCAGTGGCGTAGCTAGGTAACTAAGGGCCCTGGGGCAAATAAAAAAATGAGGCCCCATTGCTATCTAAACTGGTTAGGGTTTATCAAGTAAAAATAAGAAATATATGCCAACAGGCAGAATGTACTGGGAATATCTATGAAACTAACACCATTATTGTAACACCTGCATTCTATACAAATAAATAAATTATTATTATTATTATTACAAATACTTTAAAAATGCTAAGCTACTTTATCATCGGCTCTTTTTCGTGCACTGCAGGGCAGGTAATAAAAATATTAATCAGTATCAACATAAATTACAATTAATACTTGGTGTAAGTATTGGGCAATAAAACGAAATAGAAAAGATTCAAGGGTTTATTATTTGAATGAAGGTCGGACCTTACCAACTGACTAAATAACAATTATATTTACAATCTTTTCCTAGCTTTAGTTTTCGCAAAAGTATCAATGACGCTTGATGCTGTTTTGTTTTCAATTGCTCTTAGCGATAAATGTCGGAGTCTAGTTTGGCCCATACTATTTCTTAAATATTTTTTTATTACTTTTTAATTGCTAAATGACCTTTCAGCTGCTGCAGAAGAGACAGGAATTGTAAAGAATAATAACATTGCTGTAAATACTTCCGTTAGGTCGCATTCTAGCACTACATATTTGCTCATTATTTCCTTACAAAATTTGGTGAACAGTCCATGCTTGAGTTAATTGAGGTAAAACTAGGTGGTAAATCTTCTATATATATAAAATTAAAAGTCCTGACTGACTGACTGACTGACTGATAGATCAACGCACAGCCTAAACCGCTGGTCCTAGAGACATGAAATTTGGAGGGTGTGTTCTTCGTGAAGAGTAGGCATCCACTAAGAAAGGATTTTTCGAAATTCCACCCCTAAGAGGGTGAAAAGGGGGGAATTCGTTTGTATGAAAAATCTTATTCCTTGAGTTAATAAACTTGAAACTAAGCACGAATACTTATCTAAATAAATTATGAAGATTGTCAGTTTTTTTTTCTTCTAAACTACCCCCTAATAAGGGATTGAGGGGTTTCAAAGTTTGTATGGAAGAATTTTAGCGCGCAGTCCGATTTACTCGAAACTCAATATTTATACCTAATATTGAAAGTAAAGAATAATGTGTATCAGGGTTTTTTGAAAATCTACCCTTGACGGGCTGAAATGGGGTAGTAAATTTTTCAGGGGAGGATTTTACGGCATGGCTTGATTAACTCGAAAATTAGTATATATAATCTTTGAGCCAAGTTATGAATACATCCAAAACGATTTTTTTTAATTCCACTCCTGTGGGGGTGAAAAGCTGGGATACAGTTTATATGAAAAATCTTCTTCATTAGGTTAATAAACTTGAAACTTTTCAAGAATACTCGCCTAAGTAAGTAATAAAGTCTATCGTTATAAGTTTTTCAAAACTACCCCTCAAAGGGGGATATAGGGGTGTTGAAGATTGTTTGGAATAATTTGAATGCGCGGTCCGATTAACTCGAAACTCAATATTAATACTTAAGACCAAAAATATTTAAAATTTTATAGAGATAGATGGCAGCCTGGGGAAGCACATACATTTTATCCTGTTAGCACGTTCCCGTGGGATAATTTCCGACATCCACGCGGGCGAAGCCGCGGGCAGAAGCTAGTATTAATAATATTTTTTAAATCAATATTTTTGGCGATAAATAATGTAGTCACTTGGTTGACTAAATCTGCCGTGCCATGTTTGATGGCTGCATAAAAGCCTAGAAACACTTCTTTTACTTCTATATCAACTGGGTGTCCATTTTCTGATCTGGTTATTACTGCATACCTCACAACAATGCTTAGCGAACAAAATATTAACGATGCTACTGCAGGTGACCTGCATTTTTGCAAAAATCTTGAATTCACAATAAAACGCACATCGATGAATAATAAAACGCACATATCGCTATCCGTCAAATTGACAATACTGCCAACCCACAGAAAGAATTTAGGGGAATTCCCTAGGTATAACTTTCGAATTTCTCTCAACTGATTTGCCATGATTAAAGTCTGGTTGCAACCTGTCATATTTATTTTGAAAATGGGAGAAATTTTCAAAAGTTCAGTTCGATCAAGATTTTCTGGTAAGGATTCGGGGGCCCCCTGAGTTTGAGGGCCCCGGGGCACTGCCCCGCCTAGCCCCTAGGTAGCTACGCCACTGAGCGCAGCAGTCAATCGCTGAACCACTGCGCCAACCGTGCGGTCAAAATATTATGTAGTAACGATGAAGATGTATTTTCTCATGCGTGAATATCATAATAATTATCATGGAATAATTCCATTGGGAAATAGCACCTGCTAAAAATCTCTGCCGTAATAACAGAATAAAGTTACCTACATTCACGTGTACCTAGATAGATGTGTATAGCAACAACAAATCGATCCTACTTCAACATTATCGTCTTTCTCTTTCTAACTCATAAATATTATTTTTTTACTATCAAGCCCGCCCTTACCACTTGACCGAAATCCTTACTTTCGCATAGCGACATTTTAGCCTTGTGTGGGATCAAACGTCTCACGGAATATTAGTAAACACACCTTCCAATATATAAATATAAAAAGGATAATAAACGTATTATATAAATCCTTATAACAGCCTTTTCTTTGGTGTTCATCTATTAACTGGTCTTCATATGATCTGACCAAGATTATGTCTGGACTTTAAAAGAGACTGACGTCTGAGTTTGTTTCGGCCTTTCTTCTCAGACTAGTCAGATAGGAAACGCCGACCTCATCTAGTTTTAAAATATGATTGACGTGTAAAAGTGTTTGTACAAACCTACTTACAAAATAAAATCATTTATCATTTATTTATCATTAACTCTAACAAGATGGACACATTCTGCAAAATAAACTTTTAGTTCGTACTTACGAGCACAGCTCTTGATTTTGAACTTTGACATGTTTAAAGTCTGATAATAATATCAGTTGACACGATGCACTTCGAAATGAACGATGCTCATATTTCAAGTTGATTCGGCGAAATAGGAGACGTTAGAACTGGCTATTTGAAAATGGATTCTGATTTGTTGGGCATACAGTCCACAATTTAATAAAGAGCAGCGTCGGCTGAAATAGAACAACGGGGCTTTTTTAATGATTTTGCAAGTCGAACACGTGCGTACGCAATGAATAGCGTTCTTTAAAAGCGTTTGTAAACTTGCACTTTTCTAGGAATATGTCACATATTTTGTAACACTTTATGAGCTTGTCTATTCATTTCAAAAGGTTACGGTAAAAAATAAAATACGTGACTTTGCACAATTGATTTTAAATAACTGCAGAAAAAAACACGTGACCCTTAAAAAACACGTAAAGTACGAAAATCGCCCTTACTGCTACGAAGAAAAGGTGCTGTCAAAGTCAAACTGTCAATCAGAATGCCAATTCTCGAAATTTAAAACGTTCAAAATCTAGTCGCTATCTCATCTCAGCTACAATCAATGTCCAAAATTTGCTAAAAATATTGGTTTATTAGAAGGAGTAAGCATTTTTTTGACAGATTGATTCTGAGATTTGAATGCGAAATTCTTAAAAATACGGGAATTGTCCCTCAGTTAAACACATTTTTTTTTCTTCTTTCTTTAAATGTATTTTTCTGTACTGGCAGGCAACAGTTGGGACTGCAGCGACGGTGGTCTCGACTGGTTGGCAATGGAGAAAGAAAACGGAACAATTCGAAGAAAAATCGTAGATTACGACGATCTTGTGTGTCATCAGCAACTGTATAGAGGGAAGCCACTAAACAAAGTAATGGATATTATTCGGGTAAGTTAGAATTTTCCTGTTGACTTTGTTAACGTTCTTTCAGAATCTACCCATCGATCGGAATCAACCAGAATAACCAGCACCCTAATTGCGTAACACACTTTCAATCCCAATACAAGGAAAGAAGGAATGAAATTGCTGATCCATTGCTTCAATTTTTGACGTTCATAAGTGACGTCTATGTGCCTATTTGAAATAAATGATTTGACATAGATTTTGACATATTTTTGAAAAATTCGCCTGCTCGATAGGGTAAATGACGCAATGAATGTTGTTGAACTGTCAAATTGAAAAGCATTTCCGTTATTACCCCGCAAGACAAACACTAAAATATCGTAGGGTATTATTTTAGAGTTAGTAGGTAAAGATATTCATTATTCATATTCCTGAGATTGTATTAAATATAAATAAAGCCGCTATAAGTTAATAAATCGGTTAAGGGTAATAAATCGCATAACAAATCGCAATAAATAAAAAATAAAAATAATAATAATCAAAAATAATAATAATAATAATAAGAGCAGACTGTGGAAGGCTTACACAATACATTAACAACATTAGGTCAAGTAAAGTAGTAAGGAGAGTTGAGGCTATATTTAGGAACAGTGTCACGCACACCAGACACGAAAATAACAACAGAAATCCTGAAGAGTTCTTAGATACCTTAAAACAAAAACTAGCTCTTAAAGTTCATAGACTCAGAAGATACAAAAAAGCACAACAACGCAAAAACGATAATGCCATATTCGCTACTAATGAAAAAATATTTTATAGAAACCTACACAAACCAGACACCAACACAGATGATAAAAATAACACAAACACACATGATCAACCTACAAAAGAACAACTTGAAACATATTGGTCTAGCATTTGGGAAGAACAAAAACAACATAACGACAAAGCAACGTGGATAACAGAAGAAGAAACAAAATGGAAGGCAATAGAAGAAATGGAATTTGTAGAGATTACAGAGGCCGATATCACACACTTAACCGGCAGATTACAGAACTGGAAATCTCCTGGAATAGATAAAATACACAATTTTTGGTACAAAAAGTTAACTATTTTATACAAACCCATAGCAAAAAACTTAACAAAAATTATATTAGGACAACAAAATATACCCGATTTTATTGCAACAGGTATAACATACATGTTGCCTAAGACTAAAAATTCACCACAACCTTCCCAATATAGACCAATCACATGCCTACCCACGATATATAAAATATTAACATCAGCTATAACAATGAAAATTAACTCACACATTGAACACCACAACATAATGGCAGAGGAACAGAAGGGATGCAGGCGGGGCCATATGGGATGCAAAGAGCAGTTAATCATTGATTCTACTATCCATAAACATGCCACCACAAAAAATAGAAATCTTCATTGTACCTACATCGATTATAAAAAAGCTTTCGACAGTGTTCCACATTCTTGGTTAATACAAATACTAGAAATTTATAGGATAAACTCAAAAATAATAGACTTCTTACGAAACATAATGCCACTATGGAAAACCACACTTCAAATAATCTGCAATCACAATAATGTTACAACGCGACAAATATCCATTAAGAAGGGTATCTACCAAGGAGATTCACTAAGTCCCCTATGGTTTTGTCTTGCACTAAACCCTCTATCTCATCTGCTGCAGCGCTGTCGGGCCGGATATTGTCTAAAACACACTACAGAACAAACATCAGTCTCACATCTCATTTATATGGATGATATAAAATTATATGCACAAACAGAAAAAGATATGAAGAAACTAGTAGAAACTACAGCAGAGTTTAGCTTAGATATAAACATGCAATTTGGTCTGGATAAATGCAAAACACTTCATATTATGCGTGGCAAGATACGACCCGGCAACTATGTCGTAAACAACACAGACACCATAACAGCAATGGAGCCGGCCGACTTATATAAATATTTAGGGTACACGCAACTAAAGGGGCTAGATCATGGTAGGATAAAAGAAACACTTACTATAGAATACAAAAGGAGACTTAATGCCATATGTAAAACACAACTTTCTAGTAAAAATCTCATCAAGGCCATTAATACATTTGCCATCCCCATACTAACATACTCATTCGGAGTTATTAAATGGACAAAAACAGACACAGAACAATTAGAACGAACCACACGCACCACTCTTACAAAACATAACCATTTACACCCTAAATCTGCAGTAGAAAGGCTTACTATCAAAAGGCAAAACGGAGGAAGAGGCCTAATAGACATCCAGCACCTTTGGCGGAAACAAGTCTCTCGACTAAAAACATTCTTTCAGTCAAAATCTCGCACTAGTAATATTCATAAAGCCATAGTTCAAAATGATTTTAACTACACTCCACTTAACTTAAATGAAGAGCTAGATACTCCACAAAATACTAGCGATGACCCGCAGAAACAAAAAATTGAGGACTGGAAGAAAAAGGTTCTTCATGGCCGACATCCTCATGACCTAGAACAATCCCATGTAAACCAAGTAGCTTCAAATAAGTTTCTTAAAATAGGCAATTTATTCCCAGAAACTGAAGGATTTATAATTGCGATACAAGATCAGATTATTAACACAAAAAATTACAGAAAATTTATTATCAAAGATCCATCAGTAACAAATGATAAATGTCGCAAGTGTCACATTCAACCAGAAACAATTCAGCACATAACAGGAGCGTGCACAACTCTCACGCAGACAGACTACACGCATAGGCACAATCAGGTAGCAAATATAATTCATCAAAAATTAGCACTCATATACACACTCATTCAAGATCCTAACACTCCTTACTACAATTACACACCTCAAACTATCTTAGAAAACGACACATATAAACTTTACTACGACCGCGCCATTCTCACCGACAGGACAATTCACTATAATAGACCGGATATAACCCTACAGGATAAAATAAATAAAGTAACTTACCTAATAGATATTGCCATTCCCAACACACACAACATTCAGAAGACAATATCTGAAAAAATTAGTAAATACGCAGAACTCAAAGATGAAGTAGCTAGAATATGGCGCCAACAAAAAGTTTACGTGGTCCCCATAGTCCTCTCAACAACAGGCGTCATCCCAAATCACCTTCTCCATAGCCTTAAATTACTAAACCTAAAAGAAACCCTGTATATCACCCTACAAAAAGCTGCAATATTAAATACATGTCGCATTGTCAGAAAGTTCATGCAAATAGATGAAAACGAAATAGGTCCTCATCACAACACATCTGTAACATAACACACCACACGCTGCATTTACTTGACTTCGGTCCGTAAATGTTGCCAAAACCAGCCAAAGAGCTGAGAAGAGAAAACACTCTAAAAACAATAATAATAATAATCGCATAATAAATCGGTTAAGGGTTAATTTCTCATCAGGCGGGAGGAGACGCCCGGGTGTCACCACTGTCAGGATCGCCCAGAGGACACGGTGGAGCATACGGTGGAGGTCTGCCCTGCTTGGGCAGAGCACCGCCGTGTCCTCGTAGAGGCGATTGGCAGCGGCGGCGACCTCTCGCGTCCGGCCCTGGTTCAAGCCATGGTCCGGGGTGAGAGGGAGTGGGAGGCAGTCACCTCCTTCTGCGAAGCAGTCATGCTAGCGAAGGAGGTGGCGGGGTGGGCGAGGGAAATTCGCCTTGCGCACCTCACGCCTCAGCCGCCGCGGGAGACGCTCCGGGCGTCGGGAGCCGCGTGACGACTCCCGGCCACCGTAGGCGCGGGCCTGCGGGCGGAGAGTAATGGGTAGCTCTCCGTCCGATCAGGACTAGGCCCGTGCCGGACGGCGTGTTCGTGTTCCACGCGCGCCTCAAAGAGATGTCAGCAAAGTGACGGGGCCCCACAGGGCCGAAGCCTGCCAGGGTAGCGGGAACATCCGAAAGGGTTTACCGCTGCCCTGGAACATAAAGGGCTAAGGAAGGAACACGGGTGGGTTTTAGTCAGTAAGAGTCTGACACTCCCTCCTGCTCCACCCAGAGCGGGAGGAGTCATTTGATGATTTCCCATCCTCAAAAAAAAAAAAAAAAGCCGCTTTAAGTTGAGTGCGTAGTTATACTATAATTATAGTTCTCATATGGCAATCTTTACCTCGCAAATATTTCGGGAACGTGACACTTTAGGGTAAGTGTACCCATACAGGTGCACGGAAGCTTTGAAAAAAAAATCGACTCGAAAATGTTGAAAAATTTAACACTTTCAGCAGAAAAGATTTTGTTACAGTTTTCAACATTTTAATTCAACAAACAACAGTTTTATAACAGCTAATTTATCGCCGAGTCTCATATCCATAACATTATGTTTATGCTAATTATAATGATTGCGTTATGGGTATGACGTAACTCACTTCTCTGTACTATTAATATAATCGATGTGAAGCAGTAGACTCGAGTTAGCACATTTGTGTAATTACGGAATTAAGGCCTCCCAATCAAGAATCACCAATCAACAAATCGATTATCACTATGTTTGGCAAACGGATTTGTGATTTCAGTGTATTGGCACTTATCTCAAACTATGTATGATACTATTTCTAATAGGTACTCTCTTAGGGCCGTATTAGAACCTCACTCAAGACTGACTGACTGACAATAAAATTCACGTCTGACAGTTCTAGTATGAAAAAACTGTCAAAAATTCAAATTCTCAGGATAAGGCTTATTCTATAATTAAAATTTAAAAGTTTTTTCTATAAAAAAAACTTTATTTTAATGCTAATTAAGTTGATTTCAAAGTGACTAGCACTATTGAAAAAGTTATAAAAATGTTTGAAGTCGTAGCGTAAACTGAACTTTATTGTGTAGGTTTAAAGTTATTTTTCCATAAACTCATATTTGTTTACATTTTTGGCGAATATGTCGCAATTAAAATTTAGGTACAAAAGTTTGGTGGAATTCGCCCTAAGTAATATAATTCCTAACTGAAAATAACAGCCTTAATAAAGATAGAAGCCTTAGTCTTTGTCGGGAATCAAACTATGCCAGATGTTACAACTCAAACAATAGTACTTAATATGTAGTAATTAAGTTCTATTTATTTTAAAGTTATTAAAATATATAGGCGATATTTTGCGTTCAATTAAGTTTGTTTTTTGTTGAGTAAGTGCTACAATTAAAGTAATAACAAGTACTTTGTACCATATTATATTCCATACATACCCACATTCTACTTCTGGCATGCAAAAGTTAGATTATCTGTTCCCAAATCTTAATTAAAATTTGATAACCTCTGGATATTTAGGTACGTCAGACTTTTATCAATTCAGTCAAAAATAATAATGTCAATAGGTATAACACGATATACAGGGTGTAAAAAGATCGATCACATTGCCGTCAACTTATGTGAAGTGAGCGTGGAGTGAGCTGTCATTCCAACTAATGCTAGGGATTGACACTATTGATAGCTCACTCTAAGCTCACTTCTACACTAACCTAACTTTTCACGTTGAGATTTTTACAGAATCGATCGGCTGTACATTAAACCAAAAACCATTGCATACAAATAATTGCTGGGAAACTACTTTTATTTTTGGAGTGAAAATTTTCTGTTTGCGGTAGTGCGACATATAAATGAATATAACACAAGCAAAACATTGAGCATACGGGTGCATCTGACGGTGCAGGCGTCGTGGGAGTAATTAAAGTGAAAAAAAAAACGTCATTAAAATTTGGAATTTTGACCTTCAATATGTCCGTAACCAGAAGGTTCCCAGATGGTCCAGTATAAAAAGAAAAATTACAATGACGGGGAGTACAAATGTCTCTCGGCTTCGTTAAGTGTCTTTTAACATCCATTATTATGTACTTACTTATAACGAACGAGTCACGCACAATGTTTTCCTCTACCTGAAATATCTGTAACGTCATAGTGCAACGGCCTTGTGACTTTGTATTTCAGATAATCCGAATGTCCATAGTAACAAGGCAGTTTTGGTAATTACCTAATTAGTAGGTACAATAACTCGCTTGCTTTGTTCTTGCGACTATTTTTGTCTTATCTCCTAATCGTCCAATAAAGTTCCTTAATCTTTAAGCAGTTTCTTACACAAAGAATTCACAGTATTTCTTTCAGCTTTGTAATTTCATACTATTTCTGTTTGGAGACAGAAGTCTTTGCAAATGATCGTTTAAAAAACAAAGCGAAAAAGAGCGTTGTGTAAATAGTACATAGGTACTTATATGATCGCCTGTTTAGAATTCTATACAGGTAGTGTCTCTAGGAATGGATAATATGACATTCACGGAAGTAGTATGAAAACAATAAAATTTTAATACAAGCGAACTTCTATTGTAAATAATAATAATAATAAATAAATGCAAGGTAGGAAAATTCATATTTCTTGAAATTGTAGATGTCCTGAAACTACTGTGTTAGCTATCTTATTCAAACTCATAGGCACTTTTGAATTGTCAATGAGTCAGTTAGAAACATGAAGCTAGTTGCCCATTCCAAAGCTTAGTAGGTTCCTATACTTGACTGCTTGGTCTCGTGGTTGCAAGCGCGACTGGTGGGGTCCTGGGTTCGATACCCAGGTCGGACAAAGTGTTATTGGGTTTTCTATTATGAATTTCTTAGTAACGTCCGGAGTTTGGAAGTTGGCGGTTCATTACCCCCGTGCCTCGGAAAGCACGTAAAGCCGTTGCCGCCGTTGGTCCTACGCCTGATCTTTCCCCGTCGTGTCGGATTGCAATCCCATCGGACTATGAGAGTAAAGGAACAGAGAGTGCACCTGTGTTTATGCACACACTTGTCAACCGTAATATCTCCAGCGTACCTACCTGACTAATCTCCGTTAAAATTGGCCACCGTGACCAAAATCGGTCTGGACGCTATTAGGTTCCTATAGAGAAGAACGGCCAAGAAACACCATGGACACTCTTTAAATCAAAATATTGTTACAAAATGTTCAAAACCAAAATCAAAATATTTTATTTCACATAAACCTACATGGGCACTTATGAAACGTCTGAAGCTGGTGCATGGTTCTAATTCGTCGTTGCCTAAGTATGGAGAATAGGTAAGAAACTCCACGGTTAATCTTTTAAAAATAATTGGCTTTTACAATATTTTCAAATTACAAATTAAAAAGAATAAAAAAAAAAACAATAGGTAGGTACTATCGTCAAAACCTATATCTGACCATTTTGAAAACAAAATCCCGTGCACATGATGACCGTAAGTAAAACAAAAGAGGATCCTTACTAGGAGGACTTAGGAGGACTAATAATATGCGCTGCAAACAGGAATAATCCTTTTTTTTTTTTTTGAGGATGGGAAATCATACAATGACCCCTCCCGCTCTGGGTGGAGCAGAAGGGAGTGTCAGACTCTTACTGACTAAAACCCACCCGTGTTCCTTCCTTAGCCCTTTATGTTCCAGGGCAGCGGTAACCCTTTCGGACGATCCCGCTACCCTGGAGCAGGAATAATCCGTACGGTGTGGTCAGATATAGATTTTGGCAATAGTACATATTGTGAGAACGATGTAAACTATGAGAATTATGAACGTACAGTAAACAAAGGAGATTAGTATCGAGACAGATCGTTGTGCTTGCACTGACTGTGGTTACCATTGCTGCATTGCCTTGATGACAAACTAAAAACGGCGAAGTGCGAGTCGGATTCGCACATTTCGCACATGAACTGAAACTCAAAGCGTTTATTTCAAATAAACTAATTACAGGCCTGTAATTGGTTTATCTATGGAGAAGAACTGGCAAGAAACTCCACGGATACTTTTTTACGAATGGTTCAGTACCACCGTAAAATATTGAACACTAGATATTTCTTTAGCAAGTTTCTTGTATGGCGAGTTGGGGAGCCCCTTTAATTTTTATCTTTATTTATTTTTGTTATTAGTTGTTTTAGCGGCCATAGTAATCATTCGGTGAAAATTTCAAGTGTCTACCTATTACGGTTCAATAGATACAGCTCCGTGATAGACGGACGGACGGACAGCGGAGCCTCAGTAATAGGGTCCCGTTGGCACCCTTTGGGTACGGAACCCTAAAATTAAGGTTTCCATCTGCAAACTTAACACTTTTGGTTTTGGCACTATAGGTAATCAATCAAAAAATATCAGCATGCCATAAGCATTCGAACGAGACCGTAAGCTCATAATCAAACACGTTACTATCTAAAAGTGGATAAGAGATTCCAAGATAATTCATTCAGATTGCAGACTAACTTCTGCCCACGACTTCGTTCGCGTGAAATTTCTTATTCCCCCGAACCACCTCGTCCGCGTCGCATCGCATCGCCTACCCGCGCTATTACTTCGATTTCGCTTGGCGTTCGTTCTCACTTAATTTTTGAAGTAAAAACTTCTTTAGCGGCGTTGTGCACTTTTGTTGTGATGGGTAAAAAATGCTAAACTCGCGTCAGGACACGTGACCTGATCGAAAATTCGTAAGACGGAGCTCGCGTCAGGACACGTGACCTGCTGATCGATTCCGTAAAAATCTCACCGTGAAAAGTTAGGTGAAGTGAGCTTAGAGTGAGCTGTCAATAGTGTCAATCCCTAGCATTACTTGGAATGACAGCTCACTCTACGCTCACTTCACCTAAGTTTTCACAGTGAGATGGTTACAGAATCGCACTGCTGATCGAAAATTCGTAAGACGGACGGAGAGTAGACCGCATTCCAAAATATCAAAAATGCACAACGTTAATATTCAAATGCACAATATTATGAACGTGAAAGTTTGTATGGATGGATGGATGGTTGATGGATGGATGTTTGTTACTCTTTCACGAAAAAACTACTGAACGAATATGGATAAAATTTTGCACACATATGGTTTATAACCAGGATTAACACATATGATACTTTTTATCCCGACATTCCCACGGGATCCAGAACTTATGCGGGTGAAACCGCGGGGCGCAGCCAGTAGTCTATACTATAGACTATTTAACATCACGCTACGAACTCTTGACGAATTCTTGCAGAAGGCTATAGACACTATAGACTCTATAGCCTTCCGCAAGAATTGGGCTATCAAATGCAAAAATAATTCAAATCCAATCGGTAGTTCCAGAGATTAGCGCGTTCAAACAAACAAACAAACTCATCTGCCTAGCCTTTTCCCAACTACATATTTTGGCGTCGGTTCCAGTCTAACAGGATGCAGCTGAATACCAGTATTTTACATGGAGCGACTGCCTATCTGACCTCCACAACCCAGTTACTGGGTAATACGATACCCCTTGGTAAGACTGGAAGGCAGACTTTCAGGATACTGACGACCCGTAACGACTGTCAAAGATCCACGTATGACAGCCGGGAGCAATGGCTTTCAGAGTCACGGAGGGGTCTTGGTATGTGAAGATGGTCATCCATCCAGGGACCAGCTGCGGCAAGCGTAGCTTAACCTGATCGATAGCCCCGTGCGGTTATTATTACTTAGCCACAAGCCCCTCTACAAATAAACTCTTCAGTTTAAATTATTAGTACAGACAGATACGTATCTACATAGTATATTATAAAAATGAATCACCAAAATGTTTGTACGCGCATAACTACCGATCGACTGTACCAAATTGGATAATCCTTTTTTTTGTGTTTGTTATTGTCTGTCCTGACAATAACAAACAAAAAAAAAAAAATTCTAGAAGAGGTTTGTTTAGAAAAAAAAAAGATAGGGTACTTTTTATCCCGATATTCCCACGGGATCTAAATTTATCCGGGTGAAACCGCGGGGCGCAGCTAGTAGAATATAAATACCTAGATACATGTAAGGAGAAATGGAAGACACGTTTCCTTGCTTATCAAGCATGTGTCTGTCTATACGTTAATGGATCTACAGTTTCGTGAGATTTTATCTGGAATTTTAGATATTATGTAAATATCTTCGTTTTCGTTAATCCGATAAATCCGACGTTATCTATCTTGTTTTCGTTTGTGAAGAAAAGGTTATCTTGGCTGATCTCGATGTATTGGAATTGTTTTTTTAACTTAACTATGGGTTTAATGCAAAGAAAATGTGCTTGAGATGATCTTCAGATGACTTTTATAAAAAGAGTTTCCGGGATTTTGTCAATGGTCAAGAAAAAAGGTTATAGCTTTATGTTCATCTTATATACATGTGAGCCGTTGTGGCCCAGTGATAATGGCCCGGCTAACGAGTTGTAGGTCGTGGGGTGGAACCCAGGCAGTCGCTTTACTTTGTGCAAATAATTTCATCACCATTGCTCTCAAAAACGGCGAAGGAAAACATCGTGAGGAAACCGGCATGTCCTAGAACCAAAAATTCGAAGACATGTGACATCTACCAACCATTACAGCCTACTCTCTCTCGAAGAGAGGAGGCCTGAGTCCCAGCAGTACATAATCTGGATTTATTTATGAGTTATAGTATAATATTTACATTATTTAATAGTCTTGAAATAATAATATTAATATGTACCTACAAGTTTATAAAAAGATAAAGAATCATAGGGCATCAAAAAATTCGGAACGCTCAACAGGAAAAGTGCCCAAAAGGCTGACAGTATTGCCGCGTTATATGGGAATGCTGATTCTTTGACCAAAAAATAGGCCAGTCGTCTGGCTGGCTACGTGAAGAATCCACCAACCTCTTGGCTATGTCTCGAAAAACGATGATTAACAGTTGTGATGACAAGGTGATAAACTTTTTAGTATATGTTGCACAAACCAACGTTATATATATAAAAGAGAAGCAATTCGCTTCACACCACATATTAATTGAGCATACAATTTCTAGCTAAATCAAAACGCTTGGAGCATAGATATGTACGTTAATTAGTGTGCAATGTGCAATTAATGGTGTTGTGTTACTATGTCAGTATACCTACACGTATAGTAGGTACCTAATACCATTCCCGTAATTAAAAACGTTCAAAATCTAGTCGCAATCTCATCTGAGTGACAATCAATGTCAAAAACTTGTCAAAAATGTAGGGAAATTACTTAGAGGTATTTTTGATGATTGAGACTGGAATCATGAGCGTAGTGTTGGGCGCCCCCCAGCTAGGACGGACGATCTAAAGAAGGTTGCTGGGACAGACTGGATTCGGAAGGCGATGGACAGCGTGTTTTGGCGCAGCTTGGGAGAGGCCTATATCCACCAGTGGACTGTAATAGGCTGAGTTGATTGGGACTGAGATCAGACTGTGAACGTTCTTAAAATAACGAGACTTGCCACTCTGAATTGAGCTACCCTGCAATATTTGTGAAAAAACTATTTATATGTTCGTAAATATAATAATAGCGACAACGAAATGATGGCCAGTATGTCGTCATCAAAACTGCTATAATGATGTTTTAGACTTACACGGCGGCGCTTTGATTTAGGAGTCCGGGTGTATACTTAAACAAAAGGAAACTGTTACAAGGATATTTTATAACGCAAGCCTTCCGGAAAATTTATGCTTGGCAAAGTGAAGAATGGCTAACATAGCCCGCTTCCTTGAAATGAGAAAATGAATTCAAATAAATTATAGGAAAGTAAATAACCTTTACATTATTTGAAAAGCTAACTTGTACCAATTCTTTTACAAGAGCACAATTTTATGCGCTATTTAATTAAGAGTTAATTAAACTTCTTTACTCACTTAAATAAAATAGTTCACCAAGAAAATTTTTCTTGGTCTAGTTTTAAAATGTACATACAATACGAGAGAAAATGATTCGTGGAAAAATCTTTTTCTTGTTCTAGTTAACGTAACTTTTATAGTTATAAGTTATCTTATTACTGTCTCAGTTCTTTACGACAGTTAATTCTGTCTTTGGGTAGGTAGGTATATGTCTAATTAAAATTTTAATAATATAATTATAGATTACTAGCTGCGCCCCGCGGTTTCCCCCGCATAAGTTTCGATCCCGTGGGAATATCGGGATAAAAATTATCGTATATGTTAATCCTGGTTATAAACTAACTGTGTGCCAAATTTCATCCAATTCCGTTCTGCAGTTTTTTCGTGAAAGAGTAACAAACATCCATCCATCCATCCATACAAACTTTCGCATTTATAATATTAGCAGGATGTTACAACGTGCCGCTACAATGGCGACATTAATTTAACACACGGGAAGGGCTAGTGACCAGTTATCTTAAAAATTATAACAACATAAAATAATTCTTAATTTGAAAACTACCGCCTGCGCCGTTTGCCAACATAGGGCTCTCTCTATTTCCTACGATTCGCGTACTCTTTGCACGTTACTCGTTTTAATTTCATAGATGCGATGTTATGATCTGTGACTACAGTTCTTGAAGTACAGGTTTCTCCAAGATGCTAGTTTAGAAAATTGTAAATAAATCAAGCTACTACAATGTGTCAAATTTCTTAAATAGATTTTCAACTTTATCGCTATAGCATTAGGTTCAAGCTTGATTGGGAAAATTTTATAGTTTCGGTTCGGGGTTTCAGCTTGACCTGCTGGCGTCTGTACATAAAACGAAAACGGGAAACAACATACATGTGTTAAATTAATTTCACCATAATATATAATTATAATAATAATTATTTTATATTAAACGGACTGTTTTCATATTATTATAAAATACATTACGAAAACTATGTGACTTGCCTTCAACAAACAAAATGGTGAGCACTATTGTTACGTTTCCGTTTTTGTAGATTATCTCTTTGTTTTAAGACAGATTATAATTATCTACTAATCTCGAACGGATTGTAAGGTGTCGTAAAATGTGCAAACGTTATGATCATTGCTTATCAGCAAGTTACAAAACTGATTATTACTTTGGTATTTGGTACAGTCAGCCTCAAAAGGAGAAAATCAGAAATCAAAACTCATCTGAGAATCAGCACTTTCGAACGTTAAAATTACTTATGATAGTCCTTTAAATGGATGGCCGATGGGGCCGAAAGGTTCTGGAGTGGCGACCGCCTACCGGAAGAGGTAGCGTTGGAAGGCCTGCGAGGCCTTCCAACGCTAGGCCCCCAAGGTGGACCGACGACCTTGTTAAAGCCACAGGGAACCCGTTGGATGCCAGAATTTATTTATTTTATTAGGTCTACCAACAATTGTTCACACTGGATTCAGCAACATAATTCATTCTTAAAATTAAATTACAGCGCAACAATTACTTATAGGTAAATACCACATGCCCAAAACAATAAATTCGGAAAATTAGCTTAAATAAAATTAAAATTGGAAATAGTGAAACACAGAATTATGACAAAATTGATAAAAAATAAATTGATCAATTTTTGGCAATGACAACATTGGTAAATAAAATAAAAGCACGAAACCAGTCGAACTGAAGGTGTTTGGGGGAGGCCTATGTCCAGCAGTGGACGTCTTTCGGCTGAAATGATGATGATGAATCCTCTAAAACGCCCGCCCTTCACCACTTCCTAGTGCTTTCGCTGGGAAGAAGAAGTGGCGCAACAAACTCCTCAGTAGCACAGCTGTCTGTTCAGTTAGAAAACTTGTTTCTATACAATAGTAGGTAGGTATGTATAATATACACGGATTAAGAATTGAAGACTCATTTAATTGTCTACAATCTTTGTTCCATAATATTGTATCAATTTGTGGCTACAGGAGAGCAGTGGTGTCCCAGTGCTAACGGCCGCAAATTACGAGTTGTTGGCCGTGGGTTCGAATCCAAGCAGGCTCTTTACTTTGTGTAAATTATTTCATCACCACTGCTCTCAAAACGGTGAAGGCAAACATCGTGAGTTCTAGAACCAAAAATTCGAAGATATGTGACATCCGCAAACCCGCACTGGGCCCGCCTAGTTGATTATGACTGACACCATCCCACAGAGGGGAGGCCTGGGTCCCAGCAGTGGGAACATTATGATTTTTTTTTTTTTTGAGAATGGGAAATCATCAAATGAACCCTCCCGCTCTGGGTGGAGCGGAAGGGAGTGTCAGAGTCTTACTGACTAAAACCCACCCGTGTTCCTTCCTTAGCCCTTTATGTTCCAGGGCAGCGGTAAACCTTTCGGACGATCCCGCTATTTATGATGATTATGATGTGTTGTGGCTACAATTAAGTACCTACCCAATGTGTAACAATGTTATGTGTTACACATTGATACAATTTTCTGGAAACAAGATTGATATCAATTGAATTAATCTTTGTCCGTGTAAACTTTTTTTGAGGCTGACTGTATTAAGAAGACTTAATGACACAAAATCCGTGATGTCGTAAGTTTCGTGTCTTTATACTGCGCTTGGTCATCATCATATACATCATGTAATTGTTATCACTCAGAAAAGAGATCTTCTTTGTAGTATCATAATTATACTGCTTAAATCATCCTTTACAAAACTTGAAGACCCGTAATTATGACGACTGCCTCATCATCTGCCTAACCTTTTCCCAATTATGTTGGGGTCGGCTTCCAGTCTAACCGGATGCAGCTGAATACCAGTATTTTACATGGAGCGACTACCTATCTGACCTCCACAACCCAGTTACTGGGTAATACGATACCCCTTGGTAAGACTGGTTGTCAGACTTTCGGGCTTCTGACTATACGTAACGACTGTCAAAGATCCACGAATGATAGCCGGGACCAACGGCTTAACGTGCTTTCCGAGGCACGGAGTGGTCTCGGTATGTAAAGATGGTCACCCATCCATTGACCAACCGCGGCAAGCGTAGCTTAACCTGACCGATCGACCTGTGCGGCTGTTATTATTTAGCAGTATTTATTTATTTAGAAGTAATCGCAAGCGCTACTGCTGACCGCTCTCGGGTCGGGAGAGTGTTTTAGGGGTTTTTCATCTGGAATTACTCATTAGCAGCACTATAATTGCGTAACACACAATTAATCGGAATCAGAATCATTTTGAAGCAAATTGCTAATCCATTGCTTCATAAGTTCGAAAAATTTGTCTGCTCAACACGTAAATAACGCAATGAATGTTGTTGAACTGTCAAAATGAAACCGGTTCCGATTGACCGTGTGTTACGCAATTAGGGTGCTGGTCAGAGTGCAGCGGATTTGTGTCCGGTTGGTGGACATAGGCTCGCCCTATGAAAGAAAGAAAGAAAATACGTTTAGTAGCGGTAAACATAACGCAGAGAAAGAACACAAACATAAAAGAGAACAAGTTGGGGAAAATTTTATCCGTGAAAAACGGCCTTCGCTCGACAGCAATGCTACGACCCTATGCGAGACAGAGCCCCAGCGCTGGTTTGTCATGTTTGCCGCAAATAAATGTATTTTCTTTCTTTCTTTCAAATGTTATGTTAGTTATGACGTTTCCCTACATATTGTTAAGACGCTGCCCTTTTGTTCTGAAGAAGGTCAACTCCTACTTTGGAAGTGAAGTTAATCTAACAAATGTAAGCCATCATTACGATAACAATTATTCAGTCCAAAAACAAGAGGCCATTCAAACAAAACTTCTGTACCTTCAAAACTCACAAATGAGGGTTGCGTAAACATTTATTTGCTGAAAAATATTTTGTTTCTTTTATGTAGACTCAGAATTGTTTTCACCTAAAACTTTCCTGATCAAATAGGTAATTTTTTTTTTGTTTTCGGTTCGATAAGACCGGGCGGTGTGGGACCTGCAGTGCGATTCTGTAACCATCTCACCGTGAAAACTTTTTTTTTTTTTTTTTTTTTATCCCTGGACATTTCACACAGCGCCATCTAGTCCCAAGCTAAGCAACCTAATGCTTGTGTTATGGTAACAGGATGGCTGATAAACTACTTATATACAATTTTTTTTTTGTAAATACATACATATTATAGATAGAAAAACACCCAGACTCAGAACAAATACATGTAGGACTTACAAATATTTGTTCTGTGCGGGAATCGAACCCGCGACACGCAGCGCAGCAGTCCGATCGCTCAGCCACTGCGCTAACCGTGTTGTCAAATCAAAGAAAACTTAGGTGAAGTGAGTGTGGAGTGAGCTGTCATTCCAAATAATGCTAGGGATTGACACTAGTAACAACTCACATCAAGCTCACTTCACTTGAGTTTTCACGGTGAGATTTTTACAGAATCGACCGGCTGATCCGAGCCTGACCTGAGCCGCACAGGTCCATAGATTAGGTTAAGCTACGCTTGCCGCGGTTGGTCTGTGGATGGGTGACCATCTTTACATAACGAGACCACTCCGTGCCTCGGAAAGCACTATTCAACTGCATCCGGTTAGAATGGAAGCCGACCCCAACATAGTTGGGAAAACGCTACGCACATGAAGACCGGGCAGTGTGGGATCTGTACCTCTCTAAAACCACCACGGTGGGCACCATCTGCAACATCGTTACCTCTTAAAAGACCGATCCAAAACGCCCTCTGCACGACGCCTGTTAGGGCACATCTCTGGGTAGACTGAACAAGGAAGTACGTACCTACCTTATTGTGTTTTTTTCGGGGGGAAACGAATTATTCCATGGTTACTATTGTTAGACTGTAGAAACGGTGACGAAATCGTCTTGGTATAAATGGTGATTATGGTAAAGGAAAAAAAAGCGACCAACGCGGACACGATGGGTTCCGTACCACCAGGCAAATAAACGCCGAAAAAAACATGGGTCTATACGTCGTACAAGAGAACTGTTTTTTTCGGCATTTTTTTTAACTTTGGCACCCTTTCATTTTCAAAATTCTGGTTGGCGCCGCGAGTTGAAAATCCAACAGTGTGTTTTATTTGATACGGTCGGAAACGCTGTGTTGGATTCTCAATGCTAGACTTAACACCGAGAGTTTAAAATCAAGTGCGCCATAAAAACCAGCCGCGATATTTCCCAATGGGGTGTTCCATGACACATCTCGACTGTTTTTTTTCAGTACATAGGTAGTACGTACACACGGCTACACATCAAGCTATGCAAAACCAGTGTTGGCTGACCGTTCACTGTGAGAAATTATCATACAAAGTGAGGCCAAGACAAACTGGTTTTGTATAGCTTGACGTGTAGCCGTGTGTACATGTGTAAATTTCTTCTACTCACGTTTTCACACTTTTGCATGAATGTCACGATTTGCAGCGGAATCTTAGCTAGCATAAGCGGCTTGTAAACGGTTTAGGGCCAATTTCACCAATAACACTCAACGAGTTTAACATATCTAAACCGCGTTCAAGAGCTGTCAGTGTCAACATTCCACAACACTGATGACATTGACAGCTCTTGAACGCGGTTTAAATGTACTGAACGCGTTTAGTTTCATTGGTGAAATTTGCCCTTAAAAGGCAGCCACCACGAGTCAAAAGTGATCAAAAGTCTTAAAACCATCTTCTTCCACAGACCATGCGTCAGACCTGTCCTGACCCCTGCGCATGCACGATGACGCACGTGGTGTCTGACGCCGCGGGCGCCGTGATCCCCCTCATCACGGTGGACTGCGCCAACAGGCAGTTGGAGAACCCACCACCAGCGCTGCCACCTGGCACCACCACACTCCGGCTTGAGGGCAACAAGGTAAAATGGTACGAAGATTTTTTGATGTTTCATGTTACATTCTTCGAACTGGGCACTTGGATTGCTGTGTGGCAGGCTGTTGATTGACAGATGAAGAATTCAAGGGCAAGTATATTGCGTTTCTAATTCCTCATCAAGTTTTTCATGTAAAGGATAATCAGCCTATAACGTTCCCACGGCTGAGACACAGGCCTCCTCTCTTCGAGAGGGAGTGGGCCGTAATCCACCACACAGGCCCGGTGAGGGTAGGATGACACACGTCTTCGATTTTTTTAGTTCTAGGATAGGCCGGTTTTCTCACGATGTTTTTCTTCTCCGTTTTGAGAGCAGTGGTGATGAAATTAATACAAAGTAAAGTGCCTGCCTGGGTTCGAAATTAAGGTCTTAAGATTCGTAAGTCGGGGCCGATACGGACACTCTGCTCTTACTAACATTAGTGTTCGTATAAACGTACTTACGAAAAAGAAAACATTCATCATTGGAATCATTTATCATTGTAAAAGCAGACTTTTAGGCATTTAGCCACATGATCAAAACTTTAACCATAGATATCCGTATGAAACTCTATTTCATATAAATAGCTACGCACAGGTGGATATAGGACTGCTTTGTTGAGGAAAAGTGTTTTTGGTATGGCACCGGCTATTTTTAACCACATTCCTAATTCCATAAAAGAGGAACCAGTAACAGCTTTCAAAAAGAAACTAACTGCACTTCTATTGAATAAATGTTACTACTCCGTATTGGATTTTGTAGCTGAAAATTTTTAGATGTATCAATGTCTGTAGGTATGTTTGTTGATGAACTGCATCAATGTTTGCATGCCAAAATGGTAGAATGTACAAGGATTCTTTCATATTATTGTAACCACTTTATTGTAAACACCTACATTCTGAGCATATAAATGAATAATAGGTGCACTATAAAGTTTGTGTACCTATGAAATAGAGTAAGTAATTTATAGCGATTGATAACTGAGCAAAACTAATGACTTTGGCCATTAGTTTTGCTCAGTTGTCAGTTTTGTTTTGTTCGTTTAGCTCGGTGGAAATCAGATTGCCAATTACATTGCCGAGTCAAAGCTTGTCTGAGAACGAAAAAGTCGTTGCCTCCATCGCTTGGATTAATAAATTAAAAATAAATTAAATTTTTATTTGAATGAACCTCTAAAAACTATTTTCTGCTTTTTAAGATGCAAACTTTTTTAAATAATGAAGCCTCTTTTTAACTTTCTGACCTTTTCTTACAGATGGTCGCAGTAACTAAGCTAGGGTACCCCGACAAACCGGGTTAGGTTAGGTTGGGACTGTGACCAACCACGTCAGTCACAGTTGCTTGGCTATTTAGTATTTTTAGGAACCCAAAAGAGGCGCCATCATTATATTAGGGTATTCAATAACATTTTTAGAAACGCAAAATGGCAATTATTTGAGGCTCCATTCAATACATAATTATGTGAAATCAATTTATGATGAAAGCTTAAATGAATTGCGTTATTAGCTAAATGCAATTTAATCTAAACAAATATTAAAGGAGATGGATTTTTGCACCACACACACTTGGCCCAGAAATGGACAAAAATAAAACAAAATGTATTATGAAGCAATAATAGTGCTTCAAAACTCTGTATATCTTTGTTCGACGTAAAATTGGTGAAAGGCTTTAAGACCCTTCCTAAATCTGATAACTTCAAACCTGTCAAAAAAATTAAATAAATTCAAATCTGTTGATCACGGAGTAATCCACTGTCTTCCAACAGATTGAATTTCACTCAAATCTAACGACTGTATCACAAATGATTCATTCGCTATGCCTCAGTTTATAGAACGTTGGATCTCCGTTGGAAACCAGGCAAAATCAGAGTTGTCCGAGATGCGAGTTATAGGGATTGTTATTGTAGCCGAAGAGAGAGATTGTAGAAGAAAGGCGAAGTCACTCAGAAATGCAAAAGAGATAAACAGAAACACAGCCAATTATATTTTTGAAAAAATCACAAGAAATCGCACCAAAACATTCATGATGCTGTCACACGCAGTACCGCAGAGTTATGATAAAATAGAAAGCACCAAACCCAGCTGACAAGAAGGGTTATGTTTTTAGCGCATGTCTTTGTATGGTACATAGTTATACTCTATGTAGGTACCATAAAAAGACATGCGTGTATGTTTAAAAATGAAATTGATACATTAATCAATTATTAAATATCATGATCATAACAATGTAGTTATTATTCAATACGCTTTAAATACAGTTTTGACATTTTATATTCTAAATATACTCGTGAAATCATATCAATTCTTACATTAAGCATGTCCCAATTACCATCTTATTTCCAAAACTGGCAACATAAAGACCTCCTCGAATACTCGAATCAAAATAATTAGTTAATGAATTTCGTTACTTGGAAAATTTTGCCATGTAACGAAAGCTGAGGTGGGATTTCAAATATTATCAGTTATGTTTTAAATATGATTAACTTTCTGTCCGTACTGGGTCACAAAAAAAATCCATGTCCAAGAAACTCTATTGTACACTTTAAAAAACAGATTGACAGAAATTATATGATTTTAATTTAATGTTGATGATGTTTATGTTCAACACTAATTGATTGCTATTTAGTGAATTGTTGTGTAAGCAAATTGAGCTAATGTTAAAAAGTCATCATCATCTGCCTAGCCTTTACCCAACGATGTTGGGGTCGGTTTCCTGTCTAACCAGATGCAGCTGAGTACAAGTATTTTACATCCAGCCTATCTGACCTCCACAACCCAGTTGCTGGGTAACACGATATCCATTGATAAGACTGCTTGTAAGACTTTTGGCCTTTCCCGTAACGACTGTCAAAGATATTTGAATAACAGCCAAGAGTGCTTTCCGAGGCATGGAGGGGTAATGGATGGTTGCCCATCCATGAACCGACCACGTCAAGCGTCGCTTAACCTTCCATCGACATGTGCGGCTGTTATCATTTAGCCACGAGCCCCTACTTAGATTAGCTATGTCTTACTTAGATTACCTTAAATTCTTTCGGATTGTATGCTCCCTGACCTGGTCATTACCCACTACAGTCAATATGATCAGAGTCCTTTTCTTCTTGACAATAAGCTACTGTAGAGGTTTGTCTACTGAAGGCAACCTCAGATGTTGCAGGCCGGATATAATTTAGCGCGGATGACATTCGAACGTTCAAGTTAGTGTCAAAGATCTAATATCTTTGACACTAACTTGAACGTTCGAATGTCATCCGTTAGGATTTTGGTCAAGGGTATTAGTGTTCTGTGATTTTGGTTTAGAATAGAGAGTGATAATTTAGACAGAAAGATGTAAAGATGTTCTGTCAATATAATATAAAAGGAGTCATATAGTTTGATTCCTCCCGTTACCTCAGAGGGCTCGTCTAGCCCTCTGTACTACCAACTACCAAATAAGGTCCCCAAGATACAGGTGCCGCCTAGTTTGGGGATCGCTGTAAAGATCCAAATTATGATCGCTAACAGTTACATGCCGATGTTAAGTTAGTTTTAAGGTAATAAATAATTGTAACATTGGTTCAATAAAAATTTATACATATATTAAAATTTATAACCTTGAGTGATATTTGCACAATGACATAAGCTATTTTTGTCATGACTCGAAAATACATCAAGAAGGTTCCATAATTAAATGACAGCTTTACCGGAAAAGCCAATTTTCGTGATGTCCAAATTCCGTATGTTGTAAATTAATATTTCAAGAGTACAGAGTAATGTTGATAACTACGAGTATTTTATTTATCTAGGTCAGTGTGTAATGTTCCCAGCGGCTGCAGGTGGTATAAAACGACCATTAATCGCGGCTGAATGAAAAAGTAATTTAAAATTAGTACATTAGTCACTATGATAAGGTACGACAGGAAGGTGACTGTGCAGTCATTAGGTTTCCTTGAATAATAAGTCAGGTTTCCCGATTGAAGTGAGAAAAGTAACAAGGTATAGTGGTGCTATAATATCAAGCTTTCAGGTTATTATTTCCAGGTCTAGTCATTAGTCAAGTAATTTAAAATTAGTACGTTAGTCACTGTGATAAGGTACGACAGGAAGGTGACTGTGCAGTCATTAGGTTTCCTTGAATAATAAGTCAGGTTTCCCGATTGAAGTGAGAAAAGTAACAAGGTATAGTGGTGCTATAATATCAAGCTTTCAGGTTATTATTTCCAGGTCTAGTCATTAGTCAAGTAATTTAAAATTAGTACGTTAGTCACTGTGATAAGGTACGACAGGAAGGTGACTGTGCAGTCATTAGGTTTCCTTGAATAATAAGTCAGGTTTCCCGATTGAAGTGAGAAAAGTAACAAGGTATAGTGGTGCTATAATATCAAGCTTTCAGGTTATTATTTCCAGGTCTAGTTATTAGTCAAGTAATTTAAAATTAGTACATTAGTCATTGTGATAAGGTACGACAAGAAGGTGACTGTGCAGTCATTAGGTTTCCTTGAATAATAAGTTAGGTTTCCCGATTGAAGTGAGAAAAGTAACAAGGTATATTGGTGCTATAATATCAAGCTTTCAGGTTATTATTTCCAGGTCTAGTCATTAGTCAAGTAATTTAAAATTAGTACGTTAGTCACTGTGATAAGGTACGACAGGAAGGTGACTGTGCAGTCATTAGGTTTCCTTGAATAATAAGTCAGGTTTCCCGATTGAAGTGAGAAAAGTAACAAGGTATAGTGGTGCTATAATATCAAGCTTTCAGGTTATTATTTCCAGGTCTAGTCATTAGTCAAGTAATTTAAAATTAGTACGTTAGTCACTGTGATAAGGTACGACAGGAAGG
Organism: Apamea sordens; assembly: GCA_945859715.1. Taxonomy (NCBI): domain Eukaryota; kingdom Metazoa; phylum Arthropoda; class Insecta; order Lepidoptera; family Noctuidae; genus Apamea; species Apamea sordens. The sequence continues at coordinate 11,517,338 of OX243998.1, read as the reverse complement.
TGACTGTGCAGTCATTAGGTTTCCTTGAATAATAAGTCAGGTTTCCCGATTGAAGTGAGAAAAGTAACAAGGTATAGTGGTGCTATAATATCAAGCTTTCAGGTTATTATTTCCAGGTCTAGTTATTAGTCAAGTAATTTAAAATTAGTACATTAGTCATTGTGATAAGGTACGACAAGAAGGTGACTGTGCAGTCATTAGGTTTCCTTGAATAATAAGTTAGGTTTCCCGATTGAAGTGAGAAAAGTAACAAGGTATATTGGTGCTATAATATCAAGTTTTCAGCTTATTATTTCCAGGTCAGTATTTTCCAATGGGTTAGGCAGAGCTTTACCTCTAATAAATCTCCATTTCGCCGGTTATGATTCGCTGGTTTTAATTATATTAATTATTAATTTATGCAAAATATTGTAAAACATTTTAAAAGAGCCACGGTGGAGATTCTAGTCCATACGAAAACTACCTTTTGGAAGGGGCGAATAGAATCAATTTTATTTTAATTTATGTTTTGACGTTCAAAAGTGCCTTTTATGTGCCTATTTGAAATAAATGATTTGATTTTTGACTTTGACTTTATTTTACGCCGGCCGGTTAAGGTTACGCTTAGTCAATTTTGCCTTTCAATCGTCGTTATGTATTATGGCATGTGATATTTGGATTCGCGAAACTTGGATGAACACGAGCGTTGAGATATTTGCACAAACAAAGAGACTTGTGCCCAGCTGTGTGTGAAGTCGGGCTATTATGATTATATTATGGTACCTACTAGCGCCCCGCCCCTGCTTCGTACGGTTTTTAGGACTTAATATAAAATCGAGATTATTATAAATAAAAATGAAATGCTGATCGTTGGTGCTTACCAACGATCATACGCTGCGTGCTACGTGCACTTAAGTACGGCTGAACCGAACTGCCTATTTTTTGTTTTAAAATGTGCGTAACAGTCAGAATTCCCATCGGTAGGATGGGAATTCTGACTGTTACGCTGTTTTTTTTTTCTGCGCTTCTGTTCTGGTAGGATGTTTGAGTCGAGAGGTATCTCGACTCAAACATCCTTCTCAGACGCAGAGGTCGTTCAGTCTGTGATTCCGTCCATGCAATGTCGTTCCGCATTTGCTAGCCGCCATTACGAAGTCCTAAGCGCTCGTCTTTATAATAGGGTACATCGGTCAATTGATATTTACACGTTGACCAAGTTTACACTGAAAGCAAAGCTTACTAATTGGTTGCAGCTTACTAATTTGTCTTACGACTATACAGAAAATATTTTGACGATCACTTCATGAATATATTTCTCAATACCTACTGATACATGTAATTACTGAGTCACTTTAACCTGATTGTTGTAATAATCAATGTTTATGAGGAACTTTGGCTCTTGAGATACAAGTATCCTTTTACTTAGTTCAGGAGCCTGCAGCTGTTCAACTTGCCTCTACCCACTGCTTGTACAATCATGTTTAGTGTATGTCTAATCTTGTGTGTTTTTTTCTTTGTACAATAAACTTATTATTATTATTAATTCGTTTTTTATGGAGAGAACAAATTTAAAAGTTGCTAAAGCTCTAAGTGCTTTTTTCTATGATATTTTTGTATAAATAATTGAAATTTTAACAGGACAACGTCTATCAGGTCAGCAAGTGTAGTCATAAACTTTTAGAATAATATTCTCTAATGATGGGGAAAACCGCATAGGTACTTTCAAATCCGTTGCACAGTTAGTTTAGAAGAATAACGCGGTGACACAGACAGACACGAAATTAAACTTCAATATACATAATATTATAATTGATGATGAAACGAACTTACTTGTAAGTACGTGAAGTTCGATCATAATTATACGAAGTGCTTCGTTCGAAGATATTAGTAACCTGAAATAATAAACCTATTACTTACACCACATAGCACTGTATTTTGAGAGATAAGAGTGTAGTATTTTTTTTTCCATGTAGGTAGACGTGCCCTAAAAGTCCGCTTGTCATTCACGTTACAGTGCTTCACGACTGCACACCTCTTTTTCATCGGTACGGACTAAAAGTGTTTTAAGTTTTAACAAAACAAAAATTCCGAAGAAGAAGCGTGATAAGTGCAATAACATCGAAAAATAAAAAAGTGAGGCTTTGAAAAAATGGTAACATACCTAAGCCACGCAATAATACATTGTTACTAATTATTTATGTAGTGATAAATAATTACATAGATAAATAATTTATATAGATAAATAGTAGTAAGTTTATTTAAGCGGAGTCATTCGTTTGACTATTCGGAACGCTAGCGCCATCTCGTGGCGCTAGGCAGAGTCCAGCCTGGAGGTGGACGAGAGCGACAGCTACAAGAACGGTGTGAGCAGAGCTCTCGGGAACATCGAAACATTGGACATCGTACGAACAACATGTGCTTAGAAATTGTCTTGCGTTCCGTATCGTTGAGTTGTGTACCTACAGTGTGTGATTCGCTAGTGTGACTAACTTGTTCATAAATTGTAATCTGATTTGAACTGCCAACCGTTTTTCTATTGTGCTATAAGCAATACCACCCATAGTACGCCCACAGTAATTAAAATATGCCTGATGTTAACGAGAGACAGACATACCTTCTCCGTCATATAGATAAACAATTTGTAAAAAAAAAAAAAAAATATAAATAATTTCGTATCCCGGGTTGGGCAGTGTTATTGGGTTTTTCTATCTAGAATTTCCAGTAGCAAACCAGCACCCTAATTGCGTAAAACACTATCAATCTCAATTTGAATCATTTTGAAGGATATTGCTAATCCATTGCTTCATATGTTCGAAAAATGTGTCTGCCCCACAACGTAAATAACGCAATGAATGTTGTTGAACTGTCAAAATGAAACCCATTGCTGCTGATAGTATGGTACGCAATTACCCCGATGATTATGGATTTGTGCCCGGTGATGGCAATAGGCCCCTATTACATGGAACTGTTTAACTGGCGAAATGTGGGTGTGTTATAGGTACCTACCTACCTAATCTTTCGGGGAATACAGGCGTGTTGTCCTGTTATGTATTTAGGACAATCAACTCAAGCTTAGGCTATAAAAAGATAAGTTCGTCCTACGACGTACTTAATAAGACATTAATAATGCTAATGTGGGTATTGTTTTCTTCATGAACACTATCGCTTTACATGTTTATATAAGCCAAATATTCCCATCTAATTAGTTTCGTGTTTCGTAACTAATTTGTTACATAAACATGTCGGGTTTTTAATAAAGTTTGAGGGTTTGTAAGTGTTTTCTGAAAGAAGCCTCGCAAAGTTAAATGAATAGCCGTCAACAGCTGTTGGCTGTTGTTACTGTTGATTGGAATTTAAAGTGAAGTGTTATCTAAATACTACTTGTGATTAAATTAGTTTAAATATTTATTATTTGAATTTGTACACACAAATTAAGTAAATACAATCAATTCGCCGCTCGAAAGCTTGAGGAAGTGATGATGATGACGTCATGCTGAAATAGTTTCATGTTCGGGGTCACCAGTATAGAAGTATGAGGAACAGGATGTAAAGTTCTCTTATCTTCCATAGAAAAGGGAGGGTCCTCAGGATCACTGATGTCAGGACGTTGTATATATGCTAGTAACGCGGTAAACGCTTGCACCATGCAGGATTTTGCGTGACGTCAGTGTGATGCGTAGTTCACGTGTGACGGACTGACGGTGTACTGCTAAAAAATTAAATAAAATTATTTATTCTGTAAATAGGATATCGGAATCACTATACGCCATAATATTTAAAAAAAAAATGCTAGTTGGAGTCGACATCAAAGTCTCTTTTAAAGTCCAGACATAATTATTGGTCAGATCGTGTGAGGACAATGTACTACATTTAGTGCCTGAAATGGTCTTTTGAGGAAAAAACCACACAAATTTGAGTGGACCAGTCCAATCAGTGCCAGCACTGGTCAGTAATCATGTAGCTCAACTCAAAACTTAAGGAGCTCAACGAATCGACGAACAATACCAAAGAATTACGGTAACCCTGTATCCTGTTGCTGGGCAAAATAAGTCAGTGTAAATCAGACTGTGTTAGGTCTCTATAAAATTTGAACTTCACTCCTCAGGGTGCGGCTTCCTTGGTGAGCTAATTCAAAACACTGCAAATCTGTTAGAGCATTTTCTATTGGATTGTGCTATATTGATGATTCACAAAGTCATAAATCCGATTCCTGGTTTACCTGATACCATAGAGTACATATTTGAATGACCCACAGGCAATTGTTCTGGGCCTGGGTGTTTGTTTGTGCCGGAATTTCGTCGTTAAACAAACAAACCAGGCAGGGGAAAATTCCAGTGAAAGTTATTCCTTTGTTTTTGTAAAACTCATTCATGTTTATGGTTTCCCTCACTCGAATTAGTTTAGAGCTCTTTCCTAGAGCTGAGCACGTGGTGGGATCACGAGTCAAAAACGTGAGTGAAGGCACAAACATCGTTCATAAATGTTGTGGAACATGTGCCGGGTTTTTTTTTTTATTTAGGTACTTCAGGTAGAGTAGGCTTATAATTTTTACTGTAAGTTTTGTTGTCATGTTATTTATTATTTAGAAAAAAAGTGAAATGTGTATATTAGTAATAGTTAGTTGTATGTTGTTTTACATAATATACTTATATCCTTTTACCCCAATAGATAGTAAATCTAGAAGTAAATATTGGTGAAAATAAATAGATAGACGTTTTTGAGGCTCCAGTACAGTGATTTACGAAGTAACTATTGGAGTATAACAAAAATACAAACGACTACTACGACTACTTGTCTTTCTCGTTCTAACGCATAAATATTATTTTTTACAATCCAGCCCGCCCTTACCACTTGACTGAAATCCTTGCTTTGTCATTGATTACAGTTCCCACGTAACATTTGTAAAACACACCTTCCAATATTTAAATAAAAGGATAATAAATGTACGTAATCCTTAGAACGGCCTTTCCTTTGGTGTTCCTTTTAACCCTAACAGTAACAAGGGTTAAATATCTATTATACATAGGTTAGTTAGTTAGACTGAAACTAGGTAACAAGTTTCAACTTAAGTCAAGTCTATTTACGTAGGAGACGTATTCACTTTGGGTTAGATTAAAGTTTTTATCTCGAAATAACTTAATTTTAGTTTAATTGGAACCCAAATATGGAAGTCAAATTGTACCGAATATGGTGATCAGTTTCGGCTACTGAGCTTAATAACTAGGATTAAAAAAAAATTGATTTATTATGTACTTAGATCACTAACAATTTAACTGAAACCACTTTATATTTATAACAATCGGACGGATCAAAGTATTTCCTACAACTTATATTAAACTTAAATGGCCAATATATATAGATATATATTTTACTTTTAGAGATTTTTGTTTGTGTCGGGTGTTTTTTAATTTTTTAATCCTTAATCATTTCAAATCTAATTTAACCCGCCTTTATACTTAGTTACTATTTTTAAATATTTACTGGTATCATAATAATTATGCAGCTCTTGCGCTTAAGAGTTTGGAGTCCCGAGAAATTCTTCAGTATCTGATTAAACAGCGCGGGCAGCTTACAAGGGCAATTTATTGAATTTCTTACCGACAATCGCCGAAGGTTAGGAAAAAAGTGTAGTTTTAATTGCTAAAAATTGCAAAAAGAATCTGCATTGTTTTTTCTAATTGCTCCATATATTGTGTAATGTATGGAGCAAAATGCCATGCAAAATACCGCCAAAATGAATTATCTAAGTAGTCAAATATCCGATCGTAGGCATGAGCGATATGGTGCAACGTTCCTTCACTAACTTACGACAATAGCTGGCAGAAATAATTTCCGCCGTATCCGATGAGGCCGTCGGTGGCCTGTCATCCCACGTCCGATCCGTCGGGAGTTGAAGGAAGTCCAAGGTTCGACGCGAGGGCGCCTGTCGCGGCCTGTACGGAAGCCTTTCTTTTTACTTTGTTTATCAAGTACTAGCTTTTGCCCGCGACTTCGTTCGCGTGGAATAGTGACTTCACCAATAGATGACACCGACTCTTGACCAATAGATGGCGCTGTATGTCCGGAATAAATTTTATTTTTTATTTTATTTTTTGTAATAAAAACTATCCTATGTCCATTCTCAAGTTCCAAACTATGTCTGTACCAAATTTCACACAAATCGGTTCAGTAGTTTAGGCGTGAAGCAAAGACAGACAGACAGAGTTACTTTCGCATTTATAATATTAGTTTGGATTGACCACTGAATGAAACCACAGCGGCTGAAGATGCAGCTATACGCTCCGTATCACTTGATATGGTGGAATAGCGGCCGATAGGTCGCACCCAGGCCGACACACGCCGACGTAATGCTCGGCAGGGGCCGCGACAGGCTTCGGCGGGCGTAGCACTGCCTGGTACGGCTTTTCAGCTAACGGGCTGTGGGTCCGCGGCATAAGGGCGACTTAGTTTCCGATATTGACTCGTGCACCGCGGGTCGTGATGTCATCCATAATGGATTTTAATCTGCTGAGTTGATGGGTGACAGAATAATCGTTCATCCAAACATCGATGTGAAAAGAAACGAAGCGTAAAGTCAATAGGTGACTTTATTTAGATGATCCGTTGTATCTATATCTATCTATACATAATATAAATTAAAGTCGCGAGAATTTATTCGGCAAGGTTTCTCTGTTTAACCAGCCTATTACTGCCCCACTGTTGGGCAAAGGTCTCTTCTTATACAGAGAAGGCACGAGCATTGATCACCGCGCTTGCTCTAGACTGGTTAGCGATTTCCGACTTATATTAACTTTATAAGTCCACGTTTCCTCACGATGTTTTCCTTCACCGATGACAGTAATGTCCAAGATACACTCAAAAAGTACAAATGAATTGAAAAATGTCACATTGGTTATGTGTATAATACAATTATATTAAATGTACCTCATCACCATCACCTGTCTGACTTTTCCCAACTGCTGAGGTCGGCTTCCAGTCTAACCAGATGCAGCTGAATACCAGTATTTTACATGGATCGACTGCCTATCTGACCTCCAAAACCCAGTTACTGGATAATACGATACTCCTTGGTAAGACTGGTTTTCTGACTTTCGGGCTTCTGACTACCCGTAACGACTGTCAAAGATCCACGAAGACAGCTGGGACCAACGGTTTAACGTACTTTCCGTGGCACGGAGGGGTGTCAAGTCTCGGTATGTGATAGATATCACTACACACGATAGTCACCCATCTTTAGACCAACCGCGGCAAGCGTAGCTTAACCTGATCGATCGACCTGTGCGGCTCTTAATATTTAGCCACGGGCCCACGGACCTCTTGTGATGTGAATGACTTGACATAATAAAAACCGTGCGAAGCAATTAAGGGTGACCACAATTATTGGTTGATGTAGAACTTTTTGATATTATAAAAACATTCTTCGTCGATTAGTTTTTCAATCACAATGTTTGTCGAATAAATTGCAACAATTGCAAATCGAACAGTTTGGTTTTTGTTGTTGTTCCATTCTGTGAAAACGATATTTTATTCAAGGAGTTTTTGAAATTACATTTTCCCATCTTGATTATCTTCTTGACTATCTCTTCTTCCATTATTATTAGCTCCAGGAAGTTTATTTTTGACTAAAGGTAATTGGATCCCTCAGCTATTTCAATTTCCTGCGCTTCCTACGTTAAAGTCAACAATATTATCTTTTAATACGTATTATTCCTTCGTTAGTCATAATTTATTATTTTTGCATAGGTACACGCTGTGCGCTTCGAGAGGTCCGATTTCTAGATTGATCTGTGACCTCGCCGCGTGATGGGCGCTTATCTCTAAGTGCTAATATTGAAACATAGTTCTCTTTCTTTCTTTCTTTTATTTTTAAAAACAAATGGTAAAAGTAGGTACACATGGCAACTAGATCCAAAATATAATGTATCTAATTCATGGCCAATGCGAGAGTATCACCAACATTGGTTAATTAGGTACCTACTATTTGATTTTTATAGTAAACAAACAGAGGGGTAATTCTCGTAATTTTAAGAACGTTCACAGTCTGATGTCTGTCTCAATCTATCAAAAATACGTCTAATTTTCCTACATTTTGACAAGTTTTTGACATTTGCTTGTCGCCGAGATGAGACTGCGACTAGATTTTGAACGTTTTAAATTACGGGAATACGGGCCCTGATGGCCAATTCTCATAATTTAAAACATTCAAAATCTAGTCGCAGTCTCGTCTCGCCACCAAACAAATGTCAAAACTTTGTCAAAAATGAAGGAAAGTTAGAGGTATTTTTGACAGAGTGAGACAGATCAGACTGTGAACGTTCTTAAAATTACGAGAATTGACCTTCTGATATACAAGACCCAATTGAGTTCAACCCTGACCGGTGTCGCAGACTTTTTAACATCTAATGAATTATTCTGTCATGCAAGGAGTGCGCTGGATATTTTTTTTTTGTATTTTTTTTATTTTGTTTACATCTTTTGAAGGAGGTTCTCAATAAATAATCAAATAACTGACCATCACCTAGTCGTTTCCCAAGTTTTGCGAAATTCTTCTATGCCTGCGACTTTTAGTTTTAAACGGGCATTAAACGGGCACTAGTTCCCGTTTAACCATTGTCGCCTGCTCAATTATCATCAGCAGAAGAAGCAGGGAAGAACTACTGGAGCTAGGCCTCACGATCGCAACGCCGCGTTTAACTCAATCCTTTGCTACTCTAGTCCAGCTCCGACCAGCATCCGGCAAAGATCGTTGCCCCACGTAACTTGAGGTCTACTTGCATTTCGTCTCGTTTTTTTTCTTCCCATTACCACTCCGTTATATGAACTTGAGCAATACTGACCCAGTGGTAACGGCCGTGACTTACGAGTTGAAGGTCGTAGGTTGTAATCCTGACAGGCTCTTTACTTTATGTATTTATTTCATCACCACTGCTCTCATAACGGTGACGGAAAACATCGTGAGGAAACTGGCACGTCCTAGAACCCAAAATTCGAAGACATGTGACATCTACTAACCCGCACTGGGGCCGCGTGGTGGATTACGGCCCACTCGCTCTCACTGAAAGAAGGCCTGTGTCCCAGCAGTGGGAATTATTATAAGCTGATTATGCTTATGCTATGTAATGAATGTATATTTATGATAGTGTAATGAATGTATATTTATGAAAGAAACATCACGGGCACAATGTTGATTATATTATCTAATTGATTGTTTGTAGTTCTCATCTCATTAAGCAATGATTTGTTTGTATTCCTAATGGTTGTAGTTGTTACCTTTGAACATTCATTATTGACAAATTGTTTTATCTATACCATATTTATAAAGGACCCTCATTCCCATTAAAAACAGAGTTCTGTCCGATCTGTTGAGCTAGCACCATCGCTGTTACGTCTGAACATTAAATACACTTAATTGCTGCTTTGCTTTTATTCTTCGTAAACACCCCTTCTCCCACCCGAATATTACAGCTATATGAACTTTGTTTCTTCCATGGAGTTTCTGGATAACTTGTATCATTTATCTTTTATTTATGCAGTTGAACACGATTCGGGCCATAGTACACAACCCTCAGTACAAGAGACTAGCTGACCTGTATTTGGACAACAACAGTATATCAGCCGTCAAGGAGCTGGAAGGCACTGAGTGGTTCTCCACTTTTCGAGTGCTAAGTCTTCGTGGGAACTTGCTGAAACAGGTGCGTTTCAATTTTGTCCATCTGATGATAAGTGGTCACTGCCACGTACAACCATCTGTACTTCTGCACCCTAATTGTGTAACACACTCTAAATCTCAATCTGAACATTTTGAAGGATATTGCTAAATCATTGCACCACATTTTCGAAAAATTTGTCTGCTCAACAGCGTAAATAACGCAATGAATGTTGTTGAACTGTCAAAATGAAAGCCATTGCTACTGATAGTGTGTTACGCAATCACCCCGCTGGAAGCATCAAAGTCAAATCATTTATTTCAAATGGGCACATAAAAGGCACTTTTGAACTAAAAGGCACTATTACTACTACACATCTAAGGGTCATGCCATCTCAAAGTCAAAGCTGGAATGTCTGATTTGCTTGTCGCTACGTGTTAGGTGTATCAGAAAAAGTGCCGAACAATGCTTACTTTAGAAGGAATCGACTATAGAAAAATGTGGAACACTAATATCACTTTCTTGGTTTTTGTTTCCCATGTTCATTATAATTGAACATAATCAAGTAATGTACTTATGTTCATAAATTTCCGAGCGTACTACCGCCTCAAGTTTATTTTAATCTCAAATGTCGCACTGCGTACAATACGATATTCGTATTCAGGTTACAATAATACATATGTTATTGTGTAAATAAACACGTTGAATTCAAGGAACCTGTATCTGGAAGACAGCTTAGAATTGCATGGAAGCGCAAATAATAAACGAACAGTATGTCTGACGTTTCCTTCCTGAATAAATTGCGTAGAAATGTTTTTGGAGCAATATTCTATCGCCACGCGGTGGCCTTATTAAGTCAACATACAGTGACGGTAGGAGTTTGTTCAAATTGCAGAAGGAGTTCTTTATCAAAGTTGTATCAATATTGATGTTTTGTTCTTAGTTTGCTCTGAGTTACTTGATTGTCAGTACATTTTAAGTATGCATCTGTATGGTCACACCGGAACGGCAGCGGCTGGCAGCGACGCCAGAATGCACCATAATGATGTTCGTGTCGCCGCGAGCGACGCGGGCGGACGCACGTGGCTGCATGACCTTTTCAAGCGATACTGGGGGTCTACTCCGAAGTAGTATCGGCCGAATGTTCGGCCGTTTCCTGCTACGAAGTTACTATTTGGTTCGGTCGGTTCCGGTCCTACACTCCTACACTCTTTCGAATATTGACTATGGTCCCGACCCAACTGAGCCGATCCGAACTTTTTTCGCATTTTTCAATAATATTCGGTTCGGCCCTGTGTCGGTCCGATCCGAACATTCGCACTTTGCACTTCGGAGTAGGCTCCCTGGTCTTTTAAATATGTAGATAAAGTTTAAAATTATATGACACTGAAACTGCTCGCCGCTTCGCTGCCGGCCGCTGCCATCTCGGTGTGATTTGAGCCTATCGCTCTGTTATACAGAGTGTAATAGAAAAGTGTGGTTATATTTGAAAGACATTATCATAATAATAATATCCCTGGACATTTCACACAGCGCCATCTAGTCCCAAGCTAAGCAACCTAATGCTTGTGTTATGGTAACAAGATGGCTGATAAACTACTTATATACATTTTTTTTTCATTTCATCATTATCATCATCCACAGCCTGACTTCATCCACTACTGGGCATAGGCCTCCCTTTTCTTGTGCCAATCCCCAGCCTCCTCCACGTTTTGCCCGCGATGACTACAATGTCATTGTCATAACATCGTAATTGCGAAAAAATAATCAGCCGTCCCATACATTTGGGTCGAGTAGGTATTGAAGTTTTGTTTAGGACAGTTGATAATTCTTTTGCTATTACCTACAATATTGGTCCCATGGAGTAAGTTGTTCAGTTTGATGGTCTGTACCACACCCTTAAGACCACATCTTTCTGACACGTGCTATATATGTTCACAGTTCAAGATTATAATTTGAGAAAATAATCACAAATGTTTAATCTCGTTACTAGCTTCAGGAAGCTTTCTCAAGTTTTCCTTATTTGAGATCTGAGCTTACGTACTCGCAAGTTTATGAAGTCCTACAAGTTTGAAATTGAAACGTAATATTCCATTGGTGCGCGTGCTAATCTTGCGTTTTTGTCCTCAGATTCCTGTGTACGCGTTTGACAAAGCGATCCAATTTAACAACAATATAATGCACGTGTTCCTGGGTGACAACCCCTGGCGGTGCGATTGCCACTTCATCCCTCGCTTCCAAAGCTTACTGCTGAAATACAAGAGAGTAATCAAGGATCAGCATAACATCAGGTGTTCTAAATCCAGCGATAAAAAGACTTCGCTTGTACAGGTATCTACGATATTTATTTCATTTGTTGCTTTTGCCAATTTCACTACCTGCAGAGAAATTCCGGTAAAGTCATTTAGAAGATTTCTTATGAATTCTGTCAGTTCCAATTATGATTTTTTCTGGTAGAGAGGCCATATTCTATAGATATGTTTAATAGTTAAAAATAGTAAACGATATCACTGTAGATATCGTTAGAGTTGCAAGCATTTTTTACTTGAGACTGATCCAAGCAAGACTCGAACAGTACCTCGAACAACAGTACATTAAAGAAAGAAACACAAAAAAGGAAACCAATTAAAAAAATGTTCCTGTTTTCTAAAGGAATTTTCTGCAAACAATACAATAATATGTTGTACCTACTCATGTGCAATATCGCCGCAGTGAACTACATTCCCGCACAGCAGGCGGGATATATCTTAATAAAATGTTGTACATATATGTACCTACAGCTGACGGTAGTGCACGTTCCTGCAGCAACTTGTATTACGTGCGACAATATTAGACGACGTCTGACAGTATTAGTTGCTAATAAGGAATAAGGAAAACAAAAATATTAAAAGGCGTCTTAGTTGTTACGTAGACGATTCTACAGAAAACTGTCGCAGAATTCGTTGATCTTCGTAGCAAGCCGATTTGCTGTGAATGTGCTAGTCAGTTGTAAATAGAAACTTGCTTGCAATTCTTATTCTTTTTCATGGGACACACTATTTCCAATTTCTGGGCCAGAATTTACAGTCGCATCGCATCGTAATTAGCAACTTAACGCTGAGACAAATAAGCTTGGCGAATGCCCGAAAATGATTAACCGTAATAAAATTCCCTAAAAAAATATTTGAAGAGTGGAAAATACGACTGTGTTTTTATATAGAATCAAATTCATTATACAGTCGCAATAAAAAGGGGGTAGCCTGACATTTCCATCTGTTAGGCATCACCCTAAACCTAGGAATGCTACCTACTGAGAATTCCTCACAGAAACAATTTGTTCTCTATAAACATCAAGTTGTTATCAAGGTACCTCTGACATTCAATAAAGGTCGGGTCTCAGTTCTCAGTAATTATTGTGGGGACGCAATTATAACTCAATCAACACCTTTTCGGTTAACTCCTAGATTATTATTCGACGACGCTCGATGACGCGTCGTTGGTTGTCGCCGACATGCGTCAATGCTTGCAGTTGCCTCTGTCGTCCACGCGTGTCACTCTTGTGTATGCATATACACTTAGGCGCGTTGAGCGATTTTTAGCGGGGGAAAATCGTATGGGTTTGCATCACCGACATGCGAATGTTAACAAATCTGTAAGTAGCTATTAATATTAGTATGACTTGTTGTGCTTGGCCAGCACTGAAAACATATACATATGTCGGAAAAGGTATGTCTGTCTCTCGTTAACATCAGGCATAATTTTAGTCACACTAGCGAATCACACACTGTAGGTACACATTTAACGATACGGAACGAGACAGTTTCTAAACACATGTTGTTCGTACGATGTCCAATGTTTCGATAATCCCGAGAGCTCTGCTCACACCGTTCTTGTAGCTGTAGCTCTCCGTCCACCTCCGCGAACTCAGGCTAGACTCTAACTAGCGCCACGAGATGGCGCTGGCGTTATATAATATATATTTTAATTTACAACTCAAGAAATTTTAATTTACCCATAAAGAAATTTTAATTTACAAATTCAGTAATTATAATTTACAAATTAATAAATTTTAGTTTACAAATTAAGAAATTTAAATTTTTGATTGTGGCCATTAAATTGAAATGCGAAAAATACTGTTATTTCATAGTTTTAAGATTTTACTTCTATCGGCACTCGGCAGTCGCCATGACTACCTGTTTGCTTTTGCCTGCGTGTTTTTCTTTTATTGAATCAGAGAATAGGGTAGTTTCCTGGGTAAAAAAATAATTATTATATTTAGTCCGTCAGTTAAATTATCGTAAATGGACATGTATTTTTTCTTTTGTCAATCAAACAAAAATATTATAAAGATAAAACGCGTCAAAATTTGAGAGTAGTCGTGACGTCACGCCATGCTACAAAGTGTAGCAAGGCGTGACGTCACGCGGAACTTTAACGGGCGATATCTTCATCATTTTTTATATAATTAACAAAAGAAAAAATACGGGTCCAATATTTTTTGATAATCTAACTGACGGACTTATTAGATTTTTTTAGGCAACTAGCCTATTAAACCAACATTTCAATTATTTTTATTCAGAAAAAAACTTCAAAGGACTAATTATTATATTAAGTAATTGATCAGAGCTTTGTTCCCTAGCGGTTTTTTTTTTGTAAATGAGAATATGCTCAGCTAAAGGCGTAATTTCAGTGAACCTGATATAAATTATACGTTTGGTAAAAATAATAGCGACGGAATAAGAATTGTTGACTGGAAGACTTTTAATTTGGCAAGTCATATCCTTTGTGATCTTTTCTACCCAAGGTTGGCAATAATCCCAAGATTTTAATGACAGTTTGCAGTATTTCATCTTTAGCATCATTGTCACACTCGACGGAGACACCACACTCACTAGAAACGGGTCGACCCAGTCACATTCATGTATTTAGATCATACTCTAAGATTATGAGCGATTGCTGACATAATGAAGGGGTTGTGGCTAAGTAACAACAGCCGCACGGGTCGATCGATCAGGTTAACTACGGTTGCCGCGGTTGGTCCGTGGATGGGTGACCATCTTCACATACAAGACCCCTCCGTGCCTCGGAAAGCACGTTAAGCCGTTGGTCCCAGCTGTCATTCGTGGAACTTTGACAATCGTTACGGGTTGTCAGTAGCCCGATAAGTAGTCTGACAACCAGTCTTACCAAGGGGTATCGTATTACCCAGTAACTGGGTTGTGGATGTCAGATAGGCAGTCGCTCCTTGTAAAATACTGGTATTCAGCTCCATCCGGTTAGACTGGATGCCGACCCCAACATAGTTGGGAAAAGGCTAGGCATATGATGCTGACATAATATATTATATAGGGCTACGCAAAAACAAAAAAAAAACCAACCGACTTCCAAAAAAAACACTACAAACTGAAAAATTAATTTTATTTCGGAAGTCGGTGTCGTTGGTTCCGCATTTTCGTTTTTTGACACAGAGTTCCAAAATTAAAGTTATTTTTCAGTTTGTAGTATATTTTTGAAAGCCGGTTGTTTTCTTTTTCTAAAAATGTTTTTATTTTTCATTTTTTAGTCGTACCTGCCACTCAAATTCATATAATATACTTGCAAGATTAGAGGTACCCCAATAACAACTTTCACAAAAATGAGGGTGTACTGTGGTATACTGAACACATCTGCGTACCCCTTTAGAGGTTACAGGTTTGATGTTATGTTGTGTGATTGCGTAAACAATGCATACATAAGCGATAACAGCAATCGCGGTTGATTTGCTGGCATTTATTGAAGAGTTCCGTTGTCTGTCTCCGAAACTCATCATCAGATCTTTACGAAATTTAAATGGGACCATATCGGAATTGACATCTTTCAGACAAAAAAGAATTTTGAAAATACGTTCCTATATGACGGAGTTATGATCGAACATACATGAAAAAAAAAAATACATAAACATCCGAATTGATAATCTCCTCCTTTTTTTGAAGTCGGTTAAAAACCAATATCTGATGGATAGTTGACAGCATTTAATGTTGATCATCAATCCGTTTGCAATCGTAGTGACTGCGACAAAACTATATACAAACAAAGAGCCTAAGGAGCCCCCAGGGTAGTCAGCTGCGCTACCAACATGCCCGCCCACTGGTTAATTTTTTATGAATGGCTTTAGCTAATATTCTGGTATAGCTCGACACAAGGACAGTAGGCTTACATAATATTTGATATTCATTATAACTTGATTCCACCACGCGTTCCTGAGAAAAAGGGTCTTGACAGACAGACGGACGGCCAACGAAGTGAGGATTAAAAACGGAACCCTTATAGGAGATATAAGGGTTACGTTTTTTCTTTTGAGGGACGGAATTCTAAAAAGAAGTAGAATGGCTACATTTTTTGCTAAAATCTAACATCGGCCCATAATGACGTCATGTTCCGTCGTAGGCTTACAGCCACTGGATCATATGATTTAGTGTACAGACGCCAGCACATCAGGCTACTACAATCTGTCAAATTTATTTAATAGATTTTCAACTTTATCGCTAAAGCATTAAAGTTCAAGGTTGATTGGGATTTGAGAGTTTCGGGTAGCTTGACCTGCTGGCGTCTGAACCGACAAAATGCTCTCCGTACTATCGCCAAAACTTATATCTGACCATTTTAAAATAAAATCCCGTGAACAAGATGACCACAGCTGCGTCCGTAAGTAAAACAAAAGAGGATTCTTTGTAGATCTACTAATAATATGCGCTGCAAGCAGGAATTATAGTCCTTACGATGGCCAGATATAGATTTTGGCGATAGTACAGTCAACAGCAAAAGTAGATGATCAAAATCAGAAATTCAATACTAATGAACGGAGTTCGCAGCTATATGGCAGCTGTACTAGTAGTAAATGTTTGGTCTAATTTACAATCACATACTTTTGAATCACTTCGACGCCACACAGTTCTGACGCGAACTCCGTTCATTAGTATTGAATTTCTGATTTTGATCATCTACTTTTGCTATTGACTGTACATGTGTATCAAATGTAAAGCTTTGCATACATGGTAACTTTCTGTTTACCGCAGGGTTTTCACATTGTGGAGTCTCTATTACCTAAGATGTTTTATAAGCGGTCTTTAAGTTTTTGAGCTAACACATTTATGTTCTTTCTATATCTAATACTAGCTTCTGCACGCGGCTTTGCCCGCGTGGATGTCGAAAATTATCACACGGAAACGTGCTACCAGGACAAAAAGTATAGTGGCCCATTTCTTTCTCCAGGATGCCGTCTATCTCCTTGCCAAATTCTATCGTGAAAAGATAACATCCAGACCTAGTCTATCATAGTCATAGTACTTTCGAATTTATAATATTAGTATGGATGACGGGACGGCCGCTGAAGTGAACTCAGGTAAAAACTAAACTCATCTTTTTTGAAGCAAATGTTCAATCCTGATTCATTTGAGACAGTGTGCGCTTATAAATAATAAAAAATATGATGATAAAAAAAATAAAAAAAACTGTATTGCCAAAAAGATATCAGAGATGGCCACAAAATACGCAAGCCTGTATCTCGGGGAAACCAATATGGAGGGTTTAGCATTTAAATATTTATTTTTTAAAATTTAATTAGTAGAAACAAGAAGTTTAATGCGCTTACTCATGGGTTACCTATGTTCTTGTTTTAAACTTCCATGCTTCGTTTCATGTTGTGTGCATGATGTCACTGTAAAGCTAAAACTGTGCACTATTTAACGCAAACATAGGGCAGGGGTCTTCAGCGCGCGTCTGTGGTATCACCCGCATAAGTTTCAATCCCGTAAGAATATAGGGATAAAAAGTATCCTATGTGTTAATCCAGGGTGTCAGCTACGTCCATACCAAATTTCATCAAAATTGGTCCAGCCGTTTGAGCGTGAAGAAGTAACAAACATACAAACACACCCTCACCCCCCCCCCCCCCCTACACACACAGTCACAAACTTTCGCCTTTATGATATTAGTGTGATTTGATTATAAATTAAAGTCGCTGGTCGTAAGTACCTGCCTGTGACCTTGTTGTTCTTCTAAATTCTGAACTACACACAACGGATTTTGATGCGGTTCACCATTATTTATACAAGCTGTTGTTTTGCATCCTCGTCTTTCAGGAGGCTGTCATGAAAGACATAAATAATAAAATAAAATTACGATCCCTGGTAAATAATGAATAGATACATACATACTTGATTATTTAGTTATTTAAGTTTGACAGTATTTCAGAATACACCACTTTCAAAGAACAGAATCGCGTTATGGTATCGTATAAGCGGCCGCGTTTTTCGGTCTCACACAAATGCGTGTCCCACACATGCCGATTTCCGAAAATTAGAAAAAAAATGCCTACTTATTTTATTATTGATTCGTGTCGAGAATCAGTAGCATAGTTACCTCCTTGAATTTGACGAGGACGCAAAACGACACTTTGTAGAATTTATTCCGGAAGATTTATGTGTACATTAATTTTTTTTTTTCAATTTCCAAGATAATATTTACACAATTTAAAAAATTAAGCCTTAAAATTTAAGAAAAGTAAAATTATAAGTACTTACCTAAATATAAAATTTCAAGCAGGGGCAGGTCGCTAGTTTTAAATATATAAAGTAAGATGGCACAAATAGATTCACGCAAATTAAAACATCTGTATTCGACAGGACTTGTCAAAGTCATTGCTTGTCTGTGGTTCTGAACGTTCCCTGCGCAGTGCTTAGATGTTCACCGTAGACCGTCTAGGCATTGCGCAGTGCAAGATAATTATTTGTATTATAACGTCTTTGAATAGCAGTGTTTTGTCTCATATATTCACAATTTTCACGTTCGTTGTATTTTATTTGAAAATGTTTATTCGTTACCTAGTTCTGTTTACTTCGCTCCGGATACAGTAGGTGTTTATGTTCCCTGATGCATCAAGCGGGGTGCCAATTAGTGTGAAAGCACTAGTTGAAAGGTGCAGTACTTAACTGCATAGGTAAAGCTTTTCAATTCATTTCTTTTGTTCAATATACTTACCTAATTAATTCGATGTGAAGCCGGTAGGTAGAATAGAAAATGCTGCTTAGTAAGTTTGTATGACTGCCTAGCTGTCACGTAGTGACGTAGGTACTACTTAATAACCAAATATTTTATTTGTTTTAAAACCGTCACATGGTAACGGGCCACTTCGAAACACATAAATTCTCTGTTCAATGCGAAACAAACGAGTGCCGGCTGACAAGTCTAATGCAATATATCAACAAATTCTAAGAAATGAGTAAAATATCCGATTTCTTATCGCAACTTACAATACAAGTGCCTCATCTGGTTACCATAAATGGAGCCTGGGTAAAACCCTAACGGATCCTTTAAACAATTGAGAAATTGTACAAAAACGGTGAGATTATAGAGACGCAGCAGGACCGCTGTAGGGTACAGATAGGGTTGCCAACTTTTGGTACAAGAAATAAAGTAGGTACAGACACATCAAGTTACTACAATCTGTCAAATTTCTTTAGTAGATTTTCAACTTTATCGTTGGAGTATTAAGATTCAAGGTTGATTGGGAAAATTTGACAGTTTCGGGTAGCTTGACCTGCTGGCGTCTCTACAATATGGTTATGTCAATGTTGGAAAATAAACAGTTTTTAATGTTTAAAATAGATACATAATTTATTAGTGCTACTCGCGCAACTCGTCATTTTAGGCGTCGCACTGTGGGCTGGATTTCGGGTTTCATAGACATCCGATCAGTAACCTCGAAAGTGATGACTTTTATGCCTGAATATCTTTCGGAAGACCACATACATACTTTAAAATTGTATCATTATATTATAGACTCATAAACGGCTCATTGAGAATTTTTTATTCAAAAATTTGTATGAAGCTGACAGAATAAAAAGACATATCTCCGGTCTCGCACAATTGGCCCTAATTATTTTTCAGGGAGTCAATCTACGAATTATTTGCAATTTTTTCATATATTGCATTATAAGGCCAGAGGTGCGAAACATTTTTTTTTAATTATTAAACATTTTTATTGTATTTTATCAAAAGTTTAGTCCAGCTTGGAGTCTATAGCTAGCGCAATAAAAATAGGAATATGAATAGGACCATGAAAATATGTGAATATAATTATAATAAGTACATATTTAAGTGACAATTATTTAACTTGATTTACATAACCATTTGTAAACTATGCCTCAATCAAGAAATATACTAATAAAATAATAAACACGATATATAAAAATAACAATCAAAGTTAAGTCATAATTAATTTGGAAACAATATTATGAAATGGCAATCTTAAATCTTAAAAAACATAAATTCAAAAGTTGTAAGACAAGTATTCATGAAACTAAAATTAATGTCATAATAACAATCACACTCCAAATCATCACGGTCATTCAGAGTCCGAATCAGAGTCAGAGTCCATTTCAGAGTCAGAGTCTAAATGAGAAATGTCTGTGAATTCAAACTCAGGTTGTTGAAGCTTAAGTAGATCAAGGGTTTCACTAAAGAAAGTTTTCTTTTTCTTCGCATCAAAAGTGGGTCTTATCGATGATTTCACAGTATAGATTTAGGTCGTTAATGATTAATGTTAGAATTATTTCTCGATATAATTAGCTAAAGCTAATTAAATAACTAGCCTAAAAGCTATACTGTGAAATTTGTGTCATACTCATATATACATACATATTATATTACTATACTCATATACATGTCATACTGATATAAAAATAAATTTTAAATACAAAAATACTTACCGAATAATTAAAAGAAAAGTTCAATAACTGTCACTTAAATATATATTTATCATATATTCATATATTTTCATGGCCCTATTATTTTTATTGCGCTAGCTATAGACGCCAAGCTGGACTAAACTTAAACTTTTGATAAAATACAATAAAAATGTTTAATAATAAAAAAAAAAATGTTTCGCACCTCTGGCCTTATAATGCAATATATCATAAAATTGCAAATAATTCGTAGATTGACTCCCTGAAAAATAATTAGGGCCAATTGTGCGAGACCGGAGATATGTCTTTTTATTCTGTCAGCTTCATACAAATTTTTGAATAAAAAATTCTCAATGAGCGTTTATGAGTCTATACTATAATGATACAATTTTAAAGTATGTATGTGGTCTTCCGAAAGATATTCAGGCATAAAAGTCATCACTTTCGAGGTGACTGATCGGATGTCTATGAAACCCGAAATCCAGCCCACAGTGCGTCGTAAGCCTCACCAAATAGACGAGATGGATTTATTTGATTAAATGTATTGAAGCTCTATTTCTGTGATTCCACCATTTAGCATTCATTACAGAAGACACTAATTCTGTAAATACTGAGGTGGCAGAACTATAATAAGTATAATACAAGTAACTGAAATAACAATTGTCTATTTCATCATCATCATCATCTGCCTAGCCTTTTCCCAACTACACAATTATGTTGGGGTCGACTTTCACCCTAACCGGATGCAGCTGAGTACCAGTATTTTACATGGAACGTCTGCCTATCTGACCTCCACAACCCAGTATCTGGGTAATACGAAACCCCTTGGTAAGACTGGTTATCAGACTTTCGGGCTTCTGAAGACCCGTAACGACTGTCAAAGATCCACGAATGTCGGGACCAACGACTTAACGTGCTTTGGTATGTAAAGATGGTCACCCAGCCACGGACCAACCACGGCAAGCGTAGCTTAACCTAATCGATCGACCCGACCGATGTTATTACGACGCCCCAATTATCTATTTAAGTACATCAACAGTTTCATTCTGAAATTAAGGAAATCATTATGACATTTATTAATATTTATGTTTAACTTGGCCACTCCAGATCAAATACCAGATAAAATTGATAAAACCAAAATTGTTAACATAGTACAGACGCCAGTACATCAAGCTACTACAATCTGTCAAATTTCTTGAATAGATTATCAACTTTATCCCTAAAGCATTAGGTTCACGGTTGATTGGGAAAATTGGACAGTTTCAGGTAGCTTGATGTGCTGGCGTCTGTACTTAAAAGTAATTTTAATAAAACTCTGTAGCGTCCTTTGGGATCCTTATCAGTTTCTACTTGATGTTTGACCAAAACATATTTTATTAATATAAGGCCGTAGAAGTTGATTACAGACATATTCTTCTGTAAGTTTAGGGTTTCTTTTGATCCGATATTATTGCGCAAACAAAGTGGTATCTGGAACTTTTTAAGATGCGTAATTTTAGGGCGATTTTTTCTTCAAAGAATATGATATAATAATAAAATATTTTTGAAGATCTGAGTCGAGACTATCTTTAGACAGACAAAAGTTCTACGGAAACAATTTAACGATGTTTTTAAGATTTAGGGACCGCTTGAATTTATGATTTCCGCTATTTTGTAAGCGTCTTTGTTTTCCGAAGAAGTAGACAAAGAACAATTTTGTTTGATGTATGCCGTTTTGTATTTTGAAACGAAGTTGTTTAACGCGGCTTGCGGTAGGGTAGGAGTAAACTAGTAGAAATCGTCAGTAACGAAAAAGCTATGTGACATTCTGAGATAGTTTCATGATTTTCGTGTGTGCTTAAGCCGATAGTGAGGATCAAAATGAAAATTCGAGCTGGAGGCTGCGAATATTTTTTTTTGTCATGCGTGTGTTTTTCATGGTTTTTGAGGGTGCTAAAGCCAATGATGAGGTCAAAATGAAAATCCAAGATGGCGACAAGTTTCTGAGAGCTTCCAAAACCCGGCAGTGGGAACATTATAGGCTGATTATGTAGGTATTTAATTATGTCTTTTTTGTTCCAGATCAGCACCATAGCACTCGGAAACATCTGTGGGAACGACGACGTCATGCCTATTAGTCCCATAAACATAGTCAATTTAGTTCTACTATCGTTAATATTATTAGTAGTCGGAAGATTTCTTTACGACTGGCAGAGTTTCAAAAATACTGGTGAGCTACCATGGTTGTCTTCAATATTACCATAAAAAGTTTGTAAACAGAGATTATTCTTCTCATATTAAATAAGCGTAATTTATCGAATCGAATAGTCTGAACTTCGATTTAAATAAAATTATTTTGACAAATCGTTTGTTCGTTTCTTTCTATTCTTTTTAGGGCTGATTTTTCAATCAACCGGTAATTTTTATTCGTTCAATAAAATTGATGTCTGACAGTTTCTGTATGGAAGAATTGTCAAAAAAATTCAAAATTATTCCTCCGATAAAGTTATCTGGCGTTGGGAAAATCAGCCTTCCATCGACAGATAAGTAACTTATATTCGTGGAATAAAATTGACGTTTGACAATTTTATTATAAAATAACTGTTAAAATTCCAAAATTATTCCCTATTATTATAAAGTTATCGGATGATTGATAAATCAGCCCTTAACACTATTGTTTATTCTGTGTCATGTTTATTTGTCCTTCCAAATGACTATGCAAAACCTTAACCGAATGGAGATTCTTTGGAAGTTTAAGGAATAGGTCCTGGTGGGTTTGAAGGTTCTATGGAGGTCGATGGTATGGTTCAAAAATGCTACTTAGGCGATCTTTCTTACGGCCAATTTCTTCATCAATAGTAACAGCCAACAGTAACGTCACAAAGTCAAAGTAAATAGTATTATTAGTAGTAGTGTAGTAGTAGTATAAATTTGTTTCTTCATTATTTTAGTTGTTGCTTTTACTGTTACTTTTGCCCCTAACTTTTACTGCTCATTAAGCAGATGTGAAAGCTAAAGTAATGGTAATTATGTCAAGGTTGTATTGTTGTGAGTTAACATGAAGTAATGTAAAACAACGGTCACCTAAAAGAAGTGTTGAATGTTATAAATACCACATGTTAGATGTTTGGTTTAAGTTAATGTGCATAATGCTTTTTCATTTTATTATAATTATATTTGTTACAAAAGATCCCTACACTTCTTTTAGGTGACCGTGTGGGTGACCTTTTATGAAGAGACTGGCCGTCATTAAGCAGATGTGAATGCTAAAGTAATGGTCATTTTGTCAAAGTTATATTGTTGTAGGTTAACATGTGGTAATTTAAAACAAAGGTCACCTAAAAAAGTGTAGGGATCTTTTGTAACAAATACGTATAATTATAATAAAATGATAAAGCATTATGCACATTAACTTAAACCAAACATCTAACATGTGGTATTTAAAATAGTAGAAATAACGTCAATTTGAAACAAATACAATTTGAATATAGATTGAAAGATTGATACTTAAATTATCGTTTTATCATCATCATCGTAATTTTTATCTATATTTGCGTTTTTGGAGCTTGTAACTACGGGATTTGATTGTAGGTTCAAATCAATGTTCCTGATCTACCTAACATGGTTAAATTGTGATACAGCATATTGAACATTCTCTAGTTCATAGTTTACGAAGGCCGGACGCGTGGAGTATGCTGTCAAAGTTTCTGAAACTTAGCTGACTGAGGTGGAACTCGGTCTCGACGTTATCACAAATTGTGCAATAACCAGGCGGAAGACGATAGCTAGTAATTTTGAAGGATAGGCTATTGCTACCATAACAAATAGCGTTATAATTATTAGTAATATGTAGATGCTGAGGTATTATATATATTATATAAACTGAATGTAGATGCTGACTGAGGTATTATATATATATATATATGTCGCATCACTGGGTGGCCGAGATGCGAAACATCGGGTCTTCTTCACGATCCGACATAGTTTACGTATGTGTGGGCACTGTAGCGGGTACTCGAACGAAAAGATAATTTGAATTTAAAGTAACTTTAATAAACTAGCGATTATCAACCGAAACGCACACTTGCGTCGGAAACAAACACGTGCGTACGGTACTGAGCGTTTGCCAAGACTGTCCGAGCTCGACTGTCGACTGTAGACTGTCGCCACACTCGGTCTCTCCACCAGTCCTCGCTGCATCCCCTCCACCGACGATCGTGTCCAAGCGGTAGGGCTCGCTTGCGTTTCCGATCACATGATTATTCGTTTACCCATCAAATTGTTAGATGGCGCTGTTCGCTGTACTGTGTTGCCATCTATCCACGACATATATATATATTAAACTGACAACGAACTGTAAAATAAATCACTGTAAACGTTCAGCAAACACTGAAAATATTTTAGGAAGGAAAGTTTTATTAAAAATGTTCTCCTGAATGTAACTTTATTTGTGTTCTTAAATATTTTCAGTTGATTTCGGAGGTCTGATAACGTCTCGGAAAGCGAACAACGAACATGACAAAAATGATAAATCACTTTTCTAATAGATGAGCAAAATATGGAAGACTGGTGAGAGATTTCATTCTTTGGTCTGATATTTCTTGAAATAGGTACCGAATTGGGATATTTAAGTGTTGTGCTTTTTTAACTGTACGTAGATGTTATTTGTGGGTGGCTTTTAGGCAATTCCCAGAGGTTTTGTTTTTGTAAGTCTATGGTAGATGTTTCTAGGAATCTTTTTTTACTGTAATAATATGATAGGTAGCAATTTATAAACTATAAATTCACTGGGAAGGATTTTTTGTTTATTTCGTATTTACTCGTTTTTTCAGGTTCTTTAATTTTTATTTTGATCTATCGACGCATTTAGCATTTCTTGTTATTAAATCAAAATAAAAAGTCATTTATTGAAATTAGGCTGAGAATCAGCACTTTTCGAACGTCAAAATTACAAAAGACAGTCCCCAAAAACGTTTGGGGACTGTCTATTCTGTGTGCGAAAGCACTAGGAAGTGGTCTTCCTTTCGCTGGGAAGAAGAAGTGGCGCAACTGACTCCCCAGCAGCACAACTGTCGGTTCTGTAAATATTTTAACCTATGGCATAAATAATATAGTTTAAACTAACATTAAATACAAACACAAAAAGCAAAGGAAATTGAGGAAGACCGAAACTGCAATACTGATCAACGCAGCATTGAGTAACACACGATTTATCACTATGTGAATGATTTTGAAGGAAATTCCTGATCCATTCTTTCATGTTTCAAAAATTCATTTATTCGACAAAGTAAATAGCGCAATGAATGTTATTGAATTGTCAAAATAAAGTACACTACCATTGTAAGTGGGTTGCGCAATTAGCCAGCTGATCTCCACCCTCGTCCTGTATCTTCTAAAATACTTTTCTACATAGTAAAAAGTACCCTAATGTACTTATGTCAAGGACTAAGAGTGAAGTCGAGTGGGTGACGACAATTAGGCAGATATTACTTTCTCAAGACTTTGTAACTCGACAGACTTGCCCGAGTTATGTTACACGAAGTTTGTGGTAAAACATATCATAAATAATATTGTTTAACCTTTTATTGGTCGTTAGATCATTTTGAAAGAATATGTCTGGAACCTTGTTTTGCCATCGATACCTATGATGAGAAGAGCTAGTTTTTCAGCTAAAATACTTAGTGCAAGTGATGTGTGTGATGGGAAACAGTTCAAATATGTTTCTATATAGTAAAAATGTTGTGTACCGAAAAGTAAAGTGGCAAAAAATCGGCAAAGTGGTTCATTAGGCAAATTAATGGTTTCAAACTTAATTTGCTTAATGAACCTCGACTACTTACATAGTCGATTATTAAATTTATTTAGTAATTTTAAGCGAAATTCGCTAAATGAACTAGTTCTAGCAGTCTGCTTATTCTAGCCGCCTACAAAAACATTAACTTGTCTAGCCTCAAAGCAATAACCGTAACATAAATATTTCGCCTGCTTAGTAACCTCTTTGGTATTTTGAAGAAGAAAAACATCTAATGTGCATTCTTAATAATAAATAGTATCCAATAAATCGACAAAGCCTCTCGACATGACCTTAATATATTCAAAGCACCTACACGCGATAACTTAATAAAAATAAAAGGGAAATTCGTGAAGTTAATGTCAATCTTTGAAGTCGGTGAATCAGAGTTCTAGAAACCATGGTTCTTACTAACTTCAATAACGCGCTTGAAGCTTACAACAAGCAGCACATAAGCTGTAAGATTCGCAAGCACGCGCATCGTTGTAGAGTTGCCACAGCCCGTATTACCTACTAGCTTCTGCCCGCGGCTTCGCCCGCGTGGATGTCGGAAATTATCACATTGGGGTCCACATATAGACAAATTGTCAAAAAAGCTAAGTTCCGCAGCATACGCTGTTAGAAAAATTCGTAATTTAACTGATATAGAGACAGCCCGTTTAGTGTACTTTAGCTATTTTCATAGTGTAATGTCGTACGGTATTCTATTGTGGGGAAATGCCGCTGATATTCAGACTATCTTTGTTTTGCAAAAGCGAGCTGTTCGATCAATTTATAAATTAAGTCCGAGACACTCGCTCAGAGACAAATTTAAAGAAATTAATGTTATGACTGTGCCTTCTCAGTATATTTATGAAAATCTTTTATATGCCCATAAAAATATAAAATTGTTTAAAAAATACAGTGATATCCATGATATAAATACTAGGAACAAACACAAATTTGTTCTACCTACAACAAGGCTCAAGAAAATAGGTGGCTCGTTCAGATGCCAATGTATAGGTACGCTTTTACAATAAAGTTCCAAGCCCCGTTCAAGATCTAAGCCTTAATAAATTCAAATCATTCATTAAACGTAAGTTGTGCCAGAAAGCATTTTATACCGTTAAGGCTTATATCGAGGACAAAAAGGCTTGGGATTAAGCTGCTTCCAATTTTTACATATTGAATGTGTTTATTTTTTATTTTGTTTTGTTGATGTTTTTTGTTTTTTTTTTATATACACTTTGACATTGATGAATTTGATATATACTATGACATTTGCTAACTTTGTAAAGTATTCTATTATTTTAATTATTGTGAATGTGAAGACTATGTGGGTCATTGTATTTATATTATTTTTCTCTCTGTTCTCTTAGTTTTTGTCGTGGTCTGGCAGTTTGAGTAATTAATGTGGCCTACCCAAATGTCCTTTCTTTGGTATTGTTCGTCGGATCGTTGAGCTCCCTAAGTTTTGAGTTGAGCTGCACGATTTCTGACAAATGCGTGCACTGACTGGACAGGTCCTCTCAAACTGTTTGGTTCTTTCTTCAAACAAACCATCTCAGACATAAATCTACATGGTCTTCACATGATCTGACCAAGATTATGTCTGGACTTTAAAAGAGACTGTGACGTCTGAGTTTGTTTCGGCCTTTCTTCTCAGACTAGTCAGATAGGAAACGCCGACCTCATCTAGTTTTAAAATATGATTGACGTGTAAAAGTGTTTGTACAAACCTACTTACAAAAATAAAATCATTTATCATTTATCCCACGGGAACGTGCTAACAGGATAAAAAGTATGTGCTTCCCCAGGATGCCATCTATCTCTATGCCAAATCAGAAGTTCAGTGGTTTAGGTTGAAAATGTAACATACAGTTTAAAGTTCAAATCCTCCCCTTAAAAACCGAATTACCCGTTTTTGTCCTGTCAGTGGTAAATTTTCGACAACTTTACATATTTATTATTAATTATTTTCTGTCAAAAGTATCAATACTGAGTTTCGAGTTACTCAGACCGCGCATTCAATTTCTTCGACATAAACTTAACACCCCTATATCCCCCTTTGAGGGGGATATAGGATAAACCTATAATGATAAACTTTATTACTTACTTAGGCAAATTTCAAGTTTATTAACTAAATTAATAAGATTTTTCATATAAACTGTATCCCCGCTTATCACCCCCACAGGGGTGGAATTTAAAAAAATCGTTTGGGATGTATTCATAACTTGACTCAAAGATTATTTATACTAATTTTCGAGTTAATCAAGCCATGCAGTAAAATCCTCCCCTGAAAAATTGACTACCCCATTTCAGCCCGTCAGGGGTAGATTTTCAAAAAACCCTGATACACATTATTCTTTACTTTCAATATTAGGTATAAATATAAATACTGAGTTTCGAGTCAACCGGACTGCGCGCTAAAATTCTTCCATACACACTTTGAAACCCCCTAATCCCTTATTAGGGGGTAGTTTAGAAGAAAAAAAACTGACAATCTTCATAATTTATTTAGATAAGTATTCCTGCTAAGTTTCAAGTTTATTAACTCAAGGAATAAGATTTTTGATACAAACTTTCATCCCCTATTTTATCCCCTTGGGGGTAGAATTTATCAAAATCCTTTCTTAGCGGATGCCTACGTTATAACATCTACCTGCATGCCAAATTTCACCCCGATCCCTCCAGTGGTTTGGGCTGTGCGTTGATTTGATAGATCACTATGTCAGTCAGTCAGTCAGTCAGTCACCTTTGAGTTTAAATATTTAGAAGATACTTTTCCGGCATAAAAAATACCCAGTGTGGTGCCCAGGATATTAAAGAATAATTATACCAAGTTTCATCGTAATCAAACCGGTAATTTTGCGTGATGCCTGAACAAACAGACAAACAGACCGACAGACAGACAAAAAATTTTTTAATCACATTTTTGGGTTCGGTGTCGGTCTAGTAACACCCCCTGCCATTTATTTTTTGATATTTTCAATGTACAGAATTTTCACTTCTACAGATTTATTATAAGTATAGATATATAGAATAGATTACTTCAAAGTTGATCAAGCGAAGCGAGTAAGCGGAAAAAGCGATGGAGCAGTACAGAACTGTGTAGCGGAGTGTGTTATACGTAACTTATATTTCAAAATTAATGTAGTACTGGAAACTAAACTGTAAACGAGAAATCAAGATGAAGGTTTTTTACAATTTCAAAAATAACACTTGTTGAGTTCTCTTTCGCTAAAGCTAGTCACCTGTTTTATAATGTTATTACTACAGATATGCTTACGTGTTACACATTTACGGGGTGGCAAACCGAAAAATAAAATAAATGGACTTGGCAACTGAAGCGGAGGTGCCCGCTAGAGAACAAGGGGCGTTTGAAATTGAAGCGGCTAAAATGTATGTAACCCTCGCTGCGTTGTAGGCATGTTCACAAAAGCGGGGCTTAGCGGTGGCGTGCATTTATTGGAATTCTATTGGTAAGGTATTCCTAGCTATGTATCTTTTCACTTCAAAGGACAGGCAGGCAAAGGAAATGGATCCCAAGTTTAACAAACGGAGGTCTCATGCAAGTGTAGTTCCATCGTACTAGCGACGGCAAGGAGGTTTGGAGGTTCTCGTTGAGTAAGTGCATTATTAACTTTGGTTAATTAGTGCACTGGCAAATAGTTCATGCTCTGTCTTCAATGGTGGATATCATGATGTCACGAAGTAAGAGGTGACTTTTTGGAAGGTTTAAGTATGTATGAAGTTATTCCAAAGTAATTAGAATAACTTCTCACAATTACAAGGCTCTTGAGATAATAATTTGTGTCTCTTAAACAGTCTCATGTAAATCTTGTATTTTACAAAGGACTAGTGACCCACCCCGTCTTTGCACGCACGGGTGCAATTTACACGTGAAGACAGGATTCTGCGACAGGATGTGCACGAGTTCTGAGCAGTAAGTAACCCAACCAAAAGTACAGCTAAAAAAAAAGTAAAAGTAAGTAAGTAAAAGTGCAGCTTGCATAAATTTAAGATAGCAGTATTAAAAGTACTTGTTTTTGTATATATTTCCACAGTATGTAGCCAGTTTTCTGGTATGTATCTGAAATTATGTAGGTACCTTTCAAATGGTGAAATAATTTTGAAATAGGAGTTGTGGTTCCCGAGATTATTACATATTATTACTCTTTTTTTATAATAATAGTGTAGATAATTATTTAATCCAATTATTTCTCACAATAACAAAGCTCTTGAGATTGTTTTATGTAAATCTTGTATTTATAAAGGATTAGTTAGGTAGGTAGGTCACGCCTCGATAATATTTACATTCGATGTCGCCAGTCTCCCACATATTGACCGGAATGCAGAGCAAAAATACCACCGAGATATTGGTTTGGCTACATTGTGAATGGCATTTTTTGCATACTCTTCATTGAATTTCAGGCATGACCTACATTAAAAATAAATTACATTTTGCATTTTCATTATCTTCACAGACTGCTTTTCTCCATTTTGATACCTACGTATAGGTAGTACGTATGTATCTACATACAAAGACGTCTGTTGATAGTCTTCATGGTACCAAGAGCTGTCGTCACGTCAAAGGAAAGCTTATATGCTTGTACCAAGATTACTTAGAGTCGAGGGTTCGGTACAATAGTTAGGTGATCGGCTATATTATATTGTCAGAGATTCAGAGGTAACGTAAATACGCCGTGGCTGTAGAACCAAAGTGGGATCGGTATCGTAAAACTGTAAAAAACCAAATATTGTCTTAAAGAGTATATTAACACTAGCTGTGCCTCACGGTTTCACCCGCATAAGTCTCGATCTGGTAGTAATATCGGAATAAAGGTCATGGTCTAACCATATGCCCAATTTCATCCAAATCTGTTCAGCCGTTTTAGCGTGAAAGCGTGACAGACAAACATACAAAAAATCAAATCTTCTCTCTTTATAACAGTCTATAAGACAGTCTTTTTAAATTAAATTTAAAGAAGACTGTCCTGACCATTAAAGTAAAGACAGTCTTGATTCCAGTCCTTGAACGGTGTAGGAAGTCTGATCCATCGACAGTCACATTACTAGCGAATCACGTGTGAATTATAGGTAATATACTCGTAAGACTGTTCCATTGAATACAATGTTTAATTATTAAAAAAAAAACACATGTACACCAAACACATGTTATTAAAACGATATTCATACAAATAATATTGACGAACAGTCGAAAAGTTCGGAGCACGTAATTAAATCAACCTGTATTGTTCACAAGCGAACGTTGTTTGTTGTGTGTCTGATACAGGGAGTACATGACAACAACGGTACTGCGCTCAATTTTGCGGTCATCGGTTGAGAGCAGAAGTGACCGGTGATATTACTGTTCATTTCCTATTTTGGACGTAACTGAAATGAACGATCGAACTAATGTTCTTTGTGGAACAATAAAGGAGGGGATAGGTATCATGTGCCTTTGTGGACTTTAGAGAGTGGGTGAACCAATCATTTGGCAAAGAAAGGAAAAGTGCATAGGGTGGCCACGACTAGGATTTGAAAATAGACATAGAATAATAGAAAATTGTTTTGCATAAACATAATGTAGTATAATGTAGTAGCAGGTGAGTCTGTGTGTTCCGTACGTGTTCGCGCCCCTGCTAGTGGAACCGCGCGCTCAGACCAATATTTTATGGGAGGCGCCGCTGACGCTGTCTCTCCGCATGTTCAACCCACAGACCATATAACCTAAGATAAAATAAGATGGCCAAGGAGGCTATGTCCGCAGCCGCCCCACGTTTCGGCCCGTATAACAAACGTTGGAAGGGCCATGGGAAGGTTTGGAGAGAGACCTTATAACCTATATGGTCTGTGGCTCAACCTCATAGCGAGTGAGACGGACATATTCTGGTGTTCTCTGGGTGAATGCACAAGGAATGCATTGTTTGTACTTTTTTATAGATAATTTTCATATTCATATTTCTTTTTCATATTCATATTCTTTATTGTGGATCATAGGTAGGTTAACAATAGGTACATACAATGTTCTTAATACGGTAAAATAGGATCAGCTATGTCCCGCCGCTTAGGCATATAATAGCAATCACATAGTAATTAAGAATAAATAATTTAAAGAAGTCAAAAATACACAAATTTCAATAAAATTTTAAGTTAGTATAGGCGCATTTATCGCATTGGGGTAACCTGTAATGGTAGATGTAAGAAGATAAATAAATAAATAATCAGCCTATAATTTTCCCACTGCTGGGACACAGGCCTCCTTCGAGAGGGAGTGGGCTGTAATCCACCACACGGGTCCAGTGCGGGTTGGTAGATGACACATGTCTTTGAATTTTTGGTTCTAGGATATGCAGGTCTCCTCACGATGGATGGTCTCTTCACCGTTGTGAGAGCCGCTGATGAAATTATTTACACAATAATATAATATAATAATATCCCTGGACATTTCACACAGCGCCATCTAGTCCCAAGCTAAGCAACCTAATGCTTGTGTTATGGTAACAAGATGGCTGATAAACTACTTATATACATTTTTTTTTTGTAAAGCACCTGCCTGGGTTCGAACCACGACTCTTGTAGGTAAGTCGGGGCCTTTACCTCTGGGCCACCACTGCTCGTTTAATGTGAGACACATATTACAATGTCATAAGTGGCTTAAAATATTGGCTACAGGTAGTTATAGACTGCGTTCGCCAATTATTTGCCAAACATGTAAACAAATATGAGTTATTGGAAAAATAACTTTAATTCCTTCACAATAAAGTTCAGTTTATGATACAACTTTAAACATTTTTAAGACTTTAAATAATGCTGGTCACTCTGAAATCCACTTAATTACTACTGGAATAAAGTTGATATTTGTTTAACTTGTAATAACATCAATTGGAAACGTAAGTGTTAGTTGCCAGTGAGCCTCAAACTAGTTAGTCTGAACCTTGTGGCTCGGATATTAGTCAGTAGAAGTCCCAGACCATGTTTTGACCACCTTGTCCGACTTGGGAATCGAACCCAGGATCTCATGTTCAGCAGTAGCTCCTGTGATGTGACCAATAGACCAACGAGGCATATATAAATTGTATTTAACGATGGTTTACTTATTTTTTACTTCTATGAATGCCTCGAATACGAAACTCGAAACGGTATCACTTTACTTACCTGTGGTTAACGTACATAATATTCGTAATTAGCTTTAACTTTTGCATATTATTAAACTACGTTTCAACATTGGCAAAGACACAGGGGTCTTTGTTTGATACTGTCGATAAGATTTACTTAATTTATTTATTTGAATTCGGACTGAGCCTGAATGTCTACCATCAGTTTTGCACAGTTTGTTCACCACTAGCCACCAAAGATACCCAAACACCGCTCTAAAATAAAAGAAGTTCTGAAATTCATCATTACTACTGATATTTCATACATTGATGGACGGCTCCGTTTTTCACTTGCCACGTGGAACGCCTCTAACCGACAGAGTGCCACTTTTCCTTCATATTTCACCGTCCAGTTTATTACTTTTATCATGAAAAAGAAATGTGTGGGCTACATACGAGTATATGTATGAGAAGCTCGTTGAAATTGCGGATGCTATTGTCCGCTATTCACACAAACTGTCTGCAAACATATCGTGTGACGAGCGTTACAAGGGCAAATCGATAAGCACTTCATTACATCAAAAGCTTACAGAAACTACACCGTAGGCAGAGCCATATACTCACAAACAATAAATTCTGAGAAAATGTGTAATTTTGTTCTGATCAAATACCTGTAAAATGTCATAAAAATACCTAAACCTAAAGGCGCTCCCTCACCGGGAGCATTACCTGTATTGTAACTTTACCAGCGACCTAGCCGTGTTACTTCTATCTACCTATTTAATTACAATTATTTACCTATATATCCTGCTGGTTTCAATGATCTATCTACACTACCGAGCAGTTGACAGTCTGCGCGGTTTACTTGCAAAGCTCTGTCGTTACCTACTGTGGAACCTTGGATTATTACAATACAGGCGAATAGAAAAAATAGAAGGTTCTCATACATCCCACTCTGTTCCCAATACGTGTCTTTGTTTTGCACGAACAAATTAATCTGAGGATATCCGAATTGACAGCACCTTACAAATAAATACCTATTGCTGGCAGCAGAGTGTGAATTTCCTAGATGAAAGGTAGGTATTTTTCGGAAGTGATTATTACCGTTATATTCAGCATCATCATTAGTACTGAGCGTGGTCACGCCGACAAAGGGTGCCTTCCGGTTTTCCGAACAAAAAGTGACATATATATGAAAGCGACAATTGCGTATTCGCGCAAACAATCATTTTCTTTTCATTTTTTTTTTTTTTCTTACTCCGTGTCCTAACCAAAATGATTGTTTGCGCGAATTTAAGTAATGTTTTCTTAAACATTACATAAATTCGCACCCTTTTAAAATTGAAAGTACTAGTTTCTCACACTTTATTCATATCTATGCGTGATACTGATTGTGCTTGTCGCATAAACTAAAATGCTTTGGGATAGTTGTATTTTCGATTCACAAATATCTATTTCGAACACGGAATAGATAAATAAGGTAATTATTAACTAATTATACATACGCAGGAATACACGTCCAGCTATACGTACCCAGTATAAGCTGACTTTTGTTTGTACGAAAAACCTATACAATGCGAGGTCAGCTAACACTGGAAATATATGCTTGATGTATAGCCGTGTGTACCTATGCAACTTTATTGACATACCTACCCTTGGCAAACTAAAACTTTCTGACTATTATGCATTCATTTCAATTAAACCAATTACAGGAACTTACGAATTGCCAAGGGGCGGTCAGATATAAAGAAAAGTTGAAGAAGTTTTGTTTATTTTAGTTTGTGATCTTCCTGTGCGGGTCACAATAAATACTATTTCTTTCTGTATTTCTTTCTTTCAAAGATGATACTAGTTGCCCATTCCAAAGCTTAGTAGGTTCCTAAGTAGAAGAACGGACATGAAACTCACACAAAGGGCACAAACATTTGTAATGACCTTGAACCCTGTGAGCAACTAGACACAACCGGCGTCAACTCATCATACACCCATTGTATCGTATACAGCATCGAACGTGACGTCATTTGTAGGCAAGCTACGTTATGGACACATTCTGGAAACCGCACGTTTCCCTATAGGCATATATCCCTTTATTGTAGACAATGTTAAATTAACATTTAGGTCTATTCAGGTAGGCATATCTAATACTAATATTTAATATTACAAATGCGACAGTCTGTCTGTCATTCTGTTACCGGATTTTGAAGAAATTTGCACACAGGTAGACCATGAACTGGTTTAGGACATAGGATACTTTTTCCTAGGTAGGACACATACCCCGGTAGTAATATCAGAGCGATGAAAAATACAGGCAAAACTTAAAATTAAAAATATCTAGAAAAGGTTAGTTGCCGACATTGCTTCTAGGGTTAGCTAGCGAAAGTGGGAGTGAGTTGCCCCTAAAAAACCGGCTATCGGTGAAAGATCATTTTTATTTTTTTAGTTTGACCCGTTCAAAGTTATTCACGTGACATCCCTTGTTTACTACTTGTTGCTTAGATGTTAGAAATAATCACTCTGAAAGTTAACAAGAATCAAACTAAAGTGTACGCTAAATTAATACCGACTATCTCGTAGCTCTTACAACCATGACGGCACGGTTGGCGCAGTGGTTAAGCGATTGACTGCTGCGCTGCGTATCGCGGGTTCGATTCCCGCACGTAACAAATGTTTGTATGACCTACATGTATTTGTTCCGAGTCTGGGTGTTTTTCTATCTATAATATGTATGTATTTACAAAAAAAAATGTATATAAGTAGTTTATCAGCCATCTTGTTACCATAACACAAGCATTAGGTTGCTTAGCTAGGGACTAGATGGCGCTGTGTGAAATGTCCAGGGTTATTATTATTATTATCTCAAAAAGCTAATTTGAAAGCAAACTAAAGAAAAAACACGAAAACGGTCTCATTTTTAAATCGAATACATTGTTAACCTAAATAGGCCTCTAACTGATAACAAAGCACCGTTGTCCTTGAGCTTTGAACATTGATAACAGGCTGTGATTGCACGGCTCCGGAATAATTATAATGGGACCTCAGACCAACAAAATTTTTGTTGGTCTGAGAATGGGACATAAAAGAGGACGAGAACCTTTGAACAGGTTGGTAGGAAGAAATTTTTGATGATTTGTGGGTATAAGAAAAAAAATGCTGTTCCATACATTTTGACCGCGTATGTTACGCAATTTTATAGGAAGCAGCTGTTTTTTTTTTTTAAACCAACTAACAATTTTTACACCTCCCAGAGTAAAAACTTTTAGTCGGTTATCAAAAAAAAAAACTTGAGAGGTGTCAAGGGACACCCGGATGGAACGAAGTTCTAAGAGAGAGAGAGAGAGACAGACAGAGAAACACGCGCACGCCGCACGGCTTACAACTAGGTATAGCAAAAAGTGTCGTTCCAACTTTTGGTCTTAATTTTTTCCGTCTAGCCCCCTTTCGCAACGCGCGATAAGGAATCTAGAATCATGTGCTGAATTCAAGGTTACAGTTTGCGCGTCGATGTCCCTACCACCCTGTATAGGTCGGTACAACTACAAGATTCTTGATACTTTTCCTGAAAAGTTCCACACATTTTTTGTTATAAGTACTTACTACTTATAACAAAAAGGTGTATCAGGTAAGCACAAGATGAAGATGAAAGCGCATGAGGCCACTCTTGTGCTTCCATCAATGGCTCATGCCTTAAGAATACTGAAGTATAGTAACTGTGGTGTAACACTATAATCACTTATTTATTAGGGGCTTGGGGCTTAGAGTAAAACCACTGAATTATCAGTAAGTACACAACAACTCAAAAGAAACGTCTAGTCGCCACAGGGGATAGAGCGGGACTCTTGTAATTTGGGACGAAGCACAACTTCAATAGTGATATGGGACAAACTAAGAATTTTTTGGAATGTGCGACAAAACTTCAGGACGAACGAAGAATAATATTCCTCTCGAGGCGCTACCATTGAGTTGTGTGCTATATTTAATAGTATATCATAGTAACTATTCCTCCATACCATTCCATTCATTATTAATATTCATTTACCAAAAACAGTGCTTTACATTTCCTTATTATATATAGGTAGATAGGTTTACATTTTTCAAATAAGATGCAAAGGAAGCAATTTGCTTATGAACTCCACATTAGGTCAAGCCTGTCTCGCGGAGTCCTTAAAACGACTACTAATTACTTGCATCGTTTTCCGATTCGGCAACCAGAATCTGACGCTAAATGAGTACGAGTACAGTAGATGCGAGATGAATTGAATATCGAAAAAGATAAATCCATACAATCGTTCTAAATCGATTTCCAAAATTTCTACTACCTTTAACGTTGAAAGGGTAAGGTTTCTCTGTTATTAATCTTATCTATAAATAATCCAGCAATTTGCTTTGAACTCAGTCAAAATGAACGTTTCCCTGAAATATTGGTAAGACAGTTATATTACAATTAAGTACCCAGTTCAAAGGAAAGAAATATTCAGTTTATTGCACTTTAAACTGCGACAGTACATAATTATTATTTCTCAATATTGCAATAACACCAACAAATGCTTTGCTATCGACTTGCTGACTGGCTGATATTTTCAACAGCCGATCTATAATCATAAGAAACGAGGTCACCGGTGTGCAATACCAGAGGCATTGATATTACACTTAGCAAATAATAATCAGCCTATAAGGTTGCCACTGCTGGAACACAGGCCTCCTCTCTTCGAGAGGGAGTGGGCTGTTATGTTCCATGCGGGGAAATGCGGGTTGATAGATGTCACATGTCTTCGAATTTTGGTTTCTAGGACATGCCGGTTTCTTCATGATGTTTTCCTTCACCGTTTTAAGAGCAGTTAGTATTTTATTTACAAGATAACACTAAAATAACAAAATAATATCCTAAATTAACTAAAACTATTTACAAACTAAAATATAGCGTCGAAAAATTCATCCACATCGCTGTCGACTGGTAATGTACCCAAGACACTGGCGGTATTGCCACGTTGTAGGGCAATGCTTAGCCTCTGGCCAAGGTAAAAGCCAGCCCTTGGGTCATGGGAAGTGTCAACCAGTCTTTTCAAAATTTCCTTAAGGTGTATAGAGGGCTCGTTGACCTTGTGCATGTGGGCGGAGCTAAACGCTCTACTCCCGAAAACGTAAAACGCGCGCGGTGGCGCGCTGAACTAAAACGACGATCAAAGAGTATGCAGACGCACAGACATGCCGCCCGCAGGTCGCTATTTTTACCTACGATTCCAGAAGG
Organism: Apamea sordens; assembly: GCA_945859715.1. NCBI lineage: Eukaryota > Metazoa > Arthropoda > Insecta > Lepidoptera > Noctuidae > Apamea > Apamea sordens. The sequence continues at coordinate 11,478,915 of OX243998.1, read as the reverse complement.
GAATTGCGGATGCAAGTCTGATATATTTTGTATAGATTGATACGTATGCTACGTATATTTTAAGCATTTTTTCATTTAGAAATTTCGAATTGATTTAAAATCAGAACTTAGTTCCTGCGGGGGTAAAACTTTAAAAATTATTTCGAGTATTTTCTTAGGAATCGAATAACATTTTATTTGCATAGACTGTAGGTAGGAGGATTTATTACATAAAAATGAGATTTTATAAAAAATGTGATCCTGTTTCACCAATTTGAATTATTATAAATCAGTAATAAGAATAAATAAAGACCATGCGCGCTCGGACCCCACGGCCCTAGGGTTTCAACCCTAAACGGCTCGAAAATATAATTATTAATAAGGTTATTATATTTACACCGCTTGAGGTTTTCTGCAGCCGCAGCAGCAGCACCAGCGCAGCACGCTGACCCTGGAAGATGGGATGGCGCAAGAGTATCGACACAAGTTGCATCCCACACTAAAGGCCTACCCACCTTCCAAGGAAATAAAGACATGCCGTCCCGTCTCTTGCCATCGTCGCGCGCCAATCCATTGGGTTCTAATACAGCTTGAACGCCGACGGTGACAAGAGCTCGTCGAATGATGTCGTTAATATTTGCGTGCCGCGCTAAGCGACCCGCACTTCGGCTGCAAGACAGGCCGAGGCTGTTGACAACTTCGCCACAGTGACAGAGATGGGGAGAACAACATGGTGCTCCTAGTCGTAAGGAAGCAGCGAGGCGGAAAGTATTGTCGTCGAGCAAAGTGCCAATGTTCGACGACGGAAGTGCATGAAGCCACAGACCCGACTCCCATTTACCTACAGCCAGCAGGCGCGAGCAGTGGTGATGAAATAATTTACGCAAAGTAAAGCGCCTGCGGGTTCAGACCCACGAGCTACAACTCGTAAGACCATTTGCATTTGCAAAATTTATTTTTAAGTAGATTAGTAAATTCTGCTACACAATACTTCCGAAGAAAAAGTTGTTATTACATGCTATGCTATGCATGCTATGCTATGCATACTATGCAATGTATGCTATGCTATGCATGCTATGCTATGCATGCTATGCTATGAATGCTATGCTATGCTATGCATGCTATGCTATGCATGCTATGCTATGCTATGCATGCTATGCTATGCATGCTATGCTATGCATGCTATGCTATGCATGCTATGCTATGCATGCTATGCTATGCATGCTATGCTATGCATGCTATGCTATGCATGCTATGCTATGCATGCTATGCTATGCATGCTATGCTATGCATGCTATGCTATGCATGCTATGCTATGCATGCTATGCTATGCATGCTATGCTATGCATGCTATGCTATGCATGCTATGCTATGCATGCTATGCTATGCATGCTATGCATGCTATGCTATGCATGCTATGCTATGCATGCTATGCTATGCATGCTATGCTATGCATGCTATGCTATGCATGCTATGCTATGCATGCTATGCTATGCATGCTATGCTATGCATGCTATGCTATGCATGCTATGCTATGCATGCTATGCTATGCATGCTATGCATGCTATGCTATGCATGCTATGCTATGCATGCTATGCTATGCATGCTATGCTATGCATGCTATGCTATGCATGCTATGCTATGCATGCTATGCTATGCATGCTATGCTATGCATGCTATGCTATGCATGCTATTCTATGCATTCTATGCAATGCATGCTATGCTATGCATGCTATGCAATGCATGCTATACATGCTATGCTACCCTGGTACCCTTTTAAGATAATAATTAGAACTAAAAGTCTGGTAAACGATCCGATCCCACTAGTAATAAGTTAGGTAAGAATTTTTTATTCTTGCCTCGTGAGCGGTGGTTTTCGGTATCTCGAGGATTTCTGGCACGATTACCTGGGAATACGGCTAAAGGTAATTACGATAATGTATTTTTAAAGGCTTTTCATAAAATGAAGACTTATCAGACTAAGTAATTGTGGAATGTGCTTTGATATTTTTGTCAATGAAATATTTTAATTCACCGTAATGGTTTCTATAAAGTATTATACGCTTTTCCCTCTTCACGTACATGTAGCCATTCACGTCGTGGTTTTGATTATCTCTTTGTTATCTGCATCTTCATTGCATTTATTTAATATACTTATAGCCATAGTGCTACCAGGCAGGATAAAATACCACCTGATGCATAAAAGCTGACATAAACAATGTAACATGACGACTCATATCTAATTTGATATTCCATGAAACGCTCGGTAATCATTTAGGTAATGATTGCTAAATGACACCACATAGTATGTACATAATTACATACGTAAGTAGAATTCGACACGCGGGAAACATAAAGCCTGCACTACACTACTCGGTAAGTAGTGTAGTGCACACTTCTTGTTCTTGGAGGTTGATCGAAATTAAGTCAATACGATGGTGTAGCCTTCTACACCATCGTATTCACTTAACTTCGATTTCGAGCCAAGTTTGCACGAAGCATACCGAAGGCCCTTGCCTTCGGTATGCTTTGTGCAACCTCGGCTCGCCTCGGGCGACTTCCGATCGTTGTCGGTTGTTGCGCCCGAGTCAAAGGACTCGAAGCGTCCACTCCCGTAGTTCAGTACTTCGGACTTCGGTCAATTTCGACCAGCACTTCGTCGAAGCAACTTCGCGAGTGTAGTGCAGGTTTTAACTTGATACTGTTGTGAATGTAGGTTTCAGCAAAAACTTTTTCTTCGAAAGTATTCTGTAGCAGTATTTATTAACCTAGTTAGAAATACATTTCACAACTGCATAGGTACACTGCTTTACATAATTATGAAATTGGAATTATATTTTATATCTATACTAATAATAAAGCTGATTTGATTAGTTTGTTATTACTTTCTTTTTGTTTGTTTGCTATAACTTTTTGCATTTGACAGCTCGATTCTTGGGGAAAGCTAAAGAGTACATTCCGCTACATCACCTTAGTGCACAGCCTTTAGGGGCCGAGCAAAAAGAAAAAAAGGTTGTTGGGTTGGGGTAACAAGAAATTTCACGCAGAAGAAGTCGCGGACAGGAGCTAGTTCTTGTTACAACAAACTAACTATCAAACTATAAGATAATGACAAGCTAGTGTATTTACAGACACACCGAAACACAAGAGAATTCATCAGTATTGTCTTTGGATGTCAACGGACGGGCTAATGGCTTAGCAACAACAGCTACACGGGTCGATCGCTACACTTGCCGAAGTTGATCCGCGGGTAGGTGATCATCTTTCTCATACCGAGACTTCCGTGCCTCGGAAAGCACGTTATAGTGCTGGTCCTGGCTGTCATCTTCCCTTGGTAAGACTGGTTGTCAGACTTTCGGGCTTCCAACTTGCAAATACCTTAAAATCTGTTAATAACAACATTAATAGATTTTAAGGTCTTTGCAAGTCGGAAGCCCGAAAGTCTGACAACTAGTCTTACCAAGGGGTTGCCGGGGGGATGACATTCTGTATCGTGTAACCCAGTAATTGGGTTGTCGAAGTTAGATAGGCAGTTGCTCCATGTAAAATACTAGTGTTCAGCTGCATCCGGTTAGACTGGAAACCCACCCCAAATACGTTGGGAAAAGGCTAGGCCGATGACGTCTTTGGGTGTTAACATATCTGCGATGGAACAGTGGTGGCTCAGTGGTAACGGCCGGGAGACTTACGAGTTGTACGTCGTGGGTTCGAAGCCAGGCAGGCGCTTTACCTCAGATAAATTATTTCATCACCACTTTTCTCAAAACGGTGAAGGAAAATATCGTGAGAAAACCGGCATGTCATAGAACCAAAAATTCGAAGATAAGTGATATCTATCAACCCACACTGGGCCCGCGTGGTAGATTACAGCCCACTTCCTCTCGGAGAGAGGAGGCCTGTGTCCCAGCAGTGGGAACAATATAGGCAGATTATGCTAAGCACAGAATAGATAAAAGAGGTCTGTTCTGTGATGCTAAGTATCTCCTCCTCATCACCTCTGGTATTGCACGCCTGTGACCTCGTTTCTCATGATTAAAGATGGGCTGTTGAAAATATCAGCCAATCTGCAAGGGCAGCAAACGATTTGTAGGTTATTGCAACATTAAGAAATAACAATTAAGTATGTTTGACCTCGTTTAAACGCCAACAAAGTGAAAACTTTTAACTTTGGACTGGGTAATTGAAATTTAAGTGTATTCCCAATATATTTCGGGGAAACGTGAATTTTGACTCAAAGCAAATTGCTGAATTGTATATAGGTCAGATTATTCTCAGAAAAATCTTACCCTTTCAACGTAAATGGTAGTAGAAAATCTAGGATTAAGAACGTCTGTATGGACATACCTTTTCGCCTTCAATATTCAATTCATCTCGCGACCAACCTTCAGATTTCCGTTCCCAAATCGGAAAACAAAACAAGTAATTAGTAGTCGTTTCAAGGACTTCACCATGAGGGAGGTAGTGTGGAGTTCATAAGCAAAATGCTTCCTTTGCGTCTTATTTTGTAAATGTAAACCTAGCGATAGACAATAAGAAAATGTAAAGCAGTGTTTTTGGCAAATAAACATTATTATTATTATAGTCGCCATCGCAGCAGGCCAAGACAATGATGGCGGGACGAGCTTGACTCCTACCGTAGGAACTGGCCGGCACTCGCAAAAGACAGAATTGTGTGGAAAATGGAGAGGGAGGCCTTTGCCCTGCAGTGGGACAATACACAAAAACTTGAGAGGTGTCAAGGAACGCCCGGATGGAACGAAGTATAACTGGCTTGCTTTCTATAAGAGAGAGAGAAAGAGACAGACAGAGAAATACGCGCACGCCGCACGGCTTACAACTATAGCAAAAAGTGTCGTTCCAACTTTTGGTCTTACTTTTTGAATTTCGTTCCCATTAACCGTTAACCAGTTTTGAGGCATGAGCCATTGATGAAAGCACAAGAGTGGCCTCGAGCGCTTTCGGAGATGAAAACGCATGAGGCCACTCTTGTGCTTACCTGACCTTATACACCTTTTTGTTATAAGTACTCGCTGTGCTTATAACAAAAAGGAAAACATCGTGAGGAAACCGGCATGTCCTAGAATCTTAAATTCGAAGACATGGAGTTGGATTACAGCCCACTCCCTCTCACTGAGAGGAGCCCTATGTCCCAACTGTGGGAACATTATAGGTTGATTATGCTACTCACTGTGCGGATCTTTTCAGAAAAAGTATCAAGAAACTTCTATCTATACAGGGTGGAAGGTACATCGACGCGCAAACTGCAGTGCGATTCTGTAACTATCTCACCGTGAAAACTTAGGTGAAGTGAGCGTAGAGTGAGCTGTCATTCCAAATATGCTAGGGATTGACACTACTGACAACTCACATCAAGCTCACTTCACTTGAATTTTCACGGTGAGATTTTTACAGAATCGACCGGCTGTAACTTTGAATTTAGCACACAGCTCAACAGACTCCACAGTTATTATTTTCTTGAATAACTGACGAAATATTTCAACGCAGGGGATTTAGAATAATGTACTGACTCCATGGTAACGGGTGGCGCCTCGATATCCCTGCCACCCTGAATTTAAAGGTTCTTTCATCATCCTCTTGTATGTCCCATTCAAGTTATTCTGGAGTGAATAAGAAGCCGTGCAGTGACTGCTTGTTATCAATATTCAAAGCTCAAGGGCAAAGGTGCTTTGTTATCAGATAACGGGCTATTTAGGTTTACAATGTATTCGATATAAAAATGAGATATTTTTCGTGATTTTTTTTTAGGTTGCTCTCAAATAAGCTTTTTGAGATCTTCGAGTAAGTCGGTATAAAATTAGCCAGGCGTATTGATTTTTGTAGCACAAGTGAAACACATGGAGTTTGATGATATATTAACTGATTTAATTGAAGTTTTGGAAGCGCTTTTAAGAACATATGAATACAATAAGGTGGTTGTTTAAACATACTACTGTGTTTTAATACAATATCTTTTCATTTTGCCCAAAGTTCTCTGTATATAGAAGGGTCAAAGTTGATCTAAACAGTAATTCGAGTTAGTTTATTACGATGTAGTTGACGTTACAATGTATCTTTATATTCTAACTAGCTGCGCCGCGCGGTTTCACCCACATAAGTTTCGATCCGATCTCTGTACCAAATTTCATCCAAATCCGTTCAGTAGTTTTGGCGTGAAATAGTAACAAACATCAATCCATCCATACAAACTTTCGCGTTTATAATATTAGTAGGGAGTAGGATAATTTTGGGGAAGGGTAAAAGGTTTTCTAATAAGTAACTGGTTACAATGTAATACAATATATTACAATGTATTACAATGGCAGTTTATATCTTGTTGTTAACAATTAAGGTGAATGCTCCAAGGTAGCCAGCGAAATTCTAATTTTCTTACGTTTTTTGCAATTTGCTGGTCAGTACTAAGCTGTACGTTGAATAAAATATGATTCGCGGCCGTAACAAATATGTATTTACAGAATTATAATCGACGATTGATAACCGACGAAAAATTTCGACGCTATGGGGTCTAAACTCATGTGCTGAATCCATGGTTACAGTTTGCCCGTCGATGTCCCTGCCACCCTGTATACGTATAATACTAGCTTCTGCCCGCGACTTCGTCTGCGTGGAATTGTTGATTCCTTCGCCCCGAACCGTCGCAACGCGTCGCCTGCCGACGCTATAGCTTCGTTTTCGCTTAGCGAAAACGAAGCTATAGCGCTCTTTTCTTTCGGACTTTTTTCTTTCTTCTCGGCCCCGACGAGTCGTAGCGTCATGTTAAATAGCCTTTCTCAAGAATTGGGCTATCAATCAAATGCAAAAATATTTTTTCATATCAGACTTGTAGTTACAGAGAGCGTTCAATCAAACAAACTCTTTAGCTTTATCATTACCTCAACTTGAGATAGAAACAATCGTAAACCAGAGTTACGAAGAGGAGAAGGAACGAAGTATTTATGACATCAAACATCCAAAACCAATAGAAATCAATAGAACGACATCCAACCATTTTACATCACCCAATGACAATATCGACAATATCATCCATCCGCATAAAGTATGAACACCGTGATTCAGAAAAATGATATATTTGCACAACGCTATCTGGGTATACGGTAGTAAATGGATAAAACGTCTGCACAAAGCATGTGTAGAGCGATATGAATGAAAGTTGTATTCGTGAATATTTTAGCGGCATTTTCCGTTTATGAATTTTCTACTATATGACCAATTGACTTACTGTAAAGGGCAAATTTTGTCTCTATAATGTCCTTGTGAGCATAAAATAATTTATTTTGACAAGGATTCATATTTAAAAATTATATTTTCAAAAACTACTTTTTTAAAACATAAAGATATTAATATGGTGTTGCGGACTTTTTTGTAGAACTATTTAAGGCGGACCAGATTGCCATATATTGTTTTTAGTTAAATACAACTGTTTAAGCAGCGCAGTTGGAAAAATATCTTTCCGACTTGCAAGACAAAAGTAGTCATAGCTCAGCTAAAATGCATGCTGGCAACATAATTTATAGCATATAGCACTCACAAATAATGTAACTTTCTACCAATGAAAACAATTTTAGAATTGCATCACTAACTCCGGAGATTACCCCCTACATACATACAAACAAAAAAAAATACCTCTTTATAATATTAGTAGGTATAGATGTTTATAAATTGGTATGGAATTGCCAACCTGAATAGGTCTAAATGTTAATTAAACATTGTCTACAGTAAAGTGTCGTGCCAGAATGTGTCGAATGTGTTTTGGGCACTAAGAAGTGGTGAAGGGCGGACGTTTTTGGGAGACTGTCTTTTGTAATTTTGACGTTCGAAAAGTGCTGATTCTCAGCCTAATTTGAATAAATGACTTTTGATTTGATTTGTCGATAACGTGGCTTGCCTACAAATGACGTCACGTTCGATAGAGGACACAATACAATGGGTGTGTGATGAGTTGACGCTGGTTGTGTCCAGTTGCTCACAAGGTTGAAAGTCGTTACAACCCAATTCATGCCTGTTCACTTATAAACATACTACGCTCTGCAATGGGCAACTAGCTTCATCTTTCTGACTGACCGACCCCTTGACACTAAATTCATAAGTGCCTGTAATTCGTTTAATTGAAATAAATACTTAGAGTTTGAGTTTGCTTAGTGTTTGGCTATAAGGTTACATAGTGTAGCGAAATAAAAACCAAATCTTCACTTGTTCACGTTTAATTTAGTTATAAATAAAAAATTGAAACCGAAAATTTAATGAAGGGCACAGCACGATTCAAAGGATCGGGTAATAGCTCTGAGGCGACGTCCCTGGTGTTAGAGCCCTCTATATTTCACAATTACGCAAAGGAAAAGAAAAAACAATTACGCGTCGGTCACGATACGTTTGCAAACGTTCCTAACTTCCGCAATAAATAAAAATTCGGTAATCCTAAATGGCTAACTGCGCACCAAGTCGATCTGTCAGGTCAGGCAACAATAAAATTGATATAGCTGATTTACATAAAATACGACGATATTAAAGAATCTACTAGAAATTTAAAAAATACAACAAAAAATACGTAGATCCGGTCCTAGCCTCCAGGATGTCAGTCAGAGGGCTCGCTGGCTGGCTGGTACTTGGAATCACCAGCGTAGGGTACGGATCCCAACACGCAGCTCGCAGTCGCCAGGTCCCAGGCTAGCGGGGGGGGCGAATACAAGATTCGCCTATAGTCTTCGGACAAATCAAGTCCTCAAAGATGAAACCTGACTCGCAAGTTTTAGATGCTGTAAATTTCGGGAACAGTTCCCTTTGGTCTGGTCGCACAACGGACAAACTCGGACGCTCAAATCTTTATAGTGGCAAATAATTATATGATAAAACGGGAAAAATAGTAATATTGACGTCTGTCCTGTGCCCAAATAAAAGCTTCAAATGAAAAACAAATTCCGGAGAAAAGACATGACACTTTTTAGATTCAAAATTCAAAAAAACAATATGAAGAAAAAAACCTCTGGTTACAAATAAGGTAGGATTTGTTATAAAAGAAGGTTATTCGTGAAAAAATTATAATGTAGCATTTGCCAATGCTACAATAGGTACAATTAGAAACTCAATTTTGCACAGTTTTTTCACCACTAGCCAGCAAAGATACACAAGAACAGCTCTAAAATAAAAGAAGTTCTGAAATGCATCATTACTATATACTGATATTTCATACATTGATGGACGGCTCCGTATTTCACTTCCCACGTTGAATGCCTCTAACTAATAATAATAAAATCGTTTATTTGTACACACACAAAAACCAAATAAGAAGAAGACGAAGAAGAAGTCTTAGGATTAAGTTGTACAGCAGTGACACAGTTTAAGGTGGAAACATCTGACTCCTAAACTAGGCAAGAAGCCTGCATCTTACAAGCCGAAGTTCCCCCAGATTTCATTGACATACAACAATACAAACATTGATCATCGTACAAGTAGGCACATCTTGTTTGAGAAAATTAGCAAAAAAAAAAATAGAAACTAAAACATTGAGAAAGGAATAAAAAAAAAGAAAAAGAAAAATACGTACAGTATTTTTAGGATATAAACATACAGTATCTTTAAGACATTACCCCGACTAAATTTTCAGTTTCATCATTATGATAGGTCTTGCAACCAGGGCCCCAAGTCTGCTAATTTACAAATGCTTCAATTGAATCTCAATTGCATCTCGATTGGATAGTTTGGCACATTTGGTATTCTACTACTTATTTAAGACCAATGGTGTTCCATTGAAATATCATCGGACTGCCACTCAATCGCCATTGAACAATTTGCTATTCTGCTCTTCAATCGTGTCACAGTTGTGTCTCGATCTTACAATTATTGGTAGTCCGCTCGTTATTTGACATTTATGTGAATCGTCTCTCAATGACAATCTTACCATTGAAGTACAATTCAACAACGATAGATCGTCACGCGTAGCGTTTGAATTGTTGTATAATTTTTTTAATTTAAAATAATAATGAGGCCATCACCAAGTTTATGTTGGCGTATTTTTGGCTTTAGCCAATTCTAATGATCGCCTTCGACGACAGCGATCATTAGAATTGGCTCGGCAACGTCGCAAATCCCAAGCTACAATGAGGCTCAGTGTAGATCCATTTCGTGATTTACCTGAGTCAGAATTTATCAAAACGTTTCGACTCGGAAAAGAACAAGCGAAGGCGGTTTGTGAAAAGTTAACTCCACTTCTTCAACAACAAGGGCATAAGGATCCAATATCACCAAATTTGAAGGTTAGTAAAGTGGTGCTTATATATAAATTGTCTAAGTATTGAATAGGTAACTATTCTATTTTAAGTAAATACAATTTTTGTAATATCAAATTGAAATATTAAATAATTGCAGTCAACGAATTTGAATTAACTTTAACAAAGATTTTATTATTTAACTAGCTTCTGCCCGCGGCTTCGCCCGCGTGGATGTCGGAAATTATCCCACGGGAACGTGCTAACAGGATAAAATGTATGTGCTTCCCCAGAATGCCATCTATTTCGCGGGCCCTTTGTGGCTAATAACAATAGAAAACCAATTGTGTCTCATTAGTGATGATTAAGAGGGAACCTATATGATATCTTTACCTAAGTACCTACCTAATTAAAAAAAAAAACTCAATAACAGAAAATTAAATACTTACCTAAATAAACCTATTTCTGATGATAACTAATCTAAACTCAATAAATAAGCAAAATTCCTAGAAACTAATATCTATACGAATGACTAATCCTACCTTACAGTATTATAAAATAACCTACGGTCACTACGTACACTATCAAATATGCTACCTATACTTTAAAATTAAAATCTATACCTACGACTTATATGAAAATAAACCTAAATAATTCTAAAAACTAAAAGGAATAAAAATGAACTCCACTGCGGGTGACGTAACCTACGACAAACTTATTATTTGCGGTTGAGACAGTAATGGGTCTAGGGATCGAACCGCAAAATTAAGTTTGTTTTTTATTGTATATACTTTTCCGGGATAAAAAGTACCCAGTGTGGTGCCCAGGATATTAAAGAATAATTATACCAAGTTTCATCGTAATCGAACCGGTAGTTTTTGCATGATGCCTGAACAAACAGACAGACAGACAGACAGACAGACAGACCGACAGACAGACAGACAGACAAAAAAATTTTTAATCACATTTTTGGGTTCGGTGTCGGTCTAGTAACACCCCCTGCCATTTATTTTTTTGATATTTTCAATGTACAGAATTTTCACTTCTACAGATTTATTATAAGTATAGATTTGTCATTTTGCAAATACTCGTTTTTAACTTTTAAAAACTTTTTACAAGTCAGTACTTGTAAAAAGATTTTAAAAGTTTTAAAATTTTTCTATAAGTACAGTTACTTATAGAAAAATTTAAAACACAATCAACAATCACTTTATATTTTGACAAGTTGGTTGAATTGAAAGTGACATTTCCGTGACAGCAACAATTTTTTACTTTGGCAACACAGTCCCCGTATTATAAGTAGTGTTTTTTACAACATTTGGTCTTATTCTATCGAGAAGGCATTTCATTATAGACAATATATTTATTATGAGTCGTAATTCAATCACAGAAATGAAAAAAAAAACCTTTATTTAAAATAAATTATAACTCATTCATTCATTCAGTGTCGTAGTAGATTTTAATAGGCAACACCGCGAAATATTCAACTGACACCATTGCAATCCAATTACGATTCTATTACAATTCAATTGACACCACATTTAAGTTTTAGCAGAATACGCATTTTGTCACAATGATAATTGAATTATAATTGACTCTCGATTGAATCGTAATAGTGGGACATGTCATTGAAATTAGCAGACTTGGGGCCCAGTTGACTTGACAGAGTACCACTTTTCCTTCACATTTCACCGTCCAGTTTATTACTTTTGTCATGAAAAAGAAATGTTGCTACGGATATGTATGAGAAGCTCGTTGAAATTACGGATTATATATGGTCCGCTATTCACACAAACTGTCTGCAACCATATCGTGTGACGAGCATTGCAAGGGCAAATCGATAAGTACTTCATTTCATCAAAATCTTACAGAAAATACGCCAGTCTTACTCACAAATAATACATTCTAAGAAAACGTGTAATTTTCATCGGATCAAATACCCGTACAAAAATACTTAAACCCAAAGGCGCTCCATCACCGGGAGCATTTGCCTGTAATGTAACTTTACCTGCGACCTAGCCGTGTTACTTCTACCTTTACCTATCCTGCTGGTTTCAATGGTCTCTTTCACTACCGAGTAATTGACGGCCTGCATAGTATGGAATCTTGAATTGTTATATTACTGGCAAATGCTCTCGGTGAGGGAGCACCTTAATACGAAAATATTGTTGAACGAAAAATTCGAAGGTTCTGTTCGCAACACGTACTTATTTCGCACGAATAAATTAATCTGAGGATATCCAAATTGACAGGATCTTAAATAAGTAATGCTGGCAGCTGAGTGTGATTTTTTTACATGAAAGGTAGGTATTTTTCCGAATTGATTATTACCGTTATATTCAGCATCATCATTACTGAGCGTCGTCACGCCAACAAAGGGCGCCTTCCGGTTAACCCTAAGTAACCTATTACATGATCATATAAAACAATTACTCGAGATTCCTTTCATCGACTGCAAGCAAAGTGTTACAGTGAGGCCGACCAGCAAATGCATTCTAGACACATGACAGTTGTAGCGTTGTGAGCGTTTCTTGTGGTTGTGAGGGTCTCAACGGCAAATAGTCTTCTGATAATTAGTAAGTTGCAAGTCACATCACTAGAATCATGGAACAACACTTATTTACTAAGAACACTGTCATTTTGACATCCGCTTGCTTGCTAGCAGGAGTGATTCCCTGACCCGCAATATACTGTATACCCCAAATCTAGGGTGAGTTCTTCATTGATTTGGTCAATAAACCAGACCCTCTGCACTGGATAACTGTTTTTTTTCCATGGTACGAAACCCTTCGTGTGTGAGTCCGACTCGCACTTTGCCGGTTCTTTTTTTAATATTTTCGTTTGGCCGCCCCTTCAAATTTGTAACACGTATAATTATATAGTAAAACATTGTAAAATTTCAGGTGGCAAAAGAGGGTCTTCAACGAGTGTTGTTTTTGAAATTGTGAAAAAATTCTTAATCTTAATTTCTTGGTTATAATTTAGTTTCCAGTGCTATATTAATCTTATTCATTCTGAAATCAATGATATTCTAATAATATCATTGTTCTGAAATATAATTTACATAAATTACTTACTCCGCTACATAGTCCAGCAGTGATCCATCGCTTTTTCCGCTTACTTGCTTCGCTCGAGCAACATCGAAGTAGCGCGAATCTTACAGCTTATGTGCTGCTTGTTGTAAGTGGTTTTTAGATCTTTGATTCAACCCACTGACTTCAAAGACTTACATTAAGTTATCGCGTGTAGGTGCTTTGAAAATATTAAGGTCATGTCGAGAGGCTTTGTCGATTTATTGGATACAATTTATTAATAAGAACGCACAATAGCTGTTTTATTATAAAATTTCAAAATGCCAAAGAGGTTACTAAGCAGGCGAAATATTTATGTTACGATTATTGCTTTGAGGCATTAAATTGTCTAGACAAGTTAATGTTTTTGTGTAGGCGGCTAGAATAAGCAGACTGCTAAAACTAAAATGCTATTTCATCTAGGGCTAATTTTTCAGACGCCAGATAATTTTATGTGACGAATAATTTTGAATTAAGTATACAACAATCTGCCAAATAATATCAAGGATAGCAAATCGATTGCAGTGTTTAAATCAAAAAAATACATTTATGACAACATGTATTAGAATTGCTCGATTGCTGTACATTACATTACCTACATCATTTTATTTTTACATAAGCTCATTATTAAGTGAACTGTATTGTTCTTTTTGAGTAAATAAATTCGTTAACGTTAACCTGAATTTTTGACAGTTCTACCATACAAAATCTGTCAGACGTAGGTAAGTTTTATTCCACGAAAAAAATTATCTGTACATTGAAAAATCAGCCCTTTAGACCACTTCATTTATTTATTAAAACTTTATGTACAAGTAAAAACATAATACTGGACAAAGGCGGGCACTTTACCAATTGACTATGTAAATAGTCGTTTAGCTTTTTTCTGAATGCCTTCTTTTTACTAAGGACACCTTGGAAAAGGAACCTATAATTTGCCTAATGAACCACTTTGCCGTTTTTTTGCCACTTTATTTTTCAGTACACAACATTTTTACTGTAGGGAAATGAGGCTAAAATATGTTGGAACTTTCCCCTTCATATCACTTTCCAATACTTATTAGTATTTTAGCTGAAAGACTAGCTCTTCTCATCATAACTATCGATGGCAAAACAAGGTTTCATTCACAATCTGAATCACTTTGAAGGATATTGCTAATCCTTTGCTTCATATGTTTGAAAAAATTGTCTGCTGAACAACGTAAATAACGCAATGAATGTTGTTGAACTGTCAACATGAAGGGCCGCGCCCGTTTGGTAACGCTACATATCCATTGGTTATGTTTGCAGATATTACGTACCGGAGCACACCTTAAAGTACAGTCAGAGTGAAAGTTCTGGTGTGCCGAATTTATTTAGGTAATATTCATTTTATTATTTATTTATACATATATACTTTATTGTACACCACAAAAATATATAGCATAAAAAATACATGGCACACTACAAAATATACAATGGGCGGCCTTATCGCATTACTGCGATCTCTTCCAGGCAACCTTAGAATGGACAGTGATTTTCCTTGACATAAAATGGGACTGTCGTTGGTGCAAGCGATGGTAGCAATGAAAATAATAAGCTCCAAGAATTGGAGTAACCCGGAAAAGGTATTTATCATTGAATTTATATCTACTTGCTAATAAAAACTGACCAAATGAATGTGAGAGCAGTAGCCGATAATAACTATGTATGTATTTTCAGGCCCTATATGCTTGTTAACATGAATTTGCTCTTTTAGAAATGTAAGTTTGTACTTGTGTCTATATGATATTACTTCCTATTGTTTTTGTAACGCGGTTTCAGTGTCTTTTAGTAACAATTATCATACTTGTTTACAGTTACAAGTTTGACTGCAGCTATGAAAACCACTATTAATACCTAGCACCAATACCATTCAACCTCGCAAAGACGGCGATGGAGAAGACCATGCTACGTGAAAAAGATGATGAATGAGAGTGGCATGAGTAAAGAATGGCACTCATGCATGTCTTTGGAGGAACAGTATTGGAAAACAAAAACAATGAATTTAAAGAACAAAAATGTAGTTTTATTACGTATCAAAATAAATTATTTCTACAAAATGTCTCTTATTATCTGTGTGTGACTGCCAAAACGTGGCTTTTCTTTAGTTCTGTACCATAGAACTGGCGTCATAAGATAACACATGGACACATGGGATAACACATTGAATAACCACTATCTGTGAGCTTGTTCACGAACTCTTTCTCTTCAAACTTCCTGAGCACCTACTGAGCCACCTCATTGAGCTTTCCCTATAAATACTTTCATCATATGTACTCGGAATGAAGAATATGCAATAGGTAATCATTCTTGTAGCGGTTTTGTACGAGCTTTGTAGGTTTTCCTTCTGTTACTTCCCTCCGTCGTTTCAAGATTATTTAACTCTGCTACATCGTTTTGGAAATCCAGTAAAAGATTGTCGAAATCCATATTTACGCACTACTCGATACTATGAGCAAAATAACCTCGAAGTGCAATGATCCGATCAGCTGATTCAAATAAATTCCGCCATGTTGCCTAGCTCTGCCTTTTAGCATCCTCTTAACAGTGGTCCGGTGGTGTTAATTTTGACAGCTACTAATCAATTCCTTAGAATCCTCTTAGCGCTAAATAGCTATTATGAATAAGAATTTTGCTAATCAGTTGCTTATCAATTTATTAGGTTTTATGGATAAGACTGTTTATGAATAAGGCTGATCATCTTGGTAATTGTTATAAAAATAATTTATGTATTTTACACATACATCTTCCGGGATAAATTATCTAAATAATGGTGAATGAACCTCATCAAAATCCGTTTTCTAGTTCAGAAGATTAACAAGGTTATACTTACAGATAGATACGAGAAACGAATTTATTTTATAATACGTTTAGATATTATGTAGAAGTTCTCTACCCTAAGTTTGCGTCAAATAGCCCTCAGTTTTCGCTTTCACATCACGCACACAGCATAAGCCACTGGAATTTAAAACAAGACAAGAAAATAGGGTACCATTTCTTGCTACAGCGAATAAAAGTGCACTCACTGAACTGATTTCGATAAAATATGGCAAGGAGATAGACGGCATCCTGGAGAAGGCATAGGATACGTTTTGTTTTGGTAGCACGTTCCCGTGGGATAATTTCCGAAATGCACGCGGGTGAAGCCGCAGGCAGAAGCTATAAGTATTAGATAATTATGGAAAGAACACTAATGCGTTAGTTAAAAAACTGAAAGACCGCTTATGAATCTTCATAGCTAATATAGACTCCACAATATGAAAACCTCAGGTTCAGCTTGGTAATTAAAACTTTTTGTTTAAGTTTTAGTTACCAAGTTGTATACAAACTTTACATTATACACATACACGGAGAGCAAGTAATAATAATAATAATAAGAACGTAATAATACATTTTATTTTATAAGCAGTTTGTATACATAGCATACAGAGTTGTCTTATAGACTAAAATGTTATAAAGTAGAACCAGTACAACAATAACAGGGGTCATAGGACTCCCTTTTCCTAAACTAGGTAGAGAAACCTGTCTGTATCTTATGAAAGAGAATGATAGTGTGTTGATACCTACATCATAATTATGAGCCAGTGGCTGGAACTTGTAAGCCTACGACTGAACATGACCTCATTATATACCACTAGCTGCACCCCGTAGTTTCACCCGTATAAGTCTCGATCCCGTGGGAACATCGGGATAAAATAAAATTAGCAATTTCTTGCTTGCGTCTTAATTTCGTTCATCCAATTCATGAATTAACGACTCAAAGTCAAAGTCAAATCATTTCCTCGGTGAGACGAGGTGCGTTCGCTGCTGTATCCCAGCTGGACGTAAACATCGATAACATAGAGTCAAAATTCAGCATGGGAACATAAACAAGAGTAGAGTTGCGACACTATTATGTATAATAATGATCGAACTTCACACAGGTAAGTTCGTTTGATCATCTATTATGAGTTTATGAGTTGACTTTTTCGGAGACCTTCGCAAGAGGTAATCGTTTCATGTTTTATGTATATCCTTTGTATTTTTTACATTATTTGAAGTTATTATACTGTTATAAATATAAAGTGGTTTCAGTTAAAATAGTTAGTGATCTAAATGGGGGAATGCCGCTGATATTCAGACTATCTTTGTTTTGCAAAAGCGAGCTGTTCGATCAATTTATAAATTAAGTCCGAGACACTCGCTCAGAGAAAAAATTAAAGAAATTAATGTTATGACTGTGCCTTCTCAGTATATTTATGAAAATCTTTTATATGCCCATAAAAATATAAAATTGTTTAAAAAATACTTTGATATCCATGATATAAATACTAGGAACAAACACAAATTTGTTCTACCTACAACAAGGCTCAAGAAAATAGGTGGCTCGTTCAGATGCCAATGTATACGCTTTTACAATAAAGTTCCAAGCCCCGTTCAAGATCTAAGTCTTAATAAATTCAAATCATTCATTAAACGTAAGTTATGCCAGAAAGCATTTTATACCGTTAAGGCTTAGGTATATCGAGGACAAAAAGGCTTGGGATTAAGCTGCTTCCAATTTTTACATATTGAATGTGTTTATTTTTTATTTTTGTTTTGTTGATGTATTTTGTTTTTTTTTTTATATACACTTTGACATTGATGAATTTGATATATATACTATGACATTTGCTTACTTTGTAAAGTATTCTATTATTTTAATTATTGTGAATGTGAAGACTATGTGGGTCATTGTATTTATATTATTTTTCTCTCTGTTCTCTTAGTTTTTGTCGTGGTCTGGCAGTTTGAGTAATTAATGTGGCCTACCCAAATGTCCTTTCTTTGGTATTGTTCGTCGGATCGTTGAGCTCCCTAAGTTTTGAGTTGAGCTGCACGATTTCTGACAAATGCGTGCACTGACTGGACAGGTCCTCTCAAAATGTTTGGTTCTTTCTTCAAAAAAAACCATCTCAGACATAAATCTACATGGTCTTCACATGATCTGACCAAGATTATGTCTGGACTTTAAAAGAGACTGTGACGTCTGAGTTTGTTTCGGCCTTTCTTCTCAGACTAGTCAGATAGGAAACGCCGACCTCATCTAGTTTTAAAATATGATTGACGTGTAAAAGTGTTTGTACAAACCTACTTACAAAAATAAAATCATTTATCATTTAACTACACACGGAAAACACATTACAGCTATACATTTCCAGTTTTAGTTGACCTCACATTGTATAGGGTTACGTACAATTAGAAATCAGGGTATACTGGTTATGTATAGCTTGATGTGTAGCCGTGAGCACTTAATCTATTAAAAAAAAATGAATAGCTATTTCACTTATAAAATCCTAGTTATTATGCTGAGTAAGTAGCCATCCGAAACTGGAACCATAAATTCGGTACAATTTGACTTCCAAATTTGGGTCAATTAAACCAAAATTAAGTTAGTTCGGGATGAAAACTTTGATAACCCAAAGTAAATCGTGTCTCCGACGAATATAGACTTGACTAAAGTTAGAACTTGTTACCCAGTTTCAGTCTAATAGCTAGTTATTTATTCTTATTGGTTTCAATCTTAATCTGTTTTATTTGACTTTACTTTTTATGTACGAGCGAGCTAACAACAAAAAAAACAGGTAAAATCGGAAGGTGTCAAGTTGTCAACTCGCGCGTGGCTCGCGAGTTTGTCACTCGCCAGTTGACGAACAAGTCTAACTTACCTATGTAAAATAGATATTTAATCCTTGTTACTTCGTAAAACACTGTGCTAGATGCAAAACAAAGAAAAAAAAAGAAAAATTGAAATTGGTATCTAGACATTAAAAATTTTCATGATTTATTACTTATTGGGGTAAAAATTTTGTTAAACTACATTCGACTATCTTTTACTTACTTAAAAATAAACCTTTCAATAAAATACTGTAAAGGGCTAATTTTTCCATGGCCAGATAACTTTTATTCGAGGAATAAAATTTGACGTTTGACAGTTTTTGTATGAAATAATTGTCAACATTTCAAAATTATTCCTCTAATAAAGTTATTAGATGATTGAA
The DNA here is from genome assembly GCA_945859715.1 of Apamea sordens. NCBI lineage: Eukaryota > Metazoa > Arthropoda > Insecta > Lepidoptera > Noctuidae > Apamea > Apamea sordens. Next base: position 11,459,607 of record OX243998.1, on the reverse strand, counting down.
AAATCAAATCTGTTTACTATACCTGAAGTCCCTAAATAAAAATAAATATCTCAGGCTCCACAACGTGTAGGAAAGTAGACATTGCGCAAAATGTAGATTTACTTACACTTTGCGCATGCGATTTACACTTTGCGCAAACACACACACACACAATACACACACACAACCCACACACTGTTTGCGCCTTCGCTCACGTTTTTGACTCTAGATAGAAACAAGGGGGTTAGGTTATTCTTTTTATCTTATTCATCAACGACATCAAGGATTGCTTTAAGAATTCAAAGTTCCTATTATACGCGGATGATTTGAAAATTTACAAAGATGTTGCAGTTCAAACCGACTGCTTAGATTTTCAGAGGGATCTTGACTGCTTCTCGGAGTACTGCAGTATCAATAAGCTTCACCTTAATGTCTCTAAATGTCACAGCATTACGTTTACTAAGAAAAAACATGTGTTGAATTTCAATTACTTTCTTGGGAACACTGCCCTGAACAAGGTTTCATCCCTCCGTGACCTAGGCGTAAATCTTGACTCAAAGCTCCATCTCGACACCCATGTAGACAACATAGTCAATAAAGCTTATAAAATGTTTGGTTTCGTAATGAGAGCGTCTAGAGAATTTCATCGGCCTTCTACCTACTTGCACCTATACAAATCAATAATATGGCCACAACTTGAATACGCAGTACCCATCTGGAACCCTTATTACAAAAAGTACGTTGAGATCATTGAGTTAGTTCAACGTAAGTACCTACGTTCCATGCATTACAGATGCTGTAAAACCAAAATGTCATATCAATTATTGCTTGAAAAATATAACCTCATGACCCTACAATCCCGTCGCACCCTACTTCAAATGTTGACTCTGTTTGGTATATGCCGCAATACATTTGATTGTACTGATCTTGTGAACAGTTTGTGCTTCCTGATCCCTCGTACTGTAGGCGGTCGAGAAGCTCGTTCGAGACGCCTATTTGCTACTTCATTTTGTCGAACAAACTCAGGCGCTCGCTCGCCGTTACATTGCCTGGTTGACACCTATAATAAACAGTTTGGCTCTACTGATATTATGTTTCTCAGTAAAGCTATATTTAAGAGTGAAATTACGACTATTTTAAGAGATCATAACCCTGGAATTTAGCTATCAAGTGATTTTTTATTTTTTATTTGTTCTGCTATCAACTAGCTATTTTGTATAATAATCTGTGGATAACGTCTTGAGTAGTGTATTTGTTACTTTTTATTATAAGTTTTTATATTATGTGCCTACTATGTAATATACTGCTGTTTGTTATTCCTATCAAATAAAATAAAAAAATAAAATAAAATAAAACTTTCACCGGAATTTTCCCCTGCCTCATTAATCCCGGCACACACTAGGCCAATACCCCCAGCCCACCCACCAGCCCAGGCCCAGGCGGCCGCGGCCAGGGGCCCAGGTGGTGGGCAATTGCCTGCAGGACATTCAAATATTTACATAATAATATATTATCTCTTTCTATTTCTCTCCGCCGCCTTCTTTGCATGACTTTGCATGCCTCGTAAAAAGAGGCGACAGCATCCCACGCGTTCTTACATCCGACCAAGGACTGAACCACGGCCGGAATTAGGTGAAACCCTACTTTTGACTGTTTCACAGGTTTCATCAAAAACTAAGAAATTAAAATAGTATTTTTCTAGACTTTAATTAGAACTAAAAGTCTGGTAAACGATCCGATCTCACTAGTATAAATACAAGGTGTCGTTTTGCATCCTCGTCAAATCAAGGAGGTAACTATGCTACTGATTCTCGACACGAATCAATAATAAAATAAGTACATAGGTATTTTTTTTTCTAATTTTCGGAAATCGGCATGTGTGGGACATGCATTTTAAAAAGCGGCCTGTGTAAAACCGCACTGTAACAGCCCTTTTACACACACATAAAAACTTATACGATAACATAACGCGATTCGCTTCTTTGAAAGTGGTGTATTTTGAAATACTGTCAATCTGAAATACTAAAAAAAACAAGTATGTATTTATTATTTACCAGGGATCGTAATTTTATTTGATTATTTATGTCTTTCATAACAGCCTCCTGAAATTTGACGAGGATGCAAAACAACAGATTGTGTACATAGTTAGGAAAGGATTTACTCGTATAATTCTTACCTCGTGAGCGGTGGATTTCGGTATCTCGAGGACTTCTGGCACGATTCCCTGAGGAATACGGCTAAAGGTAATTACGATAATGATAATGTACACATTAATTATAATCTTTCGACCACCCAGCGGCTTTCCATGAAATGAAGATTTATCAGACTAAGTAATTTTGGAGTGTTCTTTGATATTTTTTATCAAAGAAATATTTTAATCCACCGTAATGGTTTCTATTTCGAGCTTTTCAGGGCCAACATGGCCAGAGATCGCTCGAGACAGAGAGGTTTGGAAGGAAAAACGGGAGGCCTTTGCCCAGCAGTGGGACACAATATAGGCTAACGAAAAAAAAATGGTTTCTATACAGTATTGTAAGCCTAAGTGAAGGCGAAGGGCATTTATATGTTGTTTAGATTTGAGAGACGAAAGCCATTCACGTCAAGGCTTATGCAATAACAGCATCCTCCAGCCTGTTCCATGGTTTCTATACAGTATTGTAAGCCTAAGTGAAGGCGAAGGGCATTTATATGTTGTTTAGATTTGAGAGACGAAAGCCATTCACGTCAAGGCTTATGCAATAACAGCATCCTCTTGCCTGCTCCTTCAGCTCTTGTTCTGATTTAAAAACACTGATCACCGTTACCACTCATTAAGCAGGGGAATCGAGCAAAATTTTCTTCAACTTGATTTTCCATGAAATCGATAAGACTAAGGGCTTTTCCATCGCCAGATAACTTTTATTCAAGCAATAAAATTGACGTTTAACAGGTTTTGTATGAAACAACTGTCAAAATTTCAAAATTATTCCTCGAATAAAGTTATCTGAGGATTGAAAAATCAGCCCTTAGAATAAAAACAATATGAGAAACATGATATTTTCAAACTTTTTGTGAAACAGAAACAAGAAATATTCAAATTTTCTCGATAAAAAAACATCACGAAGTTATCTCTAATATTCACGTATTTTCGTATGCTAATGACTGATAGGATAATAATTTGATGTGTATTTGTATAAATACAAGGCGATAAAATTTTTCCTGGATTTTTTTTGTATTCATTTTATTTTTGGTTTTATTACGACTACGAGTTTTTAGCATCAGTTCTTAGTTCGTGGAAGAAGTCTTCTTCCGTCCAACGTTGCGGGAACTTCAAGCATATTTTTGTTTCACAAATCAGTCGTCGTCGCTCTGCTGAGACGAGAGGAATAAGTAGGGTTTTTCGTCATCTCGGTAGTCACCCCCTTTGCATCAGCCAGCCAGCCAGCCATCTTTCCATAGTCTATCTATCGTTGGACATCAATGCTGTTTATATTGTAAATAAAATTGGCTATCGAATCTAAAACCTAATTAATTAATAAAAATAACCAAATGATAGCCTAACTTAACTAAAACTATTCACAAACTAAAATATGGCGTCCAAAAATTCATCCGCATCGCTGTCGACTGGTAATAGATTTGCGGCATTACCTCGTTGTATGACAATGCTTAGCCAAGGTAAAAGCCAACCTTTGGGTCACGAGAAGTTTCAACCAGCCGTTTCGAAATTTCCTTAAGAAGACCTCATGAGCATTCGGACCCCACGACCCGAGGGAAATTGTTTTTTCCCATTCTACTGAAGGTGGGTCGATTTTATTATAAAAAAACATTTTGTAAAACAAAATACAAACATTACCTGGGACTTTAAAACCCTTTGAGGTTCTATAAAGTAAAGAGCTTCTTTTGTGGAGTTTATAAACCAATTATTTTGATAAAATGTCAGACAATCTAGTTTGGATCGAAAGCTGGGTGAGTTTAAAAAGCTGTCCACTTTATTTTCAGGCCTACAGGATTTCCTAGTGGCCGCAGTGACGCTGGCATGAAAATGACGGCAGCAGGGGTTTACTTTACGGGGTAAAATAACACTCTAGGAAAATACACCAACTTACTTTTATACATAAAGTTTCAGCGACGTCATTCGCTGGTAAATCATAGACGCTATGTGGCGGCCAACGCTCTTTTTGGAAACCGTAGCTTTACCGTGGGAACATTGCGTAGAGAACAAGTAAACATGAGAAATGTGGTACACTACTATCTTTTCGTTCGCGTGGAAGTCAAAAATTATCCCACGGGAACGTACTATTGGGATAAAAGTATCGTATGTTATAAGGCATACTGATAGACCATGACCTGGGTTACAACCCAGGTCATGGTCTATCAGTGTGCCTTTCATCCATTCAGCCGTTAAGGTATATGAAAAGGTAGACAGACACAGTTACTTTGGTATTTCTAATATAAGTTTGGACTACGGGTAGTATGTAAGTATGGATGTAGCCGGTTTAAAACTAAAGCTGTTGAAATACTTGTTGTCCCTAAAGTCCAATTCCCGTAACTAAAAACGTTCAATCAATCTCATCTCAGCGACAATCAATGTCAAAAACTTGTCAAAAATGTAGGAATTTTAGAGGTATTTTTGACAGATTGAGACTGAGATCTGCACCCTAATTGCGTAACACACAATCAATCGGAATCGATTTCATTTTGACAGTTCAACAACATTCATTGCGTTATTTACGTATTGAGCAGACAAATTTTTCGAACTTATGAAGCATTTGATTAGCAATATGCTTCAAAATGATTCAGATTACGATTGATTGTGTGTTACGCAATATTAGGGTGCTGATTGAGACTGTGAACGTTCTTAAAATTGCGAGAGTTGCCCTTCTGTTCAACTGCACCGCAAGACAACTTACAAACTTATATAAGTTTCGAATTTAACTATCACTGAATTGTTAACTGATATGTACATGTAAGTATACATTTTTAAAAATTATTATTTTACAATTAATCTATGCAAAATATTCTAACACATTTAAAAAAGTAACGGTGGAGTTTCTTGCCCATTCTTCTCCGTACGAAAACTACTTTTTGGAAGGGGCGAATATAATCAATTCTATTTTACAAGCTTTTATTTAACTTGCGATGTATGAGTATGTCATATGTATTAGGTATGTATGTTCGGGTGGACTCTTGCAACTCAATTTTGAAGCAGATATCTTCAACCGATTGAGCTGAAATTTTGCATGCATGTGTAAATCGGATGACAATGCAAAATTATTATGACATGGAGCTGATCTGATGATGGAACCGGAAGGTGGCCATAGGAACTCGGTAGTTAAACGACACAACCCCATCCGAGTTTGGACTCGTTTGATCCGTCTTGACGAGAACTTTGTTGCTAGATGGTAACCAGGGTCTGATGATGGAGCTGGAAGATGGCCATAGGAACTCGGTTATTAAACGACACAACCCCATCGAGTTTTGGCTCGTTTGATTAGTCTTGACGAGTACTTTGGTGCTAGATGGTAACCAGGGACTAAAGATGAACAGGTAGCTTAAGTGCAGTAAACGCATATAACGGAAAAACACTGCTACGCGCTACGAACTACGCCGTAGTCAATCTCGCATCAAAAATACTAAAAAGTTAAAAATTAAAAGAAAAAAAAAAACTAAATAAAAGCGTGTTAAATTGTGTTCTAAATGTTCTTTAATATTCCATCAAAATGTAACACGCTTTTATTTATTTCTTATGAGGTTTAAATTATTTTTAACTTTTTAGTCCTTTTTATTAATAAGTAATAATAGCTTGTTTATAAAAAGTTTTTTATTTTATTGTAATTTTTGACGTTTAATAGCTGGCTTTCCATTCATTAACAAGTTTTGATGCTCGTCTATGTTTACAGAAAATATTTTTAGGATATGAAATACGCCTTGATATATTTCAACGAAATGTGTACGATATAATATTTAGTTAAGATTCCAGGAATCCATTTCCCAAGGGATCAAAACGAGGTCTATCTCATTTTCTCGTAAATATGGGTCTTTACTTGATATTTTTAGATCTTTATATATTAGATATTTTTTATACTAACATTTGAAGAGTAGATAATATAGTAATTTGACATTTCATTCGGTATATTTTTTATGCCGAATGAAATATTCGTTTTTGCGTAGGGGGTCCCACGCAAAAACGACGGGGTGTTATAAGTTTTAAGTTTGACGTGTCTTTGTGTGTGTGTGTGTGTCTGTCTGTGGCATCTTAGGTCCCGAACGGATGAACCGATTTTCATTTTGGTTTTTTTTTGTTTGTAAGGTGAATTAATCGGAAGTGTTCTTAGTTATGTTTGATGAAAATAGGTCCAAGATGACCGCCGCCACGAAATGGTGGATTACATATTTTTTCACAACTACCTTAATATGGGTATCGAATTAATACTATGATAAAGGAGATTGTTCTACGCCCATACATTGCTCGCCCTGGAGCCAACACTCATAGAAAAAATCATTTTTTATTAGTAAATTGCCCTTATTAGCCCTTAAGAACAAAGTTTCTTGACGGACACTTTAGAGACACAACAGATTTATTTAAAAAAAGGAACAGATTTTGAAGTTATTTTTAATAAAAGAAAACTTAAGTAATTCCTTCTAAAATCGCTATTTCTGGTTTCTACAAAGCATGAAACTTCAAATACAGTAAAATATTACTGTAATTACAGTTTTATTATGCCTTTTAGGTACAGTTATTATTTCAATTATAAATAACAATTTAGAAAATTAGTACACCTTATGTCTTCTACAAAATGTCGACACGTTAACAGTTAGGATTTACCGAAAGTGATGGAGCCCTTTCCTGAATATATCGACGAATCTGTTCATCTTCCAACAACATAGAACCACCAGCAGAGCCACAGCTGATACAAAAACCAATTTCCATTTCGTATGCGAAGTCCGTTATCCGTTGTCAAAATGCCAAGGTGTCGTTTAAGCAGATCACAGAATCAGTTATTCGAAGTCAGGTCACGTTGAAAGCAATCCAAATCGTAGTCCGTTAAACAGAAACAAAATCAAAAACGCCAAAAGAAATCGCCAAATAGGTAGGTAGTCACAACAACACAACATAACCACAGCCAGCGCGTGAGACGAACCGACTGACGTAGTGACGGAGATGCTCTCTCGAAGATCGATCATTGTATATCGATATCAATGACCACTTATTTAATATGTGGTTTTAATTTAGTAGACCAAAATGACAGATCAATATGTCAAATGTAAATTAATTTGTTCCGTTTCAAACATAAACACGTTGTTGCTATGATTCTACTTCACATTAAATTAATGCTAAAATAAAATATTTTGTTCATAACGAACAATGTGAAACGGTTTGCGACATTTAAAAATAGAGTTTAAGTACTTAAAAAGTAAAAATATGGCTATTGAATTTGTGGAATCGTTATGAGAACAATTCACTAGAGTTGCGTCGTAAATGACATTTCAATCGTTCAATGGGGGATTTTCTGACAAGTGAAAAAACATAGTTCACTAGATGGCGTGGGTAAAAAATACGTCTTTGTTTTACTGGCTACTGATAACAAAAATAAGATCCGTTAATAAGAAAGCTTATTTGATGTCAAAAACCAGACAGAGACGTATTTTTTACCAAAGCCTCTTTTGAACTAATATTTTCTCACTTGTCAGAAAATCCCTCATTCGACTAGTAAGTACACTTTGTGAGTTTGTTTTGTTCATTATATTTTCATCATAATCGTGCTAGGCCATATTTATCATAAGTGCCATTAAAATGTTCACGGAACTAATTCCATGAAAAAAATATACATGAAAAACTTTTATTTTGCACATTTTCAATGTTTTGGAAGTGATCAATATCGAACGTCTATTATTTATCACTAGATATTATAGACATCGTCGTCGATATCGATATTTATGTAATATGAGCGAGAGCGACACTATCAAATCTTTTGTGACATTCACATTGACAATTCCATGAAAGATGGCGGGTTTGGTTGGTAATAAAATCAATGAGGTCACTTTTAAAAACCTACTAGGAATTAAACAGTGTCCGCTTGAATTTATTATTTTTAAAAAGTATATTAAAATATAATTAAAATTAACGTACACGTCAAATGTTTGTTGGTTACAGGGCGGTCTAGAACAATCTCCTTTCAAATCCAAGATGGCCGCAACCACAACCTGAAGTTCCACCTCAAACGCATCATGAATACGAATTTGACATACGAAGAGATGACCACCGTATTATGTCAAGTTGAAGCATGTCTTAATTTCCGTCCTCTATGCCCAGTTATTGAGTCAGATTTAAACAATTTGGATCTTCTTACACCTGGCCACTTCCTCATTGGAGAGTCTCCAATTACTATACCCTCACCGAGCCTGAAAGCTATTTCCCTATCAAGCTTATCGCGGTGGCAACACTGTCAGAGGGTACTGTCGAACTTTTGGCATCGCTGGCAATGCGAGTACCTCTCCAGACTTCAGCAAAGACCAAAGTGGCATAAAAGACAGGAAGAGTTTGACATAGGCCAGATTGTTCTTATCAAAACCAAAGGATTTCCACCTGTGGCCTTTAGCACGGATTGTAGACAAACACCCAGGATCTGATGGAATCACTAGGGTTTATAGCGTAAATATGGGTACGAATACTGTAAGAAGATCAGTTTCCAAACTCTGTTTTCTACCAATCGTTAATATTAGCGACAACAGTTCCCTATTACAATAATTAAATGTTTCTTTTAAATTTCGTTAACTTTATGGTCTATTTCTACTTGATGAGTTTTTGGTTTGAAAGACTCCCAATTTGTTTTGTATTATAAAACTTATTTTGTAGTCTATCTGGAAATTCATGTTGTTTATCTGATAGTTATACATTAACCAATATTTGATTAATCTAATGCCATAGTGCATGTTTATTTTGTTAATTGATTTTTTTACTAATATAATTTCAAACTTAATTGTAAAAGGAATTAAAAATCCCTTTTGGTGGGCGGTATGTTCGGTAGAAATATATATAATTGTCTGTCTTGCTCATTAAAGTAGTTCAGAATAAATCCTCATACAGTAAAGACGTGTTGTAATTCTACGAATTCCTAAAATTGATATTTGTAGCGGTACCTATCTACAACGCCACATGCGAACAACGTGTCATACTGACGTAACGCAAATCCTGCATCTCGCAAGCAGAGTTTACCGCGCAATTAGCTTAGATACAATTTCCTAACATCAATCGTTGGGCAATAGCCCGCCAGACACAACACCCGTCTGGTCGGAGGATCCTCCCTTTTCTATGTAGGATGAGTGAACTTTACACCCTGTTCCTCATGCCTCCAAACTGGTGACCCCGAGTATGCACACGTGCAAACACTTCAGCGTGACTTCAGCGTGACGTCATCATCATCACTCCCGCAAGCTTCAGCGGCGAGTCACCCAGCCAGCCAGCATCCACGGCTTCAACGGGTATCCTGACCACCAGCATGCACCGTCCGCGCATACCTGGTCATCACCCTCAGCCTCATCAGCAACCTTGGCACAGCACACTGCACCTTCGGCCGGTCAACAAGCAGAGCACCCTCTCCTGGTCGACGCAGCAGCCAGCCTCAACCCGGCGCTGTACGACATCCGACGCACTGGAGTATAACGCAGCGCCACCCCGACTCACTGGGGACATCTCCGCAGACAGTTCCGACTCACCGTGAACTATGCGACAACCGGTTCCGACTCACTGGAACCTCAGCTGGCCTGGCAATCGTCGCAAGATACAAGACTCAGCCCACTATCGACCTCCGGTCTCCGGAGGGGAGTGATGTAGCGGTATCTACAACGCCACATGCGAACAACGCGTCATACTGACGTAACGCAAATCCTGCATCTCGCAAGCAGAGTTTACCGCGCAATTAGCTTAGATACAATTTCCTAACATCAATCGTTGGGCAATAGCCCGCCAGACACAACACCCGTCTGGTCGGAGGATCCTCCCTTTTCTATGGAGGTTGAGTGAACTTTACACCCTGTTCCTCATGCCTCCAAAATATTGAACCTTAATCACTGCAACAAATCATAATTTCAAGGTTATTTTTTCTTTTTATAGGGTTTCACGTTTATAAATTTTTTGTTCTATTTGTAAAAAAATTTTCATAGTTTTTTAACTTGTTTTGTGTCGGGGGTTTTTTAGTTTTTGTATTATTTTTTTATTTTACAACACGGCTGTTTGCCAACGTAAAATTGACCGCAGTATTCTACGCGACAAATTGACAGACCATAATTCGCTGCAACACCACACTGCGCTCCAAATCACAGATTACTGACGTTGCACAAAAAACCGCTTAGCTAAAGTGGGACTGGGCTGGCCACGTCTGCCGTATGTCCAATGAGCTGTGGGCAACATAGCCACTAATTGGAGTCCTGACACAGCCAGAAGGCGTCGCGGCAGAGCCTGTAGAAGATGGCGGGACGGGCTGGAGAAAACCAATGAATACATTTTTGTTATGTTCATTTAAATATGTCCTTATATTGTGTACTGCCTACTAAGCCGACCCCAACATAGTTGGGAAAAGGCTAGGCAGATGATGATGATTGTGTACTGCCTACTACAGTAGAAAAAAAAAACAACTTAATTTAAACCATATTACAATAAAATGCGATAGATATATAACACGGCATATATCTACTGCAGTCGCTCCATGTAAAATACTGGTATTCAGCTGCATCCGGTTAGACTGGAAGCCGACCTCAACATAGTTGGGAAAAGGCTAGGCAGATGATGATGATATCTACTGTAAAAGACGATTATCATAGTGAAAAATCTCACCGTGAAATCTTGGGTGAGTGAGTGTCAATCCCTAGCATTAAGTAAAATAACGGTACACTTCACCTAAGATGAAGGAAGAGTGGTCTGTTTTTGAGGTGTCTCACACACACCGTTGGCTTAAGCTGAGATACAAAACCTACGAGACTGTTGGTAACAAAAAATCTCCCATACTTCATGATAGGTGCCATGGAGTTCGATACAGACCTACCAACCCAGTACCTAATCTTCTATGTTTTTTTTTTTTTTTTTTGTATAAATTAAACAAAGCCGGGTTAGTTACCTACACTATTTATAACTTACTCAAGACCGGCTGGACCGATTGTTATGATCTTTTATTTGTTAGATTTGTCTCCGCCCCGAATAGCAGAATAACTATTAAAACATGGGAAAAAATCAAAATAATAATGAAAATAATTAACTTTCTCATACATTTTGTATGAAACGGCTTTTTTGATGATATATCAAGATTCAGCTAATAAGTTAACAACATTTATTGGTTCTGAGGCGGTATGTAGTTCGCCAGGTCAGCTACGTGGCGAACTTCATACAGACAAACCTAAACTAATATTTATCTTCTGTCCTTTTTTTTAATGAAATAGAAAGAAATAGCTATGCACTGAACTTAAAAGTTTAGTTTGTGAACAAGGGAATTGGCGCCAATAGCGTGAATTATACCAACTAAAACCAGGTCACAGTATTACAACATTTCCACCAGGTGCATCGAATACGCGTGGTCATGAAAAAAAGTAGGTGTTGGTATATTTGTTTATACATTATTGGACATTTCGCAACGTTTTAAAACATGACTAAGAATTTAAGTAGGTACGTGCAATCTTGTATGAGTAAGCAGTAGAGGTACCTACTGCTTAGTTTGTATGTAAAGTGTTTCGTTACAATAACAGATTAGTGGCTAATCGGCATATTATTACAAAGCCAGCCTTATTGTGAAATCTATAATTACATACGCTAAGTATAATAAAATCGTAACGGAGTCAAAATTTTACATTGAATCTTTTTCGACGCCTGGAAACAATTCTTATGCCGAAAATATAGTTTTTAGAATTTTTGTCTGAATGTATGTTCCAGCATCACGCAAATAATACTTGATTGATTTTGTTCAAGTTTTGCATAAATATTCCCTATAAGTCTGGTCAGTCGGTATGCTATAAATTATTACCTACGCTATTTGCTATGGATACAATATGTTCGTGTTTTCTATAGTCTACCGCAAATTGTAAAAAGAAGACAGATTTATCCTTTTCAAAATGATTATCAGAACGCTATAACTTTATGGAGTCAATCAGTCAATTCTGACAAACGCCTATTTTAGTCAAAATTGTAAAAAGCTATTCGAATAGGCTCACTTGCACCTTTAGTCGGGTTGAATGGTAATGGTAAAATAATAAAAAGTAATAAGGCTTCCTATAAGAAGAATTGTAATCCCATTAAAAAAATTCTGTGTGACGGCCGCGAAACGGCCCAACCGTACATTCGGATCTTACTTCCCGTACTAAAATAGGGTAGTTTCAATATTATTAGGATATTGTGGCATCTTACGACTTCTACGCAAACGAAGGCTAGCTAAGCTAGCTAGTAATACATATACCTAATGTTTTAATTTTAGAGTCAAATCGAATTCCTAATTATGACGAACAACGCGCGCTCTCGATGGTAACAGCGTGCTAAGACACCATATAACTTTCCACGACTTTGTTTACGTGAAAATCGGAAATAAAATAGTTTCGATAACTGTTTAACTGTTAACGGAGTAAAATTATGCGTATATGTCTGGTGTTCTGTGAGAGAATGTGTTCCGTGTTAGTTTTAAATTTAATTTTATACAACACTAGCTTCTGCCCGCGGCTTCGCCCGCGTGGATGTCGGAAATTTACCCACGGGAACGTGCTAACAGGATAAAATGTATGTGCTTCCCCAGAATGCCATCTATGTCGCGGGCCCTTTGTGGCTAATTACAATAGAAAACCAATTGTGTCTCATTAGTGGTGATTAAGAGGGTACCTATATGATATCTTTACCTAAGTACCTAACTAATTAAAAAAAAAACTCAACAACAGAAAATTAAATACCTACCTACCTAAATAAACCTATTTCTGATGATAACTAATCTAAACTCAATAAATAAGCAAAATCCCTAAAAACTAATATCTATACGAATGACTAAACCTACCTAACAGTATTATAAAATAACCTACGGTCACTACGTACACTATCAAATATACTACCTATACTTTAAAATTAAAATCTATACCTACGACTAATATAAAAATAAACCTATATAACTCTAAAAACTAAAAGGAATAAAAATGAACTCCACTGCGGGTGACCCAACCTACGACAAACTTAGTATTTGCGGTTGGTACAGTTCTATGTTCTATGTTATGGGTTTGGTTTCCGCACTTAGTCCTTCAGGTGGACCATTGTGCGTGAGCCATGGTGGCCGTCGGTGGTTATATACAGTTCGGTTCGATACAGTTACCTGTTCAAGCGCCATGTGACATTCTAGTATTAAGTTTGATGTGATGCATCCCTTCTTTAGGGATTGGAGGACTGAAGCGCTGTCAGAGAGTATACGAACATGGGTGTCCGCAACTCCCCTGGCTGCTATGGCATGGGCCGCCTGTATTATACCCACACACTCGGCTTGGTAGACCGTGTTGAGCATTCCTAGCGGGCTGCATATGTTTATGTTGAGGTCGTGTGAGAAGACTCCGACTCCAGTTCCGCAGTCGGTCTTTGATCCATCAGTGTAAACTCTCAGCTCTTCCGGGCCTGAGTAGTCGCACTGCTCTTCTTTAAGCACTACGTTGTAATGCTTTTGAAAGCAGTATTGCTTAGGGGCTTTGTCGCAGGGTGATGCCATCATTGGCTGTCGTTTAATTGCCTCGTCCTTTAGGCGTATGTGCTTGATCCTCGAGTCTTTGCTTAGGGTTCCTGATAGCTGGAGCCTGAAGGCAGACAGGGCCGCCTCCTCTCTCACAACGAGGTGTAGGGGAGGCAGTCCAAGCATGGCCTGTAGGGCAGCGGTGGGTGCAGTTCTCATGCAGCTTGTGATTGCCACACAAGAAAATCGTTGCAGCTTTTCTAGATCTCTTTGGGCTGTGCTCAGTGCTCAGGTCTGTTCTGGGCCACCAGACTAGTGAGCCATATGTGATGATTGGTCGGATAACTGTGGTATAAAGCCAGTAGGTGATCCTGGGGCTAATCCCCCAGTTTTTCCCAAGCATTCTCTTGCATTGCCACAGGGATATGCTGGCCTTCGTGGTGATGTGGTTGATGTGTTTAGCCCAGTTCAGCTGTTTATCCAAAAAGATGCCCAGGTATTTGGTTTCAGTTGAAAGGCTTAGGGTAGTGCCAAAGAATCGTGGAAGTTGTAGTGTGGTTAGTTTCCTCTTTTTTGTGAAGAGGATCAGTTCTGTTTTTGTTGGGTTCACTGATAGTTGGTGTATACTACACCAGTTCTCTACTATTTTCAGTGCCTGTTGCATTAGGTTTCATAAGGTGTTTTCATGGGTGCCATTTATTATTATGGTTAAATCATCGGCGTAGCCTACCGTAAAGTAGCCTTTGTTGTTTAGTGTCTTTATCAGGCTGTCTACGACCAGATTCCATAGGAGCGGCGAAAGGACGCCCCCTTGTGGGCAGCCCTTTGCCACGACGGCCCTTGTGGTATCATTTACGGTCACCTGTACGGCTCTCTGTTTCAACATATTGGTAATCCAGCCGCTCAGAGACGGATCTATGCCGTGTCTGTCTAGAGCCGTGCTGATACTTTTGAATGTGGTTTTGTCAAAGGCGCCCTCGATATCAATGAAGGCGGCCAGTGCTGAGCATTTGTGGTCCACTGCGCATTCAATCTTGGATACGACGCTGTGCAGCGCGGATTCTGTTGATTTGCCTGTGGAGTACGCATGCTGTTGTTTGTGGAGTGGTTTTGCCCTAAGGGGACCGTCTCGGATGTGTCGATCGCATAGTCTCTCCAGGGTCTTTAGTAGAAAAGATGTGAGGCTTATTGGTCTGTACGCCTTAGGTTGTGTGTAGTCAGTTTTACCAGGTTTAGGTATGAAGATGACTTTCACTTCGCGCCAGGCTAGGGGTATATGTCTGAGTGCTATGCAGGCCCGGTAGATCTCCATCAGGCATGGTGTGATATATTCGAGCCCCCATTGTAGTAAGGCTGGGAAGATGCCATCCAGTCCCGCGGACTTGTACGGCTGGAAGGTGTTGATGGCCCACCTTAACCGGTCCTCCGTTACCAGCCCGCGGGCACAGGTCCAGTCCCGTTCCGTTGGGGTCCGATCTGGTGCTTCTTCCCAGGTCCTGTCCTCTAGGAGTTTGCAGTCTGGGAAGTGGGTTTCGAGAAGGACCTTGCTGGTCTCATGGTCCGTTTGTGTGTATGTATTGTCTGGTTTTCTCAGCGCGCCGAGGGTTCGGTCCTGGTCAGTTGATAGGATCTTCCTCACCCTTGCGGCTTCATTGTTGGTTTCTATGGATTCACAGAATTTCCGCCATGCTGTCCTCCTGGCAGTTCTGATTTCCTTTTTGTATGTGTGTCGGGTTTCAGTGTATATTTCCCAGTCTTCCGGGAGTCTGGTGTTTTTAGCTCTGTTGAATTGCTTCCGTAGTGCATGTCTGAGTTTACCAAGTTCGGCGTTCCACCAGGGATTTCTCTCACTGTTGGCTCGTGGTGTCCTTAGTTTACAGCATGCATGGTAGGCTTCGGTGAGATAATCTGATAGCTTTGTCACAGTGTATTCCAACTGTGCTGGTTCTCTTATAGTTATTTGTGATAGATGCCTATCTAGCAGGGCGGCCAGGAGGCGCTTGTACCCGGGCACATCGGTGCGCCGCGGATTTCTTCTCGGTGCGGGTTTCTTGGTGTGGGTGGTTAGTGTGAAGCGGATCCTTCTGTGGTCCGAGCAGGAGGGTTCGCCCGACACATGCCAGTTTGTGATGAGGTTTTTCGCGTTTTCTGTAGCAAGTGTTAGGTCTATGATTGTTTGTCCTCGGACTGTGACCCAAGTGGGTTCAGAGCCTCGGTTAATGATGTTAAGGTTAGTAGAGAATAAGTAGGTGGATAATACCTCTCCTCTGGGGTTCGATGCGTCGCTGCCCCAGAGCGGGTGATGGGCGTTGGAGTCGGTGCATATGATGAGGTCCAGACCCGTGACCTCGCAGTGCTGCACTAGGTCGGCCATTTCTTGTGGCGGGCAGTTTGTGTCCTCGCCCGGCATGTACACCGACGTTAGCACGACATCTGGAAGGTCGTCGTCGGTCTGGAGCTTGACAGCTGTCAAGTCTCTGGAACAGAATTGAGTGAGCAGTGTGGTAGGGATGTCTTTGGGTATGTACACGCAGGATCGAGGTTTTTCTGAACTCTGTGTGTTGAGGATTAGCTTACCTCCGATGTTACTGAGGCCGCATACTCTGTTATTCCTGATCCACGGCTCCTGGATCAGTGCGATGGTTCGGGGGTTAATCTCCAGCGCCCTGCGTAGGCTAGCCGTGGCAGTCTGGCTATGCTGGAGGTTTGTCTGTATGACGTTGAGTGTGGGTGACGGCGATGGGGAGGGGCGGTTAGTCGGTGGTGGATCCATCGGATAATAGTCCCTCCGCCGCCACTTCCCTGTACGGGCCGTCGTCGTGTTGCTCTCTTGGCGACGATGCCAAAAGCTGTTCGCTCCAGCCGGGAGATGTGGGCGGAATTAAGGCCTCATCGTCGGCCATCGCCGCACGGGCCATGACTTCCTCTAGCTGGGCGATGTCGTCCGTGTCGTCTGTCCGTGTCTCCATCGGTGTCGTCGTCGGGTTTGTGTTACAGTCAGAGGGCTGGATCGTGGGCCAGAAGCGCACGTATATCGAACCCAGTAGGTACGATATCCGTCGCTCCCGGTCCAGGACCGTTTGCACTTCCTCCGGTGGCACACCCAGGGTCAGAAAAGTCCCGGGGTTGTGGCCACCGACGGTAGTTGCCCTGTAGAGTGACCACCTAGCTATGTCATACCAAGCATTCTGACGAATCAGAACGCTTTGGAGCCTCTGTACGTCTCCCGTATACCGGGGGACGAAGAGCGAGGCTCTGACACGGGTGGGCACATCTGACTGCCTCAGTACCGTCAGTCTAAGGTCGGTGTTAGGGAGTTGTAGTAGGGGAACATTTTGGGTCAGCCATGTCAGGGCGCTGTCGTCCTCGCACCACATCTGCACAGTACCCTCTGCTACCCGTGGGTATCCGCGGAAGGCAGGGAGCGGCGACGATGGGTCTGCGCCCATGAGCAGGTCTTCCAGGCCTATCTTGACCAGTTCAGCCTCTTCCTTCGTCAAGTCTCTGGTGGGGGGAGGGAAGCAGATTGCCACGGCGAGCCGCGCAGGAATATCCTTAGTGGCCCGCGCGTAGGTCCTCGGCTCCCCTTGAGCGGAGTGAACCCTTACACGCTTGGCGTCCCCCTGAAGCGTGCTCGGTGAGGCCGAGTCGTCCGGGCGGTCCCTCTTCGCCGGCCCTGTACCGCTCGGTCCAGGCTGCGGCTTGGAGGTGCCCGGCAGGGTGGACGCCTTAGCGTGCATGACTCCACCCCGCCTCCCTCTGCGGTGTCTGGGTTTGTGTCTGTCGCGGGGTTCGTCTGTGTCCGTGTGAGGGGGTTGGTTGGCGCCCCCGGTAGGCTCTGTCGTGTGCGGGGGGTTTTCGCGTTGGGTTGCCCCCTCGCGTACTTGCCCCTGCACGCGTGGTTCCGCGTCCGGCCTCTTTCCGCTCTGGGTTGCCCCTTCGCGTACTGGCTGCTGGTCGCGTAGTCCCACGTTAGGCCGCTTTTCGCGCTGGGTTTCCCCCTCGCGTAATTGCGGCCGTTCTCTGTCTTCCGCGTCCGGCCCTTTTTCGCGCTCGGTTTCCCCATCGCGTAATCGGGGCTGGTCGCGTGCTACCTCTTCGGCGTCCGATCGCGCTTCGCGCTGGCTGTTGCCTTCGCAAGTGCTGCGCTTTCGGTCGCCTACTTTCCTCCCCCGGCCTGTGATTTTTCCGCGCTTTTTCAGCTGTCGTACTCTATCTACCGGGAGAGTGGTGGAGCCGCTGGGGTCGTCAACCTTCCCCGTCTCGGTCTGTCCGTGTCGTTTGGTGTCCGGGTTTGTGATGCTGTTCCGCACGATGCTCTGTTGCCAGAGGGTCATGGGAGGCATACACGTCGAGGTTGGTTTTGGCGCGTCAGTCGCTGCCGGAGTTAGGTGCATGGGCGCGTTTGTCGCTGCCTGTGTCGTGGGCGCTAAATCAGCAGCCGGCCGCGCTGGAGAGCGCGGCACCGATGAATCGCAGTTAGTTGCCCCCCCCAGAGTACGTTGGGGGTTGACCGCCTTGGCGGTGTGGGATTCCCCGGCTAGGCCGGGACCCACCTGGGTAGGTTCTTTTACTGCCTGCATTTTCATTTGGTGGTTGGTGGGCTTTTTTGGAATCGAGGTTACCCGTCCTCAGGGACCGACAGGATGCAGGGATAGGAGGGAGGGTGTTTGGTAGTAGGGGTGGGTTAGGTGGGGGGGTCACCCTAGGTCTGGGATTTGGCCTAGGGGTTTCGCGGATTGACAGGATTTAAGGATACGGAAGGGTTGGGTTTGGTTGGGACATTAAGGAGCATGGGATGAGGGTGTATAGGTTACCCTAAACCTGGGACTTGGTGTTCGGGCACTTCTCTTGTCCGGGATCTCTTTCGAGATGCTCCGGGTGCGGGATCAGCTGATGGCAGCCGGTCCCGCAGCCGGAGTTGGGCTATCCGCAACCTGCCCACCCGCTCGGTTGCACGAGAAGAAGTGCCCGGCAGTCTGAGTCGCACCACCACAGATGTACGTATACATTTGCGTTGGTTCGGCTCAGCTAGCCCCGAGGGTTGGTACAGTACAGACAGTGGTAATCGGGTATAGGGATCGAACCGCAAAATTAAGTTTGTTTTTTATTGTATATACTTTTCCGGGATAAAAAGTACCCAGTGTGGTGCCCAGGATATTAAAGAATAATTATACCAAGTTTCATCGTAATCGAACCGGTAGTTTTTGCGTGATGCCTGAACAAACTGACAGACAGACAAAAATTTTTTTAATCACATTTTTGGGTTCGGTGTCGGTCAAGTAACACCCCCTGCCATTTATTTTTTGGATATTTTCAATGTACAGAATTTTCACTTCTACAGATTTATTATAAGTAATAGATTATTTTATCCTTTACTAGCTGATCCGGCAAACGTTGTTTTGCTATATAAATTATTTCTAGCTGCCCGGCGCTACTTCGTTCGCATGGTGTCCTACCCCCTATCCTATTCCTACCCTACTTCTATACTACTCGTACCCTACTCCTACCCTACTCCTACACTACTCCTACCCTACTTCTACCCTACTCCTACCCTACTTCTACCCTACTCCTAACCTACTCCTACCCTACTCCTAACCTAGTCCTACACTACTCCTTTTAATGTGGATATATTACTATGTATTTTGTCGATTCAAAACCCTTAATTTAATACGTGCTTCAATTCGAGTGGACCCGAGTCTACCGTACCGAAGGGACGATCGTCAAATGTTTGACAGGAAAGTATTTAGAACAGTTTATATGGGAAATTGAAATTGTTGTTTTTACTATCTTCCTCGGAATTTTACCATATTTTCTCACCTCAACTTCTCAAAACCAAAATCAGCTAAATCGGCCCAGCCGTTCTCGAGTTTTAGCGAGACAAATGAACAGCAATTGATTTTTATATATATAGATAGATAGATTTCAATATAAATAATTAAATAAAATATGAAACGTATAAAAACATTAAAAAATATAAAAAATAGTAGCCCACAGGGTCCAAGCTACCGGTAGTCAGGGCTCCAAAGAGAGGAACCTCCTGACAATACAAGCCGTGTCCAGAAGTACCGCTTTCTGAATCAAGTCCTTGATCCAGCTACCCAACGAGAGCCTCCTCAGGTGTTGGTCGAGGCTCTTGGCTGTCACGACTCACCTCACGAGCCAAGTCAAGTTACTTGATTTGTTTATCTTTCTCGGCTTTCACGAGGTTCTCATCATGCGGGACGGTAATGTCAACAATCATTGCGCGCAGCTCTGATCGATCCACCACCACTATATCAGGCTTATTGGCAACAATAGCCCTGTCAGTGATGATGTATCGATCCCAGTACAATGTGATATTTCCATTTTTGAGAACTGGGTCGGGCACATACCTGTAGTACGGCACCTAAGATTCCACAAGGCTGTATTTCAGAGCAAGTTGCTGATGGATTATCCTGGCTACAAGGTTGTGTCTATGCAAGTACTCTCCGTTAGCTAGAGGAGAACACCCGGAGATAATATGCCTGATTGATTCTCCCGGCCGGTGGCATGCCCGACAGATGTCAACCGTGCCGTCTTTCACAACAAATCTCCGGTAGTTCTTCGTCACCATAACTTCATCCATAATTGCACAGACAAAACCTTCGGTTTCTCTAAAGAGGTCACCGAAACGCAGCCACGCTACGGACGCTAGTAGATCTACATCGGGTTCATGTTATAATATACAACTTATTTATTGTCAATGTAATAATAACAGTTTCTATGTTAATTCATGTATTTGGTATTGTACCGGTTTAATTAACTATAAATAAAATAAATAGACTTTTCTGTTAAACTATATTCTACCTAATTGATACATAGTTCATATTTGATATGTAAGAGGAAAGTGGTCTTTTGTGAACAACTTCTTGCCGTCACTTGAAATAAACTAGGTGTTTGATAAAGCTCTATCAATTAAAATGATTGTGTCAGCACATATTTTGAGAATTAGGCTTCTTCTGGGTAAGCTCGTTCCACCGTAGATCTCATCCCTGCCTCTGGGCTGGATTGAGGTCAAGAGTGAGCCCCACAGAAGAGATGTGAGCCCATTGTCAATAAAAAAAAAAGAATTAGTCCAAATGTTAAATTGCCAAAACGCAAAAAAACAATATGATAAGTACGGTCAACATCAAAAGTCGGTTAACACTTTAGTTGTTTAAATCTTAGCTATTGAGAAAAATATTCTTAAAAAGCTTATATTAATAAGATATTTAAGAATAATTAACTCTTTGCTATTACATGAAATAGAGAAAACCAATGTATTACATCATTTTGTATCAATTTAGATTTTAGATGATTTGTAAAAGTAACAGTGTTAATTGACTTTTGATGCTGACTGTACCTACATTTCATATCTCGATAATTGACTAAAGCCTGTGAGCGACATGGCGCGATTACAATTCAATCAAAACCATATTATTCCTTTGTGGATTTTAATCTAAGCAGGAGGTACCTAACCAAAATGGTAATTAACAAAAATGTGTTGGCGTTTTTGTTAATTACAATTTTGATTATATCACATTATATTTTTTTTTAGAAACGTTATCCCACAATAAGAATTACTCCTGTATCGTGGGTGCGTTTACAAACATTTAAACTCACATACACAAACAGCCAGACCAGGAACAACTACTTGTAGGCCATACAAATAATATTGTTCCGTGCGGGAATCGAACCCACGACACGCAGCGCAGCAGTCGATCGCTTAACCACTGCGCCAACCGTGCCGTCGTGTTTCCTTTGCTTGTTTCTTTTTGCAATTTTTTTCTTTATTTTGTAATATTGATCTCGGTAAGTAATTAAAACAATAAACAGTAATA
Organism: Apamea sordens; assembly: GCA_945859715.1. Lineage (NCBI taxonomy): Eukaryota > Metazoa > Arthropoda > Insecta > Lepidoptera > Noctuidae > Apamea > Apamea sordens. The sequence continues at coordinate 11,438,132 of OX243998.1, read as the reverse complement.
AATGCTACTTATAGGTAATAACTAATTTGTAATCATTCAATGTTACCTAATAATTATTTATGTCCTTATTATATTGTTAAATTAATTTAAACACATAGATTTTTTGTATTAGTAGTAGTTTTAATTGCGTTTTTTGTAATTTTAATTTTATAATTTTGCTGTGTCCTAACAGGATCCATATTTTTGTTCATAGCTTTAAGCCTATTGTAACATCTTTTTTACACCAAGGGATGCAATAAATGAATATGAAACTGGGAAGAATAGAGATGTCTCGAACAACCTCATATTTGCGTTAGTTTCTGCAATACATTTCCATTGGTATAGATACTAGCCATCTTCTCTCCTCTCTGCTTCAATGGATACCGGCTCTAATAAGGATGATATCTCTGCAGATGGCACCCGTGACGTTCATGGAGAATGTTTGTGACATGATGTCGATTTAATGTAACGGTTTATTTATGTCCAGCTGAGTAGGCAGGTACCTATTTATTACCATACCTTATGCTTTAATAATAATAATTTTAGTGATATTAATAAGATTCTAGAATGTACTCTTGGTGTGAAGTTATGTCAACAAGATGAGGACTACATTTGTACATCTTGCTTGGAGGCAAAACAAACCAGGCAACCATTCAAACATGAATAATAATAATTTATTCTTCAAAAAAGTACAAAAGCGTTACAAGAAACAGAATTTATTTCTATTTCAGTGAGGTGAATGTACAGAGGCATTTTAGTTTAGGACTACGACTTTTATTTATACACGTAGGTGCCATTGGCGTAGCGAGGGATTTTGTCTAGGGGGGCAGACGTCCAGCTGTACTCACGACAGTCATCTAATGAGAGATCATATTATATGGCCAATATGGCTCGACGTAATAAATAATCCCACAAAAACATTTCATGTTAAGTATGTAGCAACGGTTTCACTGTTAAAAAGTTATATAGAACCAAGCCCTTTATGGGCGGAGAGTAATGGGTAGCTCTCCGTCCGATCAGGACTAGGCCCGTGCCGGATGGCGTGTACGTGTTCCACGCGCGCCTCAAAGAGATGTCAGCAAAAGCGACGGGGCCCCATAAGGCCGAAGCCTGCCAGCTGGGTAGCGGGAACATCCGAAAGGGTTTACCGCTGCCCTGGAACATAAAGGGCTAAGGAAGGAACACGGGTGGGTTTTAGTCAGTAAGAGTCTGACACTCCCTTCTGCTCCACCCAGAGAGGGAGGAGTCATTTGATGATTTCCCATCCTCAAAAAAAAAAAAAAAGCCCTTTGAACTAAGTCAAAATGCACATATACATACATAATCAGCCAATAATGTTTCCACTGCTGGGACACAGGGCTCCTCTTGGTGAGAGGGAGTGGGCCTTAATCCTCCATGCGGGCCCAGTGCGGGTTTGTAGATGTCACATGTCTTCGAATTTTTGGTTCTAGGACATGCCGGTTTCCTTACGATGTTTTCCTTCACCATTTTGAAAGCAGTTGGTGAGTAGTGAAAGTAAAGCGCTTGTCTGGGTTCGAACCTACGACCTACAACTCTTAAGTCGCGGCCGTACCACTGGGCCACCACAGGTCTCTGGTCAAAATGTACGTCTCTAATGAAAACCCTAACAAAAACCAATCAAACAGGAAGTAATTCTTTAGTACTGTCGATCTTACTAGGGTCGACAAAGAAGTCCTGGGCCCTCTAAGTATATGTGTTGTGAGAGTGTTTGATTTGTATTATGTAAAAACAGTTAAAAACTGAATGATATAGAATACTTGAACAGTTCATAACAATATTGACAATACGAGGTATAAGTATTAAATAATAGTTTAAGCATATAACACAATTGCATCAGAAAACAGATTGCATCAGAATCTTCAAGAAAAAGTAACAGTTAAAAATAATAAAATCCTAATAATATTATAAACGCGAAAGGTGGTATGGATGGATGGATGGGTGGATGATTTTCACGCCAAAACTACTGAAGTGATTTGGATGTTTGGCACACAAATAGTTTATAACCAGGATAAACGGTTTTTGGGATTAAAACATAGGATACTTTTTATCTCGATATTCCCACGGGATCAAAACTTATGCGGGTGAACCCGCGGGGCGCAGCTAGTTATACATAAACAAATTCACGCCTTCTTCCCGTGGAGGTAGGCATAAAATACAGAACGATACCTGTTACGATCATGTCATAACATACTTCTTAAAAATTCAATCCTTAGTAAATTCAATCGGCTTATATTCTGTTTACACAAAATTCTTCGGGTTGTTCGATACTTGCTCCACCTATACGTCAGCAAAAAAGGTTTCTCCTTTTTTTAGGCACAGCGCCATCTCTCGGATTTGTTGTACGTTACGTGGTTCTGAAGTTACCTTATTTAAATTGTTTCAGCTGAGCTTTGCGCATCGAAGCGCTGCTTAACGATCGTTTTAGTTCCGATGTCATAGTAAAGATGTCGTGGATTTGAAATTTTTTTTTGTCTTTTTTGTGCTGCTAAATACAAGGAGTATTTACTAAGGAGTAAAGACTGTATCTAGTCAAGACTCCACAGTATACTAGAAACTCATATAGCTTATTAACAATAATACTGACAGTCAAGGCCCGTGCAAGGTACCTACATGCGAGGATTGGCGCCAGGTGTATAATTTAATTAGGTAATACATACTTCCATGTTAGTGATAGCTAACTTAAATATTGATAATTTCAGTCTAAAGTGGTTAGGCTTGCAGCGCCTCATGTATCGGTTACAAGAGATTCGTAGCAGATTGTAGGTGTCTCGTAGCAGTCGTAGCAAGAGTGCTTCGTAGCATTCGAGTAGGTGGTTCGTAGCAGTAATGAAACATAATAAATAATCATCTAATCTTGAATAAGTAAATATGATAATATTGTTTTTATTCTTTATTATTTTATTTAGGGATTTTATGACCGCAATGAGTATGGCAGTCCCATCATAATAATAAAGCGTGGCAGGTGGCAAGCTTTATAATGTCTGCGATTTTGAATGCGAATCATGGAGTTAGTATGTACTGTGGACCTACTATATAATTATGAGCTCCTTGAGGCAATGCATTTATTTAAAGTACTCGTAGATAATAATTTCTGAAGTGGGATTTGAAGTCTGTCAAAAAACTAATCAAATCAGTATTTGTTCCTGTCACGAAGAATGGTCACAAAATCCTAAGTGGATGGATATAAAAAAAATATTTTATGTATATTAGTTTCTAAGTTCACGCAATTGTTCATTAATTAGCTTCAACAGTCTTCGAGTCTCCTGTAATGAACAACTGTTTGTGAAATCGTTCGTTTCTTCAAAATGGTCAACGAAATTTATGAAGCCGGTGAAAAAAAATTGAGGGTTGTGTTTGAGAATAAAAAGACTGGTTACATTGAAAAAGATCATGTCTACCTTGAGAAGAAAGCGAATATCCAAATACAAAATAAAAATGCCGTCCTGAATAACAATTCAATTGAAAACACGGAGGAGAAAAAGATTGATGCAATTCGTGCAGAACTAAACAAAGCCATGGATCGGAAAAAAAGAAGAATGCAAAATATTGGCATGGCGGTGCAGATGGCAAACCAGCGAGAGAATCAGGTTACCAAGAAGTTTCTCCAAGATGTAGAAACATTGGTCACACGTTTCAAAACAGAACTTGACAAAATGCAGGAACTTTTTGGCAATATTCTGGAGAAGTTGCCACAGGTCCTGCTAGATGTTGCTGTAACAACGTGTTAATATTGCCAGACTCCAATCATAACAGTGCTGTTTAGTGTAGTAATATCTAACATAATAATATTTTACTTACACGAAGTACCAGCCTATTATGGTCCATCATTTCAGTAAACTTCAAATACACATAAAATTATTTACTTTTTCTTTTTTTTTTCTATCTTCCAGTACTTAAATTAAGGCTTACTTAATACTAGCTGTTGCTCGCGACATCATCTGCAATCCAGGATGAAACATAGCCTATGTCCTTATTCAGGTCTGGTGGTGCCAAATTTCATCTAAATCGGTTTAGCCGTTTTTGCGTGATTCAGTAACAAACCTACAAACTTTGACATATAACAAAACAGAATTTTATTCATCATCCATTCGTCCACTGCTAGACATAGGCCTTCCTCAAGCACCGCCACTTCGATCGGTTCTGTGCTTCTCGCATCCAGCGGATTCCTGCAGCCTTCACTAGGATACTACGTCTTCCAGTACGCAGTCGCCACTCCAGAACCTTTCGGCCCCATCGGCCAAATGTTTTGCGAGCATTGCACCCTGCCCAGTGCCACTTAAGTTTGGCATGGTTTATTTACCATCAAAGTAATACTTAAGTAGCAGTATCTACAACGCCACATACGAACTGCGCGTCATACTGACAAATCCTGCATCTCGCAAACAGAGTTTACCGCGCAACTAGCCTATATACAACGGCCCAACATGAATCATCGGGCAGTTACCCACCAGACACATCACCCATTTGGTCGGAGAATCCTCCCTTTTCTATGGAGGATGAGTGAACTTTACACCCTGTTTCTCATACCTCTATACTTACATAACTCTTAGCACACAACAAGGACTCAATTACTTATTTGCCCTCAAAAAACGTGACTAACATTGAAGAATTGAATTAATAACATGAAGCCATCTCCTATTAAATTCAATGTCGTAGTAAAGTGAGAGCATGTGCCAATAAATTGAACAAGAAGTGATTTATCTTGAAAGCCTGACATCCACTACGTTCGCGGCCGGGGCCCGAAGCAAATCATGGTGAAAAGCAGTATTATATAATAGAATATCTATTGATTGTATTAATTTTGATATCAATAAAAACGTGAACATTTAAAAGAGTATGCTTAGATGGTTTGGTTATGTCAGAGGATGAATGAAAGGGGATCATTCTCACTAGTTCCACCAGCAATAACAAAATATATTTACAAGGCAGTTATATAAGTGGAAACGCCGGGATGTGTGACACTTTAGAAGGACATAAATACGAGTAGTGATGCTCTTCAGAAATGTCAGGTGCGATACTCGCACAACCAGAATGCCAATTCTCGTAATTTAAAACGTTCAAAATCTAGTCACAGTCTCATCTCAGTGACAAACAAATGTCAAAAACTTGTCAAAATGTAGGGAAATTAGAAGTTTTTTTGGACCGATTGAGACTGAGATCAGACTTTGAACGGTCATAAAATTACGAGAATTGCCCCTCTGATGTATGAACGTGAACGAAGCAAAAGGCTATATAACGATCGACGATCGTAGCACGTGGCGGTCAGTAGTTTCTGCCTACCCCCATGGAAAAAGCCATGAGTTTATGTATGTATGTATGTGATACGCAACACCATGAAGTTCCTTGAATAGAGACACCTTCTTTTCATGAGTCGTAGTTGTAGCCGTCACAGGTTTTTAATTCATCCAAATTATAATTTGTTGGATTTCTGGCTGCTTTTTTGAAGATATACCGTCTGGTCCGGTCTTGTAGACACTTATAAATAGCAGCTCTCGGTGGGGCGTGTGTGTATGTGGGGGTGCGTGTATGTGTGTTTACGTGTATTATGAGTGTGGGTGTGCCGACCGCAGCTTATCCTCGTCAAAATGTTTTCTGTTTCTTCATGCGTTAGCGATCTTCGTCAGGACACTTTTACAAGAAAAAGGTTTAGAAACGTACAATTGAAGTTGAATAGGTACTGCGAAATGGTGAATCACCATCACCGATACTACGTGATGATTAATATCAAAATACAGCGAGTAATAAAAATAGAGTTGTTGTTTCACTACAATATAAAGAAAAGAAAGAAGGAAGAAAAATGCGTTTATTGGCATTACAGCAAAATAAATACACCTTAAAACTATGAAAAATAGAAAACAATGATTATAATGCCAAAAGGGCCTCAGCTCAGCATAATGTCAGATGACAACACAAGTGTACCCACGAGTGCCATAAGCAGGAATAAACACAGAGAAGTGTGTGTCCGTTATAATAAATTGAGAGAATTCATTAAATGCTAGAAATGATAGAAAAGCTCATACAAAATCAAATAAAATGTTGTGACATACATGTATGTGTGTGTTGTACTCGTAATTTATGTTACCGAAACTACTATAAATCTTTACTGTCTTAAAAAGATATGAACAAAGAGAACATCGCCTTTTCAATTCCATTCTCTCTTTTCTCCAGATTTCTGCCCAGAATTTCCTAACTGACTAATCGAATAATAAGACTGTATGTACAATTGAGCACAAAACACTAATAAATCGAGTTTGGTGGCGATATATCACATTGGTGGCAGCTCAGCTGAGTCGGCAAGAGGTTGCACATAATGACGTCATCCGTTCGCGGGACGGCGTACGTACAATGCCTTCATTATGCCCTAACAGCTTGCTTACCATTGTGCCGGCTGTCTGCCGGTTAATGGAAATAGACCGTTGGCAGTTGGTACTGACATCGAGTCCATTTCAGTATTTTTGAGCTGGAATTTTGTGTTGTGGTTTTAATTTTAGTTGTAGATAGTTTTTGTAAGCAGTATTTATGCTGACAAATCTATACAATAATATAAATCTATTTATACTGATCTATATATAATATTTAGAATAATAAAGCTGAAGAGTTTGTTTGTTTGAACGTGCTTATTTCTGAAACTACTAGTCAGCACCCTAATTGCGTAACACACAATCAATCGGAATCAGAATCATTTTGAAGCAAATTGCTAATCCATTGCTTCATAAGTTCAAAAAAATTGTCTGCTCAACACGTAAATAACGCAATGAATATTGTTGAACTGTCAAAATGAAACCGATTCCGATTGATCGTGTGTTACGCAATTAGGGTGCAGATTTGAAAAGTTATTTTTGATAGCCCAATTTCTGAGGAAGCATATAGGCTAAGCTAAGGAAGCGTTTAACGACGACCCTTATGAGTCGAGCAAAATTAAAAAATGAGAGAGAACATTAAGAGAAAACAAAGTAAAAGTGCGGATGGGCTATGCAATGCGACGCGGTGGGTTGAGGTCCGAGGGAGTTTTATAAAAATGTGGCTTACTTTAGTATATTTTGTATCTTACGATTTCCACGCGGCCGAAGTCGCGGGTAGCAACTAGTAGCTAATGAATATATTGCGAATGTCAATTGCCTAAATAAGATTGTCAATTTTGCAGAAAGACTGTGACAAGTTGCCTTTCGAAGTTTTTGTTTATAGTTTTCCGATTAATGATATAGAAGTTATACTAGACTATAAAATAAAATATGCAGTAAGTTTAATATGACTTAACTCAACAATATAACATAATTGAATTGAACCTACTTCACGAAACAAGCTTCCCTAACTAACTTTCAACTGTAATAGGTACGACCACGTACAACAGTGTTGGCTCATTTTGAGTAATCAGCACTAATTAAGGTTATTATCCTTACACGAAGCAAACCACGTCATGTGTACATGTATGTACATATGTGGGTATACAGGGAGTGTTTCCAATTTGCGATCTCTGCCGAGGGTGGTACCGTTTATTGGGACTGAAGCGGGGAACCTGTTATTGGAACTTAGAAATGGGTGGTAAAATATTGTGTTCTGGTTTGTTTTTATAAAGCAGTGTAGATATTGTTGAGTACCGTGTGTTTTGTTACTACATAGAGAGGAAAAAACAATAGCAAATACATCTTTTTGGGATCATATTTGTGCCAATTTTGATACATGAAAGGCTCTAGTCTGTAAGTAATTACATATGAAGAAAGTTATTAATAGTGTACAGACTTGAATTACACGTGGGGCAATTAGCAGGCTAGGGTTGTCTTAAAACCTAAAAGCAATACGACGTTTTCTAAGTTTATTCTGGAGGTTATTTCATCCATTTATATCCCTAGACATTGCATTGTACACATACATAACTACACTACTAATATTTGATCGCGCTAATATCACGAACCATCAACCACCCATTTGATAAATGAATAATATTATAGGGCTCTTTCGTGATCACAAAGACAGAATTAATAATTTATATTACAGGCCTGTTTAATTTGTCTGAATAGCAGCTATACATCAGAAAAAAAAAATTAAAGAAAGTTCGTATTTGCGGTAAACATGACGCAGAGATGGGACACAAAAACAAAAAAAAAATGCCCTTATACGACACAGAGCCCCAAGTGCTACACGCTGGTGTGAAAAAACACATTCTAAACAAAAGACATCGACTTCTTAAAAAAAATAAAGCCATTTTCCACTTTCAAGGGGTTTTTCTGGAAGTCGGTCGATTTCTTGAATACTTTGTGTAAATAATTTCATCACCACTGCTCTCAAAACGATGGAGGAAAACATCGTGAGGAAACCGGTATGCCCTAGAACCAAAAACCAATTTGAAGACATGTGACATCCACCAGCGCGGACTGGGCCCCTGTGGCATATGTCCTAGCAGTGGGGACATTATAAGCTGATTATGCTAATGCTAAGTGTCAATAAAATTAATTTAAATACCCAATTAAGCAAGTAAAAATAACAGTCGGAAATTATACTTCCTCATGTAATTATGTTTGATCCAGGTAAATAATTCATTACTCATTCATTCATTATTCCCTAAATATGGTGTCGCGTTTCTAATGACGTTTTTCTTCAAAAAATATTAATTGGCTGTGGATGTTATGAGGTAAAAATTCACTTTTCCTTTACAATTCTTAACAAGGGGAAGGAAAATGTCATTATGAACGACATTTAAATATGAGGGGCTTGTTTAGTTAGGTACAGACCAGGCTATTTATTTTAATTGTTCTCTGCAAAAAGGAGCGGAATTAAATCTTGTGGATTTTGTGGTGACATTTATGAACATTGTTGGTTCATGTTATTTAGTAGTTTGTTTAAAATATTTGAGACTACAAGACAGTTCTATTGTAGTAGGTATAAATTACAACACAATTAAATTTATTTATTCAGTAAGTGGCTAAGAGAGGGTCTTGTGGCTAAGTAATAACAGCCGCATGGGTCGTTCGATCAGGATAAGCTACGCTTGCCGCGGTTGATCCATGGATGGGTGACCATCTTTACAAACCAAGATCCCGCCGTGCCTCTGAAAGCACGTTAAGCTGTTGGTCCCGGCTGCCATTCGTGGATCCTTGACGGTCGTTACGGGTCTTCGGAAGCCCGAAAGTCTGACAACCAGTCTTACCAAGGGGTATCGTATTACCCAGTAACTGGTTTGTGGAGGTCAGATAGGCAGTCGCTCCATTTAAAATACTGGTATTCAGCTGCATCAGTTTAGACTGAAAGCCGACCCCAACACAGTTGGGAAAAGGCTAGGCAGATAACGATTTATTTATCCAGTAGTACATACATTAATACATTTAAGTTGGTGCAAACATAAACTAGTTTAGGAAGTTTTACCGTGCACCAAAATCTTCGAGTACATACATAATTTGATTTTTATTTTTAAACAAGATAATAATTATTTACATAGAGAGAGTCAAGAGCATCGACCAAGACCTGAGGGGGCTCTCGTTGGGCAGCTGGATTTAGGGCTCAGAAAGCGGTACTTCTGGACACGGCCCGCATTGTTAGGAGGTTCCTCTCCCTGGAGCCCTGGACGCTTGGACCCTGTAGCCGATACCGGTAGGCTACTATTTTTTATATTTTTAAATGTTTATATATTCTAATATTTAAAAATATAATTTATATGTAAATAATGAAATAACTTTAAATAATACCTACATATAAGCTAAACGACTAAAAATAATAACCATGTTCATGTACATAAAACAAAACACAGGCAAAGAATAGGGTAAGTAATAGATGATATAACAACAAAATCTCTAATATTAACAACATATAACAACGGAACCTATAATTTTATTTAATATATCGATTATTTAATATAATGAACGATTGATATAATTTTAAAAGAACTAATTTTTATAAGCATAACATTCATTGAATATAACATCGTTTGACATAACATACATTAAATATAAAATCGTTTGACATACCAGTCAAAAGATATAAAACTTATTTGGTCTAATATGGTGAAAACGCCTACTTAAAAACACAAAGCAAAATGGTTGCATATTAGAAAATCAAAACTTTCCTGAGCAAATTTCAAAAGAACAACGTACAAATCAACAAAGTTTAAAATAACGATGGTCATTTGATCAAAAGTTCAGCTGACCAAAGTCTGGAATATCAATGTTTAAATTATTTATTACACTATTGACCAAATCGATGAAATCCCAAAGAGCGGCGACGTAGTTCCCGCGATTAATATGTTTCTGGCACTCGCCGGCCGCTGCCGCGGCACCGCTCGCTGCGCTCGCTCGGCTCGTGCGTTGTGTGGTCACAGTTCTAACCTAACCTAACCTAGCTGTTTCGATGTAAAAACTTTTGATCAGTCGTTCATTTGATGTCACATACATTGGGATTTAAATTTTTTTCTAAAAAAACATTGGTCATTTAAATTTTGTTATTTCGTTTATTGTTCTTTTGAAATTTGCTCGAGAAAGTTTTGATTTTCTAATATGCAACCAGCAAAATTGCTAAGATAGGTCGACGGAACCCCGCTTCGCGGGGCTCCTATTTCTGGATGGCTTAAAAAAAAATAACTACGAAGGCTAAGGCGGGAGCTCCGCTCCGCTTCGCTCCCGCCTTAGCCTTCTAACCTAACCTATCCGAGTCGGGGTACTCTGAGTCGGGGTGTTAACCATAATGACGTTTTTTATATATATTAAACGTTAGACCTAATGATTTTTGATTACATAAACGTTATATCAAACAACTTTATACTAATTAAGTTTTAGAATAAATAAATGTTATATGTAAAGAAATTATATCAACAGTTGGTATATCTCACGTTGATTATATCTTATGAACGATAATAAAATGAAATTAGACCAAATGAGTTTATACGTTATGAGACGCACCCCAAAGAATAAAATGTATAAAATAAAGTTAAAATGAAATGTTTTCCCTTATTCATGTTCTTTTAAAATAAACATAAACTTTTAAAAAATAGCATACACGTGTCTGAAAATTGGGTCTAAATTTAATGGGTCAAATACAATAAGGTCTTACAGACCCAATTTTATGTTACACAGCTTTTGTCCTTTGCTGGGATTTCCATATTTTTTTTTATCATTGAAACAACTTATATTTGGCTTTTATGAATAGCCTTCACAAATTATGATGAAAAACGTCGTTGTACTGAAAAGATTGTCTGCAAAAGGGCATCTTACATTATGAAGGCTTGTAGGAAAATAAATCTGGCTACATTTGATTACTCAAACGAATTTAGTATTATGTAGTTTCAAAATTGAATATGCGGCAATTGTTTTTATAAAACAAAAACAGTTATGTGTTAGGCGCGTAAAAGTGAGCACGTAGATACTCGTCAAATAAAAGGCAAAAATTCAGTATTGCTTTTCATTTTCTTATGTAGCGCCTTTCCCATATAGATTCCGGTAATTTTACAGCGCCAGCGCTTACAATACCAACTTGACCCTACACTAGTATCAACTTGAACCCTAACCATAACCTAATGAAACGACAATCACCCACAGTTAAAACCAACTAAAAGGTAACAACGTGCAACAGCAAATACTTAACGAATTGCTAATTTAATTCATTATTCTGCATAATATTTCGTTAACTCTAGAAAGATTCAAAAGCTTTCAGACATGTCCCTATTAAAGCCCCCCCTCACTTGCAGGTGGAACTTATAATGCACTTTGGAGTTTCAGTTAACTTTCAAGATATGAACAAGTTTTCAGTGGCGTGATTTCGTTCTTATTTGTTTTATGGCCCATCAGACGAACGATGAGTTGTTAAGATTATGCGGCGTTACGTGACATATTGAATTCTTTGATATTAAGCTTTGGTTGGAGAGAGCAATGGCGGTCCAGTGGTTACGGCTGTGACTTACGAGTTGTAGGTCGTGGCTTCGTACCCAGACCTTGTATCACCTCAAAAAACTAGTAAAAAAAAAAAAATATAGAAACCATAATTACAATGTTCAACATGCAAAATAGGTGCATAATTATAAGTTACGGCACCTTACTTTGTGTAAATAATTTCATCACCACTGCTCTCAAAACGGTGAAGGAAAACTTCTTGAGGAAACCGGCATGTCCTATGGACCCGCGTGGTGGACTACAGCCCACTCCCTCTCGAAGGGAGGAGCCCTGTGTCCCAGCAGTGGGAACATTAAAGGCTCATTATGTATGTGTAAGCTTTGGTTTTGCTAAGAAAGTGGTGAACGGTCACACAATAACAGCTATTCAAATACAGAGCGTTTTTTGATACCTTAGGGGCCGTCTCCACGAGCGAGAGAATCGTGGCGATATTATCGTCGTGTCAAGTATTTCTATACACTCTCTTAGAACATGTCTCCACACGGCGATACCATCGCGGCGAGAATTTGATGGCACGACGATAATCGCATTGGACATATTTAAAGATTATCTCTCCAATCGTACTCAACGGGTTAAAATCGACTCTACAAGGAGTGATGATAGATTTATCAGCTTCGGTGTTCCACAGGGTAGCATCCTCGGACACACCCTCTTTTTACTCTACCTACATCAATGACCTGTGTCCTGCACATATTCCTAGTTGCGACATATTTACGTACGCTGATGACACAGCGTTGATGGTTTATGATACTGACTGGGACAGAGCTAGTAAAAGGGCGGAACAGTCGCTTCGGTTTGTAATGGAAAGGCTCTCAGAGAATTGACTTACCCTTAACGTAACAAAGACAAAGGTCATTAGATTTTCGCTACCTAACACTTCAACTCCTCCACTGGAATCAGGTCAAATTAAAGCCCATATTTGCTCAGGTGAGGCACCCAACTGCAGCTGCCCATTTCTGTCCTTGGTCCCGGACATAAAATATATAGGAGTCCACATCGACTACAAACTTAGCTGGCAACCCCATATCGAAGCCTTATGTACGAGGATCAGAAAATTAAGTTATATATTTAAGGAACTTAGGCACTCTGCTGATACCAACGTAGCTTTGATGGTTTACCAGAGTCTTTGCCAGTCCATTATTTTATATTGTATCCTGGTTTGGGGAACCTACAAAACCTCCTTACTCAAAGTCGAAAGAGCTCAAAGGGCGATCTTGAAAGTCATACACTTTAAGCGCAGAGACTTTTCAACCAATCAACTTTATTCAGAAGTCAAAGTACAGCTTTTTGTGCTCCGCGTTATGCTGCGAAGACACTCTACGCTACATCTAGATCTTGCTAAGCTAAAAAGACGCAAAGGCACTCCCGTGTGCGATATAGTCCAATGCCGTTCCAAGTTTGCCAGCCGACAGTATGCGGCAACTAGTTCTCGACTGTACAATAGAATACATAAACTTATACCCATATACTCCCTAACTAAACACGAAGTCAAAATCAAACTTGCAGATTGGTTGCAGAAGTTAACGTATGACGAAACCGAGAATCTTATTACAATTGTCTCTTAAATGAACTAATGCTGTATTTAAATTAAGCGCTTTTAGTTTAATTTATGTTTTGTTACTATAAGTACGAGTACCTGCACGACACTTAATACCATTTGTATGTCATACATCATCGTATTTTTGAATTGCCTACATCCACTTTAAATACCACATTTAATAGCCCACTAACACGTATGGCAAGGCAATATAATGAAAGGTCCTTGTCCGTTCTTGACAGATTTTCCTATTGATATTTCCTCCATGAGTTTTTCTTCATACAGGCGTTCCCTATTTAGACAGTGTGAAGAGTCTATGTAGCTCAAATTGGTTTGTTTTGTAGTGTTCTAGATTAAGATCTACTAACACATTTCTTTTTATTGTTCTCCTTTGTCTCGCATATTTTTTAAGTTAAATGTCATGCATACCTGTTATTTACATGGTTACTGTCGGCGCATCACATATGCGCGTGATCGACCGAAGGGAGGGCGCGGGGTGTCGGGGTACCGAACACGGTACGCGACGGCCGCTGCTCGCCCTCCACGCCACTCAGCTCACAGACGCGCTTGACCACGGGCATTTCATTGTTCATATTTTGATATGTTGATTATGGTATTACACCTATTTTAATACAGTCCACTGCTTCTTTCATTATAAGTCCCGATTGAGCCCAATCATTTGGTCCTTCGATTGCGCAAAAATAATACCGGTATTGCCGTAAATAACGCCGTCAACATCTTCGGTCGTCGTGTTCACATTTGCGGACTTTGACCGCTCGCGACCACCACGCGGTACGACCACGAAGAAAAGAACACAGAAGTCGTTCCCGAAGCAGCCTGCATCGTCATCGTGGGAGCTGAAGTCATTCTTTGGGAGTATATTACTGTATTTGAGTGAGTCCGTTCCAATTAGTTAATTTTCTGCTTTCTTTTTCTTGCCGAAAATCGTTGTTCATCTTCCTATATTTCAATTTTCATACAGTGTGCTTCAATATTAGTGCTTTCATAGTGTTTTCTACGGCACTGCTTTTTAAAATACGCATATTTTGCATCAAAAACGATTAGTCATTAGCTAGTTCACATTTTGTTAACGTGTTGAGTCATTGACCTTGACACTGTTTCTCGATCCCTTTCATTAACGCACAGCTGTTTTGCAGTTTTTTATCTATAAAGATCATTAGCATCAGTGCGCACAGCTGTTATTTAACTTCTTTACAATGGCAGATAATTTAAAAACATTGATAAAGAAACGTAGTTCAATTAAATCAAAGCTTACTATTTACAGCAACTATTTAAATTTAGTAAAAAGTAGTTCCGCAATATCTGAGTTGCAACGGTTAGATTTAGAGGAGCGTTTTAATAAATTCGAAATCTTACACACCGACTTTGATGCCTTACAGACACAGATCGAAGTGCTTTCCGATGACGACGAGTCTGCGTTGGCTGAGCGTGAGGACTTCGACCGCCAGTTCTTCAACCTGGTGGCACTCACGCGCAGCCTGCTCGGTGTCTCGGCCAACGGTGCTGCGTCGGAGGCGGGCTTCAAAGATGCTGACTCAGGTGCACATGTTTCATTTAGGAATTCCTTTGTTCGTTTGCCTAAAATAGATTTACCTCATTTCGATGGGAACTACCAATACTGGCTTGAGTTTAGGGATACTTTTGGGTCATTGATTCACGACAATTCTAGCATAAGTGACATTAATAAGTTCCACTACCTGCGAGCTTCACTCCAGGGAAATGCGGCTTTAATTATTAAAAACATTGATTTTAAAGCCGATCATTATAATCTTGCGTGGGACTTGTTGTGCGAACGTTACAATAACAACCGACTTCTTGTAAATAATCACTTTCAGGCTTTATTTGATGTCGAACCCATTACAAAAGAATCAAGTGTTTCCATCAGAAACCTTGTTGATATTATTAATAAAAATATTAGGGCACTAACTACTTTAAAAAAGCCCACTCAGTATTGGGACGATATTATTATTTATTTCATGGGTAAAAAATTAGATTTAACAACAAGTCGTGATTGGGAAGAGCATAGAAACAATATGTTTAAAGATGATCCTACTTTAATGCAATTTTGTTCTTTTTTAAGCAGGAAAGCGGACTGGTTAGAATCAGTGGAGTACAATCATAGGTCTTCTGAAATTAATAATATTGTTGCTTTAAATAACAGTCATACAAATAAAACTGATTCTAAACACAATCAAACAAATAAAAAATTAGACAATATCAATAAAAACCATAAATGTCCACTTTGCTCCCAAGCACATACATTGTTTAAATGTGAATCATTCAGAAATTTGTCCGTCGAAAATCGCATACAAAAGGCAATTGAATTTAATGTTTGTATGAATTGCTTACGCTTTGGACATGTTTCTAAAAAATGCAGATTTTCACATTGCAAATATTGCAAAACAAAGCACAATACGCTTTTGCATTTAGAAAGTAACGAGCCCAAACTTGCTTCCAATCCATTGCCTTCTGCCATGCCTTCTGCACAGCCTTCTGCTTCGCCTTCTTCAAATGTTGTGCTTTCAGTCAATTCCATGCAGCTTGCTACTTCTGCGCATGTTTTACTGTCCACAGCTATGGTGAACGTGACAGGCGTGACGGGTAAGAAGTACACTGCGCGCCTACTGCTGGACAACGGTAGTACGGCGAACTTTGTTACGGAGAGCTTATCAGAGAAGCTGGGTTTGTTACGACGCGGTACGAGCACCAAGGTAACGGGTATTAATAGTCTCATATCCACCAGTACACAGTCTTGTCACCTCTCAATAGAGTCTTTATGCTGTGCCTTTACTGTAGATATCGAGTGTCACATTTTGCCAGAAATTACAAAGGTTCTACCGTCTTCATTCGTGCATATTAATCACGTCCCTATTCCTTCAGGTCTTAAGCTTGCAGACCCGAACTTTAATGTTCCGTCGGTCGTAGATATCCTGGTAGGGGCTGAAGTTTTCTGGAATGTCTTAGGTAGCAAAACAATAGACTTAGGGAAAAACCTACCTAAATTATGCGAGACCAAGTTAGGATGGTTAGTTTCAGGTAGTATTTCGCACCAATCATGTTTTTCCGCTAATCATTTTTGCCATCATTCCAACGTCACTCCTGACCTCACTCAATTTTGGGAGCTTGACAACGTCGCTTCAAAACATTCACTCTCACTTGAGGAGAGAATGTGTGAGCAGTCTTTTGCTCAAACCACCGTTCGTAATGATGGTGGGGGATTCGTCGTCACTATGCCTTTAAAAGGGGATCCTAGTACATTAGGTCATTCTTTTAGGAATGCTAGGAATCGTTTTCTTTCCCTTGAACAGCGATTTAAACGCGATCCTTTATTTCACGACAAATACAATCAGTTCATGAGAGAATATGAGCGCCTAGGTCATATGACGTTAGACTCAAACTGTACATCATCACCAGAAAACTCCATGAGTACATATTACATTCCGCATCATGGAGTCATTCGCAGTTCTAGTACCACTACACAACTACGCGTAGTATTCGACGCATCAGCCTCTACCAGTTCGGGGGTGTCACTTAACGACATTCAGATGGTCGGTCCCGTAGTTCAAGACGATCTGTTCTCCATTTTAACACGTTTTCGTCAGCATAAGTACGTGGTCTCAAGTGACGTGGAAAAAATGTACAGGGCCATAGAGTTAAATCCAGTCCAACGACCTCTTCAAAAAATAATTTTCAGGTTTGAACCTTCAGAACCTCTTCAGACCTATACCTTAAATACGGTTACCTATGGAACCGCTTCTGCACCCTATTTAGCCACTAAGTGTCTAGTGAGTTTGGCTGATAACATTGAGGATAGTCGTGTCCAATGTGCCATACGACGTGACTTCTACGTCGATGACTTTCTTAGTGGAGGGGATACCATAGCTGAAACTGTTGACATATCAAAAAAGGTACATTCGGTTCTATCATCTGCAAAATTCAATTTACGTAAATGGCGGTCAAATAATTCTGAAATTCTTAAAGAAATTACACATAGTAACGAGTTACATAATACTTTAAATTTTTCTGAGCAAGGTCCTAACTTATCTCAATCTAAGACTTTAGGACTTAACTGGGTTTGTGACTCTGATTCACTTACTTATACTATAAACATCACCTCCACTACTAAAGTCACCAAACGTCATGTTCTTTCTGTCATCAGCCAAATCTTTGACCCACTAGGCCTCGTAGGTCCATGCGTCGTCGAAGCAAAGACAATCATGCAGCGTCTATGGCTAGAAAAGTATGACTGGGATGATGAAGTATCGCACGAAATCAGCAACCTTTGGTCTACATTTGAAGGCACAATAACAGCATTAAATCAGCTAAAAATTCCTCGTTGGGTTTTGCGTGAAGGCTCTATTACGCATGAAGTACACGTCTTTACCGATGCGTCCGAGAGGGCGTATGGCGCTTGTGTGTACATTCGGTCTTGTAATGCCAGTGGATCCATAGGCGTACAACTTCTAGTCTCTAGAAATCGTGTAGCGCCCATCAAACCAACGACGATACCGAGACTTGAACTTTGTGGAGCTTTGTTAGGTGCAAGGCTGTGTACTAAGGTTCAGGAATCGCTTACCATGCCCATTCATAGATGTAGATTCTGGTGCGACTCAACCATAGTCCTGGGTTGGCTCTCTACTCCTTCTAATCAACTTAAACCTTTTGTCAGAAACAGAGTCAATGAGATACAGGAAAGTACTTGTGGTCATACCTGGAGCTACGTACCGTCGAAGGACAACCCGGCGGATCTTGTTTCCCGTGGTCTGAGGGCCGACGTTATCATAGACACACCTCTGTGGTGGTCTGGACCCTCATTTTTACAGCATAGTGAAAATGAGTGGCCCAGCATGCCAAATAGCGGGAAAGATAATCTGCCGGAAGTAGTGACTCATTTCATTGGTAGTGATAGTGACAATCATTCATTAATTAGTTATCATTCCAACGTAAACATAAATCCATCAATCATTCATGATTTATTATTAAAGTATTCTAGTCTAACAAAAATTCAAAATATATTTACATATGTACAACGCTTTATTTACAATGTAAAAAATAAAAATAAATTGCATGGTGATTTTTCTACAACAGAACTAGAAAACTCATTAAATAAAATTATACATCATTCACAGCTTGAAATGTTTCCAGAAGAGTACAATTTGTTAAAGTCTGGACAAAAATTACCACGCAAAAGTAGATTGCTTCCTCTGACACCGTTCATTGACAATCATAACCTCATTCGCGTTGGCGGGAGGCTCGATAACTCCCCCTACGATTTTAGTGTGAAACACCCTATTGTTTTATGCAGTAAGCACATACTTACGAAACTCATCTTTCAAATGCAACATTTAAAGCTTGTACATGCAGGTCCACAGTTGTTATTGTCCCATATACGACAAACTTATTGGCCTCTAGGTGGCAGAAACTTGTCTAGATTTGTCGTGAGTAAGTGTCTTAAATGTTTCAGACATAAGGCTCAGAACGTACAGCCTATAATGGGTCAACTACCGAGCTCAAGAACAAATCTTGAGTTTCCGTTTTTGAATAGTTATGTTGACTATGCTGGGCCAGTATTGGTGGCCAATCGTAAAGGCCGAGGATGCAAACTTACAAAGTCCTATATGTGCATCTTTGTTTGCTCGGCAGTAAAAGCCGTACATTTGGAGCTCGTCACCGACCTCACCACTGAGGCCTACATGGCCGCTCTAAATCGTTTCGTGGCGCGTCGTGGCAAGCCTCGAAGCATCACGTCCGATAACGGGACCAACTTTGTAGGTGCATCAAACGAGATGTATAGGTTCTTGCAATCATCAAATGTTGCATCTGAAATGGCGCAGCAAGGTATCGAATTCATTTTCACGCCTGCATACAGCCCTCATTTTAATTCATTAGCTGAAGCTGCTGTAAAGTCATGTAAGCATCATTTAAAACGGCTACTGCATCTTACTCATTTCACCTTCGAAGAGATGGCTACCTGTCTCACTCACATAGAGGCGGTTCTTAATTCACGCCCTCTTACACCTCTTTCTTCAGACCCTAACGATTTTTCGGCACTCACTCCTTTCCACTTCCTAATTGGACGGCCATTCTTATCAGTACCACATCCTCAGGTGACTGAAGCCAACATCACGCGGTTGGATCGCTGGAAGAGAATCCAGCACATCAGGCAGCATTTTTGGCGACGATTCCATAACGAGTACACTTCTCTGCTGCAGGCCAAATCCAAGTGGTTTCATTCCAGAGGTGAAGTGAAGCCGGGGTCCTTAGTCCTGATAAAGGACAAAACAACGCCACCTCTGCTCTGGTCCCTGGGCCGAGTCACGAAGACTTATCCCGGCGTCGACGGGGTTACGAGAGTGGCCGAACTGAAGACGAAGCGGGGCACCATTCGTCGTGCCTTCAACTGCATCTGCCCCCTTCCAGTCGAAGATTGAAGACTTCCCTTCAACCCGGGGAATATGTCGGCGCATCACATATGCGCGTGATCGACCGAAGGGAGGGCGCGGGGTGTCGGGGTACCGAACACGGTACGCGACGGCCGCTGCTCGCCCTCCACGCCACTCAGCTCACAGACGCGCTTGACCACGGGCATTTCATTGTTCATATTTTGATATGTTGATTATGGTATTACACCTATTTTAATACAGTCCACTGCTTCTTTCATTATAAGTCCCGATTGAGCCCAATCAGTTACTGTAATGCTAATTTTAGATGATATTTAATTTGAATTGTAAGTGATTGTGCTGTTGGTGTGCTTATTATAATAAATAAATACCTGGAGGAACCTTGGCTCCTAAAACACAGGCTTTTGGCCTAGTTTAGGAGGCATTAGTTCGCCCTATAATGTGACTCTATTGTACAATATATTTTTAATACTGTGTACTTATGTATGTTTTCCAAGTGTACAAATAAAATTATTATTTATTATAATAATAATTATCGTCGCGATTCTCTCGCTCGTGGAGACGCTGGTAAAAACGTAATTTTTTAATATGACGGAAACACTTTCCTTGGAAACCAAATAAAATTAATAAAATTCATTTATTTCAGGTATACCATATTCAAAACACAAAAAAAGAACATAAATTATCAATTTGATATGAAAATTATATTCAAATTAATTAATTTATAAAGTCAAAAGTAAATATCAAATTAAAAAACTATTAAACGTCAACTACAGTAAATGTCAGAATGAAATATCAAATATCAACTACAATAATTAGGTAATAAAATAACCAATTAATAATGCCAAAACACAGAATTGATATAATGTCTACAGAACTTGAATTGTAACATGACAAATTATACTCCAGACATGCCTGCCGCAATAGTGCCTTATGTAGGGACAATCAAAACGCTTGGCAATCATAACTAAAGCTTTAGTGTCTGTTATTCCGGGGGCTTACCACCAGAAGTTGAATTGCACTGCTTTTTTGTTCTATGACTTAGTACAAAAAGCAGTGCAGTTCAAATTTTGCCTTGCTTTAAGAGCTGGTGGTAAGCTCCCTGTATGCTACGTGATAGTTTGGTCGCCGCGAGGGGCAGTAAGCACTAAATGAAGACAACCGGGACAGTCGGTGCGGGTTGCCATGTTGCTGACTGACTTTTTACAACGGCAAACTCATATTGTTTGGTAGTTGGTGTCAATACGAGAAAATATGCCAGTTAATAATCTAGCATAATCAGCCTATGACATTCCCACTGCTGGGACACAGGCCTCCTCTCGGTGAGTGGGAGTGGGCCGTAATCCACCACGCGGGCTCGATGTCACATGTCTTCGAATTTTTGGTTCAAGGACATGCCAGTTTCCTTAAGATGTTAGTTATACTTCACCATTATGATCTACTTCTAAATATTCAAATACTTCTTATTTTCCAATTCTACACTTTTGCCTCATGTAGTCCTCATGTAATCGAATGGAACATTGCCAGTTAAAAACACACAAACAATATTTGGAAATTACGAAGATTTTGTTATAAATACACCACTATTTTACATTTAAGATAGCAATTGGTCATAAGTAATTCACACTGATCCGCCATGCATCACATACTGAAAGCCTACCCAGATTATATAAATATTAATCGCGACACAATATACAACCTTTATTTAGCACAAAAGACAAATCAATCCACCACCACGCCATCTAAGTCGAATAAAACCGATCCAATCCATAATAGTCGCAAAGAACATCATAACTACGATGTTGGACAATATTTCTGGCCGCCAGTTGATTGATAGCGTCGCTAGGACATAGGTAATGTCGTGTCACACATCCATCACATTTGTCCTTGGCATTGGCAGATTAATGGAGTGCGCACGATCAATCCCTTTTATTGGGAATGGGGGCGAAATAACTGCGTGATTAGTGATGTGTTTTTGCCAAATGCGGTAAAGTTGATGTAAGTTTTGTGATCACACTTTTGTCAGTTGTTGTTTTTAAAACACTGCCCGCAGCTTCACCCGGGTGGAGGTCAAACATTACACCACGGGAACGTTCTACCAGGATAAAAAGTACCATCTGTCATGGTTTCCAAACTTTCTACGTTACAAAGAGTGTACGCTACAGTCATTAGATTTATACACAATTGTCGACAACCTAGAGTTAAAATTACAGGAACCTTACAAGTTCAAGAGCTTGAGAAGGCTTTGACTATTCTCACTAAAATAGCATAGAATCAGTCCTTTCCTAAAGAGATATCCGTGTGCCAAACTTTGCCCATCCCCGTTAATGCAAGAAAAGGTCAAGGACAGACAGACGGGCAGAGTTACTTACTTTTACTTTTATAATATTAGGGGTTAAAGTATGAATTGCGGATTTGCACTGAAAAATTGAAATTTGTTTTTTTTAATTTAACATAGGTATTTATTTAATCAAAATAATTACCATTATTATCTATACATTGCTGCCATCTAATAGGAAGGTAATTTATGCTTTTGCGATAGAACTCTCGTGATCTAGATTCGACAAACTGTGTGAAAGCATTTTGTACTGCGTCCTAAGAAGAAAACTTTTTATCACGTAGAAAATTGTCCAAATCACGAAAAAAATGGTAGTCCGTTGGAGCAAGGTCTGGCGAATACGGAGGGTGACGAATAGTTTCTAATTGCAGTTCCTGTAGAGTTAAAACGGTTTCTCGTGCTGTATGAGGTCTCGCGTTATCATGGAGCAATAATGGTGAAGATCGATTCATGAGTCGGGGCTGTTTCACACTGCTAGTTTTGCTATCATTGTTCGGAGTCCGGCACAGTAGACATCTGCCGTTATTGCTTGACCAGATCGGAGAAAGCTATAGTGAATAACATCATGCTGAGACCACCAAACAGTTACCATTACCTTTTTATTGGTAAGCTTTGCTTTAGGACGCTGTTGCGGGTGACCCACCTGGGGTCAGCCATTGTCAGCCACTTTTCATCACATGTCACAATTCGATCCAATATTCCTTCATTTCTGTATCGATTCAACAAGGCAACACAAGTTTCAACACGCGTTTCTTTCTGCAGATCAGTCAAATCATGATGCACCCATTTCTCATATTTGTTGATTTTATTGATTTGGCGCAAATGAGTCAATATTGTTGGTAAGGTAACGTTAAACCATGCCGCTAATTCCTGGGTAGTTTGGCTCGGATCGGCTTTCTCCATCTCTTTCAATTCATTGTTATTTACTTCCACGTGGTTCGTTCTTCAAATCAAAGTTTCCATCACGAAAGCGTTTAAACCAAAGTCGCACGGTGCGTTCATTAGCAGTCCCCTCTCCAAATGCAACATTGATATTGCGAGCTGTTTCTGCCGCGTTAGTTCCGCTTCGGAACTCGTATTCAAAAATAACTCGAATTTTCGAAGTATTCATCTTTCTTGTCTAAGCTGAATAAAAAAAAAAAACAACTGAAAGTCGATAATCCACTGTTGTACATTTTATAAAAGAAGAACTTCATAGGTACCATGTGAAAAAAGTTTCACTCAAAAATCAAACCATGAAGTTTCTATGTCAATTCGAAGTACGGTACTTATTACAATATAACGGCAATATCATACATTAACCCCTTTTATAAAAAAAATAGAATAATATTAATATATAGTATAGATTAGTATATATGAAACTACTATAGGTACATACCTACACGTGCTACGGGATAAGCTAGCATACAACAATAACATACTCCTCACAGTTCATTAGCAGTAGACAAACTATTGTTGACCATAGCTTACATTGTATCGACGAGAATAATCCTTAATCAGAGCAAACGAGCGCGAGTATTAGTACAACAGAGCATTTCGCAACCCCTCCTTGTATACAAAGAAAATACAAGTAGTAGATCAGACTATTCTCAAGTAGTGACCTAAAAAGTTAACCAAACTGAAATGCCTATTTGTTGAAGTATACCCACAAACTTATGAACAAATTAAACATCAAAGAAAAACTAAAACCACGCGTCACCCATAACCAAAACACGCAATATTTGAAAGATGTGATCAAACTACCGAACTTAGAATTTCCTACATCTTATAGCAAGTATTGGATACGTGTGGCTCGTGTAGTTTCAGAGACATTAATTAAAGGAGGCTGCCAGCACAAGAAGGCGCTTCTACGAGATCAGACAAGCAACAACACATGTCCAGTATAAGTAGACTCTTCACGTCTC
Organism: Apamea sordens; assembly: GCA_945859715.1. Lineage (NCBI taxonomy): Eukaryota > Metazoa > Arthropoda > Insecta > Lepidoptera > Noctuidae > Apamea > Apamea sordens. Next base: position 11,414,058 of record OX243998.1, on the reverse strand, counting down.
AACTGAGCCAGCAAAGAACGTACTTTCTTACGAAAATGTCGAGTCGTCGGAGGTCAGGATAAAGTGGTAGATCCTGATACACACGCGTCCAATAGATTAGTTTAATTATAACACGCCCCTAATAAATGACACTATCTTTACAGAGCTTAGTTTCGAAATTCTGTACGGTAATTGTTGTTCATAATTTTGCTAATTTAGCTGCAAAGGCTGGTTCTTCGTGAAATCTTTTGGCAACTTCCGCAAATAGCGTTATGTTGTTCAACTAAGTTTGTTCTATTGTCATGTCTATTTTCGAGGACATCGACGTTTATTTTGTACGTGTCAGCCTGTAAGTACCCGTATTGTAGGATTCACCTTATTAGTCATTTCAATTCTGATATTAGTTCGACGAAGGCAGCCTCAGTTGTGCATAATTAATCTGCTTCGGTTTGCAATAAATGGTTATTATGCTTGTTGCAACTATAGTTTGAGAACTCCAAGTTCAAAGCAATACACGGTTGATAGTTTTATCATTGTTATCGTTAGTGGTGATGAAATTATTTTCACAAAATAAAGCGCCTGAAAAGGACTGAGTTCAACTCAGAAGACAACATCTTTGAAAACAATGAAAATCAACTGAAATAAAACATTAAAAACCAGTATTGAGAAATGAGACATCGAATGATCAGAACCAATGTAGAGAGGTGAAAAATTTAAAACGTATTTTATATGTCGTGCGATTGACAAATATCAGCCCGTTGTCATCGATCACAAGCACTGAACGGGAACAGATAAATTGATGAAGCATTTTTCGAAATCGACTCCGTCGAACGGGGAACGAAATGTCGGTATCGGAGCGACATAATAGGCACCCATGTATAACGCAAAGTCATGTTTATCTCGACATCAGTTTCCTACCGACACTGAAATAAAGTTTGCTGTGTCGAATGGCTTCGATATTTCAACAAATATTGGCTGAATTGTAACAAATGTTAAAAGATGTTATGTTGGCTTGTGTTGAATTCTTTTGTCACGTTGTTACAAATTGTTTAGTTATGCCAAACCGACCGATAACAATGGAGAAAGGGTTAGGGTACTATTATAGAGAGCCGCATGTCATCAACATTATCATTTCAGCCGAAAGACGTCCACTTCTGGACATAGGCAAGCACCTCCACTTCGACCGGTGCATGTCATACACATCTTATCGATTAGCAATAGTCCTACCAGCCAGGAACAGTTGTATTATACGAGTATAGGTATAGTACACCCATATTTTCCCAGTATTTTAAAAGTACAAAGGCTGCCACAAAAAAATTAATTGATTCTGTTTGATGCCACTTGATTAAAAAAGTATTTCTTTGTGGATCTAATAAATAATTATTTACTACTAGCTGCGTCCCGCGGTGTCCCCCGCATAAGTTTCAATCCCGTGGGAATATCGGAATAAAAAGTACCTATCCTATATGTTAATCCTGGAAACCCTCTGTGTGCCAAATTTCATCTAAACCCGTTCAGTAGTTTTTGCATGAAAGAGTGACAAACATCCATCCATCCATACAAACGTTCACGTTTATAATATTATTAGGATAATAATATTAGCGAATATAACGCAGCATAACATAAATTATGTAGACCATTTTGCTTAGCTCTGAGCCTGAGGGAGTTCGTACATCAATCGATCAATGAAATAACTTTCACATAAAAGTAATTATTGATGTGTCAATTTTCATTACACGGAGGAACACGGTGTGTGTTGCATAACTTTAGTTTTGTATTAATTGATGTTGGAATTGGATGGATCGGTACATGTCCGTAGAATATTTTGATTACTAATAAAAATGCAATTCATACATCCGGTATTCGGTAACCGGTATCCGGTAACTGGTACTCAAATGTCAATAGTTTCAATAATAGAAATCCAATTAATAGGAGTGTTATGTCATCAATTTAGAGGGCTCTTTAACACGCGCGAATACCCTCAAAGATTCTTTCTATTAAACGAATTTTTATTCATTTTCACAGGAGAAAAGATAATCAACTGGCTGCTGGCTGGCATATCTTTTTGTCACGGCATGAGCCTATTGATATGAGAAAATATTCTTGGATAGCTCATGATATGAGAAAAAAATAATCTTTAGTGAGTCATCTAATTATAGATACTCTTCACTTATGGTTGGTTCCAAAAGTATCTGATGAATATGTTAACAAATGGCTCAGAAAACGTACCTGTGGATGTCAATTTGCAGTGCTACTTGCAAATTGAATGCTTTGTTTTGATTATTTGAATACCCGAAATTATAATTTTAAATCACGTTGAATTTAATCATGTAATTCAAATAATTATAGGTAAAGTTGTTGGTAAAAGAGTGAGATATTAGGTTGAAACCGTCTAAATACAGATAATTAATGTGTTATTAAATCCATTTAGTGAGTGATTGCGTAAGAATTTAATCTGAACACGGTTTGTTTACACTTTCATCAGATATTTTTGAAACAGACATTCCATTGATGTTTTATGATCAATCATCTGCCTAGCCTTTTCCCAACTATGTTGGGGTCGGCTTCCAGTCTAACCGGATGCAGCTGAATACCAGTATTTTACATGGAGCGACTGCCTATCTGACCTCCACAACCCAGTTACTGGGTAATACGATACCCCTTGGTAAGACTGGTTGTCAGACTTTCGGGCTTCTGACTACCCGTAACGACTGTCAAAGATCCAAGAATGACAGCCGGGACCAACGGCTTAACATATTTTATGATCAATATCACCGTTTAAATTTTTAATATGAAGAAAACTGTTGTAAATATCTAAAATGTGTACTTGTGCGGCCATCTATTTATGTGTATTCATAATAAAAGAACATCACTTTTGTTTCTGACACATAGCACGTTGTTTTATTATAGGTTATGGGCCCAGCACGCTTCCGCTTTAGGAACAGAAATTAGGTAAACTAGTTTAATCACTGCAACAAATAACTCCAGCAAAACAATATAGTTAACTGCATATAACAAGATCTTCCAAGCCTTTAGCTAATGCATGGGTATATCGTACCATCATCGTGCTAACTCGCTCTCTGCTTACATTGCAGTTACGCCGAGTGGCCTCTTATGTTTTACACACACTTCACTGGCTATACAGCTTGCATACAGCTTGCCTTACGACTTGCCTGCGATAATGCGTCTCAAGTCTCGCAGTCTCAGAGAGTCTTCGTAACAAGACCATTATGTGCTTTTAGAATGTAATGTTCTTTGATGAATATCTGTGTAGGTACAAAGACTGTTCAGTTTTTATTAGGCTGATTAATGAACGTCTTGGGATGTGACTGCAAGTAAAAGTGGTGTGACTCTCTACTGTAACTAGGTTTAACTATTTCTTGAAGAAAACTGCTGCCGATCTATTCTGTAAAAAAATCTCACGGTGAAGTTCTCACTGTGAGATTTGGTGTGTGAGCTTTAAGTGAGCTGTCAGTAGTGTTAATCCCTAGCATGAGGTGCAATGACAGCTCATTCACCTAAATTCTCACCGTGAGTAGACTACTTTGGAAGACGGACTACCGAGATTTAAGGTCTTAGGACAGCTCCATTGTCTATATTGCGACTTAAGAAACAACGACTACAACTCATCTGTGAAGCTGGTTTTGTTAGGTACGACATGCAAAAAAAAACACTCATAAGTTATGACTTGTAGACACCAGCTACACTACGGCCACCTGCGCCTTGTTGCCCACGTAAAATTCCTTTTCTACTGAAAATTACCAGATGAATATAATTTTAGTAACACCGGATCGGACAGTGGTTTTTGAGTAGGTATTATGAACAAGCATTTTGGACTCCGATGATCAGTTTATAATACCTAAATTGTCATTATTTTAATGATATTCAGTAACTACAGTAATGTTTGAGTCGGTCCACTCAAATGAAATAATATCATGTTGACGGTCGACTCATCGAGTGAAGTATCATATTGACTGCGTTTGTATCACTTGACACCACGGCAAAGTGAGGTTGTCATCGATTTTGTGTGTCACCATTGCATACAAGTACATAATATTTCGTTACTGACGTAAACATTTATAAAGGTACGATATGTTAAAGGTTTTCCTATTTTTAATTGTGAGTGAGTTTGCTAATGATGAAAGGGTGATAGTTTTCATAAGAAACCGTTGAAAATGTAATAATTTTGTCAAATAACAAAAGACTCATAAATAAAACAGAAAGAAAGAAAATACGTTTATTTGCGGTAAACATGATGCAGACAAAGAACACAAACGCATAAAAGAATAAGTTCTGGGAAAATATGTACCACATCCACGTAAAACGGCCATCGCATGAGTCTAAAGGTCTACTGGACATAAGTAGCCCTTTTAACAACATTGAGCTGGATTTTCAGCGAAACTTATCCACCCGTAGTATACTAGAATACTATACCAATAAACCTTCCCTAACTCCACATAACAAAGAGCCCCACAAAAAACATACATCTTCCGAAAATCCTAACAAGCGATTCATTTCCAGACCAGTCCAGCATTCTAGAAAGATCCACATGCAGCCCCACATTACACTGGGGCAGTTATCTCCGGGCTAAGAGCGTCAGTAAGACGTACTTAAGAGCTAAACCAGTTCGGACAGCCTGCCCCTATCAGCTGCCCCAACGGGCAGGGCTTACGCGCCCCGTAATAGATATTCCACGTAAGAGTAGTTGAGAACCACACGACTGTGTCATACGATAACTCTTAAGTGCCCCGAAATGGGTTTTTTACCGAAGTATTATAGTTCGAATCGTTCATATTATGGATTTCGGTGTATTGAGAAGGGTCTGTTTCTTGAAGAAATGTTTTTTATTATTTGTTGTGGTATTAAAGTAAAGTAAAGATGATAATTAATGCTATCTTTTTAATTATCTAATCTAAACCTATAATAGTGCATTGGTGAAGGTTCTGAAACTAAACATAACAGCCGACAAAGCTACCTATTTTGATTGTTTCTATATACAATCAAACAGTTATTGCTTGAAGGCTTGCAATAGCCATGCAGATTTTTGTATAGTATTTAGGAAAGCTGATAGTGCCAAAGAAATAGACAATTTCATTTGAGTATCCACACAAACGATGAAATGACGACGACATACAAAAAGAGTGACTAAAAAAATAACGAATTATAAGTGAACCAGACATTTCTACTTATTTTAAGAATATTGTGAAGGATTTCCATTCAGGGTTATTTTTAAACAAAATACTTTACAGACATACCTTTATAATTCAATCTAATTAACAATGTGGTTCTTGCCTTTGAAAATATAAAGACGGTTCCCGGCCATTTCGTTTGTACATTTTGATAACATTCGAGTATACTGAGGAATAAGGAGATTAAAATAAAAACTTCCCGCTGTGAACAGTTACAGAAATGTGGATCTCGGTACACTTTGTACACTATGTCCAGAGTTCCGTACATATTAAATATGAATAAACGATATTAAAGACACGCGTAAGAAAATATTATCAAGGAAATATAATTTTCCCAGGAAAATGATGAAAATGTATGAGTACTCGTATGTAATCAAGTTAATCAAAATAGCTTAAAATTTAATTATTAAAGATTTAAGCCTTAAATCATTAATGATTTATTAATTAAATGTGGTTAATCCGTGATTATTTTTCTGTCTTCCTTACATGGGACTTGAGCATAACTGGTGAAATATGGTGTTCTTTAATAGGTACACTTCTGCCGAACCTTTCGGGGAATACAGATGTTATGTTATGTTATCACAAACAGAAATCTGTAAATCACGCAAATGGGAAAGAAAAGACAAAACTCAATCTAAATCCCAAAACAAAGCGTAATGCGTCGCTTTTTATTTAGAACTTAGTAAAACATAGTGCAGTACATCTGAGCTGCAAAGAAACGGAAATGTCTGTATCGGCTAATCAGTAATTAAGAAGATAAACAGTGACCGTTCGCTGTATTTTCCAGCGGATCGCTAAAAGCAGAGGTTCTGGAACAATAGCAGTTTATTTATATTTGCACGGCTAAGTCTTTCCGTGAAAGCTCGTTAAGAGGACAAAGCCATTCTGTTTATTAGCTCTCACCTGGCCCTTTTGTTATTATTATGAAGCAGACAAAGATTTTCAAAAGAAACACAACGTTTTAATGTCATTTTGACCATTTTCCGGTTTTTCATGTTATAATATCTAAAGCAGTCAAGTAATGTATTGTATTGTACATTATATACAAAAAGGACACGTTTTACAGGTATGGGAGATAATAATTTCAGTGCCAATTAAATTTTATTTTACTGTTTAACATAAAGCGATGTAGTTAAATAGTTCGTGATATAATGGACAAAGTTTATACAACTGTTGTTGATTACCCTCTCTTCAGTGACAACAGAAACATTATTTTCTCACACATTACATTTAGTTATTATTGGAGAAGAATGGCGGCAAAATACTACATAGTTATGATTGAATTGAGACACTCGCATAGAAAAAGTTTGTTATATTTTTAGCGAGTGTCTAGAAATCGTAGTGTCTGGCCGCGTATCGGCAAGCGTAGTGTGGAACACCCTTCAGCTAGACGAACAGTGACTGGGACCGACTGGATGCGGAAGGCGGCGGACAGGGTGTTGTGGCGCCCCCCCCGGTGGGTTCCCGCATTGTCGAGGCGGGGGGGCTCAGTAGCCGTGGCTGGGCGGGCCACGGTGAAGCTAAGAGGGACCCAGGCGGGGGCCGCTCGTCCGGGCTGTGCGGTTTAGCCCGACGTAGCGGCCCACAGGTAGGTTCCGGTGCCTGCGACATCGTGACCTACCTGAGGCGGGCCGCGATGTCCCCCGTGAGGGAGACATTGCGGCTGAGGATAGAGGCCGCGGCGGGAGGGGCTCTCCCTTCCTTCCGCGGCCTTGACGGGGCCGCCACCGTTAGATGACGGACGCGGCGGGGCCGCAGGGGAAGAGGAGTGTTCGGTGTTTCGTTGCCGCTCTCCCTATCCTCTGCGGCCGTAGCTCCCCCAACGCGGGGGGGCTTGCGGGGCCCGCCTTTTAGGCGGGCGTGGAGGCCAGCAGGCAACGGGTGCGGGGGCTCCGTTGCCTGTTTTGCACAGGCCTCCACCTTGTGGGACGGGAATGGCCAGGTGTTCCCGGCCATTCCCGTAGCCCCCCAACCTGGGGGGCATGCGGGGCCCGCCATACCATCTTGGCGGGCGTGCGCCGGGAGGGCCGTGGAAGTACTGATTTCCCATAGCCCTCCCATTACGGCGTTTGCAGGAACACCGCTGAGTTTTAGTGGGTATACTGTCCTTTCCGACAGGGAGTCCCACATACCCCGTCTCGGTCCCCCGCGGGACGGGGATGCATAAAGCATTTCTCAGCGAGAAAAAAAAAAGGGTGTTGTGGCGCAGCCTGGGAGAAGTCTATGTTCAGCAGTGGACTGCGATAGTCTGAGTTGATTGTCTATAAATCAGACAACTAGCAACTACAGTCGCTTAAAAACAATCAGTCTACAGGTGAAGGAGACTACCATATAAAGTTGTTTACTCGTGTTCCCCCAAGGGAAATAATGCAGACGAGCTTAAAGTTAGGGTAATAATTTTTACAACTGTTATTTAAACATTTGGGAAGTTATTATGATCAGTTGACAAACTTAATGGGCAGTCATTTTATTTTTCGACGGTTGGTAAATTAGTGTGACCATAAAACATGGACAGTAATAAAAAGAAAATTGGTGGGTTATTTCATCCTGCGATGTCAGTACAAAAAATACTCAAGGAGTGTAAATGAATGGCTAGTAAAAATGTTGGAATTGGCAGTTAGGTGAATAGTTCGCCAGTTCATAGGTTAGGTTGTAAGTGTGACCACCACGCGCAAGCCGAATTGGTCGCAGTAATTAAACCAGGGTACTCCGACCAAATGGGTTAGGTTTCGTTAGAACTGTGACCAACCGCGCGCGAGTCGAGCGAGTGAAGCGAGCGGTTCCGCGAGATCGGATGGCGAGCGCTACTTTCAAGTTAGATTTCGTACCGTTACCGACTAATTCCGATTTGTTTACTGCCCTCACGTAACCCGTACAGCCATTTTACTGCTTAATATTTATATAAATATTTGTTATAACTCATTTTATTTAGTTTACTGCTCAGTTTTTAAAACTTTAAATAAACTTCCATTTTGTATTTTTTTATTTATCAACATAACAACAAAACTGCCGCTTAAAATCAGTGCCATAAAATTCTTAAAGCAAAAACTGTCTTTCGTACCGAGTCTAAGTTGTCAATTTTGTATTAAGAACTTTACGGTAGTCAAATTAGAGTTTACAATATAAATACTGGCTCGAATGTTTAAGCTAGAACAAAATTTAGAACTTGTTTTGCAATTAGACGACTTTTAGAAAAGTTTGGCTTCTTGATTGTCATCTCTCTCACTTATACCTGTGTGATATTTTCTTTCAAAGCTCTATGCTCTCAAAATGGTGAAAAATAACATCGTGGGGAAACCGGCAAGTCCTAGTACCAAAAATTCGAAGACATGTGACATCAACCAACCCGCATTAGGCCTGGTGGTGGATTACGGCCCACTCCCTCTCACAGAGAGGAGGCCTGTGTCCCAGCAGTGGGAAAATTAAAAGCTGGCTATGTAAAGCTTGATATGTTACATTAACGTCCGGGTTCTGTAGCTATATTTATAAAACACAAAACACGAAATAAAAAGGAATTTACAGAAATGCTAAACACGAAGGCGTGACTGAGCGGCGTTTCATTAGGGAGAAGTCAATTACAGAGAAAGCCGCCGAGAACATATGGTGGGTCATATTTCAGCTTAAATAACCTTCATTTTGCCTCATATCGTGAATGAAAAAAATTTCATTAATGGAAAATGAGAAACATAAAATGTGTCGTAAATATTCGTTTTATTTTCGACTTTTGTTTTATTATTTGTCATGGCAATGGTGTTACCGTGTATGTGTTACATACCTACCACGTGTGACGGTAGAAAATTGTATTATTTTGTATATTGCCGAAACATTTTATGTACAGTCACGAGCAAAAGTATGTATACACTCGGCTATATTCAAAAGCGATTTACTCCTTTATTTTTTAATGAAATTTTATGTTGTTACGATTAAAGCATTTTCGAACCCATGTGTCGTATTTCAACGTCGCTTTCATTATTTCTCGAAAAAATCGCAATTGAAAGTTGCCAAGTGTTGACATATTGGTAAGTAAAGTAACTTAATACAGGAATGAAGGAATTGTCTTTTTTAATATCTGAGGGAAGGTTTACTCTCTAAGTCCGTCGTAAGGGAGGTTTACTCTCTAAGTCCGTCAACGAAGATACGGGGCCGCCCGAAAGTTGTTGTGAGGTTAAAACAAGTCACAAATGAAAAAATAGGACGGGTAAAAGGCCGATCGATTCTGTAAAAATCTCACTGTGAAAAGTTAGGTGAAGTGAGCTTAGAGTGAGCTGTCAATAGTGTCAATCCCTAGTATTAGTTGGAATGACAGCTCACTCCACGCTCAATTTTACTTAAGTTTTCACGGTGAGATGGTTACAGAATCGCACTGCAGATCGGGATTAGGGTCTACCGTCGTGTTGTCTTTCATTCTTAGTTCGGGCCCCAAACTAATGTTATAAGTAAGTAACAAGAAGTAGGAAATCACCCGTAATTTTGGTCAAAAATACGGATTCCGTGCTTAGGGTGAAGACCTCCAGAACGGACAATTAAATAATCATTACACACTCAACTGCTGTTACGTTAGTGCGTTGCGCGTACTAACTGGAATTTAAAAAAGTTACGCCCGTCGCTTCTTCCGTCAAATGTGCATTGCATTGAAGGTGTTTCTTCTTTGAGAAAATTTCTGTACTTTCGAGATTGAAGTAAGGATGACCACCTCTTTAAAATGAAGGAGTAATAGCGCTTTTAGCGATAAGACCGCCCATTGTGTCACTCCTTGTAACTACATTTCTTCATCTGCCTAGCCTTTCCCCAACTATGTTGGGGTCAGCTTCCAGTCTAACCAGATGTAGCTGAGTACCAGTAATTTGCATGGAGCGACTGCCTATCTGACCTCCACAACCCAGTTTCTGGGTAACACGAAACCCCTTGGTAAGACTGGTTGTCAGACTTTCGGGCTTCTGACGAGCCGTAACGACTGTCAAAGATCCACGAATGACAGCCGGGACCAACGGTTTAACGTGCTTTCCGAGCCACGGAGGGGTCTTGGTATATAAAGATGGTCACCCATCCCCAGAACAACCGCGGCAAGCGTAGCTTAACCTGATTGATCGACCCGTGCGGCTGTTATTACTTAGCCACAAGCCCCAAAATTTCTACATTTATATCTGTAATATTTATGGTGCACATAATAAAGTTTAAGAGTGTTCTGTCTATCCATACTTATGTAGGACAAACTGCATTTCGTTCGTCGAGTCAGGCTATAGGTCCATAGGTCCAAATAGGACCCTGAGTTTGTTAACCCTAAATAAGGTTTTGTATAAAGTAATGTTAACAGTTTAGGCAGCTTACACCCGTTACATCAAACTCCTACAAAATCATAGGCTCCTAATTAAAAATCAAAGTGATGTGGCGTAGTAATTAATTTCGTAAAATCAATTAAGATTTCAAGATCAAAGGAATTTGCTTCTTTAATTTAACTTGTTAAGCTAAGGAGCTAGGAGTCAGATATTTTAAGGTCTCTTTCTGTGTATATGTTACGGTAAGTGTGATTAATTGAAAATTATTAATAATTCTCTATCATTATTAATACATAATTACCGAAAGTCGAGGTAAAAGTAATAAATTAATCACATTTATCGGTGACTAGCTTCTGCCCGCGACTTCATCCGCGTGAAGCAACTTTCTTATTTTTTTTTCCGTAAGAACCTTCTACAAAGTATTAGAAAACTTAAAAAAAAAGATTGATGAAGTGACCAAGGGAAATAGGGCTTCATTTTTATATATATAGATTATTAATAATGTAACCTTAGTACCGATAAATGTACCCGAAACCCTAAAAAGCAACACTAAGTCATAGCAATGCATTTCTATCCCCGAGACTGAGCTAATACTTAATCTTGCTTGGCGATTAGTTTGTGTGTAGAGCAATTTTCTTAGAATCTGTCTTTAGATCGTTACCTGAGGACAACAAACGGGATGTACCTAAGCTAAGATCTGGGTTACAGTGAGCAACGGGTTTCTAGGAACACTACATCTTACCTTCGGTTTCGTAAGTTAAGCACGACTACTGACAAATGCCTGCACTGGCTAGACTGGTCCACTGAAATCTGTGTGGTACTTTCCTCAAAAGACCATTTCAGACATCAATCTACATGGTCTTCACTTGATCTGACCAAGATTACGTCTGGAATTTAAAAGAGACTGTGACTTTTGAGTTGGTTTCGGTCTTTCTTCTCAGAGTAGTCAGATAGGAAACGCCGACCTCATCTAGCAAGTTTTTTAAAAATAATGTGACGTGTAAAAGTGCTAGTTCTAGTGTATACTGGTATTCAGCAGCATCCGGTTAGACTGGATATTGACCTCAACATTGTTGGGAAAAGGCTAGGCAGATGATCATGATGATGACGTGTAAATGTGATTTCGATATCCTATTTACAAAATACTTAAACAATTTCATTTCATTTCAAGTCAAAGGGTAGTTAGAGGTAATATGTGGGTCCGCATTTATATCTATATCAAATCAAATCAAAAGTCATTTATTCAAATTAGGCTGAGAGTCAGCACTTTTCGAACGTCAAAATTACTAAAAACAGTCCCCCAAAATTGCCCGCCCTTCACCACTTCCTAGTGCTATCGCTGGGAAGAAGAAGTGGCGCAACAAATTCCCCAGCAGCACAGCGGTCTGTTCAATTAGAAAATACTTGATTGTATACAATACTAGGTGTTAAGTAATTAACATTACAAGGCACAGAACATAAAATTAAATCATTTGCCATATGTCAGCTAGGCTAGCTATAGGTATCTTCTATACTAATAATAAAGCTGAAGAGTTTGTTTGTGGGAAACTATGGAAAGAGCTCTTGGAAAAAGAGAATTTGAAAAAGAGAGTTGGTTTTATTTTATTTCATATTTTGATTGTTGTTTTTATTTATGTCTAATCGTACGCTGCACTGGTTGAAGTCATTGCGTCAACGCAGGGTGTCGCTGAACACCAGTGACGGGGTTCTGTCTCGTATAGGGCCTTAGCATTGTGCTGAGCGATGGCCGTTTTACGTGGATGTGACGCATGTTTATGTTGTTATTTTTGTGCGTTTGTGTTCTTTTTTATGCGTCATGTTTGCCGCAAATAAATATATTTTATTTCTTTCTAGTTTGACCAAAATGACTATGATGATCACCAATCATGACGAGACTGTATCTATTGCCGACTACACTTAATTATATTATAAACTAGCTTCTGCCCGCGGCTTCGCCCGCGTGGATGTCGGAAATTATCCCACGGGAACGTGCTAAAAGGATAAAATGTATGTGTTTCCCCAGCATGCCATCTATCTCGCGGGCCCTTTGTGGCTAATTACAATAGAAAACCAATTGTGTCTCATTATTATTAGTGGTGATTAAGAGGGTACCTATATGATATCTTTACCTAAGTACCTACCTAATCCTGCCAGGGTAGCGGGATCATCCGAAAGGTTTACCGCTGCCCTGGAACATAAAGGGCTAAGGAAGGAACACGGGTGGGTTTTAGTCAGTAGGAGTCTGACACTCCCTCTGCTCCACCCAGAGCGGGAGGAGTCATTTGACGATTTCCCATCCTCAAAAAAAAAAAAAAAAGTACCTACCTAATTTAAAAAAAATAACTCAATAACAGAAAATTAAATACCTACCTACCTAAATAAACCTATTTCTGATGATAACTAATCTAAACTCAATAAATAAGCAAAATCCCTAAAAACTAATATCTATACGAATGACTAATCCTACCTAACAGTATTATAAAATAACCTACGGTCACTACGTACACTATCAAATATACTACCTATACTTTACAATTAAAATCTATACCTACGACTTATATAAAAATAAACCTAAATAACTCTAAAAACTAAAAGGAATAAAAATGAACTCCATTGCGGGTGACTTAACCTACGACAAACTTATTATTTGCGGTTTTTGCAGTATCGGGTCTAGGGATCGAACCGCAAAATTAAGTTTGTTTTTTATTGTATATACTTTTCCGGGATAAAAAGTACCCAGTGTGGTGCCCAGGATATTAAAGAATAATTATACCAAGTTTCATCGTAATCGAACCGGTAGTTTTTGCGTGATGCCTGAACAAACAGACAGACAGACAGACAGACCGACAGACAGACAGACAGACAAAATTTTTTTTAATCACATTTTTGGGTTCGGTGTCGGTCTAGTAAGACCCCCTGCCATTTATTTTTTTGATATTTTCAATGTACAGAATTTTCACTTCTACAGATTTATTATAAGTATAGATTGAAATTGATTCGATATAGAAGTTTAAACGCTTTACGAAAACATTAATAGAGCTTTTGTTTAGATTAAGAGTTTGAAGCAAATATCATTTTCAAGTTTGTGTAGTTTAAACTTTAAAATTGGATTACAGAATTAATTAAAAAATATTGGACTAGGCTTAAAAAACCTAAAAGGGTTTTATAAAGTAAAGATGAAGAACTCTATACGTAAGTGAGCGCAAACAATTTGAACTCTTCTCCAATCTGCCTCGGAGGAGCTTGTGGCTAAGTAATAACAGCCGCACGGGTCGATCGATCAGGTTAAGCTATGCTTGCCGAGGTTGGTCCGTGGATGGGTGACCATCGTTACTTACTGAGACCCCTTCGTAGTCTGTGAATGATTAACCGTTTTTACATACCGAGACCTCTCCGTGCCTCGGAAAGCACGTTAAACCGTGGTCCCGGCTAACATTCGTGGATCTTTAAGACTGGTTGTCAGACTTTCGGGCTCCTGACGACCCTGAACGACTGTCAAAGATCTAAGAATGACAGCCGGGACCAACGGCCTAACGTGCTTTCCGAGGCACGGAGAAGTCTCGGTATGTGAAGAAGGTTAATCATTCACAGATCAACGGCGGCAAGCGTAGTTTAACCTGATCGATCGATCTGTGCGGCTGTTATTATTTAGCCACGGGCCCCTCAATTTAAAACAAGTTACAGATTTTAATTGGCACACATTTCATCAGTGAACTGATCGCCCGTTATGTTGGTAGTACCGCGCCAACCTACCAACTTCTGTTTATTAATTTTTATTACCGGCTTTTATACGAACCCCGGTATCAAAGACGATTGTTCTTTTGATCTATAAAACTGCCACTGTCCATGATTTATTAGCGCTGTAATGAACCCACTTGAGCGAATCGCTGGTAATTAGGAGTTTAGATATCGCTTCTTTTATAACGAATGTCTGATCGTAAATCTGTGTAAGTTAGGTTGTGATTTTTTATATTTTTATGATGATCTTTCTTTTTATCAAGTACCTACCTTTTGAGATTGTAGGCTAAAATGAGACATTTTGTGGTCTAATTCATGACCAAACTTGCAACATAGGTACATTTCCGGGTTCGATTCCCGCACGGAACAAATATTTGTATGACCTACATGTATTTGTTCCGAGTCTGGGTGTTTTTCTATCTATAATATGTATGTATTTACAAAAAAAAAAAGAAATGTATATAAGTAGTTTATCAGCCATCTTGTTACCATAACACAAGCATTAGGTTGCTTAGCTTGGGACTAGATGGCGCTGTGTGAAATGTCCAGGGATATTATTATTATTATTATTTACTTCCTGTACTCCTATAATCGTTTTTCTGACTGATAGATCTTTGGCAATGGGTAACCCAAAAGTAATTGACCCGGATGAGCAATACTTTATTATAATCTACAACGTGGCGCTACAATGGCGACATTAATTTAACACACGGGTAGGGCTAGTGGCCAGTAATCATAAAAATTATAACAACTTAAAAAAAATTGTAACTTGAAAACTTCCACCTGCGCCGCGCGCCGTCATAGGGCTCTCTCTCTTTCCTTCAATTCGCCTTCTATTTGCTCGTTAATTGTTTTAATTACATTGATGCGATGTTATCCGTGACTCCGGCAAATGACCTCTGCGCTACAGTTGATTAAGTCAGGTTGCTCTAAGATGCTATTTTATAAAATTGTTAATAAATAAATATATATTAATGTTTAGTTAAATTAAAATATATTCATAAAACTACAACGCAAAACCGTATCCGTGTGTTAAATTAATGTCACCATTAAAGCGCCACGCTGTATAACGCTGCTGGGTAGTGCTTGTTAGTGTTTCCTATTTAATCAGCCTGGGGGCTTACCAACAGGGCAGAAGTTGCTCTGCTTTTTTGTACTCGCTCTCTGCTTTTGTATGACTAGGTACAAAAAAGCAGTGCAGTTCAACTTCTGCCCTGTTATAAGGCTTACCACCAGGGTAAGCCCCCCGTTTAGTGAGTTGATAGTTGCCCGCATTTTATTTTGGTAAAATTTTATCTTACCCCTTCTAAGTGGTTTAAAAAAGTAGTTATAAACAATTTGTATCAATCTTCTCAATTTTTATGATCCACCTTTTCTAAAAATAATCTTTATTTGGTCGTTATTAGGTGTCCCAAAAAGCAATATATCTCATAAATAACCTCTTTTGTAGCTTTTGTAGCTTGACCCAGAAACTTCGGTGATTGTGTCATTGATGAGTGATTGCTACTCGTATAATGTCACAGAATAAGAAATAGCTGTAGATTAGTTTTATTTTATTGTTAAAAAACATAGTTTCCTTTAAGCAACAGTCTTAAGCTTCTGTAAAAATCGAAACTAACGAAATATGGAACAGTTGAAGGTCTTTTTGGGAACTGTGGACATTATGGATAACACCGAAGCGGTGTTGGATACTGTTGATGCATTGGTCAAGGATTCAGAATGTAAGATTCTTATTACTTCCTTACTGCTTATTAGGTCTAATGTTTTCGTCATTGGTGTGTAAAATAAATGACCATTTCCTAAAGTACTGGTGCAAATCATCCGTCAAGCTTTTCCCCTTCAGTCAAATGCAGTTGAAACAGGACCAGTTGAATTATTTTTACAGTTGGAATTTTGGTTGTTTTAGTAGACTTTTTTGAAGCTAACAGTACTAGAGCGCGGTAAATCGGCTTTTACGTTACTAATTTTCGTAGCGGGCAAATTTCGTAACTCATGCAATATATTGCTAGGGATTAGAAAGCCAATTGAGTCAATTTATCGAGTAATATTAAGTATCACAATACTTGACTTATGTCTGTATTTTGCTAAAAAACCAAATTAACTATAAATATACATCGTATTTTGTTGTTAATATTACAGCTCGTGGCAGCGTGCTCGAAGACACTGGACATACAGGCGCGGGTGACGCTCCAGTGGCAGTCTTCCCGTGTACCGACTGCAATGATGGTGGTCAGTCCTTTTATTTTTATTAGCAGTTTATTTTCACGTCGTAAAGTCCCTAGTCTAACGCTTAGACAGGCGCTTTATTTGTGTAAATTATTTCATCACCACTGCTCTCAAAACAGTGAAGGAAATCGTCGTGAGGAAACCGGCATGTCCTTGAAGCAAAAATTCGTAGACATGTGACATCTACCAATCCGCACTGGTGAATTACAGCCCTCTCCCTCTCACCGAGGGGGGGGGGGGGGGCTGTGTCTCAGCAGTGGAACATTATAGGCTGAATATGTTATGTTATAGTCCCTAGACGATAGGTATACCCATTACCTTTTCTTACACCCCGAAAAGCCCAAATCTCGTCTTAATCTCGTCTACGTCGTCGTCGTCTCGTCATTACTTTTTAAATGGTAGGAACAGTACACCGCCGCGCCGTCAATATGGGTTTTGCTTTTTAGAGCATATCCTCCGTCTCTGTCAGTGGGAAATTCTGTTTCTACAACTCCATGTACCATTTGGCAAATCCTTGGTCTTCTACCTATCTTTAAAAGTGAGATATTCAATAAAAGCAAGGTGTAACATGGCGGCTGATATAACGCTTGGTCGGAAGCGGATGGTGCAGACGCATCGCGTCCGGCGGGGGCGAGCGGCCGACGTGCGCCTGCCCTTAGCTTACAGTGAGCATGGACTTTACACAGAACAGACATTTTTTCGCATCCAGCGGATTCCTGCCTTCACAAGGTCATCGGTCCACCTTGTAGAAGGCCTTCGCTACTCATATCGGAAAGCACAGGACCGGTCGATGTGGTGACGTTTGTAGACCTATGTCCAGCAGTGGACGCCTTTCGCCTGAAATGATGAATAACTTTTTGGTTGTAATTTTTTTTTACTAGATTATTTTGTCACTTTTTTGTTACATCTACAATCATTTGAGTTTTTTTTTTGATATTGACCTTGCTGTAGACTGCGGCATGGTGGCGTACCGACGCCGTTTAACTACGTCAACTTTGAGTCCCAATATCAGATTAAGAAACAAACTGATGTATAGACAAATTCAGCGCACAGACGAGAGACATGGCTGTTCTGTATTTTGGGGTAAGAACTAGGAATGCAAAAGTAAGGCTTGTCATATAATATACGGACTTCTCCAAGCATTTTTTATGAGCGGCGAGCCACATAGAAGTATACGAACCACTCGAGCAGTTCGTCCATGTCTCATCCAAATCCCCTGCTGTTAGGCATAAAACAGACCGCAAACATTTGACTACTCTATGGTTCACCGTCCGAGTAATTCTACAGCAAGTTAGCGATTTATTATCGACTCACTTCAACGCGGTACGTCGGATGCGATAGTTTATAGTTTTCGCAACTGTTACTTACCGGCTTTACCGCACCCTACCGCTCACCTACCTCTCGTACCGCTTACGTACTGCGTGGTACTATGCTAATCAAGATTGCCATTAGGTGCAGAACGAACGCAATTTGTTTTAATGTTTCCTATCTACGAGTGGATCACATGTTTGTGGGTTTTGTTATAAGTACCTCGTGGTACTCGTGTGTGGAGAGTTTTCTATGTATCTAAATGGTAATTAGGAATTCAGGTTTGCATGTAGCGTTCAGGCCTATACAGCATGTATTAGAAAGGTGTGGTCATATTTAAGGGTGTGCTACAGACCATCAAACTGGATAACTTTCTCAATGAGACCAACGTCGTAATCGCGGAAAAAATTTCAACTGTCCCATACAAAACTTCCTACTCGACCCTAATGTATGAGACGGCTGATATTTTTTTCGCGATTATGATGTTGGTCCCATGGAGAAATTCGTTCAGTTGAATGGTATGTACCACACCCTTAAATATAATCACACTTTTCTGATACACGCTGTATACTCTCCGGGTAAAGTTTCAAACGATTTTTTATTCAAGTTATAAGTGACCACAACTCGATAAGGGCTATTTTTCTATACTTAGGTTGGTACATTAAAGGTATATTCCTATTTGCAGACCCAAATAAAACGCTTTGTTTGCTTTAGTTTATTCTGTAATGTTTCCAATATTTACTGACGCAGAACTGATTCGATTCAGTGAAGAGTGTTCGTGTATTCAACAAGATTGAATTCAAACAATAAACCCCAGATAATATTTAAGACGGAGCAGATGTAAAATGTCAATAAATTCAGAATATTTTTACTTGAGAACTTTTTTTGATTTCTACTCGATATTCGTTCGCTTATTATTATTAATTCGCTAACCCCCATAAATAAAATGTTTTTTTTTCAATAACCTGTTAAATACGTAAGCAAAGGCATCATTTGTGCGTTTAGTAGAAGAAAAAGCGCTGAATCACGCTCCATTATGGAAAATAAATAAAGCGTAAAGCTGAAATTATTTCAACTCTTAAACGAAACGGAGGTAGCCAATGATGATTCTGCAGTTCTGTGGGTCGTATTTGAACAATGGTATCAGGAATGTCGGTTTTCATATCGATACCGTAATAATTTACCTATTAAAAATCACGTTTTGGCCATGTGGTATGTACCAATTTTTACATAAATATTGACCGCGATTCATCATTTTATCAATACTTCCTAGAATTTTGAAACTGTTATTTCGAACTCCTCTGTAATGTGCCATATGTGAATATAGCGCCGCCCCCGCAGAATAAACGCGCAAATGTAAAAAGTCAATTTTGCAGGAAATTAAAAAACCCAAATTGATCTATAACTTTATGACTACAACGAATAGAAGTTTGTTTTTTATGTCGTTTAATTTTTTTTTTAATGTAGTTTGCCTAATTAATATTAATAATAATATCTAATAAATTTATTTCATAAAAAGGAGATTGTAGGACATGAGGCATACATAAAGTTATTCATACGAGTATATGTTTATACCATGTCAAACACAATCTGGTGGGTGAAGTTCAACTTTTCTAGCTAGGTTAAGTATTAAACAGTACCCTTATTGAGTTATTGATAAAAAAAAACATTTTACAGAAATATTTTAGTTTTTTTAGCGTTATTGTTTTTTTTTGTTTTGCAATGTAATAATATAACTTAAATTTACTTTGCGTTTTTCGCAGTACAGTGATACCGTTAATGGGCGATTACGCGTTTATTCTGGTGCAGTCGAAAAGTTTTTGATAATGTAATAGGAGATTAAGTTTTTCTTCTGGAAAATATATCATCAAGGTCGGAATTATAACATTATGTTACGGTATACGGAGTGTAAGGGGGCGCACAGAGCAACCGGACTCCCCAAACGTCAACCTCACCTGCACGAGGTGACGAGGTGCTAGCGACTGACCGATGGCGGTATAACCATCCCACAAGGCAATCTAAATTCTCCAGAACAATGGCGGGCAGCAGCGTCATCGTTGCGAAAAGATTGGCTCTGCGGTCACCAACCCGCATACCCAGTGTGTTGACTATAGGCATTGAGCATTAGGCAATGATATGATGCTGCTGAGCCCCTCGATCTGTGCGTTGAGAGAGCTCTTAAATGTTTGTGAATCCATGTGGAGGCCGTGGAGGCCCATCGGCTTAAATACAACTCAAAGAAATCTGAGCTTATGGTGTTTAAGGCAGGTACTAAATCCTATGAAAACATTCCTGAAGTTTTCCTAGGTGGTACTGCTTTGAAAAGAGTTACTAAATTTAAGTATTTGGGTCACTGAATCACCGATGACTTAAAATACAGTACTGATATTGAGAGAGAGCGCAGGTCATTCTCTTACGATGTAATATGTTGGCTCACAGGTTTTCCCGGTGTACAAAACAAGTGAAGATGACACTGTTCAAGGCGTATTGTCAATCCTTCTACACGTGCAGCCTGTGGGTTAGCTACTTGCAGAGGGCATACAGTGACCTGCGAGTGCAGTACAACAATGCGTTCAGGATGTTGATGGGGCTACCGCGGTTTTGCAGCGCCTCCGGCATGTTTGCTGAGGGTAACGTTGATAGCTTTGCAACAATTATGCGCAAGCGTTGCACCTCCATCCTGACAGCATCTTGCGCGTATTGGCAGATCGATGGGACTCTCCGATGCTTGAGCGCTGGATACGACTGCATGTAGTCAATTAAACAGATTTACTGGTGTCGGATTGGGCTCTGTTGCAAAATGACCACTTCTTAAAATGACTACACGACCGGAGAGAGATCAGGCGCAGAAACAAAAGTTTAACGTTCTTTACCAGACACAATAGGGGACACAAGGGTATCACACCTTCAACTTGCAAACTCCGTGCGACTGAGAAATTCTTAATGGAAAACCCAAAAAAACCTTTGTCCCTGGATATCGAATCCATGACCTGCGGTTGCGATCACGAGACCAAACGGGCAGTACCAAGAACAATGTGTAAGCATGTCTAGTAATTGTCTTGTACAAAAAAAAAACAAAATGTAGGTACTGTAGAGGCTTGTCTGCCAAAGACGACCTCATATGATGCAGGCCGGCTATATTTTAGCGCGGGTTACATTCGAACGTTCAAGCTAGTGTCAATTATTTTATATTAGGATTTTTGTTTAGACAGAAATATGTAAAGACGTGCTTACAATATAATCTTAAGGAGTCGTACCGTTGTTTGATTCCTCCCATTACCTCAGAGGGCTCGTCTAGCCCTCTATAGTACCTAAGCGTCCAAATCTGAAATTATTTTCGAATCCTTTTTCCATTAACACACAACGTCGAGTCTGGAAATTTCGACATATAAAAAGGCGGGTTCGGATTTAAGTTTACGAAGCAAAAAATCGGTCGACAATTTATTCGTGGGCGGGTTGGGCATCACTAATCGGCGTCATCAATCAGCTGGTCCCGCGATCGGATCAACTGACGGACAACCCCCGCCTCCCGCACTTTGCAACCCGCTCGTCCCTCGGCACACCTCATCTCACACTCCGTTAATAGGAGGCCGACCAGACCTCGTGTATGTGGACTGGATTGGACTGGAATTTCCATTTTAAATTCAGTTTTGGTTTTGTTACGAAGAAACAGATTTAAACTAACCCATCAAGTTAACATTTTGGTAAAATGATATATTATGAGTTCGAGGATGTCAGTTCTGGCATGAAATTCTGCAAATAATGAAAGCGTCGATATTGACAAATACCGAGGCAACTGCAATATTATTTGACCCATTCCAGGTACTCGCATACGTTGAATTGGATGTTCGATATATTATATTCAGGGAGAATTGTAAATAAAATAAGATAATATTCTGAAAATTTAGCAACTACAGAAGTAATAAGAAAAGTATGAAAGGAAAAACAATAGCAAACGAGAGTTTCATGAGGTGGAAACAGAGAATGCTTGAAATTTCATCCGCATAATATTTGACAAAACCAATGTTTACCTGAGTCGTTCGGCTGCCCGTTGTGTTATCTATGACAACAGTCTGCTCCAGGCCTGTCGCGATAAACGCACAGAAATATTCCTGCTAGCCTTACCAACGTAGTATTTATGTCGTCTGCATAGGGTTCAAATCATTTTTACGCAAAACAATCGCCAGTACGGAACCTTCGTGCTTCGCTGACATGGGTAATGTTTGCACCCGTCTCCGAATTGATTTACCCACATCCGTAAATGTCACGATTTTTCGCGTCGAAATCGACTATTATTGGAATATGAATATGTCTACAAATATGGCAGTACCGCTTTTTGCTTGTGGTTATTGTTGCGTGGTGTATAATTTTTGATGAGATTATAGTTTGGCGTTAGTTCGTATGTATGTACCTATTGTTTACGCAATCACACAACAATTTGTTTTATTTTTTATTTTTAACTCTGTTTAGTTTAGTTTTATGATCCTGTACGAGTCGCAATAAATACTTTTTCTTTCTTTTCAACATCACGCCTGTACGATCTAAAGGGGTACACAGATGTGTTCAGTATACCACGGTACACCCTCATTTCTGTCAAAGTTGTTATTGGGGTACCTCTAATCTTGTAAGTATACACGAATTTGTGTGGGGGGTAGGTACAAGTAAAAAGTGAAAAATAATTTAAAAAAAAACAACCGACTTCCAAAAACGACACTACAAAGTGAAAAATAACTTTAATTTCGGAAGTCGGTGTCAAACAACGAAAATGCAAACCCAACGACACCGACTTCCGAAATTAAAGTTATTTTTCACTTTGTAGTGTCGTTTTTGGAAGTCGGTTGTTTTATTTTTCAAAAAAATGTTTATCAAAGATATTTTTGCGCTACTAAGGCGACATGTTAAGTCCTCAAAACTAAAACCAAATATATACTTAGTCTGCACTCATTTCAAAAACACATCACGTGCATTTAAAAACTTTCATATATTTCAGTAAAATCCACAGAGATTGAACGTTATCAAAACTTCGTCTGACTTACCGCACTTTTACATTCACTGTTCGATATTCTGAAGACAAAGCGTCAAGTTCTATAGTTTTAAAACTTCAAAGAATAAGCTTGGAATAGTGGAAATTCTATTACTAAAATTATCGTCAGACTTATGGATAAGTTTTATTCTAATACTTCCCGCGTAGTTTATACAAACGATAGCGCAAGGGCTTAGACGGGTTTAGAATTGAATGAAAATGTTGTATAAGGGCTGATTTTTCAATCATCTGATAACTTTATTCAAGGAATAATTTTTAAATTTTGACAGTTATTTCATACAAAAAGCAGCCCTTAATGGATTATTTTGCACAAAAATTGAACAAACATTACCATGTTTACTGTGTTTAGGTTATATGCAACCTAGACATCTTCAATGTTACTGCTGGGCCGATTACCATTATAAATTAAGTGTTTATATTTATATTTCTTCGTGCATGGGTAAAACAAATCTTGCCTACCTGCTGTACAATCAATATGTAAAATTAAAAGTAGATACTTTATTAAAAACTCACTTTCGAAATTTAGAAGATAATTTTAATAACTGGTTCATTTTACTTTTTCTTCTATTTGAAGGTTATCAAATAGAAGAAAAATAAAAATGAAGAAGTAAGTACTTTTGACCAAATCTCACCCGAATATAATAACAAAAGTTAATTTTGTTGTTTCAGAACGAGCTATACTGTCTGGATATGTGTCACTTATGCGCCAATGCATTGAGCTTGCTGAAAAAGTTGAAGCAGCTAAGGCTTAAGCAGATCAAACTGTAACTCCGTTATTTATCACAAATATTAAGTTTTAAATAAAAGTGTTTTTGGTTCACATATTTTTCGTATTATTTTTTGTTTTAAGCATACATTTGACGTTGCTCAATAATAACAGTCGATCGGTCAGGTTATTTTTTGTTTTAAGTATACATTTGACGTTGCTTAATAATAACAGCCGCACAAGTCGATCGGTCAGGTTAAGCTACGCTTGCCACGGTTGGTCTGTGGATGGGTGACCATCTTTACATACCGAGACCCCTCCGTGCCTCGGAAAGCACGTTAAGCCGTTGGGCCCGGCTGTCATTCGTGGATCTTTGACAGTCGTTACGGGAAGTCAGAAGCCCGAAAGTCTGACAACCAGTCTTACCAAGGGGTATCGTTAAGACGATACCCCTTGGTAAGACTGGTACCCAGTAACTGGGTTGTGGAGGTCAGATAGGCAGTCGCTCCATGTAAAATACTGGTATTCAGCTGCATCCGGTTAGACTGGAAGTTGACCCCAACATAGTTCGGAAAAGGCTAGGCAGATGATGATGATTTGACGTTGCTCAAAAAGCTCAAAATCAAATCAAATCGTTTATTGCAATCCATAATGTAGAATTACAGGTGGTAAATAAAAGAAAAATAATAGAAACAATTATGGACCCTGTCGGGCACAGCAAATTTTAAATAGGTTGTGAGAGGAAGAGCGCTTTATTAATTTTCTTTGTAGTTAGAATTAGAATTATTTTGTATCCTATTAATTATTTCATACATATTTATATATATTTCCATTCATTCACATAATCTTATATATATAATATTAATTAATAATATTATTTTTTCTTATTAAAATATATCTGTTATTCATAATTATGTATTGTTAGTATTGAATTTATCCATCAGAATTATGTTATATCCTATTATCTATGAATGTATTTATACTACATTTATTTACTTACTTATTCAATTAATATTTTATAATATACAGGTACATCTCTTCATTTATTATTTATTTAATTATGTGGGACTGGGGTGGCCACGTCTGCCGTATGCCCAATGAGCTGTAGTCAAAATAAGCCCTGACACAGCTAGAAGGCGTCGCGGCAGACCCCATAGAAAACGGCGGGACGAACTGGAGAAAACACGACCGGTGGTCTACTTTAGCCCTTGATCGAAAGAGCTGGAAGTCATGGGAAGAGGCCTTTTCCCAGCAGTGGGATGATGCAGGCGAACAGTCGGTCGATTCTGTAAAAATCTCACCGTGAAAACTCAAGTGCAGTGAGCTTGATGTGAGTTGTCAGAAGTGTCAATCCCTAGCATTATTTGGAATGACAGCTCACTCCACGCTCACTTCACCTAAATTTTCACGGTGAGATGGTTACAGAATCGCATTGCTGTAACAGTTTGCATTTGCTAAAACAACTGTCTCGATATGTAGACAGAAACGTGAAAGTTTGAAGCAAGAAAGAAATGATATTTGACCAACTTCCTTATTATCTGACAAAACCCAAGACAATAAGGGTCTTACTACAAAAATTTAAACACTTGTTGAACGAGTGTTTAATGTCAGTGTTATGTCAAAGTCCATATAATTATGTCGTGTTTAAAAGGTGTTTAGCCTAAACAACTGATAAACACTGTTTTGTAGTAGTCAGGTAAGCCTTTAAGACGCTATTGCCGGTATACTGTAAGACAGCACCAAGCTTTTTGGTCTTGCATCGATATTACCTACTAGAAAGGCTTCTCCAAAGTGGCGATAATCCGGCAGTAAACCAATGACTATAAACACCGATTACTCAAAAAAATCTGCAAAGCCTCTCAAGGATTAGGAGCTATTTGAACCTACTCCAGTTCTCCTGAATATTGTAGTAGTGTCTCCTTGCTCGACATATCGATCAATATTGGAAATAGAATACTATTTGTGTACCCCGAGGCAAGTCAAAAGGAATTGTGTTTTTTGTGATACCTCCCTATGCGTCAGCGAAAAAACCGCTTCAAGTGCTTTACCGATTTGTCCGACCCCACAAAAAGGGGTTCGAATAAAAATGTTTTAAAATGCAATTTTGTCACACAATACTCTGTTTTTGATCAAGTAGGTGTGCTATAAGGTTACAAAATTGATATCTATTGATATCTTTATTCAATTTATTCTATCGGCAACATGAGTGAATATTTATTCAAAGAAGTAACCAGAATAAATCTAAAAAAATATTTTTCGGATCGTCACTACAAATTGATGTTGATGCTTAAGGTTTTATTTGTTATTGTTATCGCACCTAATAATATCAAGATACTAAGGAAGGAGAGAAAGAGAGCAGTGGTGGCACAATGGTATCTGCCGCGACTTTCGAATTGCAGGTCGTAGGTTCGAACTCAGACAGGCGCTTTACTTTGCGTAAGTTATTTCATCACCACTGCTCTCAAAACGGTGAAGGAAAACATCGTGAGGAAAGCGTCATGTTCTAGTACCAAAAGTTCGAAGACATGTGACATCTACCAACCTACAACCTAGGCCCGCGTGGTGAATTACGGCCCACTCCCTCTCACCGAGAGGATGCCTGTGACCCAGCATTGGGAAAACTTATAGGCTGATATATGACTACGGTTGAAGGTCCACAAGCCCAAAAAAATATGAAACCATTTTTAGATCAACTTTTTTTTATTTACCTACATTATGTAAGTGAGGGTTACGTGGTGAAGGTGTGTCCATGGAGTCCTGCCAAATTTTGAGACATGTTCAAACATGTCCTCTTCGGTGTGTATTTATGTCGTCGTTTGCGTTAAAATTATATCAATATACCGCACCTGCTACTAATATATGCTTATGTTAGTAATGGTAAACAGCTGGCGACGGCCTTTTTATTTTGAACATGTTTAGACATAACTCTTTTAGGTATTTTGTTTTTTATGTTTTTGAATTTGCTCTTTTTTCCTTTGATTTTCTGACTGTTGGTTTTCTGACGTTATTTTAGGTTTAGTTCAAAAATCATGCAGCAAATGGACTAATCGGGAATGCTTACAAAGTCCAAGTTGGTCAAGATGGTTGCTCATGCGCCTTAAAACTTCCTAGCACACGCTTGAGTTGTGCGTTAGTCCGATTTTTATCTTAAATTACGTTTTTATTAGCCTCTAAGTTTTAAGGTTCCTGCAGACAAGCGCGCCGCGACGGTGCAACGCGGACGCGGATCTGGTAGAACAATTTTCATGAAGTTTCATAGAAATGGTTCTACTACAGTTTTTTGGTAAGCGACAAAACTTTGTTGTGTTTTTAGTCATACAATTAATAGGTAAATCTACAAAACGGCAATGACTGCTTAGGGAAACTTCACTCTAAAATGATAGAGCAAACTCAAAAACTCAAACTCAAAGCATTTATTTCAAATAAACTAATAACCGGGGCCGATAGGGCCGAAGCTTGCCAGGGTAGCGTGATCGTCCGAAAGGGTTACCGCTGCCCTGGAACATAAAGGGCTAAGGAAGGAACACGGGTGGGTTTTAGTCAGTAAGAGTCTGACACTCCCTTCTGCTCCACCCAGAGCGGTAGGAGTCATTTGATGATTTCCCATCCTGAAAAATAAAAAATGGGTCGGTCAGTCAGAAAGATGAAGCTAATTGCCTATTTCAAAGCGTAGTAAGCACCTATGGAGAAGAACGGACAGGAAACTCCAGACTCTCTTTATACAGAGTGTAAAAAGACCCATCACATAGCCGTCAACTACGCATCCTGTACATACGAGTATATCTAACTAAGTAACTTTGTGCAAAAATAATTTCTCGGAAACGACTTTCATTTTTGGAGTGAAAAATCGCTGTTTACGGTAGTGAGCAACGTAACGCGCGCAAAACATTGTGATTATGGTTCCATGCAATGGTACATGGGTAGCGGGGTATTGTAAAGATATGTTATAACATTAAAAACTTGTTTTCATGAAAAAACGTCAGTAAAAGTTGGAATTTTGACCTTCAATATCTCCGTAACCAGAAGGTTCCCAGGTATGGTACAGTACAAAAAAAAATACAATGACGGTACAAGTGACTAGTTACACCCGTTATAAAATTATTACAAGCAATTCCTTGGATCTATCTAATGATGTCTATTTTAAGAAAATTAAAAAAAAATCTACTATCAAATTCATAAAAGCCTTTAAGGCTTATCATTCTATTGCTTACCATTCTATTCTTGCTATATTTATTCATAGTTATTGTCATTGAAAACTTGCCTCCGTACCAGAACTTCGTTTGTAATCATATCGAGGTCATATACTCGTATATATTTTTAAAGTATATTTATTGTATGCATAGATAACTGACTATTCACACTAGGTACTAAATTAAATGACAACAAAAAACAGTTAACCTAATGGACAGGGTATAAGTAACTAACTGATAAAAATAATTAGATATTCATAGATAAGTAGTTATTATTAACTTTGAGTGAAATTAAACGCCCATAACCATCATAACAATAAAACATCTTTTGTGTCTCGTTCATTGTCCTTCAACCATTTAATTGGGGATATTTTTATTTATCAAAAATATATTTATTTACGAGACTCATTGAAATGGTACTTACCCATCTAAATATAAATGATTGATACCTATTTTTCAACTCATTATTCGCAGTCAATTTGTCATAACCTTTGAGCGAATCAAAATGAAAAATTGTTTTCATAATCCTCATGTGAAAAGTCTTTTACTTCGAAAAGATAAAGAATGAGATGCACGTTCAGTAATAAAGTGACTCAGACGAATGACAGTTCGTCTGAGTCACTTTAGGCACGCGTGTACCCGTCCTAAGATGACAATCTTAGGACGGGTACACGCGTGCGGTATTCAAAAGATTGCTGTAATTATCAAAAATGTATTCTAAAAGGCATCCAAGTGTCAAATATTTTATACCCAAAAACTGAAGTGCGCGTATTTTTGGTACTTTTAAACTTAAATAGCAGCCAGGGGGTTAGTTGTAGACTTTCGTAGTATTAGCAAAAAAACTTTTTTGCAAAAAAAATCATCCGACTTCCAAAAACGACACTACAAAGTGAAAAATAACTTTAATTTCGGAAGTCGGTGTCGTTGGGTTCACACTTTCGTTGTTTGCCACCGACTTCCGAAATTAAAGTTATTTTTCACTTTGTAGTGTCGTTTTTGGAAGTCGGTTGATTTTTTTTGCAAAAAAGTTTTTATTTTTCACTTTTAAGTTGTAATTTTTACCAGTAATTTTGGTTTAAAAACCAAACTACTGAACCGTTTTTGATGAAATTTCTATGGGACCATTTGGGAAGTATACCCTTTCCAACAAAAAAAGAATTTTTCAAATCGGTTGGCAAGCGAAAGAGTTATGCGCGAACAAACATAAAAAAAAAATACAAACATCCGAATTGAGAACCTCCTCCTTTTTTAGAAGTCGGTTAAAAATGCTCAAGATTTTAGTGTCCATAAGAAAACAGTACTTTTATATTTGGGTACGAAATGCATGATGTCCATTATTAAAATCTAGGTCTGTATTTTCAAATGCGCGTTACCTTTTAATGTAGTTTTAAAAGTATTTTTCTTCAGTAAATTATTGTAAAGTTAACGAGAGAGTCAAATTAATTTGCTTTTATGACAATAAAAGATTATTTCCACCATGTCTGTTGTTATTTCGTATAGACACAAAATAATTTTGAAAATATTTTCAACAACATCGAGCTTCAGTATTCAGGAAACAAATTCATTAAAATCAATAACACAACGGGAGCTTTCTTAATCTATTTTACACCAGCATTACAAAAGACTTCTTTGGAATTAATTTCGCGCCGTCCTCCGAAATATGAAGAATCATAATTATTCGGAGCAAAATATTCGGATATTCGAAATTACAAGCGCCAAACAATATGAACGCTGTGAATGACAATCTATCCTTAAAGAAAGTAACTGTAATTGCCTGGGACGAGGTCAGGTGGGTCTTCGTTGGATTTGTAAAGGGCCCGGCCTTTATTCCCTTTCTCCTTGATTTTCCGGTTCAGAACAAAAGCTATGGTGGCTTGAATGAGACCTCCTGCCCTGTTCTGTTGTCCTAGTACAGATTAGATGTATACTATACTACGCACTTAAGTACAGAGGTCGTGACTTCAAAGAATATCCATTATTACGGATGCTTTATTGTCTTCCATCTTTGGTATTATAAGGTAACGTTGGACTAAACAACATACTTGATCTATTTATATATTTGTTTTTTGTTTATGTATGTAGGTACTTACAAAGAAGTGGTGTGCTCTGCCAGTATATACTTACATTGTAATGACCTCTCACAAAAAGAGAACAGTAAAAAAGTTATAATAAGCATATGAGAAGGCCAATTCCCGTAGGTACCTAAAAACGTTAAAAAAATTGTCGCAATCGCATCTCAGCGACAATCAATGTCAAAAGCTTGTCAAAAATGTAGAGAAATTACAGGTATTTTTGATAGATTGAAACTGAGATCAAACTGTGAACGTTCTTAAAATTACGAGAATACCCGTAGTGGCGATGGCGACTTTAGGAAGCCATACTCCATAGACAACGGTGACAAGTAGTGATCATTTACCATGGAATTAGTATGTACAGTCAAGGGTCATTAATTGATTACCAGCTTAAGGACTGTATTGCTGTGAACGCGCGGTAACGTCCGTACCTACGTCTGTGTGTAGTGATGTATCAACACAGAACGCACATCTCAGAATTCGCACACTGGCTGGCGTGGAACGAAACAAAAAACATACCGTCGCTTTTGCACATAGGCTACGTAATTACGCATGACTTTGGTTGGTTCATACCATTGCTAAAATTAGAGTCATTTCACCAAGTACCGATAGCTGGTAGTCTTACGTATTAGATTATCGAACGCATAGGTCCGGGTTCCAATCTCGAGATGGGACTTTTAATTTTTCTTTTCCAACAATAATCTTTATCGGTTTTTTTTATTATTCGATAGATTAATAAACGATAATAATAAGTTATTATATTGTTATTATTATATTGTTATTGTAATATGGGGTTAAAAATAAAAATGTTTTATAAGTAATTTCAAATTGTTTATTCGTTATAATTTTATAAACTAGAAATAAATAAACGTCTAGTTAAAACAGTTTATTTTCTCATAAAGAACAATTTATTGAAGTTAAGCAGGTAATAGCGGTTCGCCGTAATTATGCGTTTTGTAAATTCGTTGCACGTAATATAGTCTATTTTATTTGTATTCACTCATTAGTCCGTAACCACTTAGAAAAAATCCTTACCACCACGGGTCGGTCGATGACTTGAATCCAGTTCGATTTAAGACCATATGTTTAATGCAATAAGGTTGTATTTGGTTTAAAGGACTAGAAAAAATAGAAGTATGTTTGTCGCAAAAATTCAATTTAATATAATAATATTGTCCTTTAATTACCACTGTGTACCCACACAGTGGTAATTAAAGGACAATATATATATATATATATATATATAAAGTACTCTAACAAACTACAACCAGCAAATCTACCCAGATTTGCTGGTTGTAGTTTGTTAGAGTACTTTAACAAACTACAACTAGCAAATCTACCCACGTAAATAAAAAAAGTGCGGACTCCTTGTCACAATACAATTAAATTACTCAGTAGTAGTAGCCTACCTAAGTTGCCTATCTCAAATGTCAAAGTTAACAAATCGTATTTATTAGGACTTATTGCGGTTATAGCTTAAGTATTCATTTTCATTATGAAAAGAAGATTGAAGCTAAACCTCAAAATAATCCTTATTACGGATATCACAATATAATTTTAGTACCTATTGCTATAATCAACTTATAATTTAATACTTCGTATAACCCCCATTATTAGCAATGCAATCAAATAAACGCTGGCGCATCGACCCTACAATATTACTACATATGTCTGTTCCTCTTATATTTTCCCAGATTTCTAGGCAATGCAGCTTCAATTGCTCATCAGTCCTCTCATTCCTTGCGTCCCATCGCTGTGTGATTAAACCCCATAGATTTTCTATGGGGTTGAGGTCAGGAGGTCGTGCCGGCCATGGAATTACTTCTCTAAAATAAAAAAAAGGAGTACTGTTAGGCTACTAAGCAAAATACTAATATTACCTACGATTTAGAAACAAAATTCTAATGACAAGAGATGTTACATATATTAATTTATAGAATTAATATAGTTATATTAATCCATCATTCAATAATCTAGGTAAATAAATTTACTTCGGAATTATATTTTCTTCTATTTAGACTTTATAAAACGTTTAAAAAAAATAAGGATCAGCAGTTCTACTTTAATAAGATAAATTGTTTAATAAAATAATTTAATCATTACACTTACACTCAGTCCGGTTTCATCAGATATTTGTGTTATATTAAGTCCAATTTTACGCAGCGCAATAATATTCGCTTTCATTTCAATGTTCAAATTTGCTTGCATTTTAAAAGGAACTACAACACCGCTAATATATAGATAAGTATAGAACACACGTCGCTAACCCACAATGAACAACGTTCTATTTAGTCGCGGTTGAATGACTCTTTAAGTTAACTGCATCCATCTACCTTATAATTTATTTATTTTGATATCTGTGGGTATAATCCTAAAATTTTACGAATAAGTGAACTGTAGTCAATACCGTGATTAAGTATTCAAAGTAATTGCAAACGAATGCGAGAATGTGTGTGTTGAGTGTGTGAATAGAGTGTGTGTGTGTATACTACTTATAAAGTATAGGAATTACTCATTAGAAGAAGGTCGTAAGTTAAACAGAAGTGTCAATCTATTGCTTCGTGAAACTGGCGCGCCGCTTTGGACCGCTACTGTACTATATAGTCCACTTACTAATTTGTTTGTCGCTCCAACACATGATGATGCTAATGAAATTTGGTGCAGGAAACAAAAGTAATTCTCTCGTATTTTTGGGTACTTTTTTAATTTGCTATTTATATCCCACTGCTGGGCAAACGCCTCCCTACTCCCTTTCCACCTCTCTCTGACCAGAGCTACCAAGGACGAATATTTATTAAAGGAGTCCAGCTCATCCCGCCATCTCCTTCAGAGCCAGCCGCGATGTCGTTTGCCATTAAGCGAGACCCACTGGGTCGTAAGATCGTCTGACAAGCGACAGATGTGTCCAGCCCAATTCCATTTAAGCGTGGGTAAATACATGTTAATATTTAGAAATAGAAAATACTGGCCCCACATACGTAATACATATTTTAGCGAAACATACAAAAGACGGTACCATTGTAACTACTTACTTGTTTATCTTTGCTATAAAGTTCGCAAATGTAAATACAAGCCCGTTCTTTTCCTGTCTGCCATTAAAAGAAAACGTGATAACCGCTGTAACCCTTCAGAGCAAACCACGGGATTTGGTGTCCCTAAATAAACATTCGCTTTCTTAGTAGTACCCCAACATACGGAACATTTGTCATTTGTCTTTTACCAACTATGTTAGGATATAGTTGTATGTCGAAATGGGAAAGTAAATCTTTGGGTTTTTCATAAATGCAACTTGGACTTGGTTTGTTTTTTTATATGTTTCATTTTTATTCTTCGGGTTGATTGATTCATGAGCAGCAGTTATAAATCTAGAAATAAGTCATAGGTTTAAAACAGAGGAATGTAACGCACATAATATTCATTTAAATAAACTTTACTGACACAGAATCCAACATACTTAGAGTAAGTTACAAATATTATAATCTTAAGTTATATTACAAACAAAACAAACTTCTTATACATTTTTGGTATACATATTAATTCCAATTAACAGTCTATAATAAATAAACTGACGGAAAAAATTTAGACAAGTGAATAGCGCGCGGTTATTCCCCTACTCAGTTATAAGCGAGTACCTAAACGTATTCATTATTTGTAGGAATCCCCGAAAATGCATTTCGTTTTCAAGCAAAGACAATGTGTGGGTTGCCATATGTGTAAAAAAATAAATAATTACTGCTGACGTAATCACTATCCACCACCCCCCATGTCATCAAAAATAAGCAAAGTAAAGACCCCTCCCGCCCCCCTACAGCGCTTACGTAATACTTGAACGGTCTCTTAAATTATTAAAAAGAGACCAGTTCAAATGTTTTATTTGTATGGTACAAGTAATAATAATAGTAATACAAACAAACATTTGAACAGTTCAAATTTGTACAACGTACGAACGAATATACACGGACGCTAATGAAAAAACGTAAAATCATAACAACACTTAATATCATAATAAGAACATAAATAAAGATAGGCCTATGTAATTTGTATATGCTAAAATAAACATTTCGAGCCGAAAATATTGAGCCATATTTTACAACAGTTTGTGGCAATTTATATTTCACTTAAGTTACCCTATTACCTACTTTTGAACGTGGTACAGGGAATAATTTAGATTTAATGGCGCAGAAGATATTATAAGCTACCTCTCTGTATAAGGCATGATGAATCGGGCTAAAGTTGAGAATTTTGTTAAGTTTCAAGGATCCCGTTGGTCATAGTCTGTGGAAAAGCGCACTGGAGTGTTTCTTTATGATAGAACTTGAGGAATTTTTGAAATATCGATTCCAGAGTTCCATTAGTTCCGTTCTATATTTGGATTTATTAATAAAGCGTTGGTGGTGAGACGACGGTGGCTGAGTGGTAACGGTCCTGACTTACGAGTTGTAAGGTCGTGGGTTTGAACCCAGACAGGCGCTTAAGTTTGTGTTAACAATTTCATCACCATCTCAAAACGGTGAAGAAAAACATCATCATTATTATAGGCTGATTATGCTATTCAAGAAGTTCCGTTCTATATTTGTATTTTTAAATTGAAAACGTACCGGTGTTCGCTTAGTCTTCGTGATATTACATCCGTGATTCTGATTGATCAAATGTTGTTTGACGTTAAGATTTGCATGTCAGTCATTTACTGTACGTTCTGTGTCCCAAAGGCTTATTTATCGCTTTAGCTTTCCTTTTTGCACTCTAGTACCACGGCGATACAAGGAGTATACTACACATTTTTAAAGCAGAAATGCTTTTACCGAATGCTTTAAATAGTTATGAAACTTTTATTATACTACCTTAAGTTAGTTTCTTTTCAATAATTCTGAGTTTGTTTCGTTCTTCCTTCTCAGAGCAGTCGTATAGGGAACATCGAACTCGTCTATGGTGGGACTTTAAATAAGCTGCAGTAAAATTACATTTCTTACAATAATTTCGTTAAAAAATGCTGCCACACTATCTCTGCTAGTCATGTGATTAAAACGCAATGAAACATCGTTTTAGGCCAGGATATTCTAAATTTACTCATTTCGATTTAGCTTTACACAATAAAACACCAATTTAAACGTATTTTTTATCCTTTTATTATAAAATCAATTTAACATTAATCGATTTTGAACCGAATGTTAAGAATCGATTCTTTTGTCCTATCACTATTTAAATTTCATTAAACATAACACATAAGCTGTGATTAAATATTACTAAGTCCGACTGTACTTTTAAAACATAAGTTATTTTTGACGTGTGCAAGTGTTTTTTTTTAAACAGCTTTATGTAAACTACCTACATTTCAACTACATTCACTTAAAATGTCATTAATTCTAAGGGCGTGGGTGCCCAATTAGTTTTGCTAGTTACCCCATCCCAAATTAATTCCTACATGTAGGTACAGAAGTTCTAGCAATGGGGAAACTTGTGACAACGGTATAACGCCTCCTGTCACTTAGGGTGCCAACTATCAACGGAATACCTATCTATATTTATTTTCGAATGGTTGTAAACGACAATAAAACACTTATAGTATATAAAATACCTATAATTAGGTATTTGAAGAGATCGATTTTTGCGAACTCTGTCCTGCAGTGAACGTTGTACGGCTGGAGATCTTAACTACAAAAGAAAAGTTCATCCAATCTTTTGTACCTATGAAGGTACCTCCGGAGCAAGTAGTTTTTTCCGCATTTCGATGGTCTGGAACAGCTGCGCGTGATTCAAAATCAAAAGTGATTTATTCTGAGAATCAGCACTTTTCGAACGTCAAAATTACAAAAGACAATCCCCCAAAACGCCCGCCCCTCACCACTTCCTAGTGCTATCGCTGGGAAGAAGAAGTGGCGCAACAATCTCCCCAGCAGCACAGCTGTCTGTTCAGTTAGAAAATTGTTTGTTTGTTGTAATTATTGACAGTTTTTATTTGTGTAGGTGAATGTGAAGTCGGTTTCGTGCAGTATCTGCGGCCGATACGAACTTACTGTGACAGTGCAACAGTACAACAGTGTGAAAATTTACAACGTTAGTTACATATCGGCTATGGGTCGGCTACTGAGGACTCGAACGCCACCATACAGTTTTATCGTTGTCGTATCCGTCATGTAAAGCTGTGGTTTCCTAGGAAAGCGGTTCCGTAATATTATAACGGTCATCATGAAAATCTGTCATTTTCATCATTATTCGACATAAAGTCAAACGCCGCTGCCCAAAAATTAAAATCGCTGGTTTTGTACTGTACTCAAACAGTGAGCTCATGCATTCTAAAGTAAAGTTTCCATAACAATCAAGTGAAGTCACTGCGTCAATAAGTGTCAAAGGTGTCAAAACGAATCAGAAATGCGATTATGTTTTGACGCGGTAGGGTGAATCTAACGATTTAAATCTTGGCTACTGCCATCATTTTCTTGAATGCGGCCGTTAATGGTACCGACCGCTCTTGGACAACGTAGCTAGTAACGAAACTGATATTTCTGACGCTACCTGTGAAAGTCTCACATTACAATCAATCAACAGAAGCACACAATCACAAGGAAACGAAAACAAACTCGTAATCAACCTATCTTAATATCGGTTTTATTTGAAAAAGTAGAGATCGTCAATCCACCATATATACATGTATATCTCGTGTTTCTCGCCCGGCACAAACAAGGAACTCCTAACACTGGACTCATATAAGGGTAAATCTATAACGTAGGACGGGCTCTCAAAGGATTTGCCCGTACATCCATCGTCAAATATTTGTCACTCTCTTTGTTTCTATTCGACGAACATTCTTCACTCTAGTTTCGGAGCTCTGTGATAAAGAAAATATTATTAGCACGTTTGTGTGTTTACACTTAATGTCTTCGTATTCAAGCTAAGGATTATGTTGCAATTATCATTATGGATCGTTTTGCAGACGAAAAATGTTTTTTACGTTTTCAATAAATAGGTGTTTTGTTTATTATTTATTTATTTATACTAACAACGAGTACGCTGTTACTTTATTATAAACTAGCCAATGCCCGGCATGCGTTCCAATGTTAATTTTGTTAAGTACCTTAAGAACCATCGCGCACGCAATAACTTACCAAACTTTCATCACAATCGGTCAAGCCATTTTCGAGTTTTTGCGAGACTAACACACGCAATTGATTTTTATATAATAATATGTAAAAATAGTTTAATAACAAGATGTGAGGATCGTAGCAGGTGGCGTTCTACAGTTCTGTCTATCCCCAAGGAAAAAGTGTGAGTTTATTTATACGAGCATAACCCCTCGTTTGTAAGGCAGCTTATTAAGTTCGGTAACAATAGAATAATAATTGTGTCTCATTAGTGATCGTTGAGCTCATTTGTAATAAACTAATTAGTCAGAGATTCAAGCGGAAGTCAATTTATTTTGGCTATAATTTAGGTGAAAACGGTGAAGGAAAACATCGTGTGGTAACCGGCATGTCCTAGAACCAAAAATTCGAAGACATGTGACATCTACCAACCCGCAGTGGGCCCGCGTGGTGGATTACGGCCCACTCCCTCTCGTAGAGAGGCGGCCTGTGTCCCAGCTGTGGGAACATTATAGGCTGAATATGTTTATGTATCGATATCGACGGTAAAAAGGCAAAAGTGGTCAAGCGCCACATTTTGCGATCTTAACTTTTTTATTGACCGCAACTCCACTATTTTAAAAAAATATTGTATAATTATTAAACAATATTGTATTTTGGTTAACTTTTCTAAAGGTTGTGATGTGATTCAATAAAGCAATAAAGAGACATTATGATTTTTTTTAGTTTTGTTCTCCTGAACAATATGATCTGTGGTGGTTGACCCCTTTTGCCTTTTACCCGTCGATATAATTTAGGACGTCGCCATCAGTCACAATATAGTGACAAAAATTGATGGTCTTTATGTCCTGCATTGTGGTGCCATAGAAGAATAGAAGAATGTTACAAATTGAAAACAAGGTACTTAATTAGATTTTGCTGGAAAACTTCAATATTTAATACTATTAGGATGTTTAAAGCTGACCGTGGTTACAGTGAAAGCCACACGGTAATCAGTCGGTGCAAATTCTGATACGCAGGAAGCCGACCTCAACATTGTTGCTAGACAGACAAGATAAAAATATGAACTGGAAAAATGGACTTATGTATGATACACGACGCTAAAAATAAATGAACTGTAAATAGAAAAAAACCTATCCCAGGATCTATGAAGCTATAAAGTATACAATTTAGTACTGAGTTTCCTGTTTTTGTGTGTTATCGGCAGGCGGCGCTGGTGACGCGACTAACGACCGATGTTGACATCTCAGTGAAATGTCACAATGATTTATCGGCTGTACCACGGGCGTATACGCCGGATATGTGTATGTACGTAGATATACTCGTAGGTTATATATACCCGAGATGTATATGGTATAGTTTTGAGGGACGAAATGAGACCGTAATTTCTGGTTACATAAGATTAAATATCTTACATAACCAGAAAATACGGTCTCATTTTAATATAAAGACAATTAAAAATACTAAATAACTGCCGCGGCATCGCTCGCTGCGCTCGCTCGGCTCGTGCGTTGTTGGAAGCAATCGGTCAGCTTAGTTACTGCGACCGATTGGGCCACGATTTGGATTTTTAGAAGCCAAACCAAACGGTTATTATGACTACCGATATTTATGCAATTCTGCATTACCTCTTAGCGTGGGTAGCAGTTTTGTTATAAGTTATTCAGCTGTTTTACATAACGGAGCTGCTTTGTAAAACAGCTAGCGTTATGTAAAAGAGCGGATTCACATACGAAAATAATAATTGAAGAATTGAAACATAAGAAATAATAATTGAAGAACCCTATATGCCCCGTATAAGCATTCACCATCAAGACTGACCTTTTACTTTTGCACAACTTGCATTTAAACGAGCAGATTATATTTGTAATTTGTTTTCCAGTTATCTGAGCATGCAGTGGACGCTATACATTTTAATATTGCCGTACACGAACAAATTTTAAGTAGGTATGTTGTATATGGATAAAGTCACTAGACATGAATATTCATACATTTGGAAATTTTATTTTTGTCTTTATTACAACAATTACTTTTAAGTATAAGCATGTCCCCGAATCATACTATAACTATATTTAGTTCCGACTCATATCTTTTTATTTTCGAGGACAGTGTAGATGAAATATTATTGGATTTTGTATGATAGGTATTCAGCATGTATTTATGAAAGGCGTAGTTAAATCATCATAAAATCAAAGTTTGAGGAGTAGTGAGGTACAAAAATAAATAATATAATAATTAATACAGTTTATTTCAGCTTGCGCATATATCTTTTAAAGTAGGTTTATTGTCCACATTTTTCGTAAAAGAAACATGTAAATCTTATGTTCTCCATGTCAAACAAAAAATAAAGAAAAACAAGTAAAAAACTTAATTATTTGAATAGGTCACGAGAGTTCGAAGAGAATATTAACTACTAGTACTAATTATAATGGGCCTGAACTACACCATATTCTAGTCTAAGTATTGTTCTGAATTAGACTAACCACACCTTACACCAAAACTCCACTAAACTAATTTAAAATGACTTCAGTCTAAAATTTACATTCATATTCATTGATATTACCAATTTTAATACACATTTCTGTGGCGCGTCGAATTTTCGATAACCGCGCAGGCCACTTATTTCAGGCAAATTTGTGTACAGACGTGTACAAAATTGGAACGCAAAAATTTTCGGTTTATACGATATGGGGAATACTGAAGATGGGGCGTGGTTACGTGGTGTGTGCTGGCTTCGTTTTTAATCTTTTTATTTATTATTTATGGGATTTTTTGTTTTTTGTCGGTATTGTCTGTTCCCAGTTGGCTTATCTTTTCGTTTCCTCGGTTTCGGGTTATTCAAAAGAGGTTTTACATCCCTTTCTACTGGTAGCATCAAAAGTATCCAAATTTTTCACAAAAAAGTCAATTTTCGTCTTTTACTGATAGGGTCGGCTCAAATTAATGAGCTCTTAATAGTTGAAATAAAACATTTTTTCATAATAATTTGTTTCTGTCTTCTTACAAAACCTTCCTTTACGACCGAGCTGTTTCTCAACGTTTTTAATAAAACATTATTTTTAATTAAATAATATTGCAGGTTTTTCATTTAATAAAATGTTGCCATCATGAACTGTTTTAATTTTGCTTGTTTAATCAGGGTACCTACTGACATCATTATAAATTTTAATATGCAAAGCTGAATAGAATAGAATACTCTTTATTGTGTACACGATATAATTACAGATATAAATGTAGATATTTTCCAAAGGGTGACACAATGGGCGGTCCGCCACTGAAATGGTTATTATACAAATAATTACCTACTTATTTTCTACGATAACATTATATGTACTATTATAACTTAAATTCACCATTAATTTGTTGTTGTTTTAAATAAGATTAATCGGATAATGCGGTAATGTATTTGTGAATTGTTTATATTGAAGCACTGTATTAACCGTATTTTAATATTTATATTGTTAGAGTGGAAATTATTACATAATAATATTAATTATTCATATGTTATAGTTATCATATTTATTCTGTGTTAATAGCCAGGAAACGGTGTAGGTATGTTCCCACCTATAGTCTGTTTTAAAAGTATCTGACGGAAGTGTAAACAAACCCTGTTCAGGTTAAATTGTTATGCATTGTTTCCATTGTAGATCTCACCGCTTTTTCCAACAATTTATTGTTTGAATAACATTATTTAAATGTAATTGAAATATCATCGACATATTTGGATTTTCAAATGGAAAACGTTTTTATGGTGATTTAAAATTTGAATCTTGGGTTTAAGTATTCAACTAATTAAATCAAAGCACTCAATTTGTGCGTGGTAGGTATCTATTACAAATTGGCAGGCACACTTCCACGTGTAGGTTTTTGTTCCATTTATTTAAATTTTCATCAAGTAGGTATTTTGGAACATAACATAACGTGTAGGTGCTGTCAAAATGGTTCGGACTTGTGGTGAATTGTATGCCTGCTAATGCATGTAATAAAATACCTATTACAATAAAATATTATCCAATTGTTGGCTTCATTGCAAGGCACGGACCTCTCCATCATGGGATAAAGAAAGAACAAACAACCCTGTTCATAACTACACACTACCACTTTTCGGTACAACTAAAATAAATTTTGAGTACCCGGGCTGCTATTATATTAAATGCAGTATTTTTATCTCAGGAAGCGATGCGCGCTTTACTTGTTGTAACCAAAATATGTACAAACACGCTGTGAATGTGTGCGTGAAGACAACTAGCGTCAGCACATAACACACACGCACACACAGGCACTTTCGACTTCGCCATTGTATCGGACGGTACCGAGAGCTTACACAAAAATTGACAGCATGTGACACTTGGTAACCACAAGTAAAATGCGCGTCGCTTCGTGAGATAAAAATACTATATGTAGTATTACCACACAATACATAAAAGTACGGTATTATGCCTATTATTATGAAAATAATACAACATTATTATGAAGAAGGCTATTTTAGGCAAGGGTTCATATTCACGAATTTATCTCCCACTTTTAATAGGGATAATAAACCTAACTGAGTTACGAGACAGGGGTCAAATGTTTCACATACAACTATTTGGGAGCGCTAAGCGGTAATAGGTAAAGTTAATAGTTTAATCCAATTTCTATGACCTTAAATCCGGGCTCAGACGTCTGAGTTCTGAATTAGCTTTACCAGTGAATAATTTTGTTACTATTTTTTTATTACTATTGAATCGCATGTATCTAAATTATAGGAAAGTACGGCACTATCAATTAGTAGGTACGGCACTATCAACTAGAACTTTAATAAAAAAAATATAAACTAATTTAAAAAAAAAATGAATACTATTAATTTTAGGTAATTGTTAATAGTTAACCGTGCCTCGGAAAGCACGGTTAGCCGTTGTTCCCGGTTGTCATACGTAGATCTTTGTTACGGGTCGTCCGAAGCCCAAATGTCTGACAACCAGTCTTACTAAGAGTACCGTATTACCCAATAACTGAGTTATGCAGGACAGATAGGCAGTCGTTTCATTTAAAATACTGGTATTCAGCTGCATCCGGTTGGACTGGAAGCCGAACCTTAGATAGTTGGGAGAAGGCTCGGCAAATGATGTTAGTAGATAACTTAAAATAGGTAAACCTAATAGCAATAGTAATAATAGGTAAAGTAAAGCTAAAAATAATATCGGATCAAAAAGAAAGAATGCATTAGGGTCACGTTGGAAAAATAGTCATAAAAGCAGTTTCAACATTAAATCAAAATAATTTTAACCGAAGTAGTAAAAACGTACTTGAGAAAATTGGCAAAAGTGAGTGAACTCATGTTATTTTCATCAAATAAGATGTGTAAAATTCAGTAGAGTATCAAAACTTTTCAAAAAGAGATGAGAGATGATGATGATTTGCACTTTGAAATTAATGCTAGTTTCAAAATAATAAGCGGTTAAAAAGCACTAAAAGAAGACACAAGAATATTTCATTTCAAAATTTCAAAATTTCATTTCAAACTCTACTAAGACTTACTTCGAAACTCAGAGAAACCCACTTTAATTTTATAATAGAAAGTGCCTACACGTAGCTACCCTGCGTCCTAACCAAAAAGATTGTTCGCGCGAATATGTGATCGTCGCTTTCATAGTTATATGCATCTCATTTGTTCGGAAAACCGGAAGGCGCCCTCTGTTGACGCGACCACGCGTTCAGGTTCACCGACCAAAACGTAAGCGACGATCGCGTTGTTGCGCGAACGGTCTTTTTGGTTAAGACGCGGGGTTATGCAAAAATGCCAAGGTCACAGAATACAATATTATAAATTGAATATTCATTGTGACACTAAATTATGACATAAAAATAATATTACTAGTTGACTTGCCCAAAACCCACTTACAGGAAATTTTCGCCATTTCTTCAGGCTAATCGAATTCGAAACAAACTATGTATCTAAAATATGACGTTACGTCATCACTTAGGTAGACATATAAATCTACTAGAATAGCGTGTTGACAATTGAAAACGGCGTGTTAATGCCGCGTCGATTTGTGTAATGCTGGTTTGCAGTTTATAGCCAATAGGTACATTTTAGCCTGTATTGTGGTATCAACAACTGGTCTATGTATTACTAAACACCTGGGCTAATGGCTGTCATTAATGAGAATCGTGATTTGGTTACTGGATGAAATGGGCTCTGCGGTCGTGAGCTGTCTACAACTTTTGCCATTGCTGAGGCTATATTAAATGTGGATCGGAATAATTTAGCCGGATTACAAGGCAGTGTTAATTATTGCGAGTACGTTTGAAATTTGGTTGTTTGAATATTTTAGTGGTGGGAATATTTTCTCAGCAGCTGCTTATAATGAGGCTGATTATAAATAATTAGTTCTGACTGTTCTTCGACTTTGGGTGAAATGTATGATCGTACAGGAAAAGATCGTGAGGAAACTGTCTTGGATCCAAAAAA
This sequence comes from Apamea sordens, assembly GCA_945859715.1. NCBI lineage: Eukaryota > Metazoa > Arthropoda > Insecta > Lepidoptera > Noctuidae > Apamea > Apamea sordens. Next base: position 11,370,797 of record OX243998.1, on the reverse strand, counting down.
TTCGAAGATATGTGACACCCGCACTGGGCCCGCGTGGTGGATTACCCCCCACTCCCTCTCACAGATATGAGGCCTGAGTCCCAGCAGTGGGAACATTATAGCTTGATTATGCTAAATGAATTGTATAAAAAAACTTGCGTCTAGTAAGAAATAACGAACGGCTCATCGCTCGTTTATAAAACTTTCGCGACAAGCATCACAATATTTCATGTATTACTGCACCCTAATTGCGTAACACACGATCAATCGGAATCTGAATCATTTTGAAGCAAATTGCTAATCCATTGCTTCATAAGTTCGAAAAATTTGTCTGTTCAACACGTAAATAACACAATGAATATTGTTGAACTGTCAAAATGAATCCGATTCTGATTGATCGTGTGTTACGCAATTAGGGGTGCTGGTCAGCGACAGGTTTTGACAGCCGACATCCTGATTCCCTGATGGACGTAATCGGGCTTTAAAAAACCTGATAGTTAACAAAGCTGCTATAACACCAGCCCGACTATACTGTAAAAATCTCGCCGTGAAAACGTAGGTGAAGTGACCTGGTAATACCTAGATCATCTTAGCGCATCCTAGCGTCAGGTATAATAACCTGCCGAACTATTCTGTAAAAACTCACCGTAAAAACTTAGGTGATCTTGAAGGGAGCTGTCATTCCATCTGATGCTAGGGATTGACACAATTGATAGCTCCTTCTAGTTCACTTCACTTAAGTTTTTACGGTGAGATTTTTACAGAATACAATGGCAGTTCACTTGAAGCTTACTTCACCTTCATTTTCATTGAGATTTTTAGAGAATAAACCCGGCTAAAATACCTTTACGTATTTTGTCAGGACCCGTCACATGTAATCGAAATCATAATTCTTTAAAAGCCTTACGTTACGTTATCTCTGAACCTTATCCTACTCTGTTATTCTATTAAAACGTTGGATAACAGCTACAATCAAGGAAATTGAAATTTTAATAAACTGTTTAATTTCGCCGTCGGGTCGTCGCAGATTCAATATGGAGTATTATAAAGTATTATTAAGTTAACTCAGGCTATTTCTTTGCTCAGTTTCATATCGTAAACCCGTCGGGGGCAGCGTATTGCAGTTAAATCAAAACTATGTAACGACGCTGTATATAACTACCTATATATAAAATTGTTTTATGTTTTGATAGTGTTTTTGAACGTCGTCATGATCTGGTATAGAAAGATTTATGGGGCAAGTGAATAACTGTTTGGTAGAGAAATGAACTGCCGATCGATTCTGTAAAAATCTCACCGTGAAAAGTTAGGTGAAGTGAGCTTAGAGTGAGCTGTCAATAGTGTCAATCCCTAGGATTAGTTGGAATGACAGCTCACTCCACGCTCACTTCACCTAAGTTTTCACGGTGAGATGGTTACAGAATCGCACTGCTGCATGCTGGTATAGAAAGATTTATGGGGCAAGTGAATAACTGTTTGGAAGAGGAATGAGCTGTATTTTAGACTAACTTCTGCCCACGACTTATTTCTTGTTCCACGCACATCACCTGCTCGCTATTACTTACTTCATTTTGGCTTACCGTTCTTTCTTACTCTTTTCTTTATGCTCGGCTCCTAAGGGTCGGGGTGTGATGTTAACCTTCTTCAAGAATTGGGCTATCAAATGCAAATAATAATTTTCCAGACCCGACTGGTACTTGCAGAGATGAATTAATTAGTTAATTTATGGATATAACGCTTCAACGACTTACTCACTAAAACATACACAAACAAAAATTACAAACTGTTTTTAGGTATTGTGAATTTGTCACTTACAGATTAAAGCGTTTATGCTGCTACCAGCCATCCTGAACATCATGTTCAGGATGGCTGGTAGCAGCTTGATGAGAGTTCCTAAAAATCGAGTTGAATGGCGTGCAAAAGGAGAGGACTATGTCCAGCAGTGGCTGTGGCAGCTTTAGGCTGATGATGATGATGAAAGCGTTTAAACAAACTCTTCAGCTTTATTAATAGTACTTATAGATTGGTAGTTATCATTTTCTGCATGAATAGAACCGCGAAGTCTAGTTGTAATATTTTGATTTAAGTACAGGCATCCAATTAGTTTTCACTGGTGTGTTAAAATATAATTATTATAACTTTCAAAAGCACAGAAATAATTATTTATACATACATACTTTATTGTACACTACAAAATACATAACAAAATATACAATGGGCGGCATTATCGCTTTGAAATAATATTATTAAAATAATGTCAGTGACATTATTTCCAATTAACATTGATTTGGTAAACAATCTGACATTTGACATCAATTTGACAACACGGTTAGCGCAGTGGCTGAGCGATCGGACTGCTGCGCTGCGTGTCGCGGGTTCGATTCCCGCACAGAACAAATATTTGTAAGTCCTACATGTATTTGTTCTGAGTCTGGGTATTTTTCTATCTATAATATGTATGTATTTACAAAAAAAAAATGTATATAAGTAGTTTATCAGCCATCTTGTTACCATAACACAAGCATTAGGTTGCTTAGCTTAGGACTAGATGGCGCTGTGTGAAATGTCCAGGGATATTATTATTATTAATCTAGCTTATACTACGGTAGGTATTAGTAACAAGATTTACCCCTATAATCAACTTAGCACAGCATAATCAGCCATTAACGTTCCCACTTCTAGGATACAGGCTTCCTCTCGGCCACGACCACGACCATGACCGACCACGAGCCCAGTGCGGGTAGATGTCGCATGTCTTCAAATTTTTGGTTCTAGGACAGGCCGGTTTTCTTTCACCGTTTTGAGAGCAGTGGTGATGAAATAAATTACACAAAGTAAAGCTTTGGGTTTGAACCAAGGACCTACAACTTGAAAGTTAGGGCCACTACACTACTGCTCAATCAACGTATGTACCTACACTAAAATAATAAAAACCTTTTTTTATATCAATCTAAATCGGTACTAAAATTTAATTTCGTTTCAGAACTTTAACACATTTCGAAAACATAATCAAACTTATAAAACCGTTTACTATTCCAGCTTTTATGGAGAAAATCTTAATTATAGTAACTGCAGCGGATGGGAATATGTACTTACGTTGCAAAGTGTATTAGACAAAGTTCGGGCGAGCAGGTCGATAGGTGCCACAGTGTACGTGAAATAACTGGAATCGACTAAATTAAATGTCAGCCAAGCGTGGGTATACTGTGCTGTGAACGTGGATACACGGACATGAATTTTATAGTACTATAGTTTCTGCCTACCCCCATGGGAACAAAGCGTGAGATTCATACATAAACTAGGCGTAAGTTTATGTATGAATCTCACGCTCATGTTATTTTTTTTTCTAAAGGTAAACCTAAATATTTATTCAAAATCAAAATAATATATGAATTTTTCAACGCTATATTTTAATTTATGAATAGTTTTGGTTAAGTTAGGATATAATTTTATTATTCTTATTAATTAATTAGTTATTAGTTGTTATTTACATACATACTATTTTAATTATGTATAAATATTAATGAAACTTGCCCAACAAGGTCCTGACAATCGAGAGCGGACTTCAAAATCTATCTGGCCTGTCATTCCGGGTAATTAGCCTGAAATATTCTGGCAGGCGAAGTAGGGAGAGATGATGAGACTTGCATAGACCAGGTAAGCATAGCACAAAAGGGCAGAGGTTTCAAAATTCAGCGAGGTTTCGTTCGAGGACAAGAGGGGTCCCATTTCGCAATAAAAAAAGTTACGCTTTAGGAAGCTCTGGTTAGGGTTTAAATTGGATTGGAGAGCACAATAAACCACGATGAGTTCTCGTTGGTCTTGTGGTCGCAAGCGCTACTACTGAGCATGAGGTCCTGGGTTCGATTCCCAGGTTGATGGCAATAGACTCGCTCTCTGTTACATGGAGCTTAAACATAACTGGCGAAACGTGGGTATACTATTGGTGCACCCCTGTCCATCCCTTCAGGGAAACAGGGCGTAATGTTATTTAATGTTACCTTTTGTTTTGTAGATCTTTTGTTGGAGATTGAAAATGAATTTTTAACCGACTTCTAAAAAAGGAGGAGGTTCTCAATTCGGATGTTCGTATTTTTTTTTTAATGTTTGTTCGCGTTAACTCCGTTGCTTGCCATCCGATATGAAAATATCTTTTTTTGTTGGAAAGGGTATACTTCCCAAATGGCCCCATATAAATTTCATCAAAAACGGTTCAGTAGTTTGGCTTTTAAACCAAAATTACTGGTAAAAATTACAACTTAAAAGTGAAAAATAAAAACTTTTTGCAAAAAAAAAAAAACAACCGACTTCCAAAAACGACACTAGAAAGTGAAAAATAACTTTAACTTTGGAAGTCGGTGGCAAACAACGAAAATGCGAACCCAACGACACCAACTTCCGAAATTAAAGTTATTTTTCACTTTGTAGTGTCGTTTTTGGAAGTCGGTTGTTTTAATAAAATAAAATAAAAATGCTATTTAATAAACCACATAATCCGGGAACAACAAAAAGTGCTATGAGTCCTGCGAATTCAGAATCCTGTAAGCTCAGGTTTTCGGTATAGCCCAGTAGGAAATTGAGTTGCAAGGGCCACTGACATTTGCTCCATGTTGAACATCGGTGCACCAGTAGGCTTTAAAAACTTGATTAATTGGGTTTTTGCAGTAAAACCAATCCGCTATTCGCACGTTTGTTAGCAAAGATAGGCGACATGAAAACCACTGCAAGTACCAACAAACACAGTTCCGGGTTTCATTTTAAGCTTTGCAATGCGGTTTTATTTCGTGGTATCCCGCTCGAATGATGTAGAAATAGCACAGTGAACTGTGAAACCTGAACATGATGTTACGTTTTTTATTTTTTTGGAGCCGCGTATCAGATAAAAATGCATGGTAAAGGGATTTCATGGCTAGCGGCTACGCATGACTTAGTCTATTAACTGTTTACCGAGCAAAAGCTAAACTGATCTGTGCAAAACTAAGTTCAGTGGAAGTTTAGAATATGGTTGATAGGAGAACTTTTGCTAAGTCTAGTCTATTTTTAATGTAGTTTTTAGCCTGATGGATCTCTGTTGATTAAATTGTAGTAATACTGGACTGTGTCGTGCTGTGGCAGTGACTAGCTCATAAAACTACGACAAGACGATAAGTCTGACCACATGACCAGACTTATCTATCACTAGCTTCTGCCTACGACTGCGTCGGCGTGAAACTTCTTGTTCCCCCGATACACTCCGTCGTATCGCATCGCCTTCCCAAGTTATTATTACATTTGCGCTTAGTATTCTTTCTGACTTTTTTTCGTTTTGGTCGGCTTCTAAAGGTCTTATCGTGATGTTAAATAACCTTATAACCTTCCTCTAAAATTAAGCTATCAAATGCAAACAAGAATTTTTCAAATCTGATTGGTAGTTCCCAAGATTAGCGCGTTCAAACAAACTTATATACATATATTATAAATGACCTGAATGATGAGATAGACCGATAAAATTTACATTAGAACTTACATTAAATAGGTGTGTATAATAAGCAAATGCTAAGTTATTAAAGTTGAAACGATAAATAAATCCACGTTATTTACGCATAGAAATAAATAAAATTCCCCTTATTTATAATACTGCATGCAGGCGAAAAGTATCGTGATAATGTCGTGTTTGTTACAAATTAACGGAAGGTGGGCGGGTGCAAGGAAGCACATTTCTAACGCGACCGCCCCGCTGTCGTCTCGCGAACGCCCCGTCGCCGTCGGACTCATGTTGAGCCTGAAAAATAACATAGGTGGGTACTTTTTATCCCTTTTGAGCTTGATGACAGGCTGAGGAAAACATTATTAGAAGTAGATGATTTGTAGAAGCCTTTTCACGTGTTGTTATGAAGTTCTAAACTAGTTTCTTTTCAGTTGGAAAGTTATTATTATTATTTCTCTGCTTATTCGTGTGATGTCATTAGGAGCTTTAATAATAAAAAATACTTTCTCAGACCATTTTATTTTGCCTTTGTATTAACCCTTTCCTATCTGACGGTATTTTAAACTGACGAACTTTTCAAGAACAGTCGCCAGCACATCTATTAAGGAAATTTGACAGATTATAGTAGATCTGTCAAATTTCCTTAATAGATTTTCAACTTTATCGCTACAGCATTAGGTTCAAGGTTGATTGGGAAAATTTGCCAGTTTCGGGAAACTTGATGTGCTCGCGTCTGTACCGATCAGCTAGCCAAAACAGCGATTTATTTGAAGTTTGAGCATCTACCATACCTTGCTGGCCGACTGTTTGTTGCACCATAACATGTCCAAATGTTGACAAAAGACAAGAATACGTGATGTTTACTTGTTTATATCCCTCAGTCACATCCAGACTCTCTAGCTCCGCAAGTATAGGCGAGCGGGCGATCTAAGCAAGGTTCTCTAGTCACGTTCGCAACGTTTATCGCGGACACGTTCACTGACGGTAATAAAAACTTCTCTAAAATGAAATATTTAATGCCACCCCACCTGAGTGCTGCTCATGTTTTAGACGCGTCAATGAACAAGCGAGTTTATTTTTAAAATAAACTCACACGGGTTGTACACAGGTGCCTTAATAATCTGCGAGGTGTGGGTGAGGTGATTTTTGTTAACGTTTCTTGGTGGGATGTTGCTAAGAGTTTGGTTCTCATTAGCTTTATACGACATGTAGTTTAATTTTAGCGCGAGTTTCCTTCAAGAATTTGTAGTTTTGGTGATGCACAGGTGATGCTCTATATTTATAGAGCATTCATTACCTGTCATTTATAGTCATAGGGATTTTGTCTTTTTCTTATACCTAAGTACTAACAGCTACTTACGTAATCACGTTTCTTTAATTTATTATACCTATAAAAGTGAATTAAAACTTCAATATTACTAAAATATGAAGTAAGAATACACATGAATATGTACCGCACTTAGGTACCCCGAAAAATACAAAAATAAATATCAAATGGAATACAGCAGACGATTCAACCGAAAATCTCATAAGACAGTGCAGTAGGCCTCTGTTTTGACAAGCCTTCCATTTATCTTCGTCACCAACAAATTCAACGCGGTTGCTAGGATCATAAGTTGTCTGAATTCCATTATAACTTCCCTAGGTGAGTATTAACTTATCTCGAAATTAATAGGAATTTCGACGTTCCCATGCGGTGTAAATTAAATATGTTAAAGGCGGGTCAGACTACTAATTCCTGAAATTAGAGTTCATAGAAAATTACCAAATGTAAAGTCCCCGCAGAAGCCAAATGAAGGCACAACTTGTACAGCACAAACACGCTGGTCAAATATTAATTCGGGTCACATTTGCCGCTCCAAATGTCCGTGTTTGCAGAGATACAACTTTCGGGCCATCGAATTTAGAATGGTTTACTTTGGGCCCTGTGTATTTGACTATTTATGTAAATTTAATTTGACTTGGTAACGCGGGGCGGGTGCACTAGACACGGAACCCGCCCGCCAAGCCGCTTGCGTAATCCGATATTTTACGCACCAGTTCCAATTAGCACAATATTCCTTTAAATATTATGTTGCAATGGAGGGTGTCTTTAAGCTTTGAAATCGGCTTCTTTAGATTATGTTTTCTTGGAAAACATGGAATATTAAGTCGTGATTAAGCCGACGGTGAAAACTGAGCAAAGTGGATACAGCCGATCTATTCTGTGAATATCTCACCGTGAAAACTTAGGTGAGGTGAGCGTGAAGTGAGCTGTCAACAGTGGCAATCCTTGGCAGGTGGAATGACGGCTTACTTCACCTGAGTTCTCACGGTGAGATTTTTACAGAATAGCAATGCAGGTTAGAATTTGAAAATAATGTTTTGTTTTTCAATAAAATACATAACCATTGCCATACCTACTTTACAAATTTTAAACCAATGCGTCTGTTTGCGAAATCCTCCTCTGGTACTTCTTTTTCCTTACGATTGCATTAATGAACAGCTGAAAACCTATCAGCAGTTAGATGATCGATTCACACCCGCAACGCAAGAATAAAGCGCAAAATCCATTTTTTTATTTCATTGGATTTTCCAGATAGTTGCAGATAGTTAGCATCGATTGACTGATTTTGTTACCAATATCACAGTTCATCGCCTTTTTGTTAGATAAACAATACGGACGAAACGTGTGTGGGGTTAATGGGCGAATTGAGACCTCGATGGTGAGACAGGCAGGTATAATCTCAGTTTGCACGTGGGGGAGGTGAGGTACCAACAAAGGGCAGTAAGCCAGAAATCCTCAATTTGATCGCTGTCTGTGAGAAGCTTGACAGATGATAGCCCGGCTTGCGAGGGCAAGATATATTGAGCTGTTGATTATACATGACGACCTGCTATATGTTAAGTTATAGATATAGTCTGGTAAGAAGTGTGGTTGGCATTCGTTTGATGCTGATGTTAAATAATCAACTTACATACTTTGAAGATAAGATAGGTGAAGAAGTAAGAAATTCTTCGTAGATTTTAGCGAAAATGTTTCAGATGAAATAATATATAATATATTGTTAAAATACCTACAACAGTTTCAGACATGTCTTGTAGTAATCGCAGGAATTTTAATAGAACCACGTGAAAAAAATTTGGAATTCGGAATTAGTTTTTTTTTTGTGTATTTTGGTATGTTACGCGATATTTCCAGCTATTGATCGATTTCGAAAATTCCGCGATGGAATGGTTGCCTCAGGGCCTCCTCTACTATACACATTTTATTTGCTGGATGAGAGTTGCCGAAAATCGAGTTGAATGGCGTGCAATAGGAGCTGTGATGATGATGAAGTAGTTTTAGCTGTCGTAGTTTTTGAGTTAGCTTCGATAATACGTATATAAACCGCTTTATGTATCTTGATGATGTTATAATACTTCCTGTCACTGTAGACATAGCAAGTAGTAGTAGAACTACGAAAAATAAAATTACGAAAAAAACGGCTTTAAATAAATTTAATTTTGGAAGTCGGTGGCAAAAAACCAAAGTACAGATCCAAATACAGTCGAATTGAAAACCTCCTGCTTTCTGAAGTCGGTTAAAATGTGTCTTGTTTGACACATAATATATATTATTTGGGATCTATGAAAACTTTATCAACCAGTATTCCCATTTTATTATTACCACTAAAACAGATGCGTCATCACCACACACAAAATACATAATTTGCTGCATAATTATAATCTAAACAATAATGTCAGAACGGCTGTTCCAAATCGGACTCGAGCCTGTACATAATTTAGTTATAACATCCAAAATGTTGCCTGTAACACCGACTGTTCCATAATTGCCATATTTAGTGCATTAGTAATATTTGCATGCATTTAATACACACACTCGTAACTGTATTGTCATAGGCTTAGTAAATATGTTTGCTGCATTTCGATTTAGCGATATGAAAGTAATAGTCCTTCCAGCACACACTGCTAGAAAAGTTCAACGAAATTAGAGTAGGTAATTTGTATTTTAAGCACTTAAAAAAATTTATATATTTTATTTTCACTTAATATGCGCTTAGGTAGCCCGTGAAATTCAAGTCATTTTCCTTTTTTTTACAATTTGCAGGCTGTATATTGATTAAAATATGATTCGCAACCGTATAAAAAATATGACTTTACAGAATTATAATCATTAGAATCAGCAATACAATCACGCTTGCTCAAGATGGATTGACAATTTCCGACTTATATTAACTATAAGTTCAGGTGCCTTCAATGAAATCGCTAACCCATAATTCAATGGAATTATGGGGTGGCGATTTCATTGAAGGCACCTGGATAATGGAATTGTTAATTGTTAATGAACAATTAACAATTCCATTTAAATAATTCCATTAACATTTCGTTTTACTTTCAGCCTATTTCGAGGAATTTTTGGTCGTACGTTGAAAGCAGCCGAGCTACCAGTAATCGGTAAATCAAATCGATTCACATTCAAACAAACTAATAAATCGTCTGTTTTTGCCAGTCCTATTTTTTCTTTTATTAGTCTGGCTTGAACAATGCAAACTACCGAACATTAGTACATAGCCGTCACGCCTTTGAATCCTGAAAGGTACTAAAGAAAGAAAGAGAGAAAAGTATTTATTGCGAGTCGCACAGGAAGACCAGAAAAAAAAGATAAAAAGTACCTCACAATTAGTCTATAATGTTCCCACTGCTGGGACACATGCGGGAGGCGTGGTGGATATCACATGTCTTCGAATTCTTGGTTCTTGGACGTGCCGGTTTCCTCACGATGTTTTCATTCACCGTTTTGAGAGCAGTGGTGATGAAATAATTTACACGAAGTAAAGTGCCTGCTTGGGTTCGAACCTACGACCTACAACTCGTAAGTCGGGCCGTAATAAGTAATAAGTAGTAGTCAGCGTCAATAATATCGGGACGAATAGACTGTTCAAAATTATCTAAACAACTATGAAAATAAAATATTAACTCAATGACACAAGGAATATTTCAGAATGAAGACAGTACACGACAAATGTCATTCTGACAAGAACTTTATTCAATTGTGACAAAGTTTAATTTTCTTAGTTGTTGAGATCATTTTGAACAGTCTGTTCGTCCCGATATTTTTGACGCTGACTGTACATACCTACCTACTAAATATTTCTCGAGAGTTTAATATCCAAACCTTGATATTAAATATCGATGGTATCAGTGAAGACAAGACATGATAAGAGCTGACGTTTGAACACAAATAAAACATCACGGCTTTGTTCTCGGAAGGAACAGGCAGAGATGTAAGATACATCCAATTTCGTCAGAAAATTGTCTATAAAGTTGAGTAAGTCCCTTCAAACAATGAAGTAAGTGTATTTACTTTTACTTTTTTATTTAGTAATTACTGCTTATCACACATGCACATGACAATTATCAGTAGATACGATATTTTACGGTAAAAAGTTGGGATCACACGCCAGAATCTCACTGTTCATGAGGTTAAAAACCACTGGAATATGAAACTTCCAGGTGATCCCAAAGTTATATCGTAAAATATCGTACTGTACATCACCATATGTACGGAGCCATACTCTATGAAAATAGTGACAAAAAAAATTTGAATTTCGCGGGCTAGCTTGGAGCATCCACCTTAAAGTGGACCATTGTGCGTGAGAAATGGTTGCCGTCGGTGGTTACTCCAACCAGCCCACCTCCCTCCGGAAGTTGATGAACATGTGTGTCAGATATGGGTGACGATTGTGCAATCAAAGAGCACCTGTGCAACGGTTTCCTCAGCCTCCATGCAGGCCCTGCACAGGGGAGGTCCGTTATGCCTATTGTGACAATATGATACCTACACAAAATATTGGCTCTATAATCCAAAATACACTCCAACTCAATAACATTAATGTAAAAGCAAGCTATCTGTTTTACTGAAGCTTTATTTCGATGTTTGGTGTATTGCGAATTTTATGTACTGTCGTAAAGATCAACTACATCTACTGGATGTTAAAACTTTATTGTTGTGGAAATGCAATATACTAGTAAAATATATTTTTATTGCTACAAAACGATTAATTGTCATTTTTTTTTCATAATAAAGTTTTGAGTGATATTTTATTGGCAATATATTACTTTTATGACACACACTCAAACTTTTATGGTATGTATGTTTCAATTACTCGTATATTCTATAGGAAATTACCTACACTTCATTAACTTTGATTCAATTCATAAACAATTGGAATAAACCCGGATTGATATTCGTTTATTAAAAAAAGACCTACAGCAAAATTGAACACGCACCCAAAAAAAGAGGCAGGCATGGGGACTTCCAACAGAAGTGAAAATTTGACACTATGCAACAGTTTTTTGTTTAATAAAAAATAATTTGTAGTATCACGTTTAGACAAGTAGGTATGCTATCACTCCTGGCCAAGCTTAACACGTCATACTCATAGCTACAGCACCCTAATTTTGTAACACACGATCAATCGGAATCGGTTTAATTTTGACAGTTCAACAACATTCATTGCGTTATTTACGTGTTGAGCAGACAAATTTTTCGAACTTATGAAGCAATGGATTAGCAATTTGCTTCAAAATGATTCAGATTCCGATTGATCGTGTGTTACGCAATTAGGGTGCTAATATACTGTTAACATTAGCATGTAGGTGCTGCAAACCCATAAGATGTCCACTTACTAAAAAAACGCTAAATGCGCCTAAAGCAGATTTCACTTCAAAAATAAAATTTATAAATAAAAACATCAATCCAATAACCACAGAGGGGAACGCCAAAATCCACACATAATCTGCAACCCTCATTGCAAAATTGATCACAGTCATTAATAATACCTAACCTAACCTAAAACTCTACCGCAATGACAAATTACGGACACAACTGAGCCTTGCATGCCCTTAACATATAGCGAGGATGATTTTTCAATCCGCACCCATTATCTAGCGATTACAAGGGTGGGTCCAGACAGATTTGGGATGTTTTTGCGAGTTTTCGCGTAGCGCTGACAGGGGGCGCGCGGGGCGTAACGACCCACCATGATTTATTGACGTCACTGGCGAGCTGTTATTTTTTAAACCCTGTTTTATCTTAAACGTTTTTCGATCAACGGTCTATGAGATTAACGGTGGTGTGACGTAAGGTATAAAGGGTGGGCTCCAGACAAAGAAAGGTACTTTGCCAAATATGTGTGCAAGCACGATCGAATATTTCCAGTAAGACTTGTCGTTCTAGCACTTTTCCAGCTCATTTTCAATGTTCGGAAAGATAAATCAGTAATTTTTTTTTTTTAAATCTTTATTGATTTAATTGGGGTTTTTATCCCAATGGATACGCCAACCCCATCATGCCTTATACAGACTTACAGACTACTACGAAATAATGCTTTAAAAAATCAGTAATTAACAAACGTTTAATACCTCAAATACCGAAATTTCTGCAGTACCTTCCTTGCCATTTGTGTTGTGGTGCCTGGTAGAAAGAAAAATAGGCTTATTTGTCACAGAAACTTGTGCATACAAAAAGATAATTAATTCTAAGGATGGGATGAGATGGTTTCTGGGATTCTGTTTTTGGGGATTGTAGGTAGTTGTTGTGGTTGTATTCTCTCGCTAACCTCACAAACGACATCAACATTGTAATCTTCTTTGACAGTGTACAGATTGAGCACGCTACATTAATTCCTTAGGGTCACCGTTCCTAAAAGCAAGTACTATACTGGACATATACCTGCTGTACTTGTTGTAGCTAAGCAACTGATTTCAAAGGATCGTTTGAAAATTTCTCCGTCTTCAATCGCTCGTAAGTTGTAAAGGCTACAAATAGTGAAAAGGGTTCTATCGATCAGCTTGTCGACATTAAGCGCTATTCATCGATTGCTCTGTACTGGTCCACGGTAACTGTTCCGATTTAAACCGTCAATGCATCGTTAACAACAGCAAGATGGCGCTGTTAGTTGCTACGTCCGTTGCTCATTTAGATAATTGGAGATATTTTAATTAATTTTCACGTTTATTTAGATCACTGGGCATCTAAGGAAAAGCTTTCTCTTCGTACTAGTGTCACAAAAAAATTATTTGACGCGCGCTTTTTTAAGTTAATCAAGAGTACAAATACGCTGTAAAGTTAATCACAAGTAAAACGCGCGTCGCTTTGTGAAATACAAATACTATAGGAAAGAAATCTCTATATTTTCTTTATATCAGACTTAAAAGGGTTTGTCAACAAACTAATTTCACGGATACTAAGCCGATACTCACTTCACCGCCCTTCCGTGTATCTAACTACATAACTGGACATACGCTTCCCTATATTCCGTCAAACCGAATAGCCTTCCGCCTTTTCAATACCTCAATGGCTTACCCTAATCCTTATGTACATAAGCTTTCCCATAAAAGAAAAAAACTTTGCCTTTTGATGCTTCAAAATCGACCCGCAATAAGGATAATAATATCAACCGAAAATATCCGGAAAATTACACTTTTCCATCTCAAAATATTTTCTCGAAAACCCTAACTTTTTGTATTCGAATAATGCTCCAATTATACGAATGACAACTTTCACATTTACCGAAGACCATCCTCGTTATTTCGGTCAGAATAATAAATAAAACATCAGTCAAATAATTGGTTCATTCACTTCGGCGGTTGAATTTTGATTCCGACCGACTCTTCTCAATTTACATGCAAGAGACAGTGAGCGTGATAGCTTATTCATATTCATTTTTCAATATAAAATAGATACAGATCAGTAATTGGTTTTAAACATTAAACGACGGACGAAGGCTGTCTCATTAAAACTGACGACTTAATATTTAGAAACTAATTAATAATAATAATATTATAATATCCCTGGACATTTCACACAGTGCCATCTAGTCCCAAGCTAAGCAACCTAATGCTTGTGTTATGGTAACAAGATGGCTGATAAACTACTTATATACATTTTTTTTTTGTAAATACATACATATTATAGATAGAAATACACCCAGACTCGGAACAAATTAGTAGTAGTTAGTATTATTGTCTTGAAACTTCTAATTGCACAGTTTTAGTCTTTCGTGACACACTAATCCCAATTAGTGTGTCAAGAGAGACTAAAACTGTGTCGAGACTGTGCTTCCTTACCCAAACCATTCGTCCTACCCGCTGAAAACCTCCCACCTGGACATGAGGTACCTTGGGTAACTTGGAAGTATTGGACCCAGGTTGGCCGAAGCAAGGAAAACCTGTTCAAGTGGAGATTCATAGACGACTCCGCCTTGGAGTGTGTGTTCCACAAACGATGGGACACTTAGGTAATATCGTGTCCTGCGTGTCCTGTCAGCTAAACGTTACAGGAACTGATAGACGCTGGTGATGGTGCCAAACAAGCGGCCGAATTCTGGGGCGAGTCCACGTAGATTGTTATCAACACACTAAGAAGAAGAAGAAGAGTATTTATTGATACAACTGTTGAAATGTTTGGATCTCATTATAATGAGCGCTGTTGTCTTCTTCTAACACTAACGATACAAGTCACGGAAATATAATAATTTTGAGCTCAAAATAAGTTTCATTATGAAAAACAACTACGCCATTATACATCTAAGTATCAATAATAAATTCCTAACTAATCTCCTCAACGTTCGAACAGAATTTTCCAATAACTAATCTTCGTACCTTTTAAATATTTTATCCAATAAATTGCCTTCAAATATCCATCGCGGCAGACACGTAGAGCCCAATCAGGGAGATCTCGTTTCTTTCTTCATTAGAGCTGCATCAAAAAGCTTATTCCGCTTAAATTAAATTGGTTCAATAATCCCTGCTCAGCAATAGTTGCTTTGTTCAATGAAGCCAGTTTGAACGCGTCTCTAAAAAAAGAAGAAAATACGGTGCATGCAATCAAGCGTCCCCGCTGCGATTAGCTCGCAAAAGCCGATGACACGTACTCACCATTTTATTATGCCTATGTGCACTCGGTATGCACCTTGTTATTTTAAATTGGACGCGCAATACGAGAGTAATCGAATAATCAACGTGTTTATATTGATTGCATTTACATTTCTCTGTTATCCATTTCTTTTCGTTATTACATATGCTTTTGTTTTTTATAGACGCATTATTAGCTATCTAGAATGTTGTGCTATGAATTTATTCATATAGCATTACGGTATAGCATTTTCGTCCATAATTTAAAAGACGGAGGAAAAATAGCGCATTTGAGAATGCCTTGAATAGGTTTAGAGATGCAAAAATGCTTGTAATCTAAGGAACTCTCGGGAATTCAGCTTTCTGAGTTATTTTATTGCAATGTTTTTGCAGTGTTGAGCTTAAGTTTAGTCTAGAACCCGAGTTACTACTCGTTCCTGTATTCTGTGTAATGTGAATGCATAAGCCATGCGAGGATAATATTAGTCATATTTTGTGCCTTTGTTTAACATAATTTATTTTAGCTGCCCACGTCACACGAATTAGACAACAGTAAAACTAAAACAAACAGACAGTAAACAAATCCACTGAAAAAAAAAACACTGAATTCAGCAACATACTTAGTTTATTTTTCAGTGGATTTGTTGTCGTGTTGTGAATCTTTTGTTGACAAATCAGTATATCTTTCGATTTGCAGCTTTCAAGACATCACAAACTTTACAAAATGTATAATATGGTGAAAAATTCCACTGGATGTAAATTGACCAATCAGATAACTCCGGAAAGCAGGAAGTCCTAAAACAACTTTTCAGCTTTGGAAAGTTATAGAGGGCCCCCTTGTGAAATAGGTTCGATGCGATAGTTTCAAAAGTCACTGAGAACAAGTTTCCTTAGAGTTACTACAGACCCGGCAGGTCAACTTTGAATTTCACTACCAATTTCTATTGTGCGTTCGAAATACGGACTCCATTTAAAAAAAGTGATAATACAAGGTGAAAAGTTTTGCAGGACGTCGATTTCATCAAGCTTACAAACATAATGTGGGACAAGTTGGCAACGCGGGCGTCCGCTTCAAATTTCGTAATACTTTAAGCAAACTTGTGAAGCAAAGTTAGCGAGTTGTCGGGGAACAGGTGCTGCATCGAATACGTCCTGATATTCAGTGGATCATGCACGTAGAAATGAGCAGACGTGCCTTCAAAGTTTTACTGCTAAACGATAAGTTTTGTGCTCATTACCACATTACTTTTCGACGAAATTCTTTACTGCTGTATATAAAACTGGATTTTATTCTCTTTGTCATAATTGCGACGGAATTATGATCTGTAAACTTGTGAAGCCTGCCAAGATTTATAAACAAGAAGATTTATGTGACAGTAAAATATACAGCCACTATAAGAAATTATCCAAAAATTATAATCCTGGGTACTAAAGTCTCGTCTACTGATTTGTATTCCCACGTCAGTCGTACGTTCATGGTATGCAGGGTGCCGCTTTGGGGGTGGCAGTGCAGTTCGAACGAGATAACGAACCCGTTCGAGAGCTACGTGCCTTTCCTGACTCCGTCTGTCAAACTTCGGATTGATTATTTTGTCAAATATATCCGCGTATGCCTCGTACCATTGGATAACTTCAACTATCTACAGTTTGCGAACACCTGTAATGATTTATTAGTTTAGAACTTAGAGCGTAGATTCTAATTTATAAGACTTAGATTTTTTTGGTTTATTATACGGGATGTCCTCCCTCAGGCGTCCAGTGAGTGACGATCTTTGCCCATCTCTCCGGGTGCATTCACGAAACGTGTCCGGGGAGGTTTGGGAGGAAAAAGGGGAGGCGTTTGCCCAGCAGTGGGACACAATGTAGGCTAACAAAAAATATATATATACGGGAAGCTATTTTGAATGTCACTCAGTAAAACTACAAGTAGGTAAAGCAGCATTAAGATTGATACAAAACCTTATAACAATAGAAAAATACCTTCGACATTTTACTATACAATTGAAAGATGACCCCAAGCCTTATCATTACACAACATTGTTCTAATAAGGCCAAGTTTATACGTTTGAACTGACGACGAAAAAAATAAAAGACAAAGCTTAATAGCATGCCTGGGTCGAGCGAATACCGTAGCTTATTTATAAAGAACAAAGCTGATTAAATTGCTGTTGAGACCGACGAGATGCTCTTTATTGGAGCGCTCGGCTGCGGTCGGGGGCGGTCGAGATCTTCTATACATCGTGAATTTTCTCCTGCGAGGTATATGCGGGCACAAATTCGGTTTAGTTAGGTGTTTTGCCTGGAAAATATACATTTTTAAACAGGTTGTGATTAGTTTTTCTTCGTGCTTTGTGGATTTATTTTTGAGTAGTAAATCCTGAGCTGGTTCTTCCGGTGTTTCCTTATACTTCCGCTAAAAATCTACTATTTTTAATGACTCTGCAAATAATTCTTCGTTGAAATAATACCTAGTAAATCTCAGTGTCCTAGGGGAAAACATCGTTTA
Organism: Apamea sordens; assembly: GCA_945859715.1. NCBI lineage: Eukaryota > Metazoa > Arthropoda > Insecta > Lepidoptera > Noctuidae > Apamea > Apamea sordens. The sequence continues at coordinate 11,352,945 of OX243998.1, read as the reverse complement.
ATAAAATGGTAATAAATACGTCGCAAGAGTTTTATTATAAAATGAAAAATTCGCATGATAAATATTCATAAAATTTCATATGTCATGCCGTTGGTGGATGGGACATGGCAATCATTAATCATTCTTATTGTTATAGGTTTGTTGTTACAATATTTTTATATTCATTCGTATGGCTGTGGGAGCATGTGGTTGAAGTAAGGCTATGCAGCAGTAGGTTTGGTACCTATTATATTAGATGGTTTATGAGTTTTTGAATAAAAACTGGCGCGAGTTTTTTTTTCTGGTCATTTCCATACGATAAGTAGTATACGTGTACTCTTTTTTGTGTCTTAATTCATAAAAAAGCAGTTTTTATTTTTTAAACATACGTACTGTGACGTACACTATATTTAGGTAATAACAATATAAGCATGGTCATAACAATAAAACCATCTTGATCGCGAAATACGTGCTACGGAAATGGACATTCGTATAAAAGGTACCGGTAAAGTTCGCCAAAGGTGGTCTTAATTCCCAAGTCATAAAATGCAGGCATTCCGCCACGTATTGCCGACATAATTTAAAAATAAAATCACGTATATTTTAAGGTAAACACCTCAGTAACCCAATATTTTATTAAAATGCAGATCCTGGCTAGCACGTTGAAAGTACATGCAAACTAAGGTGGCTGCAAGTAAATTGGTACTTATCTCTCGACTCGACTAAAGGTTGATGAATGAGTATAAATCCCGTATATGTACCGAGGAAGCCCCGGGAAATTTATCCAGGCCCCCGGGGAATAATGGGTCATCGCATAAAATCAAAGGGGCTAGATTGCAAAGTAGGCCGTTATTTGTAACGTTGTTTGGTGGTGGAGCGGGTGATGAAGCTTAATTAAATCAAACCCTCTGTGCTGTATTAGTTCTAGATAAAGTTGCGAAAGTTTCGTGTTTGAATTTTTATTGACTCTCTATCGAAATTAGTAGCTATTGTCGTGTTGAGAAAATCTAAAATAGAGTAATATAAAGTCTGCTTTTTCGGCTAAGTATAATATTCTAATCAAAAATATTAACACAAGAAGGTAGAGAAACATTAAAGGGAAGGAAATGGAGAGACTATGACCTGCACCCTAATTGCGTAACACACGATCAATCGGAATCGGTTTCATTTTGACAGTTCAACAGCATTCATTGCGTTATTTACGTGTTGAGCAAACAAATTTTTCGAACTTATGAAGCAATAGATTAGCAATTTGCTTCAAAATGATTCAGACTCCGATTGATCGTGTGTTACGCAATTAGGGTGCTGCACCCTGATTGCAGAACACACTATCAATTACAATCTGAATCCAAAAAAAGCCATCAAAAAAAATTTGAAGCCATTTCTTTAATATAAATGTCCTAAACGCATAACGGGCAATTCACGAATAGATATTAGTATTTTATTAAAAATTTGAATTGTTGTGTATCCACAGTTTTTTTTTTTTAATATAATGCGTGCGTTACTTAATAACCCCACTGCAGTGGGACGAATAAATCTATGGATGGTGATGATGATAACATAGTTCTAACAGGCACAGCAAGGCTGTTTTCTGTGTATTCTCTGTCTTACCTTTAATAAGATTTCGGGAAGATTTATCTAAGTCTGTATCTAAATAAAATTAGCCTATAATGTTCCCACTGCTGGGACACAGGCCTCTTTTCTGTGAGAGGAAGTGGGCCGTATCCACCACGCGGGCCCAAAGCGGATTGGTAGATGTCACATGTCTTCGTCTTTTTTGTTCTAGAACACGCCGGTTTCCTCACGATGTTTTCCTTCACTGTACAAATAGTATAAACAGGACATTTTAGGATTTTTCTTGGCAATTTATAACGTGAGTTTAATTTGTAATAAGTCCTCATCCACCAATCAACCGAAAAGCCTGCAACGATAAATTAAATCATACCTATCTGCATTACTGTTGTTTATAACGAAATGTATGCAGGAAAGCGTGGCCGGCGGTACATCACGGGATTAATGGTTGCACCCGATCTCTAACGAACGTGGCTGCCATAAAGGCAAATATTATCCGCCTCGCTTGAAACACTGGGACAGCAGGAGCTGCTAGGAGCTTCTATTGGTTTAATGGTGAAATATCATGATGATGCGGACTGAGAACTGTGATTTTGAGTAGGTTCGGATACAGTGGTTTACTTGTTTACTTAGTGTGCTGCACATGAGCGATACGCGTCTACGGCAGAGGCTACTGCAGCCGTAGACGAGTGTCGACGGCTGCCGTCGACACTCGTCTACGGCAGCAGATGCCTCTGCCGTAGACGCGTATCGCTCGTGTGTATGAGCACTTACTGTATCCTATACTGTGTCCAAACAACAGATAATTGTATTATGCTTGACTGCCTAGTCGCAAGCGCAACTATTGAGCGTGGGGTCCTGGGTTCAATCCCTAGGTCGGGCAATATGTTTTTGCTTTTTGGGATTTTCTAAAAGGAATTTCTCAGTCCAGAATCCAGTAAAAATGCATTTTGCATTTCATAGTAAAATATAAGCCTACCTTTAGTCCGTCGCATTTATTTTTTTAAATCCTGTAGGTACCTACCACAAATTTACAATCAACACATTGTTATATTTTTTTGTAAAATTTTTGTGATTGAAAATACTTGAAATATAAATTCGAAATACCGCTTTTCGGGCGGCGTTGCCCCCGGGCATTTATATTCACAGGTTTATAGTGCATACGTGTGTTGTTTATTTGAAACAAAACTCAATGAAATGGGAGACATCCCGAGAGGTTGAACTTAAAGTGAAGGGGTGTCAGACGGTACAAATTGCAAATGCACTATAAAACATACATACATAAACTCACACCTCCCTCCCATGGGGTAGGCAGAAACTACAGGACGCCACGTACTACGGTCCTTTTGCTTCATTTACCTTCGTTTCAAGTCTATTCTGTAAAAATCTCAACGTGATAACTAAGGTATAGTAAGCTTGAAATCAGCAGTCATTCCACCTGGTGCTTGAGATTGACATTTTTGTCCGGCTGGTCATACACGCACCTCGTCCTTTGCGCTGTAAAACGTCTAATGTAAATAATATTTTTTTAAATACCGCTTAGTATTAGGTATGTTTGTCATTCATATTTTCAGTAAAAGGTTCGGTTTTCATAGAAAAGCCTGTCTGTCCATGCTTTTTTTTCTGTTTCTAATTTAATTTCACGGAAAACAACTTCTCCTTGTTACACCATAGTCATTGTCTACAGAATAGACCACTATTCTGTAAAAAATGTCACTGTGAAAATTAAGGTGAAGTGAACTTGATGTGAGCCCAGCAGTGCTATTCTGTAATCATCTCACCGTGAAAACTTATGTGAAGTGAGCGTGGAGTTAGCTGACATTCCAAACTAAATGCTAGGGATTGACACTATTGACAGCTCACTCTAAGCTCACTTCACGTAACTTTTCACGGTGAGATTTTTACAGAATCGATCGGCTGTCGTTCCCCCCTGATGCTAGGGATCACTTAACCTAAGTTGTCATGGTGAGATTTTTACAGAATACATCGGCTGTTTAGTCATTTGAACTTTAAAACCAAGGATTATACTCATCATAACATACAACTTTTATTTCGGGTACAACTCTCACAAATTCTCAGTTCCTTGATCGCGTAAGATTATTTTACAAGCAGCTGATTACATTTTCCAAATACTTTAAAATAATAGTCCGTCTCAATAAATGCTACACAGTCGTGAAATCTGCAACGAAATTATTCGGAAGAAACGTAGATGTCGGAAATTGAATTGGGGAAATTAAGGAAAACAGGTTTCCTATATCTCATTTAATTTAATGATAACATTTTACGATGATTCCGTTCTTATTTTCTTACAGAATATTCTCGGCTTTGTCTACTGCCGGTCGATTCTGTAAAAATCTCACCGTGAAAACTCAAGTGAAGTGAGCTTGATGGGAGTTGTCAGTAGTGTCAATCCCTAGCATTATTTGGAATGACAGCTCACTCCACGCTCACTTTACCTAAGTTTTCACGGTGAGATCGTTACAGAATCTTACTGCTGCACTACTTCTTCTTTATACAGGGTGTCAAAGACATTGACGCAACCTGTAATCATGGATTCAGCACATGATTCTAAACACCCTCACGTCGATAGATTTCATCGTATATTACAAAAAAAGTTAGCTGTTCTATACATTTTGACCGCGTATGTATTGCATTTTCCTATGAAACAGCAGATTTTTTTTGTTAATTGACAGAAAATGTCTACACTAGGTGGTCTAAAATTATGTGCTTAATTCATGGTTACAGGTTGCGCGTCAATGTCCCTGCCACCCTGTATATACTTTATTGTACACCACAAAAATACATTTAAAAAAAATATATCGAACACTATAAATATACAATGGGCGGCCTTATCGCTTCATTCACTGTTTTTTATAATTTTGTGAGATTTCTATAAATATACTTAGGTCCATACCTACATTTGTTGTTGTAGGTAGGTACTACTCACCAACGCAAAGCAACTTAGTTCAAGATTACACTTCTGAGAAACGAAGAAGTTGGCTACTTATACTCTAAGTTTCATAGCGTTTTACGACTAAACTATTTGCAACATAACCTTAGCATATTAAATGAAATAGGTACTTTGCACTGGAATTTGTGATTAATAACACTACAAAATTATAGTTTTATGAGATCGAAACTGTACTTTGTCTAAAAAACCATTGCATAATCAGCTTAATAATGTTTTCACTGCAGGGACACAGGCCTCTTCTCTGTGAGAGGGAGTGGGCCCTTATCCACCACGAGGGCCCAGTGCGGGTTGCTGTATGTCACATGTTTTCGAAGTTTTGGTTCTAGGACAGGCCGCTTTCCTCAAGATATTTTCCTTTACCGTTTTGAGAGCAGTGGCGATGAAATAAATTACACAACGTAAAGTGCCTGGGGGTCTACTCCGAAGTAGTATCAGCCGAATGTTCGGCCGTTTCCTGCTACGAAGTTACTATTTGGTTCCGTCGGTTCCGATCCTACACTCCTACACTCTTTCGAATATTGACTATGGTCCCGACCCAACTGAGCCGATCCGAACTTTTTTCGCATTTTTCAATAATATTCGGTTCGGCCATGTGTCGGTCCGATCCGAACATTCGCACTTTGCACTTCGGAGTAGGCCCCCTGGTTGGGTTCGAACTCACGACCAATAACTAGCAAGTCGGGGTTGATACTACTGGGCCATCACTGTTCTGTACTGTGCTCTCACTCTACAAAATCATGTATCTCGTGAACTAAAGTGCTTAAAAGCGCAAAAGTGTACATATATATCGGCATCCCATTCCGGCTTAGTCGAAATTGAGGGCTTGTTCGCAGTGCGCGCAACACCTGTGCCCGAAATGAACGACAATGGGTACGTGTTTGCGAGTTCGCGCACAAATTACGTGCATTTTATTGAACATACGTACCGTAGTGTAGTTAGTGAGTAGGGGAATGCATGGATAGGGCGTGCGAGTCTTGCAAATTAATCGAACTGCAAAGTGGTAGAATTTTTAGTTGATTGTCGAAAGTATTAGGGACATATTATCCTCGGCGCGTGATATTATTATGGCTAGCATCGGAAAATTTACCATATTCCTAATTATGGGAATTAAAATTAAGTAATTTCTTTTATGGTTTTTAACTTAAACTAAATCATCTAAATCTCGAACTTTGGCGAATGGTATCATACGTCAGCACGTTCCACATTCAAACATTTGCGTATCGCAACGTCAAACATTTGGTGGGTACTTATGCGTATGTTTTAAAAATATCATTCTATGAATGGATCTAAAACACGTGTGCACTTGTGCATTGATCTAAACAATGTGTTCACTGATCGAAAATACTATCGAAAACATCGTATTCATTGTACCCATTCAACTAAATGGTTGCTCGATAGTTAGTCGATTTTATGTTTAGTTTAAAAACCGTGTCGGGAAACATACGCACTCCCATAATCGAATTAAACAGTAGAATATTGGAATTTTTATTGTGTCTAATATGCTATAGTATAATTGGTCTATAATGAGGGGCCCATGGCTAAATAATAACAGCCGCACAGGTCGATCGGTCAGGTTAAGCTACGCTTGCCGCGGTTGGTCTATGGATGGGTGACCATCTTTACATACCAAGACCCCTCCGTGCCTCGGAAAGCACGTTAAGCCGTTGATCCTGGCTGTCATTCGTGGATCTTTGACAGTCGTTACGGGTAGTCAGTAGTCCGAAAGTCTGACAACCAGTCTTACCAAGGGTATCGTATTACCCATTAACTGGGTTGTGGAGGTTAGATAGGCAGTCGCTCCATGTAAAATACTGGTATTCAGCTGCATCCGGTTAGACTGGAAGCCGACCCCAACATAGTTGGGAAAAGGCTAGGCAGATGATGAATTGGCCTATAATGTTCCCACTGCTGGGACACAAGCCTCCTCTTCGAGAGGGAATGGGCTGTAATCTACCACGCGGATCCAGGGTTGGTTGACGTCACATGTCTTCGAATTTTTGGTTCTATCTAGGAGATGCTGGTTTCCTCGCGATGTTTTCCTTCACCATTTTGAGAGAATAAGGTGAATACGGCGCCTGCCTGGGTTCGAACCTACGACCTATAACTCGTAAGTCGGGGCTGTTACCACTGGGCCATTACTGCTCAACTAATATTGCATTACGTAGTGCAATATGGCGCCTCTATATTGCAACGTGTAATCAGGAATTATTATGCCAGCTCACAAGACCGACTAATTAGATAATTACTTAAATGTATATCTTCTTTATGATCTAGCTATCTAGGTATAGGTATGTATGTAGCACAGACGTCGTGAATGATCATCCCTCACGCTCCACTCGTTTTATTTCCAGTTCTGGTTGAATCCACCTAATGTTGAGTAGTAGGTAGAAAGTAGACCTCACTTAGTTTATGCCACTTATGGTAGCCCTACCCTTTATGTCTGTAGTGCTCTTATCTCTAAATCACTAGCTTGTTAGGATCTTCTCACTAATCATTTTCTGTTGAAAGGGGTTCTTCGCCACGTGGCTATTCATCGTCGTTATATTACGAGGTATCGGCTGCCCCATTGGTCTCGTGGTCGCAAGCGTGACTGCTAAGCGTTGGGTCCTGGGTTTGATTCTCGGGCCAGGCGTAGTGTATTTTTGTATGTATGAGTATATTAGGGTTTTCAGCCCATAGTTTGTTTGAAAAAATCACTTTTTTAATTTCGATGTTTGGATTTATGTCCAAAATATCTACTACTCTTGCCAACAGTGTTTTCATTTATTGTCGTATTGTTGTCTCTACATTATATAGTTTACCATTACTTGTTTATAGTGATTTAAAATAGCTATTTCTCGGTATAATTCAAAACTATATGATTATATACCATATCCTATCACTATGCAATAATAAGAAAGAATGGCCTCAGTCGTTCAAAGGCTCTGGAGTTGCTCTAATAGCTAATTGATGGTGTTTGCAGCGCGATATGACAGAATGTTATTCGGGCGATTCACTGAACTGCAACCATACCTCCCGCCTATAGGTTTTTGGCGCGAGAAGGGCTAGTTTTGATTGTTCTATTTTTTGCCAAATATTCTCATTCTTAAAGTCATTCAATATGGTTATATGAACTTAGAGGGTTATATTGAGTAGAATAGAATATTCTTTATTATGTTCACCATACTTATTTTTGTACAACGTACCATCTGACACGGACCAACAAATTGCAAAAAACGTAAGAAAATTTGAATTTCGCGGGGGCGCTTCTCCTTTAATAATCAATATAGCCACTGTACTACGATCTTGCTTTTTTACAACAAATACCACCACATAGTAAATTGCACATTTCAATATCCAGCTTAGTAACAAAGTTATTATTTGCAGCAGGCACTTCGCATGCACTAAGTCGTTAATTATTCACTGCGCCGACACCTGACGCTTTCTGTTCAGTAAAAAGCCAATAGTTAGGGAGCGAGGATGCTAATTTATAAATTTATGGGTTCACTATGTTTATAGGTGAGTGGAAATGAGAATTTACTCAACTTTTGGTCTATTAAAAAGTATAATAATTTAGTTTTAGGTACATTGAATAGCATGAATTTTAGTTTCAATTAATTTGTTACTTTTTATTAATAATAATTGATGTATTTCAAAAGTGTGTTGCAGAATAATTTACAGAATTGAATTTGGCGTCTTAGCTAGGTTACATGGTAACCTGTATTAAGGTTTGAGAATGATTACAATTTAAAAGAAATTGCTTAGGATTATAGATAGAATCTTATTCTGACTTACACCTAAGTAAGTGTGTGACGCTCCCCAGCTAGATGGACGGACGACCTAAAGAGGTGGCTGGGACAGACAGGATGCGGAAGGCGGAGGACAGGGTGTTGTGGCGCAGACTGCCACAAGCCTATGTCCAGCAGTGGTTTGGTGTGTGTGTTTGGTGATGTAGGTGTGGTGTACGAGTGTTTTGTGATTTAGGTGTAGCATGTGTGTTCTTTTTTCAGCCACCTTTCCTTTTTATTTTGTCAATTCTCCTGAAAAAAAAATCGTATTCGTAATTAAAATACGTAGATACCTGTGTAAATTATTCCTAAATTACCTGGTGATGCAGAAAACCGCAGCAAAGTTCATTTTCTTCACATAATTCACTAGGTTGACCGAGGATACAGCATAGCTTAAACATAATGTTTGAAGAATATCACAAAAAAGCTTCTTCATTACTAAAAGTATTGTTTATATCGTCTTTACGACCTCGCGTTCGAGATTAATTACTGGAGCGTCCATCAAAAAGCCAATTAAAATAGCCAGAGAAGTAAAAATACATGTAAAGAGAAAAGTCTTAATCTCGTATTTATTTTATGAAGATTAAAGTGACAAATAAAATTTTTGGACATATAAACACCTTCCTACTCTGTTTCCACTTCTTTCTGTTTAAAGCTACTGAGGACCAGGGGTCCTAAAAAGGCAACTTTAAGCAATACCTTTAAAACCTATTCATTTCCTGAATTCCCAGCAGATCATTAGCAATTTCTCTAATTTTCGTAAAATTTAATTTCATATTTGGTGTTGTAATCATTGCTGCATGAAAAAAATAAAAACCGTAATTTCATCGGTAACTTTTTCATTACAGTTTTTATTAATCAAATTGGTTTTTTATTTCTACAGTTTAAATGTTATCTCATTGTGATATGAATTGCACACAGATCATATTATGAATTGTCAGTTTGCGACCATTTTACGATTTTTATAGCGATTCATATTATTATCCTATTATAATTCTGCCAAAGTGGCCTTTTTAGGTCCCCAGTTCTTGTTGAAGAAGTCCAGTTCATCCCGCTATCTACGTCTGGGAACTTATTAATTTGCAATAATGTTTATGTTGGCTTACCACGTTTGACATTATCGATTAAACAATACGGTCCGTTCACGGTTATTTTACCAGCAGCAACCCAACTGTAACCTTATTGTGACGAGAATAAAGATCACAATGATTTTGACAGAAATTTCAAATTTAAATACCTTTATTGATTGTTACATGTAGAAAAAGATCTTATAGTTATTATAATAGTAGCACTGTAACATACTCGTACCTATACGGTGTACAATATTCTATTACGTTATTGTTATTGTAAACATTCTTACAGATACTCTAGTCACTCATTACATTAATCAAATTATACCTTAAAATATTATAAAATTAATATACTTTAGTCAAATTATATATTAAAAATATTTAATACATTGGTCAAATTATACATTAAAATAAAACTCATACATGCAATAGTCATACATTATACATTAACCCAAGTTAATGTCATTAAAAAAATCATTTATTGTGTAGTACGCTTTACCAATTAAGAATTCCTTGAGCTTAAGTTTAAGTATATTGATGGCTGAAATACTTTTAATACAGTTTGGTAGTTTGTTATAAATGTTTACTCCCATTCCAAATTCCGGATAGCTCATTTTTATGTCCTGCACTTAGTGCACGAGTGTGCACTAAGTGCACAAGTGTTTCATATTTTCTTACATCGCTTTTTATTATTCTTGTCGCTTCATAAATATATAATGAAGGCAGAGTTAAAAATTTTAACCTCCTAAACACTTCTTTGCATGAGTCAGTCTGTTTAAGTCCGGTTATACTTCTCACACATCTTTTTTGGACTTTAAGAGCATTTTCTATATCAGGAGAATTTCCCCAAAACAGAATGCCATATTTTTGCGTGGAGCCCACATATGCATGATAAGCGTTTAATAATGCACGTATCAATTACAACTTTCCTTACCATGTAAAGGGCATAGGACTGTTGGTTTAATTTTTCAGTGGAAGCAACCTGACAGCAACCTTATTAAAGAGAATAAAGGTTATTAGAATAAAATTTGGACAGTCATGCAAAATAACTGTGCACGGATTGTAGGAGAATTGCCATATGTTTTGATGACACAAAATTTTTTATTTAAAGTCAGGGAAATAATAGTTTACACTAAGTATATTTCCATACGACTTTGAATGAATGACAGTTGTGATTTGAATAATCAAGGAAACTGGACAGTTCAACGAACAAATCTAATCTAAACTAATTTACAAACGTTGCAATGGTCCCTCCATTGTGAGTTTTTCACAGATTTTTTATGGCCAACGCATGTGGCAAACTGCTTACTTGGTCTAGTGGTCGTAAACACTGCTGCTAAGCGTCCTAGGTTCGATTCCCAGGTCGGGTAAAGTAAGTATTATTTGGTTTTTCTATATGGAATTTCTCAGTAGCAGATTTTTGCCCGGTTAATGACAATAGGCTCGCCCCTTATTACAATGAGACTTGAAATAACAACAACAAATCAACAACATAACTGACGAAATGTAGGTGTTACAATACACCCCTGCTTAACCCTTTTGGGAAAACAGGCGTAATGCTATGTGATGTGATGTTTGTATGGCAGATCTGTTAAAAACTCACAATCGCTCACCAAGGCATTTTGTTATACAATTGTTTTCCCTGCTTTTACATGTTCGTAATTTACAATAGTCTATGAATGTACAGCACACGGCTTAGAGAAACGGGGAAAGGAAGTACTCAGAGCGAGCGGAAAAAGGCCAGGATTGATAGTAGATTGCTTTCTCTATGCAAGCGGTGTTCCAGATTAGATCTAGTGACGTGTGCAAAGCAAGATGAAAAAGTATAAAAAGGGCTTTGCTTCAGTTCCTGATGCAGGAGGGCTATATTTATTTACTTATGTATTTTTAAAGTTTCATTCGTTAGCCGCGTCAAGGGTTTTCTGAAAACAGTAGATAGGTATGACACATTGCGAGACAGTTTTTTTGTCTTGTAAGCCCTGGTTCTCGGTAACTCGGCTTGAGCTTCTAAAAGAAGTCAAATCCATTTTTGTAATTTTAGTGAAAAATCACCAATTGTTCATAGGGATGCGATGCGAGCAGTGGTTGCCCAGTGGCAAAGCCCCCGCCCCCCCACGTTCGAGTTGTAACCTACGACAGGTTTTAACCCAGATAGGCGCTTTACTTTGTGTAAATAATTTCATCACAACTGCTCTCACAAAGAAAATACCTACCGTGAGGAAACCGGCATATTTTAGAACCAAAAATTCGAAGATATGTGACATCTACCAACCTGCACTGGGCCCGAGTGGTAGATTACAGTGCACTCCCTTTCGAAGAGAGGAGGCCTGTGTCCCAGCAGTGGGAACATTATAGTCTGATTCTGTATGCGATGCGATGTGACGAGTTCAATATGTATGTCTACTTAATGTAATTTGCGTTCACAGTACTAGAGAAATTCCGCCAGCACCTATGAAAACTTTTTAAAGCACTAAAAACCAAGTTCCCTTCTCCAAAATCCACATAAAAAGGCACAACAGCATTACTCTCGTATCATCAATTACTACAGGTTGGAGGCTGTGACTAGCTACTTTTATAATTGCCTCAGAAGTAACGACGCGGTGAGTTGGCCAAATGATGCGTTACCCCGATGGGGCTAAAGTAGAGGAAAATTGCTATAAGTTATGCAATTTCCCTACGCACCATTAGCTCCAGGCCTCCAGGCAGGGAATTTAGTACTCAACACTTATTGCATCGTCTGCAACGGATTTTCTTTGTTGTAGTAGGTACTTTGTATTTACCCTTTTGATGTGAGGGTTCTTGAGGGAATTGAATCTGCATTTTGTAGTTTGAATTTGTTTTGTTTATGTATTTTAATAATGTACCTACACTTTGATTTAAATTCTTCTATCTTAATTAACATTTTACCAATGTATTCATAGTATGTATAGATAACTAACTATTTACTCTAGTTATTTAATTTAATGACTAACTAACTATACAAGTAAATACAAAAACACTTCGTCGTAGTACTCGTCCGCATCGCTGTCAACCGGAAACGTGCTTAGAAGACGAAGCATTGCCACGTTGAATGGCAATGCTAATTCTTATTCTAATAAAGCCAGGCCAAAGAATCACAAAAAAAAAGAACTCGAAACAAACACTCAGATTTATGAATTTCTTTAGTTTAAATTAGAAATTCATAAATCATTCATGTTTGAGTTCTTGGCGATGACTGATGACTGGCTAACAAGACACTTGTCATTATTTTACTAAGAACAAGCAGCACTGCCTCATTGGTCCAGTGGTTGCATGCGCTACTGCTGAGCATGAGGTCCTAGGTTCGATTCCTGGATGATGATTGATGATACCGCCTGCCAAAGGTTGATCCCTGTTTAGTTTCTACCTGCTATTAGAAAGCAATAATCCTCTACCTTTTTTTTTTTTTGGGTGGGAAGTTCCCCCGCTCTGGGCTGAGCGGACTTTTACTGACTAAAACCCACCCGTGGTCCTTCAGTTGCCTGTGCCAGGGGCCACGGTATCTCTTTCGAACAACCTGCGGCCCTGGCAGGCATCGGCCCTAGCGGACGCCGTCAGTTCGTGCTGATATCTCTTTGAGGCACGCGTGGAACACAACGCGCCGTCGACCCGGGCCTGGTCCTTACCGGGCGGCGAGCTGCCCATTGCTCGCCGCCCGCAAGCCCGCTTCTACGGTGGCCGGGAGTCGGCTGTTGACTCCCTTCCAGGGCTGTCGTCTAATCCTATACCTCACCTCCTCATCAGCACAATCAGCCTATAACGTTCCCACTACTGGAACAGATGCTCGTTTCTGAGAGAAAGAGAGTAGACCATAATCCGCCCAGTGCTGGTTGGTAGATGTCACATGTCTTCGAATTTTTGGTTCTAGGACATGCCGGTTTCCTCACGATTTATCTTCACCGTTTTGAGAGCAGTGTTGATGAAATAATTTACACAAAGTAAAGCGCCTGTCAAAGTTCAAACCTATGACCTACAACTTGTAAGTCACGGTCGTTACCACTTTAGCACCACTGGTCTCGCACCTCATCATCTCTAACCACAAACAAAACAAAAATTCATTAATCATCAGGTGTCCTATTTCCTCCACTGTGCGAGAGGTTACGTTTCATTAATGAGTGACTAGTAGTAAAACGGAACGAGGTTCAGCGAGGGAGCGAAACGACGTCGTAAAATGATCTAACTGACGTGCAAGTACTACTTGTTTGACTTTTACTTGTAGTTGTAGTGGCCTTGTCAGGGCACGGTTTATGTACGTACCTACGCATGCCTCTCCGAGACTAGTGTCATGAATTCTAGTTTTCACGGCCGCAGAATTGCTTTTTTCTTCCTACAGATGATAGTAGTATTAGGTTTTTCTGTTTTATTGGTCTTGGTCGAATTGGTATTTGGGAACGTAGTTTTATTTGCGTTTGAGGCCGTTTTTCTTTTAGTTAATTTCTAAGACTGTTTTTTTGCGGCGACTCAAAAATTCAATATGTACGCAGAAGTTTTGATGAGATACAAAGTATCGGATTTTTGGTAGTGACGCCAGTTAGTCAAGCTACCCGAAACTGTCAAATTTTCCCAATTAACCTTGAACCTTAATGTTTTTTCGATAAAGTTGAAAATCTATTAAAGAAATTTGACAGATTGTAGTAGCTTGATGTGCTGGCGTCTGTACAATCATCTGAACATGTTGGTTTGATATTTTGTGAAAATATAAGAATGTTCGTCTACAATTCTACATATTTTATGATCTTTCACATTTTACTTTTAAACAGATTAGATTGAAGAAATTCGGAAAATTCAATAGCTATTAGAAAATAGCCATTGCATTTTCAGAATTTCTTAAATAATAACGTAGTTAGGTCTGTACCTAACAGTTATTATTAGATAAATATAACTCGGAGTCTTCAAGACACAAGACGGGAATCACATTGCTTCGTGGCAAGCCTTATACATCACCGTCGCCTGCATCATTGAACTATCAGGCGGGATAGTGGACACACTCCGGTAACGATAATGGTTGGTCTCAATTCAATTGTTATTTTTGCAGTTATTATTCTAATGAAACCAATACAACTTAACAACATCACAGCAATTTCCGATTTCCTCACGTCTGATATCAAAGGCACTAAACGTTTCTGTCGTTAAATTAATAGTCAGGGAGCTCGAGGGGCATTTATACAAAATCTTTTAAATAAAGCGGGTACGTGACCTCTCGCTACAGCGGCCCTGCCAAATGGTGCAACAACAGATTTTTGTAATGTTCTGTGTTGGTAAGCTAGGTCTGGACCGAAGCCAATTCGGCCATCGATTTACAAGTTCACTTTATGTTTTCCTGATACTTTCCGTACTAGACGAAATAGGGAAGACTTCCGTTTGTTTGTGGTGTTGTTTTCTTGTAATGTGGATGTTGATTTTGTTTTAATTTATGCTAATGGTTCGTTGAAGGTTGTCTGGTGGAGTGTGGACTTTTTTTTTAAACAAGTAGGCGATATTTTCTTGTTCTTTTTCTAAACTGTTGTATTTCATGATAAATTGAATAACAGAGTTGTTGGTCCTGACAGATTACCTACTCCAGTAAATGTATGAACGTTCTTCGTTGGTGAAGATCTCCAATTTTGAAGCCCTAAATTAAACGGTTAAATTGAACAACTGTAGTACTATGTTATTAACTTTAATGCTACAGGTTAGGTTATCACCTCGACGTGATTACCTACAATTTTCTCAAGACAAACTCCCACGTACATCTGATAACGTTTGCAGGGCCAACGCCAGAGATCGCACAAGACGGGGACGTTTGGAAGGAAAAAGAGGACGCCTTTGCCCAACAGTGGGACACGTCAATATCGGCTAACAAAGAAAGAAATATACACCCACGTGAAGAGAAGACTTTTCATAGCCAGGAAAAGCACAAAAGTTAAACATCAAATCGCACCTACATACAAACATTTATCTCACATTACAAAACACACTCCTCAACTCCAAATGAATAAATAAGTAGAACGTATAAACTATAGTTATAGTATATAAGGACTCAGACATGCCAAAGCTTTGACATCGTCCTTATTTTACATACTAATGTTTCACGTTACCGAGTTTTACAAACAAGTGTGTTATAAGGCGAGCAATTACACTGAGTGGTTTTGCGTGTATCTTACTTAGGTATAAAGTACAGGTACTTGTCTTGTATATTATATGGTAATTATACTGTATAGAAGAAAAATAAAAACGTTTGAAGATTTTGAACTCGAGTATTCAGAAAGTTTGGTAAAAGAAAAGTAAAATATAAAATTATTGTTCTCGTTTATATTGTGTTAGTTTGAAATATTAAGTACTATCAGCCTCACGGGCCGATCGAGCAGGTTAAGCTACGCTTGCTGCGGTTGGTCCGTGGACGGGTGACCATCTTCACATACCAAGACCCCTCCGTGCCTCGGAAAGCACGTTAAGCCGTTGGTCCCGGTTGTCATTCGTGGATCTTTGACAGTCGTTACGGGTCGTCAGTAGCCTGACAGTCTGACAACCAGTCTTACCAAGGGATATCGTATTATGCAGTAACTGGGTTGTGGAGGTCAGATAGTCAGTCGATCCATGTATTCAGCTGCATCTGGTTAGATTGGAACCCGACCCCTACATATGTAGTTAGGAAAAAGAGAAAATTTCAAACTCATCATCTGCCTAGGCAGATGATGAGTTTGAAATATAAAGATAATTATTTTAGGCGTGTTCAAGTGAGTTTGTAATAAAAGAGAACTTAGAGGGTTAAAGTTTTGAATACTAGATTAGGTTTAAAAGGGCTTTAATGAACTTTTCGAAATTAAAAACTTCTGCCTATTAAGCATTAATTTTGAAGCTTAATTCTTTTTTTCAGATGAGTTGAACTGGGAATTGGTAACCACCTATGTATACGTTTACCGTTTTTTTATAGATTAGTGTAATATGGTTTAGGTATGTGTGTCTGTATTGTATATATGTAAATGGTACACCACACACTACCTTTAGTATTATCTCTCCTTCTCCTTTAATCCATCCAAAGGTAGGTAGTCTTTAAAAGATCGCTTTTAGCGATAAGACCGCCCATTGTGTCAACCCTCTATTTTTATATCTGTAATTTTTATGGTGTACATAATAAATAATATTCTATCTTCTCTCCATTTATCTTCTTTCAGCAAGGAGACATTGAACAATGTCATGACTTTGAAAATGGGAAATATTTCTCAAAAAGCTTTATTACTTAAGTAGTTACGTATCATGTATGTAAATTAGGTAACTATCAGTCATTACGGGTAGTCAAAAGTCCGAATGTCTGACAACCAGTCATACTAAGGGGTATCGTGAGGTCAGATGGACAGTCACTCCATGCAAAGTACTGGTATTCAGCTGCATTCGGTTAGACTGGAAGCCGAGCCCAACACAGTAGAAAAAAGCTTAGGCAGATGATGACTTAAGTAGGTAAAGGCGGGAAATTAGCTGTTAAACAAATTTACTTAAACAGGGTTATTTGTAAAACACCAGCAACCTCTTAAGAGGTCATTGTACTCATCATTATGAACAACTTTTACTATAGGACCAAAACTGAAATCGCGAAAAAAAAATCAGCTGTTCCCTACATTTATGTTCGCATAACTCGTCAAAATGTAGGGAGGTTGGTCTTATAGTAAAAGTTGTTCATAATGATGAGTACAATGACCTCTTAAGAGGTTGTTGGTGTTTTACAAATAACCCTGTATTGTGCGTAGTATTCAAATTACAACTATTTTTTTTTTGAGGATGGGAAATCATCAAATGACTCCTCCCGCTCTGGGTGGAGCAGAAGGGAATGTCAGACTCTTACTGACTAAAACCCACCCGTGTTCCTTCCTTAGCCCTTTATGTTCCAGGGCAGCGGTAACCCTTTCGGACGTTCCCGCTACCCTGGCAGGGATATATACTGGCTTGGCTGCTGTTTTAACATGGCTAACAGTCTAAACAAAGTCTTTAGCCTCGTCTAGTTAGCCCCGGAAGGAGTTATTTTCGTTACTAATGCATTAGAACTGCAATTCAAACAGCTCAGTAGTGCATTGAAAATTCATGGTGGTGGCCCATCTCGTTTGTCTAGCTTGACTCAGGTATTCCTGTATAGCTATTATAGAGTATAGTGTAATTAAATGTAGCTCTATGCATAGGCACAACAATGGCACAACATGGGTGTAACAAGGGGCACTTGCATCTTCTTGGCTTCAAAATAAAATATAGGTATAAAAACATTTAGAACTAAAAACATAATATCCAAAAACGCTTAATACTATAATTATAGAGAACTTATGCGTATACGCACGCGCGCGTTTAGCTTAGCCCTAGTATTCTGCAATCTCTTAATTATAAAGCGTTTGTGCATTCATCAACAAAGTACCGAACCCCTATTTCCGAAAATCTAATCGACCCTAAGCGGGGTGCTATCATTATTGAGCTTTCTTCGCTCGCTTTTGCATCTTCCATTCTCTTAATTGTTAAGCTTTTCTGCATAAGTCGACAAAGTTACTCCTTGTACAAACGATTACCTACCTTACATATCTGACGTGAAGGTGCAAACATGATCGAGCTCGATTCGTGGAGCTGAAGACGCCTCCCCTCCTGAAAATAAACTTGCTGGCACCCATGGCTCTATGATCAAGTATTTTAATAATGTTATAATCAACATCTGTTGATCTGTAAGCATCTGTTGCTAAGTATGGTTTTCAGTGTCATCTAAGCTATAGCGGTCATTAAGTAATTGGCCTAACCATCACGTTTTTAGACGGATCGATGAACGCAGTTGAAAGATGGTGCTGCCTATCCTATTCCATCATCAAAGGTAAGTTCTTTAGAAAGCGATTTAGAGAGCGACCTCTTGTTTAGCATAAACTTAGCATTCACTCTTGGGAACTTTAGACTCCAATCATGGATACAGGAAGCGTAAGTAATATTTCTTAATGAATTTGAAAATGTTTTAAGGCACTACAGATAATTTTACACGAGCAAAGCAGTGTTTAAAGAGAATTTAAAGAAGTTCTGGAAGGGGAACAAATCATGACGTAAGACCACAATCGGATAGCAACACAGAACAGAATTTCGAGAAATTCGTATATCTATGTACGACGAAAACATGTCCCAATATAATTGTGTTTCATTGAACATGTTTCAATAGACGATGAATGTTATATTAGAGCCTAGCGAGCACTAAAACGCTTATTAACGCCAGCATCTGCGTCATGCTCAAAGTAATCTAGCGATGGAGGTTTGAGCGTCTTCCACATTGGATAAGATATGTATTGTCACTTGATTATATATTGTATTACTAGCGATTTTAAGCCTGCCAGGGTAGCGGGATCGTCCGAAAGGGTTACCGCTGACCTGAAACATAAAGGGCTAAGGATGGAACACGGGTGGGTTTTAGTCAGTAAGAGTCTGACACTTCTTTCTGCTCCACCCAGAGCGGGAGGGGTCATTTGATGATTTCCCATCCTGAAAAAAAAAACTAGCGATTTTAAATTCTCATTTCGCAAATAATCTTTATTAAGTTTTAAAACTTACATATATGCGTATTACTTATCGTGCTTGTCGCATCAAAAACCACAATGCTATAGGATGCGTAGTTGTATTCAAGATGCAAAAATCGTTTGATTTTTCGTTACATTTAGGTACTTCACGCGTTCACGTGGGGCTCTATTAAGTAATGACAGATGTTTATTTAGTTATTTTAGACCATTTTTCATAACGACGGCTCGAAAGGCTGAGCCGTCGTTATGAAAAATGAAAAACTTTTAGGTAGGTGTTTTAAAAATAAGTGCGGGAGCGTGTGAGATCTGGAACGCATACTTAAGATTACCTCACTCCCTCGCACTTATCTTTCTCTCTCTATACTTTTCCATTACCTACTATTTCATGTGTTGCTCTGTACTTAATAAATACTGATTTATTAATTTATGCGCTTATTTGAGATGCTACTTGATTCTGTTTGATCTTTATATCGTCATTTGTAGGCCATGAAAAGCAGTAGACGTGTTGATACGCCGAGTTAGAACACGTGAAAATAATTGTCGTATGTGTTGAGAAATTGAAGTACTTAAGTAGCCTGTCACTACGCCCATGATAAACAATGTTTTTCTCTTACTCCGAATTAATTCCAACATAAATGGGACCCAAAATGTAGACAAAAAGTCAGATTTTGAACGCGATTTGTCAGGTGAAGCAAGCTGACAGTAAAATATAGGGATCATTAATTGAATCGCAATATTGCTTTAACAAAACAAAAGGACACTGTGAATGACAAATTTCTATCGTCCTGAAGGCATCAGTTGCTTACGAAATTCGACGGGACCCACCCCGGGAGCGATACTAAAATAATAAATAGAATCCCGGCCCGCTTTAGATATAATTTAATTTTTTCTTGATTTGTCAACCCTGCTGCTCATTATAAGAATAAAAAATGTACATAATTAATTATTTTTTCAATGTAATATTTTAACTTTTTAAGCTTCCAGCGTATTGCCTCAATTTCAATTACAGTACTGTGCCGCTGGAGGAAAAATATTTAATATAAAAAACGGTCTCGTCATTCAGAGGAAAATGGGACGCTGTATTGACGATTACATCGGGAGTTTCTGCAAAATATAGTCAACATTTTAAGTAAATTATTTTCTTTTATTGAGCTCTGGGATTTGGTCATTGCTTATTTTTAATTAATAACGCTTTTGTGGAGTGTATTAACCTATGTTGAGAGCAGATGGCGTGTTTGGATGGAAGATATGTTTTTGTGTGTGTACATACTTTGTGTATTGTGACAATTATTGAAGTAGAACCGGCAAGATTTGCGTAATTCACATGTAAGCTCAAAGTATTTATTTAAATAAACTAATAACAGGCACTTTTGAATTGTCAAGGGGTCGGTCAGTCAGGAAGATGAAGCTAGTTGCACATTCAAAAGTGTAGACGAAGAATGGGCAAGAAACTCCACGGACACTATTTTAAATCAAAATAATATGGTTAGAAAATATTGGTTACATCATTCATGTTGATGCATGTGAGAACAATGCAGAACGTTAAAAGTGTCCCTAATGAAAAGATAAAAAAAAAACAATTCAAATATTAAATTAAATTAAAATAAGCCGTAGCATCAAAGAGATGACCAGTCCCTACTGACGTTGACCCCAGACCTCCATCACCATCACCCGCTCGCACTGTTACTTCATTTTCGGTTAGTGTTCTTTCTGACTACTTCTTTTTGCTCGGTTCCTAAGGGTTGTAGCGCCTATATTCATATTCCAAGAATTAGGGTGACTAGTAGTTCCAGGAATTAGCTCGTTCAAACAAAAAAATAAACTCTTCAGCTTTATTACACTACTAAAGATAGATAACCTACTAAAGTACACAGAAAACATATTATAACAAACAGAACTCACAATAAACATCATATTGCACTTAACCGCTTTTGTGAGTCGCATGAAGACGAACGATCAACTAAGAAATTTCACTACGTTACCGAAACGTGTATGAGATGTTGGAACTTGCGTTGAAACTAAGATCCCACTGAAGGGGAATTTATGCAAATGAATCTCATCTTAGTTGATGGAATGCATTGTTCTGCTATACCATACAATGGATGTAGCATATAAATTATCTTTGTTAATGGAACATGCGAGGCGAGTAATTGAGGTAAGTTGATAGCTTGTAACTAAATCTGTGTATTGATTTGTTCGTGTACATTATGTAATATAGACGAGAGTATCAGGTTCACGGATTTCCCTATAGATGTGCCAATCATGGAAATTTCCCCAAGTTTCGAGTTGTTGTTGTAGAAAAGTTGTTTCTTATTAAAATTAGATTACATTTTAAACACAACAATCCAACTTTGTTACCAATAAAGGAAATGGATTCCCAGAGCTTTGTAAAATGTAAAAATTTTTAGGATTATTTCAAGTTCCTTTGTAACTTTTCCATTTCTTATTCAAGGCCACGATCAATCCGGTTCGGGTAGAATTTCGCTTTAATTTTAAACCCTATAAATTTGTTTGGAGTGGTATTTAAAATACGCAGCGATATTTTCTAAAACGCGTCTGAAATTCTAATTTATTAGATGCTCGCATAAATTTTGCAGTTTAGTTTTGTGGCATTGCGCGGCGCGGTCGAGCTATAAATCTGCTGGTGTCGTTGGACGCTAATAGCGTACACCTGTCACACGCGTGTGGCATTCAGAAAGGTATTCCTGCTATCAGTAGCACTTTGACGTGTCGAAGCTATGACGTCACTGCAGCCGTTACAACGCGTCGATTTTCTGCATACGACTGTTTGAAAATGCGCAGCGTTCCGTTTTTGAGTTTTTGGTTAGCACTTTGGCAGTCCAGGTGCAATGCGCAAAAACGTTTGGTATTTAGAGAAATGGAACGCGGTAAAATAACAAGTGAGGGGAAGATTTATTGCCTGTATTAAGCAAACTGCCTCGGGTTCTGCAGCTGTTTTTTTTTAGGACAAACTTGCGTTTGTCTACCGCTTTGCTTGATGGTCTGCAAAGACGTCGTTTAAAAAGAATACTAGTAAAGATGATGTTTTTATCCTTTTTTAACAACCATAGGACAAATTGTCTTGAAAAATTCGCTATAACACAATTATAACTCCCTAGAGTATATTAAATCTCCGGGCGGGGTGTCCGTCATTATGAGTTATTAGATCCTGACTAAGACTATTACATAACACCTCACATACATTTATGCATGTAATATCCCAAAATGGTATAATAATCATAATTTCTTAATCAATCCATTAGAACCATTCCTTTTGATCTTTCATAATAAGAATGTAGTCCTAGACAGCGTAAAAGCCGTTCACTTATGATGAAAAGAAAGATAATATCTTTACCACAATATTCTCAGACTAAATGATACTCATAATATCTGTTCCTAAGAATCTAGTGAAAAGTTTTTCGAATTGTTTTATTTTTATGATCTATCTTAGCTCATGCGTGTGTATTATGGCAAGAACTTAAAGCCAGTAATACACTTGCACTACACCTGAAACAAAGCAAGTAACTTGTATGCTATTAACCAATCAGAAATAAGTCTTATTTACAAATCATTAATTTATTTATTTCTTAAAGTTTAAAGAAAAATATTTTAGTGATCCTATAAAAACTTATTTTACTTCTAATATCGACACATTTTTAATATTAATGAACCCCGTAAATATTTTTTGCGCTTCTAATGGTGCACACTTTTTTTAAATAATGGAGCTTCTTTTTTAACTTTCTGACCTTTTCTCACAGTTGGTCGCAACTAAGCTAGGGTACCCCGACCAAAAGGGTTAGGTTAGAACTGTGAGCAACAGCGCGCGAACCGAGCGAGCGAAGCGAGCGGTGCCACAACGTCGGTCGGCAAGTGCTACATCCAAGTTGGTCGCAGTTATTTGGCTTTTTTAATTTCAAAAATAGGAATTATTCGAGGTTCACAAAAAGGGGCGCAGTCATTACGTTAGAGTGTTCAATAATATTTTTAGGAGCGCAAAATGGGAATTATTAGAGGTTCGATTAAATACATGCCAAATTGAAATAGAGCATAGTTGCTTATTTACCCCAACTTGTATGAGCCTATGCTTCAGCCTAGTAAGGGTTCATGTGGGTATAGCACAAAGGTACGCAAGCTACTTGAATACTTCTGTGCAAGTTACTAGTATTGTATTCTTGTCTTAATTTAGAATAATCATTAACGCGAAATAATAGTATTGCGTAACACACCGTCAGTAGCAATAATAATAATAATATCCCTGGACATTTCACACAGCGCCATCTAGTCCCAAGCTAAGCAACCTAATGCTTGTGTTATGGTAACAAGATGGCTGATAAACTACTTATATACATAGCAATGGCTTTCATTTTGACAGTTCAACGTCATCTATATCGTTATTTACGAGATCGTTATCTACAACGTAATCGTAAAAAAATGTCTTGAATTTTTTTGAATATTATGAAGCGATGGATTAGCAGTATCCTTCTTCAAATAATTCAGATTTTGAAGATTGAGATTTAAAGTGTGTTACGCAATTAGGGTGCTGGTTATCGAGAGATTGTAACTTGAAAGAAAGTCAAAGCCCCCTTGTTTATTTATTGTGAACAGTTGAAGGAGTTCCGGAAAATTTATAATGACGTTTCTTTTCAACTTTTGTCTGTTTATTCTTGCAGATAAAAAAATAGGAATAAAGGCAGTATGAACGAGGACTAGGATCACATTTTTATTTAGTCCATGGTATCGAGAGTCGGACTTGGTGCTTTAGCTTTAACCAACCCTTCAGCGTGGTGATTACGAACTTTGCTTCTTCGCGAGGTCTTATTTTTAGAAGTCGACTACTAAATGCTGTTGATAAAAATAATTTTCGCTCATTCTGAAACAGTTATTTGCACCTCCAAAATAAAAAGTGTAAAACTTATAACTAAAAGCAAATAAAACTACATATTCTCCACCGCATATATCAGAATTACAAGGCTATACGTATCGGTAACTGAATAAACAAATATTTGTGTGCTCGCTACCAAATGCCGAATGTTATTACGCCACTTCTCTATATGGCAACACATGTACGAAACATAAATTCGGTCCTGCACGTTAAAATTAGAAATGTAAGCGGGGCGCCGTGAAATATGTGCCTTTAAAATTTATACCGTATTATATTTGCTCACACCCGAACACCAACAATTGTTTTTATCCGTAAGCAAATAGTATCCTCAGATATTTATTTTTATAAACTGGCCAGTTCTTTGTTACACCTGCCTCGATTTTATTTCGAGGAAAACAGGATTTGGTCCGCCTGTTGTTACAAATCCTGGGTTGATTGTTTGTGGATTTTCGTGTTAATAATTAATTTTTGAGACCCTTTCATGGAAGTACATACTTTTGGTAGAAAGCGTATTTAAAAAGGTCGCCGTACAAAGTGTAATACGGTTCAAGTTAAACAGAAGTGTGTCTGTAGTATAGCATACGCCTTACTTTAGATCTACAAAGGATACGAGAACGCGGATTTAAATGACGTACTAGAAGAACGTATTTTATAGAACTATAAATAAACTTCCCCTTTATGTTTTTTTATGATCGTGCTATTAATTTTTGGACTAAAAAGCAATATTTTCTCAAAGACAGCTCTTGGTGACGGTGGGCAGCAACGTTGCGATGCAAGGACTTTATTTATTGGGAGTGACTAAAATTCCAAAACTACGTCTTCCGGTACGCGGTCGCCACTCCAGATCCTTTCGGTTCCATCGAACATCTGTTCTGCAAGTAATCTACCCTGCCCACGTGCGCACTGTGTGTTGGAAGGCCTCACACGAAGTGAAGTGGCGAAGTGAAGTGGAAGTGGCATTGCTTGGGGAAAAAAAAAGAAAATACATTTATTTAACACCGACTAAAAGGCATACAACACAATATATTACAGCAAATGAGGAGGCAGCAGTGTACATCTTTCGGCTAAACTGACGATGATATGATGATTCTAATTCGACGTATTACGGATCTACATTAATTAATGTGCCCATCAAAACCTCTAACACGATTTGTTGAAATGCAAAGAAATTGTTGTTGAAGACCTTAGTTTAGAGCAGGGCTGCCCAACCAATTTTGAAGGTGGGCCATAATTTTAATTCCGTGCCAGCAGGCAGGCCATCTAGTGAATAAAACTTGCCTACGGTTATGGTGAATAGGTACTATAAATAAATAAATACCCAGATATTAAAATGAAACAAAAGTTTAAGTTACTAAAAAAACTTCACTGACTTTGAAGAGGTTTTTATGCTAATGCGTTGGTGGCCCGCGGGCCTGGGGTTGAGCAGCCTTGGTTTAGAGCCTCTAACTAGATCTAATGTAACTAGCTTGGATTGTTCCACTGCAGGGCAAAGGCTCTCTCCGTTTTCCACACAATTCTGTCCTTACGGTAGAAGTCAAGCTCGTCTCGCCATCTTCGTCTTGGCCTGCCGCGATGGCGTCGTGCGTTCAGTGGGACCCAATTGGTGGTTCTCTTAACCCAATTGGTCATCTGACTTTCGGCAAACATGTTTAGTTTAGAATAATACAAAAAAGTAGTTGGTATGTTAAACATGAACTGTTTAATATTACACAACACTCGGTGAAAATGCCAACCACCCCTCCAGGAACAACTAAAACATTATTAATTCCAAAAATGTAAAGCGAAGCGCACGTGTATTTTACGGCGCAATACATCTAGCAACATTGTATGATCGTGGGTAGTAAAACCTCCAGAATTCTCATCTAGTCGGACACTGCAGTTTAATCAACTTCATTCTTTCCACCGTTATCTGCTAGCCTGATAACTGGAGTTAGCCGTACGTAGCCAACGAAACTTTTCAATCAAGAATATCTTGATTAAAATATCGTTTTGAGTATGCATTGAGGTTTTTGAATTAGTTCCTTTAAAGTAGTTTCGTTTTGAGGATTTTGGGCTTCGAGTTTATTTGTTAGGATGTATTTTTAAGCTACCATAAGTACGAGTATGTACTATCTTTCTTTTGGTCTATCGTTAAGGTTGTTAGACTGCACCTGAAATTGCTCTGGTGTGAGGTGCTGCGGTTTTTAACTTTGATTGTAGACCGCACGGAGTCAATGTGTACCTGCGGATTTTGTATACAAATCAAGATTCCACTGTCAAAGTTAAAAACCGCAGCACCACACACCGTAGCGGTGTCCGGTGCAGTGTGATAACCACGTATTAGTTATGTTAGTCCTTAGCTGACAACATAAGTTAGTATCTAAGTAGTTAAGAGAAGTGTAATAAAACTGAGGATTTGTCTCAAACCATCTTTAATCCATGTTTGGTTCAAGAACGTTTAAGTACCTACAATAAAATGTAAGTACCAAAAATATAAACCTGACTAGACTAACTAACTTTAATATTACGAGAACAAATACGCACCGCTACTTTGTATCGAATTTATGAAAAAAGTAGCTATTCAAGAATCTCACAGCACCTCTCTACAGCTTTTATTACCAAAACTTTAAAAGATAAAACTAATATACTGCAGGTCTTCACTATAATTTCTTATAATGAATCTAATTTAATAAAAATAATGAGTGCAAGTCTCGTCTACGAGACATCGTCCAAATATTTACCGTGTGCAAAAATAACGAAATAGTATTTTAGTAAAATGAACTTTTACGATACTTTAGCTATTACTTTACTTCTAAATGAATTCTAAAATCTTCAGTTATTAATAAAGTTGTTAAAACTTTTAAGACACTCGATATCATCTTGTTTACTGTATCAAGTTTCATTTTATGAAATGTTCATTTTCCTAGAATGCTCGTCTTCGATGGATACATATTTTACCTGTAATAATTTCGTAACTTCTTTGTTGTAATACATCACAAAGTTCTTTTGAATACAATACAATCTTTACCGTTCCCTAACTGGAATTCTTTTTGAGACAAAAAAGTCAACGGTGCAGAAATGTTTGGGGGAGAATATTTTGTGCTGCGATTATGATGTTTCATACGATCTGAATTACTGTCGCACGGCTAAGTATGGCTTGTGGCTAATGATAATGATAAATGTGGTGCTGTGGTCGGTTCGTGGATGGGTGGTCACCCACGACTTGCTTGGTGGTCACCCAAGCCGTTGGTTCCGGCTGCTTTTCGTAGATCTTTGACAGTAGTTACGGGTACTCAGAAGCCCAAAAGTCTGACAACCAGTCTTACCAAGGGGTATGGTGTCCAAGTAAATGGTTTGTGGAGGTCAGATAGGCAGTCGCTTCGTGTAAAATACTGGTATTCATATGCATCCAGTTATATTCGAAGCCGAACACAACATAGGATTGGGAAAAAGCAAGGTGGTGGCTTTTATTTTAACAACTCATTGCGTTGAAGTATTAAGTTATCGGCGAGAACAATTTTAAAAACATAGAATACAATTTTATTCATTTTGTTATGGGTATTGTCTAAACAAAGACGAAATGTGACATAGGAGGCATGAGGAATTCTATTTTTAGACGCAATAAACTTTACTTAGCCAAGTGTCGCACCATGATTTCAATCTAGTCATGCCATTTAAAATATTTTCTCATCAGCAAAACCTAACTACACACAACAAGCATGCAACTACGCTTATATTAAATTCTGTGGTCGAACTGTACGTCGCGACAGCGCTCGCTACGTGTGGAAGGGCGTTAAGACTGCGAGCTTAGTGATTTCGTACAGCGAAATGATTTAGTGAGTCGCGTCGGGCTCGCTCGCGTCCTGTCGCGTGCCATTGTTTCACCTCATCACAATTCTTCAGACGTACGCTTTGGTTTGTTCAGCTTTTCTCCTAAGGTATGTACGGAGTTGGGAATTTTGTTCAGTTTTTAATATTTCAGGGTAAAATAAGTATTCAATTTTTACAACGCTCAAAAGTGAGTTGCCAAATTTACGTTGCATTTGTAACTAGAACTTGATCTCGCCATATGACGACATTACACAAAGCGTAGATTCTAATAACGCATTTCGAGCAATACTTCTAATCTTATAAAACAGATGCAAAATTAAAATATCTTTAGCGGAAGGAACTGCTACGAGACCGCTACGCTTACTACGTATCCGCTACAAACCCGCTACGCGCTTGCTACGCACACGCATTCCCTGGGTGCTACAGCTCGCAGAAGTAATCGTATACGTTCAAAAGACTTACTGTATCCTTTGTTACAACAGGTAGCTCCGCTATATTACATACCTGAAACAATAAATTCAGGGTGGCAACATCGACGCACAACCTGTTACCATGGATTCGGTACATAGTTCTGAACGAAAAATTTCGACGCAGGGGGGCGGGCGTTGAAATTTTTCGTCAGTTATTTTCAAAAAAATGGCTTTACTAGACATGATTACCGCGTTGGTATTGCATTTTTCTATGAAAGAGCTGATTTTTTTATATATAATTAATAATATAAATATGTACTGTGTATTATGTAATATTATAATTATGTACTGAATCCATGGCATGGTAGAATCATGTGCTGAATTCATGGTTTCAGTTTGCACGTCGGTAAGTCCCTGCCATTGTAATTATTATGACAGCATTAAGCCTCAAAAAACTAATTTTAAGTTAAAGATCAGTAGATTAATTGGAACAATTATAATGAAACACACACAACAAAGTTAAAACCAATCTTCCAGTTTTCCATCCATGTAGTTCCACCACAAAACGACCTTCGACCTCTAAAACCCAAATCATTCTACACAATCTCCACAAAAAATCTAAAACAATCTACTCGTTAGAAAAACGTTCACGTCGTTTAGCCAAACGAGTCAGCCTGAAAAAACTTGATTGAATTCCAACTTTGGCTCAATAAATCAACTAGTGTCAGATAAGTTTACTGTCATCAATTTCATGGGATCATTAATCATCACTCAAGTTACAAGTATGAGCATTATTTATTCGTGGGTTCGAAGCGGAAAAGCCTTTTTAAACAAATGGTTGGTCGCGTTCTTCGAGTTACGTATAGAACTGAAGCATGTTTATAACAATTTCATGGGTTACCCGAGAATTTTTCTTAAGCAGCTTAAATTTTAGAGCCGAGGTGTGCTTGCTGTGCACGTTTCTTGGGGAGAAATATTCCTTTTTTTCCTTCATTCTTCTTCGTGTCGCTGGCTTCATTCATTAAATATCAGGTATCTACACCATTTTTTTAAATAATTTGGCGGAGTATGACTAATTTAGAAAGGTTATGTATGGCCAGAAAGGGGTTGATTACCGCGATGACGACTAATAGAGAAGTATGGAAGAAAAAGACATGTTGCGCCGACCCCAAATAAACTGGAATAAGGTTAATTCATGCTTCTTATTCATGAAAATCGGGCTAATTGTTATTTGGTTTTGGCATTTCGAATTTGTCTCCTAAGATACAGGATCTTCCTAGTTTAGGAGTCAGGGCTCAAATTCTGAATTGACTGTACTTTTCCCATCTCTTGTACACTATTCCTATTTGTTCATTTGTCTGTCCCCTAGTGACTACTATGTGTATTTCAATGTATCAAACTTGTATTGTGCTAATAAATACTTATTATTATTATCTCCTTTATTTCATTTGAATACTTACAAATTACATTTTTAAATATTTTGATAAACAAAAGAATAAAAAAGCATTTAAAAATATAAAAAAATATCGGAAACAGGGTTCAAGCTACCGGCGGTCAGGGCTCCAGAGAGAGGAACTTCCTGACAATGCGAGCCGTGTCCAGAAGTACCGCTTTCTGAATCAAGTCCTCGATCCAGCTGCCCAACGAGATCCTCCTCATCGACTTCCTGACAATGCGAGCCGTGTCCAGAAGTACCGCTTTCTGAATCAAGTCCTCGATCCAGCTGCCCAACGAGATCCTCCTCATCGACTTCCTGACAATGCGAGCCGTGTCCAGAAGTACCGCTTTCTGAATCAAGCCCTCGATCCAGCTACCCAACGAGATCCTCCTCATCATTATTATTATTAATTTCTCAGTAGCAGCTCGTAGTTTAGATTTGTGCTCGGTTGATAAGTATATACTGTCCCTATTACTATATGGGACTTAAACATAACACGCATAATATGGGTGTACTATAGGTAGGTCTGCCTAAACCTTCTGGGAACAAAGGCATGATGTTTTATGTTATTTGATTTTTGTGAACAAAGTGTAACTAAGCTTTTTACGCTTTCCAAGCTAAACCGTTTCCGTAGAACCGAGCAAGTCTTTTTTAATACATTTAAGGTGAATAGGTGAATATTGATAATATAACACTGCTCTCAAAACGGTGAAGTGAAACATCGTGAGGAAATCTAGTACCAAAAATACAAAGACGTGTGACATCTACCAACACTCGCTGGGCTCGCGTGGTAGATTACAGCCCACTCCCTCTCAAAGAGAGGAGCGGAACATTATAGGCTGATTATGTACGAATATGTTATGTAAGGTGAATAGTTAAACTAAACCACCACAATTACATTCTAAGTCCCGAAAACAGGCGAAAAATGACGAAAAACTTATTTTCGTCTCTATAACCTCACATATGTATGTACATATGTGAGGTTTGTTAAGGAACCTTATTTCGTCATACAAAGGGCCCGTGCTTTGGAATAATGAGGTTCTCACGAGAGCACACTTGAGCGTCGTTCCTCCTATTTCAAACTTGACTTTACTGCATCAAGACACGAGATGTGAAAAAAACTTTTAGTGGACTTGTTCGTTGAAGCGTTTTTATTTATTAAGTTTTTGTTTGTATTGTTGAGTTTTTTTTGTGCTGACTATTAGAGATAACTGCCGGTTTTAGTAAGAATACATTAGTATAGCAATGCACTAAGATAAAATCTAAGTATCACAATGGGTGTTAATATATGTAGTTATTAAAACACTTACTAAGAATCAGTTTTTTCGTTAACGTTTCCTGAAGTCATCAACACTATCGAATATTATTTCAAAATGTCTTTGTGTTTCCATAATAATGGTTTATGGAAACCTCTATCCTCCCAATATCACCCCTTCGAACATATCCCTTCATCATTTCCATACATAGAAACAAATCTACAAATACGCAAAAATCTATCGTTACGTTCCGATTTCTAAACGTTTACCTGTACAATATATCCGTCTATTATTCGAGGCTCAGCTCTACACACATCAAAACTGTCTAGGGATCAAGTGCGTTTTAGAGTATCGCCGCAATTGAGGATTATTATTTTAACTTTTTTGGATCGTTATCGATTCTCTTTAGTTAATTTAACTACCTATTTGAATAAAAAAAAATCCTTAAATTTTCATTAAAAATAGAAAATCAACTGTTAATGTCAAAATTCCTATAAAAGTGTGTATAAAACCAGCGACGACAACATTTGACAGGAGAAGAGATGATGAGCGCCGTTGGAATGTTGCAGGCAACGTACTGCGGCTGTCGCTCTTGGCACTACACAGAGCGTCATAAGTCGCCTCTGGACACGCTATCGCATCACAGGTAGGGTGGCGGAGCGACATGAAGGACGATCTCGCATCACCACTCGCAGACAGGACCGGTACATCCAAAATACTGCTCGACGGGATCGTACCATGACCGCCATGATGTTGACCGCTATGAAGCTCCACAACTCTTCAGGCTTGCTGATAAGCGAACAAATCATCCGAAATCGTTTACGTGAAGTGGGTTAGCGTTCCTGAAGGCCGCTGAGAGTTCCACCTATAGAACCCCGCAATAATAGGGCCCGTTTACAATGGGCTCGCGAACACAGAAATTGGGAGGAAGAAGACTGGTGTTGTGTTTGCTTTTCCAATGAATCTCGTTTCGGTATGAGGCCGATAATAAGACGTACTCGAGTTTGGAGGACCTCTGGAAGTCAAGAACTTTTAAAATTTTGTCAGGAAGTTCATTCATATGGAGGGGGAACAGTAATGGTTTATCGGTTCTTCCGTTCTTCCACCGATCCAAATACCGGCTGGTATTTGGATCGGTGGAAGAACCGATCTCATTTGGATCAGGGGCAACCTCAATGCTCGGACTTATGCGGAGAGGATTGTTTCAGACGTAATCCCTTTGTGAAGCCGGTTGGGTGATTTGTTTCGACTAATGCACGATAATGCACGTCCACACACAGCTAGAGTCGTAACACGCACTCTTGCCGATGCTCGCATCAACGTTCAGCCGTGGCCTGCTCAATCACCAGACTTCAACCTAATTGAGCACGCATGGGATATGCTCCAAAGAAGAGCTCTGCCGAGTATAGATGCCGTGCATACCCCACAACAACTTTTTGACTTGTTAGAAAGAACTTTGTCGGCCATTCCTCAAAATGATTTTGATGAACTGATTTTAAGCATGTCGTGTCAATACAATGGCGGAAACACAGATTATTATTTTTTTTATCTTCATAATAAAAAATCCACATTATTGCCTTTTTTCCATTTCATTCACAGCATTAACTGTTAATTTCTCACAATTTGAAAAAATTGGAATTTTTCTTATTTTGTACAAAATATAGAGATAAGCTGTTGTCAACATAGGAATTAAAGTAAGTACCAAATTTAGACTGAAAGACTAGATTTGGTAAATATTAATTGGATATTTTTTTATAGTTAATAACGAACTTGGTCCCTAGACACTTTTGATGTGTGTATATAGGAACCGACAGATTGTTGTATCATTGTTTATACTCGTAGAAAGTCATCCAATTGTTTCGTATAATAGAACATTGTAATTTGGTTACAAACATCAAGAACCAGTTTTTTCAGTAACTTTTCCTGGAGTCGTTAAAAATATTGAAGGAAATACTATATCAAACAATAAAACCAATATAAATAATATTTTTTCCTGAATGTCTTTGTATCTCCCAAAACAATATCCTAACATTATCATACCTTCAAACACATCCCGTCCACATTTACCTACACAGACAGAAAACTACAAAATGCTTTGTAAAACATCAAAGTGTTCTTATAAAGCACGGAACAAAAATCTATTACGTTACATTCCGATTTCTCAAACGTTTACCTGTACAATATATCCGTCTATTATCCGAGGCTCGGATCAATATGGGATCCGACAGAATGTTGTATCATTGTTTATGGAAAGTCATTCAATCGTTCCGTACAATGGAACATATCGTATCGTATCTTGCGTAGTCTCGTTAATCTTAATCTTTCTATCTGCTGGTCATGGCTCGCTTGGTTGAATGACGTGGAATAATAAATAATAACTGTTTTTTTAAGTGGATTTTCGTTGTTGGCTTGTATTGTTGATGTGTATTTATTTATGTAATAAAAATGAAAAGCTGTTCATTGATAAGCGCATCACTTCAATTGGATTTGGCAAATTTTTGTTTTAAAATGATTGTACTTAGGAAAAGAAATATTTTAAAATTGCCGGGAAAATTGGAAGGGAATAAACTGAAAGTGCATTTTCTATGGCTTTTTTTTAATGAGTTATGGAAATTTATAAAGGAAGTTTATAAAGTCTGTCAGGTCAGCTAGTAGTTTCATAAAATTAATAATATAAAGTGGGCCTCGTAATTGCTTTATCACTTTGAGGTTGTATGTCACTTTATCATCGTCATCTACCTAGCCTTTATCTAACTATGTTGGGGTCGACTTCTAGTCTAACCAGATGCAACTAAATACCAATATTTTACTTGGATCGATTATCTACCACAACCCAGTTACTGGCTACCCACGGTACGCCTTGGTAAGACTGGTTGTCAGACTTTTGGGCTTCTGACTGCCGTAACGACTGTCCAAGATCTAAGAATGACCAAGACAATGGCTTACGTGTATTCCGAGACACGGAGGGGTCTCGATATTACATTTCATCATTATTCATTAAAGATTAGGTATAATTACAATTCAATGAGCATATTTTTTAGATAGCTACAATTCAAATGTCAAATAAATCACTAAATAAATTGGTCAGTAAAAATATAAATTACTGTCATAAAAAATTTCAATTTCAATTTTTTCCAAAAAATACAATAGATTACAGTAAAATATCAAAAATATAACATGTTCATTTCAAAAACGAAGAAAATTGGCCTCTTTCATAAACTCTGCTATACTGTAATATGCTCTTTCATTTAGTAAACTCTAGTTATGTATTTATTCGCTAAGTGAATAATGTATGTTCTTTTAGAATAAATAAAGAATCTAAACCCAATTGCCACTTGCACGTCATAAAACGACCACTTGGAACACTTAAACAACAGTTAACAGCAAATAGAACACAAGTTCTACTTGCTATCAAGACCAATCTAACAGTTATACAGTTTCATTCTTAGTGAAGCATAAAACTGGGAACTGTTGTCAAAAGTGGTAAGAAAATTACGAGTTCGACTTTACTTATTTAATACCGCGCATCCTATTAGCGAGCTAAAATGTGTTATAATATGAAATTATGATAAAATAGTGATGTGTTATACAAACACATGATTATTTACACCAAAATAAGCCTTTATTAACCTAAACTAATAAATGAGCTCACAACAATTAAACAGATTTAAATGGCTTTACAATGTTATTACTAATTCATTAAATACGAATTTACCTAACAGACAGTGACGTCAACGAGTTCAAATTAAAATAGCCCATTTGCACCCGGTTTTTGGAACTGAGAATTTGAATTTGAGAGTTTGGCTCCTTCAACGCAGCCCGCAAAACAAAAATCTTTCGTTTTTGCACTCAAAAAGGTATACGACATAATATCACGCCTGTATCCCCGATGGGTTAGGCAGAGGTCTACCTGTAGTGTGATTCTGTAACCATCTCACCGTGAAAACTTAGGTGAAGTGAGCGTGGAGTGAGCTGTCATTCCAAATAATGCTAGGGATTTACACTACTGACAATTCACATCAAACTCACTTCACTTGAGTTTTCACGGTGAGATTTTTACAGAATCGACCGGCTGTAGTAGCTACACCCACATTTCGCCTCACATACACTCTCGCAGACAAACAATACAATACGAACAAATGTTCACACTCAAAACATACTCTCTAATATCCATCATTTTATTTTAATACTTATTTATTTTTAATTCAATTTTATTTTTAAGTACCTATATATGGTTTTTGGGAAGAGCGGAGTCTCTCAGTCTCCTAACACAGGCATTGTTTGCTTAAAAGGAGGCTTCAAACACTATACCCCTTTTTGTAAACTGAAGCATTAATAAACTTATTATTATATTATTATTATGTAATCTATTGCTGTCTATTGCTGTCAACCAGGCCCCGGGCGGGGGTGCTTTCACTTTAAGTAATGCAAAAGTAGACTTGGACCAGTTCTCAACTTGAAATCATCACTTCAGAAACTTCACCCTAATTGCAAAACACACTATCAATCTAAATCTGAATCATTCTGAAGGACATTGCTAATCCATTGCTTCATATGTATGTCCAAAAAATTTAACTGCTCATCAACGTAAATAACGCAATTAATGTTGTTGAACTGTCAAAATTAAACCCATTGCACTAAATACTACGCAATTACCCTGCTGGTTGTTATTAATTTTATTTTAAACTACATTTGGATAGTAATAATGGTTTATAGAAGCAGAACACAACTTTGTATTTAATGGTCTTACATGTACGGACATTCATACAAAGTAAAGTTTAAGTTATTCTCTATACTTGGACCTCATCTGTTTTATAACAAAACTTATTTATGTAGGTACCCAAGTAATAGGTACAGTATCATAGTACGTACCCGACATTGGTACTCAAACTTAGTAATTCGAAGACAATTGTCACTAATCTTTCCGTAGAAACTATAAAAGTTGGTTTGCTAAGATTCAAATATTTGTTTCAAATTGACGTTATTTAAAGTTAAACAAATATCAACTTTATTTTAATGGTCATTAAGTTGATTTCAGAGTGACTAGCACTATTGAAAAAGTTATAAAAATGTCTGAAGTTGTAGCGTAAACTGAACTTGAGTGTGTAGGAATTAAAGTTACTTTTCATAAACTCATATTTGTTTACATTTTTGGCGAATATATCGCGATTCAAATCTAGGTGCTTTATTTTGTAGAGAACCAATTTATTTCGTTATTTTTTCGGTAAACTAATACTAACAATTATTCTTAGCTTTATAGTTTTTTGTAAGCCTTTACCCACTGCTAAACAAAGGCCACCAAATCCTTCAGCCTTCGCGGTACGCGTCCAGATCGACATCGCCATCTCTTTTTGGGCCGGCCTCTTATAGAAATACTTTTTTATAATGTTCGAGGTTGTGGGTTCAAATCTGGACCAGCCGATCGATTCTGTAAAAATCTCACCGTGAATAGTTAGGTGAAGTGAGTTTAGAGTGAGCTGTCAATATTGTCAATCCCTAGCATTAGTTGAAATGACAGCTCACTCCACGCTCACTTCACCTAAGTTTTCACGGTGGTTACAGAATCGCACTGCAGTACCAATGTGACTTTTCAATTTATAAGTAGGTACTTCCTGAGTTTATCTTGGATTTTACTGAAATCGGTGAAGGAAAACATCATGAGGAAACGTGGACTTCTGAAATCGTCGAGAGAATCTGAAAGAGATACCGTGGCCCCTGGCACAGGCAACTGAAGGAACACGGGTGGGTTTTAGTCAGTAAAAATCTGACACGCCCTTCCGCTCAGCCCAGAGCGGGAGAGGTCATTCGACCCTAACGTAATCGCCATTTTCGACTGCTATACCAATGCAATTGCAGAAGAACGTAATTCCCAACCTTTTTATTTATTTGCATTTTTCACACATTTAGGTGAAGACCACTCTTCACCTAAATGTGTGAAAAATGCAAATAAATAAAAAGTTTGGGAATTACGTTCTTCAAGTCATCCTGTGTCCACACACAGGATGACTTAATACATCATGTCTACGACACATTCGCTCAATAGTCTCATTCAATAACTTTCATTCTTACATTCAAGTCCTACATTCGTTCCAAACTTCTTCATTCGGGAGCTACGATGCCAGAGACGCACACACACATAGAGAGAGAGACATGTCAAACTTATAACACCCCATCGTTTTTGCGTCGGGGGTTAAAAATAGGCACCAAAAACTGGCAAACCGGTACGGTAGACACAAAAAGCGGGTATATTTTTTTAAAGCCAAACTAACGGTACCTAATCGAAAACTGTAATGAATCAAAGGACTGTTGCGTGGTTCAGATAGCTTTTTCCTGCTCTACCTTCTACACTCTCTTTTATTTTTACCTTTTACCCATCCGAGTCTCGTTAGCGTCTGAATTGAAATTATCTTGTTATTTCTAGTTTTATTCAAAGTGGCGGTTTTAATACACCTGTACCTTTTGAAGTAATTTTTAGTTTGGTATTCGTTATTTATTTCATAGCGGAGAGATTTGCAGGGATGCTGATTCTTTGTCTCGTATGTAGGTCAACAGGTAAAGTAAAGCAAAGAAAATGAGGTTTATGTAAATTGTTTTGATGTTTTATATTTATTTTTATTTACAAACAAAAAGCAGAATATTTTTTTATTTTAGCTCTGTTTGGCCTGTTGTTTAGTTCTCTAACTACTATATTGGTATATAAAGCTGCTGGCCTTAAAGATAAACATAACATCACGCCTTGTTTCCCCGAAAGGTTGGGCAGCAGTGTACCAACACTTCGTTATTTAGAAGTGTATGTTTAAGTCACACGTAATCGAGCCTATTGCCATCAAAAAAATCCACACTCCGGACTGCTACTGAGAAATTGGAGATGAAAAAATACAGTAACACTCTACGTAACCTGGGAATCGAACTCAAGATACCTGCGATCACTAGACTAACGGTACTGATCTGATCTAATAGGTACACCCACGCAATCAACAGACAGGTCAACGTTCATTAATAGGTATTATTGGTCAATATCGATTGAGTGGGTGTATATTATCCCAATATCTAATACGGTAGCTCAATAAAACATTAATGTTCTTTTGCTACATTAGTATGTCCATGAACGCATTAAAGATTCATAGACGACTCCGCCTTGATGTGTAAATGTGGTGCTGTTCCACAAACGATGGGACACTTATTATCATGTCTTACGTGTCCTGACACCTGCACGTTACAGGAACTGATGGACACTGGTGATGGCGCCAAACAAGTGGCCGAATTTTGGGCCGAGTTCATTTAGATTGCCATCGACACGCTAAGAAGAAAAAGAATATATTAAAGTCAAGCTAAAGTCTACCCACGACATAAAATATATTTATTTATTTATTTTATTTTACCATTTATGTACACACATATATAAACAGACATTGAAAAACAGAACAGAAAAAATAGGTACAGAGGTGATGCTTATTTCATAAGAAATCTCTTCCAGCATACCTGAGATAGGACAATAGATACAGAGATGTAGACAGCGTGTGATAGAGCAAAGGAGACAAAAAATAATACATATAATCAAAAATAAACAATTCACTTAAAAACTAAACAAAAATTACGAGAATATACTAACATACATACAAATAAACATACATAAATAAAAATAAAATAAATACATACACAACTATGATGAAGTGGACAGATAGTGTTCTTGCACTGTTCTTTTGAAAACTGTAATAGTTATAATTATTATCGTATGACATTCGGCGATACTATCGCTTCCCATTAGTAAAAGAATTTATGAAAGCAAAT
Organism: Apamea sordens; assembly: GCA_945859715.1. Classification (NCBI taxonomy): domain Eukaryota; kingdom Metazoa; phylum Arthropoda; class Insecta; order Lepidoptera; family Noctuidae; genus Apamea; species Apamea sordens. Next base: position 11,314,478 of record OX243998.1, on the reverse strand, counting down.
CAATAGTTCCAAAGATTACCCCTACATACAAACTCAAAAATTTTACCTCTTTATAATATTTGTACAGACAAAAAACTGAGTTTCAAGAAAAATAGAGTTACAATTTTTTTTAAGTCTTTTCTTATTTCAAAACATAAATCATATCGTCTAATACACCCTATTAGACGATTTGATTTTATTTACGTTTCCAACCTCAACCAACCTTCATTTTAAATTTATTAATTCCATTGATCGATGTCGAAAACAGACTTTAACAAAAACAATACTAAAGATAAAGATATATTTATTGCATAACTGTGTACATTAAGTTCTTATTGATAAACATTACATTTTAGTTCTAACAGTCCACCCAAGTCGGACATGCACTAGTATTTTGAGACATTAGGTACATACAAATATTATTTTTTATCAAAAAACTCATTCAGATTATAAAATACATTATCAATTAACATTTTTTTCAATTTATTTTTAAACATATTTCCATTTAATTGCTTAATTGCTGGCGGTAACTTATTGTACACCCGAATAGCAGTAACATAGGTACTTTTATAATACATCATATTGTTGATAATTGGTAAATTGATGTCAAATTTATATTGTGTCCGAATGATTCTTTTAGAATTTGATTTGAAATTGAAAAAATGCATATTGTTTTTAACAAATAAACATAGTTCGAGTATATAAATACCAGTCAGTGTCAGGAAACCCTCCGTTCTGAAGACGTCTCTCAATGATTCGGTACTATACATGTTATATATTGTCTTAAGACATTTCTTCTGGAGAATGAATGTGAATTGTACGTTTGTCGAGTTCCCCCAATATATGACACCATAAGTTAACAGTGGGTATACATTTCCAAAATAAGCATTCCTAGTAACACTTGGATTTGTAGTTTCTGCCAGAACTGACAATGCGTAGCAAGCACTGGATATTTTTTTATTAATCTTTTCAATATGTGCCTTCCAGTTTAAATGTTGATCTATCGCCACTCCTAAGAAATTTGTGTCTTTTACTTCTTCAATCGCTGTATCAGACATGATTACTTTCAATTTAGTCGGTTTACTTTTATAATTTCTAAATTGAATCAATTTGGTTTTTGAGACATTGACTTTTAAAATTGACTGCAACCAATCTGTTACAGTTATTAGTGTTCTATTAATTTCACTTTCGTAAATAAGGTCATTGAAATATTCATTTGAAATAAATATAGTTGCGTCATCAGCATACATTACGCAAAGATGGTTAATTATATTTGGAAGCTGCTCGTTAATATACAATAAGAACAAGAGAGGTCCCAGTATACTGCCTTGCGGTACGCCTAGTATTACAGATTCTAATTTAGATTGCACTGCCTCCACCATTTTTGTACGTTCATTATATTCCTCAATAACAGTGCTCTGCATTCTATTATTTAAATAATTCTCAATTAATTTAAGTGCTCGTATGAATATACTGGATTGAATATCTACTCTGTTCATTTGATACAGTTCAGCAGTATCATAGTTTATTTCGTATATATTCAATTAAAGAGAATAATACGCTGTAGATGTTATTGAGATTCAGGCATATTGTTGGCAATGGTCCTTCATTTGTTTGACTTATCGTGTAGAAGTTTTCTTTAGACTATTGTTTCGCTTTTTGATTGAGTAAATACGACGCTTTATCTTTCTCGATATCATGGATATTTGTCATTATGTACCTACCAGTCTTTGATGTTAAAATTAACTGAATCAAAAACAAATTCAAGTATTTATGATAACTAGCTCGTGCGCGGGACTTCGTCTACGTGAATGTTTGTGTAAATGTTGTGATTTAAAGTTGTAACTTTGAAGAAGGGTACGTAATCCATTGCTTTCATCGGAGAGTTACAGCAGATAGAGTTCATGGTCGAAAAATTTACCCAAGTAACGGAAAAATAAAATGCCATTACCTATAAATTAATAAACGTTAGATTTCATAAAAGGAAACAAATAAATGATCCATATTATAAAATAAATGCGCTTTTTGTGTCTCTCTGTATGACCGTATTAATCTTCTAAATTACGCAACGGATTTTTTTGCGGTTTTCACCATATTTTAGATGTTTTTGCGGAAGATTGCTTACCAACTAGTACTTTTACAAATTTTAATGTAGTCAAATATTTCAGTTGGTAAGTATAACATATTTTACGCAAAATAAAATAAGCCAAATATTTTGTATCGTAAATTTTTTAGTTTACCATTTCTATTCAGTCAATTACTTAGTCAATGACAAAAGATTTGCATCTTTGTGTCAGTTGCACAAAATATACAAATTAAATTACAATGGTTTTGTTGGTTTGGTTTTACATTCAAAAATATGTTTCTGGCCTCTGCCGCGGCACCGCTAGCTTCGTTCGCTCGGCTCGTGCGTTGTGGTCACAGTTCTAACCTAACCTACCTTGCTGTTTCGATTTAAAAAAGATATATGCGCGTTACGTTGCAAATTTCACTAAACTCTAAAAAAATTATAAAGTCTACGTGTCAATTAATATTATATAATATTAATTTAATATGGATTCTAACCTAACCTACAGTTCTGGTGGTAGTTCGTTCGACGTTCGTAACCATAAATTTTATTTTTCCAAAAAATTCAACCACATTAACTTACAAAGAAGTATGCAAATGACATAAAAAAAACTGCGTTTTTGAATTATAATATATAACGGAGAACCGGGACCATTCGGATTCTTAGAAATCGTGACATCAACAGAGTTGACGTCACCATCTCCGCCGCTAGGCTCACTCATTGTAAAAATGAATACACCCAATTTATCAACTTACGTTTATTCTTATCACTAGTAAAACACAATAAAGAAAGCGCTAAATTGATCATAGAAATCGTACTCACAAGATATTCTTATCAAAAACCATGTTTTCACAAAATTCTCCTTGCCAATATGACCTCGCAGTCGCTTGCCATTTTTATGACAACCATGGCGTCGTCGTTGCGAAGTCATTACACTTATTGTTTTACAAATTGCAGGTAACATTAATTAGAGTAACAAACTATAATTCGCTAATTCGTTTTACTATTTTTAGCACTTGATTTTAACATTGAATTAATTCTTTATTGCTTAAAACATTTAGACGTCTTTTTAAACACGCTCCATGTATTTCCGCTTGACCAATAGTAGTTCAACCAACTATTTCCATTAAACTTAAATTAACCAAAAACCATTATTAAACTAGCGCATATCGCTTATTAATCAGGAAATGAATTTAGCAATAGACAACTTGTGTTTTAAACCAAAGTTTGTATAAACTATCAGTTATGATTTGCTATATAGTAACCGGAAATCATAACATGGCATTTTACATTGAAAAGTAGCAAACTCAATACAACAATCAATTAATCTAAACTAATTTAAACATATTTAACTAGTAAGTTTAACTTAAAGTTAATATTTTAAAAGTTTAAGTTAGCCTTGCGCCGACATATATAATACCCAAAAAAAAATTATATTTTTTTTCATAACAAATTATTTGACTAAATGTTTATTGTTTAAATATTGTTTGCTATAATGATTTGATTAAAGACCAAATGCCTTAATGAAATTAACCTTGGTAATATTCTGCCGAGAAAAATTTGACCAAATGAAAATGTGCGTACTAAAATCATTCCAAATATTCCATTGGTATAAAAAACAAAACGTTGCTAAAATTTGTTTGGATAATGAAATTTTGTCAAAATGATTTTGGCAAAACGGCAGGCCCACTTAACTTACATTCATAATAAGGAAATCTCGATTATTTTTCAAGTCGTAGAAGAGCAAGGGTGGGTTGCTAGGATAAAAGAGAAGACCAAGGGCACATCACACCTATAAAATAACAAGTGAAGATCGCGACTTAGAAGAAGGTCAAGGAACTGGCTTTCATTTGAAAGACGGTGAAAGATATATTACTCCAATACAGTTGTAGCTCTTAAATTGATAAAAACTATGAATTTATACAGAACAGATGAATTTAGACATACATGTTACAGTTTTCGCATTTCGTTCGTAATTAGGGATATATGGATCAAGAGCTGTGGTAGCCCAGTGGTAATGGCCGCGGCTTACGTGTTGTAGATCATGAGCTCGAATCCAAGCAGGCATTTTACTTTGGGTAAATTATTTCAAAACGGTGAAGGAAAACATCGTGAGGGAACCGGCATGTCCTAGAACCAAAAATTTGAAGACATTTCACATTTAGCAACCCGCACTGCGATTATGGTCCACTCCTTCTGCAGTAAGAGCACTATATTTTGATTATGCTTAAGGATCTATTTCAGTCACTGCTTATGATGATTTATACAAACTAAAACCAATTATTCAATAATCCAAACAAGTCTTTCTTCTAATTCCACATCACAAACACACTAGATATAAGAGGGATCTAATACCGTTTCCATTTATCTACATACAAATCGGAACGCCCTGTCAGTCTCGCGGTACGTCGCTCGACAAAGGACGCGTTTCCCGCGCGTCTCGTCATCTCTTTTTACATTGCTTTGAATAAAGATGGCAGATTGTAAATTAGTATCTGACAGAATTGAGACGTTTCGCTTATTGTATTTTGTTTAGATTTAAACGTACTGAAAGATATTTGGAGTCTTTGGTATTGTTGGCAATAGGGTGCTGTCCGATAGACAATGGTTTGCCCGAAATTATACCTGCCTACCTTTAAAGAAAGAAAGTAAAGAAAAATGCGTTTATAGGCATAACAGTAAAAAAATACCGCTTAAAACTATAAAAAAACAGAAAACCATGGCCTGTCGTTCCCGCCCGGCCAATCAGAGCGAGTCGAAGCTTCTAGAATATTCTAGAAGCTTCCAGCTTCCTTTCTTAGAAGAAAACATATGACATGCGCTCCTTTTTGACAGAGTCGTGTGACGTCCGTCAACTGGGAGCTGCGCACCGAAAGCGTATTAATTTTATGAATCTTTTTTATCTTTACCCCGAACCCTATTGTATGCATCATTGTGTGTATGTTAAATGTACTCGTATATGTAATTATAATATCGAAAGGGCCTCAGCTTAGCATAATGTCAGATGACAACACAAGGTGTCATGCCAAGGTGCCTTATGACGAGTGCCATACGCAAAAAACGATAAATGCTAACAGATTATAATGTGACTGCCTAGTGGTAGCAAGTGCTATTACTGAACATGAGCAACCCATGGGTTTGATTCAGGCGAAGTGTTATTAGATTTTTCCATCAGGAATTTCTCAGCAGTAGCCTGGAATTAGGATTTATGCCCCGTTTATGGCAGTAGGCTCGTCCCCCATCACATGAGACTTAACATAATTGGCAAAATGAGGGTGCATCCCTTCAGGGAATAGACGTGATGTAATTAACACAGCTTAAAATAATTGACATGAGTTTCAGTAAATAATCATGTGTACGCACGGCTTAAATTGCATATTATTACTTATATGTAATACTAGCTTTTGCCTGCGGCTTCACCTGCGTGGATTGCGGAAATTTAATTATTCCACGGGACGTGCTACCGGAAGGAAAAGGAGCCTATGTCCTTACCCAGGATGCTTTCTGTCTCCTTGTCAGAAATTATCAAATCAGAAATAAAACTTTATCGAAATCCGTTTAGTGGTTTAGGCGTGAAAATATATTTTTCTAAAATAAAAGTGGCGGTAATTACTCCTTATAACAACAGCTATCTGCCAGTGTCGTCAAAATTGGTCCAGCCGTTTCGGATATTAGCCGGAACAAATAGACAGAGAAAAAATAAAAATAAAATGTTTTTTTGATGTACCGTAGAAACTTTCATATTTATGTAAAAAGCTGTTATTTTGATATCACAAATAGAAGACAACATTTAAAAACAAAATGGTTTATAATCATACCAAAACATCCACTGTTCACTGTAGCTTAAGTATGTAATATTTCCTGATACCGTACGAAATAGAGCCTTTACATTTGTAGATACAGAAAACAAACATTGTTAACACATTACGTATAAACAATACAACAATGTAACACGATACTTTGGCACAAATACAAGCAATTATGTTCTCATAACGTGTTTGTTATTACCTAACTATGAGGACATGGTGAATACACACATAAATAATACACGCACATTTGTCTATCTAAGTGCAGCTGCAGACTAAGCTGCTAGCCGCAGCAACAGTGCGGTCGTAAGTCGCCGCAAGTTGCGGTCGACAGTTCACATGCATTTTCTATGAAGTCTGCGCAAATTCGGCATTCGTCGCGCCCGACTAAGTTTGGAAGCTCGGTACGTCTTGGATTAATTGTGGCCGGTATTTAGGGTCGCGACTGTGCTTATGGCGGCCGCAAGTCCATAGGATGGAGATACGTGAAAGGAGATAAAAATAGATAATTTCGATTCTATAAATACCTACAGGTATAGATAGCCATGTCGACCTATTCATCTTAACAACATCACTTTCGATAAAATTAAAATTGAGTAAAACTTTATGTCAGACTAAGGTCCATAGTTCGTTACTATTTTGATGTCAGTAACAATAGTGCTTAGGTAACTAGGTCAGTATTGTTAGTTTTTTTTATTACGAACAATACTAAAATTGATAATGACAACGAGTAGTTTAGTTTGTGTGAGCGCTTACACTATGAAACAAAGTTAGCCAACAAATCACATATCTCATTATTTTATGATTATGACGCTGAATTAAACAGCTGTTTCATTTGTATTTACGTTTATTGTATCTAGTATGTAATACATCTTTCATTTATCGATACCATTGACTAGTCTTAAGACCGTGTAATGTACCATATTCCGACAATTAATGATTATGTTTTCGTTAATTTATTTAGTTCCTTATCTTAAAAAATGTATATAATAAGTATAAAAAACATTTACAAATATAAAAAAAAATGTGGTCCGCCGGTGTCGGGAGCAGGGTTCAAGCTACCGGTCCAAGGAATCTCCTCACAATGACAGCTGAACTCACATTCCACATAACAACCTCATGTTGACATGTGGAATGCCGTCGAGATATTTCATTTGTTTCTCCATCTCAGCTTTCACGAGGTGTCCGTCATGTGGAATGGTAATATCGACAATCAGTGATTAAGATCGTTATTGTCAGTTTCTATCATTGAGTAGCATCTCTGTCTACTGATCTGATATGTTATGTAGCTTTTTCCACGGTAAGTGCTTGAATACGTTCTTTGTGAATAGGGTGTCAGTTTTGGTTTTCCGTAACTGTTTTAGACTGGTGGCGTTAAGCATTTTCTTCAGTAGGTAATTATGTGGCGGCATCTACATCGCCACATTCGAACTACGCATCACACTAACGTCACGCAAAAATCCTGCATCGCGCAAGCAAAGTTTACCGCGCAACTAGCATAATTATATACATATAGACACAACACCCGTCTGGTTGGAAGATCCTTCCTTTTCTACTTAGGATGAGTGAACTTTACACCCTGACTCGCATACTCCTACTTGTAATAAAAAGCTACAATCACAAATGCATGAGCATTTTTCTTTTCGACCTTTCATAATAGCAGTATTCACATTAACATTGTAACAATATCAATGATTATTAATCTTTCAACAAAGTTCAAGAAATGAGGAAACTCCAAGCACAGTTCGTACTATTGTGTCGCTTAGCATTGCAAGAAAGAAAAAAAACTGAGATCCTATATATCATGTGATACGACGCGGCGTCAAAAACTTGCGAAGTAAAAAGTTTTAGCCTACTCACAATGACGTAGTCACGGATAATGGCGACATAAAAGTCATATACTGAATCGTTTTATGACGTATTATTTCGAGATCTCATCTTGTTATGCGTGTGATGAAAATTGTGCCATTTGGCTTGTGATTTGAAAGACGAGTAAAACATCGCGTTGGCGTAATGAAGGCATTGAAGGGAAGCATAGATTGAATTTTCTTATTCTAACCCGTAAGTGGCGGCTATTACCTACACTAGGTAATCTCCTAACTAAAGTGAGTAAGTTAACTGTGTAACAAGCCCATTCTTAGTACGTAAGGAATCATCAACACACTTAATGAAAGGGCTCCGCGAAGAATAGCTTCTTTGACGACCATTTACTCGTGAACAGTCTATAAACCCTTATCGATATCGATTTTACAATCAATATCGTATACCGTCCATGTTTCCGTATTTCCTTTCCGCATTTAAACTTGAGAATTACTCGATTAATCCCCTGTGCGTAGGACGGTTCCCATTCTCTTCATCTCCAAGTTAAAAACTGACGCAGCCGTCGCTTTATTCAGAGGTTTTTTTCCTTTCACACTTTTTGTGCGCGTTCGCGTGACACTTCATTTATAATTCTGCTTAATCCAAGTGAGTGAGTTCTTACCGAATGAATTTGTAATGTAAAGATTAATGATATATCCTACGAGCTCTTTCAAACCGTTCTCTGACTGCTATTTCTTATCGTATTTATCAAGGCATAGAGCTCCATTGTACTGTCGAACCTACCTATGTAATTCGCGGACTATCAAGTATTAAGCTGTGTGGAAGGCAAACAGTTTTTTGTAACACAAACACGGGTTTTAACCGATCCGTGGCCCTTATTGAAATGTTATGTTCAGACTTGGGAGTACATTTAATTGTCGAAGTTCAGATTGAAAAAGTTACAGGCGGTCGCATAATTCCGCAAAACGAGCCTCGGCGCCCGCGGCGTAATTATTAGATATGTTTGTTTTGTACAATTTGGTTAATGTAGCCGGTGCCGGGAGAGTTTTATGACTAAAATTTTCGGGAACCTCTTTAAACGTAGGTGGAAATTTATCTTCAACTTTTATTACTTTCCCCTTAATACAAGTTTTTAAGCTGCGTTCGCATTAAATTAAACAGCGTAACGTCGAGGTTGTTGCCTAGACGATTACTTGTGTGTTTTAGCTTTAAACATTCATTACTTGTAAATTGTTACTTAGTACGGCAGTATGGCTGAACTTGGTGTATAAAGATAATCATTATGGATTACGTTCAGCTTTTGAGAGCAAGTGTGCGTATAATAAAAATAACATAAAAATATATTAAGAGTTTAAAAGGCAGTGGTGGCCTATTGGCAACGGCCGCGACTTGCAAGTTGTAAGCAGTAGGTTCGAACCCAGACAGGCGCTTCACTTTGTGTAAATTACGAGTAAATCGCCATCTCAAAACGGTGAATGAAAACATTGTGAGGAAACCGGCATGTCCTAGAACCAAAAATTCTAAGACATGTAACATCCTCAACCCACGTGGTGGATTACGGCCCACTCATACTCATCGAGAGGAGGCCTGTGTCCCAGCAATGGGAAAATTACAGGCTGATTATGCTTATGCTTAAAAAGTTAAGTTAAATTATTTAAAAAAGTTAAGTTAAATTATTTGAAAAAGTTAAGTTAAATTATTTAAAAAAGTTAAGTTAAATTATTTAAAAAAGTTAAGTTAAATTATTTTAAAAAGTTGAGTTATATTATTATTAAGTTAAATTATTATAATTAATGATGAATAACAATGTTATGACCAATGTGGAATGTATTTTTTTTTCTTCATTTTTTCTCTCATTTCTGTTTTTACTATGATTAGGTACTTAATTTTGTTCATTTATTGTTATTTTTAAAACCACTGTTCGACACAAAATTTGTTGATGAATGAATAAATAAATAAATGTCCTAAGTGCGTTTATTTATATCTAAGCTAAATACATACGTTACCTAAATCTACGTTGAAGAAAGCGGCCAATAACGGGTTCATGTAAAAGGGAACTCTTTGTTATATGATTTATTGGAACGACTTTCAATAATCCCGGGCCCATTGCCTTTCGCGGACGTTAAATTTCGATGAAATTGGAAAAAAATGGTATAGAGCGGCGGAAAGGCCCCCGGAAACTTTTTTTTATACAAAAGAATTTTATTTATACACTTTCATGAGGTTACAGAAGGAAAAGACATGTTTCAAGTTTTAAACGTGTAGTTATGTGCTGAATTCCTTTGTAAAACATCAAGTTAGATAGGCAAAGAAATACTCAGAATAAACATTTTGCCAGAAAACGGTTCTGTGAAAGTTTCTGGAGTGGCGACCGCGTACCTGAAGACGTAGCATTGGAAGGCCTCCCACAAGGTGGACCGACGACCTTGTGAAGGCCGCAGGAAACCGATGGATGCGGGAAGCACAGAACTGGTCGAAGTGGAGGTGCTTGGGGGAGGCCTATGTCCAGCAGTGGACGTCTTTCGGCTGAAATAATGAATAAGTATGTAAATAAAACGAAAAAACAGCGGTGACTTCGAATGTAACCAAAATTCAATAGATTCAATATCCAATAAACCTCTTACTTTAACAGCATGTAAAACTACCTACGAACAAAAAAGCACGTACTACAAAAGCCTACAATATCCACAATTTAAAAATAATTCATCTCGCGTCAATAGCATCCAATAAATTGGGGTAAAAATTGCTAACACACACGGCTCGCAGTAACAAGTTTGCCCAACGTTTTCATGTACAGGGTGTCCATTACGCGAACAATCCAGCTGCGGCCGAATTTAATCCATTTAACTGCATAACGCCGGCAAAGTTATCTCTCTGAATATGTGTGTAAAATCAGCCCTGGTTTAATGAGTCCAAAATAACGTTACAGTGTGCGGTCCGTTTATTTGCATGCCGTGTTTTTCTCAATTTGTTAATGTTGTAATTAATTTATTTGTATGTTTTGTTGACGTGTTTTGTTTTTTTTTTTTGGTTGTTTTAGTGTAATTCACACAGTACAGTCCGGTACCTTACAGACAGTGCCGGACTGCCTCTGCCGCGTAGCCAATTCGTAGGAGAAAGACTTCCGGACTACGGCGTAGCGGCTACGTCGTAGCACCTCGCTACGCGAGTAGTCTTACTTCTCCATAAAGTTACGTCATAAGCAACGTCTTTAGGTTTTCGGACCATTTATTTAATCATTTATGTACACACATATATAAACAGACAAGAAAAATAAAAGAACAGGAAAATTGGTACAAAGGTGATGCTTCGACCATCTAACTACGGCACAGTTGGCGCAGTGGTTAAGCGATTGACTGCTGCGCTGCGTGTCGCGGGTTCGATTGACGCACGGAACAAATATTTGTATGACCTACATGTATTTGTTCCGAGTCTGGGTGTTTTTCTATCTATAATATGGATGTATTTACAAAAAAAAATGTATATAAGTAGTTTGTCAGCCATCTTGTTACCATAACACAAGCATTAGGTTGCTTAGCTTGGGACTAGATGGCGCTGTGTGAAATGTCCAGGGATATTATTATTATTAACTATAATCCTTAGTGCGTTTAGTATTTCCCCCGTTATTCTAATTTTAAGTCCATCAAATATTTCTATCTGTACATGGCATTCGTATGGGGTGGCGGTTCCAATTAGTAACATTCGATCAGCAATACAATTTGGAAATGTAACTGCCAAAAGTGATGGTTATGGCGGATTCCACCCCGTTCGTGGTGGGGATCGCCGGAAATGACTGACGTGTGAGTGGTGAGCAGAATAGGATATTTATACAAATATAATTTGATGAATGGAGGTTTACTTTAATGTCGATGCTTTTAACTAGGTACGTCTAGATTCCAGGGCGGGCAGTCCTGTAACTAACCTTAATTTGGCTAATCTGTTTACCAGGGCTCGAGCCAAATCACATAAATGAAAGTTTCTATATCTATATCTTGCTATCATGAGAGAAGATACAGTAAAAAAAAAATGTTTATTGAAGAAAAGCCTAAGTAAATTCTAAAACAAACTCAAATAATTTAATTCAACTAAACCAATTACAGGCACTTTTGAATTATCAAAGGGTCGGTCAGTCAGAAAGATGAAGCTAGTTGCCCATTCCAAAGCGTAGGTTAGGTACCTATGGAGAAGAACGGGTAAGAAACTCCATGGACACTCTTTTAAATCATAACATTTTTACAAAATATTTGCAATGCTATATAACTGAGTGGCTATGCTAAGCACAATACATTAAAACCCTGATCTCCAATCTAGGGGTGACCCTGTATCTTAGAGATCAGTGTCCCTCCGCAGCAAAGTCACAAGCCAATATTTGTAACTCATTCGCACTTGACAAAGTATGCGAAAGTATGTGAAGACAATGTTCGAATTTTAAAAGGTATTGTTGACCTACATCAAAAAATCAAAAGTCATTTATTTAAATTAGGCTGAGAATCAGTACTTTTCGAACGTTAAAATTACATAAGATAGTCTCCCAAATGCCCGCCCTTTACCACTTCCTAGCGGTTTCGCTGGGAAGGAAAAGTAGCGCAACAAACCATCCAGCAGCACAGCTGTCTGCTCAGTTAGAAAAACTTGCTTCTGATATGCAATAAGTAATTAACATTAAGACAGAACAATAAATTATTTGCCATATGTCAGCTAACTACGCCAATATACCAATAAATACAATACCTACATAGTAGAGACAGAAGAACGAAAAATACTAATTCCACGACAAAACATGAGTAAATACAGTCAATGAATAAGAGAACTTCGGCGCCACATATTGGAGCACTTTCAAAGACTCCATCAGAATGATATAATGAAACTTATCAATTGAAAAATGGAAACTCGTTTGATCTACTTTAATCCCAGTATGTCGTGAACGAAGCGAGGGAATGAAACTGGAAATGTCTAACGAGATTTTATTTTGAAAAGAAACACGACAACGCTATTTATTGCGAGTTGCTCTATTTGATTTGCTTTGGTACGGCTAGGTTTTGAAGTGTGCAAACGAATTAAAGCGAAGAAAAATATCTATTTAGCTCCTCTCCGCTAGTTTGTATTTCTAAGCGGTGAACGAATTAAAGTACTGAGTGCCTTTTTGAGATATCTGAATTACCTACTTACGTGATAACGTGATGTGTGAGAATTTGTGTAATATAATCTATGTTGGTCTAATATAAACCTTTTTCGTATTATATTATAGTATTATATTGAACATATTCCTATTGCTAGAAAGAAAAATTACTTAAACAATATTATATTAACTCACTAGATTCTTCTCGTGACTTCGTCCGCGTGATATTTCTTGTTGAATGCGCGTGAATTTCGACAATTTATAAAAAAAATATATACAATGACATCAGCAAGGTAGATGTAATCATTTATTTATGTAACTGCCCGTAAAAACGATTGGAAGTATCTAAGCTCTGTAAGTAGTTACATGGTATAACACGTACTTGTAACAACTACTTATAATTCCGTGGAAGTAGCGAGACTCACCTAGGGAAAACAGGCTATTACTGGCGCATACGCGTTGACTATCAATGCGTGTGTTTGCGTTTATGTTTGGCCAATAACTGCCTCGTACTAAGTGCAGCTTGTTAGGTTACCAAGCCGAACAGAGATGGAAAAGGTTAGATAGATGATAAGAGCAGCTTGTAAAATGCTGTCTGATGTTCTTTATTGGTGATAAAAAGCTCGAATGTATTAAAACAAGTACAAGTTTTAAATAAAGAGTACCCTCTAAAAGTTAGTTTACAATTTTCCATTGCCGCTGTGATGTCACATTATGATTAAACGATCTAGTTTCAAATGTTTGAACTGTACGTTCAACGTTTTTTTTTTTTATAAATGATAATGCTAAAATTAAATGATAAATGATTTTATTTTGTAAGTAGGTTTGTACAAACACTTTTACACGTCAATCATAATTTAAAACTAGATGAGGTAGGCGTTTTCTATCTGACTAGTCTGAGAAGAAAGGCCGAAACAAACTCATAGATCACAGTCTCTTTTAAAGTCCAGACATAATCTTGGTCAGATCATGTGAAGACCATGTAGATTAATGTCTGAGATGGTTTTTTTGAGGAAAGAACCAAACAGTTTGAGAGGACCTGTCCAGTCAATGCACGCATTTGTCAGAAATCGTGCAGCTCAACACAACACTTAAGGAGCTCGACGATTCGACGAACAATACCAAAGAAAGGACATTTGGGTAGGCCACATTAATTACTCAAACTGCCAGACCATGACAAAACTAACAGAACAGAGTGAAAAATAAAAAATTAAATGACCCACATAGTCTTCACATTCACAATAATTAAAATAATAGAATACTTATAAAGTAAGCAAATGTCATACTATATTTAAAATTCATTAATGTCAAAGGGTATATATAAAAAAAACAACAACAAAACAGAAAAAAATTGTAAAAACATTCCATATGTAAAAATTGGAAGTAGACTAATCCCAAGCCTTTTTGTCCTCGGTATTACTTAACGGTATAAAAGACTTTCTGGCACAACTTACGTTTAATGAATGATTTGAATTTATTAAGGCATAGATCTTGAACGGGGCTTGGAACTTTATTATAAAAGCGTATACATTGGCATCTGAACGAGCCACCTATTTTCTTGAGCCTTGTTGTAGGTACAACAAATTTGTGTTTGTTCCTAGTATTATGGATATCACTGTATTTTTTAAACAATTTTATATTTTTATGGACATATAAAAGATTTTCATTAATATACTGCGAAGGCACAGTCATAGCATTAATTCTTTTTAAACTTGTCTCTGAGCGAGTGTCTCGGACTTAATTTTTAAATTGATCGAACAGCTCGCTTCTGCAAAACAAAGATAAGTCTGAATATTAGCGGCATTTCCCTACAATAGAATACCGTACGACATTACACTATGAAAATAGCTAAAGTACACTAAGCGGGCTGTGTCTACTTGACTAATTAACTTACGAGTACCTCATCATCATTCTTCTGCCCTTATCCCAATTTATTTGGGGTCGGCGCAACATGTATTTTTCTTCCATACTTCTCTATTAGTCGTCATCTCGGTCGTCACCCCCTTTCTAACCATATCATCATTCACACCTTCCACCCATCGTTTTGTTGGTCTTCCCCTACTCTTATAGCCATTTACGAGTACCTACTCATCATATATTTTTTATTATGTTAAATTAAATAATCTTTTATTTCAGGAAGTTATTCCCGTATTAAGCACTACAAATTATATAGAAATATACATAAAACATTACACATAAAAACCATTGCATTAAAAATAAATAATATAAAAAGATATTATTATAATTATAATTACTGTTTTATTTTAAATTTTAATGTGGCATCTCGGTTAAAGTGGAAAAATGTCAACTAGCTTTTGGAGGACACTGCATGTACTTACAGATTTTAACAAGTAATTTGTTTGCCAGCAGAGTCTTTGTGCTTTTCTAACATAATGTAGTTTTGTTTACTAAGTGTTTTGTGTACATAATCAGCCTATTCCACTGCTGGGAACCAGGCCACTTCTCTGTGAGAGGGAGTGGACCGTAATCCACCACGCGTGCCCCGTGCGGGTTAGTAGATAATAATAAATTTATTGAACCAATGTAACCTAATTGCAACTAATTTCCTTTTCTCTTTATTTTTATTTTAAAAATAAAAATAAAGAGAAAAGGAATGCCTATGATTTTTCTAAATTCTTACCGCATTTATTATTCAAATTACATTAACATTCAAATGTAAGCACTACCCAAGAGACCTGGTGACCTGAAATACAGACGTCCTCACGTCTAGTTTAGGCTCCAGTCTCGCACAGTATAATTGTTGCTGTTACGTATTTTGTATTGATACCTCTCTAATGTAGGTACTTAAATTGTGGTGAGAAATAAATTATTTTTATTAATGTTACAGTTACCTTAAATGGACACATTTTACCACTTTGGAAGTATCTCTCGCGCAAACTATTCAGTTTAGAAAAAAATGATATTATAGAAACCTCAATATCATTTTTGAAGACCTATCCATAGATACCCCACAAGTATCGGTTTCATGAAAAAAAAAAAATTGAGTTTCAGTTCTAAGTATGGGGACCCCCAAAATTTATTGTTTTTTTTCTATTTTTGTATGAAAATCTTAATGCGGTTCACAGAATACATCTACTTACCAAGTTTCAACAGTATAGTTCTTATAGTTTCGGAAATAAGTGGCTGTGACATACGGACGGACAGACAGACAGACATGACGAATCCATAAGGGTTCAGTTTTTTGCCATTTGGCTATGGAACCCTAAAAAGCTTATTAAACAAAGCTAAAAGCATATTAAAAATAGTAATTGTCGAAGAAATGGGATGAAGGTTTGGAGAGTAATGAATTAGTATTGGTAAGGTTGCTGAGAGCTTATTTACCTAATTGAATTGTGAAATCACTACAGATTCAGTACATGAGATAGGGTTGTACATGCTCAGACTTTTAGAATCCGAATATTATTCGATTAGTCCGGTTTTCTGAACTATCCTATTATCTAAAAAGATACTAAAGAAGCCGCTAGTATTGGACATTCACAGGTCGTCTATATCGATATTGGGTTTGTCTATATGTCGGGCACAGTTCCAATCTCGGGCTCTATTGAGAGTGTTTCGTACACGAGAACTTTATTCCATGCGAATATATTTGTCTGACTTAGGGACTTTTTCTAGAACCTCAATATTTAGCGGTACTGGGCGAAATTGGTGCTAACACTACATAAATTACTTATGATAAAAGAAGGTTGACGTTTATGACTTACTAGCTGCACCCCGCGGTTTCATCCGCGTAAGTTTCGATTCTATATGAATATCGAGATAAAAAGTATCCTATGTGTAAATTCAGGGTGCCAACTATGTCCATACCAAATTTCATCAAAATTGGTCCAGCCGTTTGAGCGTGAAGAAGTAACAAACACACACACACCCTCTCACAAACTATCGCCTACTTAATATTAGTGTGAAGATGACTTCGTACAGCCAACTATATTTTCTATATAGTTACAGTATACGTCCACATTTGGCCATAACTGTCCTGGGCCCTTATTCACTACGACTGCTTAATGATACCTTACTTCGAAACTACGTCAATTCCTTAGTTAACGTCACGACATCTGCTATTAACGTATTCTCTGTGACACAATGAACGAAACCGCGTGAAATGAACGTGAAATTGGCGTGGTTTGAACTGTCAAAATACATGATGTCCGTATGGTTGACATTTCAATTCCTTGCCGTTAACAAGACATGATATTGATGTGGTGTGCACGTGGTAAGATTTCGCGGGGAATAATAACCTTATTACCATACAAAATTGGGGCCCTGTTGCGAAAAGACGCCATTGAACAAATTTTCGCAAAATTTTAATTTAAATTTCAAAACTGACATGTTCCACGCAAACTTTTTCATAAAAAAATCTCTATTTAATCTGTGAACAACGACATAACAGACGTCGAAGTTCGATAAGTGGAACTTTTTACTCATGTAAATCCATATAATAATATGGATGGAACGGAACAAGAGCTTGCCGGGATTTATAAATGGAACATTCACGTTCAAATTTCAATTTCCTACTAGTAACAGCTATTCTGATTTAAGGTGACGTCATTATGGTGGTTTGTATTACCTACAGTTAGTTTTGTTTTATTGGGGTCGGCTTCCAGTATAACCAGATGCAGCTAAATACCAGTATTTTACATGGAGCGACTGCCTATCTGACCTCCACAACCCAATTACTGGGTAATACGATACCCCTTGATAAGACTGGTTGTCAGATTTTTGGGTTTCTGACGACCCGCAACGACTGTCAAAGATCCACGAATGACAGCCGAGACCAACGGCTTAACGTGCTTTCCGACGCACGGAGGGGTCTTGGTATGTAAACATGGTCAACCATCCACGGACCAACCACGACAAGCTACGCGGTAAGTACGCTAGAAACGACCGATAATACAAATATTCATTTTTATTGGGTCATTTATAAAGAAATAGCGATCTTCAAATTCCTGGCAATTTGCTGCGTTTTGTCAGAAAGTTTATGATTGTATTTAACTGTCACTTGATGACTCCTAAACTTCGAAATGTGCGTCATAATAAAATTTAATGACGCCATTTCGTAAATATTTCTGTTTGTCAAACATTATTTTAAAGAGCCGTATTTTTTTATTATTAAAGTCTTTGAAGTTGCTTCCTTTTCGTTTTAGTATTGTACAGTGAACAGCAAAAGTAGATGATCAAAATCAGAAATTCAATACTAAATGAACGGAGTTAATAAAATAATGATAATGATGAATGTTTTTTATGTGATAATGATAAATTATTCTATTTCTGTAAGTGTTACGGAGCTCAAGTAGCAAATAGATATAATAAGGTCAAAATATATAATACTCGTGCTTCCAAAAAGCCAGGTAAAGACCACAACTCCCGCAAACATGAACACGCTAAAATCCAATGTAAAAACTTTACTCGAAATATTTTTCAAAATGTAAACCCACTTTTTAAGTAACAAAAGAAAGTCTTTATCAATAACAACAACACCAGTTTCCCAGACTTGCCTGATTAAAGACAAGCAAATCATTAAAACTAACAAAGACCCGCTTTGTAAAACATGGGAAGCAGGGAGTCCTTCTATTAAAACTTACGGAGCCAGCCCGTTCAGACCATTCACTCGGATTACATGTAACTTTAAAATGTGGTTGAATAGAAACTGCCTGATTAGAGATATAATACAATTAGATGCCTTAATACTTCGCGCGATTTGCTTTAACACTCGAGAATTGTGTTTACAAGTTAAGTGGTGCTTTGTTTTATTATTTTACTAGCAATTTGCTCTCTATTTCGTTTAAGAAAAACATGTTCATAGTTCTGATCCTATTTTGCCCACCCGTCACCAATTCCTAACACTAGGAAGTGGTGAAGGGGTGGGGGGGTGGGTTTTGGCGGGCTGTCTTTTGTAATTTTGACGTTCGATTCGGCTGATTCATAGCCTAGTTTGAATAAATGACTTTTGATTTTGATTTTTTGCTTTTAGACGAATGCAATTAGAATTAAATTCCCATTGAACCGAGTGTAACGTTGCAACCTCATCCCAAAAATCAAAATTAGTTACAATTACTCTAACAGGTAAATTATAGGTCAGATAGGCAGTCGCTCCATGTTAAATACTCGTATTCATTTGCATCCGGTTAGACTGGAGGCCGACCCTAACATAATCAAAAATCAAAATATTTTATTTCACATAAACGGACATAGGCACATAAGAAACGTCAGAAGCTAGGTGCACGGTTCCAATTGGTCGTTCAAAGAGCGGGCAAGATACTCCACAGTTACTCTTTTAAAAATAATTGGCTTTTACAATGTTTTCAAATTATAGTAGGTATAGAAGGACAGCGTAGGCCTGTCAACAAGTACCAGGTACTTGATAAAGTAAAATAGTTGGCAAAAGGTAAGGAAGATTGATTCGTAGTGCTCGAATACGCACGAGCGACACGAGTCAACGGAAGAGCCAACTGCAGCCAACTAGTGGAACTAGACTCCCGAGAGAATTTCCTCCTGATACCTCCTCCTCCTTTCAGTTACGAGTACATACAAAAGAATACATGTTTTATGAATTTAATATTTATGAATTCCCAATTATTCGCAGAGGAAAGGTTCAGGAACGCATTCTCTCCATGGCCGGAAAACACCTGTTTAGTTTTTTTATTCTGAAATTAATAAAAGTGAGCCTAGTCAATTTAACTTTGTAACCTCAAAGGACAATTGCGTCCATATTTTAATCGCTACACCGCAGCTTGTTATAGCCAATAAATAATTCAGGACTTATTCAAACAGGCAGTGAGCAAGCTAGAAAATATGCAGAGTAACGACCAACGACCCATTTTTATAGCTTCCTGGTTAGCGTATAAATAAAACACGCTGTACAACGCTAATGTACTAAGTATATGGTGCGTATTTTCTTTATGAGTATGGTACTTATTTTTCAAAGTTTTTTATTAGATATAACTATGTATCATCTAGCCTAGCCTTTTATGCCAGCCCAACTATGTTGGGGTCGGCTTTCAGTCTAATCGGATACAGCTGAATACCAGTTTTTTACATGGAGCGACAGCTAACATACCTCTATAACTGACCGACTAACTGACTGGTCGTTATACTTTCGGGCTTCTGACGACACGAAACGACAGTCAAAGATCAAGACTGACAGCCGGGACCCGTGCATTCCGAGGCACGGAAGGGTCTTGGTATGTAAAGATCCACGAGCAACCGCGGCAAGCGTAGCTTAACCTGATCGACCGATCTGTATGACTGTTATTACTTAGCCAGAGCAACAGCCGCAGCAACTTGTAACAGACATTCAATGTATAGACGCCAGCACATCAAGCTACTACAATCTGTCAAATTTCTTTAGAGTTTCAACTTTATCTCTAAAGCATAAGGTTCAAAATTGATTGGGAAAACTTGACAGTTTCGGCTGTGCTGAATGACAGAAATATTTAAAGGTGGCAGGAACATCGACTCGCAAACTGAAACCATGAATTCGGTAAATTGTTCTAGAACCTTAGAAATTTTACGCCGATTATTAATTTTAACGCAGTGGCGTTCAGAAGCATGTACTGAATTCTCTCGTTTTTCGATTAAAATTTGTTATAGTTTCCGTACTTCATTATGAAAAACGTACGGCTGTACGCTTTTCATTGAGATAATCATGACACACAAGCTTCCTGTTTTACGATTCCCAAATTCGTAAATAAGGAAGTGAGTGTCGTAAATAAGTGACGTTAAAATGGTTCCGGTGTTAAAGCGTGACACCGGTTTAAAATGAGAATATACTTAACAGCTTGATAGCATCGAAGCCGCTCTCAACGCAGGATTGCGTTGTTGACATATCGCTAATGCACTGGACTCGGTGTGTCATCTCATGAAACTTCTCCTTCATTATAACTCTCAATGCAACACATGCATAAGCATAATCAGCCTATAACGTTCCCACTGCTGGGACACAGGCCTCCTCTCTGTGAGAGGGAACACATGTATGTCACTGTTTTATTTCTTTTGAAGCAGGCATAGAAAAAAACGCTATTTTTTGCTACTAATAACATTTACGAAACGATCATCATGAGCCTAGCATTTTTCCTTGGGTCTTCTAGTCTAACCGAATGCAGCTGACCTACACAACCCAGTTACTGGGTAACACACTCCCCTTTAGTAAGACCAGTTCATAGAGGCTTCGGAGGGTTTTGGCTTTCTGACTTCCCGTAACGGCTGTCATTAATTTACCGATCAACCCGTGCGTCTGTTATTATTACTTAGCCACAAGTTATTACCCAACGATACAAGAGTATTTATTTCTGTTAACGCATCTATGGGAACAAAAACGAACCATGTATATTTTATTTTATTCTATGGCTTGTATTATACATACTCTAAGGCTGCTTCGTAATGCAGGGTAACCGAGTGGCCGCATTATGCGACAGTGGCGCTCTCTGGGCCAAGTGGCTACACGGAGGTACTATATAAATTGTGCACAACCTGTATATAAAATAGTGGTCGTAGTTTTACGAGCAATAAAATTTAAAGCGTAATGGCTTTACTATTCCGAAAAAGTTACAACAGTATTATTTTTTTATTTTGACATAGTATTTTTTGGGAAGGATAGAACGCATCAATGATAAACTTACATAATCTATATTCAAATTTTATTTATGTTTAAAAATTTCGTTAAGTATTTCAAGTTAAACAAATATCAACTTTATTTTAATGGTGATTAAGTTGATTTCAAAGTGACTAGCGCTATTGAAAAAGTTATAAAAATGTTTGAAGTTGTAGCGTACACTAAACTTTAACGTAGGAATTAAAGTTATTTTTCCATAAACTCATATTTGTTTACATTTTTGGTGAATATGTCGCGATTCAAATTTATGTTTATTCTTCTTTATTCTATTATTATATTTATTTATATATACTTTATTGTACACCACAAAAATACATAGCATAAAAAATACATGGCACACTACAAAATATACAATGGGCACACTGGAACACAATGTTGGTTTTTCAAAAAATGGTTCTAGAACCAATCCTTCAGTCATTCATTCCATATCGACATAAGTATCTATTTAAAGGTAATACTTAAAGCCTAATTGCCGACCTACCTACATCGCTCCACGTCCGAATCACTTAGTCACGTAAGATGAAAGCATATATCAACCGGTATCAAAGGATCTACGGGTCCCTAATCAGGTGTATCGCTCACTAATGATCCGATCTCGGCGCTAATCCGGTTCCAGCCAGGCGGGGCAGGGCCACTTTTTCTCGTTAATCCCTTCATTAAAGGTGCTTACAGCTCTCCAAACACAGTGTACCGGCAAGGTACTTACTGTTCGTGGATAGGTTTAGTGTCGTGCAAATGGTTTGAGTAATGTCAATTTTGACATTACTCGCATGACACTGAATACAAGCGTGATGTTAATATAATCATATAAGACATACTACAATACATAAGAATTGGGTTTCACTAACTGAAATTGCGATCTCAATTTAAGGCTAAAACTAAATGGAAGATCCTGCAACATACAAATACAGTACAAGGGCGACTAGATACAATTCTATTTTCTTAAAAATTTTGACGTTCAAAAGTGCCTTGTGCTTGAAATAATGACTTGACTCTGGCAGTAACTGGCCGTAAATAAGGTAGGTACATCGAAAAAGTTTGGAAAATCGTTCCGGATAAAGTTTGGCTTTTTAAAGCGTTGTCTCTAGACACCAAATTGCTTGTCAGTTGCATTCTTTATCTCGACGTGCCATTAACACCCGGATACTCCGTACCTATATAGGGAGTAGGAGGTCGTAAGAGGGGCTCCGTGCCTCGGAAAGCACATTAAATCATTGGTTCCGGTTGTCATTCTTGCATCTTTGACAGTCAATCAGTTCAGTTTATCAATCAGCTGAATGAATTTGGATGTTTGGACTTGGCACACGGGTAGACAGAGATCAAGTCACTACTTGAACTAGGACATTTAGATACTTTTTGTCCAGGTAGTACGTCCCTATGAGATAACTCCCGACCTCCACGTGGGTGTGGCCGCGGAAAAAATAGCTGATATTATACAACTACATAAACAAAATGTTGACGTACGTAGGTAGTAAGAGAGATAGCAATATTACAGGTAAGTAACCCTAGTTCGCTCTAACTAGTATTTAATGAATTAACTTCAGCTAACTCTTACTGCTTGCACTATGTTGTACCCAAGTAACTTGGTCCTTAGAACATTGAAATTGCTACTTATCCCGTCTCGTATATACACCTGTATACATCTTGTATCATATAGTGCTTACAGGGGTAATCGTCGGTTAGTGCCATAATGCGTATTGGGGTCATCCTGTAAAGATAGTGTGTGTAAGTTTAATAAATAAATAATTCTTTAAAAGCGTCTAATGGGCTTCTGTGAGTTGGCTTCAGCCCCTCGTACGCCTTTCAAAGGTCCAGGATCCAAGGATCCCGAGATATGTCAAAGAATAATTTATAATAACAAAAAAAAAAACAACAATTAATAATAATTGTCCCACGGGAACCAGTGAACGAACACACGAGTGTCTTTTTTGCATATATAATATGTAACTCCTCAGGAAACGGACCTTTTGTCACCTTCGCGAATATTATATATCTATACTTATAATAAATCTGTAGAAGTGAAAATTCTGTACATTGAAAATATCCAAAAAATAAATGACTGTGTTACTTGACCGACACCGAACCCAAAAATGTGATTAAAAAATTTTTTGTCTGTCTGTCTGTCTGTCTGTTTGTTCAGGCATCACGCAAAAACTACCGGTTCGATTACGATGAAACTTGGTATAATTATTCTTTAATATCCTGGGCACCACACTGGGTACTTTTTATCCCGGAAAAGTATATACAATAAAAAACAAACTTAATTTTGCGGTTCGATCCCTATACCCGATTACCACTGTCTGTACTGTACCAACCGCAAATACTAAGTTTGTCGTGGGTTGGGTCACCCGCAGTGGAGTTCATTTTTATTCCTTTTAGTTTTTAGAGTTATTTAGGTTTATTTTTATATGAGTCGTAGGTATAGATTTTAATTTTAAAGTATAGGTAGTATATTTGATAGTGTACGTAGTGACCGTAGGTTATTTTATAATACTGTTAGGTAGGTTTAGTCATTCGTATAGATATTAGTTTTTAGGGATTTTGCTTATTTATTGAGTTTAGATTAGTTATCATCAGAAATAGGTTTATTTAGGTAGGTAGGTATTTAATTTTCTGTTATTGAGTTTTTTTTTTAAATTAGTTAGGTACTTAGGTAAAGATATCATATAGGTACCCTCTTAATCACCACTAATGAGACACAATTGGTTTTCTTTTGTAATTAGCCACAAAGGGCCCGCGACATAGATGGCATTCTGGGGAAGCACATACATTTTATTCTGTTAGCATGTTCCCGTGGGTAAATTTCCGACATCCACGCGGGCGAAGCCGCGGGCAGAAGCTAGTTTTTAATAAAGAGGCTGTTTAAATTTTCACAAAGTGCGTGTTTCTATTGGCGCAATAACAACAAATAATAAAATTAAAATATGGAAAAAAATTAAAGGGTAAAAACAAGTTTCATGTATGGAGACCTCCATGCATGAAATGTTTTTTTCGGCACTTTTTACCTTGTGGTAGGTACGGAACCCTTCATGTCCGACTCGTACTTGGCCGGTTTTTCTCATGAGCTTTACTAAGATATTTTATAGGAATCAGGGAGTTTTTCTCTATAGTATACTGAGCGAGACTCAAACGCTTACGGCAATTTGCTATTGTACCAAAAACATTCTAACTGATTCCACACCATATTTCAATTTCACTTAAATTCAGTCTGCAAATAAACAAATACTTTATAGAACAGAATATCAGGTTTAAGTGAACTGACGCTTAAAAATCCGCCCCTCTCAGTCCAGTAAAGGGGTTGGTTTTAAGAGTATCAACATTTTTTATGCGAGTACCTAGAATTAACTTATCTAGATATCTTTTATAATAGGGGCCCGTAGCTAAATAATAACGGCCGCACAGATCGATCGATCAAGTTAAGCTACGCTTGCCGCGGTTGGTCTGTGGATGGGTGACCATTTTTACATAACGAGACCTCTGCGTGTCTCGGAAAGCACTTTAAGCCGTTGAACCCGGCTGTCATTTATGGATCTTTGACAGTCGTTACGAGTAGTCAGAAGCCCGAAATTCTGACAACCAGTCTTACCAAGGGGTATCGTATTACGCAGTAACTGGGTTGTGGAGGTCAGATAGGCAGTCGCTTCATGTAAAATACTGATATTCAGCGATGCTGCTGAATATCAGTATTTCAGCAGGTTAGACTGGAAGCCGACCCCAACATAGTTGGGGAAAAGCTAGGCAGACGAGGATCTTTCATAATAGAGTAAATTTGTCAGGCAAAAAAGCTATGATGTGTAAGTAGTTTTAAGGCAGATCACACACAACAAAGCGGCACGCGATGGGGCGCAGGTGACGCTGCACGCGACGGGGCGCAGATAATGCGGCTCGAGACGGGGCGCAGGCAACGCGGCACGCGACCGGGCGCGGGTTATGCGGCACGCGACGGGGCGCAGGTAATGCGGCACGCAAAGAGGCGCAGGTAATGCGGCACGCGACGGGGCGCAGTTATCGTGGCACGCGACGGGGCGCAGGTAGCGCGACCCGCGCGTGATTTTTTACAAACAAATTCAATAAAAATCTGGGAAATATGGCTTCGCTTCCGTTTTAGTGTGTGTCTTACTTATCATTTTTATTTAGTACTAGCTACGCCTCCCGGTTTCACCCGCATAACTTTCGATCCCGTGGGAATATCGGGATAACAAGTATCCTATATTTTAATCCTAGTTATAAACCATGTGTGCCAAATTTAATCCTAATTCAGTCAGTAGTTTTTGCGTGAAAGAGTAACAAACATCCATCCATCCAAAACTTTCACGTTTATAATATTAGTAGGATTTCTCTCCTAATTCATAGTAGTCTCGTGAATTTTGGTGATACGTACGTTGAGATTAAAAATCAATAAACCACAGAATAGTTACATCAGTTCCCATAATTCTACATTACACTGCGGTTCGTTAGTCTGAGTTAACTTACATTTGAGAACACATTAAATGTCGACTCTGCACATATCGGCCGGTTTATCCACCGCCAATAATCCATCTATTACAAAAGCTTATTCAACCATTGGTTAAAGTTAATTCTGACAATCAAATCTATGAACGAGCGTCTCATTCCGGCCCGGTCCGGTTCGCTAGCGTCCGGCATTCGGACGAGTACGGCTGTAATATTTTATAGATATTGGACCGCGTTTTCTGTCATTATCGTAAAAGTAGCGTCAGCAAGAAAACTATTCCCTCTCCTCTATTACTTTCATAATACTTAAGTGGATCCGATACTTGCGTAAAGGAAATTGAATCATTTATTGTAACGGCATAATACCGCTTTATCAGATAGGTTTCGGATGAACATACCTATGATTGTTTACTACAAAAGATACGAGCTAACCCTTGCTCCGAGAGAATTGTATACGCCCCAATCATACCGATATCAATATGTCCAATCAATTTTGTGTATACGATAAAATTTTATACGGCAGAAAACAAGAATAGTTTTACCATGATTGAAAAAAAGGAATCCTCTTTTATTTTCGGTAATATTCAAATGGGTGTATAAATTATTTTACATAGCGATACACGTCAGACACACGTATTATAGCACGCATAACTAAGCGACTGTCGACTGCACCGAATAACACCGAAAATTTCCGAACAATATTAAAATGAAATGCAATTTTATTCGGTCAGTATTCAAAGACATAAATTGACGGGTTAACCGCGCTTACGCGGCCTCGTCCATGCAATTGTATAATCAGAACTACAAAGTGGGTGGGACGTCAGGCATCATGTGGTATGCGTCAGACATTAATCTATGTACAGGGTGCGCCACTTGCTACTGTCCGACAAAATCCGCATGCGGTGGTGGACTGAGTAAAGCCCACCGAAAGCTGCTTTGAGTTTGTCCCTGAACGGATTAAAAGCACAAAGTTTGTTGAATGCAATTTTAAAATGAAACTTTCATAAGCAAGTGCATTCTATTATGTAACAAGTTCATTTATTTTGTAAGCAGCTCTAGAGCAATATTAAAAAAGGGTTCTATGTCTTGTTACATTATGGCATGATAAAATATTGTTAGCTACTAATATGAAAGCTTTTTACTTTTTCCTCCCGTCTTAGTAAACGTTTAAAACCGAAACGAGATGAGTATACTTTCGCAAACCATGCACAGATACGTCAAACACATTGCTTTGACATTTTGCAACAAAAAAACGTGCATCAGCGCGATGTCATCTCAAAATCAAAAAGCTTTTAATTTTCTTTTTGTCGTGTTCGACAAAGTTTTTCCATTTGCTCCGATTCTTGTATCGGCGACATTTCCGCGGGCAACTTTTTCATTTTCTCTACTCATGTTTCTTTATACGAATGCTCTCCCCTTCTAGGAAGCCGCTTATTGTGCGATGAAGATATTGACAGCAACTTTTCATCAGAAACCAAAATGTTCACACAGATTATATCGTTCATTTGCATCAACACCTCTCTTTGTGGAGCGCTGATAACGTTATTGTTTAAAATAAATGGAATAAGTGAGTGAATTTGTATTCACTATGAATGTCCGCTTATCATTATTCTGTTGCACTGCGGTCGGCTTTTTGTATTTTAATCTTTCTGCTAAACTCGTTGAATATGTTTGCATTATTTCACTCTCGTTAAAATGCATTCGGGATTGACTTTACTAAAATAGATGATAAAATGATTTAAAGTAATTTCGTTTAAACTAATCTACTTTATATCAATGTAATAAGGTTTATAGATGGATATTATTAGGTACAGCCTGTAGTTGTTCCAGCTGACAGCTAAGACTTGCATTAATGCAAAGATAGAACAAGGAACTCCGCAGTTGCTTTGAACCCTAAGATTAGAAATTGTTACTGTCAGTCTAGATAATAATAACATCAATACAAACATCATCATCATCTGCCTAGCCTTTTCCCAACTATGTTGGGATCGGCTTCCAGTCTAACCGGATGCAGCTGAATACCAGTATTTTACATGGAGCGACTGCCTATCTGACCTCCACAACCCAGTTACTGGGCAATACGATACCCCTCGGTAAGACTGGTTGTCAGACTTTCGGGCTTCTGACTACCCGTAACGACTGTCAAAGATCCATGAATGACAGCCGGGACCAACGGTTTAACGTGCTTTCCGAGGCACGGAGGGGTTTTGGTATGTAAAGATGGTCACCCATCCACAGACCAACCGCGGCAAGCGTAGCTTAACCTGACCGATCGACCGAATAACATCAATACAAACATAACAAAAAAAAAACATAACATGACATCACGCCTGTAATTCCCTGAAGGGTTAGGCAGTGTACCAAAGTATGTACAGTCACGAGCACTAATATGTCAACACTTGGCAACTTTCAAATGCGATTTTTTCGTGAAATAACGAATGCAACGTTGAAATACAACACATTACATAAACCTATGGATTCGAAAATGCTATGTTCGTAACAACGTAAAATTTCATTCAAAAACAAAGGAGTAAATCGCTTTTGAATAAAGCCGAGTGTATACATACTTTTGCTCGTGACTGTACACCCACATTTCGAAAATTATAACAATAGTTTACAAACGTAACTTTAGTCATGTCAGCATCTTTCTTTTATAAAATCAAACTAGAAGGTAGAATTCACATTCCATCTGGAATATTCTGGAAGCATTTTACATGAACCTGGCTCCGCGTGGAGTCGGGCATACTTGGAGGCAACTCATCACTTCTTACGACCCCAACTATCCGGCGGAAAAATGACGTAGAGGCAGAGAGAAGGTAGGTACAGTTTTAGTTAAGTTTGAGTTATATAGGTGTTTTATGGTTTTGATTGTATTTGGTTGTGTGGCGAGTGATAATAGGGATATTTTTGACTGAATGTAGCTGTTACTGGGCCGGCCCAGCGGGGTAACTGCGTTACACACTAACAGTAACGATAGCTTTCATTTTGACAGTTCAACAACAATCATTGCGTTATTTACGTTGTCAAGCAGACAAATTTTTCGAACATATGAAGCAATGAATTAGCAATATCCTTCAAAATAATTCAATGTGATTGAATGTGTGTTGCGCAATTAGGGTGCTGTTTAGTAATGGGTCACAGGATTTGTTGTTGCGACTTTTTTCGCTATGCATGAATTCTGAATTGACTTAGAATTAAATAAAAAAAGCTAAATTAGTTAACTACCAAATTAAGGCCGTGAAAATTAAAACACATACGGTAAATTCAGGCATGATAAATTTAAAATCCTCTTAAAATTAAATTAATATTTCAATATCATTTTTAAAACATAATTAATTTACCAAAACACGAAAGCACGTACATTTTTACTCAGAAACCTCACAAACTATAAACTATGAAACATCTGACATAGTCTCTGTTTCAGTTTCAGCTCCTTTATGCCAGTACAAACATTTACATCAAAGTAAACATTCGTTTCTGACTGTACTCGGGTGAATTCCTTTGGAAACGATGAAACTTGTAATTTACTACAAGTTTACGGTAAAACTGGACTGTGCTAGAGCTGAATGATATGAATTTTATGTTTTAGTAGCATATTTTTTGACGAAAAGAGTTTTTATTTTGTCATTATGGCCAGTGCTTTTTATACCGTGTGTTTTTTTTTCAGATATAAATGTCGCATTCGGCCAGTATTTAACGGTTTACGTACAACAAACCTATATAGGCCATTAATAGGCACTTTTGAACGTCAACATTTACAAGAAAATAGAATTGATTCTAGACTCGAGAATAGAATGGAGAAGAATAATTCAGAAACTCCATAGTTACACTTTTAAGCTGCTTTGAAGTAACCTAATCACTCTTGAATTAATTTTAATTCAAGACCTAAAGTCTTGAATTAAAATTAATTCAAGAGTGATGGTAAGGTTATGGCTATCGATACACACAGACCCAGCAACGCGATTTCCACTCTAAAGCGAGCGTTATGGGATATATCATACTGCTACCTATTACGTAAGTAGATATTTTAAATTGATCTCTTAAAGTTGGTCTAACTGCCAATAAACGGATTTTACAAAAATACCCAACAGCACCCTGACTGCGTAACACTTTCAATCGAAATCCAAGGTTTTTGAAGGATTTTATATTTCATAGGATTGCCAGTTCAACGACGAATCGTTGAACTGGCCAATTGCGATAAGCTGCCATTTTACGTGTGT
The DNA here is from genome assembly GCA_945859715.1 of Apamea sordens. Classification (NCBI taxonomy): domain Eukaryota; kingdom Metazoa; phylum Arthropoda; class Insecta; order Lepidoptera; family Noctuidae; genus Apamea; species Apamea sordens. The sequence goes on along the minus strand of OX243998.1, from coordinate 11,284,384 downwards.
CACACAATTACCGTGCAGCAGTGGTATTCTATAAATATCTCACCGTGAAAACTTGAGTGAAGTGAGCAGTCAATAGTGTCAATCCCTAAATGAATAACAGTTCACTTAAAGCTCACTTCACCTATAGTATGTTTTCACGGTGAGATTTTTACAGAATAGACCGGCACGGCAGTTTGCTCTCACCTGTGTGGCTTCAAGCAATATAAAACCAACTAAAGCAACAAAGAGTACCTCACCTCGTAATACACACGTAAACAAGTCACAAAGCCATTCAATTTCATAAATATCTCGCACACCTGCCGACATATAACCGCGGCCGTCATTTCATCAACTTTTAGAGTCGTGAATTCCCTATCCCACTTGGAAAACTTATCATTCAAGCGCACTCGAACTTCGTTTACTCTCGTAGGTATCTCTTCAAAGTTAGCACGTAGCGTTTTACACAAATGTGTACCTTAATGACGAAGAAATAAAGCGTGACTGGAAGGTATATGTTGTGTTGGTTTTTGTTTTGCAAACCTAAGACCTTTCGAAGTGCAAGGAGTCATTTTTATATGATTTGGTTGTTATCAGTGTTTTACTTATTCACTTGCTTTGCAGTCTCATATCGAGATCGGATCTATTCACCTTGTTAAAACTTCGCAAACTAATATCACAAATCATTATTTTATTCCATGAAAAGATCAGAAGGCCAATTCTCGTAATTTAAAACGTTCAAAATCTAGTCGCAGTCTCATCTCAGCGACAAACAAATGTCAAAAACTTGTCAAAATGTAGGGAAATTAGACGTATTTTTGACAGATTGAGACTGAGGTCAGACTGTGAACGTTCTTAAAATTACGAGAATTACCCCTCTGATACGGGTTTAAAAACGATAAATCGGCGTTTCAGTTTTTAGTAACTCGTTGGCGTCACTCAAAAACATTTTTTTTTCACATAAGTATGAAATTTTACGTACATTGCCATTATGGACACTATAACTCAAAAAAGCTTAATTTCATGAATGTAAAACGCTATTTAATTATATTAATCGCGTGGCCTATCTCCGGATTACAACGCATGCTCGCATGTCCAACGTCCATTCGTTGCATAAGGATTTGGATGTTATCTGAAATTGTTTCATTATGAAATCGTGTATGCATTACATACATTTCATAATCCTGTTACAAGGGGCACGATTTAATCATCATCATCATCATCATCCTCCCGGCGTTATCCCAATTTATTTGGGGTCAGCACAACATGTCTTTTTCTTCCGTTTCATTTAAGGGCACGAGTTATACATTGAAATTCTCCTGAATTTTCAATCGGCGTGTAAACTTGTTCTTTTTTATATTTAGGTAGTTACAAAATACTAAAATGACCTTTAAGTTTGGTGGATTAACCGATTGAAACTCATTGTCTTGCAATAAAAAGTCCCCAAATGATAATTATGAAAATATCGAAAGATATGATGTAACATCACAAAAGCAGTCATAACCAAGCATATCACAACATGACTTTATTCTCTAAAGGGTATAATAAAAGTACAGTACATCTAAACTTGCCAAACGCACCTACTAATCTCATCACCCATCCAGCATCTCTAACCCTGCACTCCGTATTCCGATTCGAATCGCAAAGTTGGTAGCACGTTGTAATTCCGATGCACTTCCAAGATAACTTTCTAGATCGTGCGGGGCCCAAACGACCTGACAAAGTTTGGCCACCTCGTCCTTCAGATTGTAACATTGTATTTAAACGTTCAAGAATTCCGGCCATCTTTGAAACGAAAGGCATCCCGCCAGTGTCCCCTTTGCTTTAGCGTTGGTCATTGCAGGACGGACTGCGTGCCTTAAATGCTTTCATCTCTTGCTCTTAATTAATTTGTGAATGTGAGTCGGTGATTGGGTTCATTTTCATATTATTTTGCTTCGTTTTTGGATTGAGTGCATTTTGATATTTACCTTTTTTGTAGTACGCTGAGAAAGTCGTTTGATTTTTCGTTAGTAGTGCAGCATTGGCAAATGCTACATTATAATTTTATCATGAACAATCTTCTTTTATAACAAATTCAACCTTATTTGTAACCAGAAAGATTTTTTCTTCATTTTGGTTTTGAATTTTGAATCTAAAAGTGTCATGCCTTTTCTCCAAAGAGATTTAAGATAGGATAATTTAATGTCTTTGCTTTTCTCTTACCGACATTTTTCATTTGAATTTTTTTTTGACACGACATTTTTTGAAAAATATATTTTTTCTTGGACACAACCAAATTATGAGTGAATATAATTATAATGGATTGAACGACCGAGTTCTGTGCGTTCATCCAATTTATCCAAGGGTATGTTGGTTTTGCTATTGATTATTCAAAAGTTCTTATCGTTTCCTAAATTTTATTCCATTCCTTTCTTTGTTATAATAGGCAGTGTTCCCGTAAATAAACGTATCACGTAGGTACAGCATCAAAAACTTGTCTCGAGGCGAGTCAGGTTTCGTCATTCAGACTTGGTATGTAATTTAATTTTTCTTCAGCTCATTTGTTATAAAAGATTCTGCTTGCGTCTCGGATTATCATTTTTCGTTATTTTCTGTAGATTTGTGCAAAGATTGTAGGCGGATCTTGAATTCGCCCCCACCGCTAGCCTGGGACCAGACGACTGCAAGCTTCCTGTTGGGATTCGAACCAAACGCTGGTGGATTCTGATACCAACCAACGAGGAGCCTTCCGACTGCCAGCCTGGAGTCTAGGACCGGATTTGCGTATATTCAGTAGTTTTTTTTTAATTTTTAGTAGTTAATATTGTCTCATTTTATTTAAAACTAGCTTCTGCCCGCGGCTTCGCCCGCGTGGATGCCGGAAGTTATCCCACGGGAACGTGCTAACAGGATAAAATGTATGTGCTTCCCCAGAATGCCATCTATCTCGCGGGCCCTTTGTGGCTAATTACAGTAGAAAACCAATTGTGTCTCATTAGTGGTGATTAAGAGGGTACCTATATGATATCGTTACCTAAGTACCTACCTAATTAAAAAAAAACTCAATAACAGAAAATTAAATACCTACCTAAATAAACCTATTTCTGATGATAACTAATCTAAACTCAATAAATAAGCAAAATCCCTAAAAACTAATATCTATACGAATGACTAATCCTACCTAACAGTATTATAAAATAACCTACGGTCACTACGTACACTATCAAATATACTACCTATACTTTAAAATTAAAATCTATACCTACGACTCATATAAAAATAAACCTAAATAACTCTAAAAACTAAAAGGAATAAAAATGAACTCCACTGCGGGTGACCCAACCTACGACAAACTTAGTATTTGCGGTTGGTACAGTACAGACAGTGGTAATCGGGTATAGGGATCGAACCGCAAAATTAAGTTTGTTTTTTATTGTATATACTTTTCTGGGATAAAAAGTACCCAGTGTGGTGCCCAGGATATTAAAGAATAATTATACCAAGTTTCATCGTAATCGAACCGGTAGTTTTTGCGTGATGCCTGAACAAACAGACAGACAGACAGACAGACCGACAGACAGACAGACAGACAAAAATTTTTTTAATCACATTTTTGGGTACGGTGTCGGTCTAGTAACACCCCCTGTAAATTATTTTTTTGATATTTTCAATGTACAGAATTTTCACTTCTACAGATTTATTATAAGTATAGATAGTCCTATAAATTGTTGCCTTGCTACCTAATAGCAGATTGACTTGGTGCGAAGTTACCCATTTAGGATTACCAGATTTTTATTTATTGCGGGAGTTATAGGAACGTTTGCAAACGGATCGTGATCGACGCGTAATAGTGAAATTTGGGCATAGGGCTCTAACACCAATGACGTCGCGTCAGAGTTATAACTTAATACTTTGAAATATTAAGAACCGTGCTGTGTCCTTCATTAAGTTTTGTTTACAATATTTTTTTATTTTACTAAATTAAACGTATACAAGTGAAGACCTGTTTTCATTTCGCTACAGTAGGTAGGTACGAATTTTATTTCATTTGAGATCTTACTCGAATTAGGGCTGATTTTTCATTCAACAGGAAGAATTGTCAAAAATACAAAATTATTCCTTCGATAACATTATCTGGCGTTGGAAAAATCAGCTTTTATAGTCATAATTCGCTAAAGCAGTGTTCATAATCTCAGATAATTACTTTCCATCGCCATCAGTTATTTACTTTAGTGAAATGTATTCTAAGTTGATTTTTGAGTGACCATTTGTAACAAAAAGGTCTTTGTAAGTTTATGATTGCAATGGAATTTGAACTTTTATTTTCAGGAAACATCAAAAAAAAAAATTTCAGTACTATAATATCCAGGCCGGGCCGGGCCGGGTCGGGGGTCGGGACTATGACTATCATCCAGGTTTGGCAAATAAATGGGCAAAAGTTTTTACCTACTGGATAAAATGTTTACCACAAATTGGTAAATTAATCTTACTAACCAATAGTTACAAATGAATTTTAGTGTTTGTGTGTGTGTGTAATGAATGAATTCAGTATAATAACAATATGATTATGAAAGAAAGAAAAAAGAGAAGAAAGATTTCTTTCTTCTTTCTTTCTTTCTTTCATATGATTATGGTACAATTTTTATCAAAAGGCCAATTGCCGTACCTACTTAAAAACGTTCAAAATCTATTCGCAATTTCATCTCAACGACAATCAATGTCAAAAACTTGTCAATAATGTAGGGAAATTGAAACTGAGATCAGGGGGGCAATTCTCGTAATTTTAACAACGTTCAAAGTCTGGGGGCCTACTCCGAAGTGCAAAGTGCGAATGTTCGGATCGGTCTCAATCTATCAAAAATAACTCTAACTTCCCTACATTTTCACAAGCTTTTGACATTTGTTTGTCGCCGAGATGAGACTGCAACTAGATTTTGAACGTTTTAAATTACGTGAATTGGCCTTCAGACTGTGAAAGTTCAGACTAAATTTGTTGCTAATGACCTCTAGTATAACGCCCTTCTAGGAATACGTCGAGTTTCCCTGTCACCCTATATACAACTTTCAAGCATATTTAACCAGCACAAACCTGTTTAAACAGCATACTTGTTACCAAAATTCTAAGAGCATTTGTCGAGTGTGTCCCACAAAATGTGTAACAAGAGCGTTGCATAACCAAGCACGACGGAGACAAGACAGGCCTGACATCAAGTGAAAGGACTGGCCCATATTAGCATTGGGATAAGTGGGAACTAGACTGACGGGGATTTGCTGGGAATATGCAGGCCGGATGAATTAGACATTCATTTTAAAACTTTATAGGCTTAACGGTTAATGTAATATAACTTAAGATGAGAGGACTGCCTCGTTGGTGTAGCGGTCTCAAGTCGTGGTACCGAGTATGAGGTCTTTGGTTCGATTCCCAGGTCAGGCAGATTATTATTGGATTTTTCTTTGTAACTGCCCCGTTGGTCTCGTGGTTACAAGCGTGACTGCTGAGCGTGGGGTCCTGGGTTCATTCCCGGGTCGGACAAAGTGTTATTGGGTTTTCCATTAGGAATTTCTTAGTAACAGTCCGCAGTTCGGAAGTCAGCGGTTTAATACCCCCGTGCCTCAGAAATCACGTAAAGCCGTTGGTCTTGCGCCTGATCCTGCTCGTGTCGGATTGGTATCGTATTACCCAGTAACTGGGTTATGGAGGTCAGATAGGCAGTCGCTCCATGTAAATTACTGGTATTCAGCTGCATCCGGTTAGACTGAAAACCGACCCCAACATAGCTGGCAAAAGGCTAGGCAGATGATGACATCAATATAAGATTCCTCTGACACGTTTCTCAAGCCTTTGTATAGACGTCAGCACGTCAAGCTACTACAATCTGTCTTTCTGTAATAGATTTTCAACTTTATCGTTAAAGCGTTAATGTTCAAGGTTGATTGGGAAAATTGGACAGTTTCGGGTAGCTTGACCTGCTGGCGTCTGTACATTAAAAACCGACCTAATCAATCTAATTCGTGAACCAAAGTAACCTCAAAATAAAACTACGCGGCACAATAAGTCTATTCAGAATCAGTGGCACTTGTAGTACGGCGATTGTTTCGCTCGCACATCGTACTCTATTGCTAAGTCGAGACGACTGCATAAGCCACAGCTGACAACTCAGTTGGTCCCTTTCCAATTTGCGTCCGAATAAATGGAAACGCTCGAATCGCATAAATGAAAACGGTGGAACAAATTGATTTCTCACTCAAACAGAACCGTGCACAGAACAACCTATTACACTTTCTATTTTGTGTTTTGTTCTAGAAATATGTTTTGTTGTAATATGTGAGGGACAATTTCTGTAGTGGAAAGTTTGGCGAAATATTTATGGCAGTTTTTCGTGAATTGAAAAAATCGTGACAGAAAAAAAACATAGTCTTTTTCAATCAATGTTTTGTATAGAATTCAAATCAGTCTATCAATATAGTAGACACTTTCTATTCTCTGCAATTTCAGTTTTTACAGTTAGCATCTAGTTTTATTGCTATAAAGATGTACCAGAGAATGCCGTTTGGTTTTCTTGTAAGTTTTTCTTCAAGTAAAAAAGTTCTGCGTGGATGTGTGAAAAATGTCTGAACGGATTTGGATGAACCTGGATTTACATATAGGGTAATTTTAATAGTAGACATCGGAAAATATGCCGCGAGACCATATCATGGGATATTTTCCGACGTCTACTATTAAAATTACCCTATGTGTAAATCCAGGTTATAAACTATCTGGCTACCAAATTTCATCCAAATCCGTTCAGACATTTTTGCGCCAATCCGGGACATACATCTAGACAAACGGACAAAAATTCTAAAAACTATATTTTCAGCATCAGAGTCGTAGCAATTACTTTTTTCAACAATATTCGATGTACAGTTTTGATTTCGTTACTATTTTATTATAATATGTATGTGATGATAAATCCGTGTGTATCATATGATAGACAAACTGCAAAACAATGTTTAAGTATAGACGAAAATAATTTTGTAAGTAGTTAATGACCTATTTGCGTAAATCGAATATACGACTGTCAAAAAAAGCAAGCTATTTCTGGAGTGGTATTTTTGTAATGCACGATTTTCAATCAAACATATCAGACAGAATGCCGTCGTACGTCTCGAACGGTTCATTAGAAAATTTCGCCCCTTCTCCATCCCGACCCCGGTCTAGCCGCCCGATACTTTCTGTCTGACGCTCAATGTACCTTTTTATGCCCCAGCCAACTCGAAATATCTATCAGTAAAAACATGTAATACGTAGTCTAGAACAAGGGTTACAATACCGTATACAAGGTATTTGTTTGTAAATAGGATGTATATGTATGTAAATAGAAATAAACACACAGGAACAAGATACAAACTAGTTTCCCAAGGCCGGCCTCACTCCGTTATGGACAGTAATTCCATATTTACAAAACATTTATAACATCCGATAATTTTGGTAATAAATCAGACAACTTGTTAACTGAACTACTGCAAGAAAATACGTCCAAAATTCTCCCTGAATAGGCACATTATTTAAAAATAAGGGGTCCCTTTGTCGTTACGTGATCGTCAGTCAAGCACCACGCACGAGCCGACCGTGACCAACGAAGCGTTGACAAATGCCTAATTGAATTTTCAGCCACGATATTGTGACCCTGTCAAAAAGATTTATAACTACTTATAAATTCTATACTTCCTTTTATTTTCCCGTAAAAAGCAAATATACTGAAGAAAATGGACAGGTTTTTAAGGCGCGCTCAATACAGGTCGTAAATAGTTGAAGCCTGTGGCCATTCATCCAAGTCCGGTATGATTGCTACGTTTTTTGTGTCGTTTCTCTACAAAATGGACTATCCTGAATGAATGATCGCCGTGGGAATGGCAGAGTGCGATCGCAAAATAGAAAATAATATGAGAGAGTGGAGTTTTAAAATATTAATATAGTTGGACTGGGCTGCGGTAAAGTTGGTTGGTAGATGATCGATTAAATAATAATATCGATTATTTGATATGACTCTTCAAAATGTTTAAGGTTTAAGGACCCGCTAGGTAGCCAGCCGAATTGATATTTCATGAAATAGTAGGTAATTCAAAAACAAACGATTGTACATTCTATGTTACATCTAAGGTTACATTGGAAGTGGGTAAATGTACAATCCACAACGTTTCCACAGATTACCTAGGTTAATGTGACAGTGAAGACACAATATTCACGTTACAAAAACACAAAGAAGACAGTAAGAGAATGATAAGAAAATAATAGTACTAGATAACAAGTAAAAAGAAAAGACACTAAACATCACGCAAATGTAGGCTATTCACTAAATATTTCTTAAATTTTTGGCGATCTAAATCGAATAAATCCAAATTCACAAAATGTTTATTGTAAATTTTAGCTAGTCTATGGAGAGGCGCCCGTTCACCCGCGTTGGTACGACAAGGTGTCGTGGCAAAAAGAGGGTAAACGCGTGCCTCTCGTCGAGTAACTGTTCTGCGCACTACATAAAATATATTATTAACTAGGTCTGAGCATCTTGTTGTGCAACAGATCATGAAGCATCATGGTTTGAAGCAACAGACGCCTTGATTCTAAGGTTAGAAGGTTAAACTTTTATTTGAGTGTATGAAATACGTACCATATGACATGACATCTAAACTGCATTGATCTTAAGAATTTGTACTGAACTTTTTCTATAGCAAGCTTGTATTTAGCATAGTATGGATCCCATAACATGCGCCTGTACTCAATTTGTGGTCGGATCAAAGAATTAAAGAGATGCAGGAAAGTGGCTTAAAATCTACGGATGATCTCATTACAAGGTGGTACATTTGAAATGCCTTAGCAATTATCTTATCAATGTGTAGATTTACGTGTAGTTTGCAGTCCAATAGGATACCCAAGTCAATAATCTGAGTCTCTCTTAGAAGTAATTCATTGCATAAAGAATAATAAAAAATAAAAAAAATGTATATAATTAGTTTATCAGCCATCTTGTAACCATAACACAAGCATTAGGTTGCTTAGCTTGGGACTAGATGGTGCTGTGTGAAATGTCCAGGGATATTATTATTTATTTATTTATTTAATAATTAAAACTAACAATGTTTTTATTTTTGGTGTAATTCAAATACCTACACTTAGCTATACTTAATTTAAATTTATTTATGTCATAATAGGCAGGTAATCTGTTTAAATCATGTTGTAGAAGATAGCAATCATCGATCGTTACAGTTTTCCTATAAACTTTGAGGACATCAGCGTACAATAGAAAATCACTACTATGAAATCAGTCTCCGATGTCATTAATGTAAATTAAAAACAACAAAGGGTCAAGAATTGATCCCAGAGGGACACCGTAGGTAGCAAGGAAGTTATCAGAATGGTACCCATTGCTCACCACAGTTTGATTACGGTTATAGATATAAGATTGAAACCAGCGCAGCAAGTTGCCTCTAATGCTGTTGAATGAAATCTTGTTAGTAATATTCTGTGATCAACTCTATCGAATGATTTTTTGAAGTCTGTACAGACGGCGTCTGTTTGTGCTCTTACATCCATATTATAAACGTAAATATCATTAAGTTAGTAGCTGGCGATTTATTTTTGACAAAGCCGTGTTGCTCAGGAATTAATTGTTGTTGAATAAGAGGAAAAATTATAAAAATTTTGTAAAGTCATATTTGTTACGCTAGCAAATCATATTTTAATCAACATACAACCTGCTACTGACCTGCAAATTGCAAAAAACGTAAGAAAATTTTAAACTATCAATAAGCAATCATTCTAAACTTAGATATAGAGTTTCTTGCCCGTTCATCTCCATAGAGATCTACGTTTTGGAATGGGCAACTAGCTATAACTTTCTGACTAACTGACCGATTCTTTTACAATTCAAAAGTGCCTGTAAATGGTTTAATTGAAATAAATGCTTTGACTTTGAGTATATTTTTCATTACCTAGATATACATAGGCCGTGTAGACATAATATACGCTGAGCATTCACTACAATAATTTGTGTAATTTCCCAGGCCCGTTATTCGAAGATTTATGTGAACAGGAACAAATAATGTTCGCGGAGCACACGAATTAATTCCCAGTTAACGGATTCACGCTTACATTCTCTCAATATTTTTTATTATAATTCTCATATCTGTTATTTTTTTACTTGACAGCTTTTCCGACGGATGGGTAATCCTTTTCATCATATTCATATTTTACGAGTAGGATATCTCGTACGTCTATTAGAAGCAGCTGTCTTATAAGAATGCCAAAGTGATTTGCGTTTTTTTAATATCAAAATGCCTACTTGATTTATTTTGTAAGCAAGCTATGTGACAGTTCAGACTATCTGAGACATCACATAACACGGTGTCTGTCAGCTGGTACGACGTTTGATTGACATGAAAATGAAATATTAAAATGATAACATAATATATCTAACTGTAGGTGTGCATATACACGAGCGACACGCGTCGACGATAGAGGCAACTGCAACTGTCGACAACATGTAGCTCGTGTATTTGACGTTCATATTCAAATACATGAGCAACACGTTGTCGACGGCAGCCGTCGACGGTCGCCAACACGCGTTGACGGCAGCCGTCGACGGTCGCCAACACGCGTTGACGGTTATCGCCGACGCGTGTTGACGGTTGCAGTAACCTCTGTCGTTGACGCGTGTCGCTCGTGTGTATGCATACAAAGCAAGCATTTCACACACAGATGCATTTTAAGAAAAGCTTGTGCTTATTTTTACAGCGTAAAAATTCAACTTCATACTTTGTAACCAAAGAGATTTAAGATAGGTACAAGTAAATAATTTAATGTCTTTGTTTGTAACATAAATGAATGATAATACAAACAATGACATACTAATCAATGAACATCTTAAGCTCAAAAAAAATAGTCATACTTGTATATCAATGAAGTACCCACCCCACACCACAAATTGAACATTTAAAGCGCCAAAAAAAAAAAATTAACCGCTTAAATAAACACGCCTTCCGCCAATGAGCATGTTCACTTTCTTCGGAATTTCGAAACGTAGACAAAAACGAATCGACAAATGTTCAGTCATGTATAAACCCACATTATTACTTGTCAATTCAAGTAACGAGATTTCGCTTACATCAGGTATTCGGAACAATTCAAGAATGACCCGAATTTCTGAATGAGGAAGGCCTAGTCTCTCGAAATCTTGAGGAGGCTTCACATAATTGAAAGAGATCGCCCCACACTACTTCACATGAGGGTGAACAAACTATGTGATGCCACTTGCTTGTACTTGTGGGGGATGTGTGTTGTAGGCTTAAAAAGGGCAAGCTCTTTATAACTTCTTGGTAATTCGATTATGTGTACGTAAGGATTTTGAATTAAAATCATACGATTTGAATTGGAAAAAATAAAGCTGCCAAGTGCGAGTCGGACTCACACAGGAAGGGTTCCGTACCATAAGGCAAAAACGCCGAAAAAACTTTTTCTTGTATGGAGACCCTTTAATTTTTAACTTAATTTCATTTTCATTATTTGTTGTTATTGCGGTAATAAAATACACACTCCATGAAAATTTCAACTGTTTTACGGTTCATGAGATACAGCACACTGACAGACAAACGGATGGATGGACGAACAACGGGTGGCACCGTTTGGGTACTGAACCCTAAAAACTAAAAAGGTATCTTGGTTTCAGTCTATTTAAGAGAAGGTAATTAAGAAAATTATATGCAGATATAATTAAAGCGTTATTCTAATTTAAAATTTATTAGGTTTAGTCATGTAAAATAATAAATATTCATACGTAATTTAAAGTATCAGCATCAAAGGGCTTATGCATCTTGTTATTACGTTCTTAGAATTAAAATAATAAGCTTAGTTTAAAGTTAAATATTTAAAAACATACCCTTAAAATTCACACGCAATAAAAGCAATGTAAGTAAAAGGCACGTAGTTCAAGTAAATACGTTTTAAATTAAATTCACATGAAAGCTACTTATGTGAATTTAATAAAGCCACTTATTTATCTCTCAATCTTATTATAGAAATAAAACAACTATACAGGGTTTATTTTCAAAGACCAGCCAAATTTACGGGTGTGGTACAGCCGATCGATTCTGTAAGAATCTCACCGTGAAAAGTTTGATGAAGTGAGTTTAGAGTGAGCTGTCAATAATGTCAATCCCTAGCATTAGTTGGAATGACAGTTCACTTCACGCTCACTTCACCTAAGTTTACATGGTGAGATGGTTACAGAATCGCACTGCAAACCATCAAACTGAACAAATTTCTCTATGGGACCAATTCCCATAGAGAAATTTGTCATCGTAATCGCGAAAAAATTATCAACTGTCACATAGAAAACTTCAATACCTACTCGACCTAAACGTATGAGACGGCTGAATTTTTATTCACGATTACGATGTTGGTCCCATGGAGAAAATTGTTCAGTCTGATGGTCTGTACCTTTAAAATTGGCTGGTCTTTGAAAACAAAAAGTTTGTAAAAGTAGAGAAAAGTTAATAAGATTATAATAATGATGAAATGTATAGAATTTGTTTAAGTGCAGTTGGAGCTTGATGATTTTAACATTTTCTGTGCATACAAACACGTAGGCTAACCTAACACGCGTCAACGACAAAGGCAACTGCAAACGTCGACGAGAGTCAACGGCAGCCGTCGACGCGTCGGCAATGTCTAGCAAAAGTATGAAACTTTTTTTTATATAGTTATTAAGGATTCGAAATCACTTCCCACTTTTAAAAGGCTATGAAGCATATTCTGAATAATGTTTGAATTGTAAGTTTTTACTGTTTTTTATAGCTGAATTTTAGTTTATAATCCAGCAAAACCGTAGCTTTTCTTAATTATTATATTTTATCTCTTTTTTATTTTGGCACTGTCAATGTCAAACTAGATGTAAGAACACATAAATCTCTTTCCTTTATTAATAAAATTTTAATATTTACTAAAAGTTTAAATTGGTCCAATTTGTGGTCATCCAGTTTTATCCATATTTCTAAACTTTTTGGCTTTGAGCCAACTTAGCCTCTTTCACATATTTGTCTAGCCTTTGTCAGTCGTAGGTATGTACTCGTACTAAGTCCTGGAATTTTGGGGATAAAATTTTCAAGTATGTATTTTATTAAGACCTTTATTTTATAAAGAGCTTTTCTTTTGTACCCTTGTATAATCTGCATTTATTGTTTTAATGTCATCATTTTTAAGGTGACTTCAAGAGTAGATAATGTCATGTAAGATTAAGGCGCTGCCCAAACGTAGGACATCGTAAAACGCTCAGAAGGCCAAAAACGCTCAAAATCTAGTCACAATCTCATCTCAGCGAGTCGCAATCAATGTCAATAATTCTCAAAATTTTGAGGGTAAAGTATCATATTTTATGATAACATAAAATATGATACTTTACCCTCAAAATTTTGCAGGGTTTATGCTACATGGGGTTTATTTATAAACGATGATTAAAGTTAAGTGATGAAGAATTCCCTTTATTATCATAAGATAATAAAGGGAATTCTATCAACTAAAGAAATACCTTAAAAAATTCCACTGAACCGTGCATTTATTTAATAATTTAATAAAACTGCAAAATTAATTTCATTTTGGTAGGTCAATCGATTCAACTAACATCAAACGCGCCGCTGTTTTGAACTCACAAAACATCAAAAACGTTGCTTAAAGTTAAGTAGTGATTAGCGACTATTTAACCATACATTTTTGATGTTTGAACGTCACTTAACTTTAATCATCGTTTATAAATAAACCCCATGTAGCATAAACCCTGCAATTCTCTCAGAATAAACTGAGATGTATCACAAAAATTTGAGTAGCTCATTCATATTTACGATGACATCGGTTCGCATTACATACGTCGATATTCTTGTTCCAATATTATTTTATCAGAGGGGGGGGTGGGCGCTTCCGGGATACGCTTATTCTTCAAAGCCTGTTTCGAGAGATGCTCGTAAAGTTTACGAGCGTGAATGACAGTGCCCGGGTCAAACGGTCCTAGCCCGGTACCAAACGGGAATTCCGTTTATAACACTATTCTGTGCTAAGATAAGGCCAACGTAAGCCTCACGATGGCCTCGCCTCTAAGGTGCACACGTTAAGTTCGGTTATAGCGTGCAGATGGTCCATAAATCTTTTGGAGAGATATTGGAGGTAGTGCCAGGCAAATGGAATTGCTATTCTAAAGAGCTGGAACTCATTTGCCTTTCTTGTCTCTTCTATATTTATACAGGGTCAAATTAGTCTCGATATCAGAACATGAAAAAACACAAAAAAAAAATATTCGATAATTTGGTTTGAGGTCAGCGAACTTGAAGTATGAGTTGAGAAAATCTGTTTTTCTGGTTTTATCGTTTTCTGATATCGATATTTATCACGTCAGCCGAATGAACTAAAAGATACTGATATTTGAAGTAACCACACTACCAACGGTCGTTGACTCCAAATAAAAAAAATCATCATAATTATTTTTTTGTTTAATTATGTTTAGATATTGATATCTGCCGAGTATCGCTAGCTATAATTTCATTTAACCCTGTATACATTGCTTGTATCAGTCAATTCCTTTCACTATGTAGGACAATAGTCCATAATAATAATTTTATTTTCCTCAATAGTTTATCCTTTGGCATTCATAAATCTCTTTAGCTGAATATAGATATACGATCGACTACGACTGACCAGCGGAATAATGAATAATACGGTATGAGTGTAGTAAATAATAAAATGAAGAATATTAGGTAGGTAGATATCTACTTCTTTTTGTCTTCTCTCCACTGATAATGTTTATGGAGGCTATGTCAATAACGTTGATTGGGTTAGGGTCGGTTGTTTCAAACGGTTGGTTAACGTAACATACGTACGTTAAATAATAGCGATTACGTACTCGTTATTATATGACGTACGGCAAGGTCATAATTTTGTAATTGTATTTTGAAACAACGCTTTTTTTGGTTTGACGTTAGTTAACGCCATTTTTGACGATTACGCGTGCGTCAAGTGGACGTGTAACAACCCGGCGTTAGTGTCAAATTTTATTCAGCGCTCATTTTTGGCTTTTATTCAACCCTTATGCAACTAACTATCGTTAGTTACTATCTTTGTCGTTTTAAATTTTAACATTTAGCATGTTTAAATATTTGTATCCAGTCCTTGGTGAAATATTATGTAATGATAAATGATAAATGATAAATGATTTTATTTTTGTAAGTAGGTTTGTACAAACACTTTTACACGTCAATCATATTTTAAAACTAGATGAGGTCGGCGTTTCCTATCTGACTAGTCTGAGAAGAAAGGCCGAAACAAACTCAGACGTCACAGTCTCTTTTAAAGTCCAGACATAATCTTGTTCAGACCATGTGAAGACCATGTAGATTTATGTCTGAGATGGTTTTTTTGAAGAAAGAACCAAACAGTTTGAGAGGACCTGTCCAGTCAGTGCACGCATTTGTCAGAAATCGTGCAGCTCAACTCAAAACTTAGAGAGCTCAACGATCCGACGAACAATACCAAAGAAAGGACATTTGGGTAGGCCACATTAATTACTCAAACTGCCAGACCACGCCAAAAACTAAGAGAACAGAGAGAAGAATAATATAAATACAATGACCCACATAGTCTTCACATTCACAATAATTAAAATAATAGAATACTTTACAAAGTAAGCAAATGTCATAGTATATATCAAATTCATCAATGTCAAAGTGTATATAAAAAAAAAAAAAACATCAACAAAACAAAAATAAAAAATAAACACATTCAATATGTAAAAATTGGAAGCAGCTTAATCCCAAGCCTTTTTGTCCTCGATATAAGCCTTAACGGTATAAAATGCTTTCTCGCACAACTTACGTTTAATGAATGATTTGAATTTATTAAGGCTTAGATCTTGAACGGGGCTTGGAACTTTATTGTAAAAGCGTATACATTGGCATCTGAACGAGCCACCTATTTTCTTGAGCCTTGTTGTAGGTAGAACAAATTTGTGTTTGTTCCTAGTATTTATATCATGGATATCACTGTATTTTTTAAACAATTTTATATTTTTATGGGCATATAAAAGATTTTCATAAATATACTGAGAAGGCACAGTCATAACATTAATTTCTTTAAATTTTTCTCTGAGCGAGTGTCTCGGACTTAATTTATAAATTGATCGAACAGCTCGCTTTTGCAAAACAAAGATAGTCTGAATATCAGCGGCATTTTTATTGTAAGATCATAATTATATTTATAATACCTTAATGTAGGTAACGAAGCATGAATATTTTCAATTCTATTTTCTACAAACACTGAAAAACTCCTCGTATCTCAAAATCAATAGATCGAATTTGCAAAAAACTAAGTTACTTGCTACATATAAGTCGTAAACGTCTATTAGAGGTTACAAATTAGTTTTTATCGAGTACATTAAGCAAACAGCCGGTATCTTGCGCACGCAATCTGCTCCTAATGGTGCGTTAAGATGTGACTTAAACAACTCGATGACTTGATACAATTTGCTTCGCAGATTCAATTTGACAACTGCGATGATACGGCTGTTTTGTGTTCCAAATTGATCGCTTGTAGTACGTAGGGCTATTTAGGTATTGATTTATTCTTTTTATGATTTGTAAAGTTAGCTTATTTGAACTTGCTGTTTATATTATTGATTATTTTCAGTAAGTGGATACGGTGGGTTTGAAGAAATATGACCATGATCATAGAAAAATAATAAAATCAAAAGAAGATTCTACTGCACATATTCTTGGCATACCCTTAGACCCTTTGTACAGTTACGAGCACTAATATATCAACATTTGGAAACTTTCCATAGCGGTTTTTGCGTGAAATAACGAAAACAACATTGAAATACGGGATTGAAAACCTTCGAAAATACAATGATCGTGGCAACATAATTTTTTTTTAAAAAACATGGGAGTAAATCGATTTTGAATAAAGCCAAATGTGTACATACTTATGCTCATGACTGTACACGGCACAGTTTCTCTATGGTACGGTGTATATACCGCGCCGTAGAAAAAACGTAATTAGGTTATGTAATTAGGAAACTATACATATTATATTTATAGTTTTAAATAGGTTTATGCGTATCTTTAAATTTAAAAATATTGATTCCTCAATTTTCATGGTCTGGAGAAGAACTGGTAGAAAATGCCTAATGCATTAAGTCCGCCCCTGCACATTTGTGTGCTTAAAGTATTAAATAAATAAACGTGTCCGTCAACAAGCTTTCACAGTAATCCATACAACACTGACGACTGTCCCTTCATAAGGCGTATAAGCCGCGCCGTAGAAAAATCGTGTCCGTCAACAAGTTTCCATAGCGATCATAGATATCCGATATCGATATCCGTGATAGCGATCCATACAACACTGACGACCGTGCCTACACACGGCGAATAAACCGTAGTTGTTCACGGCAAGAAAAACGTGTGTACACACGGCTACACGTCAAGCTATACAAAACCAGTTTGTCTTGGTCTCACTTTGTATGATATTTTCTCACATGGAACGGTCAGCCAATACTAGTTTTGCATAGCTTGATGTGTAGCCGTGTGTACAAGTATTCTTTTCGTTTTTTTTCATTCATCATACGTAACCACAACTCTACCCTTAAAAGTGTTCCCTCAATCTTCAAAAGAAAACTTTCCTTATAAATGTTATACCGAAAATCACGTCCCAATAATAACAATGACTTAACGATCTCTAATCGCCCATAGACTACTTACATTCATATTCTCCGCTCATTCATCCGAAGTACTGAGTACAGCTTGTTGAAACACTGTTGATGGGAAAAGTTTGGTTATTGTACTTACTGTAAGCTTTTTGTTACGTGTGTGTGAAACTGAGCACCTGGCTACGGGATTTGCTGTATTGTCTTGTGTGCTTTCCTAACTAATTCTTTTGGTAAAATGCTGGGATGTTTACGTTGTGTTTAGTTTTGTTTTTTAATGTTTTGGGGTGGGTAATTTTGTGGTTTGTGTGTCTCAGAGTTCTTTGCGGAGACGATTTCGTTTGTTTTCTACCTAGTAGTAAAGTTGAAAGTTCATTCATGTCGATCAAGCGCCCACCCTCAACTACAACCCAACGTTAAAATTTGATTATTACCTATATCTAAGTGTTCCTACACACGAGTGATACGCGTCAACGTCAGAGGCAACTGTAACGACAGCCGTTGACACTCGTCGACGGCTGTCGTGTTTTTGTTTGCATACACACAAGCGAGCCGGGTCTGATTTAAGTGCGGTGCTCAAATACATGAGCGGCATGTTTTCGACGGCTGCGGTTGCCGTTGACGCATGTCGCTCGTGTGTGTGCACACTAAACTCCGTCTCTGCTCAAAAAATCTTGCTTGAAATTATTTTTTCTTTATTTAGCCCAGAGATGCTTTTAGTTCTAACGAGATTCTCATAATTTTATTTTCCCTTAACTTAAATTGGCTTACATAATAAACAAGCCGTATTCCCCTAAAAACTCCTTTGGCAAAAGGATTTAAATATTTAAGTACTATATAAACAACCCTAATGGATTACAGTAGTTGCAGATCCGATAATCCCTTCTCGTGGGGTGATACCTACAAAACTTTATTTCTGACGAAATGATGAGATGGCAAATCGATTTGGGAGGCTTCCTGCTCACGGACGATCGAGTCGTGCGACTTGTAAGTCTTTTTGAGATAACATGACATGTGTAGGCACTTGAAAGCTCCCCTCAGATTATGGATACCAGCTCCGATTTCGAATTTTATGAAATGTACTAAGTTTAAAGATTGTGTCGGACTGAAGAAATAATGTTAAGAAAATGTGACCACATTTATTTATTTATTACATTTATTTTAAAAAAAATCCTAAGTAAAATTAAATGATTAAATAATCGATCGTTATTTCTCCTGACAAAGTTTATTTTGTTTATATGTACAGTGTCGACCAAAAGTCCATAGGCAATCTCACAAAGAAATACCTTGACGTTTAATTTGACTTACGTCCTTCTAGTTTCAAGAAATTTAATTTGATCGCAATAAACCTTGTCGTTTGGTTGTAGTTGTTGGTTATAGTGACGCGTGATTTACTTAATAGATAACGGTATTGTATTTATTCTTAAAATGCAGGTAAATATTAATATTGAGGCGAGGGCGCCTATTATTGCGCTGCATAAAAGTAGTCTTAATAGAACAGAAATATCTCATGAAACTGGACTGAATGTGAGTATTATATTTATGAATAGTAACTTTTATTTGAAATTTTACCTTAGATTATTTGGTGACATATGTCACCAAATAATCTAAGGTAAAATTTCAAATAAAAGTTAAAACAATAAAAAGATTTAATCCATATGGATTAAATCTTTTTATTGTTTTTATATCCATTATGAGGCCCAAAAGATAAATAATTAGTGTTTATTATTGGATTTATAAATGCAGTTTTAAAGCTGCCTAATATCACTTTTATTTTTATTTTAGAGGAATACTGTAAGTCGCTGGATCAAGAGATATGAGGAAGAGGGTAGCCTTGCTAGTCGACAGCGAAGTGGAAGGCCGTCGCTTATTAGCGGGGCGCAGCGACGACATTTGGTGGGCGAGTATGAAACAAATGGTTTCACACCAACTAGAAAGCTTCAATCTTCTTTTCGTCAAGAAAATGAACACTTAAGCTATAACCTCAATACATTCATTGTGACGTTACATAAAAAAAACATGTTCAGTCTTCAGTAAAGTCTAAATCATATATTAGTTTTCAAAAAACTCTGCTGAATACCGATACCTGTAATAAGTGGGTATCAACAATTATATTTGTGTTATTAGAATATCCTTTCCTTGTTATGTTTTTGTGGGTACCTATACAACAAAAAATCTTATGAACGGAATAAGAGAACTTTTTTTATATAGGCAGGAATGTGACGTCACAATTTTCATAAAAGTTTTTTAATTTTGTAAATAAATAAAACGAATAAATATTTTTGTTATCATTCAGAACGATATTTTTTATTTCCACCTTCCAACACCGAAGAGATATATTAAATACATAATCACATACATAGTTAAGTAATAATATCTTATAAATAAATAATAAGCATGAATACATTATAAATAAACATAGATAGATAGAAGATAGAATACTCTTTATTGTACGTTCTCTTTATTGTGTATATACAAGTTACAGAACATAAATATATAAAATTTTATAAAGGGTGACACAATGGGCGGTCACAATAACATAAATATTACCTAACAAGCTTAACCTACTAGCACATGTTTCATTTACGCGAATTTTAGCAATGCAATGGTAAAAACAGGTCGCCACTATGAGGCGTATTCTAAATGCAAAAAAAAAAATGTTATTTCGCGTAGTGCGACGTCAGTTCATTAGTGTGTGTTATCTGTGAAATGTTGAGACATCACTCATACACGCACACGCACACGCACTGGCGGTATCGTGCTCACACAGTTCATAGCAATGTATCTATCCCGTATGTTCCACCTGCCATGTTTTGTCTGTGCATCACGCTAAGGTGGACTGGTAGAAAATGCCTCAGGTATTATGTAAGTCCGCCTTTATACAGCCGATCGATTCTGTAAAAATCTCACCGTGAAAAGTTAGGTGAAGTGAGCTTAGAGTGAGCTTTCAATAGTGTAAATTCCTAGCATTAGTTGGAATGACAGCTCACTGCACGCTCACTTCACCTAAGTTTTCACGGTGAGATGGTTACAGAATGGCACTGCAGTATTTTCTTTACTCATGATTAAAAAAATATATATATATTACCTATTTCTTACAGATGGTTCTGCCACTTTCCCAGTAACCTATGTTTCGTAATTCACGTTATCAGCAGGAAAATGTCTCCTTAAAACCTACGTTTCCCATACATACCGTACCCTCTACAAACCAGCCGTAACTAATAGTCTACAGGGAAATAATGTAAGAGACGTATCACAAATTTATTTCTCTTCTATTGTAATAGTTTTCTGCCCCTATTTCTTCTTATCTCCCCTCTGTCCTGCGTTTAGTCGTACGTGTAACCGTACCACTGCGTCGTCGATTAGTGGCTGACATCCCCCGGTGCAATTGATTTATATTAATTTTATTTTTGGCTTATTGGATTGCATTTAGAAGTCTTATTATTCACTAGGGGATAACTGGAGTACAAATTTCCGCTCATTTTTGTAGTTGCTCACTACGCATCATTTAAAAAAAATGTGTGTTTGACGGTAGACCTTGCGATCACAGCCTTAAACTTGCATAAATAAACATTATTTTTTAAAGCCCATGCATTTATTATTATTTACATTTAATAAATCTGCTCACCCATTAATTATTTATAAAACACTTTACTGGACACAACTTATATTAAAAAGGACAAACATTTAAAACCAGTGTACAATGGGCGTCTTACCGTACAAAAGCGATCTCATAAATTTTGGATGGACTGAAAAGAAGGAGAAGCAATTTGCGATTTTTTGTTGCTACAAGCTTTTTTTTTATTAATAAACTTAAATGCGTGTACATCTTCTTATTGTAGATAAGGCATCAAGTTTTTAAGAAAATATTAATGTTCTATGTTTACGTAAGTTTTATACTTTTTAGGTCAGTAGAAGGTCATTTTAAAAAGAAAAAATCGTTTATTTTTGACATTTTGATTGATGATACTTATTAGTCAATATTTAGTATTATATTCATCCTCTTAAGTATTTTCATCAAGTAATTGTTTTTTTTTTTAATTTAAAAACCACTATTTTTCTTGAATCGCATCAGTCGTAGATTCGCGGCCGACTCAATCCCCCAGTGCGGTCGGTTGGTATTAATTGTGAAAGTTACTCGGTTGTTAGCTACACCAACTAATCTGAACGCTACGTGTTCTACGTGTGCCACGCAACTGTGACGCACGGAAACTTCTTACTAATTTCCTGGGAAATTCTAGAAAATGTCCCTGGTATTGTATAGAAGGGAGGTTTTGTTTTGAAAATGTTGCTGAAATATTATATTATAAAAAACTATGTAAATTCACCCGCCCATCCCAATGTAGGTATATTTTAAGTTTTCGATAAAAAAAAATTGTTATGTGTTTTTGTGGTGTACAATTATGTGTATATAAATAAATACATAAAATGTACAATTTATTTAGCCTGGGTGCAGCTGTAAAAAACAAAAAGTAATATACAAAGTAATATATATTTTTTTTAT
The DNA here is from genome assembly GCA_945859715.1 of Apamea sordens. Lineage (NCBI taxonomy): Eukaryota > Metazoa > Arthropoda > Insecta > Lepidoptera > Noctuidae > Apamea > Apamea sordens. Next base: position 11,262,205 of record OX243998.1, on the reverse strand, counting down.
TGAAAATATTTTACTGTCCAGGTATGATACAGACTATCTAGTTTGGGGCTCACTGGCAACTAATATATTGTGACCTAGCTGTGAACCTGCTAACAGTAAGCAGGTTCACAGTTTAACAGCAAATTGAGACGGCATGATTTGCTTAAAATACTACCTACAGCTATAGGCCAACCGCTTAACTGAGACGTTGCCTGAGGTAGCTGCGCGGTGCTGGAGGGGTGATAGTTGTCACAACTTGTCGAATCACTGAGCTCTCGCATCACGTCACCACACCTATTGTAACCTAGCTGTAGGTATTATCGCTATTGATAGATATTATATTAGATTTTGATATTCAGTGAGCCCTAAACTAGACAGTTAGTCTGGATTTTTATAATTATAATAACTACCTACATAGATATAAAAAAATAATATGTTGTTTCGTTTTACAAGGTTCAAAAGGAATAGATTTGAAATTAGCCTTGCAAAAAAGCGTAAGCTACCTTCAATACCTCTACGAAAATATTCCTCTACACACTCTTAATCCATTTCAGCCTTATTTTGTTTTAACAGAAAAAAAATGACAGTCGGGCTAATAAACTGCACACAATAGCGCTTCAGCAATACCAGCATCAATTTCACAATCTACGTTTGATTTTGCATCAAAAGCCTTGATCGCTTTTATACGCTGTATGAAAGCGTAGATTGGTCAAAGGGACATTTTTTATTGAAAAATAAAACTTCGTATATCACGCAAAGGCTCACTGACTATATGCAAACATGTTTTACAATAGTGAGTCTATAACACGAAATAAAAAATGGTACTATCAAACTAAACAATTGTGCGGTTTTTAACACTAGTACGATTGCTTTGTTGTCATAAGAGCAGAGCAGTGGTGGCCCAGTGGTAACGACCGCGACTTACGAGTTATAAGTCGTAGGTTCGAACCCAGCCAGGCGCTTTACTTGGTGTAAGTTATTTCATAACCACTCCTCTCAAAACGGTGAAGGAAAACATCGTGAGGAAACCGACATATCCTAGATCCAAAAAGAAGTTATCAGATGATTGAAAAATTACTCCTAAATCAGATTCACGAAATCACACATCCTAATAATGACATTTCACAATTACCCAGACTATGCCGCCTACAGAAATGTTACCGTGCAGGCGTGAGATCCCTACGGAGTTTTTAATCCAACCCCGAAACTTCCAGACACCCATTAATGAGGAAATAATACCACATTACCTGCCCCTATTTCGTTCACAAAGTTAGATTGAATAAAAGGTTGTGTACCTGTATTAGTGTCAAAAGTTTATGATTTAATTTCATTGCATTTATCCCAGGTTTTTAATTAAGTCGTGAGGTTAGTGATTTAAATTTTCAGGTCGGCTTTTATTTTGCTTTTTCGTTGGTAGTCGACCTAATTTGATTTTCGTGGCAGTTTATAACTTTTGTTAACCATGGATTCTGTTATTACTTTATTAGGGATTTAAGAAGTAGGTAATCGGTTATGAAAAGAGGAAGTTTACTGTCTCCTATTTAATTACTAATCAGCCTATAATGTTCCCACTGCTGGGACACAGGCCTCCTCTCAGTGAGAGGGATTATGCCATAATACACCCAATGCGGGTTGGTAGTTGTCACATGTCTTCGAATTTTTGTTTTTAGGACATGCCGGTTTCCTCACGATGTTTTCCTTCACCGTTTTTTAGAGCAGTGGTGATGAAATAATTTACATAAAGTCTTTTTTTTTTAGCCTGACTGGGTTCGAACCTACGACCTAACCCAGTTTGACGCCACCGTGATGCAATCACCACCATGTTGCGTGACAATCAACATTACCTTTGAAATAATTTCTAATGGAATACTGTTATCACCGCGACAGGTATCCGACTGATAATGGCCCGTAAAATCTACATTTGCAATTCAACTGGTAGGTACACACTCTATGCTAACCCTTACCCAAAAAACACAAAGTAAAAACCAATAAATTAACCATTCCCTCACCTTCCAATCTCTATTAATAATGAGAAAATTGCTCCACCCAAATGAGGCAGATTCAACATTGTTCTACCGCCCAATTTCACTGTAGAACGTACTCCTACAATTTATAACGGGACACGTGTGAAGCGGCCCGCGGTTTTAATATCTGCTGTAAATTAGGCTGAGCGATGATACTGCACAAATTGGCCCGTTCCACGCTTTTATTTACCTTATTGTTTTAGAAACGCAAGTTGATGCTATCGGCGTTATTTATGTTGGCTTGGAACTATCGCAGTTTTTTTTTTTTTAATATTGGGAATGAATTTTAAGAGGAAAACAGATGGTTTATTAACATTGTTGCAGTTTTTGTTACTTTGTGTTTAACTTGGAAGGCAGTAGCATCCAAATGTTTACTACTTTATTTGTACAAATTGTAAGTCAGCATTAATAAAACATTCACAGATTTCTGGTCGAATATTTACACCACTAAACTGAATGAACTTTCTATCCTTGTAAAGACAAATCTTATGAGTTTTGCACGATCTGATGATAAATACATGCAGTACTGGCAGACACATTTTGCTTGGATTCTCCAAATACATAGCTTCGGCATAATTTCTGTTTCAGAATTCTGATGACGTAGTTTGTCATTAGATTCTGGTACGGAAATTCGTCATTAGAATGATAAACGCAGTTTCGTTAAGCCATAAGAGCGGCTTCGATATGCGCCATTATTAGCTGAATGGACATGTTGACAGCGCTTTGGAAAATGGCAGTAGGTAATCAGGTCGATCAGCCAATAGGGGCCCCGTGCGGTATCGTAGGCATGTCTGATTGGCTTACGGAGCCTTGCGCTGACCGACGGATTAGCTAATGCAACTGGCCGGGTGCTGGTAAATCCAATGCTGTTGCCCCAAATTTCAGGCTTTAGACTAATTAGTTCGTGATTCAGTTTAGCGATTAGGTATGATTTCATTTAGCGATCTTCCATAAATCGTGGATTTCATCTGGCACTGTTCTATTTGTTCTGTTGTTACTCCCAATCCGTGGTCTGTGAATTAACAATTATTTTTTAAGTTTACCAATACTTAACTGGTTTATTTACAGTTTAGTGCTGGATAAAGTAGGCTATTTATGTTTTATTTATTGAGGATAAATATTTGAACTGATATTTATGAAATGGTTTTTGCATACAAGTCTTGCGCGCCCGGGGCAGCCCAGCTAACACGTTGCTGGTTGGTAAATCTATTTACCACGGGATCAGTACGGTATATTCAAACATAATTCGTACCGTTATAACAGAAGAAAGTCAAGATCCCATGCATTACAAGTCATTCTTATTCTACATATAGGGTGGCAGGGACATCGACGCGCAAACTAAAACCATGAATTCAGCAAATTGATTCTAGAAAAATATCTACGCTAAGGGGCTAGCGTAGATATTTTTGGTCGGTTATATAAAAAAAAAACAGCTGTTTCAGAGATACGCGCCACCTACGCGGTCAAAATGTATGAAACAACAATTTTTTATTTAATAACCGACGAAAAAATTTAAACCTGAACCTGTCTAGATCATGTACTGAATCCATGGTTACAGGTTGCGCGTGGTTTTCCACGCCTCCCTGTACCTATACAATGGCCGTCATACCAAATAAACACTTACGTGTAAGACGTTTCACACCACACTAATCCTTTCTAATTATGCATCCCACCCACAAAAGGAGACAAACACAACATTTGTAGCATACCTATTGTGCACTTTATACCCAAAAAGCTAACAACATCATGCATAAACTGCTCTTAACCGGTGACCCGTCCAAAACCGGCCACTAATCTAAATTAAACCGTGTTTTGAAGAACAAAAGGTGTATTATCATTTGGTCGGATAGTCACGTCAACTCTTATTAAGTTCGCCTGGTAAGCTCCTTATCAGGCAGTGTATGGTAAAGATAAAACGAACGACAATGCCCGCTGTCTGCTAGAATGCATTTGGTGTAATCGCGTACAATGGTGATTTCGGTTTATTTGTCCTACATTCCGTGTTGAGAAGGTCAGTCCGTGTTGTTTCTGGGGCGATTTTGTGAGATTCGGTTTGCAACGGTTTTGGTACACGGTTTCAGCTGTAAATGTTACTTTATTTCAGTGTTATTGTGATGCCTTGCCTGTACCATGGCGATCTAACTTCTCGACTGTAATAGACTATTTTGTTGTTGTTTACGAATGTATGGTTAATACCCCATACATACATAACCTTACGCCTTTTGCCCATGGGGGAAGGCAGAAAATACACATTCCTTGGCTCCATTTAAGTTCATACATCAGAAGGCCAATTCTCGTAATTTAAAACGTTCAAAATCTAGTCGCAGTCTCATCTCGGCGACAAACAAATGTCAAACATTTGTCAAAATGTAGTGAAATTAGACGTATTTTTGACAGATTGAGACTGAGATCAGACTGTGAATGTTCTTAAAATTACGAGAATTGCCCCTCTGGTCTGACCTTTCTAAACAAGTCGTCGGTCGGTATTAAAAAACATTACAACAATTATAATAATTGTTGCATGTAAATCAAAATACAAAATTAACGTTCATATTATTCTCTCTAAATACCGCAAGTAGGCCAACAAAAGTTATGCCACCACCAGTACCTGTCCGAGCGAATAGGGCGGAAGACCATTTCTGGAGCTTTACTGCGCGAAATTTGACAGTTTCGCCCCCCTTCGCCCCGCTTCGCCCCTAGCATTTCTCACCCCAATATTATTAAGCTGGCTTTTATCGCGCCCACCTCACCGCGTAAATTAATAGAGGTAATTGTGGCGTACAGTTTAAATGAGTAAAAACTGCTCGGAACATTCAATTATACGGTTCGGTTAAGGAAATATGGCTGAAGGGGGCGAGCTTGTAAAAACCTTTGTTTTGGTTATGACTGCGTGATTATTGAGATTAATTAGTAGGGTTTGGGGCGAATGGGCTTTAGTGATAATTGATTTATTACTCATTATTTTTATGTACCTAATTTATAATTTCAGGTGGGGGTGGTATATCATACCATACCTTTTATTGGGCAATTATTTTTGCTAGCAAGTCAACTTAGCCTATCGTAGTCCACTGCTGGACATAGGCCTATCCTATGCTGCACCAGAACAGCCTATCCTTCGCCTTTCGCATCCCGTCTGTCCCAGGCAACATTTTGAGGTCATCTGTCCATCTAGCTGGGCGAAGCTAGCAAGTAGCATCATAAAATTCAACCTAATGCCACATAGAGTACTGACAAATAACTAACCTGACATATAATTTATTTCATTAAAAAAAGACATGTAAATAATCACAGTATAAATTGTTACATTCTTTACATTCACAGCATTATCATTTGAAATAGTCACTTCGTAAAACTTTCAGTGTAAGTTAGGAGGTAAAGGTAAGGAAGGACGCCCTTAGGCTAGGTGGAGTGACAACCTTCGCAGGATGGCTGGTAGCAGCTGGATGAGAGTAGTCAAAAATCGAGTTGAATGGCGTGAAGAGGTCTATGTGCAGCAGTGGACTGCTGTAGGCTGATGATGATGAAAACTTTCAGTACTATAATCAAAGCTAAACCCTGTGTAGTGTAAAGTAGTAGTAGTAAAGTGTAGGTATGAACCACTAATCTAATTTTAATACCCAACTTAGCAACAAAATCTTGTACAAAAGAGTTTCCTCCAATTTAAAAGCACCAGGTAATGTAATATTGTAAGTTAATTTCAATGCTTCTACGTCGCCCTAATTCGTTTAAACCGGGAACGCTGCCGAAGAATGTTATCGAGATTTTATGAATATTCAAACCAAGTAATCATGTCGAGGTAAATACGATTAAAACGAGTCTGCTACATTATTTAATTGTGTCTTGGCAATCTCGAAGTGTTAGTGTGTTATATGGATAGTATTTAATAATAATAACCATTGTGGGGCCCGTGGCTAAATAATAACAGCCGCACATATCGATCGATCAGGTTAAGCTACGCTTGCCACGAATGATCTGTAGATGGGTGACCATCTTTACATACCGAGACCCCTCCGTGCCTCGGAAAGCACGTTAAGCCGTCGTTAACGACTGTCATTTGTGGATCTTTGATAGTCGTTACGGGTAGTCAGAAGCCCGAAAGTCTGACAACCATTCTTACCAATGGGTATCGTATTACCAGAGTAACTGAGTTGTGGAGGTCAGATAGGCAGTCGCTCTATGTAAAATACTGATAATCAACTGCATCCGGTTAGACCCCAATATACTAAGTTGAGAGAAGGCTAAGCTGAGGATGAGTATTTAATAATAATAATAACACCAGTCTCTTTACTGGCAATTTCAGACTTTTTGTATCAAATTCTACTTAACTGTAAGTCCAGGCACACGATTTTCCTTCAACATTATTTAAAATATAAAATATTGTGCCTTAATGTCACATGTCTTCGAAATTTTGGTTCTTGGACATGCCGATTTCCTCACGATGTTTTCTTTCACATTTTTGAGAGCACACTCACAATTATTACACTATAATTTACCTAAAGTAAAGCGCCTGTCTGGGTTCGAACCTGAGACATACAACTCGTAACTCCAGCCGTTACCACTGGGTTACCACTAATCTTTTTGCGCATATTTATTATAACATAGTTTTAACGCTTGTCAAAGATACGTTGGTATGTACCTATGTCCCACTTCATACTTACAAAAGTAATTATGAAGTTAATACTTAATATTTAGTTGTTATATTTCTGGAGCATTTACGTAAAATGAAACCATTTTATCTTTTTATTGTATCTCTTTATTGGCTAGCAACTTTCCCTAGACTCAATACTTACATTAAACTTAATGTGAATTTAAAAAGTTTCTTAATTAAGGAGTCGAGTGTTCTCTGTTCGCCTTAGGAGAGACATGCGGCTTGCCTTATAAGAGAGTAACCTTATCTTTGGCTGTTTTAGTTGCTCACCGAAAATGTGGAATTCCCATAAAGATCTCTTCCGTAGGTTTACTTTTAGTATAACTATGATAATCATGGAGCTATTCTTTTACTGCGAGTCCCTTTTTTTAAAATTTCTATTGCTGAATGGTGCTGCTCTTGACCTCGACCACGCCTAATGGAAAGCAGTGGATGAGTTCTATGATGGAACGAGTGTACCAAGAAGAAGCTTGTTCATGTTTTTTGTTTTGTGTCGAATCATATTATGTTGCAATGGTTTATTTATTTCTTGATTTGATTGTTGTTTTTATTTATTTATATATAATTGCATGCTGCACTGGTTAACGTCATCTCGTCAGCGCCGGCTGCCGCTGAAAACCAGCGCTAGGGCTCTCTCTCGTATAGGGTCTTAGCATTATGCTGAGCGATGGCCGTTTTGCGTGAATGTGACGCATGTTTACCCCCAACTTGTTTTTTTTTTGTGTGTGTTTATGTCCTTTTTTTATGCGTCATGTTTGCCGCAAATAAATGCATTTTCTTTCTTTCTTTCTTTGAAGGCAGATGGGTCAAATGTGGATGGGAACATAGCCGCTGGCATAGAGTTTCACACTTTGGTTGTGCGCATAATAAACGTGCGGGAGAAGCGCTAAGTACGACTGGTCGGGATATCAACTAAGTGTGGAACTCTCTCTCACTTTACTGTACCTGTTTACATATGTTCCTACGATACGAAGCCATCGTTAACGCATCCAGGGCGATATTTCTTTCTAATTACATATCTTTGTATGCACTGCATTGACTAAAAGAAATAGTTTTAAAAGAACTAGGTATATCAATCAATACATATATAAATCAGACAACACGGTTAGCGCAGTGGCTGAGCGATCGGACTGCTGCGCTGCATGTCACGGGTTCGATTCCCGCACAGAACAAATATTTGTAAGCCCGTTACAAATATTTGTAAGTCTACATGTATTTGTTCCGAGTCTGGGTGTTTTTCTACCTATAATATGTATGTATTTACAAAAAAAAAAAATGTATATAAGTAGTTTATCAGCCATCTTGTTACCATAACACAAGCATTAAGTTGCTTAGCTTGGGACTAGATGGCGCTGTGTGAAATGTCCAGGGATATTATTATATTATATTATTATTATCAATGAAGTAAAACGGCAGCAGCATTTTTCTTCGCTCTAGTAACATCTTACTGCTATCTATTACCAACTTGCTATCCTCTTCTTTTCCACACAGTGGTTATGAGATTTTTACCCAAATTCCTTGAAAATAAGTTTCGTAGACTATACAAGTAAGGAATCTCGCATTTCTACACACGGTATCTTGGTAGTACCTACGTCATCAAAGAATAGGGATGTCATCCAAACTTATTTCAGACGTACGGGGAAATAAACAAGGAAATGAGAGATGTCGTTTCTGTTACATAAGTGCCATTTTCATGATATTCAGTGTTATGATAACGTCTTGTAGTGAATAAAATGGGGAAAACTGTACGTATGGAATCAGTGCCAAGGAAACAGGACGAACTTTTATATGAGTCTATGATTGTATGAGTCTATGGGTGCAAAAAGTGGTGTTACTCACAAATATGGTTGTTTTGAATCTAGTTGATAGTTGAGTTCCTTGTTTTGAGTGGAGCTTTACGATAACTGACACGGGCGTGCAGAGTTTGGATAGGTTCGCTCAAACCTGTGTGGTGTCCTCACGTGAGCACCGCATACCATGGTCTTTAAATACCTAAGCTGACCATTACAATAAATAATAATAAAATAAAATAAAAAAAATAATGATAAAAATGTTTAATAAATAAATAAATAATTGTTCCTATGGACTTTAAAAGAGACTCAGACCTCTGAGTTTGCTTCGTCGTTTTTTCGCAGAGTAGTCCGCTAGGAAACACCGACGTCATTTAGATTAAATGAAAGAAAAGTGTAATTTTTTCATTTTAAATCCGACTTCCTACTACTCGTCATATTATAAACGCGAAAGTTTGTGAGGATGGATGTACGAATGGATGGATGTTTGTTACTCTTTCACGCAAAAAGTACTGAACGGATTTGGATGTGGCACACAGATGGTTTATAACAAGGATTAACATGATACTTTTTAGCTCGATATTCCCAAGGGATCGAAACCTATGCGGGTGAAACCGCGGGGCGCTGCTAGTCATTTATATTTTTTTATTAATATGTTGATAAGTGGGGCACTCAGGTAGAGGTACTGAGCATGCGTTCTGCAAGTCTGTATTTCAACCGGCTGATGTCGCCGCTCATCTTCATATTTATTGGCAGACAAGGAACACCGATAGCGAAACATTTTACAAAAAAACTCTATAAAGAGGCGACTTTCGAAATTTAACACTTTGTAGTGATCTTTTTACGATTCGGTTAAAAAAACTAGCCGTATGCATAACCTCCTACTTTTTTGAAGTCGATTAAAACCACTGACCGCAATTAGAATAAGGAAGATGACATATATACTGGTTCAGCTTAACCTTATTCAAATTTTAATTTACAAACTTCAGCTCGGAGGCCTTAATAAAAATAAAACCAAATTACTCCAAACCACGGAACAGATAATAAGGTTGGAAAGGCCCTCGCTGCAATTTTGTACTAGGACCAGTGTCGCCGCTTGACCCCCACTATTTTAATTTCTACACATACGCAATACTATGTTTACAAATATTTCGCACACAACCAAATCACACACACATAAATTTCAGGGCAGATATTCGTTCGCCCACTAGCAATAACCTCCCGTAGGCATAGACACTCAAACAAGCATAAATGCAATAAAATTTTTCATACACGCTAGTGCTTGACAAAGCCGATATTCTTTGTCGATAAATTATATATCTGATGAATTTATGGGGAAAAATGAAACATTAAATAAATATTAAGAAATAATTTTATTTTACTTTGATTAATTACAAATAATCACTGTCCTTGGAATTAAACATATTTATTAAGTAATTGGAGCTGGCTATTAATTGCAAACGAAGGTTGGACAGAAGAAGAATGGTGGAGTCCCACCTGCATCAAGCAATATTAAATAATAAGTCCCCTCTTTGAGAAGTGGCTAGAGAGGCGCCACGGCGCCCTCACCTTCCGCCTGACGCAGGTCCTCACCGGACACGGTTGTTTCGGGAGATTCCTGATCAGGATAAGGCGGGAGGAAACGCCAGGGTGTCACCACTGTGTGGATCGCCCGGAGGACTCGGTGGAGCATACGGTGGAGGTCTGCCCGGCTTCGGCGGGGCACCGCCGTGTCCTCGTGGCGGCGATTGGCGGCAGCGATTTCTCGCGTCCGGCCCTGGTCCAGGCCATGGTACGGAGCGAGAGTGAATGGGAGGCCGTCACCTCCATCTGCGAAGCAGTAATGCTCGCAAAGGAGGAGGCGGAGCGCGTGAGGGAGAGGCAATCGCTGCGCCCTCACGCCCCTAGCTGCCGTAGGAGACGCCCTGGACGGGAGTCAACAGCCGACTCCCGGCCACCGTAGGCGCGGGCTTGCGGGCGGCGAGCAATGGGCAGCTCGCCGCCCGGTAAGGACCAGGCCCGGGTCGACGGCGCGTTGTGTTCCACGCGCGCCTCAAAGAGATGTCAGTACGAACTGGATGCCGCCAGGGCTGCGGGTTGTTCGAAAGAGATACCGTGGCCCTTGGCACAGGCAACTGAAGGAACACGGGTGGGTTTTAGTCAATAAAAGTCTGACACTCCCTTCCGCTCCGCCCAGAGCGGCAGGGGTCAATTGATGATTTCCCACCCAAAAAAAAAAGGTTGGTTGCAAATTGGTTTTAAGTACCTATAACCTGATTTTTTAATGATAAAATCATTTTCACTAAAATGTTTAGAGCAAATAGTACTCGTCTTTGTCGGCATCCAGTTTCCTCTACTTGTCACGTCAATCCATTGTTCCCTGGCGTTAGGTTCTTTAGGGAACCTAAAATTTATAATTTATTGCATAATTCAAATTCCTCAATTTAATTTTACTAAATGGTGTAAATAAAAGTTTTAAGAATATAAACGTAAATATTTAAATATAACAATATTAATACACATAATATCATTGCACATAAACTTAAATAAAAAATCAGAGATTGGTATACTAGTAGATGACAGGTCTATGTCCCTTCATAACATTCGGTAGGATTCATTCAATGATTAATATAATATTTAATTTACCTACTCATAATACGTTTAAATAAAAATATACTATAATTAATTAAATATTAAATAATCTAAAAAATATCTTTGTCAAACGTAAATATAGTCGAGAATTCTATCGATGACTTTATTTAACCATAAACCACATGGTTACCTCACTATCGATAAACATGCGCCGTGCATCACAGCCAATCAGAGCAAAGGACGAAACGTCAACAGTTGAAGTGTAGAGGACGCAATGCATGCAGTACATTGTACGCTTACTTGGTAATTGTGTTGATTGAGCGAGTACACAGCGGGCAATGTATATATTTTTTTGAACTGTTGCAATAATGTTGTTAATGTTTGGTATTTCATAATGATCAGTATATTTTTATGTTTTTGACAAATAATATTGTAATTAAATGTTATTTTGGACTTGCCGATGGAAAGATATACCTCCTCGCTTTATACTTGAGGTCTGATTTTTTGTCTTACATGTTATAATTGCACAACACGGCATTATTAAGCAGAGTTCTGTTCTCCGAAGTATTCCGACGCGCACTGAACGCGGTGAATGAGTGAATCGGTCGAGTTATGATTTTCGAATCATAACTGTGGCGCGCTTGCCCCGCCCACATTACCATTCCAACCTTATTTATCTATTCCGTGCTCCAAACAATAAACCCAACCAAATAAACATAAGACAAAGAAACTAAGTAAACCGCTTTCACAATAAACTATATAAAATACCCAAATTATAGTCGTTTGAATAACAAAAGCAAGAACAATAAAGAATTATAAGATTCGATGTGAATTAAACTTTTTTTTTCTTAGGTACAATTCCGGGGTAAGCCGTAAACCTTGAGAAAGTTGTTAAGGGGGAAATGCCAGCGAAATTCAAATTTTCTTACGTTTTTTGCAATTTGCATGTCAGTGTCAGGTTTTATGTTGAACAGATGATTTGCGACCGTATCAAGTATGTATTTACAGAATTATAATATAATATAATTATAATCTTTACAATGTATTTATTTCAACAGTACTTTTCTCACAAAAAGGTACAAAGGCGGACTTAATGCCTTAGGCATTCTCTACCAGTCAATCAAGGGTGGTGAAGAGATTAGATGACAGGTGTTTTGGTTGAGAGGGACAAT